>BSBM01001243.1:1142500-2470000 GCA_027924585.1 Larix kaempferi | reverse complement strand
TGGCAATCTACACTAGGTGCAAGAAATTGATATGGAACTCAGACTTATATTTATTCAATATGTAGAATGGAATTCGGAGGTTCAAAATTAAATTAATAATAGCCATCATAAGCTGAAATACATCTCATATAAGTCTTAGGGAATAAATAAATAAGAGAAAGAACTATCCATCATATAAAGACTAGAAATCATCAGGATTTGGAATGGGAGGCTTCCCAATATCAAACAAGCTTGAACTTCATTCGATCAGACTTCAGGACCTGTAATAAAATTAATGATGAATACTAGATGTCATCATTCTCTCAGAATAAGCAAGAGCACATCTCCCATCTTGGACTAATGGCACATCTCTGGCAAGTCAAAGAGGCAAAATAGGTTTCAATTCAATTCTCAAACTGTCAAAATATGGGCAAGTGGTGCGCACACCTTATTTTATAAAATTGAGGCGACTTGTTGAGCAAGTCATCTAAGATAATGCGCTCGCATGGAGTGGATAAGGATAGATTTCTTTCAAGCTTTTCTTTTTTCTTTGCTTTCTTCCTTTGCGTTATCCTGCTTTTGCTTTTCTATCTTTCTTTTTTGCTTTTAAATACTTTTTCCTAATTTGATTCCTTACCTTGTTCTTTCCTACTTTTATGCTCGATCCCACTTTCTGCTTTTATTTGTTTTTCTGATTTATTATGCTTTTCCTAAGCTTTATTGCTTTTCTACCGTGTTTCAGCTTTCCCTTTCTTTTTCCTGCTTTCCTAGCTTTAACTTATTTCATCTTTTCATCTTTTGAAAACTATCTCTTAGTCAAATATTATCCTCTATTGTGCCCTTGGAAACCATTATCCACTTCATTTCATTAAAATAAATATTTATTAATGAAAAATAACTTCTATTAAGTGCATCTCAAACTTAAGGAAATAGAATTAACACCTTCTAATTAATTAATGCCTTACTTTCAAAATTAATCCCCAAGTGTATGAAATTTTCTCCTCAACCAAAGGGATTGATTGCTTTAGCAACTCAATCCAATGAACATCAATGAGGGGACATGATGTTAATCCCTTCCCAAGATTTCTTTTCTTCAAGAAATAAGATAACTCCAACCAACTATGAATCCAACCAGTGACTTCACTCCTCAAAATATGTTGTTGGCTATCTAGAATTGAAATGCTCAATTCCATGCTAACCAAAGGTCCACCATGTTTCTGCTGGACCACTCTCATTATTACCCTTTTCTCAAAAGTAACATTGTATCCTATGCATATATCCAACCCTTAATCGCAATAACTGAATGCCAGGATCCCACTTTTTGTGATGCATTCCTCTAGATGGCAATGACATCCCAAGCAATCCCTGATACAAAGGATTCTTGGATCCATCTGTATTTGTTGCATCTCTCCCAATAACAATTTTTCTCATGGAAAAATATCATTCCAAAGCATTCCAGGGTCCCATTGTCTTAGCTGCATCCTCCCAAACATCAATATCAACAAAAAGAATATATCATCATGGAGTATGTCTAGATCATTCCACCAAACTGGAATTTAATCACTTCCAAAGGAAGATTGAGTCTCCTCATAAGCCTTGTGCAAACTAGCTCTTCCTTTACCATCCATAAGACATATGTGACAATCCCATGTCCATCCAAGTATACTGTAAACATCTCATAGTAGCCATAAAGGCATATACAACTTCTCACAAAAGATAGATGACATGTCCATAAAATTTCCGCTGATGCAAACAACAAACTTACCCCTTGGGGTACTCAACTTCTGCATGTATCTATCCACCCAATCAGTGGGTGAATGCATACTCCATCTTATTGATCTCGATGGAAAGCTTGTAGCTTACCCATGTACCATCTTCGCTTTGGTGCAACAACTCTTTATTCTGCTACTTGTTCCACCTAAATGGCTCAAGTGGAACTCCCATGCACTGCTATTCATGATGAATACATTAGATAGGTTCTTTTGTTGCTTCTCATCGAAATGGTAAGGGATGGGTGTGCTTGGAAAATCCCAAGGTCCAACCATCAAGCCATTTGTAAAGTGTGTGGAAGCCTCCTTCTCCACATGTGGCATCAAAAGAAAGAATCTCATTACCCAATCTTCATCCCTATGTGTGTTGGCTTCCATATGTGTGTGGGTGGGATGGAGAATGGTAAACCAATTCTCTATAAAATTCATCCATCATGGTTGTCTCAACTAAAGTGAGATCATGTGCCTCTTCCAAAATTGTACAACTACCACCTAGAGGAAACTCATAATCTCTCAAACAATGAACAGGTGATTGGTGTTCATTTTGCTTGATCTCAAATTCCCCAAGGACATGCAAATCAAAATTCACCTCATGTTCCCAATGCACACAAGTACCATAGATCAAATCATTGTTTTTCAACTGACAAGGGTGAGAGTCCCATGCCCAATCACCAAAAGAGTAGGAATCATGAAAATTCCATGGATGCCCATGTTTTTCACAAGAAGTGTAAAATGTATCCAATAAGTCTCCATAGATGCAAGCAAGAATATCACTCATGTTTCATTTCTCCCAAATAATAAAATAAGAGACACTCCAACCTAATGATCCAATTGGAAATCAAGGTGCTTCCCTATGTGAATATTCCTAATGGCTCAACTCTCTGGCACTAGTCAAAAGGTGCATGCAATCATAATGTGCCATGGTCAATGAGTTCAAGTTGAAAACATATGCACATTCATGTGTGGAGGCATCAAAGGTGGGAATGGGATGCATCTAAGACTGTTGGGATGGAGGTGGTTCTATCCTTGAATCAACTAGAGCGAAGGTGGGATCGTTTTTCCCCTCTTCAGGGACCATCAAGAAGAAACCTTTGACCCAAATTTATTCCTCAATTGAAATGGAATAAGTTGAAGGAAATAATGTAGGATCATATACCAAAATATCATCACTACAAACCTCATCCATCAAGCTAATGGATGCATCGAATCCATCAAAGGCTGGTCCATAAAAAATGAGCTCTTCTGACTCCTCAGTGGAGGAATGACCCACTCTAGGAAGAAGCTTAGTTTCTCTCTAGGAGATAGTATGTGCTTGGAACTTATAATATGCATCCAAAAACTCCTCAAACACATGTTGGTCATTATGGACCACATGAACCATCATCTCATGAGGTTCCTCCATAGAACTCTGAATGTCATCAATCGAGAGAGAATGGTTGACTTGAATGTAGGATGGAGTATGTGATCTCTGCAACTCCTAGTGAAGTTGTTCTATCTCCATCTTAGATTCCAAGAGGTAACTTTGAGTTCTTCTCAAAGAATCTTGGGTGGCCATCCACTCATTATTAATCTTGCAAATATCCTCATCATCCTTCAAGGCTGATCCCTGCAACATATGAAAAAACTCATACAAATAATCTTTGTCAGAAAGCATGTGTGAAAAAATACCTTGGATTGTAGACATTGCTCCCTAGCTCTTCTTCATGGCTTCAAGGAAAGATGAATCTTACAATGAAGCATCTCTCCAACAAGACTGTGATATTGAAAAATGTGTGTCATGGAAAATGTGTAATGCCTACTTGATCTCCCCATTGAGGAATTTATTCATTATGCACATGCACTCTATTCTGATCTCCATATTCACTAGGCCCATAATAAATGCAAGAGTACTTTGTTTGATGTGTCCCCAGTCAAAAGAAATATTAATGTCCCTTTCCTTTACCTCTTTGAACGTTTTCAAATGCTTGTAATGAAAGATATTGATGGATTGCACATCCATCCTCAATTCAACGTTATGATTCTTCACCCTATCAGGTGGTATACCTGGTGGGATACCTTCCAATCCCTTCTCATGCATTCGTAGAAAAACTCCAATGCCACCAAAATGATAAGACATACTCATGGATGTTCCTGGAATGGTCATGAGGCACTTTGCAACCCTCTCAATGTACTCATACCTTCTAAAATATTTCAAGTTAGAAACTTGGTAGTGCAAACTAGGATCCCCAATGGATAACATCCATTGAACTCCAAAATTTCTACAAGATACAACCACCAAAATGGTGAATGGAGATACTTCATTGTTGGTAGATGATCCAATAATCATGCATGCATCTACCCTCTTCATTTATAGATCTAAATGCTCCTCATTCATATGCCATGGATGTGGATTTTCTTGTTCACTAGGCGGCTCTTTGAGAGACATGCTAATTTTCCTTATTCCAAAATATCCAAGTCTCGTGCACCCTTGGATCTCCATTTCCACTATGTACTTATATATCCAATCCTTCTATAAACAAGTGCCTTTTCTTATCGATATGAACGGTTTGTCCTCATTTGGAATCAAGACAAGTGCTTGGTACACATCCTCCATATCACCCCTCTCCTCATACATAAGCAGCTCTAAATCTACTGCATGCACATGTAGATCTTTATGCTCCATCAACTTAAGAAAATCCTCCTTCTCCTAAGGAATTCATTTGGCCATGTGTTCATGCTCATGCTCCATGCAAGATGGAAACCATGACATGCTCAACTCCTCATTAAGTTGAAATTCCTCCTCCAAATCTGATCCACATGTCCTCCAATATTCCTCTTCAAAATCTCCTCCATCTTTGTCCTCGTCATACCCCATCATCATATGAGGTTCTTTATCCTCATCCCTTGTGCATTCGACATTATTTGGTTAGAGATCAAATAGGAGTGAATCTAGTGGTATGGCTTCTTCTTGGGAACATGATTACTGATTAGATACTTCTTCATGCTCAAGTGAATCTGATTTTTCTCTATCCTCCAGCATGTAGATTGAAGCCTCTCCATTTTGTGTAGTATGACGATTTGCATTATGAGTAGGTTGATTTGAAGGCTATTCTATGAGTGTAGTTTCCCTCTTCCTTGAAACATATTCCACACCATATTTTTTGGTACCCTTGGTTGTAAATTGTCTCATGAAACTACCATAGATATGTGGTATGTTCTTCTTGAGAGAATTCGAATTTTGAGTAGACCTACTTGATTCAAGATTGTCTTTCCAAACATAGTACTCTATCAAGGAAAATTCCTTTTTGAAATCAAAACTCAAAGCCATGTATTCATTAAGACTTTTCATAGATTTTATCATCTCAAATGTATTCCTTCCGTCAAAAGAATCAAGGAAGGACATGATGGTGATCTCTTCAATAAATCAAGGAAGCTTAACCTTGCTGCAACAAGTAACCCAAGAAGGTTCTAGTATCATGGCTACAAATTCTTCAAATTGAGAGATTAATTTTCACGGGAGGAGAGGAAAGTGCTCCAATACCACTTTAATATACCAATCATCTTTGATTGTACATTAACTGAATCTCCTACAAAAATTAAGAAAAAATAGTGAAAAATGGTGACTTGATTGTTGTAAGAAGACCTAAAAAATTAATTGACTGTCAGATATCAGTTTGGGTTCGCACCAACAATTTTTAGGAAGTTTTGATGAGTTTTCAAATGCAAGAAAGCAAAATTGTCTCCAGGGACTACACAACTAGTTCAACTTCAGGATTTCCCAAACAGGAGGAGAAGGATTCCAATTCTTGGTTTCAGAAATGGAATGAGTTTATTGACATGTTAAGTGGTAGAATCAAGTGAAATAAATCAATTTTTATTTTTAGAGGTTCATTTATTGATCAAACACTAAAAACTATCTATTTTCCATGCCAATCTAGACCAGGTGCAATAAATTTATATGGAACTCAGAATTCTCTTTATTCAATCTGCATAATGGACTTCAGAGGTTCAACATTACATTAATGAAAACCATCAAAAGATTAAATACATCTCATATAAGTATTGAGAAATAAATACATAAGATAAATAAATATCCGTCATAGGAAGACTGGATATCATCGAGATTTCGAATGGGAGGCTTCCCAATCTATGCAAACAAGTTTGAACTTCACTGTATCAGAAATCAGGACATGTAATAAACTCAATGATGAATACTAGATGTCATCATCTTCTCAGAAGAAGCATGTGCACATCTCCTAACTTGGACTAGGGGCACATCTCCCAAGACAAAGAGGTAAAATAGCTCTCAATTCTCAAACTGTCAAAAGATGGGAAAGTGGTGTGCACTCCTTCTTCAATAAAATTGAGGTGACTTGTTAATCAATTACTCTATGCTAATGCACCCTCATGGAGTGGATGAGGATAGATTGCTTTCAAGATTTTCTTTTTTATTTTCTTTCTGCCTTTACTTTCTCTTGTTTTTGTTTTTCTATCCTATTTTTTTGCTTTTGAGTGATTTTTTCTACTTTGCTACCTTATCCTGCTTTTTCCTACTTTTTTCCTTATCCCGCTTTCTACATTTATCTACTTTTATGCTTTATGTTGCTTTTCCTGAGCTTTACTGCTTTTTTTCCTTGTGCCATCTTTTCCTTTCTTTCTTCTGCTTTCCTAGCTTTAACTGCTTTCAACTTTTCTTCTTTTGCAAGTTATCTCTTGGTCAAATTTTATCCTCTATTGCACCCTTGGAAACCATTATCCCCTTTATTTCATTAAAATAAATATTTATTAATGAAAAATAACTTATATTAAGTGAATCTCAAACTTAAGGAAATATAATTAACACCTCCTAATTAATTAATGCCTTATCTTTCAAAATTACTACCAAGTGTATGAAATTTTCTCCTCAACCCAAGGGATTGATTGGATTAGGAACTAAATCCAATGAATCTCAATGAGGGGACATGACATAAGTGGTGTGGAAGATGAAATGTGGTAGAAGCACAATCCATGAAGCAAGGAAGAAGGAAATCCACAGCCAACTTGGGGACATACAATCCATGGAGGACATGTATAAATAAGGAAGCAAGTTGTATATTTGTACACTAGTACAAAATGAGAGATAAGTGACCGAAAAAATGACCACTTTTGAGTTGGTGACCATTGATAGAAAATTAGTGGCCATATATCACGCAACCAAAAATGTGGTCATATTTAGCTTGGTCATTTATAGCTTATGTTGTGGTCATATATTGGTCGTATATTTGGTCATTAATTTGGTAATATATTTGGTCATTAATTGTCACAATTAATGACCACATTTTTTGTCACATGATAAATGACTGCTAATTTGCTACCAACGATCGCCAACTGAAAACTGGTCATTTATATGCATATTTTGGTCATTGTTTGGTCACTTATCTCTCATGTTGTATTAGTGGTCATTTATATGCAAATTTTGGTCATATTTTTAGTCATTTATCTCTTTTTAGTGGTTTCAGAATATAAATAGGGCATGGTGGAATCGAACCACCAACCCCTTTCCTATAAGGCAGGTGCTCTACCATTGAGCTAGCACCCTTAGATAGAATTCCTTATGGGTCATGCATCTTGCAGTTTTTAAGAATGCTCTATATCGGAATTTAGAGTGGATTTGTAGTGAATAATTGGGAAGCTTTCTTTTTTTGTTTAAATCAAAAGCACACAGATTCATAGTTATGAGTTATGAGAAGTCTCTACAATGTTTCTTGATAATAAACATCTTCAAATCTTACAACCAATCTTACAACCAGTGAATTAAGTTGTTGCTTTAGTAGTGCATTTTTTACTAGCATCTAACATGTATCATCACTCAAGTAGCACATAAAGATTTCTTCATAATCCTATATGACACGTCCAATCAAAAATTTCAAAACTGTTCCTACATTAGCTCGAACTTGATTGTCACTATCATTAACAAGGTGAGTCACCAATGGTAGGAAAATTGTCTTTGCCTTCTCATCTACCACATTACTGGGAAATTTCAAAATAATCACATATAACATTTCCAGTACACCTTCCCTGCCACTTGTATCATCATAGCTGTAACAAATGCAACTAAAAGTAAATTTAACTTCTATACATATAATAATAGAATTGAAATATTGGTAGTAAATTAACAACACCTTACCTAATATTTGCAACTAAGAAATCCAGGTGTTGTTGCAATCGCTTGGCACCAAGAGGGTAGTCAAGAAGAAACTATAAAAGAACTTGACTACATCACTGGAGAATGGGTAGATCTTGACTAGTTACCATCAAGCATCCAACTCTAGTGATCAAATCATACAGATCTGGAACCAGTACCTTCCGCCTAACAATTTCCTTCAAAAGTGATACTGTAATGGTAGTTGAGCTACTCTCTAAATCAATAAAGAGTGGGCATTGTAGAAGCAGCTTTAATTGATCATTTGAGATGGTCGTATTTGCATGTCTCAAAATCATAACAAGTAAATTAACAGAAGATTGCATTACGGGACTATCACTCTTTCCTGATTTCAGAACCATATTAAAAACTGAGGAGGTAATGTTGCTACTGTGAATATCAATTGATGGAAGGGGAAGTCTCAATAGGCGAGCAAGACATTTCACAGAATGTGATATAACTCCTTAATAATTATATTTCAGATAGTGCCCTAGAAGTTCTCTAAAGGATTCTAGCATAGCTATTAAATAGTGATCACTCTTATCTACTTTGACTTTTTTCATATGATTTTAAAGAAGTCTCAGTGCAAACACTATAATGAAGTAGTTGGTACGGTAATTGCATCAAATAAATCAGCACATTAGTTTTTAATCCACTAAATTTTCCTTTGCAACATAGAAAAACATTATGTAGTATGTAATCTCATAATGTATAAATCAAAGGTGACAATTTCTAAACATCATTCAAAATGAAGAGTAAAGCAAGAAAAATCTTGTGTGTTACTTCATAGATTTGCAGTGCCTACTAAGAATTCAAACCATACCAGTTGTCCTATATATGAGAGATTCTAGGTAATGTTAGTGCTAATTAAAAAAAGATAAGCTTTAGTCATCTCAAATCTAGCTGTCTATCTATCTATGTGTTTTCCTGAAGTAAAAGACAAGAAACTGATAACTAGGCAGAGAATGTTGAATCCTCCTTACCCATTCATCAACATCATATTGATATGAATCATCTAAAAGCAGTCTTTCAAACTTCTAAGGGTTTGTTACATTTGATGGATATGTGCAGTGATGGAAGACTAACTCCTATCCCATGGGAATTTATATTGGACCTATCATGGATTAGTTGTATGATACATAAAAGTAGGCAAGCTGAGTGTGTACAGTTAAGTTTTAGCATTTAGGATAAGATACAGTAATTTTATTAATGTTCTATAAATCACCACAAAAGTAGGTTAATAGGACTGAAAAGGACATCCAGAAACTAAATATAATTTACTACCTAGAAGATCCATGCAAGTTGTAATTTATCATTGTGTTAATTAAGCCAACCAGGTTCTCATTGTGAGCATCATCACAACATTTAATTTGGTTAAAGCTTAGACATTTCTAGGAAGCTCCACCAACAAGATAACCTATTTAAAGGTGATCAATATTGAAGCATGAATACTTTTCCTTCATGGAATTGTGTATTGTTGGAACTTGGAAGAACTATTGTTGGAGTTGGTTACTTTATTTTCTAGACACACTTTTAAATCAGCTGTCCAAAAAACTCATTTCTAACCAACTAAAACCCTAGTACAACCATTTCATTTTAGTGTGTAGTCAATTGTCTAAGTCATTAACACATATAAGTAGTTTTACATTCATTTCAAATCCTCTTAGCTACTTATTTCCTTTCTTGAGGGGTTTACTTGAAAGGATTAATCTCAAACCCCCTTAGCATTCCCCTAGGGTGCCATACATTTCCCCTTCGCTAAACTGTAAGGCACTTTGTCTCCCACAAATCGATCCTGTAAGTACTTTGGGAAAGCTAGTATTTCCTTGGTTTGAAATGGTTATGAATTAAGATTTGGTAATAAATTATGACTTATTGCGACATAAAATTGGAGTGACTTAATAAGTGGGAAAATTGAATTTTATTGGTGAGTTCATTTTTTTGAAGAGATAAAGTTTCGTTTTCATTCATTCATTCAAAAAAAAATTCCAGTATTGATCTTTGTAAATTTAGTTAAAAATTTTAATAGAAAATTTCTCATGATTAAAGTTCTGAACTGCAACTACTGAAAAATTTCCTATTAGATTTGGAAAAAAATTGACAAAAAAGAAATTCAACTTATACTATTTCTTGTCATTCAATCTGCTTTGAAAAATCTTGGCATTCATACCAGATCTCTTGGATGTGCTCTAAGCCTTTTCTTCTACACAACCATACATTCCCACCTAGATAACTAGGGTTATAGATTATAGAGTGTACAACAACTGATTTGCAAGTGAAGAGTGCCATCCTTTGATCTCCTCTTAAGCTCAAGCCTCTGTTACTTCACATCATTCCACCTGAGGTGGCAGGTTTTCACCATCGTCAGCGACTGTTGAACTATTGAGATGGCAGAGATGAGTTGCACTCCTAATGATATCACTTATGGGATTCTTATTGATGGATATTGCAGAAGAGGAAGTATTGAACATGCTTTTAGATTGAAAAAATGAAAAGGTAACAAAAGCTTTTTCACCGAGGGTTGAGATTTACAATAGACTGATGAAAGGGTTATGTAAATCTGGGAAGAGTATTGCATCAAAAAAGCTTTTTGTTCACATGTTTAAAAGTGCTTTAATCCCAGAAGAAGTTAAATAAAACACTCTAATTGATGGTTACTGCGGGGAAGGAAACATGGAGGAGGTTGTTATAATCCATTTTGAAATTCTTGAGAAGGGTTTCTTGCCCAATGTCATTACTGTCAATGCACTAATCAATGGAAGGAATCAAGATAGAAGGAAATATGGAGAATATTTTGAAGTTGGATGGGAAAATGGATAATGAAGTTGGGTCATGACAAAAACAAGGATCCATTCAGGGTACTTCATTTCAACATTCAGTATGTTCAGTGTAGACATTTCCAAGCATGCAAACAATTGCTACTGTTGGCTCTCCTGTTGTTGGCGCTCAAATCAGACCCTCTAGAGTGTTTTTCCATAGTCAGTAAAGGCTTGGTCAAGGACAATTAAGGTCACAGTCTCCATCACAACATCAATAACTATCCTCTCATTTAATTTTCTTAGCTTAGTTATAGTGTTTATTTCCTTTAACTGTTCCTCACTTGCTTCCACTGAAGTTTCCCATCACTCTTTCATTGGTTCATATTGGTTTTCTTATTCTATTTCTTCATGCTATTTTCATAGTTTCACTCTCAGCTTTTACTCTCTGCTCCAGAATTTAACCTACACAAGGTCATCTAGCATTTTTCGATCAAAATTAAGCTTATTTAAGAGGACCAGGGAATCCAGTCAGCTTCTCACCCTAGCTATTATCACCATTAAAGGATTTCAAGCTATCAACGCAGCTCAATTATGCAAAACGATGTCAAATCCTCATCTTTACGGGTTTCCTACTATTTTCCTTTAAATTTTAATGTTCCCAAGTTAATTTCTTGCAAATCCTTATAAGAATTGTTTTGGGATTATATCTGTAATGGTTAATTGAGAGCCATTTAGGGCATTACTAGTGTGCTATCCCGATTTCTAGCTATCTGAACCATCAATTTTATGAGCCTCTCTACTTGAATCCTTTTTGAAGTACCCATGGCTTCCAGTTCTAGCAGTATTGCTTCTCCTATGCAGGGGAAAGATGATAATTTCATTGATAGTTATGACGAAATTGATGACCCTTACCTTTATGTCCCAGATTTGTATGAATCCATGCAGTTGTTAGTTAATATTCCATTGAACCCATTAGATGCATATAATATCGCAATATCTTATTGACCCACAAACCAGAGCCCAACCTGCTAGATTATTAGTTTCTCTTTCTCTAGGTGATTTTTTCTAGCATGATGGACTAGCTCAGAAAACTAATTCTACCTTAGCTTTCCATGCATTGGTTAGCCTACTTGAGGATTATCCCACATAAGACATGAAAATAATGGCAATATGTTCCTTGCATATTTTTTTTGCACACAATAGAACAATAGTCGTGTTGTTGTAGAAGCAGGTGGTATACAGATTGTGGAAGAGCTTCTCAATTCACCAAGTTCAGAGATAGTTGGACTAACAACATTACGGATGAAGCTTTTATTCTCAAGTCTTGTAAATATTGAACTAACCTACTTTTGACTTCAATGTGAGATAAATTTCTCCACCTATGCCATTATTCCCGTCTTACAATCACTGAAAAATCTTGTATAACTTTCCTCATTAGCTAAGTCTGCCCTTGTCATTTATTCGATATACTTTATTGTGTAAAAAAACCACAATTCTAGATATTCTAGTCCCCTGCCGTTGTATTATTCTCATCCCACTATTTTCCTCCCAACCTAAGTTCTTCTTGGAAACATGATGTTTCAATGTTTCACATTCTGCAAACACGAGAATGCATCCATGTTCGTTAGCCCTGAATGATGGCAGATGCCTCTTCCAACACCTGACACTAAAAAATGACATATTAATGGAAGTCACTGTGGGGGTTGAAATGCATTCCCCATTTTGACAAGGCCCCGGCTTCCAAGAATTTGTGGAGTTTAATATTTGTAGAAGGCTTATGGCAAAATGTTATCCAACAGAAATACTTGGATCCACTTTCCTTTGAGGAATGGACTATATTACCAACAAATTTTTATCTCAAATGTTTCATTTGTCTGGAAGGCACTAGTTTTTTCATTCCCCTGTAGAAAACTGGTTGGCATGGAAAATTGGACACTGCAGGAAAGTTAGATTGGGCATTAATCCCTGTGTGGGACATGAAGGAAATCATTCCTTCCTATGAGGGTGATAAAGCTTTTTGAAAGATCAAGGAATTTACACACTGGTTGATGTGGCAGATCCAGGGAATATTGGCATAAACATGGAAAACAACTGAGCTTCTTAACATGGTGAATCCATAGGCATTTTCTTGGAACCTGTATACTCAATAGTTGGAAAAAAATTCAATTAAGATGAGGGATTATTTGTTTGATCGAAGAATATATCCACAGGTCACTTTACTGCTAGTCTTGGCTATAGGAAAATGTTTTGTGAGGAGGTAGCAGAGGCTGTATGGTGTTAGAGACCCATTTTGAAGCTGAATGCACTTATGAAATCATGTCTTCATGTCACTAACCTTAGCCAACAAGGTGCTGACTTGGGAAGTGTGGTAGAAGTGAGCATGGAATTGACCCAAGCCTCTGTTATCTATGCAAATGTGAAGGGGAAAAAGTTGACCACCTTCTGTTTCACTTTGCTTATACAAAGAATATTTGGGGTTCAATCTTACCTTTGACAGGAGGACAAGGAATTTGGAAGGAGAAACACCCAAAATGATCACATGCTTAAATGGTTTAGTACTAAATCCTTGAGGGAGTTTAGAATGCTGCCCTTGATTGTATTCTGGGCCATTTGGATGCCCAGGAACAATATTTTTTTCCAAGAAAAAGAGGCTCCCCCCTTTCAGATTCAGTATCATACTCAGTTTCCCTTTGTTAAACTCAAGATTTCACCAAAGCTGATAGCTGCAAGGAAGGTGGGTGAGCTGCAGGTAAATAAAACCTTCCCTGGTATTTTTTTGATGGAATGTGTCAAGAGACCCCTGCTTGCTGTGGAGATGGAGGTAAATAAAACCTTTTGTAGTCATTTTTTGATGGAACATGTCAAGAGATCCCTGATTGTTGTGTAGTTGGAGGAGTCATTTAACTTTAATGATAGTTATAAAATCAACTTCATAGCAACCATAGATAGTAGGTACAATTAATATTACTGAATGAATGACTCTTATTCTGGTCTTAATAATATCTTTGGAAAAATACATCACAAAAATTCAGATCCTGGGTAACTCTAAGATGGTGATTAATTGAAGTAGGGTTTGCACAATCTAGTTCTTAGACCCATCTTTGAGCAGGCAAAGCTCTTGGAAAACAAGTTCACTTATAGGCCCCTTTGAGATGAGCAAGCAAAGCTCCTAGCTCATCATCTTTAGATATTTTGAATTTTCATGACAATTTAACTCTTAAATATCATATTTCATACCATGAACATTACATATGCCATCCTATTATATCCATTTGGGTTTTATCTTGTAATTCCTAGTAAATGGATGTATTTGAAAGTTGTATGGAGTTGTTGAAAAAAATGCATGAATTGTTGATGATTATTATATGTAGGAGGCACCAATGATCAATGTTGCAGGGAAATACTAGTGTCTATTCATCTTTGCTATAGAGACTGACATTTTGGAAGCCTTTATGGTCCAAATAATTCTTGTCAATGTGGTGACAAGTTGCTGACAAGTGTGCTACTAAGTATGCTGACAAGGCTAATGAATGTGCTCATGAGTTATAACATTCAGAATGGTTGCACCTAAGCCACAACCCCCCTTCTAATTTCAATTTCACATGGTTGGATCAATATGTGAATGAGAGCTACATTCCTAACCATAAGATTAACAATATCAATTGAATATATTGGTTGGCCATGTCAATGCCTTACACAAATATAGCAATTCCCAATTGAACAGGTAATTTAGTAATTTGTCTCCAACAAAGGCTATGGAATTCTTGCAAGGAAACCACACATGTAGTTTCTTTGTTTGGGCACCCTATTCTTGATGGTTTCGACCCAGTTTCCTTTAGTTTTTCCCTTTGAGACATTATCAGATTTTTGTCTAGTCACTTCCTTACTCATTCTAACTCTAAAAGGAGTGTACAATATATTTACAGTAAATGAGAATCGCGAGCCCTTATATTACATGCAACATGAAACCTTACTCAACACTGTCGGTGGTATTCTCCAAAAGCAGGTAGAGAAAACCAGTTCTCCGCAGCATTGCTAGGGTAATCCCTCACAAGGATAGACAACAAATTTTGACCTTATAACTAATCGAACTAGCATTACCTCATTGCAGGTTAGTGAAGCTAACAAACGATACCAACCATAAAAATATGTTCTCAAACAATTTAATTAGTTTAAGGATAGGAATGTTCCTCGAGTAGGTAGTCATAAATGCCAAAACCAGAGATGTGAGCACTTTAGGAGCATCCAAACACAATACATTATACAATCAATTAATTACCAGTAGTAAAAAAAAACTCAGGTGAACATTGCCAAAATTGAAAGAATATTGACAAATGCTACACAGGCAACTCAGGTAACTAACCAAATTGTGTATTCTAAAACCTAATGGGGATTAATAACATTCAGAATAACGTTGTCAAAACCCTCTAAAACCCTTTGCCCTTAGAAAACCACAATAAAAGCAATTTACTCCCACGAAACCAGATTCGCAATCAAACTTCGTGCATGATTTAGAAAAAAAAACCTAACCCTACGAGATATGCACAAAATTGGAATTGATGCCTACTGATGCTAATTTATGGTCAAAACAGAGCTGTAATTGATCAAAAACACCGAGAATTATCCCAGAATTGTAATGGACAGCCCTAGGATGTGCCCAAAAATGTGTTTTACTTATGTTAGGAGGTTGAAATCTGTTCAAGCTTCCCTTTTTGTATTGTTGAATGGGTCTATTCATGCGTAGGTTTGAAAAACATGCATTGAGGACTTTAATTTTCCACCCTGAATTGATGAAAAAGGTTAGGTTTACAGGTCCTTAGACATTCTGAATTTCTCATGCCAAGTCCTTAGAAATTCTTCATTTGAATCCCCACTCCAAACACCTATAAGACCTTTAAAGTTATCCACCTCTTCCCATACCTGAACAACAAAAGGGGGGAGCAATATGATAAAATGTGGAATGGTCTCCTTAGATTCCTTGCACAAATTACATCTATGAGGCCCATAACTACTCATGTAAGTTATCCCAGCGTAGAACCTTACCTCTAAGAATTAACCATATAAGTATCCTTGACTTGAGAGGACATTTGAATTTCCAAATAACTTTAAACCACCATTTTGGATCCACCACCACATCATCCTCACAAAGGGCCTTATAACCCAAATTAGGAGCTCATAGACCTCTGTTGTGACCATAACAGATCCCATGCTCCAGTCAAGCATGAGAGCCCCAATTTCTAATTTGCACAAAGATATTTGTACAAGTTTTCTTGTGAATATGAATTTTTTGGCTTGATTTCTGTAATCCTGTACCTATGCCTTTGCTTAGCTTAATTTGCATTGGGCCCCTTTGAATTTTTTCCGAGTTTTTTAATCGCAAAGAAATTCAAATTTCAAGTCTTTTATTATTTGTTTTCTGGTTTTCCCGATACTCGACTTTTCGACACCCCGAAATCCTGAACCCGACAGTTGTGGGTTGAAGGAAAACAATTTCTAGTGGTTTGTTTTTGGTGATCCTGAAACCCGTAACCCGCAAGGTTTGAGATGTGGGAACTCCTTGCGAATAAGTTTGGGAATCGTCACCCCAAAACCCACAGTTGCAGCTTTCGGATTTCGGATTCCCGTTTTTTCTTTTCAGTTGCTTAGTATGTTCTGAAAACCACAACCCACAATTTTTGGGTTGCAGATTTCGGAAACACGTTGTGTATTTTTGGTCCATGTGAGTGATCCTGAAACCTGCAATTTTCGGGTTGTGGCTTTTGGGAATCATGAATAAACTCATAAATTATTTCCCAAAGTCTTAACCCGCATCTTGAATTGCTAAATCCCCACCATCCGTTTAGTTGATCCAATGGATGAGATTCAATTATTCAATTTTACGTTGCAATGTCTTGTTTTTTTTCCCTCATCATGGCTGGGATCCTCACATCACTTTGCAATGCATGATCATACTTGAAAACATCATTGTTTGATATAGATTGACCGGTAATGATAGTGTTTAGATGCGACATTAGATTATGCTGAAGGTGTACTTGTTATGATCCTTTTCGGATTAACATGCTCTGACGTCGTCTCATTCCAGTTTAAATGATTGTAATCCCTAACTTCACATGATGGTAATCATTGCAGCTCATCATATTCAATCATTTTGATCCTCTATCACTCATTCTAAATATGGCCACAGGTATGAAGCACTTAGTTCGTCCTTTGAGTTTGTTAGAAAGTTTTCCTGTTTCAGTAAGTTTTATGTCTGACAATTTGTTGGATAAGATGCAGATAGGTTGTGAAACCTCCAATGAATCTTCCATGCACGAAGAACTTCATTCTTTGTTATTTCCTAAACCTATGTCGCCACTTTTTGATGCATGTGTTCCTGATATCGACAATGGTAGCGAAGAAGAGGTTTCTGAAACTCTGCCAGTTTTCTTACCGCCACCTCAAAAGGACGAAGAAGAAAAGAGTGAACAACTGTATGGTCAAGATGATTCTATTATCCAAGATTTTATAATTAATAAAGAACCTGATACATCACCGACTCCCGTGAAACAAGACTCGTTGTCGGATTTTTCTATTTTTGATAGCATTTTGGATTAGCCAGGAGATTCTATGGCGATTCAGCAGGAAGGTTTGGAGGACCGGCTGTTCCCTGTTGTTGATAGATATTAAGTTGTTGACAAACTCTCCAATTTTGCTACGGGATTTTGTAGAAATTCCAATATCACTTTTGTTAAAAATTCAGCTTGATGCGGAGAGAAGTTGCTGAATTAGAGTTGTTTAAATTATTATGGTCGGATTCCCCGAATTGATAACCGAATTTAAACTTTGTAATCCCTATCTTTTGGGATTCCCTTTTGTACTCCATTGTAATCCTTATTTAAGGAAGAATACCTCTCAGGCAGCGAGCGTGGATAATTTTTGGGTCAGAAATCAACAGGAGAGGATGTGGAGATACTTTGTTTTATCAGAGCCTTGTAATTTTGTTTACAGACTTCTTAATGCAGTGAAATAATCTTTCAAATCATCTCTTTTTTATCGTCAAGTTTCTTTCATGGTGTCTTAATTCTAATTTTTTAAATTTTCATTTACAACATGTGTTTCTTTTGCATACGTTAATTAATGCACAGATCTCTTGTATTGATTTTTCTTATGACAGATCTTTGTATAAGGGTCCCTTGTTAAATTTCTTTAATTTAGATACTTTCTTTATCGATTTCTGCAAATGATTCATATGCTATCTAATCAATGTTAATTTTTCAATTAGCACAATGATTACAGATTGATCTTGAACATTCTTAATTAATTGAATTGTTCTCTTTAATTTTGATTAATTTATTATGATTTAAGTAAACAAGTACATGCACCTTTTACATTTCTGTTGAAGTAGGAAAACATGCTTGTTCCTCTCGCATCGAGATCAATTTGCACAACTACAAGATTCTCTTTAGAATAGGTCTAACTCAGATTAGATTATTTTCTTAATAGTTTAAGTTAGAACAGACTTAGTTTTAAGCTTTTGTTTTCCGTATTGAAGCTCTGGTGTATTGATCAAACCCATCTACTCCTAGAGGTCGAATATCCATGGGATAATTGCATACCAAATAGTATGGGGATAGAACTGCCCTGTGTAGGGTCTTTCGAAGCCTTTCAGTCTAGTTTTTCACCCTCTATTGGGAGCCTTGGACCCATTCCAACACCTTGCAATCACCTTGCACCCCCGAGGCCTCAAGAAATGGCGCTAGAAGGAGGGCCAATAGTTAAATATTCCTAAGCAGAATACTCAGAAACCTCATGCAGCAAGAATACCGATTTTCACCAGTAGTCACACTCAAGCATCTACGTTTGTTGAGCAATCGGTACAAAAACCAACTACTATCTCTGTTACCCCAATAGCTCACCGAGATCCAACAATAGGAGATATCATTATCACATCACCCACTAGAGGACCTATACTGCTTGAAGAAATACTCAAGAGATCCAGTGATAGCACTTCTAGATTGTAGCAAAGACTCTCTTTACAGAGAAATCAAGGATTAGTGGCAATCCACCAAGAAAATCCTAGCCCATTTTCTTGTGGATCAATTTAGTCAAGATTCAACTGAACAAAACACTGAACACAATTCAGAGCAAAAGAGTTCATCAAATCAGCAACAACCCTCTGAATTCAATCTTGATTTGTTATTTACTGAAACCGCACCAGCTTCGAAAGTAATTCCTTCAGGTGAACCAGCACCGTCTCCACCTTCATCTTCAACCTCCTCATCCGAAATTGAACACTCTTCTGACTCTTCATCTGAGGAAGAAGAAGAAAGACCCATGGCTGAACAATGCCATAATAGACCTTGGCTTGACCAAGATGTTGTGTGGATACTTGGTGACCAACACAGGTTACCTAAGAACGTAGAAAAATTGCTTCCTAAATATAACCCAAATGACAAGTCACATGCACTTGATCATATCAAAAATTTCATGGAAGCCATAAGTCTTAGAAATGTTATTCACGAGGATGTAGTTTGCAGAATTTTCCCTTACAAATTTGAGGGGAAGGCATCTACGTGCTATTTCGCCTTGGAAGCTAGATCTATTACATCTTGGGATGATTTTGAAAAGATGTTTATCCAAAAGTTTGGAGATGACAAAACACCACAGGACTTAGTTTTGGAGTTATCTTCTATAAATATGAAAGGTAAAGAAAGAATTAATGGTTATAAACAAAGGTTTTCTTACCTAAAGAATAGAATCCCTACTCCTATTCTCCTAGTCGAAGAGCTTCTGGTTGCCTTTTATGAAAAGGGTCTTTCTGCCCCCATTGCAATGTGCATAAAAAGAGAACTCAAAAAAATTTTATATGAAGCCTACATTGAAGCTATCCAAGTTGAAAAGGATATTTATTGTCTTAAGGATGGCCTCGATGCAATAGAAGAACATCCCTCTACTTGCACATCTAAGAAGAAAACTGACATTGTGCCCAGGGCTTCTGCCGAAAACAAGGATCCATTTGACATGACTGATGTAAAGAAATTTCTTCAGAAAATGTCAAATGAGATGGTTGATTTAAAAAGAAATAACAACGAGAATAAAAACCAAAATAGAGGTTTTGTAAGGCCCCCTTTTAGGAGACCTTATTAACCTCCTCAGAATCCGCCACCTTCTGATCCCACTGAGCGACTCTCAAATGAAGAAATCTATTCCATTTTTAGAGCCTTAGCAACAAAATCCCAAACTATTCCTGAAACCTCCAACAATCATACCAACCATGACTCACAGTCGCCTAAAGAGAACGAAGAACAAGAGGACCCGCAGGTAAACACTGTTATCTATTTCTCCAAACTCCCCATGAACGAAGAAGAAGAAGCACCTAAGACTGTGTTTAACGTACAACACCCTTACAACACAAGTTCAAGACCCCAACCCCCTCAAGAACCTTCATCCTCAACAACACTTCCCAATAAAGGAAAAAATGTTCCTCAAAGGGATACAATTATTCCAGAGATCGAGTATAATTTAGTTGATGATCTGAAAAGAGTTAAGGCTAATATCTCTCTGTTTGAACTGTTGAAGATTCCTTCTATGAGAGACACTTTACCCAAAATTATGGTATTTAGACAAACCAGAGACTCTAAGAATAATAACTTTGACTCCCTTACCAAATCAGATGATAAAAAACCAGGAAGCAAAAGGACACCCCCTTTTCTTCTGACTTTCGATATTTTCAACAAGAACGTGCATAACTGCATGATAGAATTTGGTGCTTCATCGAATGTAATGCCATTGTCTGTTTGTAGAAAACTTAACGCCACATGGGAACCCTGCCCTACTCAGATTGTCCAACTCGACGGATCAAAAGTCAGAGTAGTAGGAAGGTTGAGAAATGTCTTGCTTACATTATCTGTTGATCCACGCATTCACCAAACTATATACATAGTGGTGGCTGAGATTCCTGAAGCTTATGGGATTTGTTTAAGTAGGGACTGGTCAGAGAAGCTAAAAGGATACTTTTCCACTGACTGGGCTCATCTATGGTTACCCTATAATGGACAACCTACCAAAATCAAAATTAGTAGGGAACCATTCATGAAACAAACAATCACAGATCTGAATTACTTTAGTGAGCCTGTTGGTTATCTCAATTCACACATTGAACATTTCATGTTTGACACTTTATTTGGAGATTTTCCTGCTAACTGTTTTCCAGATATAAATTTACAGAAACAATCTCAAATCACTCAGTTTACCACTGTACTTTTCACTGGAGATGTTGTACATAATGTTTTTAATGTAAATACTAATTTTAGAATAGATCCAACTGCTTGGAATTTATTTTTTGATGGCTCCAAGTCTAAGGAAGGAGCTGGTGCAGGTTGTGTCCTCATCAACCCAAAAGGGATTAAAACTATGATAGCTTACAAATTGATTTGACTGTACCAACAACATGGTTGAATACGAAGCCTTGTTCAAGGACTTTAAAAGGCTATTGATATGGAGGTATAGGTGATTCATTGCTTTAGGGATTCCGACATCATTGTCAAACAGGGAAGGAACAAGATACCTTGTTTATCTCCCCACCTGATGAATTATCAGAAGTTGGTAAGGGATCTCACCAACTCCTTTTATGCATTTAACATTAATTGTGTCCCTAGGTCACAGAATTTTGATGCCAATCTCCTAGCAAACACGGCATCTAGGTTGATACCACCAGAAGGTTTGTCACCCCGGACGTTTTGCATAGAACTTATGTATAGGCCTTCCATACTTGACAATGTGACCAGTTGGAGAGGGTTTGATGATGATCAACAAATACTTGACTTCCTCACTGCACAGGATACTTTTCGAGACATGGCCATAGATGAGGAAGAGCATGTAAAATCACTCTTTGATCCTTCAAACGTTATCCCGAAATCTGTCATCAATTTAGAAAAATTCTATGATTTGTAGGATAAATTCAGACACAAGACCAATTGCAAAACTCAAAGTTCCCCCCTCAGTTATGAGCCAGTTAACTTAGGTACTGAGAAAGACCCTCGCTTTATCAATATTGGAGTTAATTGTTCTCTCAAGAAAAGAAGAGCTATCATTAAGCTAGGTAAAGAGTACAAGGATGTTTTTTCCTGGACTTATGATCAATTGAAAACCTCTGACACAAGCATCATGCATCACAACATACCTATGAAGCCGAAGGTGAAACCCTATCAACAGAAATTGCACAAAATGCACCCTATCTTGGAACCTTCTGTGAAAAAAGAATTGGAGAAATTACTTGCAACCCGAATCATTTTTCCTATCATACACACCCAATGGATTTTCAATTTGGTGCCCGTGCATAAGAAAAGTGGTGAAATAAGATTGTGTGTCGATTTCCGAAATTTGAATCGGGCTTTTGAAAAAGACAACTATCCCATTCCACCTATGGAGCAAATTCTGCAAAAGGTGGCTGGTTCTGAAATGTTCTCACTCCTAGACGGTTTTTTAGGATACAACCAAGTTATGGTTGCTCCCGATGACCAATTGAAAACCATGTTTAGAACACCTTAGGGCACTTTCACCTACAGACAAATGCGCTTCGGATTGATAAATGCCAGAGTGACATTTCATAGAGCTATGGATATAGCTTTCATAGGTTTAATGCATAAATCTGTCGTAGTTTATCTTGATGATATCACAATATATTCTAAGAAACGACATGAACATCTTTTTTCCTTGAAACAGGTTTTTGAACGTTGCAAGAAGTTCGGGATTTCGCTCAATCCAAAGAAATCTATCTTTGCAGTCAAGGAAGGAAAGCTTCTCGGTTTTATCATGTCCAAAGAAGGTACGATTATTGACCCAGAACGTACTGATGCTATTTGAAAAATCAGCTTGCCAGGTTCGCAGAAGGCCATGCAGTCTTTCTTGGGTGAGATCAATTTTGTTTGTAGATTTGTACCGAATTTTGCACAGATAGTTAAACCTTTATAGCAATTAGTCAAGAAAGATGTACAGTTCACTTGGTCACATGAACAAAAAGATGCTTTCGTTGAGATCAGAAAATCCATTGTTGAAGCTCTTGCTCTTATGTCTCCTGACTTTGATAAAGATTTTATTCTCTATACTTTTGCTACTAATTTCTCTTATGCAGCTGTCTTGACACAGAGGCACGACAATGATGCTGGGATCCTAACATCCTTCATGAGATCAACATTCAAAGGTGCGGAACTCAATTATTCCCAAATTGACAAACAAGCCTATGCAGTTTACAAATCTGTTAAGCACTACACGCCTTATTTGTTAAAATATCGAACAAAGGTTATTGTCCCATACTCTGCCATTAGAAATGTGTTAGTCCAGAAGGAATTGGGTGAAAAAAGGGCCCATTGGATGACATCTCTGCAAGAGTATGATCTAGAAATCAAACCGGCCAAAATTGTGAAAGGAAAAGGTCTCTATATTCTTACTGCTCAGTCGAATGATCCTGCACATCAACAGAGTGAATGGGAGCAGGAGGAAGATGCCTTAATAGGCTTTGTTAATGTTATTGATACTTCTACATCTTAATGGTATGATCATATCAAATTCTTTCCGAACCATGGGTTTGCTCCTGAAACCCTTGACTTTAAGAAACGTAGATCATTAAGGTTGAAAGCTACTCCTTATCAATTCATTGGTCAAGTCTTGTTTAGAAGGAACTATGATGGGGTTTTCCTCAGATGTTTAGAATAGCATGAGACTAATGATATTATTTTTCAATTTCATACAGGACTAGCTAGACCCCATTTCTCAAGAGAGACAACAGCTCATAAAATCATCAGAGCAGGGTATTACTAGCCTACATTGTTTAAAGATGCATATGCTTATGTAAGAAAGTGTGAACCATGCCAGAAATGTACAGGGAATTTCAAGAAGCCTGGTTTCCCATTATAGCCAGTCACAATTCAATTCCCATTTCAGCAGTGGGGACTGGATTTTATTGGGCCTATAAATCCCACCTCATCCCTACAACATAGGTACATTCTTATAGCCACAGATTACATTACCAGATGGACTGAAGTAATCGCACTCAGACAATGTAATGCAAACCAAGTAATTGCTCTCCTGGACAATCAGATAATTACATGGTTTGGTGCTCCATAAAATCTTCTTTTATTATGCATCATATTTTTCCTCAATTGATTTGACACATTATGCCCTTGAAAAGGGGATTAAGTTAAATTTTTCTCCCAATTACTATCCATAGGGTAATGTGTTGGCTGAGTCTTCAAATAAAAATCTCATAAATAATCATAAAAAGACTGTAGCTTCTCATCATAAAGATTGGCACACACAAATCTATAATCCTCTATGGGAAGACCAAATCACTCCAAAGGAAGCAATTGGGAATTGACCCTACTGTTTGGTGTATGGAAAAGAAGTTGTTCTTCCTGCTAACCTCACCATCCCTTCGTTGCAATTAGCCCAATCCATCCAAGAAGATGACTCCTATTCCCTTTATAATAGAATTGACACACTGTTTAAACTAGAGGAAGACAAAGAAGTGGCTAAGAATAAGTTGTATCATCATTAGCAGATGGTGAAGAGATGGTTTGATGAAAAATATTCATCCGACCGAGAATTCTCAGTTGGGGATTTGGTATTGAGGTGGGATAAATAGCATAAGGATAAAAACCAATATACCAAATTCCAACGCCTTTTGCTAGGACCTTTCATTATTACAGAAAAGATGGGTCCTAGCACTATTCGATTACAAACACTGGAGGGAGTGGTGTACAGTTATCCAATGAATATTTCACTGCTCAAAAAGTATTTCATTTGAAAAATATGGTACCTTTGTACATAGGTTTGGCATGTGTTTTTTTTTTGTATTGATTGGATTGTTTTCTTTTGAACAATAAGCTCCACACATTTGGTAGTGATTGGAAGCCATTTTTAATATGATCTCTATTTTGAAATTGCAGGATGGTATGATGGTCTCAACCCTTTTCGGTTGATATCAGAATATGTTTTGTAAAGAATGCATAGTTGAATGATGCAGGACCTCGATATTGATATCTTTCCATTGTGGTCATTATCTTTTAAATGTTTTATCTGTTTAATTGAGACGCGGGAAATGGTTGGAATGTTTTTATTTTTATGTTTCATTGTCATATCATATCATAATAACCTAGTCAGCTTTATCTACTATGGATCCTGTTACGGTCACCATCTTAATAATTTTCTTGAATAATGATAAGATGCAAGGAGGGGGGTCTTAACACAAGCCATCCCTCTTGGTTCATAAATGTTTTAGTGGAATGACATCTTTACATCAAGCCACCACACTTGGAAGATGACTCTCAGTTTTCCTGAGAGGTGGGAGATCATATCATAGGTCGGTCCACTCATGATCTACAAAACATTGGTGAGTAGCGCTGTCATCATGAGGTTACAAAGCCTCGGTAGTGCCTTGTAGTCTATATCTCTTGAATGATATATGTGTTTTCTTTTTATAAGATTCCTGTTGTATGCAAGGACAGGGGGGTCTTATCACAAGCCATCCCTGCCATGATCATGGTTTTTATTTGGACTGAAACTATCAGCATGTGGTCACCAATCCATGATAGTTTCCTTTAGTGTCACAACTTAAGGACAAGGGGTCTCCTTACCAAGCCAGCTTGATTAGTTTCTAGATTAGGTCTATGAATGGCGTTGTCAATATTTGATTACCAAGTCAGGGCAGTGGTCTTGTATTAGCAAGGTCTTATTTTATAAGGTATCCTAAAAAAAAAGAAAAAGAAAAAAAGATCGTGTATATATACTAAGAAAGATCATTGTGTATAAAACCAATTAATAAATCAAGGTGGTGTGTAAATTGGATATCCATGAGTAGTTCTGAGTTCGTCCCAGGTTTATCACAAGATGTTGATTCAATGATTGCATAATGATTAAGAAGTCTTACTGTCTCCTAACCCTCCTTATCAGATTTGCATTACTTTTAACATGATCATTGATGGGAATGTATCAATCTTATGTTTCCTGCTCATTGGTTGTCTCCTTACAAATATTTTTTAAAATTTCATGTTGGTAAAGGAATTTGACCAGTGCACCGTTCTGGATAAAAGTTGTTTGCAAAGATAACTTGTTCTTCCTAGCCAGTCAACATTTGTTGTGACCACATTAGATCCCATGCTTCGGTCAAGCATGACAACCCCGATTTTTAATTTGCGCAAAGATATTCGTACAAGTGTTCTTGTGAATATGAATGTTTTGGCTTGATTTCTGCAATCCTGTACTTATGCCTTTGCTTAGCTTAATTTGCATTGCTTCCCTTAGAATTTTTTTTGAGTGTTTTGATCGTAGAGAAATTCAAATTTCAAGTCTTTTATTGTTTGTTTTCTGCTTTTCCCGAAACCCAACTTTTCGACACCCCGAAATCCTGAACCCGACAATTACGAGTTGCGGGAAAACAATTTCCAGTTGTTTGGTTTTGGTGATCCCGAAACCCACAACCCGTAAGGTTCAGGGTACAGGAACTCCTTGCTAATAAGTTTGGGAATTGTCACCCCGAAACCTGCAGTTGCGGCTTTCGTATTTTGGATTCCCATTTTTTCTTTTCAGTTTCTTAGTATGTTCTGAAACCAGCAACCTGCAATTTTTGGGTTGCGGCTTTCAGAAACACGTTTTGTATTTTTGGTCCATGTGAGCAATCCAGAAACCCACAATTTTTTGGGTTTCAGCTTTCGGGAATCATGCATAAACTCAGAAATTATTTCCCAAAGTCTTATCCCGCATCCTGCATTGTTAAATCCCCACCGTCCATTTAGTTGATCCAATGGATGAGATTCGATTATTCAATTTTACGTTGCAATGTCTTCTTTTTTTTCCCATCATTATGGTCGGGATCCTCACTTCGCTTTGAACTGCATGATCATACTTGAACACATCATTGTTTGATAAAGATTGACCGGTAATGACAGTGTTTAGATGCGATGTTAGATTATGCTGAAGGTGTACTTGTTATGATCCTTTTCGGATTAACATGCTCTGACACCATCTCATTCCAATTTAAATGATTATAATCCGTACCTTCGCATGACGGTAATCATTGCAGCTCATCATATTCAATCATTTTGATCCTCCGTCACTCATTTTAAATATGGTCGTAGGTATGAATCACTTAGTTCGTCGTTTGAGTTGGTTAGAAATTGTTCCTGTTTCGACAAGTTTTTTGTCTGACAATTTGTTGGATAAGATGCAGATAGGTTGTGAAACCTATGATGAATCTTCCATGCATGAAGAAATACATTCTTTGTTATTTCCTCAACCTATGTTGCCACCTTTTGATGCAGGTGTTCTTGATATCGATAGTAGTATCGGAGCAGAGGTTTCTGAACCTCTACCAGTTTGCTTACCGCCACCTCAAAAGGACGAAGAAGAGAAAAAGTGAACAGTTGAATGATCAAGATGATTCTATTATCCAAGATCTCATAATTAGTGAAGAACCCGATACATCACCGACTCTCGTGAAAGAAGACCCATTGTCTAATTTTTCAGTTTTTTATAGTGTTTTGGATCAGCGAGGAGATTCTGTGGTGATTCAATTGGAAGGTTTGGAGGACCGGCTCTTCCCTGTTGTTGATAGCTATTAGTTTCTTGACAAATTCTCCAATTTTGCTACGGGATTTTCCATAATTTCCAAGGTCACTTTTGTTAAAAACTCACCTTGAAGCGGAGGGAAGTTGCTGAATTAGAGTTGTTTAGATTATTATGGCCCGATTCCCTGGATTAATAGCTGAATTTAAACTTTGTAATCCTTATCTTTTGGGATTCCCTTTTGTACTCCATTGTAATCCTTATTTAAGGAATAATACCTCTCAAGCACCTAGGGTGGATAATTTTTGGGTCATAAATCAACAGGAGAGGACGTGGAGATACTCTATTTTATTAGATCCTTGTAATTTTGTTTACAGACTTCTTAATGCAGTGAAGTAATCATTGAAATCATCTCTTGTTTATCATCAAGTTTCTTTGATGGTGTCTGATTTCTAATATTTTAAATTTTCATCTACAACATGTGTTTCTTTTGCATACATTACTTAATGCACGGATCTATTGTATTGATTTTTCTTATGACAGATCTTTGTATAAGGGTGTCTTGTTAAGTTTCTTTAATTTAGATACTTTCTTTATCGATTTCTGCAAATGATTCATATACTATCTAATCAATGTTAATTTTTAGATTACCACAATGATTACAGATTGATCTTGAATGGGCTTAATTATTTGAATTGTTCTCTTTAATTTTCATTAAGTTATTATGATTTAAGTAAACAAGTACATGCACCTTTTACAGTTTTGTTGAAGTAAAAAAACATGCTTATTCCTCTCGCATCGAGATCGATTTGCACAACTACAAGCTTCTCTTTAGAATAGGTCTAACTCAGACTAGATTATTTTCTTAATAATTTAAGTTAGAACATACTTAGTTTTAAGCTTCTATTTTTCCGTATTGAATCTATGATCTATTGATCAAACCCATCTACTCCTAGAGTGCCAACGGAGGCCGAATATCCATGGGATAATTCCATATCAAACAGGTTGGGGATAGAACTGACCTTGCATAGGGTCTTTCGATGCCTTTGAGTATGGGTTTGCACCCTCTGTTGGGAGCCTTGGACCCATTCCAGCACCTTGCAATCACCCTGCACTCTTGAGGCCTCAACAACCTCCAGCTAATATTTTTGAACATATCAAATCATCCTCCAAGTCACTAATATGAACATGACGTGGTCTTCAAGAAGTAATAAGACCCTACCAAGCAATAGCATTCTCACCAAGCAATCCAAGTACATTTGTTGATTTCCACTCTTGCTTCCATATTGAAGTGAGATCATGATCAACTACCTAGATAAGAGTGAATGTAATAACCTAAACTGATATATTCTGCTACTGAGTAAGGTTTGCTGAGATACTAGGTCTTGCTTATGGTATTTGGTATCCAAATATTATAAATAATGTGTTTACCTAGAGATCAAGTGTATGCCATAATTAACCAATAAATATCATACCTCTGATTGTTGAGATATTGTAACTTCAAAGAATATTATATTTGTACTTTATTATTCTGGAGATGTTTCATTCCTTCATGAAGATCTTATTCTATATCCGGAGATGTTTATTCCTCCATCGGAATGTGGTAACTTGGGTTATTAGACTTCCCTAGTGGGGGTGGGCCCTGTATGTGTTATGTGGGCCAAAGGGTTGTTAGACCACCCTAGTGGGGTAGGCCCAGTCAATTGTAGTGGGGTGTTTAACCCAGTGGTAAAGTTGGGGCCGACCTAGTTAATATAAAGTACAAGTCGGAGATGTGTATATATAGAGGAGGTGTGTTCCTCATTTGACACACTTCCCTCACTCAGAATATAGCGCACTTGTGGAGGAGAGGTATGCTATGGTGGAGGAGGAGATCATGTCTTTGGTTTGCATCTTTGTGTATTTCTGGTCATCTATATTGAGGAAGCTTTGTTGGGTTTTCTACCCCATGAGGGTTTCCCAGGATAAATCTGTGTTTCTTGTGTTTATGTTGTGCTTGTTGTTTCTTCAGTGATCCTGTATATGCTATTATTGTTAAATGGAATGTAATGCTGCTATTTTTTATATTAGCATATTAAATATTAACATGGTATCAGAGATAACCTGAAGGAAGGCAATGTATGGCACTTACGACACTTGCTTCACTTGCGACAATTTCAAGGTTTGGGTTTTGTATAGCAAAAACCAGTCATCGTGGAACTTTAGCTATACATCTATTTTGGCAAAGTGTCAGGATCTAAAACCTTTCCATGTTGTATACAACATCCCCAGGTACCTTGTGTCCAAAGGAATCCCTCAGATTCGTTGTACTTTGTGAGTTATGATCAGTACAAGTTAGGGTTTCTGCCTCTTCCAGATCTCAGTCAAAATCAAGTGACCTAGGAAATAAGGTGTCAGAACCCGAAATTTCTGAAAAATTTAAAATTTTTATTATAACAATAAATGTTAACTAATTGCGTTCCTGGTCCTGTTTAAATTCAGTAACTAATCATAATTTAGTTAACGAGGTTCTGTTTAATACGAATGTAATTTTTCTGATTATAAAAGTTGACTGTTTTCTTTCAATCTCCACAGGGAGAGCTAGCCAAAGCTGACTGGATTACTTAGCTTACGAGCTAATGCATAATTTGTCTTTTGATCGCAGGTACACCGGGGAAGTATGCATCACTGAATTTTAATCTTTGTAAGTATCAAGCTCCTTTCCCTGCACTGTAAAAACTTAAAGAAGATCTATTTACTATTACTGGTTGTCGTGTAAGACAGTAAAGTTCTTTTCATGTAAATGTATAATTGAATAAAGACTGATAGTCTGCCTCGACATGATATCTCTTAACCCGGACAGTATCATCAGGTTTACAATGTATTACAAAGTTTCCGTCGTATCCATTGCGATATGAACATGACCTTATATTAATGATGTAACTATCACTGTAACAAGTTGTTTATATCATATTTACTGTTTGCATATAGTGACGTTTGCGTTTATGTGATATAATGTCGACTATTACCGGTGATTACTGCTGTGTTCACGTGTTATTAGCATGAGTGGGAGTTGTGACGCCTCTAGCGATGTTCCATTATATTCATCTATGTTTTCAAGATTCCAACGTCCGCTTAACGTTATTGTTTAACTTGTGCCATCTAACTCTGTCTTTGTTTAAATCTATGTTCATGGTATGGACTTATAGATGAGTTTATATTTAGACCTCATGATAATGAATATTGTTATTTTCATTGTTGTTTAATTAACAATAGTATCGAGAGGATATCATGATAGGATATAATAACAATGGTGTAACTCATCATAAGGTTATGGTAACATTTCAATGTTTAAGTTATATGGAGTATTCATTGAAACTTTGACTATAACATTGTTTTAAATGACTGTAGGTAAAAATATGATGCGCCCTTGACATATCGATGACTTGGTTTTTAATATATATATACATTACAATGATTGTGCAACAATCATAGTGTTCCCATACGTTGGGCAAACTTTATATCCATTGCAAATGATTTTAAATCGGTGAACAATGATTTGAATGGCAACCAAACTATATGAACTCGACCCATGCTACGTTGATAAATTTTATTCCTACGTGTTTGGCTCTCCTCCATGCATTTGGCGATATATAAGCTAATAACGAAACCCTACCAGGTCATTTTCTTTGCCTTCGGGCTCGGGTTCTAAGGGAGAAACCCTCCATGTCTGAATTTGGTAGTTGGGCACTGTAAAAATGCAAATGCTTTGGTTCAGGTCTCGTCGTTTCATTCTGTGGTAGGATAGAGGTCCTCGGCTCTGCTAATAGCGTCTGCTACAGTTTCGTTGTTTCTTGGTCTCGTTGTCATTCTATGTTTGAGTCTCAGCTACTTACTGTCTTCCACTGTCGCTGGTGTGAGTATGAGGCAGGTTTTTTCTATTTGTTTTTATTCCAGAGGTGATTGAGTATCTGGGTTTGGGGTGTGCTTCTCGACTGGTTCAATCCCAGCTTAAGGGTTTCGTCTAGAATGCTGCCTATCGCGGCTGTCAATAGAAAGGTTATGAGAGTTTCCCTTGCTCCTCCAACTAACGAATGTGATGGGGTTCTACTGCTTGTTCCCACTGGTGGCTACCAGGTTGTCCACGAGTTGCATTCCTCCATGGGCTCAGGTAAGGTAATGTCCATATTTTCATAGTTTGGTTTTACATAGAATGTTTAGATTTACACTATTATTTAACATCTCTCGACATTGATAGTGTGGCTAACATCTCTCGGCATTTGAATATATGCAGGTCACGCTGTTCTGAAGGTGCACAGGGCTTCATCTCCAGCACTGGCTCCTCCGGGTAAGCCTGGTTATCCACGGCTGTCTCTTCCTTTGTTGGTTTTGATGTGTTAGGGTTAAGTTTTGGAGGGAAACACCTGTGTAATGGGGTCGTTATTACTCTTGTGACTTGGGTACAGTCACCTATATAAATTGTTTTGTTTGCATATAAAGGGTTTGATACCCCGTCATGTTTTAGGAAGAACCATCTACGGCTCAAACTGTATAAGGCCAGGGGATTGGTTATTGTCGTTTTGTTTTCTATATGTAGGGTTTTACTCACACTGTATAAGTTAATGTTTAATGTAATATTGGGTCTGTCATGGCCGTGTATCACCCTGCGTTTTTGTTAAATGAATAGAGTGTTTGAAATATAAGGATGATTGAGTTCTCTGATACCTGCACGGGATGATAATTCTACTGTAGGGAATCCATGTATCGTCTCTCTGTGTTTTCTTGGATTTTGAATGTTTAATAAAAGAATGTGTATGTTTCGACCATAACTGTAATAGTTAATTAGTATAGGGTTAACCTGGCGAGTTGGGGTTCTGTTCTATGTTCAAAACATATATATGGAAATGTTGAATTCGGTGGTGACTGGAACGAGTTGTGAAAATTTTGTTTTGGTTCTTGTATAAATATTTAATATAACTGTGGATAAAATTTATATACATAAACTATGTATAAACCTCCTGTAGGTTCTGTCTGTCATATAAGGCATTCTTTTCTTTTGTTTTCAGTCTGTCAAATGAGTGTGATCAGGCTACGGCCGTGTTAGGTTTGTGGTCTACTCTTAATGAGAAATATTTATAATGAAATAAATATTATTATAGTGAATAATACGAGGGTTGGTAACAGCCAATAATGGTTGCGTTCGTTGATAGTTTCTCTGCGTTTAAATATGTGACTATAAATAATACAACCTACGACAGAGTTGTGTATTTCATATAATACCAGCTCGGTAAGAACAGTGATTCTATGCTTATGATTGGGATAGTGAAACATTAAAGTCTTTATGTACCAAGACTTGGCTTCGAGCCAGTCCATATATTTGTCTTGTTTTATAATGACTCTGTTATTCTGTGTTGTGACAACATGGCTGTAAATACTATAGTATCAGTTTTTTTTAAAAGTCAAAAACAATTTATAGTTTCAGTGTTTGCATTTGACTATGATTTGAATGAGAGTGTAGGGAAAGTTTTTTTTTAAAAATGAAACATTGTTGCAGCTACATCCTTTGGATATTTGATAACTATCAATTATATTCTGGGAATAGATAAATATAATGATATGTGTTTTGTTTTCCTTCAGCTCGATACAAGAATGACCTGTATCTATAGTTGACTGAAATATGAAACAAATATATATATAGGTATATTGCTCTAATAGAAACTATTCCTGTACATCTAATAGAAAATATCTTACAGTAAATCTAAGATTTATCTATGTCTATTCTTATGATTGTTTAATAAATATAATTCTGGAATAACTACTGTTTAATATTCTGTCTATTATTTAACTATTAATAGAAAGTCTAGAAATACATAAACATGATATTTGATAACTGTAACAGTAACAAATATATTCTGCATAGGATAATTACTCTATTTAAATGATAATAGGAAAAATTCTAAAACATCTGAGTTCTGAAATTTATACCAAAAGACACTACAGAAAGTCTGATCTACTGAAAATGATTACAGTCAAAACACAGTTGAAATAGTCTATTCCATATGAAAATTAATTAAACAAACAGCAGGAAGAGTGACAAAACCTGTAGCTATGGTAGACAATAACAGCGATGGGAGGCTGTTCCTCCCTACCAATTCCTGGAGAGTGCCCAGACAGCACTTCTTAGGACCCCCGAGCTTGCTCTGGTCTAACTGGCTGGAATCTAGGTACAGCCAACAATTCCCTCAGCCAAAGCAGCTATACTGGAACCAAGTTACTACAACTTCCTGACTCACAACACTTCCTTACTAATTTTCCCACTTCCTCAATGGGACTCCTGAATAGCATTCACCTGAATGTATTCTCCCTCTAGAACAATTGCTGAACCCCCAGCTCAGTTCATTGAGTAGTATTTAAAAGATTGCCTAGGTCTTAGTTGGGCTAACTGTCATTAATGAGCCACCTGCTCAGATTCCACTTTCTTGGGGAATCATGACCCCAAAATATAGGGAAGTTGCCACCTGCAACTCAGGAAGTGTTTGAGGATGCTGCCACTTGTCTTTTGTCCTTCCACCTAATTCCATCCACCAGTTAGACCAGTAACCTCTTTTAACAGCTCTCCCATGCTGTTGTCTCCATAATTTATTTATTAATAATAATTATTCAGAATTTACATTCCATTTCTGGAGACTCTGCTGAGTCATCCATTCCTACTTAGCATTAAATTTAACATAATGTCTCAGGAATATTAAAAATAATTACATTATTTTAATAAAATTGGGGTATGTGACATACACACCCCCTTAAAATGTAACATCGTCCTCGATGTTACTTATTCTTCTTCTTCAGCCACCTGCTGGAATAGATGGGGATATGCTTCCCGCATCTTACTTTCCAGTTCCCAGGTAGCTTCTTCAGCACTAAGGTGCTTCCATTGCACCTTCACTTGTCCAATTATGCGGTTCCGTAGAGTAATTTCCCTCCTCCCGAGGATACAATCCGGTTCCACGAGAACTTCCCCTTCTGGTTCTACCTGTACAATGTTCCAATCAATAACATGAGTAGCATCATGAACATACTTTTTCAAAACAGAGATATGAAAAACATTGTGTACTTTTAAATTTGGCGGTAATGCTAACTAATAAGCAACTTGACCGATTCTAGATAAAATTTCAAATGGACCGCAGTAACGTGGTGCTAATTTTGCACAACTTCCTAATCTTAGGGAGCTCTTCTTTGGCCTTACCTTGATGAACACATGTTCACCTACCTGGAACTCTTTAGGAGTTCTTTTCAAATCTGCTTGACTCTTTTGCCGATCCTGGGCAATCTTCAAGTTCTCCTGCACTTGTTTCACAATCTGTTCCATTTCTTTCAATAAATCAGGTCCTAACACTAATCTATCTACTGGATTACTCCAAGAGATAGGAGTGTTGCATTTTCGTCCATACAAAATCTCAAAAGGACTAAACTTAGCTGATGTTTGATAGCTGTTATTGTATGCAAATTCAGCTAAGTGTAGATAATCCTCCCACTTACCTGGTTGATCTTTAACATACATCCTTAACAGATCTTCTAATACTTGATTAACTCTTTCAGTTTGTCCGTCCGTCTGAGGATGGAAAGAGGTGCTGAAATTCAAAGTGGTGTTTAATCCTTTGAACAAAGATCTCCAAAAATTTCCTGTGAATTTAGGATCCCTGTCTGATATAATGACTTTCGGAATACCGTGTAACCGAAAAATCTGTTTTAAAAAGATATCTGCTATGTTTGCAGCCTTGTATGTGGTTTTAACAGGAATAAAGTGTGCTGATTTACTTAATTTGTCTACCACTACCATAATCGAATCATTCTGATGTTGATTTTTGGGTAAACCCGTAATGAAATCCAGGCTGATTATTTCCCATTTCCAGCTAGGAATAGGTAAAGGCTGCAGCAATCCAGCTGGATGTTGGTGTTCTGTTTTTACTTGTTGGCAGTCCAAACACTTAGCTAAATATTCAGCTGTTTCAGATTTCATGTTAGGCCAAAAATATTCTTTTCTCAACATGGTGACAGTCTTTTGATAGCCTGGATGCCCGGAGTAACGGGTTTTATGAATTTCGTCTAAAATTAACATCTTAACTTTAGGTGCATGAGGAATATACAGCCTGTCTTTAAACAACAAAAATCCGTTTTCATTTAAACTATACCCTTTTATCAAACTTTCTGTGGGTTGTTCTTTGGCTGCAGTTTGTAAATGCTGATAATTTTCGTCTAATTTTATCCCTTCAGCCAGCTGTTCATTTAAGTCAGAGGTATAAGTGCTGCTAGCTGATATAAAATTCAGTTTTGCATTTCTGCTCAAGGCATCAGCCACCTTATTTTCCTTCCCTTTTATGTGTTGGATTTCAAAATCGTATTCACTTAGGAATGCCAGCCACCTGGCTTGTCTTGCATTTAAATTTGGCTGATCTAAAAGGTATTTCAGACCTTTATTATCTGTTAGTAAGGTGAATTTTCTGCCTATTAGGTGGTGTCGCCACATCTTTAAAGCATGAATTACAACAGCTAATTCTAGGTCATAAGTGGCATAATTCTTTTCATGAATTTTCAGCTTCCTAGATTCGTAAGCAATGACATGTCCTTCTTGAGTCAGCACTCCGCCTAAACCATCATTACAAGCGTCGGTGCAAACTACGAAATCTTTGTTTGGGTCCGCTATTCTAAGAATAGGTGCGGTTGTCAATAAGGTCTTAAGTTTCTTGAAACTTTCTTCACACTTCGCATTCCAATCAAACTTCTTGCCTTTCTTTTGCAAAGAAGTGATTGGGTTGGCTATTTTTGAAAAGCCTTCAATAAACCTCCGGTAGTAACCGGTAATCCCCATGAAAGATCTAACATCCGTCACATCTTTAGGTACTGGCCATTCTTCAATCGCCCGAATCTTTTCGGGATCTACTGAAATCCCTTCCTTAGTGACTACATGTCCTAAGTACTGGATTTCATCTTTGAAGAAGTCACATTTACTGAATTTCGCAAAGAGTTGTTGTTCTCTCAGTTCTTGTAAGACTATACGTAAGTGTTCTTTATGCTCCTCCTTGCTCTTAGAATAGACTAAAATGTCGTCGATAAATACAACAACAAATTTATCTAAGTACTTATGCATTATGTTGTTCATTAAGCACATAAAAACAGCTGGGGCATTAGTAAGTCCAAATGGCATTACGACAAATTCGTAATGTCCGTACCTTGTTCTAAAGGCTGTTTTGAAAATGTCTTCTTCTTTAATTCTTACCTGATGATAACCTGATCTCAGATCGATCTTGGAGAATACCGTAGCTCCACATAGCTGATCAAACAGATCATCAATACGAGGTAACGGATACCTGTTTTTAATCGTCATCTTGTTTAGTTGACGATAATCTATGCAAAGTCGCATAGTTCCGTCCTTCTTTTTAACGAAAATCACTGGTGCTCCCCAAGGGGATACACTGGGTCGAATATAGTTCTTGTCTATTAACTCCTTTAACTGAGTTTTCAACTCGTTAAGCTCCAAAATATTCATACGATACGGGGCTTTCGAACTGGGAACAACACCTGGTACCAGCTCAATTGTAAAGTCTAGCTCCCTCTTGGGAGGCAATTCTGGGATTTCCTCAGGAAAAACGTCAATAAATTCATTGACTACAGGGATGTTCTCTACTGTTTTCTGGTTGCTTTCGGACTTAATTGTCTCATCTGTAATAGTTACAGCATAGATCTTGCACCCTTTTCTGACTGCTCTTTTAAGTTGTAAGGCAGAAATCTGCCTGACTACTGTTTTCCTAGGGATACCCCTAACAGTTACAGGCTGTCCACTACTGTTTATACACCTAAAAGTTTTGTCAAAACAGTTTAAAACGACCCTATGTTGTTCCAACCAGTCCATTCCGATAAGTATGTCATAAGAGCCAAGTGGTAAAACGTTCAGTTTAACTGTAGTTATAAAATCATTCATGTTTAAGATGCATTCTTTTACATAGCAGTTTACTTTCCTCTTTGCCCCAGTAGCTAATTGTACAGACCAAGAATTATCAAACCTTTCAACAGTCAAATTACATTTTTCTACCAGCTGAGGTGAAACATAACTAAGACTAGCACCTGGGTCTATTAAAATAGTAACAGGGGTTTTGTTAATCATACCTCCTACTTCCACCATGGAAGTTTGATAGTCAGCCTGGCGGTTTTCCAATGCTGCATTGATTCGGGGCATAGTTCCTGCAAAATCCCCGACTGTCATTTCATCTTGAACAGTATGAATATTGCTGATTTGTTTCTTTCTGTTTGGGCAGATTGAAGCATAATGTGGCCCATTACACTCCCAGCACTTGACAGGTTCTTTTCGCTCAAAGTTTTTAGTGTAGTTTCCATGGTTATTAGGAGTCTCCTTGCTGTTTTTGTAATTGTTGGAATGGCTGACAGCTCCGTTTTTGTTTCCCTGGAAGCTTTTACCATTGAAATGGTTTCCGTTTTTGCCATTCTTGAAACTTTTATGGGGGATAAATTCCTTTTTCTTGTACTCGATCAGATTGCTGTTCTTTTTGGCTTTCCAGCTGGCTATCCCCTCTTTCTTTTTATTCTGTTCATAACAGAAATTGGCTTTGCGCATGGCTTCTTCCAGTGTTTTGGGGTTGTCATATTCAATTCTGTCCTTGATGTGATAGGGCAGGCAACTAAGAAACCGCTGTATTTTTGGTTTCTCTTCGACAAAATACGGTACATACCGCAACAGACTTAAGAATTTACTGTTTAAGTCCTTCATCGTCATAGATCCGAGCTTTAGTTCATAAAATTCCTTGGCTCTCTCTTCATAATACTGTTCGGACAGAAATTTCTTCTTGAAGTATCTTTTAAAAGTACTCCAATTAACTTCTCTCTCTTTAATCCCCTTGACCCTTTTCAGGTCTTGCCACCATATGTCCGCCTTTCCCGAGAGGTTGTAGATGGCCATTCGTGCCTTCAGCTGATTTGAGTAGTTATAGATCTGAAAATATTTTCTCATCCCGGATAACCAGGATTCTGCCTCTTCTCCAGTTTCAGATTCTCCATTGAAAGTTGGGGGCTTTATCTTCTTAAACTCCCCAGAAATCTCTTCATAAGGCCTGTACTTTTTCCTTCGGTTGTGCAGCTCAGTTTCACTGCTGTCACTGCTTGTGTGATAACTGGGTTGTCCCTTTCTTTCTACATATGATGAACTGCTGTCGGACTTAGCCGGTTTTGTCCTTTTTGACCCTCTTTGATGACTAACTTCTTCTGAGTCAGCTCGTTTGCTCCTTCCTTCTGTCTGAAATTTTTCTATCAGTAGCTGATTTAACTGCTCCTGGGTCTTTAGAATTCTTTCATTATCCTTCTTGACTGTTTCCATCTCTGTCTTTAATCCTCTTATGGTCTGCATCAGCTCAGTGGTGTGAGCAATTACTTCTTCTGTCTCAGGTTCTCTTGACATCTGTCTTGTCACTGCATTTGGAGATTCCTCCTGAGTGTATTCTCCCAGTTTTTCCATACCTGTCTGAAAAATTCAGAAAAAAAGAAATTTTATGTTCTGTTCATGAAACTGAAATATATGTTAGTACTTTATATAAAAAAAATAAATCCTCTTTTATGGTCACTGTTTTGCGGAAGTTTAGTGGAGTCACATCCAAGCCTAGTGTCTGAACCATGCTCTGATACCACATGTCAGAACCCGAAATTTCTGAAAAATTTAAAATTTTTATTATAACAATAAATGTTAACTAATTGCGTTCCTGGTCCTGTTTAAATTCAGTAACTAATCATAATTTAGTTAACCAGGTTCTGTTTAATACGAATGTAATTTTTCTGATTATAAAAGTTGACTGTTTTCTTTCAATCTCCAAAGGGAGAGCTAGCCAAAGCTGACTGGCTTACTTAGCTTACGAGCTAATGCATAATTTGTCTTTTGATCGCAGGTACACCGGGGAAGTATGCATCACTGAATTTTAATCTTTGTAAGTATCAAGCTCCTTTCCCTGCACTGTAAAAACTTAAAGAAGATCTATTTACTATTACTGGTTGTCGTGTAAGACAGTAAAGTTCTTTTCATGTAAATGTATAATTGAATAAAGACTGATAGTCTGCCTCGACATGATATCTCTTAACCCGGACAGTATCATCAGGTTTACAATGTATTACAAAGTTTTCGTCGTATCCATTGCGATATGAACATGACCTTATATTAATGATGTAACTATCACTGTAACAAGTTGTTTATATCATATTTACTGTTTGCATATAGTGACGTTTGCGTTTATGTGATATAATGTCGACTATTACCGGTGATTACTGCTGTGTTCACGTGTTATTAGCATGAGTGGGAGTTGTGACGCCTCTAGCGATGTTCCATTATATTCATATATGTTTTCAAGATTCCAACGTCCGCTTAACGTTATTGTTTAACTTGTGCCATCTAACTCTGTCTTTGTTTAAATCTATGTTCATGGTATGGACTTATAGATGAGTTTATATTTAGACCTCATGATAATGAATATTGTTATTTTCATTGTTGTTTAATTAACAATAGTATCGAGAGGATATCATGATAGGATATAATAACAATGGTGTAACTCATCATAAGGTTATGGTAACATTTCAATGTTTAAGTTATATGGAGTATTCATTGAAACTTTGACTATAACATTGTTTTAAATGACTGTAGGTAAAAATATGATGCGCCCTTGACATATCGATGACTTGGTTTTTAATATATATATACATTACAATGATTGTGCAACAATCATAGTGTTCCCATACGTTGGGCAAACTTTATATCCATTGCAAATGATTTTAAATCGGTGAACAATGATTTGAATGGAAACCAAACTATATGAACTCAACCCATGCTACGTTGATAAATTTTATTGCTACGTGTTTGGCTCTCCTCCATGCATTTGGCGATATATAAGCTAATAACGAAACCCTACCAGGTCATTGTCTTTGCCTTCGGGCTCGGGTTCTAAGGGAGAAACCCTCCATGTCTGAATTTGGTAGTTGGGCACTGTAAAAATGCAAATGCTTTGGTTCAGGTCTCGTCGTTTCATTCTGTGGTAGGATAGAGGTCCTCGGCTCTACTAATAGCGTCTGCTACAGTTTCGTTGTTTCTTGGTCTCGTTGTCATTCTAAGTTTGAGTCTCAGCTACTTACTGTCTTCCACTGTCACTGGTTTGACTATGAGGCAGGTTTTTACTATTTGTTTTTATTCCAGAGGTGATTGAGTATCTGGGTTTGGGGTGTGCTTCTCGACTGGTTCAATCCCAGCTTAAGGGTTTCGTCTGGAATGCTGCCTGTCGTGGCTGTCAATAGAAAGGTTATGAGAGTTTCCCTTGCTCCTCCAACTGACGAATGTGATGGGGTTCTACTGCTTGTTCCCACTGGTGGCTACCAGGTTGTCCACGAGTTGCATTCCTCCATGGGATCAGGTAAGGTAATGTCCATATTTTCATAGTTTGGTTTTACATAGAATGTTTAGATTTACACTATTATTTAACAGCTCTCGACATTGATAGTGTGGCTAACATCTCTCGGCATTTGAATATATGCAGGTCACGCTGTTCTGAAGGTGCACAGGGCTTCATCTCCAGCACTGGCTCCTCCGGGTAAGCCTGGTTATCCACGGCTGTCTCTTCCTTTGTTGGTTTTGATGTGTTAGGGTTAAGTTTGGGAGGGAAACACCTGTGTAATGGGGTCGTTATTACTCTTGTGACTTGGGTACAGTCACCTATATAAATTGTTTTGTTTGCATATAAAGGGTTTGATACCCCGTCATGTTTTAGGAAGAACCATCTACGGCTCAAACTGTATAAGGCCAGGGGATTGGTTATTGTCGTTCTGTTTTCTATATGTAGGGTTTTACTCACACTGTATAAGTTAATGTTTAATGTAATATTGGGTCTGTCATGGCCGTGTATCACCCTGCGTTTTTGTTAAATGAATAGAGTGTTTGAAATATAAGGATGATTGAGTTCTCCGATACCTGCACGGGATGATAACTCTACTGTAGGGAATCCATGTATCGTATCTCTGTGTTTTCTTGGATTTTGAATGTTTAATAAAAGAATGTGGATGTTTCGACCATAACTGTAATAGTTAATTAGTATAGGGTTAACCTGGCGAGTTGGGGTTCTGTTCTATGTTCAAAACATATATATGGAAATGTTGAATTCGGTGGTGACTGGAACGAGTTGTGAAAATTTTGTTTTGGTTCTTGTATAAATATTTAATATAACTGTGGATAAAATTTATATACATAAACTATGTATAAACCTCCTGTAGGTTCTGTCTGTCATATAAGGCATTCTTTTCTTTTGTTTTCAGTCTGTCAAATGAGTGTGATCAGGCTACGGCCGTGTTAGGTTTGTGGTCTACTCTTAATGAGAAATATTTATAATGAAATAAATATTATTATAGTGAATAATACGAGGGTTGGTAACAGCCAATAATGGTTGCGTTCGTTGATAGTTTCTCTGCGTTTAAATATGTGACTATAAATAATACAACCTACGACAGAGTTGTGTATTTCATATAATACCAGCTCGGTAAGAACAGTGATTCTATGCTTATGATTGGGATAGTGAAACATTAAAGTCTTTATGTACCAAGACTTGGCTTCGAGCCAGTCCATATATTTGTCTTGTTTTATAATGACTCTGTTATTCTGTGTTGTGACAACATGGCTGTAAATACTATAGTATCAGTTTTTTTTAAAAGTCAAAAACAATTTATAGTTTCAGTGTTTGCATTTGACTATGATTTGAATGAGAGTGTAGGGAAAGTTTTTTTTAAACAATGAAACATTGTTGCAGCTACATCCTTTGGATATTTGATAACTGTCAATTATATTCTGGGAATAGATAAATATAATGATATGTGTTTTGTTTTCCTTCAGCTCGATACAAGAATGACCTGTATCTATAGTTGACTGAAATATGAAACAAATTTATATACAGGTATATTGCTCTAATAGAAACTATTCCTGTACATCTAATAGAAAATATCTTACAGTAAATCTAAGATTTATCTATGTCTATTCTTATGATTGTTTAATAAATATAATTCTGGAATAACTACTGTTTAATATTCTGTCTATTATTTAACTATTAATAGAAATTCTAGAAATACATAAACATGATATTTGATAACTGTAACAGTAAAAAATATATTTTGCATAGGATAATTACTCTATTTAAATGATAATAGGAAAAATTCTAAAACATCTGAGTTCTGAAATTTATACCAAAAGACACTACAGAAAGTCTGATCTACTGAAAATGATTACAGTCAAAACACAGTTGAAATAGTCTATTCCATATGAAAATTAATTAAACAAACAGTAGGAAGAGTGACAGAACCTGTAGCTATGGTAGACAATAACAGCGATGGGAGGCTGTTCCTCCCTACCAATTCCTGGAGAGTGCCCAGACAGCACTTCTCAGGACCCCCGAGCTTGCTCTGGTCTAACTGGCTGGAATCTAGGTACAGCCAACAATTCCCTCAGCCAAAGCAGCTATACTGGAACCAAGTTACTGCAACTTCCTGACTCACAACACTTCCTTACTAATTTTCCCACTTCCTCAATGGGACTCCTGAATAGCATTCACCTGAATGTATTCTCCCTCTAGAACAATTACTGAACCCCCAGCTCAGTTCATTGAGTAGTATTTAAAAGATTGCCTAGGTCTTAGTTGGGCTAACTGTCATTAATGAGCCACCTGCTCAGATTCCACTTTCTTGGGGAATCATGACCCCAAAATATAGGGAAGTTGCCACCTGCAACTCAGGAAGTGTTTGAGGATGCTGCCACTTGTCTTTTGTCCTTCCACCTAATTCCATCCACCAGTTAGACCAGTAACCTCTTTTAACAGCTCTCCCATGCTGTTGTCTCCATAATTTATTTATTAATAATAATTATTCAGAATTTACATTCCATTTCTGGAGACTCTGCTGAGTCATCCATTCCTACTTAGCATTAAATTTAACATAATGTCTCAGGAATATTAAAAATAATTACATTATTTTAATAAAATTGGGGTATGTGACATAAGGTCATAACATGGTCTAGGAAGCTCCAAATGAAATTTAGTAAAAAGTGGCAGGTAGTACACAGACTGTACTATATCAGAAAACGTTTTCAGAGGCCAAAGTGGAACCAATGACACGTGGCATGCCGTACAAGTTCTCTCTCCTGTTTTATCCCATAAACAGGTCATGTTGCGACACTTGGCATAAATATCTCTCAGAAAATCCAATTGAGGCCAGACCTGTCGAGATGGAAATATGATAGGTCAGGCTACCACAAAAAAAATTTTCAGACCCTGTGGATTGAAAAGTTGGAGTTACAACAAAAACAATCAGGTACATATTTCTGTCAAAACATAATATTTTTGGAGCACCTTCATTCATGGCTTTCGAAATTTAGGGTTTCGGAGAAACTTAGAATTTTTGGAATCAGATTCCACGGCTGAATGCTACTCAGGAAAATTGAAATTTAGAGACCAAGATCAAATTTTTTGGTTGGGTAGAAGAGCGGGCTTGATCAAACCCCAGTTCAGGTTTTTTATCGGAAAGATGGAAAATTAGGGCTTCAGCAAAGGTTGGAATTTTTTAAGTCTGTGACCACGGCTGGAAGCTCCTGAGAAAAATAAGAGTTTAGAGCCTTGGATTGAACCTTTTGATTGGGAAGAAGGGTGGGCTTCATCAAACCCTAGTTCGGGATCCTGTCTAGAAGATCCAGAAGTTTCGAAGGAAATTTTGAGGGGTCAAATTTTGGAGATTTCAAAAGTGAAGTATGCTAGTTTGATTAGCTCAACAAGACACATCCTTCCATCCATTCAGAAGTGTGGAAGTCAAAGACTGAATTTTAAGGGTTTCTCTAGCAAACCCTAATCAAGCTCCAGATCAAGTTTCACGGGGAGTTGAGGCTAAGGCCTTACATAAGAAGACTACAAGAAGTATAGACAGGTATGACTTAAGGAGGTTCAGGTATGTCTTGAAATATGATTCCTGATTAAGTTCAGAATGTGTTTGTCTTTATATTATTTATTAGTACAATCTTGATTAATGTTAGAATTGTCTTATCACCCTAGTAACAGTATGAATGCATGTGAATGATCGAAGACATTCATTGATTAGGGCTATATGATTGTACTAATGCATTATGGTGTTGTATGAGGTTGATGTTGTCTGCTAACAAGATACAGGTACATCACGAAAGACAAATCAAGTTCCATGACCATGACAACATGAAGACAAAGACTCGTCCATATTCTTTGTTCTACTTACGAGGTATGTATGACTTTGTTATATTATGCTTAACCTACGAGATATGCAGGTTCTAGCACAGGATCTCTAAATCATTGAAGAGAACAAAGAAGATATTGTTTAGGTATGTTAGACATAACTAAGCAGGTATAGTAATCCAGGTATGTTTTCCTATGTCAAGTTAGAATCTTACCTTGTGTTAGGATCCCTTATATAAGTATACTTGGTATGATTGGTTATGCTTATTCATAAAGTTAGTAATCAAGGGTTTATGCATATTATGTCTCTTACCTTGATGATTTAATTAACCAGAAGAGTACTATGACCAAACAAGAATATGCATGAGTAAAAGAAGACTTCCTTGAAACCCTGAATACTAATGATCATGACTATACATATTCAAGATTATTTAGAATTATAATTTTTTGATAATATTGAGAATATACTAATGAATGTATGTTTGTGTATGAGATCATGAGGATGACACTAGTGCACACTTGAGCATGCACAGTGGTACAGAATGAATAGAAGTTCAAAAGACTTATAGAAGATCAAGCAGGAGGCAACCACACAAACATAAAAGATAAGTATTTGAGTTGTTATTTGAAATAGTAAATGATATTGCTTGTATTCATATTTGTATTCCTAGAATATATCATGCTGAGTGTAAACATTCATAGAGCATTGAACAATATACTACTAATATGCATATGATTGGTAAGTTGGACAAACATTCCATTGTTGCTTGTCTAAAATGAAGTCTCTTTGCTGACATGCTGAGAGCTGTGCACACTCTCGATAGTATGTTCTGGTAGAGATGGAAGGCATCTAGATAGCCACTGTATGCATACATGTTATGGAAAATTGTTGTGCCAAAGTATCGGTCAAGATAGTTGCATAACTACATAAATGATATCTGTATGCATTATAGGTTATCATGTCAACATAATTTCATGATTATGAAGTATTACTAATCATGTACTTAATTTTGTTTTGTAGGAAAGATCATGAAGAATGATGAACAACGAACAAGTGATGGATGTTCAACAAGAATATTTACAAATCAAACAAAATATAGAAGGCTCATAGCTAGAAGATTCTATTAGAAAGAGGAAGAGAATCATGACAAGATGTTTGCTCCAAGTGGATAGATAATACCATTCTCTTAATGGTGTAATTAAAGAAGAAGTGTGATTCAGGTTCTGTATGGGTACCCAGGATTGGTAGTCAATTGATGAGCTTAATGATCACCATGGGTGATGTGGATCTCAACCTTTGCTACAAGGTTGAATATGGTTTCTATACACAGATGACATGGATGCAAGAAGGAACTCACCACAAAGTTCGAATGATGTTGAGGCTCATATCAGTAGACCCATCTAACGAGAGATGGCACAGATAGATATGCAAAAGATCATTCAATGGAGAGTGTGAATGATGTTCAATCACAAAGGGAGAATTGACAGTTTCTTGATAAGCTTGGGATTTACCAAAAGTAAATTTGTTCCTAACCTTTACCTTAAGGTTATGGATCATACTATTATTGTATGTAGATGATATATTTCTAACAGGGAATGAGAAACAGATCATGAAAATAAAGAAGAAGATGGCTGCAGAAATGAAAATGAAAGATCTCAGATTGATGCATTACTTCCTAGGTCTAGAAGTATGGCAAGGCTCGTAAGGAATCTTTCTCAACCAGGGAAAGTATGCTGAGAAATCTTGAGAAGACTTGATGTGTTGGAATGGCCACTCTCATGGATTCCAACTTGAAGCTGTTAGCGGATGACTCATCAGAGTTATTGCATATAACTCTATACAGAAAAATTATTGGGTCATTAATGTATCTAACGAATACTAGGTCAGATATATGCTTTGCTGTGAAACACCTTGAGACAGTATCTAGTGGAACCTAGACGAGTTCACCTGATAGCTGCAAAGCATGTGATGAGGTACCTAAAGGATGTGATAGACTTTGATCTATTTTATCTTGTAGATCATGACTTCAGATGGCTACACAGATGTTGATTGAGCAGAAAGTGTATCAGACAGGAAGAGCACATCGAGAAAATGTTATTGTCTAGGATCAGCCATGATCTTGTGGTTTAGCAGGAAGCAGTCTAGTGTGGCTCTCAGCACAAGCGGAATATATGGCTGCTTGCTCTGCTAGTTGTGAATAAGTATGGCTTCAGGATTGTTTGACTTAGAGATAGATCCAATTGTGATCCTATGTGACAAACAGAGTTGTACCAAAATGGCAGAGAATCCAGTGTTCCATGATAAGTCAAAGCACATAGAGATATGACATTTCTATATACAAGATATGGTGCAGAAAGGAATTAAAGTTCGAATTTGTAACAAGTTACCAATGTACTAAAAAAACCTCTACCGATCTGATGTACTAACCAAACCTCTACCTCAAGTAAAATTTTTCGAGACAAGCTTAATATAGTTTAGAAGGACCCTCCTCGAAAGGGGGAGTGATGTGATCACTTATGATGAGATTGCCCGCATCAACAGTGAGGTCAATGATGTGGATACCTATATTGGTGATGTTGACAGAGAGGTTGGTGGATGGTCCTTAGACAGGGTCTAAGGTGACAAGGGGATTTCATCATCCTTGAACATATGTTTTAAAAGGATCTGTAGATAGATGTCTCTGAGAAAGAAGAGGGATTGCATCATCCTTGAACACATGTTCTAAAAGGAGCCGTAGACAGGTGTCTCCGAGAAAGAAGAGGGATTGCATCATCCTTGAGCACATGTTCTAAAAGGAGCCGTAGACAGATGTCTTTGAGAATGAAGTCCTTTGTGGACATGTGAGGATTGAATCATCCTTGGATTTCAGTCCTAAAGTGAGCCGTAGACAAATGTCTCCGAGAAATAAGAGGGATTGCATCATCCTTGAACACATTTTCTAAAGAGATCCGTAAACAAATGTCTTCGAGAAAGAAGAGGGATTGTATCATCCTTGAACACATGTTCCAAAGAGAGCCGTAGATGTATGTCTTCAAGAATGAAGTCCTTGGTGGACATGTGAGGATTGGATCATCCCTAGACTTCAATCCTAAAGAGAGCCGTAGACATATGTCTTCAAGAATAAAGTCCTGAATGAATAGGTGGGGGATTGTATCGTCCCAGGACTTCGGTCCCAGAATTGAGCCGTAGACTAGGTCTCCGAGAATGTATTCCTGAATGAATAGGTAGGGGATTGTATCTTCCCCGGACTTTGGTCCTAGAATTGATCCATAGACTGATGTCTCCGAGAATTTAAGATAGGACTGCATCGTCCCTGGACCTCGGTTCAAAATGTACGTGAGGACTGCATCGTCCATGAACTAGGTTCAAAATCTACGTGAGGATTGCATCGTCCATGAACTGGGTTCAAAATGTACGTGAGGACTGCATCGTCCATGAACTGGGTTCAAAATGTATGTGAGGACTGCTTCGTCCATGAACTGGGTTCAAAATGTACATGAGGACTGCATCGTCCATGAACTAGGTTCAAAATGTACATGAGGACTGCATCGTCCATGAACTAGGTTCAAAATGTACGTGAGGACTGCATCATCCATGAACTGGGTTCAAAATGTACGTGAGAGGACTGCATCATCCGTGAACTGTGTTCAAAATGTACGTGAGGACTGCATTGTCCATGAACTATGTTCAAAATGTACGTGAGAGGACTGCATCGTCTGTGAACTATATTCAAAATGTAGGTGATGGGATTGCATCGTCCCTAGACATGAGACTTGTCTTAAAGTGATAAGGATTGATCATCCTGGAACTTGATCTGGATTGTATCATCCATGGACCTATCTCCTAAAGAGAGTGGGATTGATCATCCTATAATATGATCATGTGTGTTGCAGGATATGCTTCTATTATGACTGATGAGGATACTTGTATTGATGATGTGTATACTTGTATTGGTGTGGATACTAATACTGATGATCTAGATGACGATGCTGCTAATCATGTTGATCTAGATGACGATGTTGCTGATCATGTAGATCGAGATGATGATCCAGATGTTGTAGATCGAGATGATCCAGATGCTATAGATCGAGATGATCCAGATGTTGTAGATCGTGATGATCCAGATGTTGTAGATCGAGATGATCCAGATGCTGTAGATAGAGATGATCCAGATGCTGTAGATCGTGATGATCCAAATGTTGTAGATCGAGATGATCCAGATGCTGTAGATCATGATGATCCAGATGTTGTAGATCGAGATGATCTTGATGCTGATGATCGTATGATGATGATGCTGATGATCGTGAGGATCCAGATGTTGATGTTGTTGTAGTTGTTCGAGTGTTGCAGAAGATAAAGACTCAGTACTGAAGATGTTGATGTTCCAGTATTGAAGATGTTCCAGTAACTGCTTGAGTTACTGATGATGTTGAGAAAGCTTCCAATGATTTATAGATGTATCATGTATGATGTTGATGACTCCTTGCTCGTGCAGATGCTGTTATAATATCCTTCTCGTTAAGGGGGAGTGTTGAGATATTGTAACTTCAAAGAATATTATATTTGTACTTTATTATTCTGGAGATGTTTCATTCCTCCGTGAAGATCTTATTGTATATCTGGAGATGTTTATTCCTCCGTCGGAATGTGGTAACTTGGGTTATTAGATTTCCCTATTGGGGGTCAGCCCTGTATGTGTTATGTGGGTCAAAGGGTTCTTAGACCACCCTAGTGGGGTCGGCCCGGTCAATTGTAGTGGGGTGTTTAATCCAGTGGTAAGGTTGGGGCCGACCTAGTTAATATAAAGTACAAGTCGGAGATGTGTATATATAGAGGAGGTGTGTTCCTTATTTGACACACTTCCCTCACTCAGAATATAGCACACTTGTGGAGGAGAGGTCTGCTATGGTGGAGGAGGAGATAATGTATTTGGTTTTCATCTTTGTGTATTGCTGGTCATCTACATTGAGGAAGCTTTACTGGGTTTTCTACCCCATGAGGGTTTCCCACGATAAATCTGTGTTTCTTGTGTTTGTGTTGTGCTTGTTGTTTCTTCAGTGATCCTATATATGCTATTATTGTGAAATGGAATGTAATGCTGCTATTTTCTGTCTTAGCATATTAAATCTTAACACTGATTACATCAAACTTGAGACAATGTTGGAGCATAAAGTACTAACCATACCAATCTACTAAATAAGAATCATGGAAACCCTATCAATATTGATAGAATATTTAAGTTGCTAGAATATCCAAGTCGTCTTATGTTGGTTTTCTTATATGATCTAGACATAAGAATATTTACATGGTTGTCTACAGAGGGAGACTTTGGAATGCTTTGAAGCCTGGAAGTCCATGTTAATTTGGACACCCTCAGTTATCTCTCAAGCTTGCTTCTGAAATGTAAAATTTGGTCCTTGGTAGTGATTTAGGCTTATCAGTGACGTATTGTTGGAGCTTTTCAATCTCCACTAGTATCTAAAAATCAACATAATGCAACCTATGTTTGAAGAGAAACTTAGATATATTTCACCATTGAACAATGGTTACGCAGGCTTGGTTCCTTTCAATAGGAATTCTTAAAAAACAAAAAGGCATTGAGCTCTTGACTAAAAGGGATTGATTTCATTTTAGCCTAAACAACACCTATGCCTACTTGAATGTTGAAAACTATAAATGTAGCAAAGGCTGAACCTCACATTAAACCTACTCCAACAACCAAAAAGGCTCAACAAGTTCAACTTGAAAGTGAAGAGGCTGATAGAGAACATTAGGATGTATGAAAAAAATAAAAAACAAAGGAGAAGCAACAATGAAATGAGCGGCAAGGAAAAAAAAGGCGCTACTGAAAACAAGTTCATAAGATTTACAGTCACCTATATAGTGTATTCCCAGTCATGTTGATGTCATAGATTTTAAATTGCCCGATTGTATTCACTGCATAAATGTGCATGAAGGAGAGGCAAAAGGAATCACTTAGCAGATTTGAGCAACATACTTTTCCATGGAAAATATAAGGGAGAGAACCAAAGAGATAAACGTTTTTAGCGAGCCACTCACTCAAAAATCCCAACTTGTCACTGAGTGTTTGTACTTCCACTAGAGGGACGAATGTGGACTCTATTAAGAAGAGACAAGATAAAATAAGATAATTTTATTAATGTCCCCAAATGACCAATAAGGTAAGTCGATGGAGCATAAAAGTAAATCAGTAGTGACAAACTCTAAAAGTGCCAAAGAAAGTCTTAAAAGTTAAAAGCATTTATCGTAGATGTCCCTGAGGAGTCTGAGCCACATGTTAATGTCAAGCATCCCATTTCCAGTAGTGGTGATGAGTTTGATGATTGATCATTCATCATTGATCATATTTTTGGATTGTGGAAGCTATTTAGATAATAAAGCACTTGGTGACATTTTGTATCTTCCAAATGATGAGGATAGCATAGAAAAAGAGATGCAGTATGCTCCTTTCCTTAGGCTAACAGTAGGTACATGTAGGCCAATGTTCAAAATATGAAGGTTGTTGTTGAGATGGAAGTTCAGGCCTCTATACAAATATTAACCAGAGGTTGTTACAGGCCACAAGGCACCAATTTATCCTTGATAAAACCTGGATCTCATTGTTGAGGGTACTACACTTGTGGGTAACATTTTCAAATGATTAATATCATTGTTTAAATACTATACAACACCCAGAATTGATCTTATCACTATTGCTACTGCTGAAAAGAGGGACTGTTGTTTTCCATAACTTGTTGCTACATGAAGACTATTCTGCCCAACAAGGAATACCTACAAGCCTCCTTATTCTATCACATTCTTAGGATGATGTCCTATGACCTTTCAGATGCCCATAATTGAAATGGAAAGATTTTTTAGGACAATTTCACTACCATCAGCTTCCAGAACTACTCACCAAGATGCTAGCACATAGATTTGAAAAAATGATATCTACATAGCACATCAAATAATAAAATATACATTTTTTATCTCATTCATAAACACCCAAATCCTAAGGAAGAAATGTAAGCATTATATTTAAATAGAACATGTATAATGCACACTACTTATCAATGCGCCACCAAGTTTTTGGAATGTACAGAGGAAATACATATCCAAGGAACCTATGGAGACACCCCTAAATTTCAGGAAGCATCACTAAGGGATGTTGAGATTCCTTGCATAGAGGACCCCATCTTCAAAATCATAAAATAAAAGATAAAAATATGAAAATAAAATTGATACATCTAAGTGTATTTCATCAATTACCATTTGATAATTTTGAGAAAGCGTTTTATAATTTAGGTTTCAGGCTTTTCATTTTTTTTACTTAAATTTTTCAGTCAAATTTTGAGAGTTTCACCCAGTCATCCCCCACACATGAAAAACATATCTCATTTCATGAGAAAATATTTGCACTGCATTTTTCCGAGTTGTACTTTTTGTGGGCATAGAGAAACATTTCTCATTGAGTTTCACCATCCTTGGAGCGTGGGAAATACACTCTCTAGGTAGCACATTGATGGGAATGATGCTATTTAGATGTGCATATATTTGGGCACAAAATAGAGATATATTTCAATTTGTAGATTATTTGGCCATGGAGGACCAACAAATCTCGAGTATTCTTGAGCTAATAGTAAGCACTCATTAGAGAAATATCTATCTCCAAATAAATGGTTGAATAATGTAACAATAAATCTGATAGTTATAACTTATTATAGTAAGGATTTCAATTTTTATCTATGTCAGACTGGACCTCAGAAACATCACATCCATTATTGGTAGAAATTATTTCAATGTGGAATCCCGAGTGGTTGATCAGGGTTGTTGGTACTAGACCAAATGGATGACTTTGTTAATGTAGATCACAAAAAATCAAATATTGCTAAAATATATTTCAATGTGGAAGCTAGGCATAATCTCTATTTGAAAAAAATGCACCCGAGTAAGCTTGTCTTTATAGGGTTAGAGATTACATAAAAACTCCATAGAAATCTTGCCTAAGTTTATTTAGCATGTGTTCTACACTAAAAAAAATTAGACCAATTCACTGTAAGGATTATTTCAAATCCAATACAAGGGTTGTTTGCCCAACTTATATTTCAACATAATCAACTATGTTATAAGATATGATGAATTGCGACCAATAGACACGTTGTTAAGGATAAACCTTGAAATCATTTCTTTGGCCAGTCTCCTGCCATATCCCTACCCATACTAAATATTAGAGAGACATTGGAACCACCACTTACTGATCAATTAAGAGAATTATAGGTTCATAATGATTTAGTTGATTAAAATCGATAACTTAAAATTGATAACTAAGTGGAAGCCTAGTTCGGGAGGAAGATCCAATTTGAACATGTTGTTGATTTATTGAATAATTACATATGGCCCATATCTTAGAGGTTTTAATCTATGATAGTTTTTCCCTTTGAAATGTTGCTACTGCATGTACAACCAAACCTTGTCACCCATGTGGAATGATGAAGGGAGCTTGTATTTGTCTAGAATTCACTTGTATTTTTGTTGGGATATTTGCAGGGCCATCTTTATTGGGTCATGAATATTTCTAACCTTGTGCCCAAAGGTTGTCGCTTCAATGTCTTGTTTTATTGAAGTGTGAGGTGTTATAGCAAGATTTAATGGAATTCCTCAAACGGAGACACCCCATGGATGAGTGGATTTCCTATTGTAACTATGCCGCACAATATGCAGTGTGGCATTCCACTATTTTTTGCTACTATACCATATGTGGTGTGCATGTGGAAATGTATGGTTTATCACCTCTGTATGTCCATTCATTTGTGGATGAAATGTTGTTGAATACTGTAACTTATATCCTAATTTCTTCCTTAGAGTTTCCAAAATGGACTAGGGAATATGGATTCTCTACTGGATACAATTTACAAAGGTAAATCGAAGTGTGCCCAAACCTATTTGAAGAGGATTTTTGTTTCTTTTTGTTTTGTGATGGGCTTGATGAAGAGAATCAATAATGCCCTCTTTGAAAATTTATAGACTGCCACAAATATGTTGTCATGTTTGTGAAGAGTCATCGGTAATATGGTGATGAAAGACATGGATATTGCTTCTTATGGCTTGGAAGGAATAGGGAGTGGTTGATAGAGTGTTGGAACTAAAAATATGTTTTTGTGCTTACAAAATTTGATTCACCAACAACCTTATAAATTGAGTTTAAACCAATGAAAACACAATCAAATGATTTTAATTTTCCACAATTATTCCATTGGAGGATATGGATCCATCTGGATCCATTCAAATGCTTAAAAAAACTCTGCTTAAAACTAAAAATTCAAAAGAAACCCTCGAACAAAAAATTTTACCTTTAAAGGGTTTGATGACCAGTTTCTTGACGGGCTGCGGGGGCATGCATGGCCTCCTTTCTTAACAAATTGGCAGCGGTTTTGGAGGTCGAGGATCCTTCATTCTTCAGATCCACCATCATTTCGTCCTTTGATGAAAGATCATTTTGGACCCCATTCTTATCGAATGAATAAAGAACAAACTGTGACATGGTTTTATTCATGGTTGAATATGTACCACTATTGTTATTGTTCGTGTTGATGTCACTACTAATATTGTAGATTGACCTCTTTAGTTGAAACACTAATCAAAATCATGCATTTAAGCTCTCCAGTCTCGATATTTTCTGCAAATTGATGACACCATTGAGCAAATTCCCCTGACAGTCCCTTCCTACCTTTGATCCCCATCGAATACGAATCACTGCAAATTTTTGATGCTATGAAGGGAAAACCTCGACCCTTCCTACCTTCAATCCCCATTGAATACGAATCCCTGCAAATTCATGATGCTATTAAGGGAAAACCCCGATGCTGCCAACAACAAGCTATTATTCAATTTTCTTTCGGATATGAACTAGGTTAAGAGTATTTAGAACCAATGTTTTAGGCAGAGCCTATGCCCATATTTAGGGTAAGATGAACATATATGGAAACCATAGTTTTATCAATTATGAAGAATTAATAATAATGTTGCAAATGAATAGTGATAGCAAAATTATTAAGGATTAGATTTATATATTCGATATTTGTTATTTGATAATATTATTGTGTATACAATTTTTGGCAATGATACTAATGGGATTTAAAATTAAATAGTGGATTCATAAAAAGAATAGGTTGTTATTTTTATATTTGGTTATTGATTAAATTATTGTTTATATTAAGAAAGACCATATTTAATGATAATGGGATTTATTGTTAAATAGTGAATTATTAAAAGAAGGACGGATGGATAAATAAAGTTTTATTTTAATTTGTTAAATGATATAAGGAGAGGGATTAATTTATGATTTCCTTATCTAACATTCAAGAATCAATGTTGGGTTTTGATGTTTTTCCCCTTTCATATAACTTCTTGTGTCAAGAGAAGTGAAGTGTTCTCATAATCATTTTATTTTTCTTTGACAAAGGAAAGTTATAGGATTCATTGCTTTGTTATTATCAAACTGAACATTAACTTAATAGAACTTACATAATTGGACACAAAACTAGGCGCAACTCAGCACAAAAAACTAGTTGCAAAACTGGGCAAAAAAAAATGGAAGCAAATCCCTTGCAAAAAAATCAGTAAACCCTCGCAAAATCGGGTGCATCACCTTACCAGCTTTCAATTTCTATGCTTACAAATATGGACTCAAAGAAATGATCCCTTAGAAGAAATGTATTGAAAAATAATCCAAGTGGTATACTATTAATGTTACAATTTACTAAATTTTAACACTGCAGATGGATTCGGAGACCCCGGTCTCCGAATCCATCTGCAGTGTTAAAATTTAGTAAATTGTACAAATTCATTATCAAAATTATAATTTTCCACTACTAGAATGACACGACTAAAAATGACCAATTGTTATATGGTCATTTTTAGTTTAGTTCTTATCTCGTGACCAAATTGATCATTTATCTTGGTCATTTTTAGTTTAGTTCTTATCCCGTGACCAAATTGGCCATTTATCTTGCCTATTTGTAGTCAGTTCACTTAAAATTTCTCAGTTTTGGTCATTTATCCCTTGAAAAAGCTGCGGTGACCAAATTTTTTGGTCACCTGGTCACTTATCTCTCATTTTGTACTAGTGGTAGTAAGCTTGATGGAAAGCTGAAGAGAAAGTAAGTGGAAGATACAGATTGATATCCAGGCCATCAAGTGCTCAATGAACAAAACATGATGATCTATACGAAGGGCCAAGTGCACACATGGAGAGGAATGTATTAACTGATGGTGTGCAGAATGATGTTGTAGATCTGTGATGGTTGCACAAATTGTTAGGATATTCCTATACTCCATCCTAGTCCCACCAATATTTTGATCATTTACATTTTCAGTCATGCATGAACCTTTAGGGTTTGCATGCATCCCAGTCATTAGTCCAGCACCTAGCCCTCAGTTATCCAACCCCCAGGAGCTTCTCACTATTAAGTTTTATCCCTCCGGTTGCTTAATGTGCCCTTCTTCCTTGATTTTAGGGAGCAACTCACCCTTCTTCACCTACCAATCCAGTTGTCACTCAGTTACAGTCAGTTACACTTAGTTACACTCAGTTACAGTCAGTTACACTCAGTTACATTGAGTTACACTCAGTTACATTGAGTTACACTTAGTTACACCTACCAGAGTTAGTTTGACTGATGGTTGACAGTTACTTGAGCATTGATGACTCCACTGATGATGATGAAGACATCCAGTTGCGCTCCGATTATCATGAGGACACCTAGTTGTGCTCCGATGACACTCTATTGATCTTATGATCACTCTGAGAGGCTAATTCGAATTGCCACCTTAGGATTTCAAATCCTCTCTACCATTGTACTATTTATTTGTCCATACTATGATTATTTAATTAGTGTGTGTGAATTTATATTGCTTCTATCCGAGTTCTACTGTACCATATTATTCTGTTTCTCATCATGCTATATTGTTCACTCTTCTTCTATTTTCCTAGTTAATCATAATTACTCTTGTGAGGTATACATCATCTCTTAGATCTGTTGTGAGGATTTTCACATGGTATCATAGCATGTTGAGAGTATTGTTTATCTCCATTCTTGAGAGTTTTTTGTAGGTTATTACCAAGATTTCGAGTGCAGCAGTTGCAGTAGTTTCTGCATTTTTGCAGCAGTAGCAGTTGCAGTTATTCTATATTGTTTTTGCAGGTCCTCTATAGATTCTATGTATTCATCAGGAATTACTCCTCTTGATGCACTCAACTATGATGAATGGAAACCAAGAATGATAGTAGACTTGAAGATCCATGATCTTTTTTATTGTTATTTTGAAAGAGAGTTCGAATCCCCTGAAGAGAATATTGACTGGTTAAATAAAAGTGACATGCACTTTCAAGCAATAATGTTTTCTTTATTTGCATGCCAGAGATTCCAATTCAAATACCGTAATGGTGTTGAAACTCCAAAGGAGTTATGGACTCCAAAAGAGATATGGGCTCACTTGGATGGAAAATTTGGCAGAGAGAATGAAGGACTTGGTCCCAACCCATTCGAAAGAAAACAAAGTGATGCATTCGCTCCTCTTGATGGTCTCTCAGATCAAGCACTAATATCATCTCATATTGAAGTTGTTGACAAAGAACTTGCAGATTCTACACTCATGCTCAAACTTTCTTCTCTTTATGTGCCAGCTCACACTCTAGATATTGCAGAAGGTCCTAAATCCTCTCTTGCACCAGAGTATGTTGGTTTGCATCATGATCACATGATTATTTCGGAAGTCAAAACAACTTTTAAAGGTAATGCATTCGCTCCTCTCCAACTAACTCCTCTTTTATACTACTATATGATCATAATTCCATGCTTTCAGAAGGTCATTGAAGAATATGGCCATTCCCATTCGCTTGGGATAATTTCTCATTCATCTACTGGTTTTGATCTCACCTCTCATGGTTCAAAGGAGATCTCAAGAAACCATGATTCAAGTCTCGGATCTAATTTAGATTCTAAGCAATTACTGCTTGGGATAATTTATCACGCATATGATAGTTTTGATCTCACCCCTTCTAGTTCGAAGGAGATCTCAAGAAACTATTTTTTAAGTCTTAAATCTGATTTTGATTTCAAGCAAACATGTAATAGTTATTTTTGGCATAATCTCACCCATGGTGGTTCGAAGGAGAAGACAAAAGACTATATGCACTTTTACAGATTTGATCCTACCTCAGCTGATTCAAATCACAGGTTCAAGGATCATTCTCATACTGTTGGATTTGTTCTCATCACATTCGATCTGAAGAGCAAGTACAAGCACATGCTTTTTGAGCATGATCCACTTCTTCCCAAGAAGAAGATACCTCCAAACATATGACCAAGCATCACACATGCTTGAGTTTGGATCATTTATTTTTATTTGTGCCTTACAGTATGTTTTTTGAGGAGGGGGTATGTTTCCCATGAAATTTTCCCACTTCCTTGGTTTATTGATTGTTATTATTCATTGTATTGGGTGACCTTTGGTCTTAGTTACCATGGCCCAGGATGGATTAAGGGGGGGTGTTAGGATATTCCTATACTCCATTCTAGTCCCACTAGTATTTTGACCATTTACATTTTCAGTCATGCATGCACCTTTAGGGTTTGCATGCATCCCAGTCATCAATCTAACACCTATCCATCAGTTAGCCATCCCCCAAGAACTTCTCACTATTTAGTTTTAGCCCTCGAGTTGCTTAATGCACCCTTCTTCCTTGATTGTAGGGAGCAAATCGCCCTTCTTCACCTACCAGTTCAGTTGTCACTCACTTACACTCAGTTACAGTCACTTACAGTCAGTTACAGTCAGTTACACTCAGTTACACTCAGTTACACTTAGTTACATTGAGTTACACTCAGTTACACCTACTAGAGTTAGTTTGACTTATGGTTGACAGTTATTTGAGCATTGCTGACTCCACTGATGATGATGAAGACTTCCAGTTGCGCTCCGATGATCATGAGGACACCTAGTTGTGCTCCGATGACACTCTATTGATCTTATGATCACTCTGAGAGGCTAATTCGAATTGCTACCTTAGGCATTCGAATCCTCTCTACCATTGTACTATTTATTTGTCCATATTGCGATTAATTAATTAGTGTGTGTGAAGTATTATCGCTTCTATCCGAGTTCTACTGTACCATATTATTCTGTTGCTCATTATACTGTATTGTTCACTCTTCTTCTATTTTCTTGCTTAATCATAATTACTCTTGTGAGGTATACATCATCTCTTAGATCGGTTGTGAGGATTTTCACACAAATATACAAAGGAAGAATGATAGAAGTATGCGCAAGTGCATGAGGACCGAATGATAGTATTGCAGGAAGCACGCAGATAGTCACATGTGTATTAATAAATAAGTGCATAGATCGAATTGAAGTATAGATCAGAAGATGTGCAAAATTTTGGCTGATGCACGAAGATTGAAGTGAAGAGTGCGAAGTAAAGAAGTCCATCAGGTGTGCAACGACAGAGCGACAACAGAATCAAGAATGCACGTCATGATGAGGATGATCTGAGACAAGTGCATTAAACCAAAAGGATGAATCATATGATGCACAATACATCACAAATTCTCTAAAAGTATGTGGCACTTAAACCGAATGGATACATATCAGTAAATGCGTAGTTCCATTTGATACTAGTGCACAATATCATAACAGCAAGCTATCAATTGTATCATAGTATCAGTTGGTGAGTGTAGTTGTGCAGTAGCAAAATGAAAGAGTGAATCTTGGCGCATAATGCTGGACCAGTTGAGGCAGCACAGAGTACATTAAGTAAATCATCATCATAAGTGAACTGTTGAGTGGAATGAGAAGTCAAGTGATGTATGTAGGGAAGTGACAATAGTACGACTACATACATAAGGTGTTCACAATAGAACTAATATCATAAGATCAGAAGTGCACGCGTGTCAGAAGTAATCCACGAAAATATATTATATTGAATATCTAGGCGGTAGGATGGGGGAAGGAGTAGGAGGTGGTAGCCTCCTTCTAGTTGGTGCTAGAGAACATAGGGAGTTGGTGCTTCCTTGAGGTTAGTGCCTATAAAACCAGGGGGTCAGTGCCTCATTCCAGTTGGTGTTGGTAAACATAGGAAGTCATATCTTCCTTGAATGTAATATTTTCATTACAAAAAAGCATTTATGTGATTTAATCTCATTTGGGTTTCGACGTTAAAATTTTGTGTGTTTTGTGTTCTTTGTCTTGGTGCATATGTGGATGAATGTTTTACTTATGCTGGATGCATAATTGAATATCAAGACTAAGTTAAGACTAATCTTTTAAAGAAGTTAAAAACTGCTCATAACTGCGCTATTACTGTACATAATGCAACTTGATGAAAATCGGTGTGAATGAAAGGTCAACTAGAAGAAACAAATGGAATTTGGTTTGACTGGAGATAGAAGAAGAATGCAATAAATAATATTTTGAATTGGAGGGAATGAAAAATCAAGTAGGTGAAAGACAAAGGCCTCAATATGAATATATATAAGAAATAATATTTCTCCATATGCTTTAGTGAGACTCGTTGGAGTGGACCAAGCCTCGTTTTATGGAAGAAAACGTTAGGAAGCAACATAAAGAGCGAATAATTCATTCATTGCATCAATAATAGGGAGAAGAATTCCCATACATCAATAAACCAGTCAAAAAATGAATATTGAAATGGTTGAGAGTGATATTCTAGTCATCCATAATGAAACAATCCAATTGGGGACTCCATAAATTGCTCAGCTCCCGAAGGAGCTAATCACTCAACTTCATCATGGGGAAGTCCCAAAATTCAGTAGCCTTGCTTCTCGTGGGATCTACAAAACCTAAGGATTTTAGTACAACGAATCCTATAAGGCATTGTAGTGGCGCTTGCAGCACTTAATATCCATCTCAATAGTTTTCAAAATCAACCAAGCAAAATATAAGTTTGTACCTTAAACCTAGCTCATCAATCATTCCAAACCGAGCAAAACCATGATTTATTTACAAAAATTAATGTGCGCATGCAACCCATAAGACTCACAACTTGCACGTACAAAATAAAAAAACATGTTGCACAAGTTGTAGGTACAAAACCAAAAAGCATGCACTACCCCATTTTGTTGAGGTGTGTAAACATTGGTGAGTTTTCTTTTAATGCCATTCATATCACAAAAATTCTAAAAACCTCTTGAAAAAAATTCTCCTCCAGCATCATCCCATAACACTTTATTTTGTAACCACTTTCATTTTCCACAAAGGCATTAAACCTCTTGAATATATCAAAAGCTTCACCTTTGCTCTTCAAAAAATAAACCCAACTAATCATCAATCAATAAAATTAATGAAATATGATGACTTAGCCCAACTCTTTGTCTGCATAGACAAATATAAGAATGAACTAGCGTGGCTTGATTGCTTTACATGTAAAGCAATCATGTCCAATTGGCATCATCAGACCACACTAGTTCTGTTGGTTTTGATTATTTGCTCCAACACATTTTTGTGCAACATATAATAGGATTAAGCCTATATATGTGTAGTAAAACAACTAGTTTCAATTAAAAACAATATTTTAACAAAAACAAATATTATTAAAAATATTTTAGTGTTTATATTAGGCAATTAGCTATACTAATTATTATAAGTGGGGAAAGCTTCTAATAATTCTTAGTTAATTTCATCTATTTAAGACCTAAATATTATTAAAAATATTTAACTACAATACATAATTTTAAAAGGCAATGCTTATATATGACAATTTTGCTATACTAGTTATCATACCTCGAGCCACCTTCTAATAGTTCTTGGGTGGTTTAAACATGTTTGAAACCACAAGCATATAATACATGAGCACTATAATTAGTAGTACTTGGAGATAATAAACTACCCCAAAACAATTACAGTTAGAATACCATACACCATAGAAATATAGCTTACGTGTTAAGTTTCCAAGGCTTTGTCATATTCTTTCATGAATTCATGAACAACAACCTTTATTTAATAACCTTTTGTAAATGATGGATCCAGCTCAATACACTTATTTAATAACCTTTTGTAAATGATGGATCCTTCTGCCAAAGCTCCAAACTTTGTGTAAGAAGTTGATCCGTAGACCTGTGTTTACAGCTGCACTAATCAACCAAAATCTCAGCCATAGGAATCTGCCATGAGCATTGGAATGAAGGAAACACTAAAGAAGACGGTAATAAGACCGCTTACCCTTGAATCGTTGGGATTCCTTCTAAGTGCTTTCATTTAATGCTTTATAGGCTCAGAATACTACTGTTGCTTAAAGAATTCATTTCCTATAACCTAAATTTCTTAATCACTAAAATATGGCAAACAATCTAGACAAAGCTAGAAACTGGAATGTCAATCGACGAATCTTTATAGCACCTGCAAGGTGCAGTTTTGAATATCCTTTCGAGGTGACATAATAGTGAAGAATTAAAATAGTAATCAAACGAATAGCAACATAGCATTTTTCTGAAAAACAAATATACAACCACCATGTAGAATCTTAAAGTCCTTTCTTCTTTCAGTTACTATGAATATTATTCATCTTCAGCCATTCACTTACAATGCACCAAAATCATCGAGCATCCTACTTGACAAAGTCAGAGCCATACGATTGTGGTTTCTGCTAGCTTTCTATCCAATATCTTGTCAAATATCATATGTAACAAAAACTGCATCTCATACCTTTCTCCCGCTCTTCATCTGCCAACTTTGGATCAAAATCTTCCAGTTGCTCCAGATCTTTCTTTGCTTTCCCAGATTCATTAAGCTTCCTCAGCTTATCTGTATTCTGATTCTGTAGAGTTGATTGGCAAAATCCGTCTTCGCGGCCATTTAAACCCTAATAAGAGTTTTGTAAACCGTGTAAACTCCTCGATCTTCACGGACCTCGCTTCTGTGAAATTCAAATGAAAATCTGGAGAATTGTGGATTATAGAAGTTTCTTGTTGGAAACGGATTCCAACGGACTCCAATTAAGTTAGGGTGTGGTAGCATGGAGAGCTAAGCTTCTCGATTAAAATTTTAATATATTTTTAAATTATGAAAAATATTTTTAAATTTTCAAATATTTAATTTAATATTAATAGTTTTTATAGATATTAAAAAACTATAATAAAAATATATTTGTAAAAACCAAAACAAATTGAAAGTCAGTGAGAGAACTTTGACCGCTAAGGGATTTAATATAAATTAGAAAATGAGATGTCAAGGCACGCATCGACGTCAAAAAAGTAGGGATGGGATAGTGCGTTCCTGGCTGAAATTCTTCTCGAAGGTTCATGTTGAAACATTTTCTGCATAAAATAAATTTTATTAAAATTTATATAAGCATTAGCTAATGAAGACATAAATGACAATTATATTTATTTAGCCCTAAATAAGTAAAAATAATAATGCCTTCAAGAATCTTAAAGGACTAGAGTATCTTACTGATAACAAGTCCAAACCACAGTCATCTAAATTTGGAATGAGATCTCCCAAATCCCGAGGCCTAAACTTAGGAAATTCAGAACTCCAATACTTAAGCTGAGTTATTCCCGGCCATAATTCTTCATTCGGAGTTCCTATAACCCTGAAAGATGAAAGACGAAAGCAGAACTATGGTAATTGATCTATTTCGACCAAAAAGATAATACAATTACAGTAAACACTTTTTTGGACTTAAAAATACTGAAACTCACTGGAATATCTTGATTATTTGATGGTATTGTGTCTCGGTATCTCCGACAAAAAAAGGCTCCATATTACACAATTCAGCTGCATAATTCGTTACAACCATTACCATTAATGTTTTTTTTAACTGAATAATGCCTACAAACCAAAAAACTTTATACGAAATGAAATGTACTGTACCAAAAATGCACCCAACAGCCCAAATGTCAATTGCAAAATTATAGTCTGTTTCACCGAGCAGCAATTCAGGAGGCCTATACCATAGAGTTGCCACCTGCATTCGATAGTCAATTAGAATTTAGAAACCCTAATTTAATTAGAATAATCACTATCCCAAGTTTCGCGTCTTTCCAGACAAAGAATAAACACCCACCTCTTGGGTATAGGACGCGAACGTCTTATGTAGAACTCTACCAAGCCCCATATCTGCAACCTTTACCAGTCCGGCCTCTAAATTCAATAATATATTCGGAGGTTTCAAGTCTCTGCAATCCCAAAAACGTACGATACGTTAATGCAAATATATATTTTAAAATATCAGCTGAGATGAGATCACAACAGAAGAAAATATAAGAGTGACCTGTGTATAACTCCGTGCCTGTGACAATACTCGACTCCCTTAAGGAGCTGATGCATAATGTTCTGCAACGCAAACAGCGATATGCTCAACAACAAAATAAAAATTATAATATAAACAATAAAGCGTTATAATTATAATATAAACAATAAAGCGTTATACTATGTACAATGCAATGCATTGAAAAATATATATTAAGTGGACCTTGACGATCATGGGCGGTAGGTGTGATTTATGGTTGGTTAAATATCTCTGATACAAAGCTCCAAGGTCACAGTCCATATATTCAAACACCATATATACCGCCACATTTCCACCTTCACTGTCGTCGGCCTCCACAGCCATCAACCTGCAGAGTATAAGCGAATTCGCAAAGCAATTAGCTGCAGAATCCACCGAATTTTGGTTGATATGCAATAAAAACGTGAAAAAAAAACAATAAAAACATACATACTTGACAATGTTTTCACCACGGGAGAGCAGCTTGAGATTTGCGATTTCTCTGAGAGAACTGGCAGGAACCCCTTCGCCATTGTACGCGGAACATGTTCTCTTGAGAGCCACCATCTGACCTGTTGCTCTGACTCTACCCTTGAAAACCTTCCCATATGATCCCTCTCCGATTTTGTCTTGTAGGTCATACTTCTCCATGTTCACTCTTTACCAAACACAGGAGATCGCCAGAATCGTTGAGAAATATTTACAGATGCAATCTACTGCACAATGTGGATATGATCTGCCCATCAAAAATATGATCCAGATTTATTGAACTCAAAATCAGCGAAACCAAAAGATGCGACTATTCTTCACAGTTCGTAAATGTTGTTGAGTTTATGACCAATACAGAGTTATTTTATCCATTATCACGAATAGAATTTCAAAGATAATTTGGTGTCACACAGCTTAATTTAGTTTGTTAAAATACCTACTGCTTTCATAAATTTATAAATTAATACTTTCATACGTTTTAATACTTCGTGCAACCGCTTGGTTCATTTTCAACATTTTTCTTGAGCTATGGGGTTTGCAATGAAGTTAATTCCTCAATAATAACTGTTTTTATTCTGATTCATTAGTTTGCATGTATGTTTGTTTCTCTCTTTCCGGTCTAAATTATTACTTTCATATGTTTTAATAGTTAGTTAAAATCCTTGTTTCATATGTTTTAATAGTTAGTTAAAATCCTTGTTTCATATGTTTTAATAGTTAGTTAAAATACTTATTAACTTAATAATAATTGTTTAAAATACTATTATTTGTATAAATTGATAAATTAATACTTTAATATATTTTAGATTTTTAATAATAGTATTATAAATTTATTTCAGCGATATCATTTTTTAGGTGTACTTTTTTGTAATGTGTAATTGTTTATTGAGAAACTTACACCTCAATAATGAATAAGTTAACTAGAAGTCGAAGGTTTCAACGTGATCTAGGGTTTGCAAGTTTGATTAGACGACTCTTGGTTCTGTCAGGGCCCTGATCCTGTAGGTCCGCATGGATGAATCCACGGGTGGGGAGGAACCGCCTCCTCCTCCAAACCTGGAGAAGGCAAAAGAAAAAGAGGTAATGCAGGGATCTAATATCCGGAAGGGAGGAGAAGGGTCTAGCAGCTTGATTAAAGCGGCCCCCTCGGAAGCTGAAAATAGGAAACCAGCGAAATGTATGCCGAAATACAAAACGGTGCCCAAACTTCAGATATGATCGGATTGGATTCGAGAGGATATTCAGTACATGAAAGAGTTGATTTGCAAGTTTGTAGGGATATGGTCGATAGAGTAGGCTCTGATTTGGTGGATTAATACCACCCGGAAACCCCAAGGCCATGACGATCTTCAGCTCGGAGCCAAGGGCTTCTTTACAGTAATTTTCTTTAATGAGGCTAATCGCTCCAAAATTTTCGACAATGGGCCATATTTCTTTAACTTGGGAGGCCTTTACCTAACACCATGGAAAGAACCTGATAAGGAGAACTTAAATATTCCTCTGGTTTGGATCCATCTGTATTCCCTCCGCTCGGAATACTGGAAAGAAGAGATCCTCACTAATATCGACAATATACTGGGAGTCTTTGTCAAAGTCTCAAAGCAGACAAAGCAGATGAGATACACTTCGTATGCTAGAATATGCCTCTATATGAATATCTCCCAAGACTTTCCGGATGGGATTGAACTCTCTTGGGATGACGAAGAATGGTTTCAAGCATTTGACTATGAACAGATCCCTTTTAGATGTAGACAGTGCCATGAACACGGGCATCTCTTCCGCGACCTCCCACTTAACAAAAGACCAGGCGGTGATAACAAACTTGAAAAGAAGAATGCGGAAGGGTTCACAAAAGTGACTACCAAGAAGAGAGCGTCCAAAAGGATAGTACGACCTGAAGTTAAGAAAATGACTCAAACCCACAACAGATTTGAGGTACTCGAACCAAAAAAAGTCAGTGAAACCCTTAAGGAAGGTTAGAGTCAAGAAAATCAAGTCTCAAAGCTATCCCCCATCTGTTTGGAAAAAAATTCCCAAGAATCAGAAAAAGGAACTGATTATGGCGGAGATTCCCCCTATAGGGGAAGAGGGGGAAGAAATGGAGTTAGGAGAGTTAGATCTGGAAAGTTTGGAGGCGACCGTCTGAGCAAAAACCTCACACTCCATTTCGCATACATAGGTTTCCCTGCTGGAGAAGGAAATACTAAAGACAAAGAACCTCAAATGCTTGGGAATAACCTCAGAACCCCTTAAGAAACACGATGGAAAAAGAAAGGTAGAAAAAAAAAAGAGGAAGACACAGCAATGCGCAACGAATCTAGATGGTAGGGGCTAGTCACATCACGACAATATCTTACTATTCTCGCAGCTCTTGCCTCAACCACCAAGCAGTTATAAGATGCGGATCACAACCTGGAACATAAGAGGCTATAAGAGCTCGTTGAATATTCATCTTCTAAAATGGAAAATAGAGATAAAAAAGACGATGATCATGTTCCTTCAAGAAACCAAGTGCTCAGCAGTCGAGTTAAGAGGAATAGGCAGGAAACCATGGCCTATATGTTAGTTCATGGCGATGGATGCGAGAGGAGCGGTGGAAGGGATTATAATTATTTGGAACCCAAGGGAGGTGACTCTCACAGGATTCTTTGCCTCTCACTTTTCCCTCTCAACCGCATTCTATGTGTTGGGTACAAAGACTCGGGGCTTTCTATCGAACATATATGGACCTTCCTCAGCCAATCTGAAACCCATCTTCTTGAACTCCGAGAACTCATTAAAGGAATTGGTGGGTACTGTGCCATGGATTCGGGGGGGGGATTTCAACCTAATACACATGCTTGATGAGAAAAATGACGAAATTTTTCAATTGAATCCCATAAATGAGCATTTTAACGAAGTCATCGAAGCTCTGGAGCTGGTGCACATTCGAATGGAAAACAGTATCTTCACCTGGAATAACAAGAGGATGGGAGACAAGAGCATTGCTTGTCGTTTGGACCATTTCCTAGTTACGGAATCAACAATGTTGGTAGGAGGTGAGTTGACAGCAGTTCTACTCCCTTCAGCTGGCTCTGATCATTGACCGATAAGTCTTGAATGGTCGAGGGTTGGGGAGAACCTCCGCAGACCATTTAGGTCTTGTATATGTACTCCAAGGTTCAAAATGAAGATTGTCCACACTTTTGAAGATGAGTAAATGAAAACAAAATAAAAACAATTGTCATTTTATATTGGAAAAGGTGGAAAGGTTTGAAAATATAAGGAAGTAGATATATAAATATATTCTCCAAATAAATATTTAAATATAAAATTTGTATATGTCCCTAATTCTATGAGTTTGGTTTCGGATATAAATGTAACGACTAACGACAATGGATGTAACTTGCAATGTTTAACCTAAACTATTATCACAATATTACATCGCAAACATGTTCTAGTTACATTTCCTATATGCCTAATGTGCACTAGAAGGTTTTCATTTATATCAAATCATAATCATTTGAAGTTCATATGGTTGAAAAAACTAGTGTGACAGAAAAAAGAATAATATCTAATGTCATTCATTCAGCAATAAGTGCCCCATCTTGCATAATACTTATAACACTATTAACTTGAAAATAAGGTAAGTTTTTTAATATCTAACAAATGATAATGTTAGCCATTGGTTCCATATATTTATGTTATCCCGAGTGACTCTTTTTGCTATGTAATACTCCATTTTGACCCTTAGGATATATTAGCTTTTAATGTAAATATTGTATACATATGATGTATGCATTCATAGCGAGGATCTGAAGACCAAGACCCCGCTAGTGGATGCTCGAATTTTATTTAAACGACAAGTATTAGATATTATGTTACCCATGTGTTATTTAGCCACGAGACATTGTAGAAATGATGTAAATAAACATCATGCAATAAAATACCAAAACTGGCTATGGGAGCAACTAATGAGAAGAGGCCATCTGTATCCACTAAGGAGTGGTGAGGGGGTTGTGGGATTGAACCGTATGCTGCCAAATGTCATTGTGAGAACCCATTTGACTTTCTTTACTGACATTTAATTCTATTGTAAGGAAGTTGTTGAAGAATTCAGTCCATGGCTTCAATGGAGCATGGGCAGCCCAAAAATTCATCTCGCACAGTATGGGCTCTATTTTCTTGACCCACAAGTCACTCTACCTCATGGGAATGGGTTCTTACTCATTCCCATTCCATGGAATGGGTTCTTCCTCATTCCCATTCCATTGTTGAAGATCTCATCATCAGTTTCCATCCATTTCGAATGCCCAACAGTGAGAAAAACCAGAAATCGCAACTTTGCAAGAACCCACATTTGAAAGAGCCATAAACGACCAGAATTGGTATTTGACAGTGAAATCCAATGGGGGATCCATAGATATGAACCTTGAGGTGAAATTGAGAGTATTAGATACCCCGAAATCCATTGAAAAACCCAAATTTTATAGCCCAGAAAACCAATGACAGAATTGAGTTACTTGCTGATAGAATTATGAGAAATCCAAGTGTGGATGTTTGAACAGAGGATTGGATTGCATAAATTTAGCTCGAGATGTCTGTAGCTCTAGGGTTGAGCTCACTGGATTAGCATCCTCCTCATTTTCTTATTGCATGCTTGATAAACCCAACTAGGTGTCGGCTTAACATGATTGTTTGAGTGAAACCATGGCTGTGAGTGAGCGCATCTAGTTCCTCCTTAGTGGATACACAAACCAACTCGGGGGTGATCTCTGAGCTGAAAGAATATAGGATGCATAGGGATCTATGGTTGGGTGGAACGTTGCTCTCACATAGCCAGTTGTTGGGATAGTTACATTTCAAGATAAGTATTCTTGTGGTTCAGTTATGTTAATTATATGCTATGCAATGTTTTAATTAATGACTGTTGTTTATATGTTGAACGCATGATGATACTGTGTGCATATATAGTGTTTAATTCCCCTATGCTTCCTGATTATGAATATGCATGCACAAGTTTTATTTAACCATGCACTTCTTAGCATTTTGAATGGGGCTAAGATTGTCAATAAGCCCGGTATGTTGGTCATGTTTGCTCCTTTTCATTGGATTGATGGGAGGGGACGTGACAGAGTGGTATCAGAGCCCATGTTGCAGCAATGGGAATTTTTGGACCAAACTCTGAGTTTGCAAGAAGATATCCGAGTGTTTTTAACACAGTATTGATGAAGTTTTGGGTGGCATTTTGATTGGGGAAAATAGCAGAATTAGAGTTCTCAGGTGGGGAAAATAATCACACAATTTCATAGATCTCTCCAAGAGCTTTCCAATGGTGCCAGACTTGCTTTATTTGGTTAAGGGACGAGGGAGATATGAGCCCCGGAAGTCCACAGGTTGCGCATGAGTTACATAGGTTGTGCATAGGTTGTGCAGGAGCTGTATAGGTTGCGCACATGTTGCGCATGAGTTGCATAGGTTGTGTACATGCTGCACACAAGTTGCACAGGTTGTGTACAGGTTGCACACAGGTTGCGCATGAGTTGCATAGGTTGTGCACGGGTTGCGCAGGAGTTGCACAGGTTGTGCACAGGTTGCGTATGAGTTGCACAGGTTGTGCATAGGTTGCGCATGAGTTGCACAGGATGTGCATAGGTTGCAAATGAGTTGCACAGGTTGTGCACAGGTTGCACAGGAGTTGCACACGTTGTTCACAGGTTGCGCAAGAGTTTCACAGGTTGCGCATGAGTTGCACAGGTTGCGCATGAGTTGCACAGGTTGTGCACGGGTTGCAAAGGAGTTGCACAGGTTGTGCATGAGTTTCACAAGTTGTGCATAGGTTGCGCAGGAGTTGCACAGGTTTTGCACAGGTTGCGTACAAGTTGCGCATGAGTTGCACAAGTTGTGCATAGATTGTGCACAGGTTGCGCATGAGTTGCACAGGTGGTGCATAGGTTGCATAGGAGTTGCACAGGTTGTGCAGTTGGAATTACGGAGTTGCATAGGTTGCAGATGAATTGCACAGGTTGTGCAGTTCGAATTGCGGAGTTGCACAGGCTGTGCAGTTCGAATTGCGGAGTTGCATAGGTTGTGCAGTTGGAATTGCAGAGTTGCAAAAAAAAACAAAGGGGGGGGGGGTTAAAAAGGAAAAGTGGTCAAACCCAGAAATTTATTGAAGATGAACGCTGCATCTGAATAGAGATCCGCAAGTTGCTGAGTTTTACTTGTTCTATGTACTAACTTCTCCTAGTAGAAAAGTTTTCCTAATTCCTTATATATTTACTTCTACAGGTGGCTGAAGTTGGTCTTCCATGATGTTTTGCAAACTATGTAAAAGTGCATAATTTTAGCGAAAATTGTCATTTTTGAAGTAATGTAACTTCCACACTCGAAGTCGGAATGGAGCGCGTGGATAGGCATTGGAAAAATTATCCAGTAGGGAACAATGGTGCATAACCATAATTTGAAAGGAGGTTATCATACCTCATAGTTATGTAGGGAAGAAAAGTGCCAGTAGCTATTTTGACAAAAAAAATTGTTGTTAATATGGACAATTCCTAGAATTGCATGCCTAGAAGTAGCATGTAGGAATATTATGCATAAGTATATGTATTGAATTGTTGTTTGGTGAGAAGACCATATCTAATGATTCCTTATGCGCTTGCTAGAGACCATGAAATCGAACCAACTATGATGTGGAAGAGGAAGTTCATGTAAGATGAGGGATTGGAAAGGGAGAATTCCTTAACCCTCGTCTTGCTAACTATATTTATATTTTATAAGCTTTCTATACATAAAATTATGGCATGAGAATGCTAAAAATGCAAGAGATTAGATGGATGGCATGAATATGCACTAGTTGACATATTAATAAACATTGCACAGTGCAAGAGCAGATGTTTGTGCACACATCTGATACTGCATATTGGTAAAATAGAGAGGTTTTAGATATGCAATGAGCCACTTAAGATCCCTATGGTGGTTTCTAATAATTAGTTGTGTTCGCATTAGTTATAGGACCAAAGAAAATCGAAGCATGGCTAAGGATGTGGATGATGTTGTTGCATATGACCAACCACCTTATGAGGAAAGGATGGTGCAACAAATCTGTGATCATGAGGTTGGAAAAAGTACTTTGTAGCTTTGGTAAGAGGCCAACTGACTAGGTAACATTAAGGAATGTTAATGACAGCCATGCAGGTAATGGTTATTTATGCTTAAACTGCATAAATGTTGAAAGAGGATTTGGTGAGATCCCTTCAACTATGTTTAAACTATGTTGATTTGGTTTGCATGTGGTATTGAGTGCCTGAATGTGAATGTCAACATACCGAGTATGGTGAGGTGCAGGTATGTAAAGGCAAGGAGCCTTGCGCCCTATAAGTTTCTTAGGAACCTCAATGCATTCATATGAAAAAATTTACATCATGCCATTTGTGTATATTGGTTGTGAGTTTAACAACCAAAGAAAGTAAAGACTTATACTCATGTTGTGGTAGTACATGCCATATGAGACAGCCATTGTTAGGCTATAATATGCTGGATGAATAGTATTCATGGATTAATGCAAGGTAGTACTGAGGGGTTATGCATTATGTGAATGCACATCAAAATATTATGTAAATGTTGTAAATGTGCATACATATGTGCGGGTGCACATGTTGAGATGCATTGTGAGAATGCATGGTTGTTATATATATGTTTCAATGCAATTAGATAATCGATGAAATGGTGAACCATTGTTAATACTGAGACCATTTCATGAGTTATTGTGAATGCAGGAAAATGATTGCATAAAGAAGGTAGACATGCTGATGGGATACCAGAGTGCTCTACTGGAAGGAGAGAGTTACATAAAAACAATATGGCTGTGAAGTAATGAGTATTTACAGTTTATTTAAATTGCATGGGCAGTGTACCCATGTCTTGCAATTTTATTATGATAATGATGCATATATATATATATATATATATATATAGGGTGTTTGAATTATTGAGTGTTATAATTCTAAGATCACTTCAGTGACTATTGTAGCAATGAAAAGATTATATACATAGATACTCATAACGAGTTTGGCTGATTGAAGTTCAGATTTTAGGTAGAAAATTCTTGCGTATGGCAATGTGGGTAAGTCCATGATGAAGGCTAGAATCTACAATGTGAAAGAGCCAAACGTCATGAGAAGAATATCATGGTTGAGAACTCTAAGTTCTATTAGAAACTAGATTTGTAAATCTCAGATTTGGAATTTTGCTAATAAATTGCTAATGAATGTTTGTCTTATGTAAAATTATGTCAGGAGGACATGTTGTATGTGGATGTCCATGTATGGTAGCAAATATAAATCCATAATGGAAAGAATGGTGCCACTTACAGGAGCCAAAGAATATGATGATAGACTCATGACTAAGCAAATCAATTTCTGTAGTAGACAATGTTGCAAATTCATATTGAATTTAATTATTAGTGCTATTGATTGGTTATGGAACAATTAGATTTGAATTGTATTGTTAAATAATGTTGATTGTTTGGCTATTTGATAATTGTGCCAAGAAGACACATTGCAGTAAGACCATGAGAGAGGGCTTGCAGAAGCCAAACTCCATGTGAAGGATCCCATATCTTGGAAATGGGTTTCGAATGAAACGCCGTTGGATATTTTGATAATGTCCCATCTGCACTACATGATTGGTAAACAATATGAGTGAGATGGTAAAGATTATGTCGGTAAGACATATGTGGGATATGGAATGTAAAAAGGAGTTGGGATGGAAAACCGAGGGACTGTCAACTCAGAGAAGAGAGCCCCCATTCCTCATTAATGAAGAAAGACTACATCTGCAAATGGATAAGTGTTATGTAAACCCTGATTGATATATATATGTGTGTGTGTGTGTGTGTGTGTGTGCAAGTCTAATTGTTAGAATTACTTTGCATAGCATGTTCTATTTATGTATATTATGACAGACTGCTTGAAGTATGATTAGGACCTTCATAGCTCACATCAATGAGGAGTGCACACCTTTATGGTGTTGAGTTATGTTATGGATACCAATATTGATTTCACCCTAAGGGAATGGATGCATTCCTGGTGTTTCAATACTTTATAGTGAATGTTATGAAATATGGTTACAATTTTAGAGCAATAAAGCTGATGAGTTTGCTTATACTACTTGTGTTGTTAGCCTAAACATATGCAATTGGTGTTGCACACTAAAGAAACAAAGTAAAAGGTTGTTGTGAGGGGATGTGGTGGAAGGGTTAATGTGTATGAAAGGAAGTTGTGGAGGTTGTGGAGGTTGTGCGGATTTTGATGAAGGGTTGTGAAGGTGTTGATGAAAGGGCTATTATATGCCTATGGCTCCATAGTAGAGCCTTGACCTAGAAATGGTCATGGTGAAGTTTCCTTCCAAGTCGGCATGAAGGTGTACTGGTTGGACATTAATTATTTGATGTTTTGGATTAGCCTGCGTGCTGGCTGTTGTTCGTTGATATGCACATCAGCAGCAAAACTCTTTCGAAAGTTGTTCCCTCACTACAAGTGGGGAAAGTGTGGCCTTGGGGGCAAGCAATGAGCCAGGTACTATCAGCTGAATCCCAGCTCCTCCATTTAGGCTTACTCCTAATGAAGCCAAGGGGGGTATTCCCTACAACGAGTTGTCTATGGTTCAATGTGTTTTAAATGTTTTTTTATGTCTGGTGATGCGGGTGAGTGTTGTTTAGGAGTTTTGAAGATGATGAGATCGCAGCTTTTGATAGACACAAAATAAAGCGCAATCCACATTAGGAAACAATATATGAATTTAACAATATAAGTAAAGACTTGTGAGAGATAAAGCATCCACTGATAAATCACTTAAGGAAAGGACAAATGGCCCCAAATGATAATGAAAAGTATAAATAAATAAGTTCCTTATGGAGTCAAACAAGTGTGTAGTGCTGGGGTATGTTGAAGATACAAGTCTTAGTTACTGTTTGTGAGATCGTTTTGCAAATTATCTTGGTAAATTGAAAGTTTTAATGGTCTTGATTATTAGGCTAAGAACAACAAGGTAAACAATCGACCGGAAAGGTATACTTTCAGTGGCTTCCCCTCTGATGGTATGTCGGACCGCCCAGATGTCAAGGAAAAGGTGTCTTAAGAATTAACCACTCTGATGTCTAAGACAGTGGTAACTTCGGGCCTCACTAGGTTTAGGAACTTTGCCCACTACCTCAGTATGTCTTGAATAAGTAACGCCAGTTCATTGGTTGTGAAGGTGAAAATTTTATTACGTTATCGAAAAATTATCAAACCCAACACCTTTCTGAGTATTAACCCAACCATTTTAGGTTGGCAGAGCATACGGGTGTTGGATAGAAACCAAGATAAATTATTAAAGGGGGAAGTGAGTTGGAATGTTTTAATATTTATTTGGAGCACACAATTCAACGCTCTGACAGAGAGTGCTCTTGACTTTGTCTTATGACAAGGTTCAAGAGACTTAGCTAGTCTATATGCCTAATGCAAGGAAAATGCAATACTATTATGCTTTCCGACAGAGAATGCTCTGTACTTCAGTTATTGCAAGTTCAAGAGGCTTTGTTCTTTATTAAAATAGAGGCAGTTCGTGAACAAGAACGTATGTGATAACTCAATAAGATAAAAGATGAAGCAATGACAATGATATAGCAGATAAATGAAATACTTGCAAATAGAAACTAGTGTTCTATCACATCAAAGCCTAATCTAAAAGTGAAGTCAAAGTCACTTCTGCACACTGCTCATGAAACATCCAACTTAGCTGGTCCTATGCAGTACACGGTGGGGAAAGAGAAGCAGCACGCAGTGTTAATGCGGTACTTTGGATAAAATCCCAAGAGGCTTCTCAGGTCAAGACTTGAAATAAAAAGTATTCGAAGTACAGGAAATGAAATTCAATCTAGAAAACTTAGACAAGTCTAACTAAAATGCATGAAATAGTCTTCCCCAAATGGGGAAGAAGAAACCAAAGTGTGGGAGGCCTTATCCCACCTAGCCTTTTTTATTAATGAATTTACAAGTGCCTTGGGATTTTAACCCTTGTAAGGACTTTTAAAAGAAATGAACTTTGGAAAGAGTTGATACAAGCTCTTAGGAGCAAATTACAAAGGATAATAAATAATCAATGGCTTTTGTTATGGATCGTCCTTATGGTTTATTCCCTTCTCATTGGTTTAGATCTTCTTGCCTCAAAACTTCTCAAGGTTCTCTTCTTTTTCAAGTACCTACACAAATGACTCACTTCAAGGCACCCATTAGCGTTATTTCAAAAAATTGAAAGAAAATGGAACTACTTAGATATAGAAACTATCAACAAAATAAAAACTAAATAGAGATACAAGCTTTTTATCTTTTTTGAATGAGATCTAAAAGACTAAATGCAAGTAAAGAATAAACTCGATGCAAGAATTGATTAAGACTAAAAATGCAAAAGTAAACAAAGATTTAACTAACAAGCATAAAATATGATATCTAACCACTAACTTTTGCAAAACATGAGATGAAATGCCCAAATGAAAACCCTTGATAAAGAAAAAGCACTAACTAGTACTAACACTTAACAATACTAAATTTTTTGTTGTCTTTTGTGTTATGTCTAGGGCTCTTTTGGAGATGGATGAGAAGGAGAAAAGGAGCAAACTCGAAGACAAAAAACGAAATGGATGAAGGAGTGGAAAGAGGAGGGAGCCTAAGGTGGACGAAAGCGATACTAGAGCAAAGGTGAAGGCACAAAAAACAAGAGGAAAGAAGGCCCTAAATGAGATGGACGAGAGAAGGTAAGGAGCAAATCAAAGGGGAAAACGAAAGGCTAAAGGACGGCAAAAATGAAACAAGAAGAAGGCTTAGGGAGGAAAACGAATGGATGGGGAGACAAAATAAAAATATCAAGAAAAGAAGATGAAAGGCCAAAGAGAAGCAAGAGAACCAAGTGAACACAAGGTGGGATCAACCTCCGAAGAAGGTGATCACTAGAGCCACTAGTCCCAAAAACCTTCTGGCTAGCTAGATGTCCGCAAGGATGCTAATGGGAAAAACAAGCCACCACAAAACAATGTGACCATTGGGATGAAATCCCAAGGTTGCTATCTTAAGTCAAGACTTGGAAGTAGAATGCAGAAAGAAGATTAAAAGTTTGAGTAACCAAGTTTGATAGAAAAATGTTGTTGATGGAGGAAGAAGCAAGTCTCTTCTTTTGTGTTTCTTCTCCTGAGGTGAGAAGAGCTTTGGAAACTTGCAAAAGAAATTGATTAGGTACTAAGAGCCACTGATGATCAAAGATTACCTTGATCTCCAAGCCATTCTCCACCTTGAATGAATCCTGCAAAACCCTCACAATCAAACAAGCAAACCCGAACAGTAAACTCCTAATATGTTACAACATAGATTGAATAATGTAATGCTTGAAGTAAAGGATGAGGTGAGAGAGATATCACCAAGACATTGTGAAAGACAACCCCAAATACTCTTGCATGGACCTCCAAAGTCACTTCTTTATTAAAAAATTCAAACAAATATTACACTAAGAATCTGGAAGAATACCTCTCTTTTTATAACAAAGTACAAGCATCGGGATAACCTAAATTGAATTGGCATCTATGAGAGCCAATGACACTAGTCATCAAATCGAATTTCAATCAAATCTCCATCACAAATCCATGTCAATTAAGCTTGGAGTGCTAATCCTGCATGTAACTCGAGTTTGCATTAAGTGTAGGGTGGGGAGGTGGCCTCCACCTAGGCAAGGCGCCCCCCATCTCAACTTTGAAAGTATCACCATTGAATAGCTTAAAGGCATGTGTAATATTCGAGCTCCAATGTAGATGCACGTGATCCTTCAAGGTTTTATACATTGAGAAATCAGTGTGATATCGAATGAATGCTAATAGGCACCAAGACATGAGGTGGCTAAGGCACCTACCATGGCAGTCATTTCATTCTGAACCATCCATCGAATGTTTTCCACATAGCAAAGTCAAACTCCATACTTGGATATACGTGAGCCCCTCCTTAGTTAATGTATGAGCCAATATAGGGATGTCATTTGATGTACAAAGGAAACCATACTTTATGATTGCACACATTAAGGGAGGCACCTACCATAAGCTTTAATGCCATCAACCAACCCATTCCTAATGTGCCACATGCCTAATTCGCATATCCCTTCAATATTGACGTGAATGCATGCAAGACATGATCCTTGAGTGGTTTTAAAGCTTGGAGTTAACTCAAATTGACTTGAGATTTGGTGGTTGAGAGTGGGAGGTGGCCTCCACCTAGGAAAGGTTCCCCCACTACCATTAATATAACTCAAGCATTAACTACTTTACCATCTAAAATATTTTCCATGTCACAAATTCGATTTTTCACATGAAGGAAGGCGAATTCTTTCGGAGTTAATCACTAGTGCTGACTGTTTAGTCGACTAGATGATGACTGGGATGATTGGAATCTTCCTTAGTGCTTTGTGCCATATCATTTAGCCACTGAAAAGAATCCAATTGGGATTATTTTGTAGAGAATTGGACTTTTCTCCAATTATTAATTTTTTCAATTTAACTAATTAATAACCCTATTTTATTGGTTTTTGAGGAATTATTAATTAAGAGCCTAAATAATGATCTGAAACTTAGGATAAAGGCGTCTAGGGTCTAAGTATGAAATTTGGCCTAGGAATCAAGCCTCCATTCACTGAAAAACATCCCCGGACGACCGGCTTATTACAAATTGAATTTTTCCATTTAAACTATGGAAAAATTAATTATTAAAAATAATTAAAAACCCAAATCCAATGCGTCCAGTAAAAAAATTTTGAATAGTGTTTTTATTGGACAGGGACCCTATAAAATGACCATCTAAGACATACATGGTGTCTAGTAGGCTTATACACATCAGTTTGGCTCTAATAACCCTCCATGGCTCGATTTTCAAAATCGGGCATTCTAGCTTTGGAGGAAGCGGGAGAAAACCTCATCGATTATAGCTCAACTATAGGCAAAAGATAATTGACAAGGGAAAAAACTCCCTGGAATACCCTAGTTGCTTAACCAAGTCATGGGGGACCAAACCACTCAAAAATCCTACTAGCGCAGTTATTACAAACGCCATGGGGCCATGGTCATTTTGACTGAAAACAAAAAACTAACTAGCCAAAACTGGCTAGGCACAAAGGATGGATCATATGATACATTGGAACACAAACATTCATCATGTTTGTCAAATGGCGGCTCGCCAGATAATCCAACTATGGTACAAATAAGTTGGTAACACTAGTCAAACATCCCAGTCTGCAGGAGGATCCCAAGGCTTGTCAAGTAAAAGCAGGACCCTGTGAACCAGAGAGAAAATGTATAATATAGATAAGTATTCAATTTCATTCATTTCTTATTTGGAATAACGAAGGTTTTAAGTATAAGTCCTCCTACAGTTAAGCTGATGCACTATTGTTTCTTTGTTGGAAACCCTAGTTTTAGGAACCCATGTCTTTACTTTGTTAGTATATTGTTGTTGGACGCATATGATTTGTAAGTCATCATGTAGTATTTGTTGATCCATAGTTTGTGTTATTGTTGTTGGCGCATATGCTTTGTAAGTCACCCATAGTTTGTATTGGCCCATGGTTTTAACTCATAGTATTGGCGCTTAGACTTAGTATATAAGTGTGTGTTGAGGTCTATGAAGGCACCGTGAAGTTAATTGTATTAAGTTTGTTCAAAGGACGTTTCCCCCTCGCAGTGGCCTCTGATCAATATAAAAGTGATTCAGAGTTATGTTATTTCTGATATCTTGTAATTGAACACATTAAGGGAGGCACCTACCATAGGCTTTAATTCCATCAACCAACCCATTCCATATGTGCCAGATGCCTAATTCGCATATCCCTTCAATGTTGACGTGAATGCATGCAAGACATGATCCTTGAGTGCTTTTAAAGCTTGGAGTTAACTCAAATTGACTTGAGATTTGGTGGTTGAGAGTGGGAGGTGGCCTCCACCTAGGAAAGGTGCCCCCACTACCATTAATGTAACTCAAACATTAACTCCTTTACCATCTAAAATCTTTTCCATGTCACAAATTCGATTTTTCACATGAAGGAAGGCGAATTCTTTCGGAGTTAATCACTGGTGCTGACTGTTTAGTCGACTAGATGATGACTGGGATGATTGGAATCTTCCTTAGTGCCGTGTGCCATATCATTTAGCCACTGAAAAGAATCCAATTTGGATTATTTTGGAGAGAATTGGACTTTTCTCCAATTATTAATTTTTTCAATTTAACTAATTAATAACCCTATTTTATTGGTTTTTGAGGAATCATTAATTAAGAGCCTAAATAATGATCTGAAATTTAGGATAAAGGAATCTAGGGTCTAAGTATGAACTTTGGCCTAGAAAGCAAGCTTCCATTCACTGAAAAACATCCCCGGACGACCGGCTTATTACAAATTGAATTTTTCCATTTAAACTATGGAAAAATTAATTATTAAAAATAATTAAAAACCCAAATCGAATGCGTCCAGTAAAAAAATTTTGGATAGTGTTTTTATTGGACGGGGACCCTATAAAATGACCATCTAAGACATACATGGTGTCTAGTAGGCTTATACACATCAGTTTGGCTCTAATAACCCCCCATGGCTCAATTTTCAAAATCGAGCATTGCAGCTTTGGAGGAAGCGGGAGAAAACCTCATCGATTATAGCTCGGCTATAGGGAAAAAACTCCCTGGAATACCTTAGTTGCTTAACCAAGTCATGGGGGACCGAACCACTCAAAAATCCTACTAGCGCAGTTATTACAAACCCCATGGGGCCATGGTCATTTTGACTGAAAACAAAAAACCGACTAGCCAAAATTGGCTAGGCACAAAGGATGGATCATCTGATACACTGGAACACAAACATTCATCATGTTTGTCAAATGGCGGCTCGTCAGATAATCCAACTATGGTACAAATAAGTTGGTAACACTAGCCAAACATCCCAGTGTGCAGGAGGATCCCAAGGCTTGTAAAGTAAAAGCAGGACCCTGTGGACCAGAGAGAAAATGTATAATACGGATAAGTATTCAATTTCATTCATTTCTTATTTGGAATAACGAAGGTTTTAAGTATAAGTCCTCTAACAGTTAAGCTGATGCACTATTGCTTCTTTGTTGGAAACCTTAGTGTTAGGAACCCATGTCTTTACATTGTTAGTATATTGTTGTTGGACGCATATGATTTGTAAGTCGTCATGTAGTATTTGTTGATCCATAGTTTGTGTTATTGTTGTTGGCGCATATGCTTTGTAATTCACCCATAGTTTTTTTTATCCATAGTTTGTATTAGCCCATGGTTTTAACTCATAGTATTGGCGCTTAGACTTAGTATATAAGTGTGTGTTGAGGTCTATGAAGGCACCATGAAGTTAATTGTATTGAGTTTGCTCAAAGGAGGTTTCCCCCTCGCAGTGGCCTGTGATCAATATAAAAGTGATTCTGAGTTCTGTTATTTCTGATATCTTGTGTATTTGCATTAATAATTTATTGCAGGTTCATCTCATCTGGTATCAGAGCACTTTCTTGGGCTCGTTGGGTGGAATTCCTGCCAAATCTTTTTTTCACATCTGTTACAAGTTTGGATCTGGGAATAATCCCTATCTGCTTAACTGTGGGAAGTACTTGGGAATAAGCCCTAAAACTCATTGTGAAGAGCACCACAGGAACCCCAAAGTAGCTGGCCCATTGAGAGGACCTGCCAGTTAAAAGGGCAACGACCCCTACCTGATTGACTAGTTCCCTCCTGTGAGGTAAACCAGGAGTTGTCGTTTGTGGCAAAGCGGTTATCAGTTTTACCTGAGTCGTGGAGTGGCTGAGTGAAACACCTGAACTTTTAGGAAGCCGAACATACCTAGGGTCCATATCTATTTTCAGCTTAACTATTTATGATCACTCCCACGTTGTTCTAGATCTATTCTGAAAGGCGTTCTAGATCCAGCTGTTTTTGATCCATTTCTAAAAAAAAAAGAGTATAAAATTATGTTTTTCCAGCATATATCCCTTGTTTTAACTCGGTTTCCCTTGAAACTTCTCTAACACCCCTGCAATCCCATTCTGCATATTTCATTCTCGAGGACCCTATCCAATTCTGCATAACTTCTTCGATTTTTCATCCGATCGCCTTTAAATTTTACCACAAAGTTCATTTCCTAATTCTGCTTCTTTGTCCCTCTCTACCAAATTTTCTCATTCTTTCACCTCGCTTATGAAATCCCCCTTTTCTAGTTTCCTGTCCTTTCGACAGTGTCCAAAATCTAGTCCAACCCCAATTACCCATCAGATTTTTTCCCAAATCCAAATTTTCCTTTACTAAATCAGCTTTTGTTTTTGTTTTCTATCCATTCCCCCAAAAAAGAAGACTCTTGGTTCGGGTTGTCACCCACGCCAGAGCAAAAACCATGGAGGAAGCACTTGTAACCATCCAAACCAAACTCCAAGATCTGGATGAAAAATTTCTCAACCTCCATCTTTAGCATTCAGCCATGAACAATACCCACCTGCCAGAATCTTTAGCAGCCACCGGATTCTTCGCTTCCAACAATATTTGTGGTCCGAAGCTTGATTTTCCTTGCTTCAATGGTACTGATACGAATGGATGGATATACCGAGGAAAACAATATTTTAGTCTGAATAATACTTTTGATGTCCAGAAAGTTCCACTTGCATCCTTTCATTCGGAACAGCAATCCCTTCAATGGTACCGTTGGTACATCAAGGCTCATCCAAGGCCAAATTGGATAGATTTTTGCCAACTCCTTTTGCCATGATTTGGTCATAGTTCTTTTGATGACTTCACAGGAGCACTCACTAAACTTCACCAAATTGGCACAGTGAGAGAGTATCAGAAAGAATTTGAGAAACTAGCCAATCACACAGAACGATTATCTGATGAATTCCACAGGAGTTGTTTTATTAGTGGTCTCAAGGATGAAATCCGCTCAGAAGTCAAAATGTTTTGTCCCAACACAATGATGGAAATCCTAGGTTTGGCTAAGTTGGAAGAGGAAAAGATCGAAGCTCAACAACACTCCAAACCCACCTTTGTTCCCTTTAGAAATATGGGTTCCCAACAACCTCCCATCATGCCTACTCCTCGACCAACTCCTATCAAGCATTTGTCTGAAATAGAGATGCAGGCACGCCGAGAGAAAGGGATTTTTTATAATTGTGATGATAAGTTCACTCGCGGACATAGATGTGTTCAACAAAAGCTCTATCTCTTGGATGTGGATTCTCCGCCTGCCTCTGAACTTGGTGAAGAAGCTCCAGATAGAATAGATGATCAAGCCAACATTCAATACGCACATGTTGACAGCCCACCTGAGATTTCTCTCCATGTTGTAACCAACATCACAACCCCGCAAACAATGCGGGTCAGGGGATACTTCAAGAAGCTCCCTCTTAACATCCTCATTGATTCTAGTAGCACTCATAACTTCATTGACCCTCGGACTGCCAAATAGGCTGATTTTGTTTTCCATCCTTGCTCGAACTTTGAAGTCATGGTTTCCAATAGGGGCACCTTACCTTGCAAGGGGAAGTGTCACAATGTGCGTATCTCTATGGAATATTATAACCTATGCTCTGACATGTTTTCCTTGTCCTTAGGCGGATGTGATGTGGTTTTGGGTGTTCAATGGTTATGCATACTTGGCCCCATCTTATGGGATTTTGGTGAACTTTGGATGCAATTCTCAGTCAATGGCCCACAACACAAATTTACAGGCTTACAACCAGGGTCTCTCCTCATCATCAGTTCACATCACCTTGAAAACATCCTTGAGAAGAATTCACATGGTGTCATCGCTCAACTCCATTCCATTCAGACGCACCCACCAATGGTCTCCATTACTTCCTTGGATAGATATGCAGGTGTCTTTGTTGCAACAGTGGGATTGCTTCCTTCAAGAGACCTTTCTGGTAAGCATTTAGCTGCATCTACATCTCAGCAGGAAATGATGGCTATTTTTCATGCAGTACATAAGTGGCACCCATCCCTATTAGGGAATTATTTATGCATCAAGACTCATCTCCAGAGTCTAGAACATTTTCTGGAACAACGGGTCTCCTCCCCGGCACACCGAAAATGGGTTACCCAACTCATGGGTTTTGACCATATGATCACTTACAAGAAGCGTAAGGATAATATAGTGGCAGATGCTCCTTCTCGCAAATTTGATGACCCAGTTTCTCTTACAGCCATTTCTCTGCTTGTTCCAAATTGGTTGCAATCTGTTCAACACGACTATCTGTTCTACGAACTGCATGCTTCTTCATTGGTAGGGCACTCTGGGTTCCTCAAAACCTATGACCGAGAACAATGTAACTTCTTTTGGCAGGGACTGAAAATGAAAATTCACTAGATGGTGGTTGACTGTGATACTTTCCAGGTCAACAAGGGTGAAACAACACTCCTTTCGGGACTACTCGAACCCTTTCCCATCCCTACACAGATTTGGACAACTATTTCTACGGATTTCCTAGAAGAGCTCCAGTGGTATAGTACCACATCTAAAAGGACACCATATGAAGCGGTCTCTGGACAGGCACCGCCAATTCTTCTTCCATACACCTTTACCAGCTCCCTAGTTTAGGCAATTGACTCAATTCTTCGAAAGCATGATCAGCTTCTTCTCATTCTGCAGGACAATCTTCACATGGCAAGAATTTGACTAAAATAACAAGCCGATCAGCACCGTTCTACGTGCACTTTTCATGAAGTTGATATGGTTCTTCTTCATCTATAACCTTCCATGCAATCCTCCCTGAAACTCAAAACGTGCGAGTGTCCCGGAATGCAACCTGAGGATGCTACAGGGGAACCACTCCTTCAGATTCTACATCAATTTACACATCCCAAGCTTTGAGGACAAAGATTTTTCTAAGGGAGAGGGGATGTTAGGAACCCATGTCTTTACTTTGTTAGTATATTGTTGTTGGATGCATATGCTTTGTAATTTGTCCCGTAGTATTTGTTGATCCATAGTTTTTGTTATTGTTGTTGGCGCATATGCTTTATAAGTCGCCTATAGTTTTGTTGATCCATAGTTTGTATTGGCCCATGGTTTTGACTCATAGTATTGGTGCCTAGACTTAGTATATAAGTGTGTGTTGAGGCCTATGAAGGCACCGTGAAGTTAATTGTATTGAGCTTGCTCAAAGGAGGTTACCCCCTCAAAGTGGCCTTTGATCAATATAAAATTGATTCCGAGTTCTGTTATTTATGATATCTTGTGTATTTGCATTAATTGACTTGAAATTTGGTGGTTGAGAGTGGGAGGTGGCCTCCACCTAGGAAAGGTGTCCCCACTTCCATTAGTGTAACTCAAACATTAACTCCTTTACCATCTAACACCTTTGCCATGTCACAAATTCGATTTTTCACATGAAGGAAGGCGAATGCTTTTGGAGTTAATCACTGGTGCTGACTGTATAGTCGACTGGATGATGAATGAGATGATTGGAATCTTCCTTAGTGCCTTGTGCCATGTCATTTAGCCACTGAAAATAATCCAATTTGGATTATTTTTGAGAGAATTGGACTTTTGTCCAATTATTATTTTTTTCAATTTAATTAATTAATAACCCTCTTTTATATATTTTTGAGGAATTATTAATTAAAAGCATAATTAATGATCTGAAACATAGGATAAAGGAGTCCATGGTCTATGTATGAAATTTGGCCTAGGAATCAAGCCTCCATTCACTAAAAAACATCCCTGAATGACTGACATATTACAAATTGAAATTTTCCATTTAAACTATGGAAAAATGAATTATTAAAAATAATTAAAAACCCAAATCCAACGCGTCCGGTAAAAAAATTTTGGATAGTGTTTTTATTGGACGAGGACCCTATAAAATGACCATCTAAGACATACATGGTGTCTAGTAGGCTTATACACATCAGTTGGGCTCTAATAACCCCCCATGGCTCGATTTTTAAAATCGGGCATTCCAGCTTTGGAGGAAGCGGGAGAAAACCTCATCGATTATAGCTCGGCTATAGGCAAAGTATAATTGACAAGGGAAACAAATGCATGGAATATCTTAGTTTTTTAACCAAGTCATGGTGGACCGAACCACTCAAAAATCCTACTAGCACACTTATTACAAACCCCATGGGGCCATGGTCATTTTGACTGAAAACAAAAAATTGACTAGCCAAAACTGGCTAGGCACAAAGGATGGATCATTTGATACACTAGAACACAAACATTCATCATGTTTGTTAAATGGCGGCTCGTTAGATAATCCAGCTATGGTACAAATAAGTTTGTAACATCTGGCTCCAACTGCGGGATGGGTGCTCGTTTGATTTATGGATCAAAGAGAGTACTCGAGAATCCCAGAATATCAGTTTCCTGCATGGAGACAGAAGTTTCTTAGTCCACGCATACATGATAAAAATATGCCAAAATTGAAATACCAACATAACGTACTTATTTTTTCTTTTTCAATAATCAAAAGTACATAAAATAAAATCTTTTCTTTTCCAGCATATATATGAAAAATGATACAACAACTAACATAAAAAAGCTATGATATATCAATATGGTATAGAAGTAAAATACATAAAAATACAAAAAGGATGGGTTTAGAGAAGCTCTGAGATGACCCCTTGGTCATCTTGGATGTTGTTTCGATAGAAAGGCTTTAGATGCTGCCCATTTCTGGGCAAGCTCAATTCTTCTCCTTCCATGGTATTTAGTAAGAAAGAATTTATGCCAGCAATGGCATGGATGATAAATGGGCCTTTCCAAAGGCTGTCGAATTTCCCATGCTTCCCAGGATTCTCCCTTCTTTTCTCCGATACGAGAATGGTATCTCCCAACTCGAAGGGTCTTGGCTTGGATGATTTGTAAAAGGTTCCCTTCATACTTTCTTGATGCCTTAGGGACTGATCAAGGGAAACTCTTCTGGCTTCATCTAACTCTATGATCTGATTTATCCTCTGCTCCATTTCCAATTTTTCCATTCCATACGAACTTATTAATCTGAAAATTGGAATCTGCATGCTAACCGGAAAGGTGGCTGTAAGACCATATACTAACTCAAAAGGGGACTTCCCTATAGATTTCTTCTTGGTTATCCTATCAGCCCACACAACATACTTAATCTTGTTGTCCCATGCTCTCTTATTATCACCCACGGTTTTCTTAAGAATACTCATTAGATTTTTATTTTTAGACTCAACAAGTCCATTTCCCTGTGGGTAGTAATCCGAGGAGTGGGATCTAGGATAATGCCATATTTAAAAAAAAAATCATTGACTTCTCCTGAACTGAAGGCCTTGGCATTATCAGTTGTTATTTTTAAATGGATTCTGAATCTGGTGATGATTCTTTCTTCAATAAAGTTTATAACAACTCTTTCATCGACTTTTTTAGTAGGTATGGCCTCTACCCACTTAATAAAGTAATCGATTGCCGTAAGAATCCAGGAAAATCCATTGCTAGAGTTATCCTTGAACTTGCCGATAAAGTCAAGCCCCCATTGCTAAAAAGGGGCAAGCACCACAACTGGTGTAAGGGGAAGTGCAACCAATTTCTGCTTCCCAGTAAAAAATTGACACTCTTGGCAATACTTGACATGTTTGTAAACATCTGTGAAGATGGTGGGCTAATAGTATCCAGCTGTTAGGATCTTGTGGGTGGTTTTATTTGCTGCATAATGGCCTCCACAAAATCTTGAGTGAAGCTCAGTTAACATTCTTTTGGAATCTTGTTCATTTACACACCTAAGCATGATGCCATCTGGGTTCCTCCAACCCAAATGTTCTTGGGTAAGGCAATACCTAGCATTTTTTAGTCTTAAGGCCTTTCACTTGTGACCTTTGAGGTGATCAAGGCAATTGAAGTGGAGAAGGAAGTAAATGATGTCGGAATACCAGATGTTGTCAAGTTCTTGGAGTGATGGAGTCATGGAAGGTCGAGGAACGTTGTTTTCAACAATCATTTCAATGGCTTCTTCATTCTTTTGAGTGAGCATTTTAGAAAGACCTTACCCTTTGATTAACTTGGTGGGTTTTATCTCAAGGTCATATTCTTGAATCTTGGATAACCATGTGCCTCTTATTCCTAGGAAATCCTATTGAGATAGAATGTCTTTTATTGCAGCATGGGGAACATACCCTATAACTTTGGAGTAACCTATGTATGTTCTAAAGTGCTTCAAATATTTGACCAAGGCATAGGCTTGTTTTTCCATGATTGTGTACTTTAGCTCGGAATTTTGCGATTGGTTGCTCGAAACATTTGGAGTTCTTTTGGAGCAACACACCGGAAATGGTGTCTTCTAAGGAAAAATAAAATATCATGAAATCTTTTTTGTAATATGGGTTAACTAAGACAGGTGCCCTAGTGATGAGTTCAACAAGGTTAGGGATGAATCTCCTTATGAAATGTATATGACCATTGAATGATTGGAGACCTTTAACATTTCTTGGAAGGGAAATCTTTTGTATAGCCTCAATTATTTTGGGGTCAATCTTGACCTCGTCTGTGTTAATGATATGACCCAAAAGTTTCCCTTCTTCAATTCCTAAATCTGACTTTGCCGGATTCAAAGAAATCCCATACTCTCTACATCGTTGAAACACTTTCCTAAGATGGTCAACATGACTGGATATTTCTTTGGAAAAAATAGTCAAATCATCCTGATATATCTCAATAATTTTGCCTATCAACTCATTGAAAGCATAATCCATGGCCCTTTGAAAAGTGGCCCTAGCATTTGTAAGAACAAAATGCATTATGAGATACTCAAAAGTTTCCCAAGTGGTGGTGAATGTTGTTTTGTGTCTGTCCTCATCCTTAATAACAACCTGGTTGTATCTTGAAAATCCATCTAGCATGGACATCATTGTAGATCCAATGACCCGTTGGAGGAGGGTCTTCATGTTGGGGAGTGGATAATTATCTTTCTAGCAGGCTATGTTAAGATTTCTAAAATCAATGCATATCCTGATACTCCCATTCTTCTTCCTTACCACAACTAAGTTGGAGCACCATGATGTATGTCGGGTGGGTGCTATAATACCTGCTACCAGCATCTTCTCTAATTCTGGCTTGACAATAGGGGCCAATTTAGGATTTATTTGCCTAAGTTTTTGGCAGAAAGGCTTTACATTTCGCATTTCTGGTTTTAGATGGATAGTATGTTGGAAAAGATCCTCCCTATAAGCTTTTAGATCATCATATGTAAATGCAAATATGTCTCTATATTCTTTTAGCAGACTTTTTAAAGCATTCATTTCCTTTTCAGAAGTTCCTTTCCCAATTTTTATTATTTTTGGATTTGTTTCCGATCCAATGTTTACTTCAATGTAATCACTAGGTTTCAACTGGTTGATTTTATTTCTCTTCCCATCTTGCCTGTCAAAATTGTTTTCTAGCTTAGTAGAGCCATGTGATACTGGGTTTATGGACTAGTTGTCTTCTCGATACTGCTTGCCTTCCTCCTGCCTATTTATCTTGAAATCTGAGAACTCATCCAAGTTATGAATAAATTTCAGAATCTGTTCATCATCTTTGAAAATTTTCCAATGGTTCATGTTGTCTGGGACTGATGGCCTATAATTAATCTGAAGGGTACAGTCTCCATTCAACATTTATTCTGAAGGTTGGAGGGTTGAAGCCGCAATTGCCAATCTATCTGCCGCAATGTTATCTTCTCTATGGATTGCTTTTATGTTTAGTTCATCAAAGTAATCCATGGTTCCCATATTGCATTTCTATAACTCTTAATCCTTTTATAGTGGCATGCAAAATTACCTTTAATCTGTTGCACTACTAAGTCAGAATCTCCTTTTATACTAAGCATCTTTATTTTCATGTCTTTAGCAATCTCTATTCCTAGTAGGAGTGCCTCATACTCTACTACATTGTTTGTGGCTTCAAATTCTAATCTGAAAGCAAAATTAAAGACTTTCCCTTTGGGTGATGTTAAGACTATGCCAGCTCCTTTTCCAACTCTAGAGAAAGCACCATCAAACTTCATTTTCCATAATCCATCAACTACTTCATCTTTCATTTCTTCATGAAAAAGATCTAAGAAGGTGGAATTGATTTGGTAGGTTCCTATTTCATCAGTATTGTAGATATATTCATTTGATGGTTTCTGAGGATTCTTAACATCATGCCTTCTTTCTTTTTCTGTGTCTAGTTTGACGAGAGAATATTTGGATGCTGGAACAGTTGCATAAGACCAGTCTAATTGTATTGACCCACCCAAACTAGCACCCCACTTCCTAGAGAGTAGCGTCTCCCACTTATTAGGAACATCTATGACAAGGATATCCATGGTGATATGGATGTCCGAATACTTGGCCAATTTAACAAGTTGGTCTTCAATCATTCCTTCAACTTTAATAGGTCTGGAATCCATGGCACATACATTCTGGTAAGGCCTAGTGGTTTTTAAGTTAAGCTACTGCATAACTTTTGTAGTCATTAAGCTTGCACCAAATCTCGAATCCAACATACAATTATGTAGAAGAAGGTCACCTATCATCAATGATACATAGAAAGGTGGGTGACCGTCTTTTCTTGTTTCCCTGGTATGTAGGATTATAGGAGGATCCTCAAAATTATTTCCATAACTTGTTGAAGGTTTCTCTACATTATCCGAGAAACATACCTTCTTAAGGGTAGAAGGTTTTGTAGGTGGAGGAGGCTTTTTAGATGCTATGGGATTTGAGGTATGAGGAGGAACATCATTAGCTTGAGGATATAACATTTTCAAAAGCTTCTCTTTCTGACCAAGAATTTTACATAGCTCTAGTACAGGAACTGCAACTTTAGTGCTAGCCAACAACTACCTAAATCAAAACTCAAAAAAACAGATTCCTTTTCATTATTAATTTCTTGAGTAGTGTTAGGAATTGTTACCTTTGGAGCAGTTTGAGTAGAAGGTCCTTCCTTTGGTCTCCTTTGATATGTCATGCCTTTGAAGTTTTGACTGTTGTTGACACTAGGTGGCATCTCACCATAAATTCTAGTTTTTTTATCATCCCTTTGATGACCTTCGTTGGCTTGAGTCCAACTATCCCTAGGATTTTCATAAGTGACCCCCACATGGTTTATGAAATCAGGCTCACTTGCAGAAGTGTTAGGACCACAACCCTCAGGATAACCATGCTCTTGAACATAGTATGCATAGTAGCAATGAGATTCCTCGTGGAAGTCTTTGCATGGCCTACAAAATGCTCTATATGACTCAACCACGTTAGCAGCCTCTAACGGATTAGGAGGCCTCTATTCATGATTGGGAATTTTACTCAGCCATGTTGGTTTCGCCGAAAAAGTTTTAGGAGGTGGTTGGGGTTGAGTTCTTTCAACATTAATGACCCGATTCTTAATTTCTTTTAATTGTGCCAAGTGCTTTTGCTCAGCTTCTTCTATATTTCTTTTCATTTCCTTTTTAATCTCTAGCATCTACTTCTCATAAGCATCCTTCATAACTCATAAAGGATTGTTGTCTTTGGTTTCAAGAGCTTTTGAAGGGATTGAAGATCTAGAATATCCTTGGATGCTTGATTCTCCTGAAGACTGCATGTTCTTTTATATTTTTAGAGCCAAACATTGAGTTGAATCAATGTTGTGGGTTCCTTGTCTCTTATTTGATACTGAATATTGCCACTTAATGATTCTATGTAAAAATCCAATAAGGAAGATGTAGGAGGAGTATAAGTGACAGGGATGGAGTTAGATAATTCTGTGAACTTAGTGTTGAGTTCATCCATGGTCTTAGTATCTGAATTCTTCATGCTGGTCAAAGATGCCACTAGATGTCTAGGTTCCTTTTTGCTATCAAATTTGTCAAGGAAAGTAGTTTTGAAAGCTGCTATGGTGGCGAAAGAGTTGTTTGGAAAATTGTCATACTAGTTTCCAGCTTTACCATCCAAAGGTAGAGAAAAAAGTGTCATGTATACATCTTCATGTTTGTCTGTGCCCCTGACATAGGAACCATAGTGTCTGGAAATTTTTCTGATGTGTTGCTCAACAGATGTAGAGGCATCAGTGCCATTGAAAGTCCTGAGTTTGTCGATAGCTTTTTTAGGAATGTCATGGGGTTGACCTGCTATCTAAGTGAAATTGAGCTAAGTAAAAAATTCACCCATTGTGGAAAGGAAACAATTATTGTTATTTTCTTCTAAGTTATTGTTATCTACTTCAAAAAAACTATGGATGTATGAAATAGACTGGGATCCAATATCTTCAAGGATCCTACTAGAAGCTAGCTTGCTAAGTCTCTTCCTAAGAACCTTTTCAGGCTCAAGGATGAAACTAACCAAGCCTTCAGGATTTCTTCTAGTTGAATACCTCAATAAATTACTTGAATGTGTTTTAAGTATTTTTTTTATGTTTGGTGATGCGGGTGAGTGTTGTTTAGGAGTTTTGAAGATGATGAGATTGCAGCTTATGATAAACACAAAATAAAGCACAATCCACATTGTGAAACAGTATATGAATTTAACAATATAATTAAAGACTCGTGAGAGATAAAGAATCCACTGATAAATCACTTAAACAAAGGACAAATGGCCCCAAATGATAATGAAAAGTATAAATAAACCAGTACCTTATGGAGTCAAACAAGTGTGTAGTGTTTGGGGATGCTGAAGATACAAGTCTTAGTTATTGTTCGTGAGATTGTTTTGCAAATTATCTTGGTAAATTGAAATTTTTAATGGTCTTGATTATTAGGCTAAGAACAACAAGCTAAGCAATCGACCGGAAAGGTATACTTTCAGTGGCTTCCCCTCTGATGGTATGTCGGACCGCCCAGATGTCAAGGAGTAGGTGTCTTAATAATTAACCACTCCGATGTCTAAGAAACCGGTAACTTCCGGCCCAACCAGGTTTAGGAACTTTGCCCACTACCTGAGTATGTCTTGAATAAGTAACACCGGTTCATTGGTTGTGGGGGTGAAAATTTTATTACGTTATCAAAAAATTATCAAATCCAACAGCTTTCTGAGTACTAGCCCAACCTTTTTAGGTTGGAAGAGCATACGGGTGTTGGATAGAAGCCAAGATAAATTATTAAAGGGGGAAGTGAGTTGGAATGTTTTAATATATATTTGGAGCACACAATTCAACTCTCCGACAGAGAGTGCTCTTGACTTTGTCTTATGACAAGGTTCAAGAGACTTAGCTAGTCTATATGCCTAATGAAAGGAAAATGCAATACTATTATGCTCTCCGACAGAGAGTGCTCTGTACTTGGGTTATTGCAAGTTCATGAGGCTTTGTTCTTTATTAAAATAGAGGAATTTTGTGAACAAGAATGCATGTGATAGCTCAATAAGATAAAAGATGAAGCAATGACAATGATAAGGCAGATAAATCAAATACTTGCAAATAGAAACTAGTGTTCTATCACAACAGGGACTAATCTAAACGTGAAGTCAAAGTCACTTCTACACACCACTCATGAAACTTCCATCTTAGCTTGTCCTATGCAGTACACGGTGGGGAAAGAGAAGCAGCATGCAGTGTTAATGCGGCACTTGGGATAAAATCCAAAGAGGCTTCTCAAGTGAAGACTTGAAATAAAAAGTATTCTAAGTACAGGAAATGAAATTTAATCTAGAAAATTTAGACAAGTCTAACTAAAGCATGCACGAAACTGTCTTCCCCAAATGGGGAAGAAGAACCCAAAGTGTGGGAGGCCTTATCCCACCTAGCCTTTTTTATTAATGAATTTACAAGTGCCTTGGGATTTTAACCCTTGTAAGGAGTTTTAAGAGAAATGAACTTTGGAAAGACTTGATACAAGCTCTTAAGAGCAAATTACAAAGGATAATAAATAATCAATGGCTTTTGTTTTGGATCGTCCTTATGGTTTATTCCCTTCTCATTGGTTTAGATCTTCTTGCCTCAAAACTTCTCAAGGTTCTCTTCTTTTTCAAGTACCTACAAAAATGACTCACTTCAAGGCACCCATTAGCATTATTTCAAAAAATCTAAAGAAAATGGAATTACTTATATATAGAAACTATCAACAAAATAAAAACTAAATAGAGATACAAGCTTTTTATCTTTTTTGAATGAGATCTGAAGGACTAAATGCAAGTAAAGAATAAACTAGATGCAAGAACTGATTAAGACTAAAAATGCAAAAGTAAACAAAGATTTAACTAATAAGCATAAAATATGATATCTAACCACTAACTTTTGCAAAACATGAGATGAAATTCCTAAATGATAACCCTTGATAAAGAAAAAGCACTAACTAGTACTAACACTTAAGAATATTAACTTTTTTGTTGTCTTTTGTGTTATGTCTAGGGCTCTTTTGGAGATGGATGAGAAGGAGAAAAGGAGCAAACTAGAAGACAAAAAAAGAAATGGATGAAGGAGTGGAAAGAGTAGGGAGCATAAGGTGGACAAAAGGGAGACTAGAGAAAAGGTGAAGGCACAAAAAACAAGAGGAAAGAAGGCCCTAAATGAGATGGACGAGAGGAGGTAAGGAGCAAATCAAAGGGGAAAACGAAAGGCTAAAGGAGGAAAACAAGAAGAAGGCTTAGGGAGGAAAACAAATGGGTGGGAGACAAAATAAAAATATCAAGAAAAGAAGATGAAATTCCGAAGAAAAGCAAGAGAACCAAGTGAACACAAGGTGGGATCAACCTCTGAAGAAGGTGATCACTAGAACCACTAGTCCCAAAAACCTTCTAGCTAGCTAGATGTCCGCAAGGATGCTAATGGGAAAAGGAAGCCACCACAAAACAATGTGGCCCTTGGGATGAAATCCCAAGGTTCCTATCTTAAGTCTAGACGTGGAAGTAGAATGCAGAAAGAAGATTAAAAGTTTGAGTAACCAAGTTTGAAAGAAAAATGTTGTTGATGGAGGAAGAAGCAAGTATCTTCTTTTGTGTTTCTTCTCTTGAGATGAGAAGAGCTTTGGAAACCTGCAAAATAAATTGATTAGGTACTAAGAGCCACTGATGATCAAATATTAGCTTGATCTCCAAGCCATTCTCCACCTTGAATGAATCCTACAAAACCCTCACAATCAAACAAGCAAAACCGAACAGTATAGTTCTAATATGTTAGAACATAGATTGAATAATGTAATGCTTGAAATAAAGGATGAGGTGAGAGAGATATCACCAAGACATTGTGAAAGACAACCCCAAATACTCTTGCATGGACCTCCAAATTCACTTCTTTATTAAAAAATTCAATTCTTTTATAACAAAGTAGAAGCATCGGGGTATTCTAAATTGAATTGGCATCTATGAGAGCCAATGACACTAGTCATCGAATCGAATTTCAATCAAATCTCCATCACAAATCCATGTCAATTAAGCTTGGAGTGCTAATCCTCCATGTAATGCGAGATTGCATTAAGTGTAGGGTGGGGATGTGGCCTCCACCTATGCAAGGCGCTCCCCATCCCCACTTTGGAAGTATCACCATTGAATAGCTTAAAGCCATGTGTAATATTCGAGCTCCAATGTAGATGCACGTGATCCTTCAAGGTTTTATACATTGATAAATTAGTGGGATATCGAATGAATGCTAATAGGCACCAAGCCATGAGGTGGCTAAGGCACCTACCATGGCATTCATTTCATTCCGAACCATCCATCGAATGTTTTCCACATAGCAAAGTCAAACTCCATACTTGGATATACGTGAGCCCCTCCTTAGTTAATGTATGAGCCAATATAGGGATGTCATTTGATTTACAAAGGAAACCAAACTTTATGATTGCACATAGTAAGGGAGGTGCCTACCATAGGCTTTAATGCCATCAACCAACCCATTCCATATGTGCCACATGCCTAATTCGCACATCCCTTCAATGTTTACGTGAATGCATGCAAGACATGATCCTTGAGTGGTTTTAAAGCTTGGAGTTAACTCAAATTGACTTGAGATTTGGTGGTTGAGAGTGGGAGGTGGCCTCCACCTAGGAAAGGTGCCCCCACTACCATTAATGTAACTCAGACATTAACTCCTTTACCATCTAACATCTTTTCCATGTCACAAATTCGATTTTGGACATGAAGGAAGGCGGATTCTTTTGGAGTTATACATTGGTGTTGACTGTATAGTTGATTCGATGATGACTGGGATGATTGAAATCTTCCTTAGTGCCTTGTGCCATATCATTTAGCCACTGAAAAGAATCCAATTTGGATTATTTTGGAGAGAATCGGACTTTTCCCAATTATTAATTTTTTCAATTTAACTAATTAATAACCCTATTTTGTTGGTTTTTGAGGAATTATTAATTAAGAGCCTAAATAATGATCTGAAACTTAGGATAAAGGTGTCTAGGGTCTAAGTATGAAATTTGGCCTAGGAATCAAGCCTCCATTCACTGAAAAACATCTCCGGACGACCGGCATATTACAAATTGAATTTTTCCTTTTAAACTATGGAAAAATTAATTATTAAAAATAATTAAAAACCCAAATGCAATGCGTCCGGTAAAAAATTTTTGGACAGTGTTTTCATTGGACGGGGACCCTATAAAGTGACCATCTAAGACATACATGGTGTCTAGTAGGATTATACACATCATTTTGGCTCTAATAACCCCCCATGGCTCGATTTTCAAAATCGGGCATTCCAACTTTGAAGGAAGCAGGAGAAAACCTCATCGATTATAGCTCAGCTATATGCAAAGTATAATTGACAAGGGAAAAAACTCCCTGGACTACCTTAGTTGCTTAACCAAGTCATGGGGGACCAAACCACTCAAAAATCCTACTAGCACACGTATTACAAACCCCATGGGGCCATGGTCATTTTGATTGAAAACAAAAAACTGACTAGCCAAAACTGGCTAGGCACAAAGGATGGATCATCTGATACACTTGAACACAAACATTCATCATGTTTTTCAAATGGCGGCTCATCAGATAATCCAACTATGGTACAAATAAGTTGGTAACACTGGCCAAACATCCCAGTCTATAGGAGGATGCCAAGGCTTGTAAAGTAAAAGCCCTGTGGACCAGAGAGAAAATGTATAATACAGATAAGTATTCAATTTCATTCATTTCTTATTTGGAATAACGAAGGTTTTAAGTATAAGTCCTCTAATAGTTAAGCTGATGCACTATTGTTTCTTTGTTGGAAACCTTAGTGTTAGGAACCCATGTCTTTACTTTGTTAGTATATTGTTGTTCGACACATATGATTTGTAAGTCGTCCCATAGTATTTTTTGATCCATAATTTGTGTTATTGTTGTTGGCGCATATGCTTTGTAAGTCACCCATAGTTTTGTTTATCAATAGTTTGTATTGGCCCATGGTTTTGACTCATAGTATTGGCACCAAGACTTAGTATATAAGTGTGTGTTGAGGCCTATGAAGGCACCGTGAAGTTAATTGTACTGAGTTTGCTCAAAGGAGGTTGCCCCCTCGCAGTGGCCTGTGATCAATATAAAAGTGATTCTGAGTTCTGTTATTTCTGATATCTTGTGTATTTGCATTAATAATTTATTGCAGGTTCATCTCATCTGGTATCAGAGCACTTTCTTGGGCTTGTTGGGTGGAATTTCTACCAATTTTTTTTTTCACATCTGTTGCAAGTTTGGATCTGGGAATAATCCCTATCCGCTTAACTGTTCGAAGTACTTGGGCATAATCCCTAAAACGCATTGTGAGGAGTACCACAGGAACCCCAAAGTAGTTGGCCCATTGAGAGGACCTGCCAGTGAAAAGGGCAACAACCCCTACCTGATTGACTAGTTCCCTCCTGTGAGGTAAACCAGGAGTTGTTGTTTGTGGCAAAGCGGTTATCAGTTTTACCTAAGTCGTGGAGTGAGGGGTGCTGCCCCAATACGCAAGCCGTTAGACAGCATTGGTGGCCGAGTGAAACACTTGGACTGTTAGGAAGCTGAACATACCTAGGCTCCATATCTATTTTTAGCTTAACTATTGCTGATGACTCCCACGTTGTTCTAGATCTATTCTGAAAGTCGTTCTAGATCCAGCCGTTTTCGATACATTTCTAAAAAAAAAAGAGTATAAAATTATGTTTTTCCACCATATCTCCCTTGTTTTAACTATGTTTCCCTTGAAACTTTTCTAACACCCCTGCAATCCCATTCTGCATATTTCATTCCCGAGGACCCTATCCCAAATTCCACTGCCCAACACCCGAAATCTCACATTTGTCTATTTTTAGGGTTTTCCATAACTTCTTCAATTTTTCGTCCAATCGCCTTCATATTATACCACAAATTTATTTTCCTAATTATGCTTCTTTGTCCATCTCTGCCAAATTTTCTCATTTTTTCACCTCGCTTATGAAATCCCCCTTTTCTAGTTTCTTGTCCTTTCGACAGTGTCCAAAATCTAGTCCAACCCCAATTACCCATCAGATTTTTTCCCAAATCCAAATTTTCCTTTACTAAATCATCTTTTGTTTGTGTTTTTCTATCCATTCCCAAAAAAATGAAAACTCTTGGTTCGGGTTGTCACCCATGCCGTAGCAAAAACCATGGAGGAAGCACTTTTAACCATCCAAACCAAACTCCAAGATCTGGATGAAAAATTTCTCAACCTCCATCTTCAGCATTCAGCCATGAACAATACCCGCCTGCCAGAATCTTTAGCAGCCAACGGGTTCTCCGTTTCCAACAATTTTTGTGGGCCGAAGCTTGATTTTCCTTGCTTTAATGGTACTGATACGACTGGATGGATATACCGAGCTGAACAATATTTTAGTCTGCATAATACTTTTGATGTCCAGAAAGTTCCACTTGCATCCTTTCATTTGGAATAGGAAGCCCTTCAATGGTACCGTTGGTACATCAAAGCTCATCCCGAGCCAAAATGGATAGATTTTATCCAACTCTTTTTTCCACGATTTGGTCCTAGTTCTTTTGATGACTTCACAGGAGCACTCACTAAACTTCACCAAATTGGAATAGTGAGAGAGTATCAGACAGAATTTGAGAAACTAGCCAATCACACAGAAGGATTATCTGATGAATTCTATAGGAGTTGTTTTATTAGTGGTCTCAAGCATGAAATCCACTCAGAAGTCAAAATGTTCTATCCCAACACAATGATGGAAATCCTAGGGTCGGCTAAGTTGGAAGAGGACTAGATCAAAGCTCAACAACACTCCAAACCCACCTTTGTTCCCTTTAGAAATATGGGTTCCCAACAACCTCCCATCATGCCTACTCCTCGACCAACTCCTATCAAGCATTTGTTTCAAACAGAGATGCAGGCACGCCGAGAAAAAGGGCTTTGTTATATTTGTGATGAGAAGTTCACTCGGGGACATAGATGTGTTCAACAAAAGCTCTATCTCTTGGATGTGGATTCTCCGCCTGCCTCTGAACTTGGTGAAGAACCTCCAGATACAATAGATGATCAGGCTAACATTCAACACCCGCTAGTTGACACCCCACCCTAGATTTCTATCCATGCTGTAACCAACATCACAACCCCACAAACAATGCGGGTCAGGGGATACATCAAGAAGCTCCCTCTTAACATCCTCATTGATACTGGTAGCACTCATAACTTCATTGACCCTCGGACTTCCAAACAGGCTGATTGTTTTGTCCATCCTTGCTCGAACTTTGAAGTCATGGTTGCCAATAGGGGCACCTTACCTTGCAAGGGGAAGTGTCACAATGTGCATATCTCTATGGAAGATTATAACCTATGCTCTGACATGTTTTCCTTGTCCTTAGGCGGATGTGATTTGGTTTTGGGGGTTCAATGGTTACGCACACTTGGCCCCATCTTATGGGATTTTGGTGAACTTTGGATGTAGTTCTTAGTCAATGGCACACAACAAAAATTTACAGGATTACAACTAGGGTCTCTCCTCATCATCAGTTCACATCGCCTTGAAAACATCCTTAAGAATAATTCACATGGTGTCATCGCTCAACTCCATTCCATTCAGATGCACCCACCAATGGTCTCCATTACTTCCTTGGATAGATATGCAAGTGTCTTTGTTGTAGTGGTGGGATTGCTTCCTTCAAGAGACCTTTCTGGTAAGCATTTAGCCACATCTACATCTCAGCAGGAAATCATGGCTATTTTGCATGCAGTACATAAGTGGAACCCATCCCTATTAGGGAATTATTTATGCATCAAGACTCATCTCCAGAGTCTGGAACATTTTTTGGAACAACGGGTCTCCTCCCCGGCACACCGGAAATGGGTTACCCAACTCATGGGTTATGACCATACGATCACTTACAAGAAGGGTAAGGATAATATAGTGGTAGATGCTCCTTCTCACAAAATTGATGACCCAGTTTCTCTTACAGCCATTTCTCTGCTTGTTCCAAATTGGTTGCAATCTGTTCAACACGACTATATCTTATACGAACTGCATGCTTCTTCATCGGCAGGGCACTCTGGGTTCGTCAAAACCTATGACCAAGAACAATGTAACTTCTTTTGGCAGGGACTGAAAATGAAAATTCACTAGATGGTGGTTGACTGTCATACTTTCCAGGTCAACAAGGGTGAAACAAAACTCCTTTCGAGACTACTCGAACCCTTGCCCATCCCTACACAGATTTGGACAACTATTTCTACGGATTTCCTTGAAGCGCTCTAGTGGTAGAGTACCACATCTAAAAGGAAACCATATGAAGCAGTCTCTGGACAGGCACCGCCAATTCTTCTTCCATACACCTTTACCAGCTCCCTAGTTCAAGCAATTGACTCAATTCTTTGAAACCATGATCAGCTTCTTCTCATTCTACAGGACAATCTTCACATGGCAAGAATTCGACTGAAACAACAAGCCGATCAACACCATTCTACGTGCACTTTTCACGCAGCTGATATGGTTCTCCTTCATCTATAGCCTTCCACGCAATCCTCCCTGAAACTCAAAAGGTGCCAGTGGCCCGGAATGCAACCTGAGGATGCTACAGGGGAACCACTCCTTCAGATTCTACATCAATTTCCACATCTCAAGCTTTGAGGACAAAGATTTTTCTAAGGGAGAGGGGATGTTAGGAACCCATGTCTTTACTTTGTTAATATATTGTTGTTGGATGCATATGCTTTGTAAGTTGTCCCGTAGTATTTGTTGATCCATAGTTTGTGTTATTGTTGTTGGCGCATATGCTTTATAAGTCGCCTATAGTTTTGTTGATCCATAGTTTGTATTGGCCCATGGTTTTGACTCATAGTATTGGTGCCTAGACTTCGTAAATAAGTGTGTGTTGAGGCCTATGAAGGCACCGTGAAGTTAATTGTATTGAGCTTGCTCAAAGGAGGTTACCCCCTCAAAGTGGCCTTTGATCAATATAAAAGTGATTCTGAGTTCTGTTATTTATGATATCATGTGTGTTTGCATTAATTAATTATTGCAGGTTCATCACACTTAGTCAGTGCAGGAAGCAAGGATCCCAAAAGAACTACAACTCTTGGTAAAACCAGAGAGTAACTGGTTGTGCACTATAAATTCTTGGTAGAACCAGAGAGTAACTCGTTGTGCACTAAAAATGCTTGGTAAACCCAATCGCTGTGAAGGTGTACTGGTTGGGCATTAACTACTTGAATGTTATGGAGCAACCAGCGTGTTGGGAAAACATTCCTCAAATACTTGATAATAACCAGTCGGAGTACTGGCTTAGCATATTGCTAACTGGGATGTCTGATAAAACCAGTCGGCGTACTGACTTAGCATTACCTATACAAATGGTTAAAGAGTATCATGCGTGCTAGCACAACATTCGTTATTGTATCCATAGGAAATCCGAGGCTTGTAAAGTAAGGAAGGACCCTGTGAAATAAAGTGAAGACATCCAATGCAGATAAGTATTTGGTTATCTTGCAACCTCTTGCTTATTTAATATGAATATACATGTGTACATGATTTGGTTATGATTTTCTAAACTCTTGTTTAGAGATAAAACCTATGAAAATAAACTAAACATGTGAATTGATTCGATGTTTGAGTGTAGGTATTGCTGGAAGCAAGGACTATCAAAGCATCTTAAGGATGCATGTGGACATGTGACTCTCCTAAAAATCTCATCTTGAGAAGTAATGAAAGATGGTGCTAGTGGGACTGTGTGGGTCCTAGCAGCCAAGAGTTGTAGACAAACCATGTGGAGGGACTCTGTGGTTGAGAGGTCTGGAATAGACCATAGACACTAATTGTCATAGCGAAGAAGGGTAGGTCAAGCATTCAGGTTAAAGTGAAAGAGGTTAAGAGCATGAAAACCACAGTGGTGGTGTGGGTTCCATAATGGAACAAGAAAAAGAGGAGAAAAACTCTTACTGCTCTCTCTTTCCTTTTTTATTGTTGCATTTATAAAAACAGAAAATTGTTGAATGCATGTATGGCTGAAAGTAGAGTCTGTTTATTTGCTTGAAATAAATTGTGAATGCTGAAGTAGTTAATTCTCTATGAAAGAATGGACATGAATGAACTCATGTGCATGTTGGGAAAGCATGAAAAGTATGAAAGTCTCATGGATGAAGCATGGACTACCCATGTCAATTGGGAAATTAATTGACTGATTTTAATGTTTATGTTATGCTTGGCCTAACAGAATTACAATGATGTATTTCACGGGTGAGAAAGTGAAATAATTTATTACAATTCTTGCAAAGCAAGTGCTGCTTGTGAGAAAAGTGAAAGCCAGTTGTGCACCTTGACCATGGCAGTAGACCAAAGGCTATTGGACTTGGCTGGAAGTATACTTCAAACAATTTCCAAGACCCAAGAAAATCTTGGAGAACTACTCAAGCTACAAAAGAAGCATAATGAGTTTAACCACAAGGTTTTGCAGGATTCTATTTGTTTGCAAAGGGAGGTAAAAAACTTTATGAGCGCAATTTGTAAGGGAAATGAAAGTGGATCAATGATGATGCATTCACCCCATCGGTCCATTAAGAAACATTCTAGGAATTAAGACTCAAAGGAATTTGAGCAGGTAAAGATGAAGTAGCCAGTGAAATGTTGGAAAGGTGGAGGGCATCATTGCCTCTGCAACTACCCAACAGGGGAACATCAAGAGGGTAGTTTCCATAAGGTTTTCAGACTTGTGGATGAGTTGAAAGATCAGAACCAACAGGAGAATCTTATGGATGCCAAAGGACTGGGTCCTGAAAGTTCAAAGTAAATGATGGAATGCAGGGCAGATCTGCAAAAAAAAATTGAAAATTTTGGACGTGTAAACTGTATATGTATTCCTAAGTATTGGAACACCGAGGACAATGTTATTCTAAGGAGGAGGGGATTGTAATACCCCATTTTGACCCTTAGGATATATTAGCTTTTAATGTAAATATTGTATACATGTGATGTATGTATTCATAGTGAGGAGCTCAAGGGAAAGGCTGGGCTAGTGGATGCTCGAATTTTATTTAAACAGAAAGTATTAGATATTATGTTACCCATGTTCTATTTAGCCATGGAACATTGTAAAAATGATGTAAATAAACATCATGCAATAAAATACAAAAACTAGCTATGGGAGCAACTAATGAGAAGGGGCCATGTGTATCCACTAGGGAGTGGTGAGGTGGTTTTTGGGATTGATTCATATACTGCCAAATGTCATTGTGGGAACCCATTTGACTTTCCTTGCTGACATTTAATTCTGTTGTAAGGAAGTTGTTGAAGAATTCAGTCCATGGCTTAAATGGAGCATGGGCAACCCAGAAATTCGTATGGCAGAGTATGGGCTCTGTTTTCTTGACCCACAAGTCACTCTACCTCATGGGAATGGGTTCTTCCTCATTACCATTCCATTGTTGAATATCCCATCATCAATTTCCATCCATTATGAATGCCCAGTAGTGAGAAAAACCAGAAATCGCAACTTTGCAAGAAGCCACGTTGGGAAGAGCCATAAATGCCCAGAATTGGTATTTGACAGTGAAATTCAATGGGGGATCCATAGATATGAACCTTGGGGAAAAATTGAGAGTATCAGATACCCTGAAATCCATTGGAAAACCTAATTTTTATAGCCCAGAAAACCAATGACAGAATTGAGTTACTTGATGACAGAATTATGAGAAATGCAAGTGTGGATGTTTGAACAGAGGATTGGATTGCTTGAATTTAGCTTAAGATGTCTGTAGATCTGGGGTTGATCTCACTATCTTAGCATCCTCCTCCTTTTCTTATTGCATGCTTGATAAACTCAACTGGGTGTTGGATTAGCATGACTGTCTAAGTGAAACCATGGCTGTGAGTGAGTCCATCTAGTTCCTCCTTAGTGGATGCACAACCCATCTTGGGGGTGATATCTCATCTAAAAGAATATAGGATGGATAGAGATCTATGGTTGGGTGGAATGTTTCTCTCACATAGCCAGTTGTGGGGACATTTACATTTCAAGATAAGTATTCTTGTGGTTGAGTTATGTTAATTCTATGCTATGCAATGTTTTAATTAATGACTGTTGTTTATATGTTAAACAATTGATGATACTGTGTGCATATATAGTGTTTAATTGCGTTGTGTTTGTCGAGTATGAATGTTTATGCACAAGTTTTATTTATCCATGCATTTTTTAGCATTTTGAATAGGGATGATATTGTCAATAAGCCCGGTATGCTAGTCATGTTCGCTCCCTTGCATCAGATTGACGGGAGGGGATGTGATAGGCCACCTCCTTGAAGTAACTAGTGCCATAGGAATCATTTGTGGCATCAACATCTCAAAATTTTCTTGAATATTAGGCTATATAATCACTTTTTTCATTATTATACATAAATTCCTAAATATATAGGAGTATGTCCTAAAACCTAAATGACATGATTAATATCTTTTAACTTATTGAATATCCTAAGTGTCATTTATTATTTATCTAGAACAAATACTAACACTTAATTTTATTTAGGTACATAAGTTAACATCGATCATTATATCTACGAATGTAGATTTTCATAGTATCTCATAATTATGATTTTCCATAAGTAAATAGTTCTTAAGTTTTAAAATGTTCAAAACATAAAACATACTTTACATCCGAAGAATCTTTCACAACCAGCCATTATATTCCATCATCCACCTTAATGACCAATTGATGAACTTTTACACCAAGCTTGTCATGAATTTTACAAATTTGTCCATTAATGAAGGCTCAATAAAGACACCATCTAGTTGCACCTTAGAAGAACCATAAAAAATTATTGAACATTCTTCGAGTTGAAGTTGTGCTGAAACTTTATATGCTTTGTCTTCAAATGGAAAACTAGATTTTTCACCTACTTCCCTGGATTACACAATTAGGTCTCCTCAGCCTTGGGTAATCCACTAACAAAAAATTCTCAAAGAGTCCATTAGACCCTTCAGGATGATTAAGTACTCAAATTAGGAGGCTCTTGCTCCTCTCACCTCCCTTTTATCCTTGAATTCTAGTTCCAGCACCAATTGATATTTTCTTATCAAGATTCACTTATGTACTCATTTTGTGTCTTCATATTTTTCTTTCTTGGAATGATCTATTAACTCTCTACAAATTTTTTCTTAGAGATTAGATAATTTCATGTGATTTTTATTGTAGCTATAAAATATGCTTTTGTACCACCAATAGTTATTATGCTAATTGTACTTTTCCAACAAGCTACAATGTAATCAATTGAGGATGAAATAAAACCTGTCAAGGAGCATCTCATCTAATCACCGCACCACCCACTTGGAAAATAGAAAGCTTCACTAGGTGGAAACATCAATCAACGAAATCCCTCCTTCATCCTTGGGCATAATACACATGTCCCAAGTAACCAATGGAAAACCCTTTTCCCCACAATAATTTGACCAAAACTAGGACTATGGATCAACTTCCTGAGAATAACAACATCCCTCTTCCAGATGGAACAAGGATAAAGGAATGAGGTTCAAACTCAAAAGACAAGGAAATAATTCATGCTTTGATTGCCAACACATCAAGATATTCCTCTTTCATCATTGATTAATTATGGGGCATCCAAACATATGGTTTCCACAAGAGAGCCTTTTTCCTCTCTCGATTCCTCTAGTGGTCCTATAATTGTGTTGGGAGATGACTCATAAACTACATCCAAAGAAACGGTCGAATAGATCTAGACCATGGCTCTTTCCCAAATGTCTTGTTTGTCCCCAGTCTAGCTGCCAACACCCTCTTAGTGTATAAGCTGACTCATACTAGGTCTCCTAAGAAATTCGTCTTTACCCCAAATGATGTGGTCCATAAATATATGAAATTTCTACTGGTATGTTAAAATTTGAGCATTAATTCACAATACTCTTGGATCTTTACTGAGAGAATAACATATACAATATATCAATGCATAACAATCACAATAAGCATGACAAGCATCACAAGAATCAAAAGCATGAGAGACAAGAGACATAGAGTTTCTGTGGGGAAAACCCTAAGGTGAAAAACCCCACAACTTCCTCAGAGATAGAGAGAGCAATGGCTCAACCAATGTACAACCAAAATACACTTGAGATTTTCTCCTAGAGCAAATGATCCTCCTCCTCACTAGTGCACCACTTTCTGAGTGAGAGAAGTGTGTCTTTCCGAATGATCCAAATAGAGATCTCTCGATCTCTATTTATACTTAACCTGTTTTCCCAGTGACCTTATGGAGCCGACTTGTCTATCTAGATACATCCACAATATAGTATATATTTTAGGGCCAACCCCACACATGGTGGTCTAATAACCCATTGGCAAGTACACACACTTGCGACACTTGTCAATCCACATGACGACACTTCCTTATAGAGGAATAACACATCTCTTATAAGGGTACAATAAATATATATGAAATACATAGATGAAATACATTCCGAAGTTACATATACATCAACACTCCCTCTTAACTAGGAAAGTATTTATCGACACAGTTCTGCTAGACAAGTCTTCTTCTCGGGATCATCGTCATCGATGCATCGTTGTCATCATCATCACTGCTACTGCTATCTCAACCAATCTCTGACTCTACTCATCATAGGAAGTTCTATAGAGCCAGTGCTTTTTCATACTGGATGTAGGCCCACCACCTACAGGTCTTCATCATCTGTGCGAACGGTCTGATAGAGGTGGTCTCTCAGGACTAATTTTATGTGCAGATGCAATATCGGAAAGAGTATCCTAGGAACATTTATGTGCCTAAGCACGATTGGAAAGATCTCCTTGGACTGATTACATGCATCTCCTCCACAATACCTTTAAAGAGAATCGCAAGAACATTTATGTGCCGCAGCTCGACCGGCAAGATCTCTAAAGAGCATCCCAGGACTTATTACAAGCATACATCTCAACCTCTTGGATCTCCAGGACTGATTACATGTGGATAGACAAAACCTTTAAAGAGCATCCCAGGAACATTTATGTGCCACAGCACGATCGACAATATCTCTAAAGAGCATCCCAGGACTAATTACGAGCACACAACTCAACCTCTCAGATCTGCAGGACATATTACATGTCTCCATAGTAATACCTCATCCCAGGAATGATTACGAGCACACAGCTCAACCTATCAGATATCTGGGGGCTGATTACATACTACATAGAAATACCAGAAAGAGTACCCCAGGAACATTTATGTGCCGCAGGACGACCGACAAGATCTCCTAGGACTGATTGCATGTTATTTGCACAAGCTGCCACATATCATCTCTGACCTCCAAGTATCAACCTGATACTCATGATCGAACGGATCATCATCGCACGAGGCATCATCCTAATGCCCATGATCATACAGATCATCATCACTTGTACCATCTTGGTACATATCATCTGGAGAAACATCTTGAAGCTCATCATCATTATCAACCTGATCATACAATGCATCCACCTGATGCACACCAAGTATCTGCTTGATACATATCATCATACATGATCCACCTACTAAAAATAAAAATACATGATACATATCAACATACATGATCTACTTGATCATACAATGTATCCACCTGATACAGATACATCGTCCAAGCATCCAACATGATGCATATACAAATACATACAAATGATCCAACCGATCATATCCAACATCCAACATGATGCGTACATACATATAAATGATCCAACTGATCATATCCAGCATCAACACGATGCATACATAAATACAAATATAAATGATCCAACTGATCATATCCAGCATCAACATGATGCGTACATACATACAAATCTAAATGATCCAACTGATCATATCCAGCATCCAACATGATGCATATACAGAGTAGTAACTGGAGCATCGTCCTAATACTCATCATCTAGCACTTACATCCACATCCATGTGAAGTATCCTCCTTCCAACATGCTTGGGATGGATTCAGCAAATGTGTCCATCACTTCTTCCTCAAAGTGTCATTGATCTGAAGAACACCAAGAATCTCCTTGAAGTACTTCGAACTTCACCCTAGCCAGTGGCTTCGTCAGCACATCTGCAATCTACTCGTCCGTCACAACATACCAGAGCTTCATGGTTCCTCTCTACACCATATCCTTGATATAGTGATATTTGATCTCTATGTGTTTCGACCTGTCATGAAACACTGGGTTCTCAGATAGCTTCACACAACTCTGGTTATCGCATAATATACCAGTATCATCCAATGGGAGATCAAATAAATCAGACAGTAGCTTCCGTAGCCATACTGCCTCACAACTAGCTGAATAGGCTACAAAATACTTTGCCTCAGCTGAACCAAGAGATCACACCTGATCCCATACTGAAGCAGCACCCATATGTGCTCTTCCTATCTGCAGCACTGCCAGCCCAATCTGAATCAACATAACCCTGCAGGTTACACTTTTGATTCACTTCATACTTGAGCCCATAATACAATGTACCCTTCAGGTACCTCAGAACATGTTTTACATCAACCAGATGAACACTCCTCAGATCCGTCAGGAACTGGCTCAATGTGTTCACTGCAAAGAAAATATCTGGTCTCGTGTTCGTCAGGTACATCAAGGACCCAATCATATGACGATACATAGAGACATCAACCGGCTCAGATGAAGCATCACATAGAAGATTTAGATTCTATGCCATGGGTGTGGCCATGGCCTTGCAATCCATCATCCCAAATCTCTTCAGAATATCTACTGTGTACTTCCCTTGACCAAGGAAGATCCCACCTAAATTCTGCCACACCTCCATACCTAGGAAATAATGCATCATTCCCAAATATTTCATATCGAACTCAGCAGCAAGCTTCCTCTTAGTATTTGCAATCAATCTGTCATCTCTTGTTACAAATAAGTCATCCACATACAGGAGTAGAATCACAGGATTCCCTTCCTCAACCTGCTAGTAAAGGTTGGAATCCGCTTTACTCTTGGTAAAGCCCAAGCTAGATAGGAAACTGTCCATCCTACCATACCAAGTTATGAGAGCTTGCTTCAATCCATACAAGGATTTCTTCAATCTGCACACATGTGACTCCCTGTCAGGTCTTGGGACTGCATCCCAAACATCTTCTTCATGATCGACTGATCATGGCATTCCATTTCTTCATCCCAGATCCTGGGAACTTCAATATCTTCAATAGATATCTTTGTTGCTAGAACAAATGTTGTAGTCCTTTTTTAGGTGAAGATATACAGTCTTTCCTACAAAACAAGTTAAATTGCATGATTATAAACATCTCATAATTTTCAGAATAAATTCTTTACACATAAAGAAATATGTCATGCAGTCATGCATTTATCTTAGCCAATGCTTTAATACAACATTTATCCATGTTCCACAACTTTCTAGATTCCTTTCAGTCTCTACCAGAACATTGTTAAGAGTTTGCACTACTCCCAACATGTCGGCAAAGAGGTTTCTTCTAGATTAGTAGCACAGAAATGTTGTACAGTGCCATAGGCCACTTACCCATCACATGCATATTAGTAGTATGTTGTTCATTAATGCAATCATTCTAATATGCACAATACATCTCCTAAGTCTAGGAACACAAGCATAGCATTATTTAAACAAACAAAATAGGCAAGAAATGATAATTGAAATACTTATCTTTGTTTGTTTGTTGGGTGGACTCCCTCTGAGTCTTTACTTCCTAGCAGAAGCTGCTGAAGTAGCTTCTTCTACACCTTTCTGTTGTGGAATGTAGGAAGATAGTCAACTCCCTCTGAAAATATGCATCCTTGCAGGAGCTGTTGGAGTGTGCTCCCTCTTGATCTTTGCTTCCTGGATTACCTGTCCTTGAACTTATATTCTTCCTTGCTGACATCAATCTTCTTGAACCCTGGAAAGTATATTCTGTAAGCCTTCGAGCTTTCACTGTAACCCACAAAGATACCCTTCTTTCCTGAAGGATCTAGTTTAGTCATCTTTTCCTTTGGGACATGAGTGTATACTAGACAACCAAATATTCTGAGATGGCTGACTTTAGGATTCTTACTGGAAAATACCTCTTCTGGTGTCTTGTTGTCCAATATCTTGTGGGGTGTTCTATTCTGCACATATACAGCTGTTCTAGCTACTTCTTCCCATAGATGCATAGGTAGATCCTGGTCATGTAGCATTGCCCTTGCTTCTTCCATGATTGTTCTGTTCTTTCTTTCTGCAACTCCATTCTGTTGAGGATTATAAGGAGCAGTCAACTCACTCTTAATCCCTGAATCATTGCAAAGCTTCTTGAAGTCACCTGAGGTGAATTCTCCACCATTGTTAGATCTGAATGTTTTGATCTTTTTGTCAGTTTGATTCTCCATCAAGGTTTTGAATTCCTTGAACTTATCAAACACCTTATCTTTGTTTTTCAAGAAGTATACCAAAGTCTTCCTGGAGAAGTCATCAATAAATGAGACAGAGTAAACATACCCACGTAGAGAACTGGATGACATAGGACCACATACATCTGAGTGGATGATTTCCAGGATATCTTTTTCCTTGCTTTCACTACTTGGGAAAGCCTTCTTAGTATTCTTACCTTTTGCACATCCTTTGCAAACACCTTCATTTTTGGTCTTGATTTCAGGAAGACCCTCTACATCCTTGCTTGCAATTGGAAGTGCCCTATAATGCATATGAGCAAGTATTCTATGCCAAAGTTCACTTGTCTCCATGGATTCATGCACCATGGCATGTTCAGGTTGTCCTTTTAATTTATATAAACCTCCCTCTTGCTCTCCAATCACAACTGCATCATCTATGGTCTTTCCCTTTGGCCACATTAGGACTTGGCCATCCACAAATCCAACCCTCATACCTTTTGTATCCAATGCAGAGATGGAGAGTAAGTTCTTCTTGAGCCCAGGTACATAAAGCACTTCTTTCATCTTCAAAGATTTTCTAGAATCTAGGTTGTAGGAGGCTTCACCATTTCCTTTGATAAGATATTGATAATAATCCCCAAGTTTCACTTTATGGGGTGATTCATGTTCAGACAGATTTACAAAGGATTCTTTAAACCCAGTCATGTGTTTGGAAGCCCCACTGTCAATTAACCAATCATTATAACCATGGGAGATAGTACCTGTGAGAGCAGAGATTAGAACATACTCTTCTTCACTTGATGAGTCATCATTACTATCATCACTTTCTTCCCTAGCCTTCTTCTTTGGAGGTTCATCATCTTTGGCAGCATGAGCATGGTACCTTCTTTTGTTACCCTTCTTCTTCTTGCTGGAGTTATTGTTGTTGTGTTTGTCCCTTTTGTTCTTGGGACATTCTGAAGCAATGTGACCCTTCTCATTACAAGTGAAACACCTTAAATCTTTCTTGTCTTTGTGAAAATGATGAGAAGATTTCTTCTTGTGATGGGATGGCTCCCTCTTGAACTTTCCCTTCTTAGTGTGAGCTATGAGAGCTTGATCTTCATTTCCCATCTTCTCTTCTCTTGACACAAGCCTTGCTTCTTCTTGAAAACATTCCTCCCATAATCTGCTGAAGGAGATTAACTTCTTTCTCGCACAGATCCCCTGGATAAAAGAGTCCCATGACCTAGGTAGGCCATTCAAAGTAGTCATAAAAATTTCACCATTATCCACCATTTCATCTACAGCTTCAAGTTGTTCCTTGATCTGAGAGACCTTGGAGAAATAGGATTGAATGGTTTCTCCATTTGACATCTTGACCCTTTTCAATTGATTCCGCAGGGTCAACTTCCGATTTATGTTTTTTCCTTCAAATAGCTTGGTCAAAGAGTCAAACATAGCCTTGGGTGACTTTAGAGAAGACACATGGGGTATGAGATGGTCTTTGATAGAATCAACAATGTTTCTCTTTGCCTTGACCAAGTTCTTCTTATGCAATACCTTAGCCTCTTCATCCTTTGGGATAGGGATGTCTTCTTTTATATATGAGTCCAACTCATTCTCTTCCACGATTAACCCAATCCTATACTTCCAAGCTCAGAAGTTATCATCCCCTTCAAGCTTGTCCTCAAGCTTGGTGTGGTGAGACATCTTAAAGAGTACTTCAAATGAAATAGAAAATATTTAGGTCTTACCACTTGAAATGTTGAAAACTGGATCTAGTCCCGGATTAGGGTTTGTCGAAAAAACCCTAAAAATTCAAAATGTGAATTTCAACTTTCTGAAAGGATAGAAAGATGTGCCTTGATGAGCTGATAAGCTTCCTGTATTCATAATTTGAGATCAACAAAGCTTTACCCTTCAGATTTTCCTTTTTGTCCTCCCGGGTTCACTCAGGAGAGCCCTGAATTAGGGTTCGAGTTTCCCAGAGATCTACACAGCCAAAAATCTCAATCCAAAGCTCGAAACTTCGATTTTTGCAAGGAGCTTCTAGCTATGGCTTCAATCTTCATAAATTCCTATTTTTGTGGAAACCCTAATTTTTAGGGCCAAATCTGAAAATGCTCAGAATTGAATTCTGATTGGACAGATAGATTCTCCTTGATGAGTAGAGTCAATCTACTATACTGCTTTTCCAAAAACTATGGAGAGAAACCCAATAAAGAAGAAACTGAAGTTTCTTTCACTGCAAAATGTCTTCTTCTCAAGTTAGCTCTGATACCATGTTAAAATTTGAGCATTAATTCACAATAATCTTGGATCTTTACTGAGAGAATAACATATACAGTATATCAATGCATAACAATCACAATAAGCATGACAAGCATCACAAGAATCAAAAGCATGAGAGACAAGAGACACAGAGTTTCCGTGGGGAAAACCCTAAGGTGAAAAACCCCACAACTTCCTCAGAGATAGAGAGAGCAATGGCTCAATCAAAATACACTTCAGATAGTCTCCTAGAGCAGATGATCCTCCTCCTCACTAGTGTGCCACTTTCTGAGTGAGAGAAGTGTGTCTTTCCGAATGATCCAAATAGAGATCTCTCGATCTCTATTTATACTTAACCTGTTTTCCCAGTGACCTTATGGGGCCGACTTGTCTATCTAGAGACACCCACAATATAATATATATTTTAGGGCCTACCCCACACATGGTGGTCTAATAACCCATCGGCAAGTACACACACTTGCGACGCTTGTCAATCCACATGACGACACTTCCTTATAGATTAATAACACATCTCTTATAAGGGTACAATAAATATATATGAAATACATAGATAAAATACATTCCGAAGTTACATATACATCAACATGGTAGAGTTGTTACCATAGGTATTGTTGATCATAGCTCAAAAGTCTACAAGTTTTCCCATTTTTTGCCTTTCTCATCACCTTTTGAACTTCTTAGACATGCCAATGAGGCCAACAAACTATCGCATGATATATTTGGCCACCTTAACTACAAATATCTACATGATTTGCATGATAACAACATTGTTATAGGGCTTCCAAACATAAAGTTTTCCAAAGGAATTTGTCAAGGCTACATCCTTGGAAAACAGCCTGATCACAAGTATGAGAAAGCTATAAATGAGAGAAACTTAGTACCCCTTGAGCTAATCCAAAATGATATATCAGGTCCATTCACTAATTTTTCCTTGAATAATTCCAAACATGTCTTACCCTTTATTGATGACTACTCAAAATTCTGCTGGGTTTTCTTTCTCAAATTCAATTCAAAATTACTTGTTTTTTCCAATATTTTTAAAGCCTACATTGAGAATCTGTCTAGTAGGAAGATCAAATTCCTTCTAACATACAATGGGGGGGGAATATATCAAGTCCGATTTTCAGTAGCTTTGTGTTGATGTTGGCATTCAAATGCAACATATAGTTCCCTACACATATCAACAAAATGGTGTGGTTGAGCGTAAGAATAGATCTCTCAAGGAGATGGCCACTTGCATGTTGGAGTCCAAGTCTTTGTCTCCAAGACTCTGGTATGAAGCCATCAATTGTGAATCCTATATTCATAATAGGGTTCCACACAAATCCTTGAAAGTTATCACTCCTTTTGAATCTTGGAGTGGACACAAGCTTGATGTGTCTCATTTTAGAATTGTTGGCTCAAAGGCATGGGCTAGAATACCTCCTAAGAAGAGAAGGATTTGCATCCCTAAAACAAAGCATGCATATTTTTTGGCTATATTGAAGACTCCAAGGGTTAAAAATTTCTCAATCTGATCACTCAAAAATATTTCATTGAAAGGAGTGTCCAATTTGAAGAAGAACCCTTGTAGGAAGTTGAAATTGGAGAATCCTCAAAACCACCATATGTTGAAGTAAGTGAAGCTTCTAATGATTTCTTTTATTTTCATTCTAATGATGATGAACAACAAATGATTCCAAATCCAAGGTCACCTACAATGCCTAAGTGGGATGCAAAAACAATTGAATCTGCTAGAGAACTTGTGGGTGATCCACAAGATCCTAGGAGGACTAGATCTCAGTTTGAGAATGCTCTTTCTATAAAAGATCCTTATTTTCCTAAGAAGCGTTTTTTGATTGTTGAATCTGATCCTAAATCATATGAAGAATAGTCACAAGAAACTAGATGGAAATTTTCCATGGATGAGGAGTTTTAGTCTCTTCAAAAGAATGAAACTTGGGAGCTAGTTTCACTCTCACCTGGAACAAAGATAGTCAAGTGTAAATGGATCTTTCAAACAAATATGGTGTTTGATTCTAATGCAGTCAAGTACAAAACAAGGTTGGTGGCTAAGGGATTTCGACAATTCCAAGTTCTATCTCTTGTTGGAAAGCCTTAGGCTCTCAGGATTTAGCCCCTTCGGTTACATTACTTACCGCTTTTGACGGGAGATATTTCCATCCACATGGAATCTTACCCTCTTTTGATATCCACCTGGTGGGAAAAGTGGTGTCAATAGAGGTGGAAGTTGTAGACGCTTCTCTTATTTACAACTTGTTGTTGGGAATAAGTTCGACGTATGCAATGCAAGCCATTCCTTCGTCCGAGTTTCAGGTACTTATGTTCCCCTATGAAGGAAATATCATCATGATTGACTAAGTCTCCTTTTCTCAGAAAAATAATACAACCCCTTCATATTTGAATATCCCATTGATTGATCAAGACTGTCCTCCTAGTGAGATTTTGGAAGTAGGTATGTACTCATCGTTGATGGGCACATTTGATTTACCCTCTCCGGTGAATTATATTGGTTCAATGAGTAACTCTAATATGTCATCTAAGTAGGACTTCATGGTTGTTCAAAAAACTGATCCTTGGATCCTTCCTATTCAATAGGAACCAATTGTGTCCCTATCTGTCGCAAAAGTGAATTATCAGGATTGACAAAACTCTGCGATAGATTATATTTTGACTCCTTCAGTCTCCATGGATTTGGATATCGACTATCCACCTGCATCAACAATAGACTCTACCCATTCCTTTGATTGTTTAGACACTATTTTACCATCAGGTGAAGCTATTCTGGAAGCTATGATAGGTCTGGATCAAACTTGGGAACATATGCATCACAGATCCTATTTCCTTCCAGATCTAAACATGAAAATCGATAATGGAGAGTTCTTCGTGAGACCTGGTGGAAATGTTGTTGTGTCCATCAATCCTTTAATGAAATAAGGGATTTTCGTTGAAGGTAATATGGCTAATATTTCAACAGCAATCCCAATCAATATTTCCACCAAACCGAATGTCGTGAAAACCATTTTCATTGGTGCAAATTTTTCTCTGGAACAGATTAGTTTGTACACCAACTTATTTAAAGAATTCCATGATGTTTTCTCCTATTCATATGAGGAGATTCGAGGAATCAACCCTTCCATCATCGAACACATCATCACGACATATCCTAATGTGAAACCAGTTCAACAAAAATTTTGTCCAGTTAATCCTAGAAAAGTTGTTTCCATCAAGGCTGATGTTGAAAAGCTCCTCAAAGTCGGCTTCATTTATCCTATCGACATGACGAAATGGGTGTATAACCCAGTTCCGGTTGATAAAAATCAAGGTACCATACGCATGTGCACATATTTAAGGGGCCTTAATAAATCTTTTCTGAAAGACAACTATCCCACGCCATTTATTGATCAAATAATAGATCCATGTGCGGACCATGAAATATTTTCTTTCATGGATGGATGTTCGAGATATAACCAAATTCAAATCAAACTCGAAGACTAGCCTAAGACAACTTTCATATGCCCCTGGGGTACCTTTGCATATAGGAAAATGTCATTCGGATTGAAGAATGTTGGAGCCACTTTCCAATGCGCTATGAACTTTGCTTTTCATGCCATCAAACACATGGTTGAACCTTACTTGGATGATTTACCTACACGATCTTGAAAGAGAAGAGATCATCCAAAAAACTTATGACTTGCGTTTGAACGATGTAGACAGTACAAGATTCGGTTAAATACCAATAAATGTGTTTTTTGCATCGACTCTGGAAAACTATTAGGTTTTATTGCGTCAAATCAATATATCATGGTTGATGCATTTAAATTCGAGGCCATTGTCAAATTGCCTCCTCCTCACAATATCTGACAACTTCAAATTTTAAAAGGAATCTCCAATTTTCTTAGATGTTTTATCATTAACTATGCAAAAATTACTAAAGGTTTCATGCAACTACTTAGACAAGATACCCAATTCTTCTGGGACGAGGCTGCACAAAACTCTTTTGAGGATTTGAAAAAAACACTATTGTCAGGCCCCTTGTTGATACCATTAGATTACACCCTAGACTTTATTCTATTTCTAGTCGCATCTAATTCCACAGTTGGTATTGTCTTGGTTCAGGAAGATAACAAAATCCAAGAGCATGTCACTTACTACCTTTCTCGCATGTTTGTAACACCTATACCAAAGTACTCGCACATCGAGAAATTGACACTAGTCGCGTTGTATGTCATTCATAGATTACATCGCTATATTTTACTGTACACTACTACAGTTATTGCGGATGACAATCCTTTCCAATATGTTTTAACCCGACATATCATCGGGGTTAAATTCAACAAATGGATTGCCATTCTTCATGAGTTTGATCTTACCTTTCAATCCGCAAAGTCAAAGAAGTCGTTAGTGTTTGCAGAACTGATATCTGAATTTCCTAGTGGTGTAGAGTATGATGAAGAAGATACTTCATTCCCTGATGAACATATATTCCTCATTGCAACCTCTGATCCATGGTATGAAGATATTTTAATCTATCTCCATACTTTGAACTGTCCACTGAATTTCTCTAGAGAAGAACGATGAAAACTCAAGAATCATACCAATCACTACCTCATCATTTCTTATACACTATACAGAGGAGGGGTAGATTCGATATTACTTCATTGTTTAACTCTGGACGAAGCTAATTTAGTATTGAATGATTCCCATAGTGGAGCATGTGGGGTTCATGTTTATGGGTGGGCAACAACACAGAAAATACTTCATGTTGGGTATTTTTGGTCCACCATCTTCAAATATTGTGTGGAAGCCGTCTCTTCTAGGGGGCATCAGTACATTATCATTGTCGTCAACTAATTTACCAAGTGGGAGGAGGCAATTCCAACTGTGAAGGAGGATGGTGAAACTGCAACCCGTTTTGTATTCAATCAGTTCACTGCCAGGTTCGACATCCCCAAAGAGATTGTCACCGACCATGGTAGACATTTTCAGAATCATATGATAACAAATTTGACCACTATGATAGGGTTTATATAGGATCACTTGTCTCATTTCTATCTACAAGTGAATGGACAAGTTGAAGAAATTAACAAGACTTTAGAAACCATTCTTCAGTGCACCAGCAAAGCTAGTAGGTCAAACTGGCACATTATGTTGTATCCAACTCTTTGGGAATATCGTTCTAATTCCAAGACTGATACTGGTTTCTCACCATTCCAACTTGTCCAATAGGGTGGTCTAATAACCCTTTGACCCACATGGCAGACCCCCAATAAGGTGGTCTAATAACCCTTTGTCCCACATGACTTATACAGGGCCGACCCCAAACAAGGTGGTCTAATAACCCATCAAGTATAAGTTACGACACTTACAATATAAATGACGACACTTCCTTATAGAGGAATAATACCATCTCTATAGGAATACAACATACATATATGTGAAATACATTCTGAAGTTACATATACATCAACAATCCCTCTTAACTAGGAAGGTATTTCTCAGCACAAGTCATCTTCTCTGGATCATCGTCACTGGATAATCATCATCGAGTCATCATCATCGTCACTGCTGTTGCTATCTCAATCAATCTCTGAATCTACTCGTCATAGGAAGTTCTACAGAGCCAGTCCTTTTTCATACTGGATGTAGTCCCACCACCTGCAGGTCTTCGTCATCACTGGCCATACTGTGGAATCCTCAGGACTTATTACGTGCGTCACAAAACCTTTAAAGAGCATCCCAGGATGTTACGGGTACACAACTCTGACCTGTAGGATCTCCCAGGGCGCTATTACATGTGACCCCACCACAAAACCTCGAAAGAGCATTTCAGGATGTTACGGGTACACAACTCCGACCTGAAATCTCCCAGGGCACAAATTACATGTGGTCCACCACAAAACCTAGCAAGAGCATCTCAGGATGTTACGGGTACACAACTCCGACCTGAAATCTCCCAGGGCACAAATTACATGTGGTCATGGCAAAACCTCGAAAGAGCATCTCAGGATGTTACGGGTACACAACTCCGACCTAAAATCTCCCAGGGCCCAAATTACATGCCATAGGACAAAACCTCGCAAGAGCATCTCAGGATGTTACGGGTACACAACTCCGACCTGAAATCTCCCAGGGCACAAATTACATGTCCTCCCATAGCAATGTCTCGAAAGAGCATCCCAGGCTGTTATGGATACACAACTCCGACCTATAGGATCTCCCAGACATGCTCATTTGCACAACCTGATCCATGGCCACAGAGTATCAACCCGATACTCACCATACATCATCCTGATGTACTCATGATCGTCCTGATCATCATCACTGCAACGTCCTCTTGCATGTCATCTGGAGCAACATCCTGAAGCTCATCATCCATGATCATCCTGATCATCATCACTGCAACGTCCTGCTGCATGATCCACCTGATCATCAATGCATCCACCTGATGCATACCAAGTATCTACCTGATACATATCATCATACATGATCCTCCTGATCATACAATGTATCCACCTGATACATGATACATATCACCATACATGATCCACCTGATCATACAATGTATCCACCTGATACATATACAGATACATGGTCCAAGCATCCAACATGATGCATATACAAAATACATACACATGATCCAACTGATCATATCCAGCATCCAACATGATGCATACATACATAAATGATCCAACTGATCATATCCAACATCCAACATGATGCATACATACATAAATGATCCAACTGATCATATCCAGCATCCAACATGATGCATACATACATAAATGATCCAACTGATCATATCCAAGCAGAAACCAGGACATCATCCTGATGCCCATTATCCAGTGCTTACATCCACAGCCATGTGAAGGATCCTCCTTCCAACATGCTTGGAATGGCTTCAGCAAATGTGTCCATCACTTCTTCCTCGAAGTGTCCTCGATCTGAAGAACGCCAAGCCTCTCTCTGAAGTACTCGAACTTCACCCTGGCTAGTGGCTTCGTCAGCACATCTGCAATTTGCTCGTCCGTCGCAACATACAGAAGCTTCACAGCTCCTCTCTGCACCATATCCCTGATATAGTGATATTTGATCTCTATGTGTTTTGACCTATCATGAAACACTGGGTTCTCGGACAGCTTCACACAACTCTAGTTATCACAGAAGATACCAGTAGCCTCCAACGGGAGATCAAATAACTCATACAGTAGCTTCCATAGCCATACTGCCTCACAACTAGTTGAACAGGCTGCAACATACTTTGCCTCAGCACAGCACCCAGATGTGCTCTTCCTATCTGCAGCACTGCCAGCCCAATCTGAATCAACATAACCCTATAGGTTAAACTTTTGATCTGCCTCATACCTGAGTCCATAATCCACTGTACCCTTCAGGTACCTCAGAACATGCTTTACAACAACTAGGTGAACACTCCTCGGATCCGTCAGGAACTGGCTCAAGTTGTTCACAGCAAAGCAAATGTCTGGTCTCGTGTTCGTCAGGTACATCAAGGACCCAATCATCTGACGATACAAAGAGACATCAACTGGCTCAGATGAAGCATCACATAGAAGCTTTAGATTTGATGCCATAGGTGTGGCCATGGCCTTGCAATCCATCATCCCGAACCTCTTCAGGATCTCTACTGTAGACTTCCCTTGTCCAAGGAAGATTCCGTCACTCTGCCACATGCCAAAAAACAAATAGTGCATCATCCCCAAGTTCCTCAACTCGAACTCGGCAACAAGCTTCCGCTACGTGTCGGCAATCAATCTATCCTCACCTGATACAAATAGGTCATCCAAATAGTAGTATCGCTGGATTGCCTTCATCAACCTTGTAGAAAAGGTTGGAATCCGCTTTATTCTTGGTAAAGCCCAAGCTGGATAGAAAGCTGTCTATCCTGCCATATCAAGTTCTGCACACATATATGACAACACCATGCTGTCTTGAAATCCATCTGGTGCATCTTCTATTTCATCACTTTTGTATTTCTCAATGCTGCCATCTGCAACATGCTTGATTTGATAGTTCTATTTGGAAGTCACAACAGACTTCCCTTTAGCTCTTGGGATTGCATCCCAAACATCATTCTTCATGATCGACGGATCATGGCATTCCATTTCTTCATCCCAGATCCTGGGAACTTCAATATCTTCAATAGATATCTTTGTTGCTGGAACAAATGTTGTAGTCCTTTTGTAGGTGAAGATATACGGTCTTTCCTACAAAACAGGTTAAATTGCATGATTAGAAACATCTCATAATTTTCAGAACAAATTCTTACACATAAAGAAATATGTCATACAGTCATGCAATTATCTTAGCCAATGCTTTAATACAACATTTATCCATATCCTGTAACTTTCTAGATGCCTTCCAATCTCTACCAGAACATTGTTAAGAGTGTGCACAACTCCCAACATGTCAGCAAAGAGGTTTCATTCTAGATAAGTAGCAATGGAATGTTGTACAGTGCCATAGGCCACTTACCCATGTATATTAGTAGTATATTGTTCATCAATGCAACTATTCTAATATGCACAATACATATCCTAAGTCTAGGAACATGAGCATATACATCATTGAACAATTTTATTTAAACAAAATATATGCAAGAAATGATAATTAAAATACTTATCTTTGTTTCTTCGTTGAGTGGACTCCCTCTGAGTCTTCGCTTTCTTGCAGGAGTTGCTGGAGTCCTAATCTGCAGTAGCTTCTTCTACAACTTTCTATTGTGGAATGTAGAGAGATGGTCAACTCCCTCTGAATATCTGCATCCTTTCATAAACCACTGGATTGTACTCCCTCTTGATCTTTTCTTCCTGGATTACCTGTTCTTCAACTCATATTCATCCTTGGTCCCTATGCATGCTTATTAGTATCATGATTGAGTTATCCTTGTGATCTCATATAAAATCATACATTCATTAGTATACTATTAAAACACAATAATCTCAACCATGTATAGTTATGATCATTTCAAACAGAAATAATAAGCATTATCATTCAAGGTTTATGTAGGATTATTATGGTTAGTCAAATCATAAGAATCATAACATGTCTAAACCTATAATTACTCAAACCTATGACTCTTCAGGTTAGTTGAATCATCAATCAAGATAAGAGATATAATATGCATAAAACCTGTGATTATTCAAACCTATACCTTCATGATTCTTCTGGTTAGTCATATCATCAATTATGGTAAGAAATATAATATGCATACAGCCATGACTTATTCAAACCTACGACTTCATGAATAATCATTATCAAACAACACAACAGTATAAGATCCTAACACAAGGTAGGATTCTATCTTGATATAGGAAAAACATACCTGGATTAGCATGCTAGCTATTTATGTCTAACATACTCACATGATGTCTTCTTGTTCTTCAATGACTTGTGCTAGTAACTTGTATATCTCATAGGTTAACTATTACAAAATCAAGTTATACATACCTCGTAAATGGATCTTCTATGAGATCCATGACAATGGATGAATCCTTGTCCTCATGTTATCATGATCATATGTTCTTGGACCAGAACATGATTTGTCTTTCTTGGTGTACCTTTCATGTTAGTAGACAACATAAACCTCATACAACACCATAATGCATTAGTACAATCATAAGTGTCAACACCCTAACCAATGAATATCTTCTATCATGCATTCATAATTTTGTTAAGGTGATACGACAAATCTAAAATCAAAATTGTACTAACCGTAATAACATGAAGACAAACATACCATAAACTTAATCATGGACAAATATCGAAACATACCTCGATGAGTCATACCTGTTGAGATCGCTTGTAATCTTCTTATGTAAGGCCTTAGCTTCATCTCCCTCTGAAACATGAACTTCTTCACTCATGCAGATGATCAATCCATCTTCTTCTAGGATTAACCCAATCCACTTGAATTACAAGAACTGGGAGTGGAGCTAGATATGGGTTTGTCAGAGAAACCCCAAAAATTCAAACTTTGAATTTCAAATTTTCGAAAGGATAGAAATATGCACCTTGATGAGCTGATCAAGCTAGTATATTTAGAATTTGAAAACTTCAAAGTTTCACTCCTCAATTTTGCCTTTGAAAATTTTGGATTCACTGGACATGACCCTGAACTGGGGTTTGATGAAGCCCACTCTTATGCCCAATCAAAATGTTTGATCCAAAGCTCTAAGCTTCTATTTTTTCGAGGAGCTTCTAGCCGTGGTCACAGATTTCAAAAATTCCTATTTTTACAGAAGCCCTAATTTTCCACTTTTCTGATCAAAGTCCCGAACTAGGGTCTAATCAAGCCCGACCTTCTGCCCAACCAAAAATTCTGATCTTGGTCTCTAAATTTCTATTTTGATGAGTAGCATCCAGCCGTGGTCTCCGATTACAAAAATTCCAACTTTCTCCGAAGCCCTAAATTCGGAAAGCCATGAATGAAGGTACTCAAAAATAACTCTGTTTTGACAGAAATATGTACCTGATTGTTTCTGGTGTACCTCTGAATTTTTTGATCCACAGGGTCTGAAAACGTTTCTTGAGATAGCCTGACCTGTTATCTTTCCATCCTGATAGGTCTGACCTCAATTGGATTCTCTGAGAGAGAGTTATTCCAAATGTCGCAACGTGACCTGTTTTGGGATAAAACAGGAGAGAGAACTTGTACGAAGTTCCACGTGTCACTGTTTGAACTTCGGCCTCTGAAAACGTTTCCTGAGATAGCTCGGCCTGTTATGTTTCCATCCTAATAGGTCTGACCTCAATTGGACTTTCTGAGAGAGAGAGTTATGCCAAGTGTTGCAACGTGACCTGTTTATGGGATAATACAAGAGAGCGAACTTGTACGGTGTGCCACGTGTCACTGGTTCAACTTCGGCCTCTAAAAAAGTTTCCTGAGATAGTACAGTCTGTGTGCTACCTGTCACATTTTACTAAATTTCATTTTGAGCTTCCTAGCCCACGTTATGACCTTTTTCCCAAGGTCACCTGATTTTGACTCAGATCTGGAAGAGGCAGAAACCCTATATTGTACAGATCATAAATCACAAAGTACAACGAGTTAGAGGTTGTACTTTGGACACAAGGTACATGGGGATCTTAGCTTCGTCCTGTAACAATTTCAGATCCGAAAACATTTCCAAAACGGATTTATAGCGAATGTGCTACGATGACTGGTTTTTGCTATATCAAGCCCTAGCATCGTAAGTGCAACAAGTGTCATACATGCCATATCATGCCTTCTTTCAGGCTAGCTCTGATACCATGTTAAATTTTCTGAATTTACTTCAATCTGATCTAGGATCTTAACTGAGAGAACAACATGTACAGCATATCTACAGCATATCAATCATGGAGACAATAATGCAAGCACACAAGAGACACAAAGATTTACTTGGGGAAAACCATAAAGGTGAAAAACCCCAATAACTTCCTCAGAGATAGATAGAGCAATGATACAACCAACCATGAGAGATAGACATAACCTAGCAGCAGATCATCCTCCTCCATAAGTGCGCCACTCCTCCTTGAGTGCATGTGTGAGAAGTGAGTGAGTAAATAGAGTGCCTCCCGCACTCTATTTATACTTGACTTGACTTGCCTTTTTACCTAACTCATGTAGGCTCGAAATTAACCACATAACATAATGCTGAGTGGGCCGACCCCCAATAGGGTGGTCTAATAACCCTTTGACCCACATGGCAGACCCCCAATAAGGTGGTCTAATAACCCTTTGTCCCACATGACTTATACAGGGCCGACCCCAAACAAGGTGGTCTAATAACCCATCAAGTATAAGTTACGACACTTACAATATAAATGACGACACTTCCTTATACAGGAATAATACCATCTCTATAGGAATACAACATACATATATGTGAAATACATTCTGAAGTTACATATACATCAACAAAAAAATATATTAAAAATTGAATTAGGGATATTTATGGTAGTTACCCTGACCACCATAACTTCCTCAACCATTTACCTTTCAAGCCTATCCTATCACACGTTGTTATAAATACAAGGAGAGGTCCTTGAGAAAGGAGAGAGCCATTTTTTATAAGGAAATGCTAGAGAAATATACATTGAAGGAAGAGGAGGAAGGAGCCGAGGATCAAGTTTCAATAGTGTAGGTTAGAGATTAGGTAAAGCTTCTTTCCCATAAAATAACTTGTCTACTTTGTGAATATATTTAATTGAATCTATCATATATTTTCTATATATGAGTTTCATGATACTTTATTCATGCTTATGTAGTCATAATATTTGAGGAAGGTGTCTGGTTTTTGCAGGTTCATCATTTAATATCGTGGATCGGAGGAGTAAAGCTTAAAGCATGGATCAAACTTTGTATGTCCAAGTATGTTCTTTGGCTTTAAACCCTAGCTTTTCTTGATTAAAAGAATACTTTATGATGTACTTGCTTGTAATTTATATTATGTACCTTCGTAATAGTATGTTGATGATCTCTTTGAACTTTCGAATCATAGGTTAAATTACCGAACAAAAACAATGAGACTTTTCCATCGGTAGCCAAGATGGATTCAATAAGACTAGTTCTGGCAATTGCAACGTCCAAGCACTAGGAAGTGCACCACATGGATGTAAAAATTGCTATCTTCCATGTATACATTGAGTAGGATATCTATATGCAGAATCCAGAAGGTTATGTTAGTGATCGCTCTCTTGTGTGCAGGTTGAAGAAGTCATTATATGGGATCAAGCAAGCTCCTAGGTCTTAGTATGACAAAATGGACACTTTTAGCCTATCACATACGAATATTTACATGAAGCATGTTAATAGTTATATTTTGGTTATTGTTTTATATTTTGATGATATTTTGATCACATGAAGCTCCATTGTTGAGATTGCTTCATTGAAGACTTCTTTGCATCATGCCTTTTCTATGTCTAACTTGGGAATACTAAGACAATTTTCGAGACTTGAGATCTCTCAGTCCACCTCAAGAATTAAAGTATCTCAGTCAAAATATGCATCAGATCTACTAAAGAAATTCATAATGGAAGAATGTGATCCATCTAGGACTCCCTTTCTTTTTGGAGTAAGACTTGAAGCTACAAAATATTCTCCTTTGGTGAACAACACCCTGTACAGATAGCTAGTTGGGATTTTGTTGTACCTTACTGACACTTAGCCATATATTGTATATGCAATGAGTGTTGCATAAAGGTATATGAATAAGACACATGATATTCATTGGAAGGATACCAAAAGAATATTGCATTATGTGCAAGGACCCAAGTCTCATGGGATTCATTAAGCTGTCGATTCTTAATTGAATCTCATTGGTTTTTCAGATTCCGATTGGCATGGAGATATCTCTGACCGAAAATGAACTTCCAGATATTTTTTCATGCTCGAAGGATGCACAATTTTTTGTTCAAGTAAAAATAAAATTTTCATTGCACTATCTTCTACATAGATTGAACATAAAGGAGTTGTGAATGCAACCGCTCAGTGTGTATGGTTGCAATGTATACTTTCAAAGTTTGGGATCGAAATCAGCACTCCTACAGTCATTTTTTGTGACCATAAAAGTACCATAAGGATATAAACTGAATCAGTACAAATATGAAGGAAAAAGCATATAGAAGTACACATGCATTACATCCGAGGACTACTGCATGATCAGATCACAGCTCTGCAATATTGTGCATCTTCTGAGCAAGTTGCAGACACCTTCACCAAAGCATTCATCGAGAAGACTTTCAACCATCTCAGATCACTTCTTGGGATGGTTGAACACATGGTGAAGAAGGATTGAAAATAATTTTTTTCAAATTTTTTCATGTCCATGTTTTGAGGGAAGGTTTGTTTCCCATGAGCTTTTTCTTATTTCCTTATTTTGGCCCGGACAATAGTATGTAAAAAGGGTGACCAAGCCTTGTTGTCGGGCCTTATATTTCTGATTTTTACTCACATATATTCAAGCTTAAGGGTGGTTGTTAGAATATTAAAAACCCATATATACTTAGGATAAATGTATTATTCATTTTTGATACTTTCCTAGGTGTTTGACTAGGTAGTTGGCCCCATATTTCCTTTTTAGGCTCACATGTGTCATCATTATCCATAAGAGCACCCTCAGATAGATTCTAGAATATTTTGTCTTCATTTTATGACATTCCATAATGGTAAGAGTGATTTCTTGATTTTACATAGATTTGTCCTACTTTTTCTGCTTTTCAGTGGATAAGGATAAAGCTAGGAGCTCTCATGGACTTGGCAAGCTGTCTACTTTTTGGCCATCACATCTTCCATCCTTTTTCTCTCCAAAATCCATGATCTTATTGCTTTTCCATCACTCATTAGCTTCCATAACTTATTTTTCTAATTCCTGAGGCCCTTGAATGATTTGGAAAGTGATTTCCCCCCCTTGGAAGTTTTTTTTCCTTATTAGTAAGTCTACTTTTGTGAGGATTTTGAATGCCTTTTTTGGATTTCAATTTTCTGATGTAATTACATTACCTAAGTTTAGGTGACATACAACCATTCTGTGAAATATATACCACAGTAGGATATAGAAACTATAGATTACCTCAAAATTGAAATATTTGGCTAAGTATGCAAGATATTAGTGCAAAATAATTATGGAAAATAAATGATAAAAAACCAGTCACAAATGATAAAAAAAAAGTAAAACAAATGATAAAAAAACAGAGATACAAATGATCAAATAGCAGGTTTATTAACAGTCCAACCCAGAAATGAGTTGTGATCCTCCTTATATAACATTTGGAAGAATTCATTTTACTTTGGAGGATCTACAAGTGGCTAGCTTAGATTGGACCTCAATCCCCCCTAGGTTGACCAAAAGGATCCGAAATCATCCAAAACAAGTACAAATTGTCCATGTGAATGTTGGATGAGAATGGTAAGACATAAATGAAGGTCACACATGTGGTGGATAATATTGGGTTGAGTTAGGTGGCCAAGGAGAGGCCAAAACAACCAAGAAAGGGCCAAAATGAGTAGATAAAATGCATGGGATCCTTAAGTCAAAGAAAGATCCACAAAACAAAAAATAAAGGCACCTTTGCTTAGGTAGCGGTAATAAATGCTGGAGGTTGCCATAAATAGAGCGCCAATAGCTATATTGACCAATTATGGCCCATACCTTGGTGGATAAGTCATCAATTGCCCCAACTAACTTCTAACAGCCTTCTAACAACCTTGGATTATAATTATTAACCAGTTTTGGACCAAATAATCATAAAATTAATGTATGATTAAGGTACTAAGGTGTAATAATGTTCTAACACCCCCCCATAAGCTAGAATTTGGTAGATAATAAAAAATAAGGCGTTGGCAACTAAGGCTCAAGTCACCTTTTAGAAAGAAAAAAAAATTATTTGTCCATGTAACCAAGGTAAGGAGGAAAACCACATGGGAAATAAAAAATCTGCTAAAAAATGGACATGTGGCATATCTGGAAAATATACCAGTCTTCACCATGCATCAGTCACCCCAAGGAGTGATCTAAGGTAAGTGAAGGTCTTCTTAGTGAAACTCTTGGTGAAGATAAGTTGTTTGCTCAGAAGATGGGCGATACTGCAAGGCAATAATCTGGTCATGCACCAAACCTCAAATGTAGTGCATGTGGATCTCTATTTTCTTGGTCCTCTTCCTGTATAATTGATCAGTGGAGATCTTTATTTTGCTTTGACTATCACACCAAATGACTGTGGGTGAATCAAACACAAATCCAAACTCTCCAAGAATTCCTTGCAACCACACACATTGTGTAGCTGCATTCATTGCTCCCCTGTATTCGGCCTTAGCTAAAGATAATGAGATGGTGTGCTGCTTCTTACTAGACTAGAAAATGGGACCATGTGAAAGTGTGAACACATAACCAGAAGTAGACTTCCGATCAGAACTATCACCATCCCAATCAGAATCAGTAAAAACAACTAGTTCAAGTGATGAACCAACTGCATAGTGTATGCCAAAATGCTTGGTACCTTGCACATAATTCAAGGTCATTTCGGAAGCCTTCCAATGGAACTCACGAGGCTCTTGTATTTGCCTTGCAACAGCCCCAACATCATAAGACAAATCTGGTCGAGAGTGTGTGAGATACAACAAGCTCCCAAATAGTTGTCTATACAGTAAATTGTCAACCAATGGTGAAGAACCCCAATCAGTAAGCTTAACTCCAGAAAGGAATGGGAATTTTGAAGACTTACATTCAGCCATTTTAAACTTCTGTAGTAGATTTGAAGCATATATTGATTGATAAATAGTGATCCCATCCACAGTTTGATCAATCTCCAAACCCATAAATTGTTTTAACAATCCTAGATCTGTCATGGAAAAAGTGTGATATTTTAGGATTAGGATCACTCAACAGTAGTAGAACTTACTAAAACTCACTCAAGAAGTGCAGAAAGAAGAAGAAGAAATGGATATTCAATAATCACTCATACACAAGAAATGACAAAAACTATTGCATCATACATCAACTGTGAGCTAGCACTCTTTAAAGTGAATAATAATTGAATACAATCAAATGAATTTGAATGCCACTAAGTTCATTCGAATTCTCCTCAATGTGTGGCTTGAATAGCATTGAAAACATCATCCAAACTAGTGGCAGTAGTCACAATAGTCAAATAGTCAATCAAATCAGTCTAACCGAGTCTAATTGAGTGGATGGGAACTTATCTAGGGAAAGAGACTCCAACATGGGCGCATGAGGAGTTGTCAGTAGTCAATATAGCTGATCTAGTCTCTCTGGATGTCTATTTAAGTGGTTCAGTCAGTTAAACTAGTAATCAATCCTCAAAACAAGGAACAGATCCACTAATAATGGAACTAACTGGAGTAACTCCTAAATAGGTGGAAGAGGGTGCAGTTGTACTACAGTGATGGAAAAAAGGGCGCATATGTTGATAGGAGGGATAAAACTAACCATAAATAGGCTCCTGGGGGATGCAAAATAAGGACTAGGTGCTAGGAGACTGCCATACTAATGACTGGATGCATGCAGGCATGCAAAATATAAAAATGATGGTGATAATATTCCAACAACCCCCGCAAGCTATACTATGAGGAACACTTGAAATGGTAGGGCCCTAGTAATTGAGACCAAAGGTCACCCCGTACAACAATCTAAATAAATAAAGTGAGGAAAGAGGGAAAACCTAGTGGGAAGAAATCCCTCCCTCAATATAGACTGTGAGAGGATGATCAATCATGTACATCAGTCACCCCAAATGGTAAGTGGAATTCTCCACCGAAGAAAGATCTATCAGCAATAAATGGATCAATAATGTGAGAATGCTAAAACCTTCCATTCTAAAAATCATATCTGGTCCTCCTTGGATCAAGTGGATCTCCAACAAGATCTCTGACAGGTCTAAAATTAGTGGCTTCCCATCTAGGAAGAAAAGGATCATCAAATTCAAGATCATCAGGTTCTTGTGGATATGGATCTTCCATTCAGTCATCTTCACTAATAGGTGCTATATCTTCAGGTTCTTGTGGATCTTGATCTAGCATTCTCTCTTCATCATCTTCACTCTCATACTCTGAATCTGAACTGTCATGTGATGAAGCTTCGCTCTCTTTCTCATCATCACTTCCAAACTTTGAATCTGAAATCTCATGTGATTAATCTTTGCTCTCTTACTCATCATCACTTCCAAACTCTAAATATGAAATCTCATGTTCTAAAAACATGTGCTTGACTTCCCTTTCAGTGGAAGCAAGTGAATCTGGAGACTTCCTGAACTTGCTCTTTTGACCAAACATGGTGGGAACAAATTCAAAAATATGAAGATCATTATGGAGCATGTGATTCGCACCAACAGAGATAGAATCAACTCCACGAATGTTTATGTAGTTCTTTGATATATCCTTTGAACTGACATAAGTGAGCATAACCAAATGAACTAATAAATGATGGTGGTGGGTTGGAATTCAAATCAAATCTAAGAATTGATAAATGGCTTCTTATGATCTCCTTTGTACTAGCAGGGGTGAGATCAAAACAAAAATCACAAGGATATGCATGAGACTCGAAGCCAAGCGAATGATGGTGTCTTCTATATTCAGTAAAACTCTAAAAAAAAGTGCTAATGACCAAATAGGAGTCCATAAGAAGCATTTGATCAAGGAGGGCGCATAAATTTCCTCCAAAATACTCAGTAGGTCATCATCTTGCACATCAGCAGGCTCATAGGAAGTAGAGATTTTGAAAGTATCTTCAACTTCTTGTGTAGTAGCTGACATATCTTGATCAAAATTTGAATAAGAATATGGATCAAATCCTGAAACCATGTCTTGTATTTCGACTTCATCTTAAACAAGTTCATCATGAGAGATGATGGAGGATGAATCATGAATAGAGAGAACACTTGAGGCAGTACTACTGAGCTTGTTCAACAAATGGATAACAGCATCCTCTTCCTTCTTTCCAAATAATATGTCCAATCTTGTCCAGTTATCACTTGGATATTCTGAAGGATCAATGAGGTATTCCATATTGGAAAGCATAGCAGTACATATTGCTACTGAGGCTCTATCACAATCATCTAGCCAATATTCTTCCTCTTCATAGGAAGCAAAATCTCTCTTAACACCAATACACATATTGAAAATACCATATCTCTTCAGGTATGCTGTCATTTTTGGTTTCCATTATTCTTAGTTGTATGAAGAGAGAGAAGGAATTGCTTCCAGATCCATGAAGTTGTTGTTGAATTCGAATCTAGTACTACAACTTCAGAAAACAACTGCAAATGCAGAAAAATGTTACAATTGCAAAAGAGATCAAAACTGCTACAACTGCAGGAAACTGCTGCAACTACAGAAAACTTCAAAATTGCTACAACTACAGGAAACAGCTACAACTGCAGAGAAATTTGAATAAACTACAAAAACAATGGGCATCCATAGTAGTTGCTAAATTTGAATATGTTGAAGACGGATTCGAATGATGGTATAACTTGCAAAACAAATGAGAATTGTAAATGGAGATATGCTACAATTCGAATTGAACACTTCCTTAGGACACTGAGAACATGTGACTAGGTCCTTCACACCTAGATAGACCTCACTGGATTTCTCTAGTGAATTCAAGAAAATAGCACCAGGATTTGTTGTGGAAACCCAGAGGCTTCTTGTGCTCAATGAAGACAATTGCTCATGGAATTGCTGCAACTGATGTTGTTGTAATTCAAATAGTTGTTGTCATCTCTGATACCATGTGATATTTTAGGATTAGGATTACTCAATAGTAGCATACCTCACTAAAACTCACTCAAGAAGTGCAGAAAGAAGAAGAATAAATGGAGATTCAATAATCACTCATACACAAGAAATGACAAAAGTTGTTGTATCATACATCAACTATGAGCTGGCACTTTGTAAAGTGAATAATAACTGAATACAATCAAATGAATTTGAATTCCACTAAGGTCATTCGAATTCTCCTCAATGTGTGGCTTGGATAGCATTGGAGACATTATCCAAACCAGTGGAAGTAGTCACAATAGTCAAATAGTCATTCAAATGAGTCTAACTGAGTGTAACTGAGTGCATGGGAACTGATCTAGGTAAGGAGATTCCAATGTGGGTGCATGAGGAGCTGTCAGTAGTCAGTATAGTTGATCTAGTCTCTCTGGAGATCTATCTAAGTGGTTCATTCAATTAAACTAGTAATCAGTCCTCAAAACAAGGAGCAGATCCACTAATCATGGAACTAACTAAAGTAACTCCTAAATAGGTGGAAGAGGGTTCAATTGTACTCCATTAGTGGAAACAAGGGCGCATATGTGTCCAGGAGGGATAAAACTGAGCAGAAACAGGCTCCTGGGGCTGCAAAATAAGGACTAGGTGCTAGGAGACTACCATACCGATGACTGTATGCATGAAATTGCATGCATGATGATTGGATTCATGCATAATGCATGCAGGTATGCAAAATATAAAAATGATGGTGAGAATATTCCAAAAAAAAGAACTGTGCAATGCATCTTTAACTGTGACTAGTTATCTGGTGCAGATACCAGTGATCAATAGATCATCAACATACAATACAATAATCAATATCAGGTCACTAACATGCTGCATATAAACATTTGTATCAGACTTACATCTCTCAAACCTTTGTGATAGAAGAAAATTGTCCATTTTGGCATACCAAGCTCTAGGACCTTGCTTGAGACCATAGAGGGACTTTATCAACCTACAAACAAGTTTATGATATGAAATGAATCCTTTAGGGTTCAAAATATATATCTCTGCATCAATATTCCCATGAATAAATTCACTCTTCACATCCATGTGATGAACCTCCCATCGCTTGGAGGTTGCAATGGCTAAAACTAGCCTCATTGAGTCGATCTTTGCCACCGATGCAAATATGGTCTCTGTATAGTCCACTCCATGGACTTGAAAGAATTATTTAGCCACCAACCTTTCCTTATACTTCGTATCATAACCATCAGAGGCCATTTTGGTCCTATAAACCCATTTACATTGCACTAGTTTCCTCTTGGGAGGAAGAGGGACCAAATCCCAAGTTTCATTGTCATGGAGGGAGTTCATCTCTTCTTTCATGGATTTTTTCTATATTGGGTATTTTTATGCTTCTACATATTATTTTGGATCAGATCCAACAATTAAGATCACAAGATGCAAAGGCATTGTGAAATTGTGATCTAGTCTTCCTAGGATCTTGAGGATCACCTGCAAGCTCACCAACATCTTGTATGGTTTTCTCAGCCCACTAGGGCATTTTAGGAGGGTCATGGTATGCATACATATCATAATCTACATCCTAAATATCATAATAAATAAAATCATAAAGAAAATCATCACTTGCATCCTCTTCATGCAGGGGGTTTGCGCATTCCCAATCACCATTTGCTGCTGGATGCATGGGATCTTCTTTGAACTGGACACTCGTCTCAATGAACGTTTTATGAGTGAGGGGGTAAAAGAGATTGTATCCCTTTTCATATTATTCATATTCAACCATTATGGAATCCTTTCTTTTGGGATGCAAGGCCTTTCTCTTTTCTGGAGGAATTCTAGCCCATGCCCTTCATCCAAACACCCTGAAATGTGACACATTTGGCTTGTGTCCATTCCAAGCCTCAAATGGAGTCATGCCTTCCAAGTTTTTTTGTGGTAATATTTTTTTAACATATGAAGCACAATTGATGGATTCATCACATAGTTTAGGAGACAAATACTTATCCTCCATGATGCATGTGACCATCTCCTCCAGTGCTGTATCATTACGCTCTGCAACATCATTTTGTTGAGGTGTGTAGGGCACAGAATGTTGCATTTGGATTCCATTTTATTCACAGATATGATGAAGGTCCTTATTCACATACCACCTTCCATTATCAGTCCTCAAGACCTTCATATTTATCCCACGAAATGTTTCCACGGAAGCTTTGAAAACTTTGAAAGATTGGAAGACTTCATATTTTTGTTTGAGAAAGAACAACCAACAATGTCTCGAGAAGTCATCAATGAAAGTTAAGACATACTTTGAGCTACCATAGGAGGGTGTAGGGAGAGGACCTATTAGATATGAATGGACCAAAAGAAGTGGTTGATTAACCCTTATTTCCTTCCCCTTCTGTTACTTTCTCTCAGCATGCTTCCTAATAATGCACCCTTCACAAGTGCCTTTGGAAAATCGGATTTGTGGAAGGCCTTCAACCATCTCTTCTTTGATCAATGCTTGAAGATATATGTAGTTGAGGTGTCCAAACCTCTCATGCCAAATATTTCTAATTCATTAGCATGTGACAAAAGTGAATTTGGAGAAGAGTACTCAAGAAAATGAGAGAACTTGTACATTCTAGAATCATGGTCTGCAACACCAACTGGTACAACTTTTCTAGTGGAAATTTTTTTATATCTCCACATCATCTTGAGTGAATATCACTCTCTTGGAAGAACTAGTGTGGGTCATTTGGTATACATAGATTAAGTTTTTTGCAGGATATGGTACATACAATACATTACTGAAGTACCCATTTTCTAGAGTGATTGTCCCAATGCCTCTAGCTGGGAATTTTGAGTCATCTCCCATGAGAATGGATGGAACATTGTAAGGATAAAGAGTAGAGAAAGAATATTTTGTAGAAGCCATGGTCCTTGAGGCACCTGAATCTATGATGAAGGAGGAATATTTTGAGGTACTAGCCATCAATGCATGGCACCTCTCATTTTCTTCATAAAAAACCCTCTTTCTTCTTTGAACTTTCTGGAAGAGGAGTGTTATTTTTTTGTAGGAGATGGGTTATCATATCAATAGTTTTATTCATGCATGCACTCTCAAGGTGCCAACGCATTTGACAGTAGGTGCATAAGGGCATAAGGGTTCCTTTGCTCAGGTAGTGGTAATAAATGCTGGAGGTGGCCATAAATAGGGCACCTAACTGCTATATTGACCAATTGTTTCCCATACTTTGGTGGATAAGTCATCAATTGCCCCAACTAACTTCTAACAACCTTTAATTGCAATTATTAACCAGTTTTGGACCAAATAATAATAAAATTAATGTATGATTAAGGTAGTAAGGTGTAATAATGTTCTAACACATTCAATAAAATTTTATTGTGTGCATCAATTCAGTGCCATTTTCCAGTGATCTGTGCAATTTTGTGCTTAAAAAGTATGTGAGGATAATGTTTTCTTTGCTAGATATTCATGTGAATTGATTTCCACAAATACACCTCCTTAGACCCCACCTCTCTGTAATATTTTCCATCACACGACCCTTGTTCTTTATGACTTTACAGTTAAAGTGTATTCAACTATTAGATCGCTTTTGCAAACCTACATTTATTCAAATTCAAATTCAAATTCAAGATATAGGTAATTCATTCATGTTCATGTGTTGCAAGACATGGCGCAATTCATGGAACAATTTAGCATTCTATTTATAATCTTATTACTATTTACTTAGACATGTAACACTTAACATCCATTCATGGTCAAATTATTCTTATCTTATGCAAAAGGGGACTAGTCATTAATCAACTCAATGGAATTTGTTTCTTGTTACATTTCTTGTGTTTGAGTGTAACAAGTAGGATACTTTGGCCTCATATGGTGGCAAGTTCATGATGGTGCTCTTGTTGATGAAATTCAATTTGTTGTAACCTTTGGGTAAATTATCAGTTGTATTTATAATGTTGCATTCTACCATGATGGAAATTAGAAGTAGTTTTTATTATCATTTTAATTTATCATACGAAACTTATTCTTTTATTTTTATGAATGATATTTGGCCTCTAAATATGCCCAGAGTGGACAAATTACAGAGAAGGAAGATGTGTATTCCTTTGGGGTAGTGCTAATATAGCTAATATTCCAATTGTTTATACACTTTTTATTGCACGGTAATATGCATCTAAGTAATGAATTTAACGTCCAAGAAATAAAATAATTATTGTATATTTGAAAATATCAGTAATTATTAGTTGATGGATAACAACTTGTCTCTCTTCCCTAATTCTTTAAAGGGTTCTAGCTCAATGGTATGTTGAAATTTGGTTGTCATTGATGTCAACTAATCTCAAAATGGATGCAACATTCCTATGGAAGTTTGAAGAAGTATATGGAAGCCACTTTGAAGTATATGCACAAGCAAGACAAAGAAGAATACAGATGCCAATATAAAGAAGTATATCTAGAAGTTGCATCTAGTCTGAAGAAGGGTCTCTAGGGGAACATCATGCATATTAGTGTGAAGATGTACATAAGGAAGGTACATTATGCATATCCATTGAGAAGAATTACATAAGGAATGTATCCTACTACATGTGGTACATACGCAAACATCAATCCCAGCAAGTCACACTCATTCAAGCTGTAAGATAAAGTGTTGGTAGGGAAACCCAAATAATGTATGGGACAAAGGGTATTTGATAAAGATGAAGATGATTTTGACCAAGTTTGTGATGAGAGTCAAGCCAGTGTTGCTGATAGTAACAATGTTCAATGCAATGATAAGGGATGGATCCCAATGTGAAAAAGATAGATATTTTAAATTCAACCTCTACTTTGACTTTCGTCTCACCTCAAAGGAATATCAATGGGAACAACTATAAGATTAATCAAACACAAGATAAGATTGGTGCTTTTGTGAGCATTATAAGTTCAAAGGGTCCATTCAAAGGAATTGACAAAGAATATGTTGGGAATGACATGGAAATAGTTAATACTCTTAAGTCTATCAAGTTTGTTCAATTAGTGACAAAATTAGTTAAAAACAACAACCATGCGAGCAACAAAAGCATAAACGAAACTTCACCAAGTACATACTTAATATGGATTCCAAAAAAAAAGAAACAAGATGAAGCAACGGTTGTAATCAAAATTGCATGTATCAAGTCTTTAGTTCGACACATGAATATGACATCAACAACTAGCTTTGAGGACAAAGCTTTTCTTAATGGGAAGGCAATGTTACGAACATAAAATAATAAATAACTAATACAAATTAATAAAATTAAGTAATAATAATTAATAAATATTAACTATTAAAGATGTGACTCTTCAAGTGTTTCCCAATTCATATTTAAGGTGGGCCATCAATTGTAAAATATCATCATCTTGAAAAATATCATTTTATCAAATATGTGGGTTATTCAGAAAGTTTATTCATACTTATTTTGAGAATATTCGAATACATATATTACATTAAAAAATAAAATTTGAAGATGAAACACACCAAATCACATACTTGATATTATGCAAAACATTGCAGGCATTACAATAGACTATAATTCAATTTTTTTTCTGGAACAGACATAAAGTAACAAATCCTTTTCACTGGGTTGCTTGGGACAAATTAACATGGCCAAAATACTTGGGAGCATGGGGTTTCATCTAAGTACCCCACGTTTTTTGCATTAGCTCTTTTTGGAAAAAATGTGTGGAGAATCCTCAAGGAAAATACGCTATGGACTCAAGTGGTGTACCATAAATATATCTCTACACTCAACATAGAATACTAGATCAAGAATCACTCCTTATGTTACACGAACATTTCAAATATGTGGAAAGCAACCTTACATGCATTTGATCTAGTGGTATATTGGCTACAATGGAAAGTAGGAGATGGAATGAAAGTCAAAATAGGCACATATCTGTGGATTGGCTACATGGGCGATCATACTCTTCCAGATCATATGGTAGAATATATCCAAGACCAAGGTATTTTCTTCCTACATCAAATTAGTGACATAGAGAATACAAATAAGTGTAGACATGGTTGGATCATTACAGAGCACTTGGACATACCACAGCCCAATTGGGACACTTGGAAAATTAGATTTTCTCATTACAGTTATCCCACATCAGATTGGTCGACTCAACAGATGCAATTATATGGAGTAGGAATTTTGTTCAGGGAATACACCCCATGTTTGGCTTACAAAGTTCTGAGAGAGAAATAGGACATTCCTAATCTATCGTGGTGACATACAGATATCACGAAGATCCATGTTGCCTTAAAGGTAAAACTCTTCTCTTGGTCAACATTATCCCCAAAAATACCAGTCTCGAGCATTAAATGAAAGAATATCTACGAGGCACCAGGAAGTTGTCCCTTGTGCAAAGTTGAAAATGAAACTATTGAGCAAGTTTTCATCCACTGCTCATATATTCAACATATGTGGAAGATAGCACAATAGGTTAAAGGTTTTTTGCATCAATGGAAGGGGACTGATTTGCAAGAAGCTTTGAAGATTGGCTAGACGATCTAGTTTCTTCCAAGTTCACTCCGCTTCCTTTTTTCTTTATTTAGAATACCGGGATGGCTCATAACAAGATGAAGCAATGGTTGTAATCAAAATTGCATGTATATACTTCACCAAGTACATACTTAATATGGATTCCAAAAAAAAAGAAACAAGATGAAGCAATGGTTGTAATCAAAATTGCATGTATCAAGTCCTTAGTTCGACACATGAATATGACATCAACAACTAGCTTTCAGAACAAAGCTTTCCTTAATGGGAAGGCAATGTTACAAACATAAAATAATAAATAACTAATACAAATTAATAAAATTAAGTAATAATAATTAATAAATATTAACTATTAAAGACGTGACTCTTCAAGTGTTTCCCAATTCATATTTAAGGCGGGCCATCAATTGTAAAATATCATCATCTTAAAAAATATCATTTTATCAAATATGTGGGTTATTCAGAAAGTTTATTCATAATTGTTTTGAGAGTATTCGAATACATATATTACATTAAAAAATAAAATTTGAAGATGAAACACACCAAATCACATACTTGATATTATGCAAAACAGTGCCAGGCATTACAATAGACTATAATTCAATTTTTTTTAACAAATCCTTTTCACTGGGTTGCTTGGGACAAATTAACATGGCCAAAAATACTTGGGAGCATGGGGTTTCATCTAAGTACCCCACGTTTTTTGCATTAGCTCTTTCTGGAAAAAATGTGTGGAGAATCCTCAAGGAAAATACCCTATGGACTGTGGTGTACCATAAATATATTTCTACACTCAACATAAAAGACTGGATTAGGAATATGTCCTTATGTTACAGAAACATTTCAAAGATGTGGAAAGCAACCTTACATGCATTTGATCTAGTGGCAGATTGGCTACAGTGTAAAGTAGGAGATGGAAGGAAAGTCAAAGTAGGAACATATCCGTCGATTGGCTACATGGGCGGTCATACTCTACCAGATCATATGGTAGAATATATCCAAGACCGAGGTATTTTATTCCTACATCAAATTAGTGACAAAGAGAATACAAATCAGTATAGACATGGTTGGATCATTGCAGAGCACTTGGACATACCGCAGCCCATTGGGGACACTTGGAAAAATTAGATTTCCTCATTACAGTTATACCACATCAGATTGGTCAACTTAGTGGATGAAATTATATGGAGTAGGAATTATGTTGGGGAAATACACCCCATGTTTGGCTTACAAAGTTCAGAGAGAGAAATAGGATATTCCTAATCTATCCTGGTGGAATACAAAGATGAAGAAGATCCACGTTTCCTTAAAGGTAAAACTCTTCTCTTGGTCAACATTATCCCAAAAAATACCAGTGTGGAGCATTCAATGCAAGAATATTTACGAGGGACCAGGAAGTTGTCTCTTTTGCAAAGTTGAAAATGAAACTGTTGAGCACATTTTCATCCACTGCTCATATATTCAACATATCTGGAAGATAGCATAATAGGTTAAAGGTTTTTTGCATCAATAGAAGGCGACTGATTTGCAAGAAGCTTTAAAGATTGGTTAGACAATCCAGTTTCTTCCAAGTTCACTCAGCTTCCTTTTTTCTTTATTTAGAATACTTGGGTGGCTCGTAACTATGTTAATTTTGAGGATCGTATCATTCCTCTGGGAGTCTATGCATTTAAAAGTATTTCTACTATGGATGCCATGCCATCATAGAAAAAAATAAAAAAATCAAACAAAGTGATATTTGAGGAACAAGTGCACCAAACTTATCTTTGGTGTTTCTTCGACGGAGCCTCACAAGGCACCCCAAGGATATGTGGAGCAAGGATATAATATATACCACAACCAATAATTGGTCGAAATTTTCCACAGCTCTTGGTCCTAGCTCTAATAATAAAGCTGAGATGATTACCTTAAAATACACCTTACAATTAGCTCTCTCCAAAGCTTACACGTTATAGATGATTCAAAGATGGTTATAAATGGGATGAAATTCAGGTAGCCTCCCCAGAATATGCTCTTGAGACTCAAAGATGGTTATAAATTGGATGAAATTCAGGTAGCCTCCCCAGAATATGCTCTTGAGGCCTATGTTCGAGGAACTCATCTAGTATCAGACCTTTTCACTAGCATCATTTTTTAACATGTTTATAAAGAAAGGAATAAGATAACAAATGGATTATCGAAAATTGGCCTCCAGTTCGCCAAGCGTATTTGCTAGAGACGGGAATGCACAAATGACACTATTGTAGAAGATGATCCCGGACATATCTCTTGGTAATCCATATAGCCCCCGGAACGGTCCTCAATGGTAATCATGTATTGGACGGGATTCTATATTTTTTTTATGTTTATATGAACAATGAATACAACCTCATATGAGGATATCTAACTGGAAGAAGTATAAAATTCCGGTGATGGTTGATGAGACATCATGAGAAAAATCCTTCAATATTTTTGGAAATACAATCATAGAAAATGGAGGTTTTATATAAAGACTATTTTTATTCGATGCTTTTGTCTCTAAAGAATGTGATCCATTTTATTTTTAATAAAATGAATTGGGATAATTTTCCTATGGAAACAAAAAAAGACTAACTATGTTATATGTTATATAGAGTTTAGATTACAATTCTTTTACAGAGAGTGGAGATGTTATTTGTTCTTACTTGTTCATTATTCATAATTTTGGAAGGATGGTTGAGAGAATATCTTTATCATCTTAATAAATCAAATTTGATCATAAATATAAACATTAAATTTAACATTTTTTCTTCATGCTTACTTAAATGAAAAAAAAAACATTAAGCAAAATATAATGAATACAACATGAAACATAATCAAATGTTATGTAGATGTATTTTTTGAAAACATTTTTTAGATCATTAGGATGCGATCAAGTTGTCCCTTCCTATTGTATTGAAAAGTATAATTTATTTTCTGTAATCAAAGTTTTCATCAACATTATTGGACACCATTAACATTTGCAATGTCTCAACATTCAAATAACATTAAAAAAGACCAACACCAAACTTCCTATCCTAAACTAAATAACAATCCACATACATGCTTATATAAATATTAAAAACCTTTTTAAAGTATAGTTTCTACAATTCAGTTGAATCCTTTCGTGTCTTCAAAGCCCAAGGCTCTTAAACTGTGAAAATTTCCACTCCATTGAAATTATTAGCATGGTCTGATTCCGGTAGATCTTCAGCAAGAGCTACATCTCCTTTCATAAACAGGAGAGCACGTGCTCTGTAACCCATCTTCATCTTCTTACACTCGAAACCCAAGCTTGCTTTTCTTGTATTCTTCATGATTGCGGGTTATGGGACAACCACAGTTCTCTAGTGGTGTCGGAAATCTTAACCAATAGATTATCTATCACTCGCAAACCTTTGAATTTTCATGCAACAGCTCTGTCAATTGATAGGATGCAAATTTGATGCAGTTGCTAAATGGATTTAGAGAAAATCTATATAGCCATCAAATGTGATTGGAGAAATGTCAATACCTATTCGAACTAAAGATTCAAAATATAACAAACAAACAAAAAATTCAATCATTACAATAAAAATTGTATTTACATACTTATTCAATCTGCATAACCTATTCTACCAGCTGGACCTACAGCAGAAAAGCACGATGTTTAAAAGCTTGCACAGAATTGAAAGGATCCGATTAGACAGATTCCTACCAGCATGGAATTGATGTTAGCTGATATCCACAATAGAGAAAGGAACAAGTACGATCTAGAGGTATAGCAGAGGGATGCTCAAGCTGGTACCTTACCTCTTTCTCGCTTACGCTAGGGAGCACTAAGATAACTGCTTTACTCTGCAAATTTGACAGCAATGGTGACTCCCACAAAGACTTTAATAGATTCAAATCCTCTCAGCAATATATTTGGACAAGGGTTGCTCCCTTCCATCAAGGAACACGTAACCCTCTCTCACGGTGGCGAGTTTCTTCCAAGGGCAACAATGATCTTCTTGCTGTAAAAGCACAGGATCTGGATATGCAAGACACGCCACAGTTTTTTCTTTAACTGTGTGAATGCTTAATTTAAAATTCTATTATTTAAAATGGAAAATTTTGATTTTTTTGGTATGATTTTGAAAAAATTAGATAGAAATTTTTAAAAATTTTGGTTACAATTTTCAACTTGTCAAATTTTTTAAATGTTGAATCTATTTATAGTATTAAAATCATCATTAAAACATAATTAAATTCAAATTTTATAAAATAAAAAAAGTTTAATATCAATAAAACCCTGTTCGTACAAAATCATCACAAATTTTTAGACAATTCCCTTTATAAAGAAAGGATCTACAATCAAATATGAAGGAGCGCCCAAAGATTGCTATGAGATTGGCGTTATTCTACCCCAAAGGAAGCACTATCTACGAACAGCGATGAGAAAGTATGATCTGTGCTCTGATACCATCATGGGAAATCTGTTGGAATAGAGAGTTGAAAACAAAAAGGAGGAACATAATAAAACACACATGTCATAATTTGATATTAAGAATAACAATGGCACCCATTACAATATACTGCAGCTATGGAAGATAGAGTTAAAAGGTTTTTATATGTTCTAATCTATTTTTAATAATTTATAAAGTATGGATGAGAGAATATCTGATCCATTTTAACAAATCAAATCTAATCATTAATGTAGACATTAATTCGAACAAATCAAATATAGTTAAATATAATCATTATGGATAAACATTAAGTCCAACAAATCAAATATAATTAAATATAATCATTATGCATTGACCTCAACCTATTTGATTGGGAGAAAATGAAATGAGTTGCACGATATTAACCATAAAATCCACAACGAATATAGTTGGAAGAAATCATTATTACTTTGTTTTAGTCATACTAAGATATTTGGTAATAATGGAGATGAATTAAATCTATTGCATGGGAGAAAATGAAACGAGTTGCACAATATTAACCATAAAATCCACAATGGATATTGCAATCACAATTGACCAATTACAACTTCAAATTGATTTTAGTTCTTTCTAGAAATGGAAGTAGCGTTGAATAGCAATAGGAAAACACTAACTCCAAGTCTCCAACAAATCAAAATAATCATTATGCAGTGACCTCAACCTATTTGATTGGGAGAAAATGAAATGACTAACACGATATTAACCATCAAATCCACAATGAATATAGTTGAAGAAATCATTATTACTTTGTTTTAGTCATACTAAGATATTTGATAATAATGGAGATGAATTAAATCTATTGTCACAATAGTCAAAGTTGCCAATTACAACTTCAAATTGATTTGATTCTTTATGGAAATGGAAGTAGCCTTGAATAACAATATGAAAATATCAACTTGGGTGTAGCTACTACAAAAATCTATTTTACATGAAAATTAGGCGGCGGTGGTGGAAAATATTATTTTATCATTTATAAAATTTATTTTTTAATAAAAAAATTATAAATATTTTTTAAAAATCAATAGAATTAAATAATTAAATAAAATTATTCATTAATATTTAATTAATATCATACATATTACCTTTCTTTAAATAACTCATGAAAAGTATTCAAAATAATTTGGACATGTGTATCTAAGAAAATTACCATTTCTATCCTTAAAATCAATTGAAAGTATCATTTTATTTATCGATGTCTTTTTATGAATATCAAACTTAGAATATTGGGGGATCCCGTTCAGATGCCATAACTGTGGGGAGGCTAGACACCTTCGAGCAAATTGTCATCTGAACCTTCAAGATACGACTAATCTGTCTTTGACACACTTGGAAGCTCATATTGGTGCCGAGACTGATGATTCACTCACTGATGCTCTGGTGGGGAATATGGTTTTAGCATCTTCATCCTTTGAAGGTCAGCTCAAAGCTATTTTTCCTGCTTTTTACGCCTCTCTTTCTCACTTGGAGCTCTCTAAGGTTTCTCGTACAATGAGGGTTCTTTCTGAACTGAATAATCCTCCTACTCTTTCTTTGGGGTCGATGCTTGGAGGGGGATTGAAGTCTCTTAGTAATGAGGTTTCCATGCATCATGGGGTAGTGGAATCCTTACCTGATGCTCAGCTACTGGAAGATGAATCAGTCCTTCTGGAACAATTTGGGCTATCCTTGACAGGTGCACCCTCGAGCCCGGTGGAGCTTAGGGGTTTGTGTAAATATTCTATGGAGGTTTATCATGGTCTGAAAGCCCCCTTTACTCCTCTTAGGTCCGGGAATCCCAATGTTACTGTTCAGAAAAAACATGGAGGAAGAAGATGAAAGGAGCTAGCTCGGTCATCAGGTGGTGACGACTTCTCATTTTCTCCTACTCCTTCCCATGAGCAATCTGTTTTGAGTGATAATCAAGTGTATGTTTCGGATATTTTCAAACCTCTTAAAGCGGTGCAGGTTAATACCGATCTTACTTGATGTATCTTCTTTCTCTTAACCTGCGTGGGTCTAGGGGCGCCCATAAATTTTGAGCCCTTAAACACTTGGTTACGACTACTTGTCCAGATATTATTTTCTTCCAGGAAACTATGGTGATGGGGGAGAAGGCTTGAGCCCTTCTCTGGCGCTTCTTCCCTTCCCGGGACTACTGCAATACTGATTCTATTAGTCTTTCAGGGGGTTTACTTGTTTCCTGGAACCCCCTTCTTTTCAGCTTTCGACCTTTTGTTACTGTTGGGGGTATGCTTTTACTGGGCCGCTCACATGAACTTGATATGGATCTCCAACTCCTTAACTGTTATGGGCCTTATGTGGGTCATCAAATGTTCTAGTCTAAGTTGGCCACTGTGGGTCTTCTTGATTTTAATTCCTTGATTATAGAAGGGGATTTGAACCTTACCCTACAGACTGGGGAAATTTGGGGTGTCTCAGCTCCTTCTGATCCTCTTCAACTGTGGTTTCACTCTCTGTTTTCTCAGTATGGCTTAGTGGATGTGGCTCCAAAACCTATTTCGCACACCTCCCAGAATGGTTGAATGGGGGATACCCATATTGCTAAGAGACTAGACCGTTTCCTCATCGGTGAGCACCTACTTGATGCTGTTTCGAGGTGCTCATCTCACATTGTGCCTGCATGTATTTCTTATCACCTTCCCATTCTTTTGAACCTGGGCAATGGAGATTGGTTATATCGGTTTCCGTTCAAATATTGTTCGGCCTAGTCGTCTGACTCTTCCTTTGAGATTTTAGTTTATGATCTTTGGTCTACTACATTCACTGTCCGGTCTTGACACTCTATGCACACTTTACCGAGGATCCTACGTTCTTTGAAATAGGTTGTCATCCCTTGGTTCAACGGCTAACTACAGTCTCATCAAAAGTGGCTGATTGAACTTGATAACCTCATTTCGCCTTATTATCTGGATCCTAATAACCTTAACTTTGCGGGCTCGGATGCTCGAGAATTAAAGACTCTCGAGGCTAAGAAAGATGAGATTTTGTATCAGGAGGAAGTTATGTGGCTCCTGAAGAGTCGGGCACTCTGGATATCGACTGTGGACCGGAATACCTCCTTTTTCACTCCTTTGTAGAGATGCACTGTAAGCATAGTGCAATTTGGGAAATTGAAGACTCTGGGGGTTTGTTGGTCTATTCTCAGTCTGAGATTGAGGCTACTGTAAAAGTACATTTTGGGACTCTTTTTAAGAAGTCTAGTAATCTTGACTTGGCAGCTCAGATGCATATTCTACAGACTATGCCTTCTTTTTCTACCACTGAGGATATTATTCTATTGAATGCTCCGGTTAATTTGGTTGAGGTGGAGCGTATTATGCGTAATATGGCTAAGGACAAGAGTCCTGGGCCTAATGGCTGGTTCGTCGATTTTTTTCTTCAGTTTTTTTATCTCTTTGGTCCTGAGATAGTCTGTTTCGTAGAAGAATCCAGATTATCTGGTCAGGTTACTGGTGACCTCAATTCCACCTTCTTGGCTCCTATTCCTCAGATTGCTGAACCTAAGAGGTTTCATGATTTCTGCTCTATTTCTCTCTGTAACCTTCTCTATAAAGTTATTGCCAAGGTTATTGCGAATCACATTAAGTCTAGTTTGTCAAGGGGCATTTCTAAATAATAGTTTGGGTTTCTGGACCAACGGTTGATCTTTGATGCCATTGGAGCTACTCAGGAGATCCTTCACTCTCCCAAGGTATCTCATAGCCCCTCTTTTGTCTTAAAAATTGATCTGGTCAAGGCCTACGACTTGGTAGATTGGTATTTTTTAAGGTTGCTCTTGTTGAACGAAGGGTTGGATTTTGTTAGTACTTAGTGGATTCTCGGTTGTGTCACCTCAGCTAATTATGCAGTTCTCATTAACGGATGCCCTACTGATTTCTTCTAGAGCTCTCGCAGTCTTCGTGAGGGGTGTCCGTTGTCCCCTTTTTTGTTTATGCTAATTATTGAGGCACTTAGCAGGTTGATTTCTCAGGCGAAGGAAGAAGGTAAGATTGTGGGGATTAAGGTATCCAAACATCTTTTGGTAACCCGTTTATTATTGGTGGATGATGTTCTACTTTTCGAGATTGGTCGATTCTCAGAATGGCTTCATTTTAAATACCTTTTAGATATTTTCTTCTAGGCAACTGGTATCGTTATCAGTTCACCAAAGTCATGTATCTACTATCTTTGGGTTGATGATGGAGTCAAAGCTCAGGTGGCTGATCTTATGTCTTTGAACTATCATCAGTTGGAACTTGGTCTGACCTATCTAGGTTATTTTTTGAAACCCAACGCATATACCATAAGTGATTGGCACTGGTTAATTCATAAATTTGAAAAGAAGATTATAGTCTGGTACAAGCGCAGACTCTCTTTGGTGGGTTAACTAGTTCTTATTCAATCAGTCTTATCCAATCTCCCGATCTATTGGATTATAGTTGCTCGAGTTCCTCATTCTATTCTTCATCATATCAGGTCTATTATCTTCAACTTCCTCTAGTCTACTGATTCTGATAAGAAGGGTTTTCATTTAGTTGCATGGGACTGGATTTCTCTTCCTAGGTCAGTTGGTGGTTGGGGAATTCATAACCTCTTTTGGGTTTCTCAAGCCCTTCATCTCAAGAGTTTATGGCGTTCTCTTGATCATGCTGGTTTATGGGGAAGTCTCATGAAGGATAAATATTTGAAAGGTGCTTCATTAACTGAATGGGTCCGCTCGATCAGGAAGTCTTCTGTTGGTGTTTCCAACTGTGGGAGGGCTCTTTTACTGACTTTTCCTTTATTATTGAAGCACCTTGCATGGGTTGTTGGTGATGGTTTCCAGGTTCGAGTAGGTATCGATCCTATTGTTGGATGTAACATGTATCTCTCTATTTCTACTTTGGATGAGGTTCATCAGAAAGGCATTATCTTTCTGAATCAAGCTAAGAATGGGTGGACTACAGCTCCTTCCAACTACTAGCTTAAAGCTTGTGATCTTGGATTATCTGGTAATGGAGGAGAGGAATGGGATCATTACTTCCAGTCTATCTCACATGTGGGTATTCAACTTACATACTTATCTGACAGACTTGCGTGGAGTTGGCATGATTCTATTGGGGAGATTACTACTCTTTTGGCATACTCGGCCATTGCTCAGGAATACTCTACGCTGGATAGCAGATGGTGGTACAGTCGGTTGTGGAAATGGAAAGCGCCCTTGAAGATCCTTTGTTTCTCTTGGCTAGCTATGTCAAACAGAATTTTAACGGGTGATTATTTTTATCGCAGAGGTGGTATGGGACCAACTGCATGCCCACTCTGTCATCGGGCTTTGGAGACTATGGAACATTTATTTATGAACTGTGTTTTTACTCGACAGCTTCGGTATCATTTTTCAGGCATCTGTGAGATGTATTTTTAGTGGTGTTATGATTCTCTGGAGTCAGCATTGTTAATTTGGTTTAACAGTCAGCATACTCTCTCCTCCTTCCTTCTTTTTTTCTTTTGGGGACTCTGGAGATTGCGTAACTTGGTATTGTTTGAGGATTTCAATCTTACCTTTGCAAGTGCTTGTTCCTTTTTACTCCACTTTTTGTCGGATGTTCCTGTTCATTAGAGGGAGCCTCGTCTGTGTCTCTTATATTCTCCACAAGTTGATGTCGGTCGACCATGTGGTTTTTTCGATGGAGCGTCCCAATGTGGTGCTGGTGGTGTCCGGGGTTTACTTATTATCTCTCAAACAGAGCATTATGAGTTAAGCTTCAGTACTGGTAAGGGTAGTAATACTCAGGCATAGTTACTTGCATTGGGTGGATTATTATTTTTTGCTCAGCATCTTAATCTTACAGATCTTCAAGTTCATGGAGATTCATGTGCTGTTGTTGATTGGGTTAGAGGCTTACACACATTAAGGGTTGCTTCTTTGGGTCACTGGTACAACGGATCAAGTCTATGATGGGATTATATATAAATCTGTATTTCCATCACATATCTTGTCATTTTAACCAGAGGGCAGATTTTCTTTCAAAGAAGGGATTGAGGCAAAAGGAGAGGATCTTAAATTATATACATTTTGGTGGCTCGTTGAATAAAGCTGAAGGCTCTATTATCAATTATTAGGTTTTTATTGTTCAGACTTTTTGTATCGATTTATGTTATAGTGTTCAGAATGGTTCTTTTAGTTAAGCAGTTTTAGTCCAATAGTAATTTTGTGTGTAAGCCATACTGTTAATTTTGTTCTGATGCATTAAGTAGTATTTATTGGACTATGGTATTGTCGGTATATTTTGAATGTACTCTCTATCTATGAGATAGGTGTCTTATGTAAGTTTCTTTGATTCACACTTATGAATAGCAAGAAACTTTTTTTCATTGGAAAAAAAGAATATGAAACTTAGATTCATTCATATGCTATATTATATTATATACGATTTTATAAATTTTACAAATTACATAAGGAAATATAGTAAATATTTAATGTTATCATCATGTATTTCAATATCAAAATTTTAAAAATAATATTAAAAAAAAAACTTTAGAAATTCAAAATGCTCAAGAAAAAAATGTTACATTCAAAATTTTAACTCTAAATTCTAATAGTTGGCTTATGTAAAACCCTAAAATCCATCCTATAGAAAACATATAAACTTATATAATATATGAATTTATCATAAAATATTTAATGATATCCATGATGGGCATTTTTCTCCCTACTAATAGTCCTTGCCTACTTGCAGAGTAGCAGGGACTATAGGAATCGATTTCCTTCATTAGTATTACTTTGACACAAAAACCAAAGCATTTTAACCTAATGTTTTTGGTATTATTTTTTGTTCTAGCCAATTAACTAATTGGAGGCCTTATTTGGCCTCTATTCGAGGCAGATGGCCTCCTTCGTTGTAGTCTATGGACTCCATGTAGAGTGTGGCAAGTGTTGTGTCGTTCTCCAAGGCAGAGTTCCATGTAGCAATCAACATGCATTTGTATCATCGTGTCTCTCTTCCTGATGTCACTGCTCTCCCTAGTGCATGCATGGAAACAAGTTTACATGGTCTGCAAATATTCCTTCTAATATTCCTTGTATTCCCTACAGGTTCAACTGCTTGCGCCGACTCCCTACTCATCTCCTCTGGATAAACCAGTTTGTTGCAACTCGTGCACAATCGAAACCCATGGAATATCTGCAATCGGAGGTGGGGGCTCATCATCTACCGTGACCACTAGAATGGGTGCACTATGTCGTCGTACAAAACCAACATTGCAATTGGAACTGACTCAAACTCAAATTCATTGTGGTTGATGTAGAAGAAGTTAGACTGTGAAATTTTGCCAAATCTGTTCTCTTTACGAAAGTTCATGCTCCAATGCGGTTTAATTGTCGTATTTGAGCGATTTGAGGAATAAAGCGGTTAAATTTTGGCAAGCCTGTTTTTGAGGAGTCACGCTGCTATTCAATTTTTCCAAATATGTTTTCTTTACGAAACTTCGAGCTCCAATGTAGTTTAATTGTTGTATTTGAGGCATGATGGGGTTAAAATTTATGTCTATCTTGCATGGTATGTAACAAAACTAGGTTGATATTTTTAAATGCTTTTGTTAATTTTAGTATTGATGTAACTCTTTGACTTCTATCTCAATTACCTTATAGTATATGTATGTGTTTGCTTAGAAGGTCGAAGAGTTGTACAAAGTGTGCTTCATTGTAAGAAATTCTCAGATACATAAAAGTAGTGAAATATTGGATCAAATTTTATTCTCATGAAGTAAATGTAGAACATGATAACATGTATGTTAAACAATCTATCAGAAGGTTTCACCTCTTTATTTTTGCGTGGGACACAGATCAACCATTATTTGCATTACATGGTTCGATTCCTAGCAAGATTTGCAATGGGATTCTCATATGTTTGGCAACTTACTTTACTTGTTGTTGTTGTTGTTCCCTTGATGGCTATTGTTGGAGGTGCTTATGCTACAACCATGACTGTTTTGTCAAAAAAAGGCCAACTAGCATATGTTGAGGTTGGGAAAGTGGTTTAAGAGGTACCATCTTTATCTTATATTTTTATTAATGCTATGTTTTTACATATCTATATCCACTTGCATACAAGTTTCCACTGTTTAATGTCAATGTGTTTTGCACATGGGATTTCCTTGTCCTAGTAATTTTTATGGGAAAATGAAAGTGATACAACAAGACACCAATTTCAAGGTGGCTCAAATGAGATGTATTTTTATAGAAACAAAATTTTTGTGCTTCCTTTTTTCTTCATTCTACTAACTCTAGATAAGAAATTCAGATATGGTTGGAGTAATAGTTTTCAATAATGCAGAACTATGTCGAGTTTACCTCAGTTTTATATTTATGATAATGTCACAAGATGCATGATACCAATGGCATAAGTATTAGTAAATTCTAGAGAGTTGGGATAAATTCAACCTTTGTTTGAATACCATATCTTTGTTAATGTAGAATTTGCTAAAATCTCAAGCAAACAACTTGGAGTGCCACTGTCGTTATTATAAATTTGAGACTTTTCGGAAACATGGTGATGCAAATGAAGCAAATAGAAGGGTACTACCACGACTCATAATGTGTTTACAAAAATCAAATCATAACATATTTAAAGTTACAAATTGTAATTATCCTCCCATGACAGTGAGTATCGTTCAAACAAAATTAATTAAGCAGCCAATCTTTTTCTAAATCAGAATATATGTAAGCTACTTGAAAACAAAGTTCAAAGTTACAAATTGTAGTTATCCTCCCATGACTGCGAGTATCCACCAAAAATTGAACACAATTAAGCAGTAATGTTTTTTTTTGTAAATATCTTTCCATGACAACTAGTATAAAAAAAAACATTATTTTCAAAATTGAAAACAAAATTCAAAGGTATCTTCCCATGACAACTAGTATACAATAAAAAACATAATTAAGTAGTAAGGAGTTTTCTTAATCATAACATTGATTTAAACTGCTTGAAAACAAAGTTCAAAGGTACAAACTCTAATTATCCTCCGATAATAGCGAGTATCCACCGAAAAATGACCATAATTACGCCACCCTTGGGTGTTTTCTATTTGAAGAGTGCTATGTTTTTTTAACGCTGAAGATAAATCCCAATTGTTGAATGCTATTAAATGATCATTTAAAGCATTTCATCCATGGACCCCGTCTTCACCTTCAAATGCATCTGCGTCTCACTACCATTATTGGCTCCCTGGCCATCCACCTACCTCTTCCTCCATCTTCCGATGGATTTTTACTTCCTCAAAGTCTCCCTCCTCTGCCCAATCGTCGGCATGTCATTGTGGTGACCATGCCGCACTTCTTCCTTGAAAATTCTCCTTCTATTAACCTATGATTCATTTTTTATCATCCTTCGCATCATTGCCCGCAATAGAAAATGAAATTATTTTAGCAAAAGCAGTTTTCTCTTATCCTTCTCCCTTATGCTTTTGCTTTTGCGTAGCTTCCGCGTGGCACGTGGCCATTCTCTTTGGCAGGGACTAAGCTGCCACACAGCTTTTCCCCTTGTTTCTAATGAGACATATCGTTGTGAGTGTATCACATTAATCACACATTGAATGGTACACTCTCTTAGGATCCTAATGTAATGTAATAATGCAAACATTGAATGATTTGCATGGTAAACACAAGTGAAATTATTCTATAATGTATAATGTCCTTTGAGTTCCATCACCTAAAAATCCTTGTAGTGTTTGGGCATACCATATAGTATTAGAGTGAGACAATGATTTATATGCTCTGCAATTGTTCTCATCATGGCCTACTGGTTTACAGAAATTGCAATATAGATTATTTGGAGTTTGTACATATTTCTATAATAAGTGACACTCTTGTGGTCTGTGGCCTCTAGTTCTATAGATTTCACACCAAGGCCCCTGAGCCTGTGGTAAAGGGTTAGGTGCTCCGGTTGCAATATAATCTATGAAAACAGGACAATGGTCCTTTGAATGTCCTTGTGCTCTACACTTTGTACACCAAATTTCTTCTTTAACATCATTTCCTTTCTTAATATCATGCACTTGCAAACTTAGGTTTGCTATTTGGTTCTGCAACTACGCAACATCGTTGCTTGTTCCAGCAATTGGTGAAGCTTCTAGTTTCATAGCCATCTCTAGAGCTTGTTCTTGAGTAGTGAGATTCTGTTGCATAAGAGGAAGTCTAATATAAGGAAGCAGCGCAGCAATGAACCATTCCTTATGCTGCTGCGGTACAAACTCAAAGCTTACTTGATCTATCAAGGCTTTGAACTTCTGGTCAAAGTCCCATACTGATTCTGTAGGTAACTGTTTTATGTCTTTGAGTTCTGTTATGCACTGTGATTCTGATTTAGGTTTCTTGAATTCTTTAATCATAGCACTTCTTACATCAGCAAGCGTCCTATTCTGTGCTGCTGAGTATTTCATAAACTAGGTTAAGGCTCTCTCTCTTAGTGTGGTTGCTAACTGAACCAGCTTAACAGCATCATCATTAATTTGTTTAATCATCCAAATGGCTTCACATAGAAACCAGTGTTGCTCAGGGTCTTCTAGCCCTGTTCCTCTAAAGGTTGGTAGCTTCATGTCATCACCCATCCTTCTTGCGCTAGGTTGACGTGGATGTGTTGTGGCACTGCCTCCGGGATGGTTAAACAAAGGTGGGGCTGAGGTACTAGAAGTACCGTGCGGGATACTAGAGGGTGTTACTGCGGGGTTATGCTGAGCCCCGTCTGGCTTTTGCGGTGTAAAAGGGTGATAAGGGATATGAGGACTCCCTTATCTCTCTATATGGCTCACTCTACGAGCTCGGCTATCTTCTGGGCTAGACTCAAAAGAATGCTGGTCGAGGCCTACTTTATACCATTTTCCACTACGAGTGCAACCAATAACTTCAAGATCACTATCAGAATCTGCGGACATTACTTGTCTATGCTATTCATCAGAAGCTATGCATAGTTTTCCTTTTTCATATAAGACCATTTTAATCCATAAGTTCAGAGAATTTAAGAACTTACCCCTGTATGCTTTGAAGAAGCTCCTCTCAGCCTCGCTGAAGCTCTTTCTTGTATCTACTGCAAACTCGGTGATGAATCCTTCCAGCAGACTGTTCAACTAAAAGTCTACTTCGCAGGACATAGGATTATCTACCCACTTCAAAATGCTAACTAGCTCAGGCGTCCAAACGATAGGTTGATCAACATGCACAGTCGGTCCAGTATCTGCTAGCTTGGATACCCACTGATGCAACTCGAGTGAAAATGTTACAAAGAAGATTTCGTGAAGCTCGGTATAAATATGCTTCTGCAACCAGTCCTCTGTCTGAAGCCTAGGGCTTCTATTTTCACGTTCAGCAAACTCTCTAGCCTTTCAATCAAACCACTCTTGAATTTCTTTAGCTGTAGGATTCCAGCACCACATTGCCTTCAAAATAATAGGGTTAAATCCGGCAATGGAACCATTTGTTCGCTGCTTTCTGGAAAGACCCGGGTTTTCAGGATGCGCAGCAACAAACACCGCTTTGGCGCACTGGCCCGTTCTGCAACGAGCTACGCAGCAGCCCGAAGTCTCACCCGAAGTGGCTATGGGGGGGCTAAGGAATCAAGTTTCCTTAAACCAGGTGGTGTGGAGTCTACATAATTCTCTCTTCCCTTCTTGGAGGTAACCCCTGAATAGAGCGTCTTACTCTTTCATAGGTCTCCCAGTGCTACAGTGCTGGAACTCACTCTTCTCAGCCGAGCTGTGCGGTAGCTCCGCACCTGCGCACGAGTCTTTTACCCGCTACCCCCGATACACTATTTATCATCTCTTCCCTTGCACCACAGCGCAGTAACACACTCCTTTAGCACTGCGGCGATAGTGTTCTTACAGACTCCTTCGACAATGCACAAGTACAACTTCTAAGGGAGCTTCCCGGATTTACTTTACATAATCATTCATAAAGATAGCGAAACATTCATAGAAACATAGACAGTAAAGAAAAGAAATCCAATCACATAAAGAATCACCACAACAACAAGAATTACGTGGTTCACTTCCAGGAGGGAAGCTACGTCCACAGGAACTGTGTTTTATATTATCTTGAGATGGGGATAACACAGTTCCACTGCGCACACAGCTGCAGCCTTAGATCTTTCTGGGAAAATCCACGCACAGAGCTGGGAGCCCTTCTCTTAGATCTATTCTCTTCTTCTACAGATATTACCATGACAAAGACATACAATTACATTTTTTTCTCAGTCCTCTTGCGACTGGTCGATACATGCAATGGCCCTTATGCCAAGCGGTCTTCCTGCGAGATCGCGACCTTCTTACATGCACAAAATGATCATTAACAACTTAAAAGATACAGCAATACAAATGACTCAGACATCAACTTAGACTGTCCGTGTAACTCAGTAGCTATCTAACCCGTTTCCCTTTTCAATTACACATATATATAGGTGGCCCTAAGGGTCGCACCTTTACAAAACTGTGGGCCTTTCCCAACAGTGATCCCCAAAAACCCTAATTGCGGACACGGCTAGGTGTACTGTAGGAACCTCTTGCAGTCACGTCGCAGCTTCCTGGAGACTCTGCAATTTCTGGCATAGATCGTGGGTATGGGCGCTGCTTCATCATTCTTTGCTCCTTGTCCTTCGCCTTCAATGCTTCGGCCCGTTGCTCTTCCTTGGTCCGAGCAACCATAACTCCTGTACTTTTCCTTAATGAGGGCAGCTGAGCCCTCTATTCCGCCGCTTCATTTACTGTGGTGGTTGAGCTTTCTACTCAGCCACCTTATTTATTCTTTCCTTTGACTTGTGTGCGCGAGCTCCATGATTTCCAGCCCGCAATCTGTGGTGAGCTCGTCCATCTGGCGCCGTACTGCGCACTATTCATTTCTACCCAAAAATGGTGCTTTTCCTCAAAATTAGCACTTTTCCATCAAAACTTAGTGCTTTTTCCTAAAACTTCGTAGCTTTGCCATAGCTACAGCCTATGCTCCAACAGGGCCCTAACACTTACTTGTGGCTCATCCCCGAGCCACTCGCACTATCTTGCGGTCATTTTACTTATGCATCTGACTTTGCTTGGGTCGCAGCGAAGGCTTGCTTCCACTGCGCAATAGTGGAGTCCATGTCTTGCACGCACTTCGTAGCTGTCTACAGTAGGTCTGAAGTAGCTTCTTCTCCTTCCGCGCCATCGACCAACTCTTGAGACTCAGCAAATGCTTTGACCTTGGCCTCTTCTTGGGTAGTAAGTTCAGCATACTAATCCATAAATGGCTGAATGATGTTGGCGAGAGTAGCATCTTTGTCTCTGAGCCTGTGCAGTTCTTGCTGGACTTTGCGGACTTCACTCATCTTTCTCATTTTGGCTAAGCCTTGCAAGGGCTTAGCTTCTTCATTCAAAATAGTTAGGGACTGTTCTACTGCTTTCACCTGTTCCAAAAGGGCAACTTTAGAAGGGATCTTCTCGAGCTCAGCCCAAGCCTGCATAGCTTGCGTCATTAACTGCTGGGCTTATCTGTTCTGCACTTCATTTGGGTAGAAGCTATGCGCAGTGCTTTAAGGCGTTCTTGCTTATCATCTGCGGGAGGCACTACAACATGAGCTTCCAACTCAACAAGCTGCTTTCTATGGTCCTCAGCCATAGCAACTACTTGTTGTTCTAGGGATTTCATCGTTCTGCCAATGCGTTGCACTTTCTTAACTAAAGGAAGGTCTGGTTGAATCTGGCAGGCTGGCAGCTCCTAGGCGATTTCATCGACGGCATCCCTTAGCCCAGTGTCTCGCACTTTGTGAAGTGCAAGTTGCGCAGAGATCTCCTTATAGCCTGCCCTTAGCTCTAATTCCTGCGTCTGCAGTATTTGATTGGCATGGAATGTGGAGAGCTCCCTAGCTCTAAGCTCAGTAGAGACCTGCTCATGAACCAACTGTAGAGTTTCCAATGGAATTAGTGACAAATTTATTTCAACAGGGCCAACCACACTTACCTGCGGTGCAGCCAGAGGATCCGGGAGTGTCATGCTTGCGGGCGGGATGTGGACGACTTATGGCATCTGCGAGCCGGATGCTGGCGCATGGGTCTCCACAACTCATCCTGCGAGACCTTTCAACTCCACGAACTGCAGATCCAGAGCACTTCTGATATTGGCCTGAGAGGCACGCAGCTCCTGAAATGGCTCCTTCAAGTACTGGTTGAGCCTCGCGGAAAGGGTCTCGTAGGGTTCTTCAGTCACTTCTGCGGGGTGCGATAACTTCTGCTTCTTGGTATCCGGTCCTGACGGACCTCTACCATTCTTTTGCTCGATCATTTCCTTGCCCTTATCTTTCTGTGGCGCCTCAGGGGGAGGCATCATGGCAGCGGCTTCAGCGGCCTGCTTCCATTCATCTAGTCAGGACTTCACAGTGTCCTCCATGTCCTGGGTAGTCATTCGGTAGATCCCTATGGCCCATTCTTCCGACTGAATTCCACGAGGGAGGAAATAGATTTCATGCAAGTTGGCAGAAAAGACCAACTTCATTCCATAGAGTTCTGCCTTCTCCTCAGCAAGCCTCGACATCTACAGGATGGTATCCCTGGGGAGATGATAATACTCGAAGAACACGACGCGGTTCATCTTGCGCTTCACGGGATTACTAGAGTCCTAGAGGTTGACATAGCGCATCCCTGTAACTTCTCCTAAGGGGTGCGGAAGAAACTGAGTGTTGGGCAGTTCCTTCCACCCGACAAAGGCACACAAGATCAGGAGCCAAGAGAAATGGAACAGCTGATTTGGGGTGTCTTGAAAGTTCTGGCAGTCTTCCAAGAATGAATTCAGGAGGAAGAGACACCAGTTATACTGCTCTCCCTCCGCAGTTGCAATTGCAAGCTCTACAACAGCACTAGGGACTTCTCTAGGTCAGCATTTCGTTAAAAGTCTGCATGCGAGCAAAATGCCTGTGAATCTGAGTGCTTCATCTTCAACTACAGTGAGGTCATAAACCCGACCTCCTCTCAACAATTTGTATTTCTGCACCACCTTTGCAACCAACTTTCGGTCCTTGTCTTTACCAACGAAATGGAAGTTGGGGTCCTTACCAACCTTAGATAGGCTGGTAATTCGATGAATCAGGTCCACATTCAGATCAATTGGCCTCCCTAGCCAAAGATAACCACCGTGAACACAGGATAACAGGACCTTGACAACCGCATTAACTTCATTGCTACGCCCGAAGTGCGGTAGCTTCAACAGGTTCAACAGTCCAGGCTTTTCTAGATTTACTGCAAATTCCTGCAGGACGAATTCATCAATCTTGTTAACAGGATTATGGACCACCGTCAGATAGTGATCTGGAACGAATTGAGGATACATTCTATAATCTCCCAAGTTGTAGTCAGAAAACTTAACCAGCGGGATATGTCCAAGCAGGGATCCTTCTTCTTCCAAAATTTCTGCCATTGGTGGCAGCAGAATCAAATACTTGGAGTTCTTGGGAATACGCACCTCAGGTGCATCATCTGGGTGTGGAGGAATGTAGTTAACCAGAGTGGCCAAGGGCTCTGGAACGGGTACCTTCGGCTGCTGCTGCTGCTGGGGCTATTGTTGAGACGCCGTTGTGCCCGGGGACTGTCTAGGATCCGAGAAAATAGGAAGCTTGGCAATCTTGATCGGGGTAGCCATACCGAAGTCTAACCCTCTGCGTCTGAAGTGACAGATGAATTCTTCAGTTGATAGGTTCTCCGACATGAACCTACATACACGAAAAACACTGAACAGAAAAGGGCGGAACAGCGTAGGATGCGAACTCTGAAAACAGAGGGAAGCAGTCTATATGACAAGGCTCTGAAAATAATGGCTAAGACTCAAACAGGACAACTATACAACTCAATAGAAAGGAAAGAAACCCAAGCATATACGAATGAGGAGTATTTATAGCTAAGGGCAGTAGTAGGTGCGGACAAGTGGCACTAATAACCGTTGGCACCTAAGCGGATGAGTTGACAACCCCCCTCCCCCCCCCCATGCCTCTGTGGTGCATTAAATGCAAGGGATGGGCTCTGACAACCTTTGGGGGATGTGTTAAAGCCTTCGACTCCTTAATTAAATGCGAATCTTAGGGAAATCAAGCCGAATCTATCAGAGCAGGTACAATTAGATGGCGATCTCATCCTTCATTAAAACTTAGACGCGGCTACAAAACTACCGCAATTCAAATTTTCGGTGGTTAACTTCAGCATGGGTAACTGTGCACACGGAGGGATCCACGGCGAGGAGAACTCTGTAAGAGTGACAAATCAACAACAGGGAACTCCGTAAGAGCGAAAGTTCAACAACCCGGGGAAATCCGCAAGAGCGAAAATAGGCTCACTCAGAACAGGCTTTATTGACTGCGCGGATGTTTCGAGGAACTGCGCGGGAAGCCAAAGACTGAAAATGTCTCGCGACTTCCGTGTAGACTGTGATAAATGTGATGCCTCTTTCAATTACACTGGACATCTACATGACTTTAGCAACTGATTAGGTCGACAAGGCGGAGTGGCTGTCCCGATAAAGCTTGAGCCGACTCCCATTGATCATTGTGGGAAGCAATTCTGCATTAAGCTTCGCAAGCTTAACTGCTCCACCTTCTCCTATCTTCATCACTTGAAAAGGGCCTAACCAATGTACACGAAACTTTCCTGGAAACTTGATGAATTTACTATCATAGAGGAGTACCAAGTCTCCTTCCTGAAAGACTTTATTCTTAATATGCCTGTCATGCCAAGCCTTCTGTCTCACCTTCTGCACTTGTTGATGGAATCCAGCTAAAAGCCTGTCTTCTTCTAAGGAAACCAATTGTGACATCCTTTCACTCATAGTATCAGTATCTGCCATTTCTGTAATTTGAGCAATTCTAAGACTGGGAACAATGTATTCCATGGGCATGACTGCTTCTTGTCCATACACCAAATTGAAAGGTGTGTGACCTATTAATTTCTTGCATGTGGTTCTGTAAGACCATAACACATCTATTACTCTAAGGTCCCAATCATCTCTTTGTTGATTACAGATCTTGGTTAGGGCATTCTCCAGAATCTTATTGAATTCCTCCACCGTACCATTAGCTTGAGGGTGGTAGGGTGTACTCTTATGGTGACTAATGTGGAATTCTTCAGTAAGGGCCTCTATAGTCTCGTTCAGGAAATGTGTGCCCTGATCACTCATTACATTCAGTGGACATCCAAATCTAGTGACAATATTCTCAAAAATGAACTACGCGGCAGTGACAGCGTCGCAATTCTTAACTGGCTTCGCCTCATCCCATCTGGTGAGGTATTCAGTAGTTGTGATGATGTATCTTGCGCCGGTTCTCTTTCCTGGTGGTTTGATAGGTCCCACAAAATCAATGGCCCACTTATCAAAAGCATGCACTGTTATCTGGGGTCTTAGCGGCAGTTCATCTCTTCTTGAAGGTTTTCCTGTTCGCTTGCACACATCGCTACACTTGCAGAATTCCTTAGTATCCTTGTGCAATGTTGGCCACCAAAGACCTGCGGCTAAGATCTTTTTCGCAGTCAGCTTTCCTGCAAAATGGCCTCCTGCGGTTCCTGAGTGCGCTTCTGCGATTATGGAATTCTTCTCATGCGGTAAAATGCATATGCGCAAGACTTCATCATGGACCAACTTATAGAGCTGTCCTGCTATCAAAGTGAAGTCTGCGGCTTTGACAACAAGTTGTTTCTTCTGCTGCATTGTGAACTCAACTGGCGCTTGCCCTGTAGTGAGAAACTCAAGAATATCGGAATAATACTCGTCTGCTGCTTGAACATAAAACAGCTACACATCAGGCAGATTGTCCTCCAAATTTGTAGGTTCCTCCCCTGACTCTATCCTAGATAAATGGTCAGGTCCTGCATTCAATCTACCTGGCTTCACAATAATCTCAAAATCATACTCCTGGAAGAGGAGTAGCCATTTGCAAATTCTTCCCCCTAACACTGGCTTAATGATCAAGTACTTCAAAGCAGAATGGTCAGTATACATTTTAAAATGAGCACCCAATAGATAGTGCTTAAACTTCTGTAAGGCATACACCATAGCGAGTCCTTCTCTTTTTGTAGTGGTGTAGTTCTTTGTAATGTCCCTTGTTAGGAATTTTATTAAAATGGCAATTTTTCGCTTTTTTCCCTAGTTCGACCTTTGACTAGTTTCAATCTCTAGGTTCCAAATTTGCCCCAAATGATCCCAAATCTTCTGAGAAGGTATATGAATGATATTAGAACATAAATATGTGTTTCAGGGATGCCTTTGTACCTTTAAAACACTTCTGCAAATACTCTTTCAATTCTGGTCAATGTAGGTAACTTTACTAGTGATTCCCCTTTGATTAGTATTGGTCTCTAGGTCTCAAATTGACTCCAAATGCCTTCAAATCTTCAAGGAAGGTTTATGAATGATATTAGGAATTGAATATGATGTTCAGGGATAACATATGGCCACCAAAATACCTCTTCAAACTCTCTTAAGATTCTGGACCAAGTATGCAATCTTACGAGTAATTTGGGGTTCAAATTCCCCTAAGGTAAGTACTGAAAATGGCTTCCCAAATGACTCCAAACCCACTCAAATTTATGAACAGAGGTAAGTAATGTGTTAAGTATGTTATTAAGGTCTCATATGCACCATTAATGGTTTATTACAACTGTTCTCATCCTCTCCCATTCAACTGCAAAAATCCCCAATTCGACCCTTGGGGAAATGGCACTATTTCTTCTCCCAATGCAATTAAATTGAGTAAAAATGCTTCAAATGCTCAAGTACAGTACATTAAACTTGTATAAGACATCCATGGCAGTATATTTATCACAAATATATCAGAGAATCATCCATTCATTCGAAATCATCATCAATACATTGGCTCACAACAAGGTAGTGGGGAAATGGCATTGTTCTTCCATTAAAAATGAGATTTATACATTTCTACTTGGAATTTCGACCTGAAACTTTTTGGAGATGAAGAACAGAGTATTTAATTCATATTAAAAAATAAATGGGGCATTAGAAGCTCCCCCAAAGAGTACAATAGCTCACCAAAAACGCCCTCCCTCAAGGATCAAGAATATGCCATCAAAACAGGAAATGGTTGAAGGAGTGAGCTGCAATAGAAGAAACCATGATCTTCCCTGTAGCTTACACCTGAAAATAAAGACTCCATTAAAGCTCCAAATGAAAGGTCTGAATGGCCTTTCCAATTACCAACTTGGATGGGAATCTTTCACCCTCGAAATTGGCTAAGGCAAGAAACTAGTCATCCACTAGCTCTCCCTCTTCACAAATGCAATTGCAAATTCTACAAATGATCAAAAGCTGGTTTCATTCTTTGTTATTGAAATTTATAAACTTCTAATGTCCTCCATGGGTCGAATTCCTTCCAAGAGACTCATGCCAACTCATGTTGGGAAGACATTCCAAAGAACGCCACTTGTACAACAATTCCTAGTCTCCCACTTCCACCAAATCACATGTGGAAGCATCTTAGCTTCCCTAACACCCTTGAGCGCCCTCTTGGAATCTATTTTTAGCCCTGACATGTCATATATGTCATATGTCATCCTTCAGGTCTGATTTGTGTCATAGGTGTCATAGCATCTTCATCATTGTTGTCATAGAGCTAGGGAATCTAGCCCAAGTGTCTCACTAGCTCCAAATTGCCTCTTCCTCTTCCATGGGAGTTACTCTTCCTCTATATTTCGATCTTGGATGAGTCATGCAATGAATAATACCTTCTGGACTCCCCCAAGTATGTTACCATTCACCTTGAATTCGAATTGGTGAGAGAATGATGCCAAGTGTAGTGGGGAAATCTAGCCATATGTGAGTCCCACTTCCTCCATGTGTCTTCAGTATGAAATTCCACTTTGATTTTCACTTGTATATATTTATTTAGCTCCTTTATTAAATATTTATGCCATTCTAATGTTCAAACATCATTTATTATCCCCATTATTCCAAATCCCAAAGCTTCCACCCCAAACCTAGGAAACTAGTAATTTTCCTCCTTGGCAATTATTTGACCTTTAGCATCAATTTGACAAACTCTAATGAATAGGGCAATGTGATTAGGCCATTGTGACCCAATACCAAATTTGGGACATGACATTCTTCTCAGCTGTAGACAACTTTCTGCTAGAGTAAGCAATGGGGTGGTCAATACCTCCTTCTCCCGGTTGTGTCAGTACAACCCCCAATGCTATGGAAGAAGCATCTACATGAACATGAAAGGGTTTTCTCCAGTCTGGGAAAACTAGAATAGGTGCTGTGACCATCTTTCCTTTAAGTGTGTCCAAGCTGTGTTGGCATTCTTTTGTCCATTGGAATTTCGAATCCTTTTTCAGCAGTCTTTCCATAGGCGCACTGATCTTTGCATAACCCTTGATAAATTTCCTGTAGTATCCTATATGACCCAATGTAGTGCGCAATTGTTTGACTGAGTTGGGCGCAGGCAAGTTAGCAATGATGGAAACCTTCGTAGGATCCATCATGAGTCCTTGTCTACACACAATGTGACCCAACAAAATACCAAAAGGAGCACAGAAGATACATTTTTTCAAGTTAAGGGAAATCTGATACTGTCTACATTTTTCTAACATCATCCTTAGATTCCCTATATGGTTCTTTAGTAAACCAGATACAATCCAGTCATCAAAATATACTTCTAGAAACTTATGAATGAATTCTTTAAAAACAGCAACAACGACTCTAGAGAAAATAGCAGGAGCGTTTTTAAGACCAAAGGGCATTACCGTATACTGGAATGAGCCCCATTCAGTAGTAAAAGTGGTCTTATGGAGGTCCTCTGGATGGATTCTGATCTGATGGTATCCTAAAAAGCCATCAGTGAAGGAGTAAGCCTCTTGTACTCCAACATTGTCAAGCACTTCATCTATAAAGGGCATAGGAAATGGGTCATGCGCTGATGCGTCGTTGAGCTTGCGCAGGTCCACGCAGATTCTTATTTCACCTTTTGTCTTCTTCTCTTATACCACCCTAGGACTAATCCAATCACTTTCCTCTACTGGCTCAATGATACCAGTTGCGAGCATCTTATCAATTTCTTCTCTGACCTTTTCTTTATATCGCGGGTTCAACCTGTATGGGCACTGTTTTACTGGCTTGGCGTCCGCTATCAAACGTATGCACATAACTCCTAAATCTCCTAGGATGCCTTTCATTTCTGTAAACTTGGTAGGAAAGATATCCTGGTACTCATGTAGTAAATCTGTAATATGGCCAACAGTTTCATCATCCCAATAATCTCCTATAGAGGCAAACTTGGGTTCGTCTTCTGTACCAATGTTAATCTTCTTGAGCTTGATGTGTTCTGTAATGGCAGGGATATCAAGATGAGGGCCTTCGACTTTGCGCGTCCCTTCTAACTCTGGAATATTGATGTTGCGAGGATCATCATCCTCTTCTCCAGTGGTGAAATTGTAGCATTCCAGGGCATGTTCCATCTGGATAGCCCAATCTGGTTGAGAATACTCTGGTAAAGGACATCGTCCAAATATATTCTTTCTAATACACTTTAAAGCCTGATCGATGCTTGGATGTTCTGACTCAAAGCTGAAAGTGAGTTGAAAACTTTCAATCATGAGAGGCCAAGTGATAGTGCCTCAACGCAATTCTGTTTCAGTGTACCATTTCCTTTGAACTATATCCAACATGTGGATGAATAGGTGAACCCACTCATCCTCTGGAATATCTGACCATTGCTGAATACATGCTTCAACGTGTGACCTGGGGTCACTATGTCCATCATATTTGTGCAAAACTCCTGCTGTAGTCTTTTGAAATCTATGCAGTATCAACCTGCGACAGTCTTGCCATGTGTCGATATTTTCTTTATGCGCACCCCACCATCTTGCAGGTGTAGCACGCAGTGCTACCTCCAATGCTTGTATGTGTTGCTCATCTGGGATTTCTTGTTCATATGCATGTATGAATTCACTTACTCCAGTTAAACCATCAAATATTAGAGTGTTATTCAATTTTGTGCCAATCCATCAAATTCATTTAGTCGTCATGGTGCAACGCCTTGCAGAAACCTCATGTAAGCGATTATGCCAGTTTTCCAGTCCTACTTCTGAATTTGATGTGCACGAGCTATCTCATCGCCAGCTGATATGGTCGTCCGCTGTGGGATTGACATAATCATTATGACTAGCAGTCATCTGATACAAACTTTCCATGTGGCGCACTTCTTCTTCTGCTCGAATGGGTTCAATATACCATGGTCCTTGAAGGGGATCAAGTGGTGCAATGACCGTAATCTGGTCATCCTCAAAGGTCATCTGTCTTTTCTTCAATTTAATGACAGCCAGATTTTCAAATTCCTAGTCTATGCCTAAAAGTGCTGGGTAAGGTCTACTGTCATCCAGAATTTTGATTACTTCAAAGTCTACAAAACTTCTTACTCCCTCAATATCAATGGGTACATTGGGTAATCTGCCCAATGGAGAAACTCGTTGTTGATTTGCTAGTCTTAGATGGATAGGAGATCTAATAAGTTGAGGACTACCCATCTATTCCCAAGTCTGCATGGTGAGAACATTAACTTCTGATCCTAAATCCAAAATGAATTCGTCCATTTCAAATGCTCCAATCTGCGCTGTGAGTCTCATCTCTCTTCCAGTTCTAGTATGACTACTGATCTTATGAACAGCACGCTGCGCTGTGTTCATCGAAGCATATTGTTGACACTGATCCAACAGGTGTTGAAGTTCCATAGTTGCTTTTTCATTGCGCAACAACTTTAAGCAGCTTCTCAGGAAAGCATGAACACTGCCTAGTGTATCGTCCTCATCAGGCCTTCCATATGTAGTAGTCTACTCTTGTACCAGGTTCTCTTGACTTGGCACATGCGGTCTGATATCATTGTGCGGTAATGCGACAGAACTTAAAGCTCGTGGATCTGAGAAATAATCTTGATCTTGCTTGAATGCTTCTTTTTGCTTCTGCATGTCGAGCAAGGATGGTTTAATATTAGCGCGGCGCACCCATTGTGTTGCTGGCTTTCCAGTTCCCAACTCTGGCGCACCAGTGGTTGCACCACTACGCATCACTATATTAACTGTGGGATCTAGTTCTCTTTTTTTCTGTTGCAATCAACTGAATATTTTGGTTAACCTGTGGCTTCTTTTCTTGCATCTTGGCCATCAACTGAGTGAATTCTTCAATGACATGATCATAAGATTTACAGTATCTGCAGGTGGTTGTAGGTTTTTGTCAATCCCTTGCATAATGGCCTTGAGCTCCGCAGTTATAGCAAGTGATCTGTCCTCTTCCACGACCAAAACCTCCCGCACGTCCTCGGACCCTGTAATTTCCTCCTCGGCCTTCGCAAGCTGGGTCATACTGCGGACCTGCTGTGGGTCCCTGTGGTTCTAACTGTACTCTATAAACATCATGTTTTCTTTCTATCATAAGGTCATATGCTCTGTAATTGTTGTCATCTTGGCCTACTGATTTACAGAAATTGCAATATAGATTCTTTGGAGTTTGTACATATTTCTATAACAAGTGACACTCTTGTGGTCTGCGGCCTCTAGTTCTACAGATTTCACACCAAGGCCCCTGAGCCTGTGGTAAAGGGTTAGGTGCTTCGGTTGCAATATAATCTATGAAAACAGGACAATGGTCCTTTGAATGTCCTTGTGCTCTACACTTTGTACACCAAATTTCTTCTTTAACATCCTTTCCTTTCTTAATATCATGCACTTGCAAACTTAGGTTTGCTATTTGGTTCTGCAACTGCGCAACATCGTTGCTTGTTCCAGCAATTGGTGAATCTTCTAGTTTCATAGCCATCTCTAGAGCTTGTTCTTGAGTAGTGAGATTCTGTTGCATAAGAGGAAGTCTAATATGAGGAAGCAGCGCAGCAATGAACCATTCCTTATGCTGCTGCGGTACAAACTCAAAGCTTACTTGATCTATCAAGGCTTTGAACTTCTGGTCAAAGTCCCATACTCATTCTGTAGGTAACTGTTTTATGTCTTTGAGTTCTGTTATGCACTGTGATTCTAATTTAGGTTTCTTGAATTCTTTAATCATAGTACTTCTTACATCAGCAAGCGTCATATTCTGTGCTGCTGAGTATTTCATAAACTAGGTTAAGGCTCTCTCTCTTAGTGTGGTTGCTAACTGAACCAGCTTAACAGCATCATCATTAATTTTCTTAATCATCCAAATGGCTTCACATAGAAACCAGTGTTGCTCAGGGTCTTCTAGCCCTATTCCTCTAAAGGTTGGTAGCTTCATGTCATCACCCATCCTTCTTGCGCTAGGTTGACGTGGAGGTGTTGTGGCACTGCCTCCGGGATGGTTAAACAAAGGTGGGGCTGAGGTACTAGAAGTACCGTGTGGGCTACTAGAGGGTGTTATTGCGGGGTTATGCTGAGCCCCGTCTGGCTTTTGCGGTGTAAAAGGGTGATAAGGGATATGAGGACTCCCTTATCTCTCTATATGGCTCGCTCTACGAGCTTGGCTATCTTCTGGGCTAGACTCAAAAGAATGCTGGTCGATGCCTACTTTATACCGTTTCCCACTACGAGTGCAACCAATAACTTCAAGATCACTATCAGAATCTGCAGACATTACTTGTCTATGCTATTCATCGGAAGCTATGCATAGTTTTCCTTTTTCATATAAGACCATTTTAATCCATAAGCTCAGAGAATTTAAGAACTTACCCCTATATGCTTTGAAGAAGCTCCTCTCAGCCTCGCTGAAGCTCTTTCTCGTATCTACTGCAAACTCGGTGATGAATCCTTCCAGCAGATTGTTCAACCAAAAGTCTACTGCACGGGACATAGGATTATCTACCCACTTCAAAATGCGAACTAGCTCAGGCGTCCAAATGATAGGTTGATCAACATGCACAGTCGGTCCAGTATCTGCTAGCTTGGATACCCACTGATGCAACTTGAGTGAAAATGTTACAAAGAAGATTTCGTGAAGCTCGGTATAAATATGCTTCTGCAACCAGTCCTCTCTCTGAAGCCTAGGGCTTCTATTTTCACGTTCAGCGAACTCTCTAGCCTTTGAGTCAAACCACTCTTGAATTTCTTTAGCTGTAGGATTCCAGCACCACATTGCCTTCAAAATAATAGGGTTAAAGCCGGCAATGGAACCATTTGTTCGCTGCTTTCTGGAAAAACCTGGGTTTTCAAGATGCGCAGCAACAAACACCCCTTTGGTGCACTGGCCCGTTCGGCAACGAGCTGCGCAACAGCCCGAAGTCTCACCCGAAGTGGCTATGGGGGGGCTAAGGAATCAAGTTTCCTTAACCTAGGTGGTGTGGAGTCTACAGAATTCTCTCTTCCCTTCTTGGAGGTAACCCTTGAATAGAGCGTCTTACTCTTTCACAGGTCTCCCAGCGCTACAGCGCTGGAACTCACTCTTCTCAGCCGAGCTGTGCGGTAGCTCCGCACCTGCCCACGAGTCTTTTACCCGCTACCTCCGATACACTATTTATCGTCTCTTCCCTTGCACCACAGCGCAGTAACACAGTACTTTAGCACTACGGCGACAGTGTTCTTACAGACTCCTTCGACAATGCACAAGTAGAACTTCTAAGGGAGCTTCCCGGATTTACTTTACATAATCATTCATAAAGATAGCGAAACATTCATAGAAACATAGACAGTAAAGCAAAGAAATGCAATCACATAAAGAATCACCACAACAACAAGAATTACGTGGTTCACTTCCAGGAGGGAAGCTACGTCCACAGGAATTGTGTTTTATATTATCTTGAGATGGGGATAACATAGTTCCGCTGTGCACACAGCTGTAGCCTTAGATCTTTCTGGGAAACTCCACGCACAGAGCTGGGAGCCCTTCTCTTAGATCTATTCTCTTCTTCTACAGATATTACCATGACAAAGACATACAATTACATTCCCCTCTCAGTCCTCTTGCGACTGGTCGATACATGCAATGGCCCTTACGCCAAGCGGTCTTCCTTCGAGATTGCAGCCTTCTTACATGCACAAAATGATCATTAATAGCTTAAAAGATACAACAATACAAATGACTCAGAAATCAACTTAGACTGTCTGTGTAACTCAGTAGCTATCGAACCTGTTTCCCTTTTCAATTACACATATATATAGGTGGCCCTGAGGGTTGCACCTTTACAAAACTGTGGGCCTTTCCCAACAGTGATCCCTGAAAACCCTAACCGCGGACACAGCCAGGTGTACTATAGGTGCCTCTTGCAGTCACGTCACAACTTCCTGTAGACTCCGTGATTTCCAGCGCAGATCGCAGGTATGGGCACCGCTTCATCGTTCTTTGCTCCTTGTCCTTCGCCTTCAATACTTCGGCCCGTTTCTCTTCCTTGGTCCGAGCAACCATAACTCCTGTACTTTGCCTTAATGAGGGCAATTGAGCCCTCTATTCCCCCGCTTCATTTACTGTGGTGGTTGAGCTTTCTACTCGGACACCTTATTTATTCTTTCCTTTGACTTGTGCGCGCGAGCTCCACGATTTCCGGCCGCAATCTGCGGTGAGCTCATCCATCTGGCGCCGTACTGCGCACTGTTCATTTCTGCCCAAAAATGGTGCTTTTCCTCAAAATTAGCACTTTTCTGTCAAAACTTAGTGCTTTTTCCTAAAACTTGGCACCTATGCTCCAACAAACTGCATATCAAAGAAGGAGTGGGGAGTGTATCCTTACTTAAATGCATCATGAATTTGCATGTGTGATCTAGTCATATAAGTTTTGGGGGAAGGGGGTATGTAAATGTAGGTATGCTACCGATGTTGTCTCTGGGGCCCTCTCGCTAGCTAAAAAAATCCACTTCCTAAACCCTAGTCCTATCACCATTAATGTGGGCACTTCTGCTTTCAACCACCCCATCCAGGGGTCAGGACTATGTGTGGCATTGTTATCTAGTTTTGTTTTATTCTTTGAAGGGTCTTTTTAGTGATTTGTTACCAACATTTATAATTATAAATAATATGTTGCCAAATAAAGTTGAAAATGTATAAATTGGGGTTTCTAAAATTAGATTCTAAAAATGCCAGTATTGGTTTTCGAAAGTGCAAAACCCAATTCAAAATGTGCCAAAATAGGGTGTAAAAACTACCAAAATCAGTTTTTAAAATGTCAATATTGGTAGGAAAAAGTGAAAAATGCAGTTCAAAAATTACCAATTTTAAACCCGTAAATGTAGTTTTCAAACCTGATATTGGCACTTTGAACTCCATATTGGCACTTTTTGAACTTTATAAAGGCCATTTTTGGACTTTAGAAAGGGTGTTTTTGACATGTTTTCAAAGGGGCTTGTATTGGAATATGTCTAGATTTAATGAAATAGGTTGTTAGTACTTATAAATACACAAGGGTAAAATTAGTTTACTCTAGTTCTTTCCAAGTCTTTTAGCCATGTTTGGTTATTTCTAGGTCAAATTTTTCAAAGGTCAAATCATGTATATTCTAAATTGTGTAATGCTGAGCCAAGCTTAAAGAGTCATGATCAAGTATAAAAGTTGTTGTAATGTTGTGTTCTAATGTCAGTGATACCATGTTGGATCTAATATAAATTTTTCCAATCCATACTTCTTCACTCCTTGTAATTTCATTATAGTTGTTCACCTTCTGCAACGTCATGGCCCATTTTTAAACTAGAGCTGCTACTAAAGTTCGTAAACCTTTGGGGCGCTAATTTTCAAATTAGAACTACAGGCCCTATAGAAGTTTCAGACTCTTAATTATGATTTTAAAATCCTTTAAGTCACCCAAATCATGTGTCCTATAGGTCATTTATAAATTTTAACCTCGTTATCTGGGTCGCCTAAGTTGGTTTGACATGACATGCCATACACCAAAATATTGTTGAGTCGAGTTTTACCTCATGTCATCGATACCCTAGAGGTCTTTGAAATTGTTACAAGTGTCCAAGCTGACAGGTGTATAATGCATACAACTACATGGAACCCAAACTAGCATAGAAAAAGCGTAAAAGGGGAGGCATTGTCATTCATTTTGAACCCCAAAATAGAAAGCTGCAAGATTCTAACTCTGATATCAAAGAATTGTTTTGGTGTGTTGGTTGTCTCATGTTTTGTGAGAAGCTACAAGGGTATCACAAGCAAATAGCCAAAGGATTTGTACACAGTTTTAATGGAAAGAAGAGCAAGTTAGGCCCACAAGAATTTGAGGTCTTGACATACTTCATTGCTACTGCAACTGAGATACCTTGTCATGGAGAACAGTGGTTTAAGGTTATGAAGTTCCAATAAGAAAATTGTGAAGAATTCCTGAAGGAAGAACATAAAGGAGCTTAACTAAAGCATGGGGTACTCAAAGCTAGGATTTCTAAGCAGCATGAAAATATTTTACATGTTATCAGAAAAAATTGTACATGTGAAGGGAGGTTTCGATACTATCTACCAATTTCATTTCAAATTGTTGTTGCATTTTACTAGTAAAGATTTCTTAGACGTCCCTTTTTACTTGTATAGAAGTTTGGAAAAAATGGTAGACAAGGTACAATCAAAACCTGAAAAGGTAGAACATTATATCTTTCATTTTGGTTTGATCAAACTATTAGTACTTGAGGAGCTAAAGAAGATGAACCGATATGGGAACACCTTTATTTTCTTAGATTCTTATCACCCTGAGATAGTGGGTACTCCTTCAGCAAGGAAAAGCACTCTAAGTTTAAAAGAAAAGACAAACCTTAAAGTTTCAATTAGAGATCATGATAGGGAAAAAGAAAAGAGTGAGGAGCAAAAAAAAGGAAAGAGCCCCATGGAATAGAGTCCCAGGACCATCATAGACATTCAAGAATGTCATAAGGGTAGAAAGAAAATAAAAGGAAAGAAATTAGAATTTTCTTATGGAAGAATGGAAATTGGCAAACCCAGAACTAGGTCAGCATCATGAAGATCACTTCACATAGAAGGAAAAGCATCACAAACTCCACCTAGAAGTCCTATCCAACACAAGAATAAAAATACTCTTAAATCCCAACCACATACACAGAAACATGATGATGATCCATAAAAAAAAGCTTAAAAATACAATTGAAAGAAGCACAACTAATGATTGTCCAGTTGAAAGAAGAAGACAGAAAACACAGGGTAGAGGTAGACAAAATTTCATACGTATAGGAGGAAATTGTGATGAAAGCTAAGGAAATGCTGAAGAAAAGAATGCCTCTGCATAGACAGGTCCAAATTTTTTCCAATCAAAATAGGTCCCTTTGGGCAGAGAACAAAATACTGGAAAATGAGGTACAATTGATGAAAAATGAGATTGTTGCATGGAAATTAAGGTTTCTTGCTGAAGCAACCACTCAATAAGCTTCATTTGTTTAGTTTAAATTTTTGGTTTATAGGGAAACATCCCTATATGTATGAAATGTAAGAAATCCAGAACCCTACATGCATTTCCATCATTAGGGTTTCATATATTTTTCATTTGAGAATGATCAAGATAATTTGAGATAAAAGCTCAGAGAATATCAAGCAACAACATAGTTTACAGAACTTTTGTAGTGCTTACGATAGAAAAATAGGGAATAGTGCTACTGAAGTTCTGAACATGACAATTTTGTAGCACCGAGATAGAAAAATTGGATAGACATCGCTTCAAAAGTTTCCAGTTTTGTTCAAGTCGAGCAATTCCTCAAATTTTCTGTTTTGAATGGGTAAACTGACAACAAATCAATTTGGATCATAAAGATAAGATAGGCATCTACCACATATGTTCTGTAATCTCTAAATAGTAAAGAAGTGACTAGAAACTAAAATTTTATAGTTGTTAATATCTTTTGTAACTATATCTGGGAAGTTAGGAGTTAGTTACGGGTGTCATTTAGTTTTGTAACTGATTACTATTTTTAGCAATTTCTAGAAAGTTTGAGTCTTTACACTCATTATGTAATAGAATTCTATATATTATGATAAGAGAGACTGAAAAAGGGTTGAGAATTGAGAGAGGAAAAGACCACTGTGAATGTAATATCATATTTTGAGGTTAATTAAATATTTTGGGAGCCAACATATTGAAGAAATAACAAAGATTCATGAGTTGTCATCTTGCAATCTGTAAAATTTTATTACTGTAAATGTTTCTTTTTTCGTTGTTTACATTCCATTTTGTTACCTTTCTTCATGTCTAAGTGAGAGTGTATAGATCAGAACTCATATTTTTTATGCTTTGGTTCATTAGACTTAGATATTGATACTTTTATTCTAACATTAATGTTGAAATCATCTTTATTTGATGTTCAATATTAATGGATTGTCTTATTTGTTCTATTTCCACACTGCAACTATAAATTTGTATGTAGAGAGACACCTACGTTGCCTCTGTGAAAAACTTTATGCTCGTTTCGAGTAATTTAAAAAATATCCTTTCCTTTGAATCCATGCCCAATGGTTCTTCTTTGAATGTATCAACCACAATTTTTTATTTTTTTTAAACCTATCTTTACTTACAGATCTAGCCTCTATTATCAGTTCTTGAGCATTATCTTCATTGATCATTAGTTAGCGGATTGTTAAGAGAGGCCTGTTTGGTTGGAAGGGATAGAATCCAACCTAAAGCTTGTTGAAAAGGTCACCTCTAGATCTCCTCCCACATCTAGAGGAAAATATTGAGCACTAACATCTTGGCGCCATTTTTGGGGATCGAATGGAATATTTTCCCTGGGAAAGAATGACAAAGAAGACTAATTTCTGAGGGAAAAAATAAATTTAGACACAAAATTTGGTTGTGTTTTTTCCTTGGCGACTTCATTGTTTGATAAAGAAAGGAAAATCCCCTGGGAAACCATGGCTTTAATAAGAGTACACACAAGAGGTAATCCAGAACATAACCCACCAAAAATAGTTAAGAATCCAGAAAACATTCTCATAAAAAGGAAGGAAAAACTCCAATCAGGTACCTCTCAAATTGAAATATTTTTATATTTACCCAAAGAATGAGTTACTTGCATTGAAAATATTTCTTTTGATTTGAAATTTGAATAGTCATTGTTAAAATCAAAATATGAAACAGGCGTAGGTGAGACTGTCATAGATGAAATAAAGTTTCAATCTTATTTGTTGCAATCTATTTGGGAAAGATTACAGAGCTCGGAAGGAAAAGGTCAAAGAAGAACAAATAGATCCTTTTAATTTCTTTAAATAAAATCAAATGGATAAAAAATTCCAAAGTTTCTCGACCAGTACCCAAAAGAAAGAGTCTTCTACTCCACTAGTTCAAAACCCTTCTCAAGCAATCCCTGCTACTCCACCAGTTCAAAATCCTCCTCAAGCTCCTCCTAGAGTTATGGCTGCTAGATTTTCTCCCCTTGCTTTGCATATTGTATTACATGACCTACCTCAATATTATGCTCAGAGGATTATGTTATATGATGGATAAGGAAACATTACTGCACAACAACATTTAGACAGGTTCAATGATTTCATAGACTTAGAAGAAGTTGATTATGATGATGTTAAAGTGAGGTTATTAGCACAAATTTTTTCTGAAGAAATCAATAAGTGGTTTAGAGGGCTTCAAGCAGGCAACATACAAAATTATGATTATTTCGGGACAACTTTTCTTGTAAGGCGGTAAGATAAGAAAAAACCTTTGCAAATTCTAACACAATTATACAATAATCTCAAAAAGTGTAACATAAAGTCAGCTCAAGAATTTTCTACTAGATTCATTAAAATTTATAACTCAATCCCAGCTGATATCAAACCTCTTGTTGGAGCTAGCAAATTGCATTATGTTGATGCTTTTGATAGTGATTTTGCATTGCTGTAAAGGGAAAGGAAGTCTGCAACTCTTTCTGATATGTTGAATGATGTTGTAGAAGTAGACGCAAATCTTATGACATCAACGAAAATGAAACAAAGGGTGGAAATTGATAAAAGGAGAAATAAAGAAGAAAATCAACCCTCAACCTCTGAGAACAACAATGTGAAATTTGATATTATCATGAGAACAATGGAAATATTGAAATATTGACTTTGGAAAATGACCCTAAGGTTAGGGATCATCCTAAAACACATATTACAGATCCAAAATTTTAAAGACGTCTTGTTCCTCAAATAAGGAAAAGAGATCAAAGGGATCAAAGAGACCAAAGAAATCCAGCTAACCAACAAATCATGCCTCCTTTCCCTAAGAACTTTGTTCATGAAGAAGTTTTTGAACAGCCAGAAGATCAAATCCACCACTTTGATAATTTTGAACCTAAATTTTATCTTACCAAAGAATAACATTATATGTTTTCCCAGGCACACAACTGCAATAAATTGGATGTACAATCAGAGCAATATCAAAGGGGATATCAAAATGATGTAACTGATTTTCAAAGGAAATACAATATTAGGAACATAAATTTTGTTGTGAATACAAATAAACCTCCTCCTGATTAGCCTACAAGTAGTCAACATAACCAAGAACCCCCTAAAAAATATGATTCAAAGGTAGATGACTTGAAGAGATATCAAGAGAATAAGAAAGATGCAGTGAAATAAGTTCGTAAAACACATTTTCCTTTTAGACTAGAGAATGAAATTTCAAAAATCAAAATCTGCATTCCTTTTAATGAGTTTCTAAAGAATACATAATACAAAGGTCAAATTCTAAAAATAGTAAAAGATGGAGATGAGAAACAACCTAACACATTAGAACTTCATAATGATGCTCCTACTATTATTTTAGGTCCAAATATTGAAGATACAAATTATGAAGATGTAACTTTGTTCTATGTCATCTTGAATGTTCATGATATGATCCTTCACAATGTTATGCCGGACTCAGGGGCTTAACATAATCTAATTCCTAAGGTTGTTGTGGAAAATCTTGGATTAGAAGTCACATGACCTTACAAAGATCTATTTTATTTTTATTCTAGTAAGGTCAAATGTCTTGGTTTGATTAAAGATTTAGTTGTAAATTTGAATCAAATTCCATCCAAGAGCATTGTTATGGATGTCGTAGTTGTATATATTCCACCCAAATTTGGGATGTTATTTTCAAGATCATGTGCTACAAAATTGAAAGGCACAATAAAAATGGATATGTCACATGCCACTATCCCAGTTTTTGGTGAACAAAGGAAGTTGTATAGAAAAAAAAAATTGGCATATGTGGTCAGCCGTCAAGGTCAACCTCACAATATTCCCATTTATGCAGTAGATACAGATTTGGGCTCTTCCATTTTCTATAATGATTTCCATTTTGAAGAGGAGATACATAATGATGAGAAAAACAAAATATAATGACAAGATGTCTGAGGAAGAAAAATTTTTTAAACATAAAAATAATGTTGAAGGAATATGTAGCATTCACTTTGCTAGGGAAGTTGGTAGAGATGGAGTTGGTGCGGGTATTTGGATGATTCCTCCAGACAATGAATCAAGAATTCATCCTTTCAAATTAACCTTTGAATGCACAAATAACATGGTTGAATATGAAGCTCTGATTTTAGGGTTAAATATTTTGAAGGATTTAAAAGCAAACGTGATTGATGTGTATGGTGATTTAGATTTGGTCATAAATCAAGTAAATGGAACTTACCAAACCAGACATCCAAGGATGAGATCATATAGGGATGAGATCTGGGACATACTTGGAAATTTTTTCAGTGAACACATAATTTTATTAATCCCAAGAGAGCATAATTGCATAGCTTATTCTCTGGCCTTTGTTGCAAGTGTTTTCAATATTCCCATTTATCAAAACAAAAAGTATGAAATTGAAGTTGTAAATATGCCATCTATTACCGATAACAGTAAATATTGGCAAGTTTTTGAAGATGACGTGTAGATAAAACTAATTCTTGAAATGAGTCATGAATTTGCTAATACTTTGGTTGATGGAGAAGATCAAAATATAGAATATGTTGAACAGGGTGAAAATGATGGAGATGAAGGTCAGAATCGGGAAAAATTTCTAAATGAAATCGGTGGGAAGGAGATAATCCAACTCAAGAACAACTGCATACCCAAGGGATTGGTCCCTTTGGAAAAGGTGTTTGATAATAATGATGTGGCAAAGAATCCCAAAGTAGTCCCTCATGAAGGTGAAGTGAAATATTGCAATATTGGAACACAATAGGAGCCAAAGATGGTGAAATTGTCTAGATATTTGTCCCAAATAGAAAAACATATGTTGAATTAATGAAAAAAAAATCAGATGTATTTGCTTGTATATATGAGGACCTAAAAAAGTATGATGCATCTATTATTCAACATACTATTCCCATTAAACCTAATGAAAATCTATTCAAATAGAATACCAAAAGGATAAAGCCTATGTTGATGCCTCTCATAGAGAAATAAGTAAAAAAACTCTTTAATGAAAAAATCATTGTTTCTATGAGATTCTCTAAATCAGTAGCCAATTTAGTCCCATTGAGGAAGAAGAGTGGAGAAATTAGACTGTGTGTAGACTTCAGAAATCTAAACAAAGTGTCTTCGAAAGATAATTACCCACTCCAAAAGATGGACCATATTCTGTAGAACGTTGTTGGGGATGAAAGGATATCAATGTTGGATGGTTTTTCAAGTTATATAATCAGATCAAAGTTCACCCAGAAGATCAAGAAAAAACAACTTTTACCACACCTTGGGAAACATTCATGTATGCAAAAATTCCTTTCAGATTGATGAATGCAGGAGCTACATTCCAAAGGGTGATGGACATAGCATTTCCAGAGGAAAAATATAATTTTGTTGTTGTCTATACGGATTATATAACAGTGTATTCTAAATTTGGTAATGATCGTTTAAAACATTTGAAACAAGTTTTTCTTAAGTGTAGAAAATTTGGCATTTCCCTTAACCCAAAGAAGTATAATTTATCTATGCATGAAGGAAAATTGTTAGGACATGTGATATCAAATGATGGCATCAAAATAGATTTAGAAAGAGTGGTTGTGATCCAAAAAATTGGTATCTCGAGAAATAAGAAAGTGATTCGGTCATTTATTCGCAGGGTAAAGTTTTTAAGGAGGTTTCTTCCAAACTTTGTTGAGATTTTGAGGTTTATTACTAATATGTTGAGGAAAGAAAGTGAGATCAAATGGACGATAGAGGAGAAGAAATATTTCAATGATATTGAAAAAGGACTAATAGAAGCACCAGTTTTGATCAGCCCATATTTTACAAAATATTTTATGATTTTTTCTTTTGCTTTAGAGCACACCATTGCTGGAGTATTATTCCATAAAAATAAAGATAATGCTGATCAACCCATTACCTTTTTCAACAATATATTGAGAGATGTAGAATTAAAGTATAATATTATCGAGAAACAAGTATATGCTTTGATTAAATCATTAAATATTTCAGAGTTTATATATTACACTCTCATGTAATTTCTTTTTTTGATAATAGCATGGTGAAAGATATTCTAACTCAACCGAATCTAGAAGGGAAAAGAGAAAAACGGATTGTTGTCTTATTATAGTATGGCCTGGAAATCAGACCAACAAAGTTGATTAAAGGACAAGGGATGGTGAAGTTGATGACTGAATCAAATTGTGATTCTTTGGGAATTATTTATATTTCCAACATGCCAGTTGAAACACTACCATAGGTTAGAGTACCAAAGGATTTTTCTTTATCTCCTTGATATAGTGACATTGTGTATGTTTTGCAGAATCTACAATGACCACCAAAACTAAGTAAAACAAGAGCAAGGTCTATGAAATTACAAACAACCAAATTTTGTATCATGAATGGTTATTTGTATTTGAAGGATCTAAGGGGAGTCTTATTGAACTATTTACCTGAAATTGAAGTTGCAAAAACCATGAAATAATTCCATCTTGGTGTTTGCAGAGGTCACCAAATTTGGAAAACCATTGTTACCAAAATTTTAAGGGATGGTTTCTACTGGCCAACTATGTTCTCAAATGTATATAAAGAGGTTGTAGATTGTCATAAATGTTATATTTTTATGGAAAGAAGAAATTTCTTCCTCTACCTTTAAAACCTATCTCAATAGAAGTTCCTTTCTAGCAGTGGCAGCTTAACTTCATTGGAGAGATCAATCCTACATATTTAGGACATCATAGATGGATCTTGACATCCACGGATTATTTCACATAATGGATAGAAGTTGTACCTTGCAAAAGGGCTATTGACGTTGTTGTCATTAACATTTTGGAGGAAACTATTCTTTCTAGATTTGGATGCCCTAGGAGAATAGTAATTGACAATGCTTAGGCCTTTAGTAACTGTTAATGCCCAGGCTTTCAAGTCCAAAAAGATGATAAATTTCTATCACGACTATCATATTAATTTGAATGAATCAACACCCAATTACCCTCAAGGGAATGGGTTAGCTGAAAGATCAAACAACAATCTAGTTAGAATTATCAAAAGGTTGTAACAAGACAACAAAAAAGCATGGAATGCCAAACTAAAATATGCACTATGGGAAGATAGAATCAATACGAAAAGATCTATTGGTACATCAAATTTTCATCTGGTTTATGGGACATAACTTGGTTTTCCTCCTTCTTTAGGATTACTAGTTATGAAAATTTCAAAAGAATAACAAGAACTTAATAATATGCAAAGGTGGAAAAATTAGCTAATTGAAGTCCATCAAATGAGGGAAAAGGCTTATGACAAAGTTCAAATTCATCAAGAGAAAATGAAGAAAAAATTTGATAGAAAGGATAAAGTTGATAGTTTCCAGGTGGATGATTTGGTTTTGAAATGGGATTCCAGGTATGAAACTAGGCATGGAAAGTTTGATTAGATATGGAAAGGGCCATATCTAGTTACTTCTTGTCAAGGAAACAATACATTTATTTTGCAGGATCAGAATGGAAATTTTATTGGAGGAGGCCTAGTAAATGGAAGCTTCCTGAAACACTATATTTCTTGAAGGAACAAAGATTATCATTGTAAATAGTCATTGTGTATATTCATTTCAGCTCATTGTTTCAAGTTTCAGGTGTGAATGACATATTGAAGAAGGCCATAAGGTTTGAAAATGTCATTATTTTGTTTTTGGGAGGAATTTTTAAATTTTTTTGTACATATGCAAAAAGAAATGTGAAGATAGTTTATTTTGAAGAAGGCATTGGTCCAGGGTCTCTTTGCTACCTTGCAGGGAGGATAACATCCCTAGTTGGAGCTAAATGTTAGAACTTATAAATACACAAGGGTAAAATTAGTTTACTCCAGTTCTTGCCATGTCTTTTAGCCATGTTTGGTTGTTTCTAGGTCAAAGTTTTCAAAGGTCAAATCATGTATATGGTAAATTGTGTAATGTTGAGCCAAGCTTAAAAGTCATGATCATGTCTAAAAATGGATGTCGTGTTGTGTTCCAATGTCAGTAATACCATGTTGGGTCTAATCTAAAATTTTCTCATCCATACTTATTCATTCCTTTTAATTTCACTATAGTTGTTCACCTTATCCAACGCCATGGCTCGTTTTTAAACTAGAGGCACTACTAAAGTGTTAGTTTTTCAGAATTTACTTCAATATAATCTATGATCTTATCTGATAGAACAACATGTACAACATATCAATCATGGACACAATAATTGTTAAATTTTCAGAATTTACTTCAATATGATCTAGGATCTTAACTGAGAGAACAACATGTACAGCATATCTACAGCATATCAATCATCGAGACAATAATGCAAGCACACAAGAGACACAAAGATTTACTTGGGGAAAACCATAAAGGTGAAAAACCCCAATAACTTCCTCAGAGATGAGCAATGATACAACCAACCAAGAGAGATAGCCATAACCTAGCAGCATATCCTCCTCCTCCATAAGTGCGCCACTCCTCCTTGAGTGCATGTGTGAGAAGTGAGTGAGCAAATAGAGTGCCTCCCGCACTCTATTTATACTTGACTTGACTTGCCTTTTTACCTAACTCATGTAGGCTCGAACTTAACCACATAACATAATGCTGAGTGGGCCGACCCCCAATAGGGTGGTCTAATAACTCTTTGACCCACATGGCCGACCCCCAATAGGGTGGTCTAATAACCCTTTGACCCACATGACTTATACAGAGCCGACCCCAAACAAGGTGGTCTAATAACCCATCAAGTATAAGTTACGACACTTACAATATAAATGATGACACTTCCTTATAGAGGAATAATACCATCTCTATAGGAATACAATATACATATATGTGAAATACATTCCGAAGTTACATATACATCCACACTCCCTCTTAACTAGGAAGGTATTTCTCAGCACAGTTCTTCTAGCACAAGTCATCTTCTCTAGATCATCGTCACTGGATTATCATCATCGAGTCATCATCATCGTCACTGCTACTGCTATCTCAATTAATCTCTGAATCTACTCGTCATAGGAAGTTCTACAGAGCCAGTCCTTTTTCATACTGGATGTAGGCCCACCACCTGCAGGTCTTCATCATCACTGGCCATACTGTGGAATCCTTGGGACTTATTACGTGCGTCACAAAACTTCGAAAGAGCATCCCAGGATGTTACGGGTACACAACTCCGACCTGTAGGATCTCCCAGGGTGCTATTACATGTGACCCCACCACAAAACCTCGAAAGAGCATCTCAGGATGTTACGGGTACACAAATCCAACCTGAAATCTCCCAGGGCACAAATTACATGTGGTCCACCACAAAACCTAGCAAGAGCATCTCAGGATGTTACGGGTACACAACTCCGACCTGAAATCTCCCAGGGCACAAATTACATGTGGTCATGGAAAAACCGCGAAAGAGCATCTCAGGATGTTACGAGTACACAACTCCGACCTGAAATCTCCCAGGGCCCAAATTACATGCCATAGGACAAAACCTCGCAAGAGCATCTCAGGATGTTACGGGTACACAACTCCGACCTGAAATCTCCCAGGGCACAAATTACATGTCCTCCCAAAGCAATGTCTCGAAAGAGCATCCCAGGCTGTTACGGGTACACAACTCCGACCTATAGGATCTCCCAGACATGCTCATCTGCACAACCTGATCCACAGCCACAGAGTATCAACCTGATACTCACCATACATCATCTTGATGTACTCATGATCGTCCTGATCATCATCACTGCAACGTCCTGCTGCATGTCATCTGGAGCAACATCCTGAAGCTCATCATCCATGATCATCCTGATCATCACTGCAACATCCTGCTGCATGATCCACCTGATTATCATTGCATCCACCTGATGCATACCAAGTATCTACCTGATACATATCATCATACATGATCATCCTGATCATACAATGTATCCACCTGATACATGATACATATCACCATACATGATCCACCTAATAATACAATGTATCCACCTGATACATATACAGATACATGGTCCAAGCATCCAACATGATGCATATACAAAATACATACACATGATCCAACTGATCATATCCAACATTCAACATGATGCATACATACATAAATGATCCAACTGATCATATCCAGCATCCAACATGATGCATACATACATAAATGATCCAACTGATCATATCCAGCATCCAACATGATGTGTACATACATAAATGATCCAACTGGTCATATCCAGCATCCAACATGATGCGTACATACATAAATGATCCAACTGATCATATCCAAGCAGAAACCAGAACATCATCCTGATGCCCATTATCCAGCGCTTACATCCACAGTCATGTGAAGGATCCTCCTTCCAACATGCTTGGAATGGCTTCAGCAAATGTGTCCATCACTTCTTCCTCGAAGTGTCCTCGATCTGAAGAACGCCAAGCCTCTCTCTGAAGTACTCGAACTTCACTCTGGATAGTGGCTTCGTCAGCACATCTGCAATCTGCTCGTCCGTCGCAACATACAGAAGCTTCACAGCTCCTCTCTGTACCATATCCCTGATATAGTGATATTTGATCTCTATGTGTTTCGACCTGTCATGAAACACTGGGTTCTCGGACAGCTTCACACAACTCTGGCTATCACAGAAGATACCAGTAGCCTCCAACGGGAGATCAAATAACTCAGACAGTAGCTTCCGTAGTCATACTACCTCACAACTAGCTGAACAGGCTGCAACATACTCTGCCTCAGCTGTACTCAGTGCTACATAGGACTGCTTCCTGCTAAACCAAGAGATCACACCTAATCCCATAATGAAACAACACCCAGATGTGCTCTTCCTATCTGCAGCACTGCCAGCCCAATCTGAATCATCATAACCCTGTAGGTTAAACTTTTGATTCGCTTCATACTTGAGCCCATAATCCACTGTACCCTTCAGGTACCTCAGAACATGCTTTACAGCAACCAGGTGAACACTCCTCGGATCCATCAGGAACTAACTCAATGTGTTCGCTGCAAGGCAAATATCTGGTCTTGTGTTTGTCAGGTACATCAAGGACCCAATCATCTGACGATACATAGTGGTATCAATCGGCTCAGATGAAGCATCACACAGGCACTTCAGGTTCGATGCCATAGGTGTGGCCATAGCCTTGTAGTCCATCATCCCGAACCTCTTCAGGATCTCTACTGCATACTTCCCTTGTCCAAGGAAGATTCCTTATGCACTCTGCCACACCTCCATGCCAAAAAAAAATAGTGCATCATCCCCAAGTTCTTCATATCGAACTCGGTAGTAAGCTTCCACTGCGTGTCGGCAATCAATCTATCTTCACCATACCAATTTCTGCACATATATGATTTCCTATCATGTGTCTCAGAACCAAATGGCTGCTCCACATACGCTTCTTCTTCAACTACACCATTCAAGGAAGTTGTCTTGAATCCATCTGGTGTATCTTCTATTTCATCACTTTTATATTTCTCTATGCTGCCATCTGCAACATGGTTGATCTAATAGTTTCATCTAGAAGTCATAACAAACTTCCCTTCAGGTCTTGGGACTACATCCCAAACATCATTCTTGATGATCGACGGATCATGGCATTCCATTTCTTCATCCCAGATCCTGGGAACTTCAATATCTTCAATAGATATCTTTGTTGCTGGAACAAATGTTGTAGACCTTTTGTAGGTGAAGATATACGGTCTTTCCTACAAAACAGGTTAAATTGCATGATTAGAAACATCTCATAATTTTTAGAACAAATTCCTATACATAAAGAAATATGTCATACAGTCATGCAATTAGCCAATGCTTCAATACAACATTTATCCATGTCCCATAACTTTCTAGATGTTTTCCAATCTCTACCAGAACATTGTTAAGAGTGTGCACAACTCCCAACATGTCAGCAAAGAGGTTTCATTCTAGATAAGTAGCAATGGAATGTTGTACAGTGCCATAGGCCACTTACCCATGTATATTAGTAGTATACTGTTCATTAATGCAACTATTTTACTATGCACAATACATATCCTAAGTCTAGGAACATAAGCATATACATCATTGAACAATTTTATTTAAACAAACAAATATGCAAGAAATGATGATTAAAATACTTATCTTTCGTTGGTTGGACTCCCTTTGAGTCTTTGCTTTCTTGCAGGAGCTGCTGGAGTCCTAATCTGCAGTAGCTTCTTCTACACCTTTCTGTTGTGGAATGTAGAGAGATGGGCAACTCCCTCTGAATATCTGCATCCTTTCATAAACCACTGGAGTGTACTCCCTCTTGATCTTTTCTCCCTGGATTACCTGTCCTTGAACTTATATACATTCTCGATCCCTATGCATGCTTGTTAGTATCATCATTGTGTTATCCTCTAGGTCTAATATAAAATCATACATTCATTAGTATACTATTAAAACACAATAATCTCAAGCATGTATAGTCATGATCATTTCAAACAGAAATAGTAAGCATTATTATTCAAGGTTTATGTAGGATTCTTATGGTTAGTCAAATCATAAGAAACATAACATGTCTAAACCTGTAATTACTCAAACCTATGACTCTTCAAGTTAGTTGAATCATCAATCAAGATAAGAAATATAATATGCATAAAACCTGTGATTATTCAAACCTATACCTTCATGATTCTTCTGGTTAGTCATATCATCAATTATGGTAAGAAACATAATATGCATACAACCATGATTATTCAAACCTATGACTCTTCAGGAATAATCATTATCAACAACAGTATAAGATCCTAACACAAGGTAGGATTCTAGCTTGATATAGGAAAAACATACCTGGATTAGCATGCTAGCTATTTATGTCTAACATACTCACATGATGTCTTCTTGTCTTTCTTCAATGACTTGTGCTAGTAACCTGTATATCTCATAGGTCAACTATTACAAAACCAACTTATACATACCTCATAAATGGATCTTCTATGAGATCCATGACAATGGATGAATCCTTGTCTTCATGCCACCATGATCATACGTTCTTGAACCAGAACATGATTTGTCTTTCTTGGTGTACCTTTCATGTTAGTAGACAACATAAACCTCATACAACACCATAATGCATTAGTACAATCATAAGTGTCAACACCCTAACCAATGAATATCTTCTATCATGCATTCATAATTTTGTTAAGGTGATACGACAAATCTAAAATCAAAATTGTACTAACCGTAATAACATGAAGACAAACATACCATAAACTTAATCATGGACAAATATCGAAACATACCTCGATGAGTCATACCTGTCGAGATCGCTTGTAATCGTCTTATGTAAGGCCTTATCCTCATCTCCCTCTGAAACAGGAACTTCTTCACTCATGCAGATGATCAATCCATCTTCTTCTAGGATTAACCCAATCCACTTGATTTGCAAGAACTGGACCTGGAGCTGGATATGCGTTTGTTAGAGAAACCCCAAAAATTCAAACTTTGAATTTCAAACTTCCGAAAGGATAGAAACATGCGCCTTGATGAGCTGATCAAACTGGTATATTCAGAATTTGAAAACTGCAAAGTTTCACTCCTCAATTTTGCCTTTGAAACTGCCGGATTCACTGGACGTGACAATGAACTGGGGTTTGATGAAGCCCACTCTTTTTCCCCATCAAAAGGTTTGATCCAAAGCTCTAAGCTTCTATTTTTCTGAGGAGCTTCCAGCCGTGGTCACAGATTGCAAAAATTCCCATTTTTACAGAAACCCTAGTTTTCCACTTTTATGATCAAAGTCCCGAACTAGGGTTTGATCAAGCCCGGCCTTTTTCCCAACCAAAAATTCTGATCTTGGTCTATAAATTTCTATCTTGATGAGTAGCATTCAGCCGTGGTCTCCGATTACAAAAATTCCAACTTTCTCCAAAGCCCTAAATTCCGGAAGCCATGAATGAAGGTACTAAAAAATAATTCTGTTTTGACAGAAATATGTACCTGATTGTTTCTAGTGTAACTCCAAACTTTTCAATCCACAGGGTCTGAAAAAGTTTCATGAGATAGCCTGACCTGTTATCTTTCCATCTTGACAGGTCTGACCTCAATTGGATTCTCTGAGAGAGAGTTATGTCAAATGTCGCAACGTGACCTGTTTTGGGATAAAACAGAAGAACGAACTTGTACGGCGTGCCACGTCTCACTGTTTGAACTTAGGCCTTTGAAAACATTTTTTGAGATAGCTAGGCCTGTTATATTTCCATCCTAACAGGTCTGACCTCAATTGGACTCTCTGAGAGAGAGTTATGCCAAGTGTCGCAACATGACCTGTTTATGGGATAATACAGGAGAGCAAACTTGTACGGCGTGCCACGTGTCACTGGTTCAACTTCGGCCTCTGAAAGCGTTTTCTGAGATAGAACAGACTATGTACTACCTGTTACTTTTTACGAAATTTCATTTGGAGCTTCCTAGCCCAGGATATGACCTTTTTCCCAAGGTCACCTGATTTTGACTCAGATCTGGAAGAGGCAGAAACCCTATATTGTACAGATCATAAATCACAAAGTACAACGAATTAGAGGTTGTCCTCTGGAAAAAATTCACCAAAACGGATTTATAGCGAAAGTGCTACGACGACTAGTTTTTGCTATATCAAGCCCTAGCATCATAAGTGCAACAAGTGTCATACATGCCATATCATGCCTTCTTTCAGGCTAGCTCTGATACCATGTTAAATTTTCAGAATTTACTTCAATATGATCTAGGATCTTAACTGAGAGAACAACATGTACAGCATATCTACAGCATATCAATCATGGAGACAACAATGCAAGCACACAAGAGACACAAAGATTTACTTGGGGAAAACCATAAAGGTGAAAAACCCCAATAACTTCCTCAGAGATGAGCAATGATACAACCAACCAAGAGAGATAGCCATAACCTAGCAGCAGATCCTCCTCCTCCATAAGTGCGCCACTCCTCCTTGAGTGCATGTGTGAGAAGTGAGTGAGCAAATAGAGTGCCTCCCGCACTCTATTTATACTTGACTTGACTTGCCTTTTTACCTAACTCATGTAGGCTCGAACTTAACCACATAACACAATGTTGAGTGGGCCGACCCCCAATAGGGTGGTCTAATAACCCTTTGACCCACATGGCCGACCCCCAATAGGGTGGTCTAATAACCCTTTGACCCACATGACTTATATAGAGCCGACCCCAAACAAGGTGGCCTAATAACCCATCAAGTATAAGTTACGACACTTACAATATAAATGACGACACTTCCTTATAGAGGAATAATACCATCTCTATAGGAATACAATATACATATATGTGAAATACATTCCGAAGTTACATATACATCAACAATAATGCAAGCACACAAGAGACACAGAGTTTACTTGGGGAAAACCATAAAGGTGAAAATACCCAATAACTTCCTCAGAGATAGATAGAGCAATGATACAACCCAAGCATAAGAGATAGACATCTCCCAGCAGCGGCCTCTCCTCCTCCATAAGTGCGCCACTCCCCAAATAGTGTGTGAGAGAATAGAATGATCAAATAGAGTGTCTCCCGCACTCTATTTATACTTGACTTGACTTTCCTAATAACCTTTACTAGGTCGGCCTTAACTTAACCACATAACATAATGTTGACTGGGCTGACCCCCAATAGGGTGGTCTAATAACCCTCTGACCCACATGGCCGACCCCCAATAGGGTGGTCTAATAACCCTTTGACCCACATGACTTATACAGGGCCGACCCCAACAAGGTGGTCTAATAACCCATCAAGTATAAGTTACGACACTTATAATATAAACGACGAGACTTCCGTATAGAGAAATAATAACATCTATATAGGAATACAATATACATATATGTGAAATAAATTCTGAAGTTGCATATACATCAACACTCCCTCTTAACTAGGAAGGTATTTCTCGAAACAGATCTGCTAGCACAAGTCTTCTTCTCTGTATCATCATCAACGAATCATCGTCCTCAAGTCATTGTGATTGTCACTGCTACTGCTATCTCAATCAATCTCGGATCTACTTGTCATAGGAAGTTCTATAGAGCCAGTCCTTTTTCATACTGGATGTAGGCCCACCACCTGCAGGTCTGCATCATCACTGGCCATACTGTGGAATCCTCAGGACTGATTACGTGCATCAACAAAACCTCAAAAGAGCATCCCAGGGCTGATTACGAGCATACTACTCAACTTATAAGATCTCCTAGGATCTTTTACATGTAACTACACAACCTGTCCATGACCACGGAGTATCATCCTGATACTCATAATCATACTGATCATCGTCCACAAAGCACAGTCTATGTGCACACAACACAACACTTACACTCACCGATATGGAAGGAATTTCCTCTGACCATCCGGGAAAGGCTCAGCACTCACATCAACACACATGAGAGAACACATCTGCCACCATGTCGGAAAGGCTCTGCACTTACATCAACGCACATGGGAGAACACATCTGCCACCATGTCTGAAAGGCTCTGCACTTACATCAACACACATGGGAGAACACATCTACCACCATGTCGGAAAGGCTCTGCACTTACATCAACACAAATGGGAGAACACATCTACCACCGTGTCGGAAAGGCTCTGCACTTACATCAACGCACATGGGAGAACACATCTACCACCATGTCGGAAAGGCTCTACACTTACATCAATGCACATGGGAGAACACATCTACCACCATGTCGGAAAGGCTCTACACTTACATCAACGCACATGGTAGAACACATCTACCACCATGTCGAAAAGGAACTGTGCATCTGTGTCTTCGGAACTCATCACACATAATCCAACTGATTATGTAATGTATCCACCTGATACATATGATCATCCTGATCATCATCATAGCATCATCCTGATGCATATCATCTAGAGTATTGTCCTGATACTCAGCACTGCATCGTCCTGATGCATATCTGGAGCAACATCCTAAAGCTTGTCATCCATGATCATCCTGATCATACAATGCATCCACCTATGCATACATAGTATCTTCCTAATACATATCATCATACATGATCTACCTGATCATACAATGTATCCACCTGATACATATACAAATACATGATCCACTTGATCATACCTGATACATATCAATATACATGATCTACCTGATCATACAATGTATCCACCTTATACATCTACAGATACATACACATGATCCAACTGATCATATCCAACATCCAACATGATGCGTACATATATATACATATAAATGATCCAACTGATCATATCCAGCATCCAACATGATGCGTACATACATATACATATAAATGATCCAACTGATCATATCCAGCATCCAACATGATGCGTACATACATATACATATAAATGATCCAACTAATCATATCCAACATCCACCTGATGCATATACAGAGCAGTAACTGGAGCATCATCCTGATGCTAATCATCCAATGCTTACATCCACAGCCATGGGAAGGATCCTCCTCTAACCATGCTTGGAATGGCTCCTGCAAATGTGTCCATCACTTCTTCCTCGAAGTGTCATCAATCTGAAGAACACCAAGCCTCTCTCTGAAGTATTCAAACTTCATTCTAGCTAGTGGTTTCGTCAGCACATCTGCAATCTGCTCATCTGTCACAACATACAGGAGCTTCACTACTCCTCTCTACACCATATCCCTGATATAGTGATATTTTATCTTAATGTGTTTTGACCTGTCGTGGAACACCGGGTTCTCAGACAGCTTCACACAAATCTGGTTATCACAAAAGATACCAGTAGCCTCCAACGGGAGATCAAATAACTCAAACAGTAGCTTCCGAAGCCATACTGCCTCACAACTAGCTGAACAAGCTACAACATACTCTACTTCAGCTGTACTTAGTGCTACGCAGGACTGCTTCCTACTAAGCCAAGAGATCACACCTGATCCCATACTGATGCAACACCTAGAAGTGCTCTTACAATCTACAGCACTGCCTACCCAATCTAAATCAACATAACCCTGCAGGTTAAACTTTTGATTCACATCATACTTGAGCCCATAGTCAACTATACCCTTCAGGTACCTCAGAATATGCTTTATAGAAACCAGGTGAACACCTCTGGGATCCGTTAGGAACTGGCTCAATGTGTTCACCACAAAGCAAATATATGGTCTCATGTTCGTCAGGTATATCAAGGACCCAATCATCTGACGATACACAGTGGCATCAACCAAAGCAGATGAAGCATCACATAGAAGCTTCAGGTTCGATGCCATAGGTGTGGCCATGTCCTTGTAGTCCATCATCCCGAACCTCTTCAAGATCTTTATTACAAATTTCCCTTGTCAAAGGAAGATCCCATCCTCACTCTTCCACACCTCCATGCCTAGAAAGTAGTGCATCATACCCAAGTTCTTCATCTCGAAATCGGAAGCAACCTTCTACTACGTGTCGGTAATCAATCTATCCTCACCTGTAATAAATAGGTCATCCACATACAAAAGTAGTATCACTGGATTTCCTTCCTCAACCTTGTAGTAAAGGTTGGAATCTGCTTTACTCTTGGTAAAGCCCAAATTGGATAGAAATCCATCTATCCTACCACACCAGGTTCTACACATATATGACTTCTTGTCATGTGTCTCAAAACCAAGTGGCTGCTCCACATACACTTCCTCTTTGACTACACCATTCAAGAAGGCTGTCTTGACATCCATCTGGTGTATATTCCATTTCATCACTGCAGCCAGAGCAAGTACTTATATGATGGAAGTGTACTTGGTTACAGAAAGAAACATTTCTTCATAGTCTATTCCTTCTTTCCATGAGCTACAAATCTTTCTTTGTATTTCTTTATGCTGCCATCTGCAGCATGCTTGATCTTGTAGATCCACTTGGAAGTCACTATAGACTTCTTTTCAGGTCTTGGGATTGCATCCCAAACATCTTCATGATCGATTGGTACTGGCATTCTTCCATTACTTCATCCCAGATCCTGGGAACTTCAATATCTTCAATAGATATCTTTGTTGCTAGAACAAATGTTGTAGTCCTTCTTTTGTAGGTGAAGGTATACGATATTTCCTACGAAACAAGTTAAATTGCATGATTAGAAACATCTCATAGTTTTCAAAACAAATTCTTACACATAAAGATATATGTCATATAGTCATACAATTATTTTAGCCAATGCTTCAATACAACATTCATCCATATCCTGTAACTTTCTAGATGCCTTCCAATCTCTACCAGAACAATGTTAAGAGTTTGCACTACTCCCAACATGTCAACAAAGAGGTTTCATTCTAGATAAGTAGCAATGGAATGTTGTGCAGTGCCATAGGCCACTTACCCATCACATGCATATTAGTAGTATACTGTTCATTAATGCAATTATTCTAATATGCATAATACACAACCTAAGTCTAGGAACATAAGCATATACATAATTGAACAATACTATTTAAACAAACAAATATGTAAGAAATGACAATTCAAATACTTATCTTTGTTTGGTTGTTGGGTGGACTCCCTCTGAATCTTTGCAACTCCATTCTGATGTGGATTGTGAGAAGTGGTCTACTCCCTATGAATATCTGCATCCTTGCAAAAACTACTGGAGTGTGCTCCCTCTTGATCTTTGTTTCCTGGATTACCTGTCCTTGAACTTATATCCATCCTTAATCACTATGCATGCTTATTAGTATCATCATTGTGTTATCCTCGAGGTCTCATACATAATCACACATTCATTAGTACAATCTTAATACTATCAAAACACAATAATCTTAAACATGTATAGTCATGATCATTTCAAACACAAATAACAAACATTGGTATTCAAGGTTTCAGGGAAGACTTCTTTTACTCATGCATATTCTTATTTGATCGTAGGACTCTTCTGGTTAGTCAAATCATCAATCAAGATAAGAGACATAATATGCATAAACCCTTGATTTCTTACATTTCTAACTTTATGAATAAACATAACCAATCATACCAAGTATACTTATATAAGGGATCGTAAAACAAGGTAATATTCTAACTTGATATAGAAAAAAAACATACCTGGATTACTATGTTAGCTAGTTATGTCTAACATACCCGCATGATATCTTCTGGTTCTCTTCAATGACTTGTGCTAGTAACCTACATGTCTCATAAGTTAACCATTGTAGAACCAAGTTATACATACCTCCTAAGTATATCTTCTATGTGATCCATGACAATGGATGAATCTTTGTCTTCATGTCACCATGATCATATGTTCTTGAAGTAGAACATGATTTGTCTTTCTTGGTGTACCTTTCATGTTAGCGAACATTATAGACCTCATACAACATCACAATGCATTAGTACAATCATAAGTGTCAAAACCTAGCAGCAGCTTCTCCTCCTCCACAAGTGCGCCACTCCTTCATTGATTAAGGTTTTGACACTTATGATTGTACTAATGCATTGTGATGTTGTATGAGGTTTATGTTGTCCACTAACATGTAAGGTACACCAAGAAATACAAATCATGTTCTAGTTCAAGAACATATGATCATGATGACATGAAGACAAAGATTCATCCATTGTCATGGATCACTTAGAATATCTATTTACGAGGTATGTATAACTTGGTTCTATAATGGTTAACCTATGAGATATGCAGGTTACTAGCACAAGTCATTGAAGAGAACAAGAAAATATCATGTGGGTATGTTAGACATAACTAGCTAACATACCAATCTAGGTATGTTTTTCCTACATCAAGTTAGAATCCTACCTTGTGTTAGGATCCCTTATATAAGTATACTTGGTATGATTGGTTATGTTTATTCATAAAGTTAGAAATGTAAGTAATCAAGGGTTTATCCATATTATGTATCTTATCTTGATTGATGATTTAACTAACTAGAGGAGTCCTATGATCAAATAAGAATATGCATGAGTAAAAGAAGACTTCCTTGAAACCTTGAATACTAATGTTTATTATCTGTGTTTGAAATGATCATGACTATACATGTTTAAGATTATTGTGCATTAAGATTTTACTAGTGAATGTGTGATTATGTATGAGACCTCGAGGATAACACAATGATGATACTAATAAGCATGCATAGTGATTAAGGATGGATATAAGTTCAAGGATAGGTAATCCAGGAAGCAAAGATCAAAAGGGAGCACACTCCAGTTGTTCCTACAAGGAAGCAAAGATCAAGAAGGAGCACACTCTAGTTGTTCCTGCAAGGAAGCAAAGATCAAGAAGGAACACACTTCAGTAGTTTCTGCAAGGATGTAGATATTCAGAGGGAGTTGACCACTTCTTACAATCCACATCAGAATGGAGTTACAGAAAAGAAGCAAAGACTGAGAGGGAGTCAACCCAACAAACAAACAAAGATAAGTATTTGAATTATCAATCCTTGCATATTTTATTGTTTAAATAATATTGTTCAATAATGTATATACTCATGTTGCTAGAATTAGGTTGTCTATTATGCATATTAGAATAGTTGCATTGATGAATAGTATACTACTAATATACATGGGTAAGTGGCCTATGGTGTTGTACAACATTCCATTGCTACTTATCTAGAATGAAACATCTTTGCTGACATGTTGGGAGTTGTGCACACTCTTAACAATGTTTTGGTAGAGATTGGAAGGCATCTAGAAAGTTACATGATATGGATAAATGTTGTATTGAAGCATTGGCTAAGATAATTGCATGAATGTATGACATATTTCTTTATGTGTAAGAATTTGTTCTGAAAACTATGAGATGTTTTCTAATCATGCAATTTAACTTGTTGTGTAGGAAAGATCATATACCATCACCTACAAAAGAAGGATTACAACATTTGTTCAGCAACAAAGTTATCTATTGAAAATATTAAAGTTCCGAGGATCTGGGAAGAATGCCATGATCGAGGAGTACCATTCGATCATGAAGATGTTTGGGATGCAGTCCCAAGACCTGAAGGGGAGTCTGTAGTGACTTACAAGAGGATCTACAAGATCAAGCATGCTGCAGGTGGTAGCATAGAGACTTTTGTTCCTGTAGCCAGATACACTTCCATTAGATCCATACTTGCTCTAGCTACAGTGATGAAATGGAAGATACACCAGATGGATTTCAAGACAGCTTTCTTGAATGGTGTAGTTGAAGAAGAAGTGTATGTGGAGCAGCCACTTGGTTCTGAGACACATGATAAGGAGTCATATATGTGCAGAACTTGGTATGGTAGGATAGACATCTTTCTATCCAGTTTGGGCTTTACCAAGAGTAAAGCGGATTTCAACCTTTACTACAAGGTTGAGGAAGGAAATCCAATGATACTACTTTTGTATATGGATGACCTGTTGATTACAGGTGAATATATATTGATTTCTAACACGCAGCATAAGCTTGTTGCCGAGTTCGAGATGAAGAACTTGTGGATGATGCACTATTTTCTAGGTATGGAGGTGTGGCAGAGTGCAGATGGAATCTTCCTTGGAGAAGGGAAGTATGCAGTAGAGATCCTGAAGAGGTTCGGGATGATGGACTGCAAGGCCATGGCCACACCTATGGCATCGAACCCAAATCTTTTGTGTGATGCTTCATCAGATTCGGTTGATGTCACTGATGATTGGGTCCTTGATGTACCTGATGAACACGATACCAGATATCTATTAAGATTTAATATGCTAAGACATAAAATAGCAACATTGCATTCCATTTCACAATAATAGCATATATAGGATCACTGAAGAAATAACAAGCACAGCATAAACACAAGAGACACAAATTTATCCTGGGAAACCCTCATGGGGTAGAAAACCCAGTAAAGCTTCCTCAATATAGATGACCAGCAATATACAAAGATGTAACCTTGAGCATAAGCTCCTCCTTCTCCATAGCAGACCTCTCCTCCACAAGTGTGCCACTCTCAAGTGAGTGAGTATGTGTAAAATGAGGAATACACCTCCTTTATTTATACACTACTCCGACTTGTCTTTTACACAAAACATGTAGGCTCGTATTTAACCAATGGGTTAAATACCCCACTACAACTAACTGGGATGACCCCTCTAGGGTGGTCTAATAACCCTTTGACCCACATAACACATACAGGGCCGAACCCCACTAGGGAAGTCTAATAACCCAAGTTACCACAATCTGACGGAGGAATAAACATCTTCGGAATAATAAAGTACAAATATAATATTCTTTGAAGTTACAATATCTCAACACTCCCCCTTAATGAGAAGGATATTATAACAGCATCTGCACGAGCAAGGAGTCATCAACATCATACATCATACATCTATAAATCATTGGAAGCTTTCTCAACATCATCAGTAACTCAAGCAGTTGCTGGAACATCTTCAATACTGGAACATCAACATCTTCAGTACTGAGTATTCATCTTCTACAGCACTCAAACAGCTACAGCAACATCAATATCTGAATCCTCACGATCGTCAGCATCGTCATCACATGATCATCAACATCGTCATCACACAATCATCAGCATCATCATCACACGATCAACATCGTCGTATAGATCAACATGATCAACATCGTCACATCATCTCGATCTACAGCATCTGGATCATCTCGATCTACAGCATATGGATCATCTCGATCTACAATATTTGGATCATCACGATCTACAGCATCAGGATCATCTCGATCTACAACATCTGGATCATCTCGATCTACAGCATCTGGATCATCTCGATCTACAACATCTGAATCATCTCGATCTACAACATATTTGGATCATCTCAATCTACAACATATTTGGATCATCTCGATCTACAATATCTGGATCATCTCGATCTACAGCATCTAGATCATCTCGATCTACAACATAACTATCCTCAACCATACAAGTACATTAATCAATAAATGTATCATCAAAAGTATGTATTCTCACCAATACATCTATCATCAAAACATGTATTCTTACTAATACATATATCATCAAAAGCATGTATTCTCACTAATACATCTATCATCAAAATCATGTATTCTCACTAATACATCTATCATCAAAAGCATGTATTCTCACTAATACATCTATCATCAAAAGCATGTATTCTCACTAATACATCTATCAATACAAGTATCTTCACTGATACAATTATACACAACAGCAGCATACCCTGCAACACACATGATCCAATTACAGGATGGTCAATCCCTCTCACTTTAGGACATAGGTCCAAGGATGATACAATCCTGATCCACTTATGGGATGATCAATCCCTCTCAATTTAAGACATCTCTCATGTTTATGGACGATGCAATCCAGATCAACTTACCTGATGATCAATCCTTATCCTTTTAAGACACCTCACCATGTCTAGGGATGATGCAATCCCGAATCAACTTACAGGATGATTAGTCCTTATCACTTTAAGACACCTTACCATGTCTAGGGACGAAGCAATCCCAATCTACTTACAGGATGATTAGTCCTTATGACTTTAAGACACCTCACCATGTCTAGGGACGATGCAATCCCAATCTACTTACAGGATGATTAGTCCTTATCACTTTAAGACACCTCACCATGTCTAGGGACGATGCAATCCCAATCTACTTACAAGATGATTAGTCCTTATCACTTTAAGACACCTCACCATGTCTAGGGACCATGCAATCCCAATCTACTTACAGGATGATTAGTCCTTATCACTTTAAGAGACCTCACCATGTCTAGGGATGATGCAATCCCAATCTAATTATAGGATGATTAGTCCTTATCACTTTAAGACACCTCACCATGTCTAGGGACGATGCAATCTCAATCTACTTACAGGATGATTAGTCCTTATCACTTTAAGACACCTCACCATGTCTAGGGATGATGCAATCCCAATCTACTTACAGAATGATTAGTCCTTATCACTTTAAGACAACTCACCATGTCTAGGGACGATGCAATCCCAATCTACTTATAGGATGATTAGTCCTTATCACTTTAAGACACCTCACCATGTCTAGGGATGATGCAATCCCAATCTACTTACAGGCTGATTAGTCCTTATCACTTTAAGACAAGTCTCATGTCTAGGGACGATGCAATCCCATCACGTACATTTTGAACCCAGTGCATGGACGATGCAGTCCTCACGTACATTTTGAACCCACTTCATGGATGATGCAGTCCTCACGTACATTTTGAACCCAGTTCATGGACGATGCAGTTTTCACGTACATTTTGAACCCAATTCATGGACGAAGCAGTCCTCACGTACATTTTGAACCCAGTTCATGGACGATGCAGTCCTCACGTACATTTTGAACCCAGTTCATGGACGACGCAGTCCGCACCTACATTTTGAACCCAGTTCATGGACGATGCAGTCCTCACGTACATTTTGAACCCAGTTCATGGATGATGCAGTCCTCATGTACATTTTGAACCTAGTTCATGGACGATGCAGTCCTCACGTACATTTTGAACCCAGTTCATGGACGATGCAGTCCTCACGTGCATTTTCAACCCAGTTCATGGATGATGCAGTCCTCACGTACATTTTGAACCCAGTTCATGGACGATGCATTCCTCACGTACATTTTGAACCCAGTTCATGGACGATGCAGTCCTCACGTACATTTTGAACCTAGTTCAAGGACGATGCAGTCCTATCTTCAATTTTCGGAGACATCAATCTACGGCTCAATTCTGGGACCGAGGTCCGGGGAAGATGTAATCCCCTACCTGTTCATTCAGGACTTCATTCTCAGAGACATCATGTCTACGACTCTCTTCAGGACTGAAGTCCAGGGATGATCCAATACTCTCATGTCCACCAAGGACTTCATTTTCGAAGACATACATCTACGGCTCTCTTTAGAACAAGTGTTCAAGGATGGTACAATCCCTCTTCTTTCTCGGAGACACTTGTCTATGGCTCACTTTAGAAGTTGTGTTCAAGGATGATGCAATCCTCACATGTATTCTCATCAATTTACTATCGATCCTGGGAACCCATAGAGAACCTGATTCACACTTCTTTTTTAATTACACCATTAAGAGAATGGTCTTATCTAGCCACTTGGAGCAAACATCTCATCATGATTCTCTTCCTCTTTCTAAGAGAATCTTCTAGCCACAAGCCTTCTATAGTGTGTTTGATTTGAAAATCTTTTTTTTTTTTTGTTGAACATCCATCGCTTGTTCAGTGTTCATCATTCATCACGATCTTTCCTAGAAATCAAAATTAAGTACATGATTAGTAATACTTCATAATCATCAAATCATATTGACATGATAACCTATTATGCATACAGATATCATTTACATAGTTATGCAGCTATTTTGACCAATACTTTGGCACAACACTTTCCCATATCCTGTATGCATACAGTGGCTATCTAGATACCTTCCATCTCTACCAGAACATACTATCGAGAGTGTGCACAGCTCTCAGCATGTCAGCAAAGAGGTTTCATTCTAGACAAGCAACAATGGAATGTTTGTCCAACTTACCAATCATATGCATATTAGTAGTATACTGTTCAATGCTCTATGAATGTTTACACTCAGTATCATATATTCTAGGAATAAAAATATGCATACAAGCAATATCATTTACTATTTCAAATAACAACTCAAATACTTATCTTTTATGTTTGTGTGGTTGCCTCTCGTTTGATCTTCTATATGTCTTTTGAACTTCTATTCATTCTGTACCACTGTGCATGCTCAAGTGTGCACTAGTGTCATCATCATGATCTCATACACAAACATACATTCATTAGTATATTCTCAATATTATCAAAACATTCTAATTCTAAATAATCTTGAATATGTATAGTCATGATCATTAGTATTCAGGGTTTCAAGGAAGTCTTCTTTTACTCATGCATATTCTTGTTTGATCATAGTACTCTTCTAGTTAATTAAATCATCAAGATGAGAGACATAATATGCATAAACCCTTGATTACTAACTTTATGAATAAGCATAACCAATCATACCAAGTATACTTATATAAGGGATCCTAACACAAGGTAAGATTATAACTTGACATAGGAAAACATACCTAGATTAGTAAACCTGCTTAGTTATGTACAACATACCTAAACAATCTCTTCAATGATTTAGAGATCCTGAGCTAGAACCTGCATGTCTCATAGGTTAAGCATAATATAACAAAGTCATACATACCTCGTAAGTAGAACAAAGATTATGGATGAGTCTTTGTCTTCATGTTGTCATGGTCATGGAACTTGATTTGTCTTTTGTGATGTACCTGTATCTTGTTAGTAGACAACATCAACCTCACACAACACCATAATGCATTAGTACAATCATATAGCCCCAATCAATGAATGTCTTCGATCATTCACATGTATTCATACCGTTACTAGGGTGAAAAGACAATTCTAACATTAATCAAGATTGTACTAATAAATAATATGAAGACAAACACATTATGAACTTAATCAAGAATCAGATTTCAAGACATACCTGAACCTCCTTAAGTCCTACCTGTCGAGACTTCTTGTAGTCTTCTTATGTAAGGCCTTAGCCTCAACTCCCCCTGAAACTTGATCTGGAGCTTGATTAGGGTTTTCTAGAGAAACCCTAAAAATTCAATCTTTGACTTTCACACTTCTGAATGGATGGAAGGATGTGTCTTGCTAACATACTTCAATTTTGAAATCTCCAAAATTTGACCCCTGAAAATTGCCTTCGAAACTTCTGGATCTTCTGGACAGGAACCCGAACTAGGGTTTGATGAAGCCCACCCTTCTGACCAATCAAAAGGTTCGATCCAAGGATCTAAACTCTTATTTTTCTGAGGAGCTTCCAGTCGTGGTTACAGACTTCAAAAATTCCAACTTTTGCTCAAGCCCTAATTTTCCATCTTTCCGATCAAAATCCCGAACTGGGGTTTGATCAAGCCCGGTCTTCTACCCAACCAAAAAATTTGATCTTGGTCTCTAAATTTTGATTTTCCTGAGTAGCATTCAGCTGTGGATTCCAATTCCAAAAATTCTAACTTTCTCTGAAACCCTAACTTCCGGAAGCCATAAATGAAGGTGCTCCAAAAATAATTATGTTTTGACAGAAATATGTACCTGATTGTTTCTGCTGTAGCTCCGAAATTTTTGCTCCACAGGGTTTGAAAACTGTTTCTATGGTAGCCTGACCTGTCATCTTTCCAACACAATAGGTTTGACCTCAATTGGATTTTCTGAGAGAGAGTTATGCCAAGTGTCGCAACGTGACCTGTTTATGGGATAAAACAGGAGAGCAAACTTGTACGGTGTACCACGTATCACTGATTAAGCTTCAGCCTCTGAAAACGTATCCTGAGATAGTGCAGTCTGTGTACTACCTGTCACTTTTTACGAAATTATAGTTGGAGCTTCCTAGCCCAAGTTATGCCAAGTGTCGCAACATGACCTGTTTATGGGATAAAATAGGAGAGCGAACTTGTACGACGTTCCACGTGTCACTAGTTAAGCTTCGGCCTCTGAAAACGTTTCCTAATATAGTACAGTCCGTGCACTGCCTGTCACATTTTACGACATTTCATTTGGAGCTTCCTAGCCCAGGTTATGACCTTTTTTCCTAGGTCACCTGATTTTGACTGAGATCTGGAAGAGGCAGAAACCCTAACTTGTACTGATCATAACTCACAATGTACAACGAATATGAGGGTGCCCTTTGGAGACAAGGTACCTGGGGATGTAATTTACGACATGTAAAGGTTTTAGATCTTGAACCTTCACCAAAATGTATTTATAGCGAAAGTTCCATGATGACTTGGTTTTGCTATATAAAACCCTAACGTTCAAATTGTCGCAAGAGAAGCAAGTGTCGTAAGTGCCATACATTGCCTTCCTTCAGGTTAGCTCTAATACCATGTTAAGATTTAATATGCTAAGACAGAAAATAGAAGCATTGCATTCCATTTCACAATAATAGCATATATAGGATCACTGAAGAAATAACAAGCACAGCATAAACACAAGAGACACAAATTTATCCTGGGAAACCCTCATGGGGTAGAAAACCCAAATAAACTTCCTCAATATAGATGACCAACAATATACAAAGATGTAACCCTGAGCATAAGCTCCTCCTTCTCCATAGCAGACCTCTCCTCCACAAGTGTGCCACTCTCAAGTGAGTGAGTGTGTGTAAAATGAGGAATACACCTCCTCTATTTATACACTACTCCGACTTGTCTTTTACACAAAACATGTAGGATCGTATTTAACCAATGGGTTAAATACCCCACTACAACTGACTGGGCCGACCCCTATAGGGTGGTCTAATAACCCTTTGACCCACATAACACATACAGGGCCGACCCCCACTAGGGAAGTCTAATAACCCAAGTTACCACAATCTGACGGAGGAATAAACATCTCCGGAATAATAAAGTACAAATATAATATTCTTTGAAGTTACAATATCTCAACAATATCTACTTTGCGGTGAACACATTGAGCCAGTTCCTGACAAATCCCAGAGGTGTTCACCTGGTTGCTGTAAAGCATATTCTAAGGTACTTGAAGGGTATGGTTGATTATGGGCTCAAGTATGATGCAAATCAAAATTTTAACGTGTAGGGTTATGTTGATTCAGATTGGGCAGGCAGTGCTGTAGATAGGAAGAGCACTTATGGGTGTTGCTTTAGTATGGGATCAGGTGTGATCTGTTGGTTTAGTAGGAAGCAGTCCTACGTAGCACCAAGTACAGCCGAAGCAGAGTATGATGCGATGGATGAGCAGGTTGCATATGTATTAACCAAGCCGTTTGCTAGAGTGTAGTTTGAATACTTCAGAGAGAGGCTTGGTGCACTTCAGATTGAGGTTCCTTCCAAAGGGAAGTGATGAGTCCGGAAGATGTAGATGCACATGAGCTTTTTTGACATGGTTAATGTGTTCTCCCATGGTCGTGATGTAATTGCTGAGCCATTCTCACATGGTGGTAGATGTGTTCTCCCATGGTGTAGATGTAAGGGCTAAAGCCATTTTTCACATGGTGGTAGATGTGTTCTCCCATGGTGAAAAAGTAAGGGTTGGAGCCTTCCCCGAATGGCGGTAGATGTGTTCTCCCATGTCGGTGGTGTAAGTGCTGGATGATATGCATCTAGGCTGTGCTTCGTGGACGATGAGATGATCTGAACAGGATGATGCTCCAGTTACTACTCTATATATGTATATGCATCATGTTGCATGCTTGTTATGATCAGTTGGATCATTTATAAATTTGGTGCCTTGTTCATTGGGTGGCTGACCCGAGGTCAAACCTGTGGGCTTCTGCCCCCCGTTTTTATTAAATCCGTCTCCATAGAAGATAAATATAGAACGTTCCAAGTCTGTAATAAGACGCATATCATGGCATAGTGTTAACGCTTGGATATTGTTAGGGTGAGATCACGGGTTCGATCCCTGCTAAACCCCAACCATATTTTGATAACAACAATTATGTGGGCCAATGGGCGTCTGCCACATGGTAGCCCCTTATTGGTTCTTTGTGCACAATGCCATGTCAAGCGAAGATTGTTCCACATCAATGCCAAATTCACCCTGCCAAGTCATTCAATATGCCAAATGGCACCCTTCAAATTCACCCAATATGCCACATGGAACCCTTCAAATTCACCCTGCCAAGTCATTCAATATGCCACATGGCACCCTTCCAATGGTGCCATGTGGAATCCTTTGTTACATTCTACACCCTTAAAAAATTTGTTTTGCTGAAACTTCAAAAGTGAATATCTTATTCATTTGGAGTTTGTTTTACGTGATTCAAAAGGCGTTGGAATTGTCTTGACAATCCATTTAACTTGGTGCCATTTTTGCTGATATTTTAGGACTTTATATTTTAGGCATTTTTGGATCCTCTTGGATCAAGAAGAGAAGGAAGAGAAGAGATCATGTAAGAAAGAGAAGAGGAGGAGGAGTAAGAGGAAGAAGAATTGAGGGTGAAAATTGCAAGAGGAAGGAGGTGAAGAAAAGTGTTTGAAAGAAGAATGGAAATAAGAAGAGGTCTATTCGATATTGCCACCATACAAAACTAATCTTGAACCATATAATCAACTTTACAACCGTTTTTTAGTGTTGAACTTTTTGTACATTTTTGGGTCTTAAACAATATTTATGGGGATTTCAATGCAAGCATGGTTCAAGGAGAAAGCTTCCCTCTATTTAGAAAATCATTTCCTATTAATATTATCAATATATTTATGACAGGTTAAAGAATACCCCAACATAGTTTGAATGAGAAATTTAAGGCCTTGAGAAATTGACATACCATCCAAGCTATATGGGCCTCACAATCCTTTCATAGTCTTAGCTCCTAGTGGTAGGGTTTTGGAAATAGGTGGTTTTACTTATTAGGGTTTTGGATATTATGATATGTATTTTCAACATATTTTTATGGTTCTTCATCTAGAAATTATATTTAATGTAGAACAAAGTGGTGTGTTTCTAAGTTTTGTTGGATTTTCTGATAAATGTTTTCTAGGGTAAAGATGTATAAATATGTATGTATGAAGTGTGTGTGCTATTGTTTACATTCAATTTTCCTTAAAAATCTATATGCATTGCTTAACTTGGAAATGTTTAAAGCTTACAAGAGAAGGAAGGAAGGAAAACAAAAGAGGAAGAGGGAGAGAGATAGAGATTGAAAATGGAGGAAAAGGAAGGGAGGTAAAAGGAGAGAGAAAATAGGAAAATGTGAGAGGAAGGGGAAGGAGAGGAGGAAGCATAAGAGAAAGAGAGGCACATATATACCCTAAACTGACTTTGTCTTTTCTTTTTATTTCAATCTTATCTCCCATCCAAAACCCAAATCCCATATTCAAAAGCCTACCATCTATTATCTCCAAATCCAAAATCTTAATTTATTTTAAATATAGAAATGTAAAAAGAAAATGGAAATAACAAAACACATATCATTGATCATGTGATGCCCCTCTTCTCCTATTGTGTGCCTTCACAAATTTCTTTCTGCCTCCAAGAATATTTTCCCCACACCTAGATGTGATAATGAAATATGTGATAATGAAATGAACAGACCCTCTATTTTTATTTTGTATTAGAATTTCACATGAAAGGTGCTACACATATTAATTTTGCATTATTATGCTTGTTTAACTTGATATATCACAAAAATACAATGCTAGGACAAACATTTAAAAAATAAATAAAATTAACAAAATGTGTAAGGAATGCAACAATGCAAATCAATGAAGCTATAACATTGTATTGTAGTAATGAGTAGATAGATCTCTCTACAATAATGTTTATTAAAAAATATGATAACACTGGGTTGTTTGTGTACTATATTTTATAGATCTCTATACAATAATGTTTATTAAAAAATGTGTTATATATAGATCTCTGTACAATAATGTTTATTAAAAAATGTGATAACACTATAATGTTTGTGTACTATATTTTATAGATCTCTCTACAATAATGTTTATTAAAAAATGTGATAACACTATACTACATTTTTTACTAACATTTACAAGTGTCTAATAACAATAAATAATATATTTATCATAATAATATAATTTTTATTTAATAATAATATAAAATTTATATAATTTTAAAAAATCACATAAAAATATTTGGAACAGAGTCCTATGCATATCATGAATACATATATGTGTTTTTATTATACATAATCGTTACATCAACACTTAATGGGATTATTAAAAATTGTTTTAATAGTATTAGTTATCATCACAATATCTCACGCTTCATGCTGATTGTGTACTATCCTCTCCTTATTATAATAATATTAACTTTATCCAAAATATATTTTATATTTAACAAAAGTAAGAAGAGATAAATTTATAACTTTATAGATGCTAACAAAAAAGATTATTCTGAAAAAAATTATTTAATATTAATCAAAAGCTAAAACAAAATTATTTTATACTTGAGAAAAAGTAGGAAAGATAAATTTATGAACTTTATATATTCCAGCATAGTAGAAAGTATATTGTATCTATTTTTAACAAATAGTATGTATATCATGCGAAATTTATATATTTTTAAAAATGAAGTGATAGGCATAGACAAAGTCAATTGAAGTATGGCATTCTATTGTTTCACGTAAAGGATGCCACGCACTATCAGGACCACAGTATATGATATAAATTATGATACATCATCCTAGTATTCTAGGACAAAGTAACAAGAACATAGAATTTACATATTTTATTAGGCAAGTGTGAACTAAAGAAGAGGATCTTCCATTATAAAAGGCACTAAGAATATAATAATATGCAAAAGACAAGTCAACTGAAGTTGAAGTAAAGTTGAAGGAAAGTAGGAGAAGGATCTTCCTTTACACAATGGTGGCACTAACTATCAAAGAAAATGTAATAATACACACATGGGAAGTCAACTAAAGTTCATGGATATTTTTTTAAGTAAAATGGCACTAAGAATAATTTAAGATTTAATAAAGCATGCGAATCTATGTTTGAAAAAAATAAACTATTTTATTTTTGTATTCTAAACAAAGTAATATCCAACACGAGATTTACAGATTGTCTGAATGAATATGCACAAGCAAAGTCAATAAAAATGGAAGGAGATTCCATTATTTCGCTAATGCAATGACACCAACTATGAAAACATAATTTGATAATGGAACAGACAATATTATTAGTAAAATTGTTTAAATCCCATCATCGCGAGGATGTGATTTTAAATACCATATATTACAAGACACAGAATCGAAAAAGGCTCCGGATTCTGAGTACGATCGGCATCACGAAAGAAAACGGACAAAGACAACCGGATTAAACCACAATCTCAACAAGACAATACATACTACAATGCTCCTGGTTGGTTATTTTCATGGTCAAAATTCATGGAAAGTACATTTCTTCATTACTTTTCCACCGAAATCTGCAACTTTAAAGATCATTGACTCTGAAATGGATTCCATATTTCATGCTGCTTGCAAGTGTGATCAACTTTTGCTGTTAAGTTCCTTTGCCCTTTGCGCCTGTAGATTCCAATCCATCCTCAGCAATACATATAACATTAGAGTGACGCAGGACACCTGAGCCGCAAGCAAACCCAGCCACAGTCCAACAAACTGAAATTTGAATACAAATGCCATCAAAATTGCAACGGGCATACCAATCAAATAGAATGCACCCAGGTTAATGTTGGCGCCGATGGTGGGCCGAGCGCTGCCTCTTAGAACCCCGCATCCTGTTGTCTGAGGACAATTACCCAGTTCACAGAGCCCTACAATGGGAAGGGCCACCGATATAAGGGACAAAATCTGTCGATCATTCGTGAACATCCTACCCCATTTGTGACGCATGGCTACAGTAAAGCAGAGAGCTAAGAAGCTGATAACAAATGCACATGCAAAGCCTACTATCATAGTCAGCCGGGCCTTTGCAGGTCTGTTAGCACCAAGCTCGTTTCCTACTCTCGTGGAGACTCCCAGACTGAGCGATGAAGGGAAGATGTAAAGAAGAGATGTGGTTTGAATTAAAATTCCCATGGAAGCCACTGTTGCCTTCGGATCTAACAATAGCCCACAAAGAATTATCATAATTTCGTACCACCACCATTCCAAGCAGACAGATGCGCAGCTTGGAATAGCCAGACTCAGAAGCGATCTCCAGCCTTCGAGGCATTCTTTTGAGGGCATTTGCCATGATTTCATATACGCGCCGGATAAATAGAGATAGCATAACAAGAACAATAACATAAGAAAATTTGTCCACACCGAAGCCATAGCAACCCCGCGGATCCCCAAGTTCAGATACACCACTAACACGAAATTTAGGGGAACATGAAGAAGAAGAGCAATGGCTGCGGACAATGTTAATGGCACTGTAATGTTCTGAGTTCTCAGGTAAATCCTGAGAGGCTGAAGGAAGGCCTGTGTTATTAGATCGGGCAGGGAGAAGAGAATATATGTGCTTGCCAGGTTAGTAATGCTTTCGTCCTGGCCGCAGAGTAGAAGAATTGGTTTCAAATTACACCACAACAATCCAATGGGCACTGTAGCACAGAGAAGGAAAAGAACAGTTCTTTGAAGTGTGAGACCGAGAAGAGACCATCGTTTGGCTCCAAAGGCCTGGCCACATATGGGCTCCATTCCCATGGCCAACCCGGATATGACAGAATAACCTGTTATGTTGGCGAAACCCATGGAAAGCGAGCCTCCCGCTAGCTCCAACTCTCCAAGGCTACCCAGAAACAGCGTTGACACCATGCCTCTGAAGTAGAGAAGCAAGCCCATCACTACCATTGGACCTGTAATTCTGCTCAACGTCACTACTTCTTCTGATATCTGCAAAGATAAAGTGATTGAAATTGCATCTCATTAGTAAGCTAAGCTAAACAATAGACAAAATTTGACCATTACACCCAAAATTTGACCATTTTTTCCCTTCATGTAATATGGTTAACCAACCTACATAAAGAGACAAAATAAAACATCGACCAAATCAAAATAAGAAGTCGTGAAAATCGAACTACAATGTTGATCACCTCATGAAGCGTTGGCCAGCGCTTTAGTTCGTAGGAGCTGTCGATCAATTCCAACTCTTCTTGGGATTCAACACAGTACTCTCCCTGCTCTTGCAGAAATTTCGTTTTGCAGGAATAGGTACAGAATTCTTCGAGTTGTGTCTCACCATGATGGCACAAATGGAGATGCTCTTCACCATTTTCACTCGATCCAAACATGGCTACAAGCTCAGTCTTCAACCGACAGACACGTATACAAACTATATAAGTCTCCGGACAAATATGAATCTAATTGGCTTCCTCTTCGAAGTTCTAAATTGCCGGTGATCAAGATGAAAGTATAGATAGAATATGATGTAAATTTCCGATGGAGAGGCGTTTTTATTGTGTTGGGGAAAACTGAATCGATCAGTGGACAGTCTGGAAAACTGCACTCATAGGCCTGACTTCTAGCTTCCCATGCTCCACCATGTTCAAATTATAAGAAAATTTTGGAGCTTTCGTTAGCAGCATATTAAAGTAAATGGATGCAAATTATTGCTTAATCTAACATTCTGAACCACGTGATGGATGAAATATGGGGAACCGAATCCCAGTATGTGGGACAGGGAGGAATATTAGTTTATGTATCGTTATACTCTGTTCTGACGTTTGTCATGACAGTTGAAAAAAGGACCAGTGAACACCTGGTGTTTGTCACTTGAGAAAATGATATAGTCAACTCGAATATATGAAGTTTGAAACAGGGAGGCCAGGGAACCAATTACTTACATATTGGAATGGTACATCAATGTACAATAGGTGTATAAGTGTATTTGAGTATGCTCAATATATTGATGCAATCAAAAATGAAATTTCAACCATAAAAATTGTTTATAATTTTAATAAAAAATATATCATCAAATTTCAAGTTGTCAAAGAAAATTTAAACACAGAACGTTCAAAAAGTACACATGAATTTTGAAATGACACCAAGAGCTTAGAGCTCATTAAGTGTAAGTTTATGTTATCTTATCTCTATTGAAAAGATAAAGGCTTCAAAAGGCTTCAAATGATGGAATGAAGATTGTGACATCTTTGTGTTTGTGGTGTATAGTATGATCATTAACTGTAAGTTTATGTTATCTTATCTCTATTGAAAAGACAAAGGCTTTAAATGATGGAATGAAGATTGTGACATCTTTGTGTTTATGTTGTGTAATATGATTGCATGATTTTATTGTTCATCCTGGCTTTACTTCTTCCTTGTCAACTCTATAACCTTTTGTCATAAGGTGAGGCAGAATTTTGAAAGGGTTTTTTTCACTGTTGGTCATTTTTTGGATGAGTGTTTTTAGGATGATTTTTTGAAGTTGAGTTTGGAGTCAAATTAGTAACACTCTACACACGCATACACTTTAATAAAGGGATTTGTTTTTTTCGAGTTCAATGGCCTTTTCCATGTGAAGAAGATGGTAAATAGAAGTCACTCGTTATGAAAGGACACCATGTTGGTCTCTAGCACTCAATCCATAGTTTTTCAATTGATAAAACAATAGAACTTGTCAATTCAATTTTGGTGGATTTCCCCAACCCGTGCATGCAGTTCTAGGAGGCCTTATAATGGATAACCATCCATTTTTGAGTAATTTATTTTTTAGAATCTTGAAATCTTTTTCATCCCCGGGTTTCATTGTCACCTCTATCTACTAGTTAACCTCTCATAGATATTTACATGATTTCTGCACATCCGAATTGGGCATTGAACGCATCCCCAACTAGTCCACAATATAAATTGATTTAATCATTGTTTTCATTGTTAAATTCTAGAACATTACATTCATGATTTCCTATTGAATTCCAAAGCTCAAAGAAAAGAAACCCCACATTCACAAGCCCTTCTTTCTCCTAATTCTTTATAGTTACTCAATATAGGTGACGATATATAGATATGAGTTATGCAAAACAGAAAAATCTAATTTGGCCAAGTTTCAAAGTGCGAAAACCCCATCTCCTAATCCTCTAGCCCCATAACGACTCCATTATAGTCAATCCTAGTAAGTTGTCAGCTATTGAGACATTTGAGATATTTTTTAGATCCATGTATGCAATGGGTTGCATTCGAGAAGGCCACTCTATTACATTGCTATCAACACTCATGAAGTTGTATTAATCTCTATAGATAGCCCCTGTAAACAATTGAAACAGGTCATTGTTTTTTTCAACCATCACGTTGTCCTTGTTCAATGTTTTTCAAAACCTTGAGAACAATGAGAATTATATGTACATTGTCATTATTTTATGATGAAAGTGATATCCAAGAATATTTAGGGACTAAATGATCTAAAAAGGAATGCATTTCCCAGTAGTTGTGAACTTCCTCTGATGGGACACACATTATTTGTTGAGAAGAGGTTGAAATGATGGTTTTTATGTTTTGTAATTTCCTTCCAATAATTTAACCTAAGGCTAGTGTTTTTTATTTAAATTTTACTAATGGAGAATATGAGGTCATAATCCTTATCTCTCCAAATTTTTCGATTGGTATCATGGAGTGGGCAACATATAGTTCCTGGTGACTTTTGTTTATTGTTATTAATCTAATGGTTCACGTTAGGGTTGATCAATGTTTATTCATCCAATAATGTCAATGGTCATGCAATGCATGGGTGTTGGAGGATTGATGATGTCCCCATTTCACAATTGGTTATTTGAGGGGATTTCAATATGGTGAAGTGCCAAGAGAATAAAAAGGGGCACTTCCTATTGAGAAATAGGGGTGGTGGGTACTAAAGCCTTGTCACGGGCTCTATGAACCTAATTCCAACTGGAAATAAGAGTCCTCTATCCTATGGTTTATAAACAAGTATACATGGCCTTCTTTTAGAGAAAAACATATATTTGACTGGACCTATAGTTGACAAGTCCATGTGAAAAACATTGCCACTTTATTTTAAAACCAACCGATTTGGTTACCTTTCTTATGAAGTAGAGAAAGTGACTATTCCCCAAACTTGTTACAGTTTAAATGTACTTCATTTGTAGATCCTAGGTGTGTTCCTTCAATTCATACTATGTGAAATCCCATTCTCCAACCACACATTATAACATACCCATCGAACAATCTAGCCATGGGATGGGTAGCCAATGATAATAGCTCTCATTGTACGTCCCACAAAATTCAATATTCTAAATCACAACTAATTAAGCCTCCCAAGAGTGACATAATTTAAAAACACAAGCATGTGAAGGTGTATAAATTAGAACGTACTCGAACAACATTATATTCACACACATAGTGCATAATACAATGATTTCGATAACAAAGAATAACCATATATTTTTCATACTCATAGAAAACGATAAAAAAACGCTTATATTTTAAATGAAAATGTATAAGAACATGACTATGTAAGACCAAATAATTTCCACCCAGCTATAGGTACCTATAGTAGATACCATGCCCAAGCTACGCTATGGGGAAACCAAGCTTAACGAAACAAATATAGACTTTTATCTCCATAATTCGTGCCCATTTTATAACATGCTTAGCCAATCTATTGAACACATATTATTACAAGCATGTCATTTATCTATCCTTGCAATGGAACTCTCTTCTATTGAGAAACACAACAATACGAATGCCTACCCTTCCTTTTTTCAATGGTTCCTTAGAGCACCCTTCCCTTATATTTCCCTTTAATGTGTAAGAAAATAGTCCAACATACTATATGTTTATTTCCAAGAATTTCCTACAAGATTAATATTTTCCTTGTCAAGCATCCAAATAAAAGAAAATGTATAGTTGCTGAAGGTTTCCTAACTTTCCTGGTGTTTATTCTCACCTACACCCATAATTCCTTATCTAATGTTTGCAAATTTCCTCTTTCAATGTTGATTTTGGTTCATGTCTATATTAGTAATTATTGGCAATGGATAGAACATAATGAACTGCATGGACCATATGCAGTCCCTACATGGAGTGTATATTAGAGTTAATGGAAAGAAGAGAATTGATGAAAAGACAACCGACATTAATTATAGACATAGAATGTAGTACTCTTACAATTCCCATAAGAAGCGTACTCATACCATGATTCCATCATTGCAACAAAAGACTTCTCTACCAAATTATGACATGCATTCAATCATTCATTTTGATAAGTTAAGGGAGGTAAACGACTTATTTAACACACATTGTACAAAATAAATTGTTATTTTTTCGGAATTTACTTCGATATGATCTAGTATCTTAACTGAGAGAACAACGTGTACAACATATCTACACCATATAAATCCTGGACATAATAATGCAAACACACAAGATACAATAAACACACAGAGTTTCACTGGGGAAAACAATAAAGGTCAAAAACCCCACAACTTCCTCATAGATAGATAGAGCAATGATACAACCCAAGCATAAGAGATAGTCTTCTCCTAGCAGCAACTTCTCCTCCTCCACAAGTGCGCCACTCTCCAATGAGAGTATGAGTGAGAAAGTGAATGGTGAAATAGAGTGCCTCTCGCACTCTATTTATACTTGACTTGACTTGCCTAATAACCTTTACTAGGTCGGCCTCAACTTAACCACATAACATAATGCTTACAGGGACGAACCCCAATAGGGTGGTCTAATAATCCTTTGACCCACATGACTTATACAGGGCCGACCCCATCAAGGTGGTCTAATAACCCATCAAGTATAAGTTACGACACTTACAATATAAATGACGACATTTCTGTATAGAGGAATAATAACATCTCTATAGGAATACAATATACATATATGTGAAATACATTCCGAAGTTACAATTACATCAACACTCCCTCTTAACTAGGAAGGTATTTCTCGGCATAGATCTGCTAGCACAAGTCTTCTTCTCTGGATCATCATCAACATCTCTACGAGCAAGCCATCAAGTAGGTACGCCTCAGGACTGATTACACTGCCTCCGCAAAACCTGTAAGATCTCCTAGGACTGATTACACTGCCTCTGCAAAACCTGTAAGATCATCTCAGGACTGATCATATGCCTCTGCAAAACCTATGTACCATACTGTCACATCATCATCTTCAAATCATCGTCATCGTCCACAAAGCACAACCCAGATGCACACACAAAGCATTTACACTCACCGGCATGGAAGGACTTTCCTCTGACCATTCAGGAAAGGCTCATAGCACTTACATCAACGACCATGGGAGGAGCAACCTACCACTATGTCAGAATGGCACAACACTTACATCAACGACCATGGGAGGACCAACCTACCACAATGTCGGAATGGCACAACACTTACATCAACGACCATGGGAGGACCAACCTACCACCATGTCGGAATGTCCCAGCACTTACATCAATGACCATGGGAGGACCAACCTACCACCATGTCGGAATGTACCAGCACTTACATCAATGACCATGCGAGGACCAACCTACCACCATGTTGGAATGGCCCCAGCCCTTACATCTACACCATAGGAGGACCATCCTACCACTATGTGAGAATGGCTCCAGCCATTACATCTACACCATAGGAGGACCAACCTACCACTATGTGAGAATGGCTCATGTGCATCTATGTCTCCGGCCTCATCACTTCCCCTTGGAAGGTATCTCGATCTGAATTACACCAAGTCTCCCTCTGAAGTATTCAAAATTCACTCTGGCTAGTGGCTTGGTCAACACATCGGCTATCTGCTCATCCGTCACAACATACAAGAGCTCCACTGCTCCTCTCTGCACCCTATCCTTGATATAGTGTAACTTGATCTCAATGTGCTTCGACTTGTCATGGAACACTAGGTTCTCTGACAACTTCACACAACTCTGGTTGTCACAATATATACAAGTAGCACTCAGCTGGAGATCAAACAAATCAGACAATATCTTCCTAAGCCATACTGCCTCACAACTAGCCGAACAAGCTGCGACATACTCTGCTTCGGCTATACTTAGTGCCACACAGGACTACTTCCTGCTAAACCAAGAGATCATACTAGATCCCATGCTGAAGCAGCACCCCGAAGTGCTCTTCTGATCAATGGAACTGCCTTCCCAATCCAAATCAACATAACCCTCCAGGTTAAACTTTTGATTCACCTCATGCTTGAGCCCATAGTCAACTATACCCTTCAGGTACCTCAGAATATGCTTTGCAGCGATCAGGTGAACATGTCTCAGATCTGTCAAGTACTGGCTCAAGGTGTTCACTGCAAAGCAAATATCTGGTCTTGTATTCGTCAGGTACATCAAGGACCCAATCGTCTGACAATACATTGTAGCATCAACCAACTCAGATGAAGCATCACACAGAAGCTTCAGGTTCGATGCCATAGATGTGGCTATGGCCTTGCAGTCCATCATCCCGAACCTCTTCAGGATCTATACTACATACTTTCCTTGTCAAAGGAAGATTCCATCTGCACTCTGCCACACCTACATGCCTAGAAAATAGTGCATCATCCCCAAGTCCTTCATCTCGAACTCGGCAACAAGCTTCCTCTTGGTATCGGCAATCGAACTATCCTCACCTGTAACAAATAGTTCATCCACATACAAAAGTAGTATCACTGGATTTCCTTCCTCAACCTTATAGTAAAGGTTGGGATCTTCTTTACTCTTGGTAAATCCCAAACTGGATAGAAAGCTGTCTATCCTACCATAACAAGTCCTAGGAGCTTGCTTCAAGCCATACAAGGCTTTCTTCAATTTGCACACATATGACTCCTTGTCATGTGTCTCAAAACCAAGTGGTTGCTCCACATGCACTTCCTCCTCGACTACACCATTCAAGAAGGATGCCTTGACATCCATCTGGTGTATCTTCCATTTCATCCCTCACTTTGTATTTCTCTATGCTACCATCTACAGCATGCTTGATCTTATAGTTCCACTTGGAAGTCACAATAGACTTCCCTTCAGGTCTTGGGACTACATCCCAAACATCATTCTTCATGATCGACTGGTACTCCTTGATCATGGCATTCTTCCCGAATCCTGGGAACTTCAATATCTTTAATATCTTCAGTAGAAAACATTGTTGCTAAACAAATGTTGTAGTCCTTCTTTTGTAGGTGATGGTATATGATATTTTCTACAAAACAAGTTAAATTGCATGATTATAAAACATCCCATAGTTTTCATAACTAATTCTTACACATAAATAAATATGTCATACAGTCATGCAATTATCTTAGCCAATGCTTCAATACAACATTTATCCTTATCCCGTAACTTTCTAGATGCCTTCCAATATCTACCAGAACATTGTTAAGAGTGTGAACAACTCCCAACATGTCAGCAAAGAGGTTTCATTCTAGAGAAGTAGCAATGGAATGTTGTACAGTGCCATAGGCCACTTATCCATCACATGCATATTCGTAGTATACTGTTCATTAATGCAATTATTCTAATATGCATAATACACACGCTAAGTCTAGGAACATAAGCATATACATCATTGAACAATATTATTTAAACAAACATATATGCAAGAAAAGACAATTCAAATACTTATCTTTGTTTCGTTTGTAGGGTGGAATCCCTCTCAATATTTAATTCCTTGCAAGAACTACTAGAGTGTGCTCCCTCTTGATCTTTGCTTCTTGGATTACCTGTCTTTGAACTTATATCCATCTTCGATCACTGTGCATACTTACTAGTATCATCATTGTGTTATCCTCGAGGTCTCATACATACATACATTCATTAGTATAATCTTAATACTATCAAAACACAATAATCTTAAACATGTATAGTCATGATCATTTCAAACACATATAATAAGCATTAGTATTCAAGGTTTCATGGAAGACTTCTTTTACTCATGCATATTCTTATTTGACCATAGGACTCTTCTGGTTAGTCATATCATCACTCAAGGTAAGGGACATAATATGCATAAACCCTTGATTACTTAAATTTCTAACTTCATAAATAATCATTATCAATCATGCCATGTATACTTATATAAGAGATCCTAACACAAGGTAGGATTCTAAGTTGATATAGGAAAAACATACCCGGATTAGCATGCTATCTAGTTATGTCTAACATACCCGCATAATGTCTTCTTGCTGTTTTCAATTATTTGTGCTAGTAACCTGCATATCTCATAGGTTAACCATTAGAAAACCAAGTTATACATACCTCGTAAGTAGATTTTCTATGTGATCCATGACAATGGATGAATCTTTTCCTTCATGTCACCACGGTCATATGTTCTTGAACTAGAACATGATTTGTACCTTCATGTTAGCGGATAACATAATCCTCATACAACACCACAATGCATTAGTACAATCATAAGTGTCAAAAACCCTAATCAATGAATATCTGCATTCATATTTTTATTAAGGTGATACGAAAAGTCTAAAATTAATCAAGATTGTACTAATCTTAATGAATACAAGCATATCATAAACTTAATCATGAACATATTTCGAAACATACCCGTAAGTCATACTTGTCGAGTTTGCTTGTAATCTTCTTATGTAAGGCCTTAGCCTCATCTCCCTCTAAAACTGGAACTTCTTCACATATGTAGGTGACCAATCCATTCTCTTCTAGGATTAACCCAATCAACTTGATTTGCAGAAACTGGATCTAGAGCTGGATTAGGGTTTGTCAGGGAAACCCTAAAAATTCAAACTTTGAATTTCAAACTTATGAAAGGATAGAAAGATGCACCTTTCTGAGCTGGTCAAGCTGGTATACTCAGAATTTGAAAACTGCAAAGTTTCACCCCTCAAAATTGCCTTTTAGATTTCTGGATTCACTAGGGAGGACCCTGATTTAGGGTTTGAGTTTCTCGGAGCTTCACCCAACCAAATAGTTTGATCCAAATCTCTAAACTTTGATTTTTCCAAGGCGCTTCCAACTATGTTCATAGATTTCAAAAATTCCCATTTTTGTAGAAGCCCTAATTTTCCACTTTTCCAATCAAAGTCCTGAACTAGGGTTTGATCAAGCCCAGCCTTCTTCTCAACCAAAACATTTGATCTTGGTCTCTAAATTTTGATTTTGATGAGGAGCATCCAGCCATGGTCTCCGATTACAAAAATTCCAACTTTCTCCAAAGCCCTAAATTCCCAAAGCCATGAATGAAGGTGCTCAAAATCCAATTCTGTTTTGACAGAAATATGCACCTGATTGTTTCTAATGTAACTCAAAAATTTTAGATTGACAGGGTCTGAAAATTTTTCTTGTGGTTTCCTGACCTGTTTTCTTTCCAAGCCCACAGGTCTGACCTCAAATGAATTCTCTGAGCGATATTTATGCCAAGTGTCGCAACGTGACCCGTTCATGGGATAAAACATGAGATCGAACTTGTACGACATGCCACGTGTCATTGGTTCAACTTCATCGTCTGAAACCCTTAACTAAGAAACTAAATTTCGTGCCCTACCTGTCACTTTTTAATAAATTTCATTTGGAGCTTCCTAGTCAAATTTCTGACCTTTTTTCCTAGGTCACTTATTTATGACTGAGATCTGGAAGAGGCAGAAACCCTATATTGTACAAATCATAAAACCCAAAGTACAATGAATTAAAAGTTGTGCTTCGGATAGAAGGTACATTGGGATCTTATATTCGACCTGTAAAAGTTTCAGATCCTAAAACATTTCCAAAATGGATTTATAGGGAATGTTCTACGATGACTGGTTTTTGCTATATCAAGCCCTAGCTTCGCAAGTGCAACAAATGTCATAAATGCCATACCATGCCTTCTTTCAGGCTAGCTCTGATACCATGTTAGTTTTTCAGAATTTACTTCAATATGATCTAGGATACTAACTGAGAGAACAACATGTACAACATATCTACTGCATATCAATCATGGACATAATAATGCAAGCATAGAAGAGACAATAGACACACAGAGTTTCACTGGGGAAAACCATAAAGGTGAAAAACCCCACAACTTCCTCAGAGATATATAGAGCAATGATACAACCCAAGCATAAGAGATAGTATTCTCCTAGCAACATCTTCTCCTCCTCCACAAGTGCGCCACTCTTCAATGAGAGTATGAGCGAGAAGGTGAATGTTGAAATAGAGTTCCTCCCGCACTCTATTTATACTTGACTTGACTTGACTAATAACCTTTACTAGGTCCGCCTCAACTTAAACACATAACATAATGCTGACAGGGACGACCCCCAATAGGGTGGTCTAATAACACTTTGACCCACATGACTTATACAGGGCCGACCCCATCAAGGTGGTCTAATAACCCATCAAGTATAAGTTACGACACTTACAATATAAATGACGACACTTCCGTATAGAGGAATAATAACATCTCTATAGGAATACAATATACATAGATGTGAAATACATTCCGAAGTTACAATGACATCAACATAAATGAGTTCTAACATTGACACTTGAAAAAAGAGGATTTACTTTCCCATATTACCCCATTTTACTTCTTTCCCTCTCGTGGAATCATAGCCCATCTAGTGCTCTATACATAGTCATCTTGAAGAAAGGAATGTTTTAGGGTCGAAATTCATCCCATGGACAAGTATTTTTTTATGCTTTTTTATTCCAAAAAATGATTGATCAATTTCCATTTTCTTTTGAAAATGATTCACTAAAACTCCACCAGGTAAAAATATTTTACTCTAAACATCGCCAAAACTGTCCACAAACGTTGGTGCCCAAGCTTTGGTAAGTTATTGCACACCAAGACAACCAATGTGATATGTGGTTGGTCTAAGCAAAAATTAGTTTCCAGCTACGCATGAAAAACAACTTTCAGTTGTATTTTATCTAGCCTAGATAAGGCACAATTTTGTAAAGGGTTGGGTTTTTTTCTGATAGATTCTAATAGGTTATGTTCTGCTCTAAGAAAGCGTTTTGATACAGATGTATAGGTCTATGGGTTTTGTGATGTAAATATGTAATGTTTTGAGTTATGTTAGTTGCATATGTTTGCGCTGAGAAACCATGAAATATATAAGATGTTGAGCTAAATCTATGCAATAACATAGAAATATTGATTTTAGCTAAGTAATACATAATGAATTCTTTATTTTTGTTTATATTCTCCTGTGTGTTGTCTCAATTATGATTGTGTTTGAATTATGTATGTTGTTGTCTGTATCCGAATTGTGGATCTGATGTATGGGATGAAGAGACTTGTGGAAAGAACTAATAGAAATTCCTTAGTTGTCTTGTGCAACCCTGATTTAGGTCTCTGTTAATTCTTGTGCACATCTTGGGTGAGACTGTACTATGTTTGTAGAGTATTACTAGATGTCGATGCATATGGGGTTTTATTGGTCACATGAAGTTCAACCTTGGGTTTGAAAAACTACATCCAACAATGGTTCTGTTTCTAGGACCTGATGAGGATTGTGTAAGGGGGAAAAAGTAATGAGGTGGAAACCTACAAAATAAGAGATTGACCAATGTTTTGAGAGTAAGGAGGAAGAATTCACACAGAAAGAGATTACAAACTTGCGGATTTTGGCTCAGGATTGGAAAAAAATGTATATTCTAATTTGCATGAGATTTTCTTTCGTGAGTTTCCTATTTTTTTTTGAATGGGTGTAGAGGTAGACTAAGATAAATACTACATTGAGCACACCTTGGCCAGTACTCTAGACCAAGGAAAAGATTCAAGAACTCAAAGATCTTAACAATACTTGGTCTAGAGTGGTCAATTTTTGGTTCTTGTGCATGAAGGAAGCTATTCTATAGAATTTTCCATAGGATCAAGGGAATCATATAGCTGCGCCAAATAATATTTGAAGAAGGTCCAAGAAGGAGGTTTTTGAAGTTAATTCTTCTCTCGATAAAGATCTTATTTGTAGAGATGGGGCTGATGACAATGAACCCTAATAGATGGCAACGTAAGCCTTGCACTGTTGGGGTGGGGTATGAGGAAGCAAGAGAACTGATTGGCGCATTATGGATCCAAAAGAGAAAATAATCTAGAGGGAGAAAATAAATGAACAACAAGATGATATAATAAAATCAACGACGAAATAAAATCAAGAAAAGTAGTTGAAGGGAAAAGATAAGTTAGATCAAAGAGGAAAGAAGACTTCCATAGATGGGAAAGTGCATAAAGGACATGTAGAAGGTCCCTTTGAGCCAGAAAGGTGCACATATTCTGGGTGAGAAGAGTGCTTAGAGGATGAGAGACCTCCCAAGAGGCAAGGAATGGAATAAAGTGAGAGATCCGTTGAAAACGACAATGTCAAACCCATGAGATTGGAAGAAAACAAGAATCAAGAAGATCTACAAGAATAAGGAGTTTGGATCAATGAAGCTTCTTGCATCATTAGAAGAGACAATATGTAACAATATTCAAACTCCCATGGAACTACTATTGTTAGAAGATGTGCACCATATGGTGATTTTCCTTTTGGACCAACCCCCTAGCATTCTTTCTCAAATCAAGAAATCCAGTTATTACTTGATTTTGTTCAAGAGGAAGGATACAAGAATGAACCTGAGTTAGGAGAAGTGAAAATAGTCCTACACATGGGAGTAACCCAGATATACAAAGTTTAAGAATTATTATTATTATTCTGAGTCCAATAATCACAGTTAGACATATAACCTAGCATATACCCATTGGGATGGCAACGATGTTAGATTCTACCTTTCAATTTCCCCAATTCGATGGAATGGTAAAAGATTATGCACAACAAGATTGGTTTACCTACGAAGCCATTTGGGATGTAAATAATATTACAAATGAGTTTGCTAAGATTGCACAGTTGGAGACCATGTCCATAGATAGATCTTTGATGTGGTACAAGAAGTATAAGACCACAGTTCCTGTAGGCTAGCCCCATACATTGATCGTGATCAAAATAGACCTTCTAAAAGAATTCTAGAAGTCGAAGTATGAGTCATAGTGCATCACTGAGATTAAATATATTAAAAAATAGGTTGGAGATTCTGTGTGGGACTATGACCAGTGATTCAAGATCTTACTGGACCAACTGAGTTTTCAAATCATGGACATGTAGCACCTTGAATGGTTTATTGTAGGTCTATTTTCACATATCAAAGTTCCCCTAACCCAACAGAAGGTGAAGACTCATTTGAATTCCCTAGAGATCGCTATGAGGTTGGAAGCGACTTTGGGAGGGGAAGCATCGCAAGGAATGGAATAGGTTTAGACCCATATTGTTGTGTTGATTGAACAATCACATCACCTGTCTACTGTGAATATAGTCAGAGACAACATATAGTGTAGCTTCTGAAGAATAGAATGACATCATAAGAATGAATTCCTAACGCTAAACAATTACATGGGTATCGGTGCTCCTAGACCTTTCTTGCAAGCGCCAAAGTCCGAATAGTGTGAGATCTGTAGATACTGGGGCCATGTGCCTCCAAATTTCCCCATAGTGCACAAATACTAGAGTTCTGTGCATGCACCATTCTGTGAGTTCTAGAAGTCTATTGTCCATGATGTAAATAATTTTCACGCTCTGCAGTTGATGAAAGATAATACAATGGATTCCAACCAAGTGTAGGGTACAGAAGATACAAGGAAACCTGACTTGGGAAGGAAATAAGCATTAGTGCATGGTGGTTTCTGAGGTCGAGAAAGAGGCTACGGTGGTGGAAGGAAGGTAATTTTATTCAATAGTTGTGAACTAGGACACATGGAGAGATACTGTACTAAACCATGAGATCTGTGCGCATATTGGTATAGCACGGAACACGCGACAGAGGAATGGCCGAGCCTCATTGATAAATGGGAAGACAAGAAAGGTCAGTGTAATCTAGTTACGATGGAACCTAGATCAGATAACAATGGGAAGGATCTGATCACTACAAGGAAAAGTCCCTATAGTGGAGGTCGTAACAGAGAGTTTTAGTGTTACAAGATTGGAAAAAATTGTCAAAAAGGCCTCCACTACGACCTCCACCAATGGTAGCAAATTTTTTTATAGAGGCCATAACAGGTATATTTTATAACTAAAAAATACTAGGAAGTCAGAGGTTTTAGTGGATGTTTTTTCATCGGTGTGCTTAATTGAAATTACGTTCCCTGGTGCATGTCTTTATAGGATGCACCGGTGCTTACATATAGAATATACGCATCAGTGCTTAGTTACAACATAAATGCACTGTTGTGATATTTTAAATCATATGCACCATACATTTTTTAATATTTTTTAATTTTACCAGTGTTTTCCATTTATCAGAGTGCACCGGTGCTTACAAACTATCAAAATGACCTGGTGCATTTTAACATATCAAACACACTGTCAGGCTTAAAAACAAAAAAAATAGTGGGAATAATCTTTGATCGTTCTCGGTGTGCATAAGCCATCTACATGAACTAGTGCGATTCAGAGAAGAAAATGCATAGGTGCGTAATGTTCTATATATGCACTGGTGAATAATGTTCATATAGGCACATTGTTGCGTATTGTTCATATATACGCACCAGTGCATAATGTTAGTATAGGTGCACCGGTGCGACATATATTATTAAAAATCACCGCATATGATTTTTTCAACAATGGCTATTGACATTTTAGTCAAATATATATATATATATATATATATATATATATATATATATATTTAATTCCATTATTCATCTGAAATTGAAATATTTGTTTATAGTACAATTCATTTCAATTTCAATTTATGTTTGTTTGGATTAATTTCTTATATCATAGATGCAAGACTATTGTAATATTTAATCATCCATACATTTAATTACGAATGTACAATTTCACATGTAACTTTTGACAATAATATTGAAGAATGTAATAGAATAAAAATTGTATTGTATTATATATCAATAAGAGTGCCTTTATCATACAAAATACGACAACATAGAGACAAAAATAATCAAAATGTCAACATGCATGTAATTATTGTTACACTTATTGGTAACTCACTGTCTTTCAATTCAGACACTATGCCCAATACATTATTATACAAAGTGCCTGATTTTCACAGACAATTATTTCAAAATACAGAAGAAGCTACAACAGTTTGCATTAACATCAAAATTAAATACAGAGCATCATTATTCGCTAGAATTTTTATCAGTGCTCGAGCCACTTGCATCAATTGGGTTAATTGGACGATTTTTTTTTTTATTGGATCGATTGTTTTCCTCTTCTTTAGCTTCGATTTGGAAACATAAAAATAAAGTGTACCAAGTGTATCTACATTTCCAACGAGAATAATGAATAATAAATAGATAGTATACATGAATGTAAGTTGAAATGCGACGTACCATAGAATTAATTGACTCATGAATGATACACATTCTCTCAAAACCAAATCTCATTCCTTCTATCAACAAGTCTTATGTTGGCTTCACTCCATACTTTGTTCCCTGCAAGTGTTATGCCCCGTCACAAATCATAGATTTAATATAAAGGAGTTTTGTTATTTTATTTGTTATAAAATGAGAGAAGTAAAACAACATAGAGACTTACTAAATCCACAATTAATTTTTGATATGCCAACATATACTCACAACCCTTGCTTAACCCAATGCCAGTCAATCAATTCTTCTAATGGCTCCTCTTTGTATGTTAACACCTATTTGAATACATCCAAGGATTTCCAGTGAAAAAAAATTAAATATACAAATCACAACCACTACAAAATAATAATTTCTTACAAGGAAATCACGAATACTCACAAAATTTGCTATCAAGCCCTTTTTCCCTTGTCGTCTTGTCTTGTGTACTAACTGGGTTCCATTTTTCTTTGTTTTCTGCAACGAAATAGTTGAAAATTAATATTTAATGTTGAATTAATTGATGATATGTATAACATAAACCTAAAAACAAATGATTCCATACATTTGAATCACGTTGTTGTTGAGATGGATCCTCCTGTGATGCAAGTATGTTCATTTCGTTGACCATCTCCTTGTACACTTTTTTGGACATCCCTACTAGACCATTTCACATATCACCTCATTCATCGTTTTGGATTCTCATAATATTCTTGCCAATAACATTCTATCAATAACTAGCATGTATCCTATTTCATTAGAAATAATGCCAAAAGATGCTTTATTTGTCAAAAGATGCTTTATTTGTCAAAAGATTCTTTTGTTGATTGGTTAAAATTCTCCACATGGTTGAGGAAATAATATTTTTTATTTTGAAGACGGTGAGTGAGTCAACTAATCTTAAAATTTTGTGGCCATAAAATTTTAATGGGGACCATTTCCCGACAAATCGGGACACTTTCCGGAAAAACGAAGATTCAACACATGTTCAACGTGAGTTAGGAAGATACGAAGGTGGGTGGGTTTAAGAGTCTTGAAACTCTAAATTGCATTCAATAACCAGCATATTCTAGGATTGAAACTTGCAAGTAAAATATTTTTTAATTTCTACTTATTTAAGAAAACGGTGACACAATTATGTGATAGGAGTGGTGGAGCATCCATTCCCGAGCATGATCTCACTGGTAATAAACTGATAAATGTATCCTAATTTTAAATTGGTTGAGAATTCATACTTGATCACCCATTTGGCATGCAATGAAAAAAAAAATCAGGGAAGAAATCAAACCAATAATGATTTTCGAAAATAAAAGTGTCTGAATCACTGATCTTGCAGGCAACTTAAAAAAAAATCATGGAAGAAATAATACTGAGAATGTTTTTTGAAAATCATTTTTTTGGTGGTGAAATTTGGCATGGTGATGAAAGAACGAAAACATGCCACTCTATCTGTCCTTACCTTTGGCCATCAAGACGACTTACAACAAAGATAATTCCTGAAAATTCATCGAAGCACAAAATTCTTTTGAAAATTTCATTGTGTTGAAGCTATGTCGTGCATGATAGAAAATTCATCTGAATTCTAAATTTAACAATGATTATATAAAATGATTAGTTGATTCTCTAAATTTATGGAAATGATGTATTAATTTCTGGAAATGATTTTTTTTATGAAATCCAATGACAATGGTCAAGTGCGTAAATCATCCACCTGCAAGCTGATGGTTTCATAAATTATTTATCCCTCATAGGAGAGAATTTTTTTATCCCAAGTCTACTTAAGCCCTGTTTTTCAACACTTAACCAATTTTTCCAATGTCGAGCATTTTTCTGGGAAGGTGCAAAACATGCCAAATGTCTGTTTTGGTAGGAAAATATATCCATTAACAAAGACTCTTTTTCCAAAAGGAGTCAATGGTCAAGTGAATAAATAATCCACCTACAAACTTATGCTCCCAGAATTTTTTTATCCCTTAAATATGAGAAATGGTGGGCATTTAGGCCAGTTTTAGATGCAAAACAGGTTGAGTGGTTGTTTTGGAAGGCCAATATTTTCTTGACCATAGGCTTGTTTTAAAACCTAATCTAATGATCAATTTTGTAAATCACCCACCTGCAAGATGATATTTTCCTGAAAAAATTATCCTTCACAGGTGAGAAATGGTGGGCACTCACCCAAGGCGAGCATGTTTCTGGGAGGGTGAAAAACAAGAAGAATGGTTGTTTTTGCAAGAAAATATCTCCATGACCAGAGGATTTTTTTCAAAAATGAGTTAATGGTCAAGGGAATAACTCCTCCACCTGCAAATATATTCTCTCAGAAATGTTTTATCCAACACATGTGAGAAATGGCGGTCATTTTCCTAAGGCCAATTAGGCCAGTTTTAGTTGAAAAACAGGTTGGGTGTCTATTTTGGAAGGCCAATATATTCGTGACCATAGACTTTTTTTAAAACCTGAACCAATTCTTCCAATGGCGAGCATTTTTCTGGGAGGGTGCAAAACATGCTGAATGGTTGTTTTTGGAAGGAAAATATCTCCATGACCAAAGTCATTTTTAAAAAAATGAGTCAATTGAATAAATCATCCACCTACAAACTTATGCTCTCATAAATTTTTTATCCTTCAAATATGAGAAATGGAAGGCATTTTTCTAAGGCCATTTAGGCCAGTTTTAGGTGCAAAACAAGTTGAGTGCCAATATTTTCTTGACCATAGAATTTGTTTCAAACATGATCCAGTGGTCAAGTGCATAAATCATCTACGTACAAGCTGATGCTTTCCTAAAAAAAATTTCCCTCACAGATGAGAAATGGTGGGCATTTTCCCAATGCTACTTAATCCTTTTTTTCAATACTTAACCCATTTTTCCAATGGTGGGCATTTTTCTTTGAACGTGCAAAACAAGATGAATGGTCGTTTTGGAAGTAAAATATCTCCTTGACTAGAGACTTTGTTTCAAAACTAAAAAAATGGTAAAGTGAATAAATAATCCACCTACAAACTTATGCTCTCATAAAAAAATCCCTCAAAGGTGAAAAATGGACGGCATTTGCCTAAGTCCATTTAGGCCAGTTTTACGTGCAGAACAAGTTGAGTGGTTGTTTTGACAAGCCAATATTTTCTTGATCATAGACATGTTTTCAAAATTGATCCATTGTTCAACTACATAACTCATCCACCTGCAAGTTGATGCTTTCTTAAAAATCATTTCCCTCACAGATTAGAAATGGTGGGAATTTTCCCGATGCTACTTAAGCGATTTTTTTCAATACTTGACCAATTTTTCAATTGCGAGCATTTTTCTTTGAGGGTGCAAAACAAGATGAATGGACGTTTTGTAGGAAAATATCTCCTTGACCAGAGACTTTGTTTCAAAACTTAGCCAATGGTAAAGTCAATAAATCATCCACCTACAAATTTATGCTCTCAAAAAAAATTTATCCCTCAAAGGTGAAAAATGGAGGGCATTTTCCTAAGGCCATTTAGGGCAGTTTTAGGATGCAAAATAGGCTAAGTGGCTTTTTTGGCAGGCCAATATTCTCTTGACCATAGACTTGTTTTCAAAACTGATCTAGTGGTCAAGTGCATAAATCATCCACCTGCAAGCTGATTCTTTCCTAAAAAAAAATTCCGTCATAGATGAGAAATGGTGGGCATTTTCCCAATGCTACTTAAGCCCTTTTTTTCAATACTTAACCAATTTTTCCAATGGAGAGCATTTTTCTTTGAAGGTGCAAAAAAAGATGAATGGTTGTTTTGGAAGGAAAATATCTCCTTGAACAAAGACATTGTTTCCAAAAATCAGTGAATTGTAAAGTGAATAAATCATCCACCTACAAAGTTATGGTCTCATAAAAAATGTATCCCTCAAGGGAGAGAAATGGCGAGCATTTTCCTAAGGCCATTTAGGCCAGTTTTAGGTGTAAAAAAGGCTGAGTGGTTGTTTTGGTAGGCCAATATTTTCTTGACCAGATACCTTTTTTCAAAAATGAACCATTTTTCATGTTCATAAGTTATCCATCTGAAAGTCTACTCTTTCCAAAAAAAATTAACCTTCACAGATGAGAAATGGTGGGAATTTTCCCAACGCTACTTAAGCCCTTTCTGTCAATACCTAGCCAATTTTTCCAATGGCGAGCAATTTTCTGGGAGGGTGCAAAATAGTTTGAATGGTTGTTTTGGCAGGAACATATCTCCTTGACCAGAGTCTTTGTTTAACAAAGGATTCAATTTGAAAGTGAATAAATCATCAATCTACAAACTTATTCTCTCAAAAACATTTTATCCCTCAAATATGAGAAATGGCGAGCATTTTCCTAAGGCCATTTAGGCAAGCTTTAGGTGCAAAACATGTTGAGTGGTTTTGGAAGGCCAATATTTTCTTGACAATAGACTTGTTTTCAAAACTGAGCCATCTTTCAAGTGCGTAAATCATCCACCTGCAAGTTGATGCTTTCCTAAGAAAATTACCCTCATGGATGAGAAATGGTGGGCATTTTCCCAATTCTACTTAAGCCCTTTTATTCAATATTTGACAATTTTTCCAATGGTGAGCATTGTTATTTTAGGGTGAAAAACAAGATGAATGGTTCCTTTGGAAGAAAAATATCTCCTTTACAAGAGACTTTGTTTCAAAAAGAAGTCAATTTTCAAGGGAATAAATTATCCACCTACCAACTTATTCTCTCATAAACTTTTTATCCATCAAAGGTGAGAAAGGGTGGGCATTTTCCTAAGGCCATTTAGGCCATTTTTAGATGCAAAACAAGTTGAGTAGTTGTTTCAGCAAGCCAATATTTACTTTACCAAAGACCTTTTCTCAAAATTGAGCGTGTTGTCATGTCCATAAGTCATCCACCTGCAAGCTGATGCTTTCCTAAAAGAACTATCCTAGAGACATTTTTTCAAAAATGAGAGAGTCGTCATGTCCATAAGTCATCCACCTGCAAGCTGATGCTTTCCTAAAAGAACTATCCCTCATAGGTGGGAAATGATGGGCATTTTCCCAAGCCTACTTAAGCCCTTTTTTTCAATACTCAACCAATTTTGCCAATGGTGAGCATTTTTCTTTGAAGGTGAAAAACAAGATGAATGGTCATTTTGGAAGTAAAATATCTCCTTGACCATAGACTTTGTTTCAAAAAGTAGTGAATGATAGAGTGAACTGATTTTCTGGCAGCATGCAAAATGACATAAATTTGATTTTTTATTGCACAACATTACATTAATTAGAGTGTAAAATTACAAGTAAAATTTGAGTGTAAAATTATAGTGTAAAACTACAAGTCTAAAATTACATGTAAATTTACATTTATGGTATATTTCAGTTATTTTTAATTAGAGAAATTATGTATGAAATCTAATGCCAATATTGATTGTTTTTATTTTATTTTGCAGAGTATCTCATCAATGGATCATTCAAATGAGCCATCCCAACAAAATATTCCTCGAAAAAGAGGTCAACGTAAGGGTCTAGATTACTCAAAACTTCCAACTTTGGAACCATGTGACATTGTCCTTCAATTCACTCATGGTAGAGGTACAAAGAATACGCAATGTTTTGCTCATGGACAATGTCGATGATTTGAAGATTAGAACTCCATACCACAAAATGGGTCCAGAAGTTTCCCTCAAACAACAAGCAATTATCTAACCATTCTTCAAACTCAATGTCCTCAATGTAAGAAACTGATGACAAACAACAATGTTGTTGGACAACAGAGGAAACCTCTATATCCAATTGCAGTTGAAGGGAATGTTAATGCACAAAGAGGAAATATTTATGAAAGAATGAAAATTGTTCAAGAGAATGTGAGGGTCCCATTACATGCTTCCATTACATTGAACACTGAGTTGCAAAATAAAAATATGTACCAAAGAATGAACCCAGTTTTGTAGAATGAGTCCCTACTTTTCCCTCAAAGATCATTGATTGATGCTACTGTTGTTACAAATCACTCTGAGCAAAGTGTAGGTTGTGTTGCTCAACAATGTAGGGACCCTTTGATTTCATTTATTGATGAAGGTAATCAAAGTGTAGATCCCAATGGGAAGCAATTGAAACATGAACCTCTTATGAACTTGGATGTAACTGGAAGACATGAAACAACTGAAATAATTTCATTTCATGAACAAATGGACATAAATGCAACTACAGAAAATCAAAATTCTACAATTGGTCAAGTTGTTGCAGAAATTCCAGAAGGGTTTTCAGCAAATGAAACTATGCATGCTAAGAGAAGGTCACTAGGAAACCACTGAAGGACATCCTTATTGCATCTTAAGAAACAGTCGGGATGGTATAACCACAAACTAAATGAGGGGAAGGAAAAATTTAAATAAATTGGGAGATGGTTTTATGGAAAATGACTTGAAGATGTAGATGAGAATGACATTATTGTTGGAATTGGGTACTTCATGAGGAAAAAACTATAATGAAGAATCTAAAATTGAGGATGTTCTTGAACATCTAGATGGATTTCTTGATAAAATTTGATCAATTTTTGTGGCAGAGATTCATAAGGATTTTATGCTGAGGAACATGGATTCATTATTTATCGAATCAAGCATGACTCATAAGGCTTTGCAATGTCTGAAGAGAATTGATGCTCATGGTGTACTAAAGGGGGTAATCCAACATCATTTTGTAGAGAAATGAAAAAGTGGAGAAAAGAAGACAAGGATATTGATATGGGTTGGGACAGAAATGATCGTTTCACATATGGAGTTAGGGTCAAGAAAGTAAAGTCGTATGCTTCCTTTATGGTTGAATCGTTTGAAAAAAGGTCTGGAACTATAGTCAATGAAGTTTCTTTCAAACTTGGTATTTATTCTTGTGTACTTATGATCGAGGTGGGAAGGTGTGTGAGATATTATTCGAGTTACTAGGAGACAATGGCTTGATGTATTGTGTAAGACTTGGAAAATAGGATGGAAAAGAAGAATATAGACAATTTTTAGCACATGCTACTGATCCTGAAAATGACGAGAACTTAATGAAACAGATAAATAATCTTTCAGAAAATGGAATCACTATGGTAGATGTAAGTTTTGTGAAAATTAATTTGTTTGAGTGTCATGATCTAGTGGCCATATGTAGTTTACTATGAAATAATAGTGTTTCTCCAATGGGAAATAATTTTTGTCCTTGGTGCACATGCCATAAAAAGGCGATACACATGGTTACAAATGAAATCAACATTGGAGAATGAAATACTATCCGTAGTGTTTCTGAATGTTATGCAATGTCAACATAATTGCTCCTTGTAAGCTATGAAAATTTATTACATGTTTTGAAATTTATGTTTATATCTTGCCAAAACATTCCTAATCTAACTGTGTTCTTGAACTTTACTATAGGAGTTGAATCCCGCTTTGGAACCAATCAAAGGATGGGAATAAAATTTAGATGAGCATATTATAAGCATTCAACCAACCTTATCTGGTAGAAATATGACTATTGTGAAGAACTATCCCATTGATAGAAGAAATGATGAAAAGGTACACACTTTCATGATTGGATTTTAACTAGAAATTAAGTTTCTTAGTATTTCAATAATTCCTACCGTCAAAAACTGTTGGTGCCAATTACAGTTGACTCTTGGATCAATGGAAAAGCTTGTATATTGTTCTCGCCATGCTGGGATCAGAACAATTTTGAAGATGTTTCATGAAATTCAAATAATTGCACAAGATTATGACAAGGTACATCCAACTAGAGGCATGGAGAAAACAAAATTTGTTCAAATTTGGGAGGAGATGGAGAAAATGTGTGTTCCATGTAATCCAGGAGGACCATACCATCATAAAAGCCAACAATACAATGATCTTAACTATGGGAAATAACATGGATCAGCATCAGACAAGATCCTCATTCGACATGAGGGAATTTTAAAGGTTTAAAAATTATGTTAACATATCAATTATTTTTTATCTGGGCCTTGACTAGTAATAAATGATGTTGTTATTATGTTTTGACTGTTGTTGAATGGCTCTCAGTGTTGTTTACTTTGAAAATAAAACCTAGTACTTATTCATATGCATTGAAACTTATGTATTGTTTCTAGGTTATTGATGGGCTACCAGATGAAGAGAAGAAAAAACATTTTGGTGAGGATATGGAAGTGTTATAAAGAATTCCACATGTTGCAACTGCAAGGGTGTAGGGGGAATGATGAATATGCATATGAGAAAAGGTATGTCGGTTTCATCATATTATCTAGTTTGAATGGTGGTATCATTTCATTCATTACAAACAGTTTGATCCACTATCATTGCAGGATTGGATTCCTTTCAAGTGAGTTGCTGTGGTTGTGTTCTTGTTGTTTAGGATATGAGATGGTTCCTTATATGCATGTCCAAGGGACCCATGCTCTTGATGTGACACATTATATTCTTCCTTATACGTTGGGACGTTTAACGAATGAAGTAATGGAGCGTAAGCATAGAGAAATGAAAAGTTTGAACAACAACCAAGGAGGAGGAAGAGGAGTCCATAGACAATAGAAGCACATTTGAACATGATAGAATGTGTCTTGTAAATGAGATGAGAGCACAGTTTTTCAATCTTGTTATGAGATCACAAGGTACTTTCCAAGAGTTTAGACAAAGAAGATTCTTGCCTTCAAATATTAGAAGTGAACTTCGTGTTGAATATGATAATTCAATAAATCAATTGAATAAGGAAACGCCAACACAATTGGAATCACGTTTCCCTGATGTCACTTTGTCAACAAGTGGAACAACTATTTTAATCATGGGAAAAACAGTCTAAGAAATCATTGATTGCACCACAAACAGTAAGTTTGTCCTAATTTTATATGTTATCTCGTTTGATTTTCTGTTGATAGTATGAGGAGTCATAATGTGTGTGTTTAATTATTAATGTGTCCTCCCAGTTCAATAACTATCTTCTGAGATAAAAAACAATCAACAAATATGGAGAATAGGCTTATCGTGAATCACATTGCTTTGGAAAGCATAAGGAAAAAAATGGTGTTAAAACAAAAAAACAACAACCTGTCTTTCCCTCCAATAATGAGTATTATAATAATTCAATTCATTACATATCAGCATGTCTTTATCAGTCTAGTTGATTTGTGGTTGAAGTTACAATTTTTTCTCAAACTGTGACTTTGTCCACCTCACTGACTGCAGGAAATGAGCCAGTACGGTGTGATCAAACAAAACAAATTCAAGGGGAACTTGGTTTTGATACCCTAATGATGGTTGATGCCAATAAAAATAAAAATTTGGGTCTTTCATCATCGACAAAAGAGGAATTGGATACCAATAAAATACAATAATTGAATGGAGCAACTACTATTGATATGCGATTGGTGGAATGTATGATTCACAGTAGAAGGTGTCTTTTATCCTCAATAAATGGGGCAGTGCAAAGTGATGATGAACAAGAAATTCAAGGGACAACTCTTGGAATCCAAGTGATGGAAGCTAACAATCATATTAAAACAGGTCTTGATAAACCAAGTATGAGACAACCAAAAAAGAGAAAAGTCCAAAATGATCATAAAGAAACATTGTATGCAAAGTGGTGAAGAACATAACACTCGTAATGAAATGGCATTCATATGGTCTTAATGTATTAAGGGACCTATTTTGACGATATTTTGGAGGTTAGAGATATCTTCAAAATTGTTGGATATAGTTCTAAAAATGTCTAATATTGTATGCACCTCTTTGCATTGTATTGCCATTTCTATCTGGAAATTAAATCTTGGAGTTTTCTAAGCAAAAAAATAACCATTTGCTGAGATTTCGTCATAAATTCATTCTATTTTGGATGCATTCTGTTACATGTGTAGTTATAGTTTTTTTACCTAAGAAAAGAACAATATAATTGTTATTTAATAGAAATGAATCGAGCACAATTATCCATTTTTACTTTCGAAATTCACCAATTCTTCATAGCCAATATATGAAAAATGATATTAAAAATATTTGGACAGTTGCAAATGCTCTAAAAAATTCATTGAGTGTATAAGCAATGGAATATTATTTTCTATCACTCACTAATGTATGATGACAGAAAAATTAAGACAACCAAAAATCATTTTTCATTATCTGTCGATAAATACAAAACTCCATCATACAAAAATTCATTTTTCATTATCTGTCGATAAATACAAGACTCCATCTCACAAAAATGCATTTTTCATTCTCTGTCCACAAAATACAAAACACCATCATACAAAAATGGGTTTTCTGTTATATGTTGATAAATACATATATACATTCATTTATACATGTTGAGCATGTTTCTCAGATGGCCGGAATACCTCCTCTTGAGCATAAGACAAATCTGAATGGTCTATCTTTCCTTTTGTAGAAGACTCTAATTCTTCTGGAGCTGTAGGAGGCATGTTTTGTAATTTGTTTTCAAGCTCTTTAACTTTCCGTGTAACTTTTTTTAAATTTCCAAGCAAAACACTTTTTTCTTCCATCAGTTTGTTCAACATTTCCACATTTTTCTTATACTTCGTCGATTCCTTTTTTTCCTTGATTTCCAATTGTTGTCTCGTATTTTTCAAATGATCTATTCAGTCAATTCATCTTTCAAATTCTGTATTTCTTTCTCGTCCTCTTTTTCCCTCTACTATGTCTCGTTGGGAATGAAAGGAATTGCCATCATCACAGCAGTTGGACCTTGTAATTCCTTCTACAAATCAACAACAATGTGGATTTAAGTGTTTGAATTTTCGTTTCACATCCCAAATGCTGAACTTTTTGGCTGTCGAAGATTTTTGTTTCCAACTCTCTTATTTTTGCATATTTTCCAACCATATTCTCTTTCATTTATTTATATAATGGTGATGAACCAAACACATCACCACGTGCAATGCTCGTTGAGAAGCATTCTTGTAGCATCTTCTCTCGATTTTCTAGGACTTCTCTCACTCTTCTAAGGACATTGTACCTGTATGTGTTTTTTTCCTTCTACCCTTACCCTCATCTCCTTTGCTACCCTTACCTTCACCCTCACCACCTTCTTCACTGTAAATTTTTTTTCCTCTTCTTTGTTTTTTAAGTTCCAATGATTCATAGATCCTTTTGAACCTTTTAGCTCTCAACTTATCAACTTACTTAAAAATGTTTTTTCTCAAACTGGAAATTAATGATTCTAATTCTCCAACTTTTTGTTCATGGCCTTCTTCCCACTCTTTCATCTTCAGTTGATATTCTTGTATTAAGTGTTCATTTTCTTTAATTTTATTCTCCAATACCTGTAAAGGACCCATTTATGTTCTTATTGGTGGTACATTGAAAACATGTGGTCTTTTTTTCAACTCTTCTTTAAGTTCACTCACTTCAACATTAGCTTTTTCCAAATCCTCTTTATACAAAACCCTCACTGAATCAATTTCATTTTCAGCTTCATCAGTGATTTTGTCTACTTCTTTGGATAATAGTTCAACCATTTATTGTTTCCGGGACAATCATCCGAAGGACAATATGAATCAATGTTTTGTATATTCCGGGAGCGATATCTTGCATTCTTAAACCATTCCTCAAAACATATATTTCTCGCCCACAAATTTTATTGGCCATCTGGTTCTTCTCCTATTTGGGGTGTTTCCAAGAGCTTAAAATCGCTCCCCCTCTGCATGGAATATTTGTTGCTCGGGAAACCAAACTCGGGTTGAGGTTTACTTGCTTCCCGAAAATTCTGAATTCCATATTCCCAACATCATATTTCAAAATTTCCTCATCTATCTCCTCATGAACATAATTGAACATTCCAAACAAAAAGTCGAAATTTTTTGCTTTCCTCAGGATAGTTTCCATACCCGGTGGCCAAATATTTGCATCTCTCCATGCATCAAAATACTCTTGGAATTTTTTTAATGTTAACCTATCATCTGTGGATTCATGTGTTTCAACTGCGGTTGCAGAGGAGGATTCCCTCATTTCAATTGCGCCTATGGTAGAGGACACCCCTATTTCAAGCTGACATCTAAATTTTAATATTTTTTTAGGCCTTGTCATCAGAGGGAATTTTATAAATTGGTTGTACTTTGACATAAAAAATTGCATAAAAATAAGGTATCACTTTTTATAAATTGTTTGTGCTCTGGAATTTTATAAATTGGTTGTACTTAGACATAAAAAATTGCATAAATATAAGCTATCACTTTATAGTATTTACCCATTTTTGGAAAAGCAAATCTTTTTTTGGCATGGCGCAAATTAGGTTGATTGGCTGTTTTGGAAGGCCATTATCTTCTTGGACATAAATTTTTTTTCAGGATTCACGAATGAGTCGATGGTAAAGTGCATAAATCATCCACCTGAAAGCTTATGCTATACAATTTTTTTTATCTCTCAAAGGTGGGAAATTGTGGGCATTTTCTAGAGGCCATTTAGGCCAGTTTTAGGTGCAAAACTGGCTGAGTGGTTGTTTTGGTAGGACAATATCTTATTGACTAGAGCCTATTTTCCAAGAATAAGACTATATTCAGGTGCTTTGTCCATGCCCTTACAGAATGGTTCCCTCAAAATAATTATCTCTCTCTATGTGAGGAAATGGTGGACATTTTCCCAAAGCCACTTGAGCCATATTTTCAGTACTTTGCCATTTTTTCCAAAGGGGAGCATGATATGGTAGGGTGCAAAAAAGGTTGATTGGTTGTTTTGGAAGGCCATTATCTTCTTGGCCATAAAATTTTTATTGAGAATGAGTCAATGGTCAAGTGTATCAATCCTCCACCTAAAATATTATGTTGTCAGAATAATTTAATCCCTCACTAGTGAGAAATGGTGGGCATTTTCCTAATTCCATTTAGGCTAAGTGCAAAAAAAGGCCGAGTGGATGGTTTGGTAGGCCAATATATTCTTGAACATATACTTTTTTCCAAGACTAAGACTATATTCAAGTGCATTAGTCATCCACGTACAAGATGGTGCCCTCATAATAATTTTCTCTCTCTCTATGAGAAAATGGAGGTCATTTTCCCATAGCCAATTGATCCATATTTTGAGTACTTAGCCATTTTTGCCAATGGCGAGAATTTTCTGGAATGGTGCAAAAGAGCTTGATTGGATGTTTTGGTAGGCGATTTTCTTCTTGGCCATAGACCTTTTATCGAGAAGGATTAAATCCTCAACTCTGTAATTCCTCCACCTGAAAGTTTATGTTGTTAGAATAATTTAATCCCTCACTTGTGGGAACTGGTGGGCATTTTCCTAAGGCCATTTAATAAAGTTTTAAGTGCAAAAAAGGTTGAATGGATGTTTTTCTAGGCCAATATATTCTTGACGAAAGCCTATTTTCCAATGAATAAGACTATATTCAGGTGCATTGGTCATCCACCTACAAGATGGTGCCCTCAGAATAATTATCTCTCTCTCTGTGAGGAAATGGCAATCATTTTCCAAAAGCCACTTTAGCCATATTTTTAGTACTTAGCCATTTTTTCCAAAGGGGAGCATAATATGCTAGGGTGAAAAAAAGGTTGATTGGCTATTTTGGCATGCCATTATCTTCTTGGACACCTATCTTTTATTGAGAATGAGTCAATGGTCAAGTGTGTAAATAAACCACCCGAAAGCTTATGTTGTTAGAATAATTTAATCCCTCACTAGTGAGAACTGGTGGGAATTTTCCTAAGGACATTTAGGCCAATTTTAAGTGCAAAAAGGCCGAGTGGATATTTTGGAAATCCAATATATTCTTGACGAAAGAATTTTTTCCAAGACTAAGACTATATTCAGGTGCATTGGTCATCCACCTACAGGATGGTGCCCTCAAAATAATTTTCCCTCTCTTAGTAAGAAAATGGTGGTCATTTTCCCATATCTAGTTGAGCCATATTTTGAGTACTTAGCCATTTTTTCCAATGGCAAGCATTTTCTGGAATGATGCAAAAGAGGTTGATTGGTTGTTTTGGCAGGCCACTATTTTCTTGGCCATAGACCTTTTATCGAGAAGGAGTAAATGATTAAGTGTGTAAATCCTCCACCTGAAAGCTTATGTTGTCATAATAATTAATCCCTCACTGCTGAGAACTGGTGGGAATTTTTGTAACGCCATTTAATCCAGTTTTAAGTGCAAAAAAGGCTGAGTGGATGTTTTGACATGCCAAATATTCTTGACCAAAGAATTTTTTACAATATAGAGACTATATTCAGGTGCAATAGTCATCCACCTATAAGATGGTGCACTAAGAATAATTATCTCTCTCTCTCTCTGAGGAAATTGTGGTTATTTTCCAAAATCCACTTGAGCCATATTTTTAGTACTTAGGCATTTTTTCCAAAGGGGAGCATAATATGGCAGGGTGCAAAAACGGTTGACTGGCTGTTTTGGCATGCCATTATCTTCTTGGCCACAAACCTTTTATCGAGAATGATTCAATGGTCAAGTGTGTAAATCCTCTACCTGAAAGCTTATGTTGTCAGAATAATTTAATCCCTCACTGGTGAGAATTGGTGGGCATTTTCCTAAGGCCATTTAGACCAGTTTTAAGTGCAAAAGAGGATGAGTGTATGTTTTAGCAGGCCAATATATTCTTGAACAGATACCTTTTACAAGATAAAGACGACATTCAGGTGCATTAGTCATCCACCTACATGATGGTGCCCTCAGAATAATTTTCTCTCTCTCTCTGTGAGAAAATGGAGGTCATTTTCCCATAGCCACTTGAGCCATATGTTGAGTACTTGGCCATTTTTTCCAATGGCGAGCATTTTCTGGAATGGTGCAAAAGAGGTTGATTGGATGTTTTGGAAGGCCATTATCTTCTTGGCGAAAGAACATTTATCGAGAAGGAGTAAATGCTCAAGTGTGTAAATCCTCCACCTGGAAGCTTATATTGTTAGAATAATTTAATCCTTCACTAGTGAGAACTGGTGGGCATTTTCCTAAGGCCATTTAAGCTAGTTTTAAGTGAAAAAACGACTGAGTGGATTTTTTTGCACACCAATATATTCTTGACCAAATAATTTTTTCCAAGACTAAGACTATATTCAGGTGCATTAGTCATCCACCTACATGATGGTGCCATCATAATATTTTTCTCTCTCTCTCTCTATGAGAACATGGAGGTCATTTTCCTGTAGCCACTTGAGCCATATTTTGAGTACTTGGCCATTTTTTCCAATGGCAAGCATTTTATGGAATGGTACAAAAGAGGTTGATTGGTTGTTTTCACAGGCCATTATCTTCTTGGTGATAAACCTTGTATCGAGAAGGCATAAATTCTCAAGTGTGTAAATCCTCCACCTGAAATCTTATGTTGTCAGAATAATTTAGTCCCTCACTGGTGAGAATTGGTTGGTATTTTCCTAAGGCCAATTAGTCCAGTTTTAACTGCAAAAAAGGTTGAGTGGATGTTTTGGCAGGAAAATATATTATTGACCAGATACTTTTTTACAAGACTGAGACTATATTCAAGTGCAATAGTCATCCACCTACATGATGGTTCCCTCATAATAATTATCTCCCTCTATCTTTGAGGAACTGGCAGTAATTTTCCCAAATCCACTTGAGCCATATTTTCAGCTTAGCCATTTTTGCCAAAGGGGAGCATAATATGGCATGGTGAAAAAAAGGTTGATTGGTTGTTTTCGAAGGTCATTATCTTCTTGTACATAGACCTTTTATCGATAATGAGTCAATGGGAAAGTGTGTACATCCTCCACCTGAAATCTTATGTTGTCAAAATAATGTAGTCCCACAGTGGTGAGAACTGCTGGGCATTTTCCTAAGGCCATTTAGGCCATTTTTAGGTGCAAAAAAGGTTGAGTTGATGTTTTGGTAGGATAATGTATTTTATATGAAGAATTTTTTCAAAGAATAAGACTATATTCAGGTGCATTAGTCATCATATTACAGGATGGTTCCCTTAGAATAATTATCTCTATCTTTGTGAGAAAATGGTGGTCATTTTCCCAAAGCCACTTGAGCCATATTTTTATTACTTATCCATTTTTTCCAAAGGGGAAGATAATATGGAAAGGTGCAAAAAAGGTTGATTGGTTGTTTTGGAAGGCCATTATCTTCTTGACCATAAACCTTTTACCGAGAATGATTCAATGGTCAAGTGTATAGATCCTCCACCTGAAATCTTATGTTGTCAAAATAATTTAATCCCTCACTAGTGAGAACTGGTGGGCATTTTCCTAAGGTCATTTAGGCTAAGTGTAAAAAAGGTCGAGTGGATGTTTTGGAAGGCCAATATATTCTTAAAAATAGACTTTTTTCCAAGACTAAGACTATATTCAAGTGCATTAGTCATCCACCTACAAGATGGTGCCCTCAGAATAAGTTTCTCTCTCTCTATGATAAAATTGAGGTCATTTTCCCATAGCTAGTTGATCCATATTTTGAGTACTTAGCCATTTTTTCCAATGGTGAGAATTTTCTAGAATGGTGCAAAATAGCTTGATTGGATTTTTTGGTAGGCCATTATCTTCTTGGACAAAGACCTTTTATCGAGAAGGATTAAATCCTCAACTGTGTAATTCCACCACCTGAAAGCTTATGTTGTCAGAATGATTTAATCCCTCACTTGTGGGAACTGGTGGGCATTTTCCTAAGGCCATTTAATCAAGTTTTAAGTGAAAAAAATGTTGAATGGATGTTTTTGCAAGCCAATATATTCTTGACCAAAGCCTATTTTCCAAGAATAAGACTATATTCAGGTGCATTGGTCATCCACCTACAAGATGGTGCCCTCAGAAAAAATATCTCTCTCTCTGTGATGAAATGGTGGTCATTTTCCAAAAGCCACTTGAGCCATATTTTTACTACTTAGCCATTTTTTCCAAAGGGGAGCATAATATGGCAGGGTGCAAAAAAGGTTGATTGGCTATTTTGGCATGCCATTATCTTCTTGGACACGGAGTTTTTATTGAGAATGAGTCCATGATCAAGTGTGTAAATCCTCCACCCGAAAGCTTATGTTGTTAGAATAATTTAATCCCTCACCTGTGAGAATTGGTGGTAATTTTACTAAGGACATTTACGCCAATTTTAAGTGCAAAAAAGGCCGAGTGGATGTTTTGGAAATCCAATATATTCTTGACCAAAGAATTTTTTCCAGGACTAAGACTATATTCAGGTGCAATAGTCATCCACCTACAGGATGGTGCCCTCAGAATAATTTTCTCTCTCTTTGTGCGAAAATGGTGGTCATTTTCCCATATCTAGTTGAGCCATATTTTGAGAACTTAGCCATTTTTTCCAATGGCAAGCATTTTCTAGAATGATGCAAAAGAGGTTGATTGGTTGTTTTGGCAGGCCATTATCTTCTTGGCCATAAAATTTTTATCGAGAATGAGTAAATGCTTAAGTGTGTAAATCCTCCACCTAAAATCTTATGTTGTCATCATAATTTAATCCCTCACGGGTGAGAATTGGTGGGAATTTTTCTAATGCCATTTAATCCAGTTTTAAGTGCAAAAAAGGCTGAGTGGATGTTTTGACATGCCAAATATTCTTGAGCAAAGAATTTTTTACAATACTGAGACTATATTCAGGTGCAATAGTCATCCACCTATAAGATGGTGCCCTTAGAATAATTATCTTTCTCTTTCTGTGAGGAAATTACGGTCATTTTCCAAAATCCACTTGAGCCATATTCTCAGTACTTAGGCATTGTTGCCAAAGGGGAGAGCATAATATGGCAGGGTGAAAAAAAGGTTGATTGGCTATTTTGGCATGCCATTATTTTCTTTGCCACAAACCTTTTATCGAGAATGATTCAATGGTCAAGTGTGTAAATCCTCTTCCTGAAAGATTATGTTGTCAGAATAATTTAATCCCTCACTGATGAGAATTGGTGGGCATTTTCCTAAGGCCATTGAGACCAGTTTTAAGTGCAAAAGAGGTTGAGTGTATGTTTTAGCAGGCCAACATATTCTTGAACAGAGACCTTTTTCCAAGATTAGGACTATATTCATGTGCATTAGTCATCCATCTACATGATGGTGCCCTCAGAATCATTTTATCTCTCTCTGTGAGAAAATAGAGGTCATTTTCCCATAGCCACTTGAGCCATATTTTGAGTACTTGGCCATTTTTTCCAATCGTGAGCATTTTCTGGAATGGTGCAAAAGAGGTTGATTGGCTGTTTTGGAAGGTCATTATCTTCTTAGCGATAGAAATTTTATCGAGAAGGAGTAAATGCTCAAGTGTGCAAATCCTCCACCTGGAAGCTTATGGTTTTAGAATAATTTAATCCCTCACTAGTGAGAACTAGTGGGCATTTTCCTAAGACCATTTAGGCCAGTTTTAAGTGCAAAAAAGACTGGGTGGATTTTTTGACAGGCCAATCTATTCTTAACTAAAGAATTTTTTCCAAGACCGAGACTATATTCAAGTGCATTAGTCATCCACCTACATGATGGTGCCATCATAATATTTTTCTCTCTCTCTATGAGAAAATGGAGGTCATTTTTCCGTAGCCATTTGAGCCATATTTTGAGTACTTGGCCATTTTTTTCCAATGGAGATCATTTTATGGAATGCTACAAAAGAGGTTGATTGGCTGTTTTGGCAGGCCATTATCTTCTTGGTGATAGACCTTTTATCGAGAAGGATTAAATGCTAAAGTGTGTAAATCCTCTACCTGAAAGCTTATGTTGTAAGAATAATTCAACCCCTCACTAGTGAGAATTGGTTGGCATTTTCCTAAGGCCAGTTAGTCTAGTTTTAACTGCAAAAAAGGTTGAGTGGATGTTTTGGTAGACCAATATATTCTTGACCAGATACTTTTTTACAACAATGAGACTATATTCAGGTGCAATAGTCATCCACCTACAGGATGGTGCCCTCAGAATAATTATCTTGCTCTCTCTCCGAGGAAATGGAAGTAATTTTCCCAATTCCACTTGAGCCATATTTCTAGCTTAGCCATTTTTGCCAAAGGGGAGCATAATATGGTAGGGTGCAAAAAAGGTTGATTGGTTGTTTTCAAAGGCCATTATCTTCTTGTACATAGACCTTTTATCGATAATGAGTCAATGGCCAAGTGTGTACATCCTCCACCTGAAAGCTTATGTTGTCAGAATAATGTAATCCCACAGTGGTGAGAACTGGTGGGCATTTTCCTAAGGCCATTTAGGCCATTTTTAAGTGCAAAAAAGGCTAAGTGGATGTTTTGGTAGGCTAATATATTTTATACGAGAGAATTTTTTCCAAGAATAAGACTATAGTCAGGTGCATTAGTCATCCACTTACAGGATGGTTCCCTTAGAATAATTATCTGTATCTTTGTGAGAAAATGGCGTTCATTTTCCCAAAGCCACTTGAGCCATATTTTCAGTACTTATCCATTTTTTCCAAAGGGGAGCATAATATGGCAAGGTGTAAAAAAGGTTGATTGGCTGTTTTGGAAGGCCATTATCTTCTTTTCCACAGACCTTTTATCGGGAATGAGTCAATGGTCAAGTGTGTAAATCCTCCACCTGAAAGCTTATGTTTCAGAATAATTTAATCCCTCACTAGTGAGAACTAGTGGGCATTTTCTCAAGGCCATTTACGCCAGTTTTAAGTGGAAAAAAGGATGAGTGGATGTTTTGGCAAGCCAATATATTCTTGTCCAGATACGTTTTTCCAAGAATGAGACTATATGCAGGTGCATTAGTCATCCAACTATAGGATGGTTCCCTCCAAATAATTATCTCTCTCTTTGTGAGGAAATGGCGACCGTTTTCCTAAAGCCACTTGAGCCATATTTTCAGTACTTATCCATTGTTGTCAATGACAATAACTCATCCAAGCTCCCCAGTATTTGCAAATATGAAATGAAAATATGAAAATGTAAAAAAAAAGAGAATAATAAAAGTCACATTTTCCAATTTGAATCACTCAAACATGCCAAAAATTGAACCCTATTTTTAGGGTTGTTTTCAATATTTTTACACTAGCAATTTTTAGGTTAAAATTGAAATTATTGAATAGTTTTGTAGTGGTGACTGTTAATACACATCATGTTGAACTTGTATCATTCAATTTGACTATGTAACATTCTTACTAGCACATGAAGAATGTTTTTATTTCTGGTGTTAGATTAAATAATCTGAATTTAGTCCTTGGAAAAAAGGGGTAAAACACCACTCATTTTTTCCTCAGAAATAAGCCTATTATATTTCAAGCTGAAATATAATACTATCTTCAACAATATGTAAATTGGTCTATCAAAAGACCCGAAGCTTCTTCAACAGACTGAAAGTCCAAAATGATCAACACATCTAATACTGGAGAAGCTACTAAAAAACATAGTGCATGTACATATAAATTGCACTTCATGTAACTGCCATAAATAAATATTATCTACATAAATAAATAATAAGAAGGGAGAAAAACTATTTAGACCAGTCCAGAGTTAAGTTTAGATGGTTTTCCCCACAAACATGAATAAAATTCCACTTTTGTAAGGTTTTGTTTTTTAAAAGTTCTACTCTATGTTCTATGTAAGTGAGGATCCTCACAAGGAATGTTTTGATGATTATGTGAGCCTGAAATAAGTATATTTTAGGACAGAAAAAAATAGTACAAAACCATCTTCTCAATAGCCTACGGGCTACAAAATGTATATTATCTATTCAAACATTCAAATTTCATATATAAAGAAAAATTTCATGGAAAATAAAAACCATTTATAACATCTAACAATAAAATACCAAAAAAATTTAATGCAAGAAATAAATAATTCATATATACTAAATAGTATAATTCACGATACATATTACACGAAACAGTATAAAAATTTATTAATGAAAAAAAAATGTTAACAAATCCAAATGGGGTACACCAGTCCTCATCCCTAATACATAACACTGATGGACAAGGTCCAATTGGTTTGAATCCCATGAAACGTGTACTTGTAAATGAGGTTGTAGGCTATTATACAAATGAAGAAATCTAAATTTTGGTCACACTCTCCATTTAGCAAGAGAATGAGTCTGATCACTTGAACCTGAAGTTGGTTGATATTTATCAGGAAAGGTTGTCCATGTATAGAAAAAAAACTCCTTAAGATTCTCATAGCCTTCTATGCTGAACTCTAGTGAATTATTCTTCTTTACAATCTCGAGAGGTACATAATTCATTGCAATTAGTTCAAAAGTAACCATGAAACTTTCATCTGAACAAGGAATTTCCACCTAAGATTCACTCTGTATAATGTGTCGATATTTTATGTGATTGAAAACTTTGTAGGAAAGAAGATGAATATTTTGACGATGTACTTGATTGGGCTACAATACTCTGATGTATGATGGCAATGCATTGTGTGTTCCATATTTTGTAGATGCAACTAATCTAGCAGTCACAACTTCATTGTCACCTTTTGTTGCAAGAAGTTGAAAACTAATGTGCTTATCATCATTTGTAGAAATAAACCGAAAAAAAAAAGATTGTCCTTTTCGACTGCTAGTGCCCCACCTTTTAATAGAGATCACAATAAAGAAAAAATTAACAATGCCTACAACACAACATAATATAACATTAAATACTGTAAATAAATTTTTCATAGATGAGTTGAAGAATATATATTAAAATATACACATGTATATTACCATCAATTATTTCAGTTGGTATCAACAAAGCTTGTTTTGTGTAAAGCACCTCATGTAAATGCAAATTCACACCTTCAGGAATACAGTGGCCTCTACCAAAAACATCTACATGATTTTCAAATATTATTACCCAAAACGATGTTCCACCAGTTGAAATATATACTAGACAATCCAACACTTCTACAGGATATGGAATTTTCAATGACTCATCTTCGGACATTCCAGGCATTTTTTCATAATAAATATGGACATACATGCCTTCCTTTATGGTAAAATCAAATGGATTTGTGTTGCGCACCAATATCCCATCCATTTGAATGGATTTCTTTCTACCAATCTTCACAAAACAACCATTTTTATTCAATAGGAGAGTCACATATGAGCAAGATTTCATATAAAACCCTCGCTTGATGACTGCAGTGGAATGTTTTTTATGATTTTCATCTGGCCCACTTGAAGATAACTGTGATTTTATTTCAGAAATTGATGGATGTTGCAACGTAAGATTACCAATTTCATCTGCATACACCATTTGAACAGGAAGAACATCATCCATAGCATGTGTCAATGTGTCATTGGTACTATCAGTGTAAAGAATTGGATCATCACCACAAGGATCCAACATTGTCAACTCTACATTTCTTGTATGTGACTCATCTATAACTTTGCACATAATGATTTCTTCTAAAATATTTTCTCCTTTAAGAACAAAAACTGTATCAAAGTTTGGATCCTTTCCCTTAACATACTGCAGAGTTGAACGATAACGGATTTGATAAGGTATATCCCTATCATTAGGATGGTTCTAAACATCATTACAGCTAGATACATCATCGTCACTCCAACAATCAGTTTTTGAAAGTCTATATGATTTTCGTGAATTTTTTCACTGTATAGACAATTGTTGCTTCATTTTTTGTCTCTTTTATTTTTCAACATCCTCTTTAGCAAGTATTTGAAAATATTGGTATAGAACCTCTAGAGGAAATGAATTTCATTGTTTATCTAGAAACGGATAAGGGTCTGTATTGAACATGATCAAATTCATACGAAGTAAATTTTTTTAATCACACCAGGAATCCAAAATGGCCTACAAGGTTACAAATGATCTCTTAATTGGAAATAAAGAGTGAAAAAACAGAATATTTATAAAGGCATAATATTAATACTACATAAATTCTAACCTTTGGTAAGAACCTTCGATTTATTTTCCTCTTCCAACCAAGATTTTAGATTTGCATCCAAATTGTCCAAATTGATATCTGCATCAAATAATAAAGGGTGAATTTAATTACTCTACATATATAGTATTTGATAAATCATTTTATAGATTGCTTAAATACAAAAATTGCAAGGTAAGAATGTAATTTTTTTTAAGCACAAAAAACTGAAAAATAATTCTTACCATTCATATAACTACACCATCGATTTTGCTCAGAGTATTTCAACACGATCCGATTTGGTTTGATCAAAGAGATGATGGTTTTAACAAATTGGTCGATAAGCATTCCATCACTACACCAGTCGATCAACAAAAAATTAAAAAAAAAGTATTATCAGTCGGTCACTAAACTATCAATTTTTTCATCAGATTTCAATGCAATCAATTTTGGTTTAATCACAGACCTGTTGATGGGTTTGTATATTTTGTTCAAGTAGGGTAAGAATGTAAAAAAATTTAAGCACGAAAAAACAAAAATACTTACCAGTTGTATCACCACGCAATCGATTTTGCTTTGAGGATATCAACACGGTTCGATTTGGTTTGATCAGAGAGCTGGTGCATCGATGGTTCGAGCACGGTTATTTATAATACAAGACATGAGTTCAAATATTTTGTTCAGGGTAAGATATAAAATAAAATATGTAATTTTTGTAAGCAATAGAGGGTTCCTCTTCAATCCATATTTTGTAAGAAATAAAATGTTCCTTGTTGGGTGTTTTATTGTATTAATGAATACACCAAATATTTAATTATCAACTAGGGTTGGTTATCTTAGAGTTGTGGCAAAGTATATGCCGAGGTAGAAGGGTACCTAAGATATTGGCTCGGCCAGCCTTAGAAATGTTTAATAATAAAAAGATCGAAAGGTCTTTCAAAATGAAAAACCGAGTCAAACTTCAAAAATACAAACTATTAAATTGATTAGTCCTAACCAATAGATTAGAATAGTATCAATCTATACTACTCTACTCCATGAATACTAATTGAAACTACAAAATACAATACTACTCTAAGAAACAAGACTTGATCAAAATAAAACTACTCTTATGAAAATGGAAACTACTAATCAATTATTCAAACCCTAATCTAGGAATTAGAAATACTAGCTACCAAGTAATAACTATGAACAAGTTCAAAAACCTATATGTGAAATGATTCAATTTACAACTAACTATGTAAAGACAAGAAATCTATACTTTGTTGAGCAAGACTTAGCTAAACAATCTATGAAATTGTTGGGCCTGGCCCAAGTGGGGCATTTTGAGCAAGTCATATTTTGGAACTGCGGGGCTAAGCACAGTTCAGTTGAAGGCGTTTGGAGAAGTTAGTTTTGGGATGCTGTGAAGTAGAGCACATCGCAGCATTGGAAGAGCTGCAAAGTTCAGCACTACGAGGAGTACAACACTGCGATGTGTCCAGTTTATGGAGATCCGGAAAAGCAGAGTGTTGGACGGAAGACGACACATATTTCAATTAGACCATTGATGGTCTATTTTCGGTAAATATGCTCTAGGAGTACCAAGCGATGGGTAGGATCAATGCGAAAGGAAAGCAACTAGTCGAACATGCGAAAGAACCACTACACAAACTAGTCTCCCAAGCCGTTAGAGGAAGAACGGCTCGGTGAAAGCGACCTTTTGGTGTTCACGCGATAGGAAGGCTGATAGCGACGTGAAGAATGCGTGGAAGATGACCACGATGGAATATTCTCTACCAGAAACCAGTAGTCCGGTTTCCTCAAAACTGTGACATTTTTGTAAACCTAAGGGTTTTTTCTTGCGGATTGTAAAGACATGACCTACGGGCATGATCTATAAATAAGGCATATTTTATATGGAAAAGGGTTAATGTCTCATTTTGTGTTGGTACTTTGGTTAATATTCGTTGTTGAATAGATCTTTGTTGAGAGACAATTTTGTAAAGGCTCTGCAAGCTATGTGCACAGAGGCTTATTGAGAGAGAAGAGAGTTTGCAGCTGAGTGCAAAGATAAGAACTGTTGTACCCTTTCCAAAGACTAATACAACAACAGTTCTTATGGATGTAGCCTCCATCTGTTGATGTATGTGTAACTTCGGAAGATATTATTCTATGTATTACATTTGCACTTTATTGTATCCCCAACGGAGATGTATTATTCCTCCAATTGGAAGTGTCATCATTTGTATTTGCAAGTGTCGCAAGTATTATTGTAAATGTCGCAACTTATATTTGATGGGTTATTAGACCACCTTGCTGCAGTCGGCCCTGTATGAGTTGTGTGGGTCAAAGGGTTATTAGAAAACCCTAGTGGGGTTAGCCCAGAGTCAGTTTATCTTAAGTGGTTAAGTTGGGGCTGACCTAGTTAGAGTTAAAAGTCAAGTGAAGTAAAGTATAAATAGAGAGTGAGTGTGTCTCATTCTATTCATTCACTCACTCATCCAACTTGCATTAGTTGAGAGAGGAGTTCGCACTAGTGGAGGAGGAGTAGCTGTTTGAGATATCTATCTTTTGGGTTTGATCATTGTGATCTTGTATTGTGGCTTATTCTATCTCTGAGGAAGTTGCGGGGTTTTTCATCTTCTTGGTTTTCCCTGAGGAAACTCTGTGTCTCTTGTGTTTATGATTGTTATGTTGTACATGTTATTCTCTTAATAGGATCCTAAGATAATGTTTGAATGATATTAATGAAAAATTAACATGGTATCAGAGCTAACCTAAGAAGAAGACACTATGCAGCTGTGGAAGCTAGGGATTCTTAATTTTTGGGTTTATCTCCACATATCATCAAAGGCAGGAGGCTAGGATGACTCTCCTTGGAAGGGTGCATCTTTCTGTCGAGACAAAATTCAATTCTGAGCACTTTCAATTTTTGGCCTTTCACTATTGCGGGAAATGAGGGTTTCATAGAAAGTTGGAATTATTGGAATCTGAGACCAGGTCTAGATGCCCCTCAAGAAATCTGAATTTTAGAGACCAATATTGAACTTTTTGGTTGGGAAGAAGGTCGGGCTTCATCAAACCCTAAATCAGGATTTTGATCGGAAAGGTGGAAAATTAGGGTTTCTGATAAAGTTGAAAATTTTGGAATCTGTGACTAGGGCTGGATGTTCCTCAGAAAAATAAAAGCTTAGAGCACAAGATCAAACTTTTTAGCTGGGTAGAATCCCGGGCATTATCAAACCCTAGTTCGGGATCTTGTCAAGAAAATCCAGAAGTTTCAAAGGCAATCTTGAGGGGACAAATTTTGCAGATTTCAAATTTGAAGTATACCAGATTAAATAGCTTAGCAAGGTGCATCTTGCTATCCTTTTAGAAGTTTGAAATTCAAAGTTTGAATTTTTAGGGTTTCTTTGACAAACCCTAATCCAACTCAAGATCCATTTTTCAGCAAATCAAGTGGTAAGACCAAAATCTTTTATTTCCATTTGATTTTCTCATTCCTATGTCTCACCACATCAAGCTTGAGGATAAGCTTGAAGTAGTTGACAACTTCCAAGCATGGAAGTATAGGATTGGGTTAATCCTAGAAGAGAATGATTTGGACACCTACATAAAAGAAGTGGTTCCAGTTCGAGAGGGAGATGAGGCTAAGACCTTACACAAGAAGAACTTGGTCAAAGCCAAGAGGATCATTGTTGATTCTATAAAAGAGCATCTCATACCTCATGTGTCTTCCCTAAAGACACCTAAGGAGATGTTTGACTCCTTGACTAAGTTGTTTGAAGGAAAGAATATAAATCGGAAGATGACTCTGCGGAATCAATTGAAAGGGATAACGTTCCAGACTGGAGAGACCATCCAATCCTAATTTACTAAGGTCTCTCAAATCAAAGAACAAATTGAAGTTGTGGATGAAGTAGTGGAGAACGGAGAAATTGTCACAACCACTTTGAATGGCCTACCTAGGTCATGGGACTCCTTCATCCAAGGTATCTTTGCAAGAAAGAAGTTGATCTCCTTCAGTATACTATGGGAGGAATGTTCACAAGAAGAAGCTAGGCTGGTGGCCCAAGAGACACTTTGCTATAGATTATCCCAAGAACAAAAAGGGTTCCAACCACAACAAGAAGAGATATCATGCTCATGTTGCTGAGGATGATGAACCTCCTAGGAAGAAGACTAAGGTAGAAAGTGAAGACTCTTGAAGTGAGTATGAATATGTTCTAATCTCTACTCTCATAGGTATTGTTACACATGGGTGTAATGATTGGCTTATTGATAGTAGGTCTTCTAAACATATGACGGGATTCAAAGAATCTCTTATGGACCTATATGAACATGAGTCACCTCACAAGGTGAAACTTGGGGATGACTATCAATACCCTATAAAAGGAAGTGGTGAAGCTTCCTACAAGTTAGACTCTGGGAAGTCTATAAAAATGAAAGATGTTGTATATGTACCTGGACTCAAGAAGAATATTCTCTCAATATCATCTTTGGATGCAAAAGGGATGAGAGTTGCATTTGTGGATGGCCAAGTACTTATGTGGCCAAAAGGTAACTCCATAGATGATGTAGTAGTGATTGGAGAGTAAGAGGGAGGATTGTACAAATTGAAGGGACAAACTAAACATGCCATGGTACATGAATCCATGGAGCCAAGTGAACATTGGCATAGAATGCTTGCACATGTGCACTATAGAGCACTCCCAATTGCAACCAAAGTAGTAGAAGTTCTTCCTGAAATCCATTCAAAACATGAAGGTGTTTGCAAAGGATGTGCAAAAGGAAAGAACACAAGAAGGCATTTCCATGCAGTGAAAACAAGGAAAAAGGAATCTTGGAAATTATCCACTCCGATGTATGCAGATCAATGTCATCTAGTTCTTTGAGTGGGTATGTATATTATGTTTCCTTCATTGATGATTTCTCTAGGAAGACTTGGATTTATTTCTTGAAGAACAAAGATGAAGTATTCAAAAAATTCAAGGAATTCAAAGCCTTGATAGAAAACCACACTAAAAAGAAGATCAAGACCTTTAGACCCGACAATGGTGGAGAAGTCACTTAGACAAACTTCAAGAAGCTACTGTAGAGTTGGACTCTGGAAGACAAATAAACTATGGAAGAACCTCTCTTCCATTTCTAGCATTGGTTAAGATGCACACTATCAGAGACTCCAATGGTTCCTGCAAGGAAGAAAAGATTGAGAGGGAGTCCACCCAACAACCAAACAAAGATAAGTATTTGAAATGTCATTTCTTTCATATCTGATTGTTTAAATAATATTTTTCAAATGATGTATATACTTATGTTCCTAGACTTAGGTTGTGTATTATGCATATTAGAATAATTCCATTAACTACTAATATACATGTGATGGGTAAGTGGCCTATGGCACTGTACAACATTCCATCGCTACTTATTTAGAATGAAACCTCTTTGCTGACATGTTGGGAGTAGTGCAAACTCTTAAGAATGTTCTGGTAGAGATGGAAGGCATCTAGAAAGTTACAGGATATGGATACATGTTATATTGAAGCATTGGCTAAAATAATTGCATGACTATATGACCTATGCCTTTATGCGTAAGAATTTATTCTGAAAAACTATGAGAAGTTTCTAATCATGCAATTGAATTTCACTTGTAGGAAAGATCGTGTACAATCACCTACAAATGAAGGACTACAACATTTGTTCCAACAATGAAGTTCAAGAAAACTATCTATTGAAGATATTGAAGAATTTGAAGTTTCCAGGATCCAGGATGCAGTAATGGAAGAATGCCATGATCGAGGAATACTAGTCGATCATGAAGAATGATGTTTGGGATGTGGTCCCTAGACCATAAGGGAAGTATGTTGTGACTTCCAAGTGGATCTATAAGATCAATCATGTTGCAGATGGTAGCATAGAGAAATACAAGGCAAGATTTGTAGCTCGTGGCTTCTCCCAAAAAAAGGGGATATAATATGAAGAAACTTTTGCACCTGTAGCCAGATACACTTCCATCAGAACAATACTTGCTCTGGTTGCAGTGACGAAATGGAAGATACACCAGGTGGATGTCAAGAAAGATTTCCTGAATGGTGTAGTCGAAGAGGAAGTGTATGTGGAGCAGCCACTCGGTTTGGAGACACATGACAGGGAGTCATATGTGTGCAGATTGAAGAAATCCTCGTATGGCTTGAAGCAAGCACCTAGGACATGGTACGATAGGATAGATAGCTTCCTGTCCAGTTTGGACTTTGCCAAGAGTAAAGAGGATTCCAACCTTTACTACAAGGTTGAGGAAGGAAATCCAGTGATACTCCTATTATATGTGGATGACCTGTTTGTGACAGGTGAGGATAGATTGATTGCTGACATGAAGAGGAAGCTTGCTGCGGATATTTAGATGAAGGAATTGAGTATGATGCATTACGTTCTAGGTATGGAGGTGTGGCAGAGTGCAAATGGAATCTTCCTTGGACAAGGGAAGTATGTAGTAGAGATCCTGAAGTGGTTCAGGATAATGGACTGAAAAGCCATGTCCACACCTATGGAATCAAACTTGAAGCTATTGAGTGATGCTTCATCAGAGTCGGTTGATGTCACGGTGTATCTTCAGATGATTGGGTCGTTTATGTACCTGACAAACATGAGACCAGATATTTGCTTTGCAATGAACACCTTGAGCCAGTTTGTGACAGATCCTAGACATGTTCACCTGATTACTGTAAAGCATATTCTGAGGTACCTAAAGGGTACGATTGATTATGGGCTCTAGTATGATGCAAATCAAAAATTTAACCTGGAGGGTTATGTTGATTCAGATTGGGAAGGTAGTGTTGTAGATAGGAAGAGCACTTCAGGGTGCTACTTCAGTATGGGATCAGGTGTGATCTCTTTGTTTAGCGGGAAGCAGTCCTGCATAGCACTGAGTACAACCAAAGAGAGTATGTTGCAGCTTGTTCAGCCAGTTATGAGGAAGTATGGCTTAAAAAGCTATTGTCTGATTTATTTGATCTCCCATTGGATGCTACCTGTATCTTCTATGACAACCAGAGTTGTGTGAAGTTATCTGAGAACCCGGTGTTCCATGACATGTCGAAGCACATTGAGATCAAATATCACTATATCAGGTATATGGTGGAGAGAGGAGCAGTGAAGCTCCTGTATGTTGTGACGGATGAGCAGATTGCAGATGTGTTGACCAAACCACTAGCCAGAGTGAAGTTTGAGTACTTCAGAGAGAGGCTTGGTGTTCTTCATATAGAATATATTTCAAGGAAGAAGTGATGGGACACATTTGCAGGAGACATTACAAGCATGGTGGTAGGAGGATCCTTCCCATGGATGTGGATGTAAGCGATGTGTGATGAGCATTAGGACGATGCTACAGTTTTTGCTATGATGATGATCAGGATGATCATGTGATGATTATATGCATCAGGATGATGTTATGTACATGATCAAGATGATCATATGATAATGATGATATGCATTAGGATGATGTTGAGTATATGATCAGAGTGATCATGTGATGATGATGTGCATCAGGATGATGTACTATATGATGATGATCAGTATGATCATGAGTATTAGGATGATACTCCGCGAACAGATTGTAGAGGTAGCATGTAAAAGATCCTGAGAGATCCAATAGTATGTCCTCGAATGCTCTTTCAAGGTTTTGCTACAGGTAGTATAGAAAAGATCCTGGGAGATCTGATAGTCCATGCTCAGATGCTCTTTCAATGTTTTGCTATAGGTTGGTCGTGGACAGGTTGTGAAGGTAGCATAGTAAAGATCCCAGGAGATCCGATAGTTTGTGCTTGGATGCTTTTTCGAGTTTTTCATATAGTTAGCATGGAAAAGATACTAGGAGATTCGACAGTCTGTGATCAGATGCTGTTTTGAGGTTTTTCTACAGGTATCATAGAAAAGATCCTAGGAGATCCTATAGTCTGTGCTAGGATGCTCTTTCGAGGTTTTGCTACTAGAGGCATGTAATCAGTCCTGGAGATTTGACAGGTTGAGATATGTGCTCGTAAAAGTTCCGGGATTCTCTTTAGAGTTCTTGCAAGTTGCAAGACACTCTTTTAAGGTTTTTCCTAACCACATAGAAAAGATCCTGGGAGATCCTATAGTCTGTGTTAGCATGCTCTTTCGAGGTTTTGTGGTGGTGGTCACATAGAAAAGATACTGGGAGATCATATAGTCTGTGCTAGGATGCACTTTCGAGGTTTTGTGATGGTCACATGTAAAATATCCTCGGAGATCCTAGAGTCTGTGCTAGGATGCTCTTTCAAGGTTTTGTTGACGCACATAATCAGTCCCGAGGATTCCACAGTATGGGAAAAGATAATGAAGACCCATAGGAGGCTAGGCCTACAACCAACATGAAAAAGGGCTGGCTCTATAGAACTTCCTATGACGAGAAGAATTATGAGATATCCCAGTGATCGACATGTCGATGTACAACAGTAATGACGATGATGCTCTATGATCCAGTGACGATGATCCAACTCCAGAATTGATGACTTGTAGTGATATGTATTGATGACCTGTGTCTCGAGAATACCTTCCTAGTTAAGAGGGAGTGTTGATGTATTTTTAAATTCGGAAGATATTCTTCTATGTATTACATTTGTACTTTATTTTATCCCAAACAGAGATGTCTTATTTCTCCGATTGGAAGTGTCATCATTTGTATTTGCAAGTGTCGCAACTTATATTTGATGGGTTATTAAACGACCTTGTTGGGGTCGGCCCTGTATGAGTTGTGTGGGTAAAAGGGTTATTAGACCACCTTAGTGGGGTCGGCCCAGAGTCAGTTTATGTTAAGTGGTTAAGTTTGGGCTGACCTAGTTAGAGTTAAAAGTCAAGTGAAGTAAAGTATAAATAGAGAGTGACTGTGTCTCATTCTATTCATTCACTCACTCATCCAACTCACATTAGCTGAGAGAGGAGTGCACACTAGTGGAGGAGGAGTAGCTACTGGAGACATCTATCTTTTTGGTTTGATCATTGTGATATTGTTTTGTGGCTTATTCTATCTCTGAGGAAGTTGTGGGGTTTTTCGCCTTCTTGGTTTTCCCTGAGGAAACTTGGTGTCTCTTGTGTTTATGATTGTTATGTTGTGCATGTTATTCTCTTAGTAGAATCCTAAGATAATGTTTGAATGAAATTATCAAAAAATAACACCATCCTGGGGGTGAACCACATTAACTCGTATGTAGTGTGACTGCTTATGTGTTTGCATTTGCTTGTTTGCTTACAGTTGTGCTTGAATTCTCATTTATCAGATGATATGTTAATGCTTTTGTATGTATTCACCATGGGAATGAGATGGGAATAATATGTTAAGTAGTACATGAATAGATGAATGTTGAATGGAAAATAGTTCTGAGTTAATAAACGCATAAGTCATTTGGATAAGCAATTAAGTTGGAGAGTTCACGCTGTGCGACTCCCTTGAAGCGCAGCACCGGGTGTGCATAGAGTTGTGTATTTCGTTCCATTGCATAGGTCATAAGATTACATAATCTAAGGCAATAGATGAATGAACAAGTGTTAAGTGAAGTCATCAATATCGGTTCAGTCTGTAGAGGAAGCACATAAGTCAATTGTGCTGTCCTATCAAGTGAACACTATTGAATTACGCATTTCGTGGATGCGCTAGTTGTGGAAGCGTTTTAGCATGTAGAAGTGTCGACCGCGACGAAGGCCATCATCGCACAGTCGTCAGTCCGCAGCGCGAGCTCCACAGCGTGCTACATAGTATTTCTATTTAACAACTCATCACATCGCAGTGGAAACCTAATTCCGCAGCACCCCCATAGCTTTGCCTTGGGTGAAACCTCAGCCTGTTTGCAGGCTGTTGCCGAAAGGGCCAGTGAGAAAGGGTTTTTGTTGGTTCCTAGAAACCGTGAAGAACCTGGGTCTACATTGGAAACCTCTAGATCAATATCTAAGCCAAAAAATGTTTCCATTTCCGCACTAAGAATCCGCACTGAGTTGAAGTTGTGATGTGCGACGAAGAAGAAGCTTTGTTGGGCATTGACATTTGGCATCCAGACAAGAAAGAAATTTGGGCTTGGTGTGACAAGACAGAGAGAAAGTTTGCAAGAAAAGAAAACAGACACCCACATCTCTCTGACATTTAGTGGTTGAACAAATACCTGTGGAAAGACGTTCATGAAATAGTTTGGGCAAATTTTGGGAACGAACTACAAGAGTGGTTGTTAAGGCTTGTAGAGCACCGAAACTGTACCCCACGAAACATACCGACTGAGTGGACACCAGAGCTTATTGAAAGGCTTAAAGAAGTTGATAGTCCATTCACACACACAGTCGACTTATGGGTTGAGAATACATTACAAAGTTTCATGACAGAGTTTGCTATGGACATGCTAAAGTCCTACAACGCAGCCGAAAGAGATTTTTTCAAGGGATTCAGAGGTAAGTACCCGAACAACCTCAGTTTATACATTAAAATGATTTTAACCGAAAAAAGTGTTTTTAGAATGCAGTGAAATATTGGAATCTGTCATGGTAGATAGTACACATAGTGGCTCTTAGAAAGAAACCCATAACCTGAGGAGTGGAAAGAGATACAAGTTTGTCGCTGAGAAAACTACTAGTGGACCTGGAATTTGCGTAGACATTCATTCACAAGATGACTTTGATATACAAACTGCACCTCTATCTTCCACCTATCAGCCTATTACATTGCAAACTCCACTGGTTGCACATACCACGCCTCCCCTGTCTCAGAACCCGTTGGTTGCGAACACCAGAAAACCCGCACCGCAGCATAACAGTACTGGTAACACCATAGGAGTGGCTGACCAGGCTATTCTGACTTAGCCTAGCCCATATTAGGCTGTCCCACTACAGTATGTCCAACCTCAGATCTTTCTTTAGAGTATTATCCCTAGAACCACTTAGAGAACCATGCCACCTAGAAGGAGGATGACTGACGATATCAAACTGCCGATATTCAAAGGAACGGGTCTAGAAGACCCTGATCAACACTGGTTTCTATGTGAAGCCGTATGGAGTGTAAAAAAAGTACATGATGATGTTAAGAAAGCGCAGCTCATCACCACCTTTAGAGACAGAGCCTTGCATTGGTTCATGAAATACTCGTAGGGACACCAACAAACCCTGGCAGAAATCAAGGCTGCACTCTTAGAAGAATTTAAGAAGCCGAATTCAGAATCATAGTGTATAACAGAGTTGAAAGAGATCAAATAGAAACCTAATGAAGTAGTCTGGGAGTTCGATCAGAAATTTAAGACACTGTTGGGCCAAGTAATATTTGTTATCGCACCGCAACAACACAAGGAATGGTTTATAGCCACGTTGTTGCCCCATATCAGACAGTCATTGATGCAACAAAAAGTGGCTTCGCAGGTAGAAGCCTTGGATATCGCGATGAAGTTAGAGGCTTGTTGAGGCCTCGGGGGTGTAGGGTGATTGCAAGGTGATGGATTGGGTCCAAGGCTCCCAACAGAGGGTGAAAACCCAGAATGAAAGGCTTCGAAAGACCCTACGCAAGGGAAGTTCTATCCCTAGCCTGTTTGGTATGGAAATCTGCCATGGATATTCGACCTCAGCTAGCACTCTATGAGTTGGTGTTTTGATCAATAGATCGGTTCTCCACAAAAGTAAAACAAGAGTAGGGAAACTTAAAATGTTCTTCCTCAACCTATGTGAGAAAAGGATCTACTCTAGGTTAGATCTAATCTAAACGAAAATCTTGTTGTTGTGCAGATCAATCTTGATGTGAAAGGAATAAGTGTGTTTGCCAACTTCAACACAAATGTAAAAGATGCATTCACTCATTCACTTAGATCATAATCAGTGAATGAAAATTAAATGAGAACAATTTAAGCATGTAAAATATTCAAGATAAATTTGTAATCACCTTGTTAATTGAAAAATTAACAATGATTAAATTAAATGTTGATCATTTGCAGAAATCGATAAAGAAAACATCTTGACTGACATAAATTCAATTAAACATTTTTGCACATAGATCATCCATAAAGAGAAATTAGTATAACAGATCCCTATGTAAATTAATGCCTGCAAAAGATCACACACTGTAGATGAGAATTTGAAGCAAGAAACCAAGAACTATCAAAAAAATTTCAACCATAAACAAGAGATGATTCAAAGGGATTAATTTACTGTATAAACGAAGTCTGTAAACAAAATTACAAAGCTATGCTACTACAGAGTATCTCCAAGTCTTCTCCTGCTGATTTCTAACCCAAAAATTATCAACCCCTAACATCGAGAGGTATTCCTCTTTAAATAAGAATTACAATAGAGTCCAAAATGGAAATTCCCCAAAAATAGGGATTACAAAACTTGGATCAGGCTATCGATCCAGAAATTCCTGCCACTTATCCCATAACTCTAACAACTCATCTATGTTTGGATAATTGACAGATTCTAAGCCCATATGGGTGTTACATGTGTTGTTTTCCATATCATTCTTTGCCAACTTATGCCAAGTACGAAGGTAGATGTGAATTTTTCCCTCCATAATGAGCGGCCTCGTGATCAACACGTCCACATCATCAGTGCTGACTTCTTTAAGGACTCGAATATTCTGTTCAACTTCTTCACATCTGCGTTCAATTTACTCAAGTCAACATCTAGGTGGGTAGGCATCCAGAATAGGATCCATGAGCGGGAGATGCAAAACATCCATGATGTTATCCACTGCATACCAACGCCTAGTGCAAATATCCTTTGATTTTCTAATGATTTCCTTAGTTGTCTCATTTAAATCGAGCCAAGTGTTCAGTGAGGCTTTAATTTTCTTATCTGGAAGATGCTAAGCACTGGTATATCCTCTGGTTTGTCCTTTATGTATCCCTTCCATTCAGAAACATTCTCCTGTGCCATGGATGCTTGGAGTCTTTTGGCTTCCTGTTCTTCAAGGGTAGAAGACATCTTACCGAAATTGATAAAGGTTTCTCTAATTTAATCTAGGGCAATGTCCAACTTCTCTAGCAACTTGTGGTGTTCTTGATTAACTTGGAGAGCCAAATTCTTGAACTCATGAGGTGTGAACCTAGAAAAATTGGAGGAGGCTGCACTTGCAGTTGCATCCTCAGCTTGCTTTTCCAGAATCGCTATCCTCTTAGCATTGGAATCATTGTGAGCCTATGCTATGCGAAGTTCATTCTGGAGGGTAGCATTCTTCTGTTCCCAATTCTATAACATCTCTTCCCAAATCTTCCTAAGGTCAGCAACTTCAACTGCATGTTTCTCTTTGGTCTGAGCTAGCTCCTCTTTAAGATTCTTGATCTCCTCCTCCCCCCTCTCCAGAACATAGACTGAATCTAAATATGCATTTGCAAAGGCCCCTAAAGCTACAGCTGTTTCAACTACTTCAATCTAAGGATTATTTGTTCTAGGTGGCTATATTACCTAGTTGGGAACAAGTGTCTCTAATCCAGCTTGATCTTTACCTCTTTTCCTGGTCCTCTTGATTTATTGCTTTGTCATATTTGTTGTAAAAGTAGTTCCCAATAGGAACTATGTCTACATCTACATACTCAGTCACCAATGTTGTGAAAGTAGAAGAAACACTTACTGTTGAGATCAGTGAAGGTGTTTGAGTGACAGCAGAACTAGGTATAGGCACAGTGACTTGAGGGGTAATCACAGGTGTAGAGATGACTTGGGTAACTAACAAATCTTGAGTTGGAGAAGGAACTGAGACAAAGGATTCAGAAGGTGAAAATTGGTTATCAACGTCAACTAATGATATTGAAAGGGAAATTAAAGGTATCTCGCCAGTGGTGGATGATAATGAAATGGAGGTGGGTAATTGTAGAGGGGCAGTTAAAGATTGAACCTCTGCAATAATTGATGATGGAATGGAAAAAGAAGCTGGGATGTCTGGAAATGGAATAGTGGTAGTGGTGAGAGTGTGGTATAACTGTGATAAAGAAAATGGGAGAGTCATCCCTATAGACAGAACATATATTTCTTGAATAGCTGGTAGAAAATGTGCAATGGTTGTGTTATCAAGAGATGTTGTGATCTCTAACCCCTGTTGATTGGTAAAATAGTGGTCCATCTCAATGGTGTTCACCAAATCAGTAACTGGGTGTGAATCCTCAGTTACCTCTTCTGTCACTGATACTGGGGGATGAGGTTTCACCTTAGGGTCACAGTCAATAATGTCCTCAGGGGGGATTTGTGATGTAGGGTCAATGATCTTCTGTCTCTTAGCTAGGCTAGCCTTGATTATCATTAGATCATCTTCTTCCTGTGTATATGAAGTAGACATTGGGAAGTTCACATTGATCTTTGGAGATTCAACTACCTGAGTGCCCAATACTGATGTGATTTGTCCTAATCCTTGTTTGAAATGATGAGCTATCTACAACAGAACTTTGAATTATTCAACAGTCTTTGTTTGAGGAGGAGGATCCATAGGAGCTTTAGCCTTTTCCCCATCTGAACAAGTAAGCACTAGAAGAGCTTTAGATTTTTGAGCCTCCTTCTCTTCTTTTTCTCTTCTTACCTGCTCTATCAAATTTAGCTGCATATTTATGTAGCTTAAGGTCCTGGCTTTATGGTCTTTCTGATAATGCAAAATGTTATGCTGGTCATCTACATTGTTGGCCCTAGCAAGCACTTCAAAAAATGTGTTGACTCCTTGGTAGATAAAGTCATCTGGAATCACCTCATGGACATAGTCTATTTTGACATGGATCTGCTTGAGGTGTGCATCAAGAAGTTTCTTAGGATCATGCTTTCTTTTGGGAGCAAGACCCAACTTTAGAGCATCCAACTAGTCACCGAGCACTGTATCCCAATTTGAGGTTGGGATAACCAGTGGCCCAAGGTTCAAACCAAACTTAGGACATTCTTTCTTTGTAGGAATTGTAAGCTTCTTATACATACCATCTATACAGTCTAAAAGGAGACTTCTTGTATAACGAGCCTGCCAGGAACTATCCTGGGTAGAAGGTGTACTATGTCACTTCCATAAACTCTGTTGTATGAGAAATATTCACCAACATACCAATCACCAATGGTATTGATGAAATCCTTGGCATCAACTGAAAATGCAGGTGCTTATTGCCTAAAAATATTGAAATAAACAGTGCCCAAAAAATGATCACAGATGTCATTGAGTAAAGGGATAAAGTTCCCATCCCATAATGTTGACTGATAAATGTGAACATGTGGGTCTGAAGTGCTCCAATTCCAACCTAGGTTTGGGTACTGGAATTCTGAGCAGAAAACATCAATTACATATGCCAAGAGGTATAAATGTGGTTTCTTTAGGGCAGGTGCTTTATGATACTCTTCAATGGAGGTATTCAATTCGAATGACAGGATAGAATCCCATGGGAAAGATTCACCAATAGTTAACACATGATGCGCTATGGGTGCCCATTCAACTTTGAAGATAGAACAGTCAGGAAGACCGTAAATCCTACAAAGCGTAGCTTCTAACAAAGAGTAGGGTTCTCTGAACATGAAAATAGGATAAAGGTTGTCGGCCTTAGGCACAAAGGCATTAGGTTTGACCATCCATGATTTTAACATCTCATTGAAGTTATTCCGAGTTTTTGAGGACTGTATGAACTCAGGACTAAGGGTCTGGACATGTGGTTAAAGAGAGAAAGCTCGAATAAAGACCTCGGGGCGGAAATGGGTCAATTTAGCCCCCGTGCTATCATTAAACAACCGGTCTTTGGGGTTTGCATTCTCAATTATCTAGTTGATAGCATCAGTGTAAGGTAAAATGGCAGGACAAGCAGCAATGGCGTGTATCTGAGAAGCCCTAATTTTCTCATACATAGGTCGATCATTTTCAAAGTGGGAAAGGTCGTCATTGTCAAATATGGCATATATGTTTGACCAATCCATTTGATAGGTCTCTATAACCCTTTCACTTGTATCAAAGAAAATACCAAAATTGGGGTCTTTGGTGAGGGAATATTTGTTAGCTGTCTTAGACCGGGTGTTTTTTGACATGGTGGCGGAGCTTTGAAAATCTGATAAATAAAAGAAAGAAAAATCAAAACTAAAATCCAAATAACGAAAATATCAATTGCAAATGAAACAGTGACAACAAACCAACCTGGGAATAACGGAAAACTAGTAAAAATGACCCCCTGGTACGAAATCCAGAGTAAAATCAGTGCAACAAAGTAATTTCCAGCAGTGAAAATGATAAAAGAAAATAAAGAAAAACCCTTATTTATCGATTTGCCAGATTAAAACGTGACCGTGCGATCAAAAGGAATGGATGGATGAGATTAGCCAATGCGGAATGCGGGTTCGGGTCATAGGTGTCTATTCATAAACTTAATCATAGTTTCTGAAAGTCGCAACCCGAAACTTGTGGGTTGCGGGTTTCGGAACGGAAACACTTATTACAAGACACAAAAGATTTTCCCGCATCCCACAACCCTAACTTGCGGGTTGTGGGTTTCGAGAACATGCAACATGACTAAACGATAAACACATTCCTGAAAAACCCAAAAGTCACACTTGTGGGTTTCGGGTTTCTTCAAGACAAATATCCCAAAAACTATTAACAACGGATTCCCGCAACCTGCACCTTTCGGGTTGCGGGTTTTGGGAACACCAAAACCAAAAAGGCTAAAAGCTAAACCCCGCAACCCGCATCTTTTGGGTTCTGGATCTCAGGGTGTCAGAATGTCGGGTTTCGGGTTGGTAGAAAACATATGATAAAACAATTAAAATATGAATCTTTCTGCGACCAAAAACATTGATTCTTTTTCGGGAAAAAGAATGACAATCAAGCAAAACAAAGGTACAGGTATAAGATCACAAAACCAAGAACACTTACCCAGATACCTTTGTCTTTTTTTTTTTTGAAAAAATGGGGCTCCCACTTTTAGCCAAAGCATGGGATCTGTTGTGACCACAACAAGGCTTTAACGATGGGAGAAACTAGCACTAGGATGTCTCAGATTGAGACCCAGTTGGCTACCCTGATGCTACAACTACAACATATCATGAAAGGAAAGCAAGAGAGACAGGAAGTTTGGTGTACAGGTTGTAAGGGAGAAGGAAACAGTAAGGATTAGTGTCCTTTATTCCAAGATTTCCTTAACATGGGTGCACCAAACCCATTAAATCTGAACCAAGGGCCATGGTGTGAGATTTGTAGAACTAGAGGACACCATCCAGAGGACTGCTACTTAATACAAAAATATGTAAGAACTCCTAAAAACCTATATTGGAATTTCTGTAAATCAGTTGGCCATGATGAGTCCAACTGCCGTGCATATGACCTCATGCTAGAAAGGAAGAAAGATATTGAGCATATGTATGGAGGAGTGTACAAAGTCCAGGAAGAGTCTCCATAGAAACAAGCGAATGGACCGCATGATCAGGGAGCATACAGAGGCCATAGAGGATACCACAACAGAGGAAAGAATAACGGCCTAGCGCAAGGAAGAAGATGAGGTCAAGTAATCTGTTATGGCCAACCAGGTCATGTATCTAGAGATTGTACCAACCCAAACACTACATGTAGTTATTGTAAATCATTCGACCATGTTATTGAATATTTCCTAGTGTTAGAGGTAGAAATGCAGAAAAGGAAACGACAAGAAGCGCCGAACCCAAACATCGAGTTGATTGCAGTAGAGAGGAGACCTGCGGATCTAAGTATCAATGTAGTGACGTGAAGTGCCACTACAACAGGGAGAGACAGAGGAGCAGAAGCTTCAACTTCTGGGGGCTCCAATACTAAACATACTCCTCTCGAAACAATATGGATAAGGAAAGCTACTGGGAAAGCACCTGCTTTCAACTTGGAGAAAAATAGAGAAGTTTTTGAAGACATGAAGGATATCTTCAAAGAATCACTACCCAAGTCACCAAGAATCTTGTTGCGCATTGAGATACCGCATATAGAAGATATGCCGGCTGCTGATGAAAAAACGAGCACCGCAATAGAGATAGGTATCTCTGTTGCGCAGTTCCTAAGGAGCTGCATGAAGTTACTGAAGAGAGAAAACGCTATCGCAGAATTGCAGAAACTGTTAAATCAGTATGAGCCGTGGAGCAAGACAGAGACTATCGATAGCTTAGTTCACCACATCAAGAAACATAAGAGATCAGGGAGAGAAATGAGACTATGTGCCCAGATAGGAGACTATGAGATGGATGAGATCATCCTCGATCTGGGATCATAAGTAAATGTCTTAACTAAACAGACATGACACCAGATGGGGAGACCAAAGATGTTATGTTCACCTATTCAGTTGAGAATGGCCAACCAAGAGAAAGTCATACCATTTGGAAGGTTAGCCAATGTGATTGTTGACATTGACGGAGTGCAAAGTCATGCAGATTTTGAGGTTATTGAGATTGTGGATGATAGTCAGACTTATCATGCACTGTTGGGGACTGACTGGGCTATGGATAACCTTGCTATCATAAACTTGAAAACAAGGAAGATGATATTCAAAGCAAAGCATCTCAGGTTCATCGCACCACTGGACCCTTTAGACGGAGACAGATACAACAAGCCAATTCAGGAAGAATCCAGAGCTCAATATTTTGACCGCCTTTACAAGATGACTGCGAACCAAGAAGATTATATTAATCCCACTACAGATGGTACACTCAGCTGGATATGCAACAACTCTTGCATCTCAGACTCTGATGCAGGATTGGAAAACTGGCAAAGTCGTATGCACGAAGTATCAGCAAGGAGGTGCACAGTTAACAAAGTCACTGCGGTGGATTGGAAAGGAGGTAAGCCCAATTCCCACCTATGATGGTTTATCTAATGTTTATTCCTTTATCAAAGAATATACTATAGCAATTTCAGATGAGCATCGCTTACAAGCACTAGACATGGCACTGCGCGAGACACCTGCCACATGGTGGGTTGCGCATAAGAAGACATTGACGACATGGGATCAGTGCAGAATCAAGATGCAGATCAAGTTTGCTGAAAAGGTTACACTATATTTTGGAAAATACAATGGACAGATAGATCCAAGGGACCATATTGAACTCTGTTCACAAGCATGGAAGGAATGACCACAAACAGAATGGGTGCATCTGTTTGTGTATACGCTGGAGGAAGAACTTCCAATGAAATGGTATTTAGATATGGAGTTATGCAGAGAAACCATAGATTGGGACATGACGAATGCAAACTTCCAAAACATCTTCAGTTTTGAAGACGAGAATCCCAGCATAAATGATGCTTTGAAGGTTCTTAAGGAAAGAATATTCAGACTAGAGTGTCCACATAGAAACATGACATTAGAGGAATTCTTGGAGCTGACAGCGTACCTGCAAGCCTACAATCAGAATGGAAGGAATAGGTAGAGGATGCGATGGAATGTTATAACCTAGCTGAGGAGGTTGAAGAAAAAGAAGGAAGTGATGAGGAGGACCCATGCAACATAAGCATTCCTGAGTCAGAAGGAGCACGTGACGTAGAGGGACCTCTGCTAGAAATCCCAGACATGAGTGGACCTGTAAAAATGAGGAAAGTGAATAGTGGGACCAGCAAAGAGCCAAATTCTTCAAGTATTGGAGACTATTGGGATGATTAGACTATCTCGAAGATCACAGACCTGTTACATGAGTATCAGGATTTATTCCTGATAATGTTTACAAAGATGAAGGGAATTTTGGGAGACTTAGGAGTGATGAAGATACCTCTTAAGCCAGGTGCAAAGCCTGTTAAGAAAATGCCCTATAGATTGAATCCGCGATACAAAGAATGAGTTAAGGAATAACTCGATAAGATGCTCAATGTCGATGTATATGTAACTTCGGAATGTATTTCATCTATGTATTTCATATATATTTATTGTACCCTTATAAGAGATGTGTAATTCCTCTATAAGGAAGTGTCGTCATGTGTGTTGACAAGTGTCGCAAGTGTGTGAACTTGCCGATGGGTTATTAGACCACCATGTGTGGGGTAGGCCCTATTTTATGTAATATGTAATTGATCTACCTAACTAGACAAGTCGGCCCCATAAGGATATTGGGAAAACAGGTTAAGTATAAGTAGAGATCGGGAGATCTCTATTGGATCATTCGAAAACTCACACTTCTCTCACTCAGAAAGTGGCGCACTAGTGAGGAGGAGGATCATCTGCTACTAGAAGACTATCTCTATGTATTTTGGTTGTACTTTGGTTGAGCCATTGCTCTCTCTATGTCTGAGTAAGTTGTGGGGTTTTTCACCTTAGGGTTTTCCCCACAGAAACTCTGTGTCTCTTGTCTCTCATGCTTTTGATTCTTCTGATGATTGACATGCTTATTATGATTGATATGCATTGATATATTGTACATGTTATTCTCTCAATAAAGATCCTAGACTATTGTGAATTAATGCTAAAAATTTAACATGGTATCGTAGCTAACCTGAGAAGAAGACATTGTGTAGTGACGAAAACTAGGGTTTCTTGTTTAGTGGGTTTCTCTCCATAGATTTTGGAAAAGCAGTATAATAGATTGACTCTACTCATCAAGGAGAATCTATCTGTCCAATCAGAATTCAATTCTGAGCATTTTTTAGATTTGGCCCTAAAGATTAGGGTTTCCACAAAAATAGGAATTTTTGGAATCTGAAGACATAGCTGGAAGCGCCTTGCAAAAATCAAAGTTTAGAGCTTTGGATCGAGATTTTTGGTTGGGTAGATCTTCGGGAAACTCAAACCCTAATTCGGAACTCTCCTTAGTGAATTCAGGATGATAGAAAGACAATTTTGAAGGGTGTAGCTTTGCAGATCTCAAATTATGAATACACCAGGTTGATCATCTCATCAAGGTGCATCTTTCTATCCTTTCAGAAAATTGAAATTCACATTTTGAATTTTTAGGGTTTTTCTAACAAACCCTAATCCTGGACCAGATCTAGTTTTCAGCAATTTAAGTGGTAAGACCTAAATATTTTCTATTTCCATTTGAAGTACTCTTTAAGATGTCTCACCACACCAATCTTGAGGATAATCTTGAAGGGGTTGATAACTTCTGAGCCTGGAAGTATAGGATTGGGTTAATCCTGGAAGAGAATGAGTTGGACTCATGTAAAAGAAGACATCCCTATCCCAGAGGATGAAGAGGCTAAAATATTGCATAAGAAGAACTTGGTCAAGGCAAAGAGAATCATTGTTGATTCTATTAAGGACCATCTTATTCCACATGTGTCATCTCTAAAGACACCCAAGGCTATGTTTGACTCTTTGACCAAGCTATTTGAAGGGAAGAACATAAATCGGAAGATGACCCTGCGGAATCAATTGAAAAGGGTCAAGATGTCAAATGGAGAAACGATTCAATCCTATTTCGCCAAGGTCTCTCAGATCAAGGAACAACTTGAAGCTATAGATGAAATGGTGGAGAATGGTGAAATTGTTATGACCACTTTGAATAGCCTACTTAGGTCATGGGACTCTTTTATCCAAGGGATCTGTGCAAGAAAGAAATTAATCTCCTTCACTAGACTGTGGGAGGAATTTTCTCAAGAAGAAGCAAGGCTTGTGGAAAGAGAAGAAATGATGGGGAATGAAGATCAAGCTCTCACAGCACACACTAGGATAAGAAAAATCTTAGATGCTTCACATGCAATGAGAAGGGTCACTTGGCTTTAGAATGTCCCAAGAACAAAAGGGATAACCAAAACAACAATAACTCTAGCAAGAAGAAGAAGGGTAAAAAAAAAGGTACCATGCTCATGCTTCCGAAGATGATGAACCTCCAAAGAAGAAAGCTAGGACAGAAAGTGATGATGACTCATCAAGTGAAGAAGAGTATGTTCTAATATCTGCTCTCACAGGTACTATCTCCCATGGTTGTAATGATTGGTTAATTGACAGTGGGGCTTCTAAACACGACTGGTTTTAAAGAATCTTTTGTAAATCTGTCTGAACATGAATCATCCCATAAAGTAAAACTTGGGGATGATTATCAATACCCCATCAAAGGAAGTGGTGAAGCCTCCTACAACCTATATTATGGAAAATCTTTGATGATTAAAGAAGTTCTTTATGTACCTGGGCTCAAGAAGAATCTTCTCTTCATCTCTACATTGGATGCAAAAGGTATGAGGGTTGCATTTGTGGATGGCCAAGTCCTAATGTGGCCAAAGGGTAAAACAATCAATGATGTAGTAGTGATTGGAGAGCAAGAGGGAGGATTGTATAAATTGAAGGGACAACCTGAACATGCCATGATGCACGAATCCATGGATCCAAGTGAACTTTGGCACAGAAGACTTGCACATATGCACTACAGAGCATTACCAATTGCAAGTAAGGCTGTAGAAGGTCTTCCTGAAATCAAGACCAAGCATGAAGGTGTTTGCAAAGGATGTGCAAAAGGAAAGAACATTAAGAATGAATTTCCAAGCAGTGAAAGCAAGGAAAAAGGCATCTTGGAAGTCATCTACTCAGATGTATGTGGTCCTATGTCATCCAGTTCTCTAATTGGGTATGTTTACTATGTCTCTTTCATTGATGACTTCTCCAGGAAGACTTGGGTTTACTTCTTGAAGAACAAAGATGAGGTGTTTGATAAGTTCAAGGAATTCAAAATCTTGATGGAGAATCAAACTGATAAGAAGATCAAAACATTCAGATCCGACAATGGTGGAGAATTCACCTCAGGTGACTTCAAGAAGCTTTGCATTGATTCAAGGATTAAGAGGGAGTTGACTACTCCTTACAATCCACAATAGAATGGAGTTGCAGAAAGGAAGAGTAGAACAATCATGGAAGCAGCAAGGGCAATGCTACATGACCAGGATCTACATATGCATCTATGGGTAGAAGCAGTTATAACAACTATGTATGTGCAGAACTGTCATGTCCCCATTTTGACCCCCCTTTGTAAATGATGTAAATACTGATATTTAATCATGGTGAGGAGCTCAAGGCCAAGGCCCCACCATTGATTTAGCGTTTATGTATCGGCAATTAAACTAGATGCTTATGACTCTTGTGCTAGATGGGCACAATGTAAATGAGACATCATGTAAATGTGAATTTCAATGAAAAATATCCACAATCGGCTATGCAATGCAACAAAAGAGATGGGGCATGACTCTACAAGGAAAAGGGAGGGAAATTATTCAAACCCTTGAGCCAATGGTATTAATCCATGTGTCAATGGGGAAACCCATAAACCACCAACTACCCATTTTGTCTCATGTACCCAATCATTTAATTCTTCCAAGAAATTGGTTAAGGCAGTTAATGCCTTGGAAATGAAGAAGTATGGGCAAGCCATTTTCGTGCATGGGAAAGCCATCAACCTGGAAATTCGTGTTTTTGCTTGTGGGGCAAGAAAACACCCACGAAATGGTGCCCAAAGCCAGGGGGAATGGGCAGTCTTCATTCATTCACGTATTTGGAGTTAGCTGGGTCTTTTCCACATACGTTTTTCATCAAAATCCTGCATTTTTCCATGCCTGGGAGTCGTTTTTGCAGTATATAACAGTTGGGAGAGGGAGGGCCACGTTTTGGGGACTGTAGGGAGGTCGTTTTTGCCCCTGAATGTCCAAGGACGTTTTTCTAAAAACGGATTTGGCTTCCTGGGTTGTTCACCAATTTCCCATTTCGTTTTTGTGGGTTCCCACATTTTTCTGGGATAGTTGAAACTCCATCTCATGCATCCCACTGTGGAAAACGTTTTCCTCATGCCCAGCAAGTGGGGTTCTGCTGTTATGTGCATCCTTGTTCTTGGTTTGAGCCTGTGAGCTGAAGTGTTGGAGTGGTAGTGGATAGAAGTGGCTTGATAAACCTAGTGGGGGAGACAACCTCTCAAGAAGATCAAGAGGGCTTTGGTTACTCTTCTATGCATACCCTGAGAGCACTAGATAGGGAAGGTATGGCTTGAGGGACTGCACAGTAGTGAAAAGAATACTTCCTTGTGCTGGGTGTGTAGGTATTGTGGGTGCCAAGCTAGATAGATCTTGCAAGGTTATCCCTGGCTCTGTGCTGGAGCTCATTAGCTTAGCAACTCTTCCTTTCCATCTCCTAGTAGCCTGATAAACCCAATTGTAGATTGGCTTGGCTCATCTTGGTGTATGCTTGGCTATGTGTGAGTCTGTTGTTCCCTGGTTCCTTCTAGAAATCATGCCTAGCTCGGGGGTGGCAGTGGTGCTGAGAGATTGAGGAGCACACTGGCCTACGGTTGGGTGGAACGTTGCAGTTGCATAGCCAGTTGCGTGGGACTACTTCTGTATAAGATAAGTATTCTCTTGTGCGTTAAATTGGCAATTACCATTTGATGAATATTATGAATGTGTGAAGATTGTGTAATTCATAAATAAATTCCGCTGTGATTTCTGATAATTATGCATCTTCATATCTCTATTTAAAAATCTGAATGATTGTTTGAATGCTTCTTTATAATGTATGGGGTTCATTGCCCGGCATAACGTCACGATCCTCTCCACCTAGCTGGTAGGATGGGAGGGGACGTGACAGAATGGTATCAGAGCTGCGTTGCAGCATTGGGCCTCTATGGGCCAAATCTGATAAGCAATTACAAGAAAATTGTTGTCTTATGTGTTTTTGGAAATTTTGTTTTAAAGTCTATTTTTGAAAAAAATTTGGTTTAAAACTGTTTCGGAAAGAATTCCCGAATGCCTTCCGCAACTGCGGAAGCATTCGGCGAATCGTTCCGAAATTTCGGAAGCGTTCCGAGAATTTTCCGAAAATTTGCGAAGGGAAGTTTTTCGGAAGGAATTCCCTTCCGAAATTGCGGAAGGATTTCTCTTCCGAAATTTGCGGAAGGAATTCTCTTCCAAAATTGCGGAAGGATTCCGCGAAGCGCTCCGAAACAGCGGAGAAAATTTTTGTAAGTGAAAATTTTTCTAAGTCTCGGCGTCGAACGGAAACTTTTTCGGAAGGAATTCTCCTCCGAAATTGCGGAAGGAATTCTCTTCCGAAATTTCGGAAGGATTCTGCGAATCGTTCCGCAACGCGGAAGAGTTCGGCGAGTCATTCCGCAACTGCGGAAGACTTCGGCGAATCGTTTCGAAACTGCGGAAGACTTCGCCGAATCGTTCCGCAATTGCGGAAGCATTTCGCAAGATGTTCCGCAAAAGCATTTCCGAAAAACCGCCCGAAAACCCCGGAAGCATTCCGCGAACGGCTCCAAAGCTGCGGAAGCCTTCGCCGAATGGCTCCGCAATTGCGGGAGCATTCGCCGAATGGCTCCGCAACTGCGGAAGCCTTCACCGAATGGCTCCGCAATTGCGCGAGCATTCGGAAAATCGCCCCGCCATTGCGGAAGCATTCGGCGAACTGCTCCGCAATTGCGGAAGCCGTCGCCGAAGCGCCCCGCAATTGCGGAAGGCTACAGACAACCGTCCCGCAGTTGCGAGAGCATGCAATGAACCACCAGTTGCGGAAGCCTCCAAACTATCGCCTCGCCCATTGCGGAAACTTTCAGCCACAAGGGGGCAAGCCCCCTTGACCCCCTTTTTCTTTTCCCCTCATATTTCGTTGTTGTGATTTGACGAATTGTCAGTATGGAATTTTTCCCACATGCATGAAGTAATTGTGAATTCTAAGAATGTAATGCAGCTAACAATTGTGTTGATGAACACATTTCAGAGAGCCACAGTTACAGCAGAGTAACACTCTAGTTAATACAGTGGAAAAATTTTGGATCTTGGTTGGGCCAAGAAAATGAACATCATGAATGATGCACAGGATCCCTATGAACCTGAGACAGATGCCATGGGAGAAAACATACAGGTTGAGAATGCTGAGACAGAATCTAATGGGAGAAGAAATCAAGAGACCCCTCCAGATGTTGCAGCCACCATGAGAAGCCTAAGGGTGGAGTTGCAAAGCTGTAGGGAAGATAATGAAAGGATGATTAAAGTTCAGGAAGAACAAAATCAGTTGAATGCAGCTATGCTACAGAGTCTGACAGACATCCAAAGGCAAATAAACTTTGGGCATCAGATATCAAATCCAGAAAGGGGTGGGAGTATCTCTAGAAGGAATTCCCGTAAGAGGGCCAGTAGCCCAAGAAGAGTCTTCACAGACAACACATATACTCCAGAAATATCTTCTAATGAATCATCTGACTCTGAAGAATCCAATGAGGGTTCAAGTTCTTCATCTCACAGGAGCAAGAGGAAGAAGCACTACAAGAACAATTCACATGGGGAATTTAAGAAGGCAAAACCTCTTACATTTGACGGAGAGGTAAAATCTGGTTAAGAAGCTGAAGCTTGGCTTCTTGGGATGAGAAAATATTTCCAAGTCCAAGACTACTCGGGAAATATGAAGGCAAGGGTAGCCATCTTCAACTTGAATGGAAGAGCATCTATATGGTGGGAACACACCAGGCAAGTGAGGAAGATCAACGAAAGGAAGATCGTTTGGAAGCAGTTTAAGAAATACTTCAAGCAAAAGTACCTCTCTGACAGGTACTATGATGATAAGATCAAAGAGTTCCATGAGCTGAGATTGGGACAATCGACCATGGAAGAATATGCAAACAGGTTCTTGGAGCTGCTGAGGTATGTCAGGTATATTCGAGATGATAAGGTGAAAATTCATCGTTTCCTAAGTGGACTGCCCCAGTCGTATAAAGATAGAATTGAGTTTGATGAACCTCAAACTCTAGAGGAGGCCATAAGAAAGGCCAAGTATTGCTTTGATCAAAACAGAAGCAAACCAGAATTCCATAAGGCATGGAAAGATAAGAAAAATGAGAAGTTTGATCAAAGGAAGAAGGGGTTCAAGCCTCCTCAATTCAGGAATCAACAAAGGCAGCCATCACAGGTTGTGACTAATCCAACTAGGATGATGGGGGACAAGCCAAGAGATCCAAAGGAGCCAAGAGAACCACTTAAATGTTGGGGTTGTGGAGGAGACCACATGCTTAGGAACTGTCCACATAGGAATGGGAATGCAAATCAAGTTCACAACATCCAAGGAACTGGAACTGTGGGTCAAGTGGCGAGAGCAATCCCTAGAATCTATGCAGCAGTAGAAGACCACCAGGCAGATCATCAATCAACCGTGGTTGAAGTTGAACGTAAGATTGCTAAGCAATCTGTTTCTATTTTGATTGATCCTAGATCTACTCACAGTTATGTCACTCCTAGAATTGTTGAGGTTTGTGCTTTAAAGAAATTAAAGCATAGTAAATCATGGTTAGTTCAATTAGCCATTGGAACCAAGAGAAAAGTTAGTGAAATAGTAGAGAAATGTCCATTAGAGATGGATGGGCTATTCACCTATGCAGATCTGAATATTTTGCCACTTGGTTCCTACGATATTCTCATTGGAATGGATTGGTTAGAAGCACACAGGGTTAAACTTGACTGCTACAATAAGACATTTGCATGCATGGACGAAGAAGGAAACCCGAGGGTTGTAAAAGTCATTCCAAAGGTGACTTCTGTTAGACAGGTTTCAGCCATGCAACTAAAGAAATTCTGTAGGAAGGGATGTCAACTGTATGCAGCTCACGTTTTAGAGGCAGCAGAGAGTGAAACTCTTAGATTGGAGGACTATCATGTATTGCAAGAATTCAGGGATGTTTTTCCTGATGAGATCCCAGGACTTCCTCCAAAGAGAGACATTCACTTTACAATTGAACTTGTGCCAGGAGAGGCACCAGTGTCTAAGACACCCTACAGGATGAGTACACCGGAATTGCTAGAATTGAAGATGCAATTGCAAGAGTTGCTGGAAAAGAAATATATTAGGCCAAGTGTATTTCCGTGGGGAGCGCCCGTTCTATTTGTGAAAAAGAAAGATGGAACACTCAGATTATGTATCGACTACAGGCAGTTGAACAAAGTCACTGTGAAGAACAAATACCCATTGCCCCGAATTGATGACCTTTTTGATCAAATGAGAGGAGCAAAGGTATTTTCAAAGATTGACTTGAGGTCTGGTTACCATCAGGTAAGAATCAAAGAAGAAGATATTCATAAGACAGCCTTTAGAACGAGGTATGGACACTTTGAGTTTGTAGTGGTACCATTCGGTCTCACAAATGCACCAGCTACATTCATGTGTCTCATGAATAATGTTTTTAGCAAGTATTTGGACAAGTTTGTTCTTGTATTCCTAGACGACATTCTCATCTATTCTAAGAATGAAGAAGAACATGAAGAACATTTGAGAATGACAATGCAATTACTAAGGGAGCATAAGCTGTATGCAAAATTGAGCAAATGTGACTTTTATAAAGATAGAATTCGTTATTTGGGTCACATCATCTCCGACGAAGGAATATCTGTAGACCCTGAGAAGATTGAAGCCATTATGAATTGGCCAACTCCAAGGAATGTGACTGATGTGAGATCTTTTATGGGCCTTGCTGGTTACTACAGGAGGTTTATCGAAGGATTCTCCAAGGTTGCAAACCCGATCACTTCTTTGCAAAAGAAGGGGATAACGTTTGAATGGTCACCAAGATGTGAAGAAAGTTTTCAACGGTTGAAGAATCTTCTTACAAGTGCACCTATTCTGAAGATTGCAAACCCGAAAAATGACTTTGTGGTGTGTACCGATGCATGCAATCAAGGACTTGGAGGAGTTCTTATGCAAGATAACCACGTGATATGCTATGAGTCAAGAAAGTTGAAGGAGCATGAGAAGAACTATGCTACTCATGATATAGAACTTGCAGCCATAGTACATGCCTTGAAGATGTGGAGGCATTACTTAATGGGAAGAAAATTTGAGTTAAGGACAGACCATTGTGGTCTGAAGTACTTATTTGATCAACCAATGTTAAATGCTAGGCAAGCTAGATGGTTGGAATTTTTGTGTGAATTTGATTTTGAGATCAAACCCATAAAAGGGAAAGAAAACAAGGTGGCTGATGCACTCAGCAGGAAGGTACATGAAATGTATGTGGCAGCGCTTAGTACTTGCCAACCAGATTTGAAGTAGCAGATTGTTAGCCATATGGTTGAGGATGAAGTGTATGAGCAGATAAAGGACAAATTGCAGCAGCAAGACCTTGGCAAGAAGAATAAAGGCTATCACTTGGAAGAAGGCGGACGGACTTCTTACTTATAAGGATAGAGTCTATATTCCAAATGCGGCAGATTTAAGGAAAATGGTTATGGATGAGATCCATAAAGCTCCATACTCTGGTCACCCAGGATACCAGAAAACAATTGCTACAACAAGAAAATATTATTTCTGGCCAGGCATGAAGAAGGATGTAGCTGAATACATCTCTAAGTGCATGGAATGTCAGCAGGTGAAGGTTGAACACCAACACCCAGCAGGTTTATTGCACCCAGTGCCGATCCCAGAATGGAAATGGGAAATAATTTCCATGGATTTTATTACAGGATTGCCAATGACTAAGAGACAACATGATTCCATCATGGTTGTGGTGGACAAGTTAACAAAGGCAGCACATTTTATACCGGTTAAGTCCACAAATAAAGCCGATGCCATAGCAGATATTTTCATGAAGGAAATTTTCAGATTACATGGGTTGCCTAAGGCAATAATTTCTGACAGGGATACCAAGTTCACTTCCAATTTTTGGAAAGCTCTCTTTGCAGATTTGGGTACACAGTTGAACTTTAGCACCGTGTACCATCCTCAAACAGACGGGCAAACAGAAAGAGTAAATCAGGTACTTGAAGACATGCTCCGCATGTATGTAATGGACAAGCCATCCAAGTGGGAGGATTATTTACACCTGGTAGAGTTTGCATATAATAATGGGCAGCAAGAATCATTGGGAATGAGTCCATATGAGGCTTTGTACGAAAGAAGGTGTAGGACACCAGTGACTTGGGACAATCCAGTGAACAGAATTGTACTTGGGCCAGAATTGCTTAAGGAAATGGAACAAGAGGTTGCAAAGATCCGGAAAAATTTAAAAGCAGCCCAGGATAGACACAAAAGCTATGCAGATAAACACAGAATGCATAGGGAATTGTGAGTATTTTGATCACAGAAGATCTAGGAGCTATGGAGAACCTCACAAAATCGAATTAATTTGCAAAAACAGTGGAAAAACTTGAAAAAGAAGATAAATTTACACACAATGTATGCTGAAACCTTTGATTAACTGACTGTCTAACATGTGAAAATGTTAGTAACAGGTTTTTATTACATCCATGAGAAAATTGAGAGCATTAGGTGGCTCAAGCTGAGTGTACAAGTCATCAATGCCAAATTGGCCTCAATCCCCCCTAGGTGGGTCCAACTCAATCCCAATCACCCCAAACAGCCACGAATTCTGGTGTGGAGGTGGCTGAAGCATGTTGGGTCATTAATTAGCTCAAGGCAAGTGTGGGTGAGCAAGTAGAGGAGGTTTGGGGGCCCAAGGGAGCATTAAATGCTCCAAATCTAGCCAAAAATGGGCAAAAATCCACCCTAGCGCCCTTGGTCAACTAAAATTCCCCAAAACAAGGAGAGAGGGCGCACCAGCAATAAATGAGGGTGCACTTGTGGACAAAACAGGAGGCTGGGTGAACTGGTTTGCTTGGAAGTGGGTGTGAACACTCTCAAAAGTGGGTTTTTGACCAACTATAGTCACTTAATCCAAAACATGGTTTAATTAAGCACATGGGCAATTAAAAATTTATGGATTATGGTACTAAGTGTGGTTACTGTTCTAACACCCCCCCTTAACCATAACTTTGTACATCTCATGAAAGATAAGTGGGAGGCCTTGGCAACAAAGGCTCAAGTCACCTCAATACAAACAGAAATTTTATTTGTCCATATGAACCGAGGAAAAGAAGTAAAACCTCATGGGATAAAAACTTCCCTAAAAAATGGACATGGGGCTGAACCTGCAATTAAATTGCAGCAATCACCATCCATCACTCACTCCAAGCAGAGCTCTCAGGTGAGTGAAGGTCTTCTCAGTAAAGCACTTGGTGAAAATATCTGCAGTTTGCTCGGTGGATGGGCAATACTGCAATGAAATCACCCTGTCATGCACCAAGCCCCGAATGTAATGCATGTGGATCTCAATGTGCTTTGTTCTTTGCCTCTGTACTGGATCAGTAGATATCTTGATGGCACTTTGATTATCCACCCAAATATTGGTTGGAGAATCAATAGCAACACCAAACTCCCGAAGAATGCCTTGCAACCAAACACACTGTGTGGCTGCATTCACTGCTGCCCTGTACTCGGCCTCTGCTGATGAAAGAGAAATTGTATGCTGTTTCTTGCTTGACCAGCAAATAGGACCTTCAGCAAACATAAACACAAAACCTGAAGTGGACTTTCTATCGATGGGATCTCCCACCCAATCGGAATCAGAAAATCCAGCTAGTTGAAGTGAAGAACCAGCTGCATAGTGTACCCCAAAGTTCTTTGTTCCTTGGACATAATGAAGGATCCTTTTGGATGCCTTCCAATGGATCTCATGTGGCTGCTGCATATACCTTGCTACAGCACTTAAAGCATAAGACAAATCAGGTCTTGTATGTGTAAGATACAACAAACTTCCGACTAGCTGCCTGTAGAGAGTACAATCCACCAATGGAGAGTCTTCAAATTCACCTAGTTTTATGCCTGAAAGGAATGGGCACTTGGCTGCCTTACATTCAGCCATTTTAAACTTGAATAACAGGTCTGAAGCATACTTAGGTTGACTCAGCAATATACCTCTCTCAGATTGCTCAATTTCCAAACCCAAAAATTGCCTTAGCAATCCTAGGTCGCTCATGGCAAATTCACTGTGCAAAGAAGCTTTAATTGAGCCAATTTGTTTGGTGCAGCTCCCTGTAATTAAGAGATCATCAACATACAGTACAATGACCTGCAAATTACCATCACAATGCTGCAAATAAACATTTGGATCAGACTTGCATCGACAGAAACCAATTGAGAGCAAAAAAGCATCCATTTTGGCATACCAAGCCCTGGGGGCTTGCTTGAGTCCATAGAGTGACTTCTTCAACCTGCATACAAGTGTGGGATCCTCTTGGAATCCTTCAGGCTGCTGCATATATATCTCTTCCTGTAGCTCACCATGCAAGAATGCACTTTTGACATCCATGTGGTGAACTTCCCAACCTTTACTAGCTGCCATGGCTAGAGCTAGTCTAATTGAGTCCATCTTTGCAACCGGTGCAAAGGTCTCTGTATAATCCACACCATGGATTTGTGAGTAGCCCTTAGCCACTAACCTAGCCTTATACTTCAGATCAGAACCATCAGCAACAGGTTTGGTTCGAAAAATCCACTTACATTGCACAAGTTTCCTCTTGGGAGGAAGAGGCACCAAATCCCATGTTTTGTTCTCTTTGAGAGACTGGAATTCTTCTTGCATTGCTGCTCTCCACCTTGGATCATGATGAGCTTCCTGATATGATGTTGGATCATATCCAATCATCATATAACAGTGATCAGCAAGTTCACTTTCATTTGCAAAGGAAGCATTGATTGTTTGAGATCTAGTCTTCCTAGGCTCTTGGGGATTGCCTGCCAATTCACCTGCATCTTGTATAATTTTCTCAGCCCACTTGGGCCTTGATGGTGACTCATGTACAGCAATGTCATCTTCAGCCATGTCATCTTCAGCAATATCAGAAAAATCAGAGGTGGAATCATCACTAATCTCATTAAGGTGTGGAGGAGAGGAGCTTTCCCCCGGTGCAAGCTCAAAATCTGGAATTGGTTCTTCTTCGAATTGCACACTTCTCTCAATGAAAGTTTTAAGTTTGGATGTGTCAAAGAGCTTGTAGCCCTTTGTGTCCTCACCATATCCAACCATGATACATTCCCTACTCTGTGGCTCCAAAGCCTTCCTCTTTTCTGATGGAATTCGATCCCATGCTCTAGACCCAAAAATCCTGAAATTTGGCACATTTGGTTTTTGGCCAAACCATGCCTCATAGGGGGTTTTTCCTTTGACTGATTTGTGAAAGGCTCTGTTCTGAATATGAGCAGCACAATTGATGGCTTCAGCCCATAGCTTAGGGCTTAGATCCCTAGCTTCAATCATGCAAGTAGCCATCTCCTTGAGAGATCTATTTTTCCTCTCTGCCACACCATTTTGCTGAGGTGTGTAGGGGATTGAATGTTGCATTTGGATGCCACATTCCTCACAAAGGTGCTGTATGTTATTATTCACATATTCCTTTCCATTATCAGTCCTAAGGATCTTTATCTTATGACCACTATGGTTCTCCACTAGGGCTTTCCAAATCTTCAGTTTCTCAAACACTTCTGACTTCAATTTAAGGAAGTAAACCCAGCAGAATCGAGAGTAGTCATCTATGAATGTAAGTACATACCTTGATCCACCATATGATGGAGTGGGAAGAGGACCAATGAGGTCTGAATGTACCAATCCAAGTGGTTGAGTGGCTCTCCTTGCCATTCCCTTCTCATAGCTGCGCTCAGGATGCTTTCCAACTACACACCCAATGCATGCACCATTTGATGATCTGATTTCTGGAAGCCCTTCCACCATCTCGTCCTTGTGCAATTGCTGGAGATATTTGTAGTTCATGTGGCCAAATCTTTCATGCCACAACTTGGAGGTCTCGTTGGCATGAGAGACAAGAGCCTGGTCACTAGAATTTGGAATGAAATTTGAGAATTTGTACATTCTCTCATCATGATCTGCATACCTTACTGCCACAACTTGATTTGAGGAAATTTCTGAGATTTCTACTAAATCTGGAGTGAATGTCACTCTCTTGGCTTCTCCTGTATGGGTCATTTGATAGACTGATAGCAAATTTGCAGCCAATGAAGGTACATAGAGCACATCACTGAAATAGCCATGCTCCATGTCAATCCTACCAATCCCCTTGGTCTGGATTTCTGAATCATCTCCCATTCGAACTGTTGGGCCACCATTCGAATGCATAGAGGAGAAGAGCTCTCTGGATGAAACCATATGTCTGGAAGCTCCTGAATCAATGATGAAGGAAGAGGGATTCGAAGTACCTGCTACCAAAGCATGACACTTCTCCTTATTGTCAGGGTTTGAGGTGCTCTCCTTCTTCCTTGCGCCCTCAGGGACTGGGATGTTGTTCTTCTCCAGCAGCTGCGCCATTGAGTCAATGGTTTTCTTCATACATGATCTCTCTGGATGCCATCCCCTATGACAATAGGTGCATTTGGTCTTTTCCTTTCCCTTCTTGTCCTTCTCCTTTGACAGATTCGAACCCCCATCTGCAGACTTGGTCTTGTCAAACTTTCTCTTCTCTTGCTGCTTCGAATTCTTGGCTTTCTGCTTCCCTTTGCTTGCATTTGAAACACCCATTGCCAATGCTTGGTCCTTTGATTTTATGGTGCCCATCTGAACTAGTTTATCCTGCTCCTGAGTGAGACACTCCATGAAGGTAGCTAGTGATGGCATTTGCCAATTTCGAAGGGTCATTTTGGCTGAGTGAAATGTGCTAACAAATACTGAAAACTCTGGGCCTAGCTTCGAAAGGATGGACAGAATCAGTTGTTCCTCCTTCTTAACAATTCCACATTGTTGCAGTTGAAGCACCAGTGACTTGAATTTCATGAAGAACTCCTGGATGGTTTCAAAATGCGCTGGGCTCAAGCTAATGAGCTCGTTTTCAAGCTGGTGGCCTCTCAGTTCATCAGTTTTCCCAAAGAGTGATTCTAGCTTCACCCATACTTCATTGGGGGTTGTCAAACTGTCTGTATGAAACAAGAGTTCCCTTGAAATGCTCAGGCATAGCAATCCATAAGCTTCATCAAGTCGATTGTAGTACTTTGCTTTCTCCACAGCAGAATTTGGCTCCACTTCTGTGCCCATGGTTACTCTATAGAGACCCTTAGATCTCAGCTTGATAACCATCTCAGCCTTCCAATCGAAAAAATTGAAGGGTGTGAGCAACATTTAGTTTGCTTCCATGAATGCTGCGTTAATGGTGAGAAAACTACTGAAACACCTGCAAAAAACACTCAATTTTTGTCTGGAAATCCTCTCTAGAATGCAGTTCAATGCTCAATATTGACCTGCAACTCACTAACTCCACGATGGTTCTGATACCATGTGAGTATTTTGATCACAGAAGATCTAGGAGCTATGGAGAACCTCACAAAATCGAATTAATTTGCAAAAACAGTGGAAAAACTTGAAAAAGAAGATAAATTTACACACAATGTATGCTGAAACCTTTGATTAAATGACTGTCTAACATGTGAAAATGTTAGTAACAGGTTTTTATTACATCCATGAGAAAATCGAGAGCATTAGGTGGCTCAAGCTGAGTGTACAAGTCATCAATGCCAAATTGGCCTCAATCCCCCCTAGGTGGGTCCAACTCAATCCCAATCACCCCAAACAGCCACGAATTCTGGTGTGGAGGTGGCTGAAGCATGATGGGTCATTAATTAGCTCAAGGCAGGCGTGGGTGAGCAAGTAGAGGAGGTTTGGGGGCCCAAGGGAGCATTAAATGCTCCAAATCTAGCCAAAAATGGGAAAAAATCCACCCTAGCGCCCTTGGTCAACTAAAATTCCCCAAAACAAGGAGAGACGGCGCACCAGCAATAAATGAGGGTGCACTTATGGACAAAACAGGAGGCTGGGTGAACTGGTTTGCTTGGAAGTGGGTGTGAACACTCTCAAAAGTGGGTTTTTGACCAACTATAGTCACTTAATCCAAAACATGGTTTAATTAAGCACATGGGCAAATAAAAATTTATGGATTATGGTACTAAGTGTGGTTACTGTTCTAACAGGAATTCAATGTTGGGGATCATGTGTATCTTAGAGTAAGATCAAGGAAGAGTTCCTTGAAGCTTGGGAGCTGTGCCAAGCTATCACCTAGATATTGTGGGCCATTTGAAGTGCTTGAAAGAATAGGGCCAGTTGCATATAGACTTGCCTTTCCTGCTAACACTAAAGCTCATAATGTTTTTCATGTCTCTTTGCTTAAGAAATATGTACATGATCCTAACCATGTGATTAATTGGGATGTGATCCAGGTGGAACCCGAGGGAGAATTCCAAACCGATCCATCGCGCATCCTAGACAAGAAAGTAACATTGCTCCGGAACCGAGCCATCGGACAGGTAAAGGTGCAATGGAAGCACTACGGTCCCGATGAGGCTACATGGGAGCTGGAGGATGCCATGAGGGTGGCATATCCATTTTTGTTCAATTTTGATGAGCACTGAGGACAGTGCTAATGTAAGGGGAGGGGTATGTCACGTCCCCATTTTGACCCCCCTTTGTAAATGATGTAAATACTGATATTTAATCATGGCGAGGAGCTCAAGGCCAAGGCCCCACCATTGATTTAGCGTTTATGTATCGGAAATTAAACTAGATGCTTATGACTCTTGTGCTAGACGGGCACAATGTAAATGAGACATCATGTAAATGTGAGTTTTAATGAAAAATATCCAGAATCGGCTATGCAATGCAACAAAAGAGATGGGGCATGACTCTACAAGGAAAAGGGAGGGAAATTATTCAAACCCTTGAGCCAATGGTATTAATCCATGTGTCAATGGGGAAACCCATAAACCACCAACTACCCATTTTGTCTCATGTACCCAATCATTTAAATCTTCCAAGAAATTGGTTAAGGCAGTTAATGCCTTGGAAATGAAGAAGTATGGGCAAGCCATTTTCGTGCATGGGCAAGCCATCAACCTGGAAATTCGTGTTTTTTCTTGTGGGGCAAGAAAACACCCACGAAATGGTGCCCAAAGCCAGGGGGAATGGGCAGTCTTCATTCATTCACGTAGTTGGAGTTAGCTGGGTCTTTTCCACATACGTTTTTCATCAAAATCCTGCATTTTTCCATGCCTGGGAGTCGTTTTTGCAGTATATAACAGTTGGGAGAGGGAGGGCCACGTTTTGGGGACTGTAGGGAGGTCGTTTTTGCCCCTGAATGTCCAAGGACGTTTTTCTAAAAATGGATTTGGCTTCCTGGGTTGTTCACCAATTTCCCATTTCGTTTTTGTGGGTTCCCACGTTTTTGTGAGTTAGTTGAAACCCCATCTCATGCATCCCATTGTGGAAAACGTTTTCCTCATGCCCAACAAGTGGGGTTCTGCTGTTATGTGCATCCTTGTTCTTGGTTTGAGCCTGTGAGCTGAAGTGTTGGAGTGGTAGTGGATAGAAGTGGCTTGATAAACCTAGTGGGGGAGACAACCTCTCAAGAAGATCAAGAGGGATTTGGTTACTCTTCTATGCATACCCTGAGAGCACTAGATAGGGAAGGTATGGCTTGAGGGACTGCACAGCAGTGAAAAGAATACTTCCTTGTGCTGGGTGTGTAGGTATTGTGGGTGCCAAGCTAGATAGATCTTGCAAGGTTATCCCTGGCTCTGTGCTGGAGCTCACTAGCTTAGCAACTCTTCCTTTCCATCTCCTAGTAGCCTGATAAACCCAATTGTAGATTGGCTTGGCTCATCTTGGTGTATGCTTGGCTATGTGTGAGTCTGTTGTTCCCTGGTTCCTTTTAGAAATCATGCCCAGCTCGGGGGTGGCAGTGGTGCTGAGAGATTGAGGAGCACACTGGCCTACGGTTGGGTGGAACGTTGCAGTTGCATAGCCAGTTGCGTGGGACTACTTCTATATAAGATAAGTATTCTCTTGTGCGTTAAATTGGCAATTACCATTTGATGAATATTATGAATGTGTGAAGATTGTGTAATTCATAAATAAATTCCGCCGTGATTTCTGATAATTATGCATCTTCATATCTCTATTTAAAAATCTGAATGATTGTTTGAATGCTTCTTTATAATGTATGGGGTTCATTGCCCGGCATAACGTCACGATCCTCTCCACCTAGCTGGTAGGATGGGAGTGGACGTGACAAGAACAAAACACCCCACAAGATGTTGGACAACAAGACACCAGAAGAGGTCTTTTTTGGTAAGAAACCTGAAGTTATCCATCTCAGAATATTTGGTTGTCCAGTATACACTCATGTCCCAAAGGAAAAGAGGACCAAACTAGATCCTTTAGGAAAGAAGAGTATCTTTTTGGGTTACAATGAAAGCTCGAAGGCTTATAGAATATACTTTCCAGGGTTCAGGAAGATTGATGTCAGCAGGGATGTAACATTTGATGAAAACTCAACATTCATCAAACCAAGGAAGGCACCTATCGAAGTTTATGAAGAACCTAAGGAAACTAGATTTCAAGACACTACCATGATTGAAGCAATTCCATAAGTTGTTCGTGAGTTTGAAGATCCGCAAGAACCTGTAGATACACCCCGTGAGGATAACTCTCACAAGAGGAAACCTGCATGGGCTAGAGAGCTCATTCAAGATGTGGAAAGATTTGGCATTCCAGAAGAATAACACAGAGCAAAGAAGAGAACTAGATCACATACCAGCTATGTTGCTTTACTCTATGACATCATGAATAAAGAACCTTCCAGTTATGAAGAATCAGCGGAAAAGAAAGAATGGAAGGATGCCATGGTCGAGGAATACCAATCAATAATGAAGAATGATGTTTGGGATGTTGTCCCAAGACCTAAAGAGAAGTCTGTTGTGACTTCCAAATGGATCTACAAAATCAAGCATGCTATGGATGGCAGCATAGAAAAATACAAGGCAAGATTCGTAGCTCGTGGCTTCTCTAAGAAAGAGGGAATAGATTATGAAGAAACTTTTGCACCTATAGCCAAGTATACTTCCATCAGAACAGTACTTGCCCTGGCTGCAGTGATGAAATGGAAAATACACCAGATGGATGTCGAGACTGCTTTGTTGAATGGTGTAGTTGAAGAGGAAGTATATGTGGAGCAGCCACTTGGTTTCGAAACACATGACAGGGAGTCATATGTGTGCAGATTAAAGAAAGCCTTGTATGGCTTGAAGCAAGCTCCCAGAACTTGGTATGGTAGGATGGACAGTTTCCTATCTAGTTTGGGCTTTACCAAGAGTAAAGTGGATTCCAACCTTTACTACAAGGTTGAGGAAGGGAATTCTGTGGTTCTACTCCTATATGTGGATGACCTGTTTGTAACAGGAGATGACAGATTGATTGCAGATACAAAGAGGAAGCTTGCTGCCGAATTCGATATGAAAGACTTGGGGATGATGCACTATTTCGTAGGTATGGAGGTGTGGAAGAGTACAGATGGGATCTTCCTTGGACAAGGGAAGTACACTGTAGATATCCTGAAGAGGTTCGAGATGATGGATTGCAAGGCCATGGCCATACCTATGGCATCGAATCTGAAGCTTCTATGTGATGCTTCATCTGAGCCAGTTGATGTCTCTATGTATCGTCAGATGATTGGGTCCTTGATGTACCTGACAAATACGAGACCAGATATTTGCTTTGCGGTGAACACATTGAGCCAGTTCCTGACGGATCTGAGGAGTGTTCACCTAGTTGCTATAAAGCATATTCTGAGGTACTTGAAGGGTAGAGTTGATTATGGGCTCAAGTATGAAGCGAATCAAAAGTTTAACCTACAAGGTTATGTTGATTCAGATTGGGCAGGCAGTGCTGTAGATAGGAAGAGCACATTTGGGTGCTGCTTCAGTATGGGATTAGGTATGATCTCTTGGTTTAGCACGAAGCATTCCTTCGTAGCACCGAGTACAATTGAGGTAGATTATGTTGCAACTTGTTTATCTAGTTGTGAGGCAATATGGATCTGGAAGCTACTGTTTGAGTTATTTGATCTCCCACTAGAGGCTACGGGTATCTTTTGTGACAACCAGAGTTGTGTGAAGTTGTCTGAGAACCTGGTGTTCCATGACAGGTCGAAACACATAGAGATCAAATATCACTATATCAGGGATATGGTGTAGAGAGGAGCGGTGAAGCTCCTGTATGTTGCGACGAACGAGCAGATTGCAGATGTGCTGAAGAAGCCACTAGCTAGAGTGAAGTTCGAGTACTTCAGAGAGAGGCTTGGTGTTCTTCAGATCGATGACACTTCAAGGAAGAAGTGATGGACACATTTGCTGAAGCCATTCCAAGCATGTTGGAAGGAGAATCCTTCACATGGATATGGATGTAAGCGCTAGATGATGAGCATCAGGACGATGTTCGAGTTTCTGCTCTGTATGATCAGTTGGATATTTATATGTATATGTATGCATCAGGTTGATGTTGGATATGATCAGTTGGATCATTTATATGTATTTTGTATATGCATCATGTTGGATGCTTGGAACATGTATCTGTATATGTATCAAGTGGATACTGTGTATGATCAGGTAGATCATGTATGTTGATATATATCAGTTAGATGCATTGTGTGAATCATGTATCTATGTATGTATCAGGTGGATCATGTACGATGATATGTATCAGGTAGATACTTGGTATGCATCAGGTGGATGCAATGTATGATCAGGATGATCATAGATGATGAGCTTCAGGATGTTTCTCCAGATGACATGTAGCAGGATGTTGCAGTGATGATTATCAGGATGATCATGTGTACATCAAGATGATGTATGTTGAGTATCAGGTTGATACTTTGTGGCCGTGGACAGGTTGTGCAAAGGAAATCCTATATTTGTTCTAGGTCACATCCAGTATGAAAAAGGACTGGCACTGTGTATCACATGGAAGACTTGGGAGATCCTATAGGTCGGAGTTATGTACCTGTAATAGCCTGGGATGCTCTTTCGAGGGTTTGTGATAGTGGAACACATGTAAGACCTGGGAGATTCGATAGGTTGGGCTCTGTGCTCGTAATAAGTCTTGGGATGCTCTTTCGAGGGTTTGTGGTGGGCTACTACATGTAAGACCTGGGAGATCCGATAGGTTGGGCTGTGTGCCCATAATGAGTCCTGGGATGCTCTTTCGAGGGTTTGTAGCAGAGGTCACATGTAATCAGTCCTGGAGATCTTTTCGGTTGTGCTTAGGCACATAAATGTTCCTGGGATTCTCTTTAGAGTTCTTACTGGTCGTGCTATGCACATAAATGTTCCTAGGAAACTCTTTTAAGGTTTTGTGACAGTCACATGTAATAAGTCTTGGAGATCTGGACAGGATGAAAAAGGCCTCAGATGCTCTTTAGGGTTCTTGCTAGTCAAGAGACTCTTTTAAGGTTTTGTGACACACATAATAAGTCCTAAGGATTCCACATTATGGCCAGTGATGATGAAGACCTGCAGGTGGTGGGCCTACATCCAGTATGAAAAAGGGCTGGCTCTATAGAAGTTCCTATGACGAGTAGATGCAGAGATTGTTTGAGATAGCAACAGAATTGATGATGATGATGATTCGAGGACGATGCATCGATGACGATGATTCAGAGAAGAAGACTTGTGCTAGCAGATCTATGTCGAGAAATACCTTCCTAGTTAAGGGGGAGTGTTGATGTATATGTAACTTTGGAATGTATTTCATCTATGTATTTCATATATATTTATTGTACCCTTATAAGAGATGTGTTATTCCTCTATAAGGAAGTGTCGTCATGTGTATTGACAAGTGTCGCAAGTGTGTGAACTTGCCGATAGGTTATTAGACCACCATGTGTGGGGTTGGCCCTATTTTATGTAATATGTAATTGATGTACCTAACTAGACAAGTTGGCCCCATAAGGATATTGGGAAAACAGGTTAAGTATAAGTAGAGATTGGGAGATCTCTATTTGGATCATTCGGAAACTCACACTTCTCTCACTCAGAAAGTGGTGCACTAGTGAGGAGGAGGATCATCTGCTACTAGGAGACTATCTCTGTGTATTTTGGTTGTACTTTGGTTGAGCCATTCCTCTCTCTATCTCTGAGGAAGTTGTGGGGTTTTTCACCTTAGGGTTTTCCCCACGGAAACTCTGTGTCTCTTGTCTCTCATGCTTTTGATTCTTGTGATGATTGACATGCCTTTTATGATTGATATGCATTGATATACTGTACATGTTATTCTCTTAGTAAAGATCCTAGAGTATTGTGAATTAATGCTCAAAATTTAACACTCGATGCGGGGATCACTGATTCAGTTGAAGAGTCTGAGTGGATAAGCCCTATGGTTTTCCAAAACAAGAAGACGAAAGGCGAGATCAGGATCTGTGTGGATCTAAGGAAACTGAATGATGCTTCAATGTATGACCCATTTACTACTCCATTTACTGATGAGGTACTTGATAACGTTGGAGGAAATGAGGCTTATTCCATTACTGATGGATTTTTGGGATATCATCAGATAAGAATTGATCCGACGGATAGACAAAAGACCACTTTTTCCACCAAATGGGGGTCATTCTAGTACACAGTGATGCTGTTTGGTTTGAAGAATGCGCTGCAATCTTTTCCAGAGTTGTGGCCGCAGCATTCAAAGACTTCATGCATAAGTTTTTAGAAGTTTATTTCAAGGATTGGACAGTTTTTGGGTTGCTAAAGGACCATTGTGCAAACCTCAGATTAATGTTGGAAAAATGCAGACAACATCAAATGTCATTAAACCTGAAGAAGTGTATCTTTTGTGTACCCTATGGAATTCTATTGGGACACATCGTATGCAATCAGGGCTTGATGGTTGACTCTGCGAAGATCGCAGTCATTGTAAACTTGCCAAGGTCAAATTCAGTCAAGCAGTTGCGCACTACATTGGGGAATACCTGTTACTACAGGAAATTTATAAAGGGTTATGCGCAGATAACTGCAACAATGGAGAAGTTGTTAAAGAAAGATGCGCCATTCATCTAGAATGCATAATGCAAACAAGTCTTTGATACATTAAAAGAAAATATGGTAACCGCATCGATCCTAGTTTTTCCATACTGGGAGAAGCCATTTCATGTCAATGTTGATGCGTTATGTATCGCATTGGGTGTTGTTTTAGCACAACCAGGAGAGGGAGGTATTGACCATCCCATCGAATTTTCAAGCAGGAAGATCTCATCTACAGAGAAGAATTATACCACCACTCAGAGAGAAGGCCTAGCTATGGTCTATGCACTATAGAAGTTCAGGCACTATTTGCTTGGTGCGCACTTCTCTATGTTCACTGACCATTCTGCCTTGAAATACCTGGTCAACAAGCCAGTGTTAGGGGGATGAATTTGCAGATGGTTGTTACTCTTCCAATGGTATGACTTTGAAATAGTGGTTAATCCAGGAAGATTGAACTTAGGACCTGATCATCTATCAAGGATCGAGTTAGGAGAAGAACCTTCTATGAAGAACCTACAATAATTGATTAATCAAAATACACGATATAGCAGTAATAACAGAACTCAGAATCACTTTTATATTGATCGCAGGTCACTCTGAGGGGGCAACCTCCTTTGAGAAAGCTCAATACAAATAACTTCACGATGCCTTCATAGGCCTCAACACACACTTATATACTAAGTCAAGGCGCCAATACTATGAGTCAAAACCATGGGCCAATACAAACTATGGATCAACAAAACTATGGGCGACCTACAAAGCATATGTGCCAATAACAATAACACAAACTATGGATAAACAAATAACACAAAACTATGCATCCAACAACAACATACTAACAAAGTAAAGACATGGGTTCCTAACATCCCCTGTAGCATCCTCGAGTTGCATTCTGGGCCAATGGCGCCTTTTGAGTTTCAGGGAGGATTGCATGGAAGGCTGTAGATGAAGAAGAACCATATTAGCTGCATGAAAAGTGCATGCATAATGGTGCTGATCAGCTTGTTGTTTCAGTCGAATTCTTTCCATGTGAATATTGTCCTGCAAAATGAGAAGAAGTCGATTGCGGTTACAAAGAATTGAGTCAATTGCCTGAATTGGGGAGCTGCTGAAGGTGTATGGAAGAAGAATTGGCGGTGCCTATCCAGAGACTGCTTCATATGGTGTCCTTTTAGATGTGGTACTGTACCACTGGAGCGCTTCTAGGAAAGCCATAGAAATAGTTGTCCAAATCTATGTAGCGATGGGCCAGGGTTCGAGCAGTCTCGAAAGGAGTGTCATTTCACCCTTGTTGACCTGGAAAGTATCACAGTCAACCACCATCCGTTGAATTGTCATTTTCAATCCCTACCAAAAGAAGTTACATTATTCTCGGTCATACATTTTGAGGAGATTCTTATGAATGAGAATATCCACAATGTCTCTCTATGTCTCTATATCTAACCCCTCTCCTCAATCCTCCTTGTATTTATAGCACAAGGAAGCTAGTTTAGATCGAGAGGTGGTTGTAATGGAAGTTGGGGAAGTTGCAAAACCAACTGCAACTAATCCCAATTCGTCAAATTAATATATTTTTGATCATATTTTAAGGTGTGCGTGAGTTTTTCATAGTTGAGTAGCGCACAGTATGCAACTTCAGTGTTTAACAACTAGCGTTTGCAACTTTTTGAGGGTGTGCACTAGTTAACCGAAGTGGAGGAGCGCACAGCAGGAGGTGTGCACTACTATTGCCTTGTGGAGTAGAGAATGAGCGTTGGTTTGCTAAATTAGAGTAGTGCACAGTTCAAAACATGAGGCTTTTCAGGGTTTTGCTAGCTTGCAGAAGAGTAAGTCAGGTCAAGTTATCATCCAAGGTCATCATGCTCTTCAATCCAAGTTGTCCTTTTGTGTGATCGACATCTCAAGGTGATCACGGATGGAGAAGTGCATATTTGACCTATAACAGATGCCCCCTAATGTGTGAGGTCAAAGGGAAATGATGGCCGAAATACATTATAATTCCAAGTCAGAGGAGGAGCAAGAAACCGCAGATCCAAGTCACAGAAACACCTGAAACACAGATCAAGGTCAGCGAGCAATTACAATCTTGACATCAGATAGATGTATAGTATGGTACAACATGATCTCCGATACATAACTAGGAGATGTGAATATAGCATGGCCACTTGAAATACAAGTGTGGATCCATGTCAAACTGAGTGATCATAGCCATAACAACAAACTGGATCTATGTCTCATGGAGAGACGAATATAAGTGAGGCTCAGTCTTGCGCAACTTGCATGATAACATAATGAGGTGATGTCATCAACATCCCAAGGTCTTCATCCAAAACAACCCAAGGTATAAACCCTAACCATGTGAATAGATGAGCTGATAGTCGAACATGGGGGGTATCATTTGATTACCGGTCCTTGATGTATACCGTTAACAAATGCGAGGGCTTCCACCGATAATGATGATGGGGCCCAAGGTACCTAGTATGATCCAATAATTGTGAATAAGTGGACTTGGAGTAGAACACTTAAGGAACCTGTAAAATAAGAGACATTGATGTATTCTCATAATTCAACAGCGTGGAAAATTGCCACTGGTGTCTATAATATCCAAGGTACTAAACGAAACTCTAAACTTCAATCCCAGAGCAAAATGAGTTGATGTCGATGGGAAGAAGTCCGTTGGAAGGGAGGCCTTGATGCATCCTCTATCATCCAACATGAGGGACACTCAACTGGTATGAGCTGATATGGAGTAATATATGCAATAAGACTGATACTAGGATGGCTGACACATGAGGTCAAGGTAAACTGCAGAATGGCCGACATGGGCTATATCCTTGAACAGTGAGCATGAAACAAAGTGACTTAGGCAATTTTCAACATAATAGGGAAAATGATATAAACTTGTAACATAGGAGACATTAGTAGGCCCTCCATATGGTTGGAAGAATAACCAACGGGGTAGTAAACAACTTGGAGATCAGGTTCACCCTAAGGTCAAAAACTAAACCCAACCGACATGATAGACTCAAGTAGGTGTTGTGTTCAAGTATAGGATTGATTGAACTTCCTTTGAAACTAAAGATATGATACATCTTTCTTACCCTTATTCTTTTTAGATAAAAGAATACCTTTCTTGTTGTTTTAATGAGTCCAAGAAAGAATGAAAACTCAATAGATCCAACCATGTAAAAAGTTTAACGAGCCCATGGGAGGAAGACTCAAGACCTTCTTCATTGTTTATAGAGTTTGAAGAAGAGATAGAATATTACTATATATTACTGATTTCTAGATTTTAGTATCGAGCCGAGATCTGTTCTTGCTCACCGGTGTTTTCAATTTTAAGGAGTTTGAAAAACTTAAATAATAACTCCATACACCTACTCGTGGATTTTAATATCGAGCCCAAGTAGGTTAATGCTTGCCGGTGTTTTCTTGTTTATAGAGTTTGAAAAACTTAAACAATCCTTTATACACCTACTCGTGGATTTTAATATCGAGCCCAAGTAGGTTAATGTTCGCCAGTGTTTTCCTGTTTATAGAGTCTGAAAAGCTCAAACAATCCTCTTTTTACCCTCTCGTGGATTTCACATAGAGCCCGAGTAGGTGAATGCTCGCTTGGTGTTTTCATGTTTAGAGAGCCTGAAAACCCTAAAGAAGGCTCCAAAAGGTCCTTTTTCGTAAAGTTAGTCTCCTCCCCCGAAAAAGTGTAAAACAATGGAAGAAGAACTCTTCTAGCGTATACAAGAGTATACCTAGAGTATACCTTTTCCGTAAATGATCCACCAAGGCCCGGAAGAGGGGTAATTCTATATTAAAGTGGATGAGCTTTCAGTTCCTTTAATGAGCTTGAAGAGGATAAGTTTGCTTGAAAATCTTGTTTAGGTTTCAATAGTCCAAACAAGAGCTTCAAATGACTTAAATGACAGCTTCTAGGATCGTGACTCATGATCTGCCAAAACTAGGTCTTCAACAAACAGATTAGTAATCGCGACAAAAAATCTTAAATGATATGTAATTTTAACCATGACCTAGTTGAAAAAGGTCTCTCATCAAGAAATTTAGTCTTAAAGGATTGATACTACAAAATTTTAGTGAAAATTTGAGAACCATTGGTTGAAAATTACCTTAGTACCATATGTAACTATTCATTGATTAAATAACACAATTTGATAGAATTTGAAACTATAGAGATTTTACCAAAGTGGGTAAAAATTTAAAATCAAACTCATATATGTAATTTCAAAATAAAAACTCAAATTTCATTTTGGCATTGTAGGGAAAAAAATTGGGAGCAAACCCTTGGATTTGAATCCTTCGTGGCGATCAACTCAAGCAACCAATCAGCATTTTGCCTCCACCAAGTAAGTTAATTTCATCCTAACTTGCATTTCCATAGTTTATTTGTCAATTTTTGAGCTCAAAATCAAATACAAGGCCATGCTCAAAGCGTGCAAAGCTTGTGCACTACTCTGCAATAGGAAAAGTAGTGCATACTGGAGGTATGCGCTACTATTGCTTATGCACAGTAGTGCCCATACGTGACTGTGTGGAAGAAGAGTAGCGCACACCCTTGAAGATGAATAAAAAAGTGTCGAGACTCTAAAAATTGACCTTTTTGTGGCAGGATGGTACTTGTTTGGAGGGAAAGAGAACATGAGGATATGGATAGGGTGGAAATGCAAGACCCAACCACTCTCCATGCACTCCGAAGATGTGGTTTATTAAAGTTTTACCGAACCGTGAACATGAGAGCACTCAATCAATTGCTTCAAAGAGTCGTTCAATACTGGGATGTAGATTCCAATGCATTTGATATCCGAGGACAAACCCTGGACCTTACTGTCGACGACATATACTTCATTACCGGACTCTCTAAGAGGGGGGATGCGGTAAGTTTGAAAGGATCTTCTCACAATGTGGGTGCCATGTCAGTGCAAGAATACTTGAATGCATACTGTGTGGCGGGAGTCGAGAAATCAGGAATTCAAATCCTAATTTCTACCATTGAAAGCCTCCCTCTAAAGGTTATTGTGAGTATGTTAAAATGAATGTCAGGAAGTGCCACACAACAATTAGCCTCGAGGCATTCCATGCATATCGGTGTCAGATGCTTGCAAGGTCATGTGTACGATTGGTGCACTAGTTTGTTGGCAAATATGAAGCTTCAACTCACGGGTTGTAAGTCTGGGAGTATGAAGAACTTTGGACACAACAACATTTTATGTACCTTCTTCTTTGAGAGGGTACCTGCTCTTAGCTTGGGCATGCCTCTACCTCCAGCCAATCCTCATGAGCCGAGATTGGGCCATTGGGGTGACATTTTTCTCCGCCAAGGTGGTGGTGAAAGTCACTTTTGCTATCATACTGATGATTTCTGGGGGTGGTGGGAGAGACAAGTGCCGAAATTCAAGTAGTTTTCGTATGCTGGATTAGACTTCTGCCATGATCCAGAGCTGGTACTTCCTTCAGGTGGAGCCTGGGAAGATATTGGTATGTTTTTGTTTTGAGAATTATTTAATTTTTCAAATTTTCAATTATATAATTTTTTTGATGAGTTTTGAAGTACTAAACAAGTGTCAAATGCAAATATTGGACCTGTTCGTCCCGAGGGACATCCTACTATCTTCGTGAGGCCAGCAGATGTGGGTGCAGCTGATGCTATGTTAGGGACCATAGAGCAGAACGTGAGTCAGTTGACTCATGATGTTCCTGCATGCCGCATGTAGCGGATACCTATTGATATGCAGGAAGATGTAGTTGGGGTGCCCCTAGCATAGCTTAGGGTGCTGTGGGAGATAGCTAGGTTGCTCATATGTTATCGGGAGGCAGTAGATGACGATGAGTTCCCTCCTTCTCCTTAGGAGATGGATACTTTATGTGTATATTTTTTAGGCCACCGAGCCCAGTTTTGTACTTTATGACATGACTTGTGATAGACTTACGATCCAAAACTCATATTATATTTTTTGATACAATATCGGATATATGTACAATATCGGTTATATACATGTGTGTGTGTTTAACTTTATTTGTGAAATGTTATTTATGGAAATGTATGATACAAATACTAATATAAAACATAATTTGCAAATGAATTAGCTAATGCATTTAAATTTCTTGGAATGTGTTGATATATAATGGAATCAAACTATCTTTCCAATAATCTAACTCGCAAAAATTGTCGTAGCAAAACAGGATCTCTAATCTGGTAAACACCCATTAACTGAAATACAACTAGTTGCGAATCAAGTCTTACCTCCAAATGTGAAATGACATGAATAAGAGCATCTCGGATAAGTTCTATAACCGCACTGTACTCAGCTACATTGTTCATAGTGGGACCCAAACAAACCCCCCCCAAAGAGAACACTTCGCCAGCCAGTGAGTAAATGACCCAAGCTGCTGAAGCCAACTGCCGAGTGTGGTGACTGGTGCCATCATCAAATATTGAGAAATGTTAAGTCGACATCTGATACATGAAATGAAGACACACATAAGGTTAACTATCAAGCACAAGGAAAAAATATCTCTACAAAATATACAACTATGTTACAAGAAAAAGCACAACTGCCTAAGCGTAGTACTTCTTCAGGTAGAGCCCATTTCTAGGCTCAGGAAGCTTATTACCCTCATAGTCTACTAGCGTGTAAGCACCCTTCTTTAGTACTTTAGAAATTATGTAAGGCCCAAGCCACATGGACTTGAACTTTCCAGGTCCTAGAGGTTCCTTGTCCTAATCCCACAGTAGAACAAGATCTCCTTCAAGGAACACCCTAGGTTTGATAGACTTGTCATATTGTCCTTTGACTTGTTTCTTATGAACTTTGTTTGCTCTGAGCGCATCGCAGCGCTGCTCATCTAGATGCTCTAAATGTAACAAATGTTCTTCCAGTGCTGAAGTATCTGGTAGTAATTGAACAACCAGTTTTAACGAAGGAATCTCGCATTCAATCGGAACGACTGCTTCTATCCCATTCACAAGTTGAAAGGGAGAGAACCCGGTAGCAGTCTTTACATTCGCTCGGTAAGCCCAAAGAGAAGGGTATATCATGATGTGCTATTTATTTCGACTGGCATTAACAGTTCTTTGCAGTATTACATTTAAATTTTTTTTAACTGCTTTGACTTGTGCATTCGCTTGTGGATAATATGAAGATGAATGTTCTTGCCGAAAACATAACATTGTGTACAGATCGGTCATCATGCTATTCTGAAAATGACTTCCATGATCAGTCACAATTTATTTGGGTATGCTGAACCTTGCAATAATCTGATTGAATACAAAATAAGCAGCATTTTCTCCACCTTCCTTGATAGTAGGCATTTCCTCGGCCCACTTGGTGAAGTAGTCGACGACAACGATGATATAATGATGTCCTCTAGCCGAAACTGGATTGCAAGTCATATAATCAACCCCCCATTTTGTGAAGGCACCTACTGTAATCACAGGATGAAGAGGAGCTGGATGTGCTCTCATTTTCCTGGTGAAAAACTGACATGGATGGCAGCGTTTCACAACTTCCACACAATCTTTAAAGATTGTGGGCCAAAAATACCCAGCACACAGTATTTTCTGGGCTGTTTCAAACCTAGAAAGATGACCTCCACAGACTCCACTATGGGCATCATTCAATACTAATTCTGCTTCTTCTAAAGTCAAACAACATCGTAAGATGGAATCTATCCCACGTCTATACAAAGTATCAGAGATGATGAGATAGTTTTTCGCATGACTTTTCAGTTTGCGTCATTCTTCTCTAGAAAAAGTGGTAGCACACCTCAAATTCTAGAGATATACTAAACTATCCCCGTACCATGGGTCAAAGGAGGCAATAAGGAAGATATGTTCATCTGGGAATGATGATTCTTCCTCGATATGCTCTAAGTCACTTGGAAACTCTGAGATTAACTCAGGGAACACTAGTGATTTCTTTGACTTGACCGATTGAAAGACTAAATCGAACTCCTGTAAGATTACAATCCATTTATTGTACTTCCCACCGATGATACGTCGGGTGAGAACATATTGAAAAGGATTGACTTCTGCTATCGCAATAGTTGTTCGTAAAAGGATTTAGTGACGAAGCCTCTGTACCGCATAGACTGCAGCTTGTGCTAACTTCTCAACATGCGAATATTTAATCTCAAGAGCTATCAATGCACACGAGAGATAGTAAACGACATGTTCTTGGAGCATATCATCCTCCTGAACTAGTACTATGCCAATTGTGTAAATGGACGCCGCCAAATATAAAAGAAAATATTTTGCATAATCAGGCAGGCTTAATAAGGGGGCTAAAAGTAGTGCCTTTTTCAAGGCCTCAAACGATGCTTGAGCAGCCTCATCCCACACAAAGTAGGTATCTTGTTTCAGCAGTCTCATAAAACCTTTTGTGATCTTAGCATAGTTTATGATAAAGCGTCGTAAGAAGTTAAACATGCTTTGTAGACTTTGAAGTTGTCGCAAGGTGTGAGGAGGAGGCATATTTACAATTGCCTCAACTTTTAACGGGTCGACCATTATACCATGAATGGATACAATAAAACCCAATAAACGTCCCGATTTGACTCAGAATATGCACTTGTTAGGATTCAGTCGAATCTTATATTGTCTGCATCGTTAAAATACAAGTCTCAAATGAGCTGGATGATCCCGTCTCTTTCTAGAACGCCCCGGGAGGTCATCCAAGTAAGGTTCAACTATGTTCTTGATGTTGTGAAAAGCGAAATTCATAGCTCGCTGGAAAGTAGCTCCAGCATTCTTTAAGCCAAACGAAATCTTCTGATAAGCAAAGGTTCCCCAAGGGCAAATGAAAGTTGTTTTGTGTTGATCTTCGGGTTTGATTTGGATTTGATTATATCCCGAAAATCCATCCATGAAAGAAATTATCTCGTGTCCCGCACATGCATCTATGATATGGTCGATAAATGATGTGGGATAGTTATCTTTCGGAAAATCTTTATTCAAGTCCCAGAATTTGGTACAAACTCGGATGGTACCTTTCTTTTTATCAACCAGAACAGGGTTTGAAACCCATTCCGTCATGTCAATTGGGTAGATAAATTTGGCTCTAAGCAATTTTTCAACTTCCATCTTAATGGCCGCCGCTTTTCGAGGATTCACAGGACGGAGCTTCTATCTCACAGGTTTTTCATTAAGGTATGTAATAATGACATGCTCAATGATCGCTGGATCGATTCTTGGCATCTCTTCATAAGACTAGGAAAAAATGTCGCAGAATTCTTTAAAAAGCTTGGTATATAGAGCGATCTCTTCTGGAGAACAGTTTGCACCAATAAAAATGTTTTCCATGACCCTGGGTTTGGTGGAAATGTTAATCAGGATTTTTCTCGATATATTAGCCATATTCCCTTCAGTGTAAACAGCTCTTGAAGTAGATGGAAACGATGACAAATCAACAAATCCACCGGGTCTCATAGAGAATTCTCCTCTCTCTATCCTGTCTAGATTTGGAAGCAGGTAGGACCTGTGATGCATATGTTCCCATGGATGGTCCAGGACCATCATGGCTTTCAGAATGGCTTCATCAGAAGGTAATACTGTGTCTAAACAGTCGAAAGAGTGGGTAGAATTCAATGACCATGCAGGAGCATAGTCCATATCCGACTCAGCAGAGACTGGCAGAGTCACGATATGTTCCATTGCAGCATGTTGTGCTTTTGTGTATGCTATCTCTGCAATGGTTAAAGGCACTGAAGGTTCTAACACAGTAGGAAGGATCCCCAAATCAGTCCTTAGACCAACCATGAAAGTTTCGGTAGATGTACCTACATCAGAACGCATAAAAAGAATAGGAGAGGGTAGGTCAAAAGTGCCTATTAATGACCCGTAAATCCCTGCTCCTAAACTCTCGCTTACTCGGGAAGATTGATCAACTAAAGGAATAGTGGAATCCAATGAAGTCTGGTTGTTTTGTCGAGAGAACGAAAGTTGATCGACCATGACGATCTTGCCTTCGTAGGGGAACATAACAACTCGGAAAACTGCCGATGCAATGGCTCGCATGGCATATGTCCAGCTCCTTCCTAACAACATATTGTAATCAAGTGGAGCATCCAGAACTTCAATCTCTACAGCAACTATCTTACCGGCAAGTGTAATTTCAAACGATGGTAGAACTCCATGTGGATGGAAAGTCCTGCCATCGAAGGTAGTAAGCAGTGTGTTAGAGGGGGCTAACTCGGGAGAGCCTAAAGCTTTCTAGCAAGAAATGGACATCACGCACATCGACGCGCCCTCATCTACGATAGCCCGTCTAATGGTCATAGGACCATGGATCACTTCTATCTGTAGGGCAACGTGGTATGGAAACCGATATTTGATATCAGACATATCAAAGTGCGAAGTCATGTTGGATGATTCCATACTTCCAATTGCTTCCAGAAGTGCATTTCATTGTAACAGAAAACTTTGCAAAACCTCTAAGGTGGACATAGCACAAGGGGTTTGGGCTAGATCTTCAACCACATTGTAGTTGGAAGCAGCCCAAGTGTTGGGATTGTGCGAGGCCCATTTCAAGACACCTTTCAGGATCTTGGGAAACGAATCCACTAGAATGTGGAAAGGAACGAAAGATTCAGGAATCTCTTTATCCTTGTTCTGCACATCCGGGGTATAATTTCTTGCTCATGTTTGCAAAAGTGCATCTGCGCTAACCATATTAATGAAATTTTGATCAACTGAAGCATGAGTAATGCCCCCAGCTTTGGAGGTTCCAGAAGCTGAACCCTGCCCCTTAGGAAATGGATCTTTAAGTACGGTAGGTTTCTTTTCTTGAAGCAGCTTCTGGGCTTCTTCGAGTAGAGGGCATTGGTGAGTGAGGTGATCCTCCATGCAGAGCTTACAATGGAACTTAACCTTTTTCTTCTCTTTGTTACCCTCCTCGGTATTCTCTTTATTCTTGGGCTTTTGCTGGTTCCCCTCTTCTTTCTTGCCCTTCTTTTTGTTATTGGGTTGCCGAGGGCCCTTTTGATTGTTCTGAACATGGTTTACAGATTCAGAAGTAGAAGGAGAGGTTGTGACGGAGGTTACTTCTGTAGTCGATTGTTTGATGGATAAGGCATGAACCTGCTTAGTCAATGCTTCGAAAGCTACATAATCTACTAAACCCACTATGCCATCAACATGTGGCCCAGGTTTAGGTCTACTAAGATCAGTGTTTGATCATGGTGCATCTGGTATAATCTCATAAAGTAGCCCAGACTGTGCATAAACAAGGTCTAGCTGCTAGGTCCGTAAAATGGCTTCTTCCTCTGTAGACACTCCAGAAGTAGCTACTTCCTTAGAAATGTAAGGAAGGAGTGATTTCATATACCACTCAAGAAGAAATTCTAGAGATATATTGGCTGTAATGAGCCTTTTCTGTCTTCACCACTCCTGAATGTGATCAGATAAGTGAGTGGACTTATTTTGTCTAAATGTAGACAAAAGATCTGTCCCGGCATCGTACTGAACAAGAAGCTGGAAATGGTTCAGAAAAACAGTCACAAGATCCTAAAAATTAAAAAATGTAGCTGCAGGTAACTCAATGTACCATTTATCCGCAGCGCTGGTTAAGGTTCTTTGGAAAAGTCTCAACCTAACGGAATATTCTTTCAACAAGTTCGAAGAACACCATAAATGGAAAGTGGTGACATGATCACTAGGGTCTTCACCGGTTTTGACTTCGAATTTTGGAATGTCTAAAGGCAACTTGGTAGGAACTGGTGGCCATGTAGCGTTATGGTAGACCAGATCATTCGTCAACTTGGAAAGGTCTGGCAAATTTAGAGTTGCCAGAAATGGTTAACAAGGTCTACAAGATGGCATTTGATAAGATGGGGTCATAAAGGGGGAACCACCCATAGTTTGACCCGCACTAGTAGATTTGAACCCAAAATCCGACAAGCAAATCCGACGACCTCCGACGAAATGGACTGTGTCATCGGATTTTTCTTTCAAATTCACTTTTTTTGTTTTTTTTTTATAAATTTTGAAAGGCATCCGTCGGATATCCGACGTAATTTTGAATATCTGACGAAGCTCATAGGATATCCTACGGCTCTGCAAATATCGGACGCCTGTTCGGGATCCGACGCTTTGGATGTCGGATAATCGACGGCATTTTCGAACCCGAGGAAGTCAGATATACGATGAATTTTTCCCAACGGTAACTAGATTATTGTCGTCGTATATCCAACGTAGGTTTGACTTTTTGACTTTGAAAATTTATAAATATCTAACCATTCCAACATGTTTGCTATACCAGCGACGGTTTGCGGATGTGTTTTTTTGTTCAGCGGACTGTTTTTCATTGTTTTTGTTATTCAAGTGAGAAAAGTACTATGGAGCTTCATTTTCTAAGATCGATAATCTTCATTTAATCTCTTTACGAGAAAATGTCAACTACGAATATTCCTGATCCAGACGAAAAAAATCGACAATTGCTTGCTAGATTGTGGGAAGGAGTAGAAAGAAGGGGTGATGGTAAATGTTATTGTCCATGTAATCAATGTAGGGGCTTTAAGAGGAGAAGAATTTTGATCACAACAGCCACAAAACACTGTTGGGAGCATGGGCATGCTGAGGGGGGACATGAATACCATCCATTTGTAAGTTTTGCATTATATATATATATATTTTTTATTGCTTTTGTAAATTTATGTATTATTATAATATTTCTTATTTTTGAGAAACAATACAATTGGTCGTTCTTTTCATCCCAACAGTACAAAATTTGTTAAATTTTGCATTTGAAATGTTTACATTTTGCATTTGAATTCCTTATATTAACTTTTATCTATTGATTGTTTCATGTATTTATAAAGGAAAGACATCCTACGGCATATCGTCCAGATCAACAAGTGCTTCCAGAACAAGTACCGGAGGAACATGGAGCTATGAACATTAATGAAGAACAATTTAATGATCACATTGAAGGAGATGATGATATTGATAACATACTTGAAGATGATGTTACAAATACTTTGATCCATGATTCATTTAATGTTGGAATGGATGATGATCATGATCATGAAAATGATGAATATTTTGATGATATTCATGATACACCTCTTCTTGAGAAGGCATACGAACCCCTTTATGACGGCTCCAAGACAAATCTTCTCTCTGCTATATTGTTGGAAATGAACTTGAAGGTTATGAATGGTCTTTCAAACATATCAGTCACACGAATGTTAAGGTATGTAATATATTCCATCACAAAATATATATGATTGTCATGTATTTTATTGTTAATTCATATATAAGTCAAATTACTACGAATGAAATTTGTTTCATTAATATTATTTCTATATTATATTAACTAGATTTTTATTTTAATTTTTTGTAGCATGATAGGTGAATATTTGTTGCCACCGTTACATATTTTACCTTGCACATATCGAGATTTATCTGCCAGCATGAAAGAAATTGGAATGCAGTATGAAGCAATTCATGCATGTCCCGATGATCATGTTCTTTATTACAACCAGCATGAATTTGCAATAGAATGTCCTGCATGTCATATCAGTAGATATCGCACAGATCAAGTAACTAAAAAGGTGCCTCGCAAGGTTCTACGTTATATTCCCATTATTCCCCGTTTGAAACGACTGTTCAGGTGCAAAAACATAGCACATTTTATGGATTACCATGCACGGAACAGAAGTCAAGACGACATTATTCAGATGCCTGTAGATGGGTCTGCATTTAGAGATATGGAGGAAAAATGGCCTCACTTTAAAGGCGAACCTCGTAATATTAGGACTTCTTTGGCAGCAGATGGTGTCAATCCTTTTGCAGAGATGAGATCTGTTTACTCGGTATGGCCTATTTTTGTTATCAACAACAACATTCCTCCATGGTTGACAATAAAGAGGGAGCACATAATGTTGTCGATAATTATTCCAAGTACGAACACTACAGTTTTTTTTTATTGCAGTGGTATATTCTCATTTGTCGTTTTTTGTCTCATAATGTTATATATATATTTCAAGTTTTTTTATTGTGAAATATGGTTTATATATCTAAATGGTACGTCTCATAATCAGAATATTTATTTTATATGTTTAAATCAATCAGGTAAGTACCAAGTCAAAGATATGAATGTATATATCGAACCTCTTATTGACGAGCTACAGAAGTTATGGAATGTCATCACTATGTATGAGTTATCTAGACCAATACGACAAAGGCAATTCCAATTCCATGCAATGCTTGTATGGACAATACATGATGCCCCAGGGTTAACCCATTTCTGTGGTATGTAGTTATAAGTTCCACTTTAGTTGCATTTAATTTTACAAACTACTAGTTAATATAATACGCATGCATGTTTTTCTAAATAAATATCCAGTCATTTTTATATAATTATAATAGACAATATTGATATTCCATCTTTTTATTTAGGTATTCAGACAAAGGGAAAATTTGCATGTCCAGTTTGTGGTCCTAAGATCAAATCTCGTCGTTCAAAAAGCTTAGGGAAGGAGGTGTTTGATGAGTATAGGCACTTCCTCTCCAAGAATCACAGGTATCGAACTACCGAAAAACATCTTTTCAATGGCAAGCAAGATACTGTGTTAAAACCAAAGAGAATGACACCTTAGCTATGGAAGTTGCAATATAATAGAAATCATCAAGGTACGTATAATCAATCATTGTATATATATGATGATATTGTATTTTATTATATTGTGTGCTGTTTACTGTAATTCACATTGTATTAATATTTAATTTCATCATTGTTGTTCATGTGATCATCATGAAGGCATTAATGGGCTTCCACGAGGAATGAAAAGTTATCCTAGACAATTTAGTAGGTTGCCCTACTATGAGAACCTACAAATTGCTCATCTATTTGATACAATGCATATTGGAAAGAATGTGATTGAAACATTATGGTGAATGTTGGATGGAAGGAGTGACAAAGAAAAAATTGTCAAAATTTGCAAAGACATTCAATATAACAACCATGCAATGAAAGATGTCATTCAATTTCATAGCAACAGAGAGCAAATTAATATAAACTCACTTCCATGGATGTTAACGGACCAGCAAAGTAGTGTTGTAAAAGAAGTCATTTGAAAAATTAAATTTCCCATCGGATTTTGTGCGAACATGAAGAATATCATAACAAAGAAAAGTGATTTCGCGGGGGTGAAAACACACGATTGGCATGTCTTCATGAAGGTAATAATTAATATGGTATGCATTTAATAATTTTTTTTTTTCTTTTTCTAGTACTCTTATTCGATATACTGAAACTATTTGTATATTATTGTTACAGTATGTTCTACCTCTCTCTATCCCGGACAACTTCAACAACAATGTCAAGCAAATAATATATAGTCTCGGGAAATACATGAGGTAAGTGGTTATTTTTCCATGTGCTTACTGTTTGTTTAATTCAACATAGAACTTATTATTAATTTGATTTTCATTATCTACTTCATGTTACGTAATATAGTGACTTTTTTTCTTTAATCTCTTGATTGGGTTGTCATGTCACTTGTAGATGGTTGTCATCTAAAGAATTCCATAAAGAAGACATAAAGTATTGGAGGAGAGAAATTCCTCGTCTCATGTGTGAAATGCAGAAGCATCTACCTTCAACATTTTTCAATGCACATGAACACTACCTCATACACCAAGTTGAGGAGATTGAACTGTGTCGACCTGTGCACTCAAGGTCCATGTCGATGGTTGAGAGGCACTTGAAATTTATGAAGGGTTTGGTCAGACAACGAGCATATGCTGAGGGTTCTATGATGGAAGGATATATGGTATACCAAAACATGATGTACATTAGTGAATATCTTCCTATATTGGCGTCAAAGCTCAATTTACGTCGCATTTGTGATCCAAAATCCAAAAAATATTTCGAAGGGGAGTACCCGAAGGGGAAAGGTAGATCGAGGAAGGTGAAAGGTAATATAACACATTTCACTGGTGATTTTTATGTTTATATATCATACATATCTATTCTATTTTTTATTTAGTATTTTGCATCATTTTATACTGTAATTATATACTTTTTTAAGTGACTAATATACATTTTCATTGAATTTTAATTTTATTGTCATCAAACAGTTGGTCGAGAGTGGAATGCGATTCATTTATACATCGCAAACAATCTTGACTGGATGAAGGTATGGATCGAAAAATGTGAACAATCTGGTCATGGAATATCATGGGAAGGTGTGGCTTCATTGGTTAAAGCTGCACATCACAATGGAGACACCAATCTAACACAAAGGGAAATCGAGTTAGCAAGAGGTTTAAAAGATAAGCAGGTAAGCATATTAATCAACGGCACTATTTTTTTTTTATTATAAATATTGTCGTTGTACGTAACGCTTGTTATTTTCCTTTTATGGCATTATAATAAACATGCACTACTTTATCATAAATATGGTGTCATTATGTAATCTTTTCCTGTATGGTTGGTTGTACTAGGTAAAACACCATAAGGCTATGTGGTGCAATGGATGTAGATATCGCATCAAAAAGTTGGATGGAACAAAGAAAGCATCTTATTGTGGGATATCTACAGTCTTTGAGGTGACCAATGTTTCTTCTAGAAGTGACAGACATCCAGAACTATCTGAAAATCGATACTATGGGTATCTGGAAGACATTCTTCAGTGTGACTTTAACTCCTTCAAGGTATTTCTGTTCATTGTCAAATGGTACAGGTGTCAATTGAATCAACATGATCCCGATAGAACAATTATTGAACATGATAATGGTTTTACCATGGAAAATACAAGGTTGTTTGAGCCAAGAATGGAGCCCTATGTTCTTCCAACCCAATGTGAACAGGTATTTTACTCTGAGGTTCCAGGTAGAGTGGGTTGGCCATTTGCTGTGAGACACGATCCAAGGGGAAGGCTGTTAAAGTATAACATAGATGAAGGCCGTAATGAAGATGTTCTCGAAGAAGAAGATGCCATTGAAGATGATCATTATCAACATGAGTACTTAGATGATATTCCTGTTCCAGAAGAATATGTCGAAGAACTTCTTGAATCAGATCATGACGTTTATTTAGATAATGTCCATGAAGATGATATCGACGATGACATGATGATCGATGTAACTGACATCGACGACGATGATGATATGGCCAATCCTTACAATGTTGAATTTGGATCATCGGATGATAGTACAGACGATCAATACTCAGATGAAGAATATGATGAAGACCATTGAAGTTTATGATCAGGTATGCATTACTAATAATGAATTATTAACTGTTTCTTAGCTTATTTCCATTTTCCTGTATGTTAAAATTAGAAACCTTTCTTGTTACTTTGTATGAATGAGAAAAGACATTTAATTTTTTTGTACATAGATAATTTTTTCGGGCTATATTGCGGAATTGAGAGTGATGAGAGGGGGGGGGAGGGGCCATAAGAGCTTCCACCTTCATGTGGTTGGCCTTGTGTAGTAGAGAATATTAAACGATTCTCGAAACAGAGAGAAGCTTATAATTAAGGAAATGCAGTACAATTATCATGCTACCCCAAATGGTGTACTGCTTGATCATCAATATCATCTTCATCATGATCGCCATCTTCATCATGATCACCAGGATCATCATCATCATCATCATCATCATCATCATCATCATCATCTTCTTCATCATCGTCATCATCATCATCTTCATGATCATCATCATCATCATCTTCATGATTGTTATCATCATCATCTTCATCATTGTCATTGTCATCACCACCAACATCATCATCATCATCATCGTCCCCATCTTGATCATCATCATCGTCATCATCATGATCATCGTAATCATCTTCGTCTTCATTATCATTGTCGTTGTCATCAGCACTAACATCATTGTCATCATCATCATCATCAACATCATCTTCATCATCGTCATCATCATCATCATCATCGTCACATTCATCATGACCAACATCATGTCAACATCATCATCGTCGTCATCATCATCATCGTCATCATTATAATGACAAAAAAACACATTCTTCATCATCTTAGATAGACATTCTTCATCATCGTATTCATCATCATCTTCTTCGACATCGTCATCATCATCATCTTCATGATTGTCATCATCATCATCATCTTCATCATTGTCATTGTCATCACCACCAACCCTGTACTCATCATCATCATCATCCCCATGTTGATCATCATGATCATGATCATGATCGTAATCATCTTCGTCTTCATCATCATTGTCGTTTTCATCACAACCAACATCATCTTCATCATCATCATCATCACCATCATCTTCATCATCGTCTTCATCATCATTGTCATTGTCATCACCACCAACATCATCGTATCATCATCATCGTCGTCATCATCATCGTCATCATCATCATAATGACAAAAAACACATTCTTCATCATCTTAGATAGACATTCTTCATCATCATCTTCATCATCATCTTCTTCATCATCGTCATCATCATCATCTTCATGATCGTCATCATCATCATCATCATCATCTTCATTATTGTCGTTGTCATCACCACCAACCCTGTACTCACCATCATCATCGTCCCCATCTTGATCATCATCATTGTCATCATCATGATCATCGTAATCATCTTCGTCTTCATCATCATTTTTGTTGTCATCACAACCAACATCATCGTCATCATCATCATTATCACCATCATCTTCATCATCATCTTCATCATCATTGTCATTGTCATTACATCCAACATCATCGTCATCATTGTCGTCGTCATCATCATCATCGTCATCATCATCATAATGACAAAAAACACATTCTTCATCATCTTAGATAGACATTCTTCAACATCGTCTTCATCATCATCTTCTTCATCATTGTCATCGTCATCATCTTCATGATCGTCATCATCATCATCATCATCATCATCTTCATCATTGTTGTTGTCATCACCACCAACCCTGTACTCATCGTCATCATCGTCCCCATCTTGATCATCATCATCATGATCATCGTAATCATCTTCGTCTTCATCATCATTGTCGTTGTCATCACAACCAACATCATCGTCATCATCATCATCATCACCATCATCTTCATCATCGTCATCATCATCATCATCATCATCACATTCTGCATCATGACCAACATCATCGTCATCATCATCATCGTCGTCATCATCATCGTCATCATCATCGTCATCATCATCATAATGACAAAAAAACACATTCTTCATCATATTAGATAGACATTCTTCATCATCATCTTCATCATCATCTTCTTCATCATCGTCATCGTCATCATCTTCATGATCATCATCATCATCATCATCATCATCATCTTCATCATTGTCGTTGTCATCACCACCAACCCTGTACTCATCATCATCATCGTCCCCATCTTGATCATCATCATCGTCATCATCATGATCATCATAATCATCTTCGTCTTCATCATCATTGTCGTTGTCATCACCACCAACATCATCGTCATCATCATCATCATCACCATCATGTTCATCATCATCTTCATCATCATTGTCGTTGTCATCACCACCAACATCATCGTCATCATCATCATCATCATCATAATCTTCTTCATCATCATCATCGTGCAACTTGTGCCCACTTGGTAATTTGATTGAACACCTTGTAATTATGTGCTCATAAATGATAAATGATATTGGAAAGTCACTCCTTTCATAATTCATCTTTATGAGTGAGTGTGACGAAAGAGAGTGGCATAACTTATTCATGTGTTTTTAATCACTAGATAGTTCGTTATGAGTGAGTGTGACAAATGAGAGTGGCATAACTTATTCATGTGTTTTTAATCACTAGCTTAGTTTAATTCAACATCGTGTAATCTTTCTGCTAATAAATGACATTGGAAAATCACTCCTTCCACCTACAGTGAGTGTGACAAAAGGGAGTGATTAGATATTGCAAATGCATAACTTACTTAGATTTGTTTTTTAATCATTAAATATAGTTTAATTTAACATCTTGTATTCTCATGCTCATAAATGATATTGGGCATTCACTCCTTTTATCATAGAGGTAAATATAATAATCAAAGTTTGGATTAACTTGTGTAAGGATGGAGCGGTAGCAATAGTTGTCATGATTTCTCAACCTTAGTTTATAAAATCATGCATCCTTCTTAATCATCTTTTATAAGGGTTTGAGGATTTTCAAATCCAAAACACCTTATAAAATTGATCATCCCAAAGAATGATTACATCAATTCCTTGTTGTGTGGCAATGGGATAGAATGTTATAGGTTTTATTCTTTTTGAATATACCAATATCAAGTATTTTGATATGATATGCCCAAGTAATTTTCCTTATGCAATAATGAAAATGGTTTTATTGAGATGTAGTGTGATCCCATATTTTCTACATCTATTAAAAATAGCTTTAATTTCAATATTGTCCATTTAGACAAGTACATTTTGATTTATAAGGCCTATGAAAGCTATATCCATTACACATGAATTGCTCCATTTGTTGTTGAAAGCAATTTTTTATCTATCTTCATTTGAGACAATAACTTGATTAGATCCCAAAAATACATCCTAGAGTGAGCATTTCAGATCTCATTACAAGTTTCAAAATTGACTCCATAGGTGGAACTCGATAATTATATTTCTCTTATGCTTACTTAAGGTTTCTAAAATTGACACAAGGCCTATTTTCACCACTCTTGTTCATTAACATGTACAAGGTTTTCAATTCATGGCTAATGGTGCATTGGAAACATAATGTTTGCATCTAGCAACTTCTTCAACTGATGCTTCTGCATCAACGGTTCTAATGATGGATGGACCTTTCACATCTTTTATTGCATATATGAGCTATTGCGTCATACACCTTCAAGTCCTAGTATGTCTAAGAAAATACATCTCTATACAAGTAAAATAGCTTGATATAAGGTCTTCTTTTAACCTCTAAACAAAAATAACCTAGATTGATTATATTTCGATCCTGATCTTGTGGTTAAATTTTTAATTATTTGTGTTATTGTTTGTATTATTTGTTGTATTTTTTTGAATTTAATATATAAATATTATATAAAAAATGATAATATATATATATATATATATATATATATATATATATATATATATATATATATATATTGTATTGGATAAAAAAATTACAAAAAATAAATCAAATAATAAAAAAAAATAACAAAAAACAAACATTACATAATAAAAAAACAAAATATAATAAATATATAAAAAAAATCACTATATATATAATAGACATATATAAAAAAATAAAAAATACATTGCAAAATAAAAACCTACCTTGAACCGCGATGTGTGCTGCCGATACCTCCCGCGACAGGTTTTTCCCTAAACCCTTTCTGCTACCTCCCCGCGTGACCGTTCTTCTGCGGACCTTTCTGTGACATTTCTGCTACCTCCCGTGGTGACCTTTCTGTGACCTTTGTTGAGCTGTGAGAAGAGGATATTCACCCTGCACATGCAAATTTGATTGTGGTTCCCTGCATATGAGTTCGGTACTGAGCTATTAGCAGAGGATATTGAGCCTGTTCGTGGAAATTGGGATTGTGGCCGTGCATTTGAGACTGAGCCAGAGTGGAGCAACTCCGAGAAGAAGCAATGGCGCCTCCCAAATCGGTGAGTACGATGCCCTAATTTTTATGGGGTCTAATCTAGAGTTTAAATCTCTAATTTGGTATTGTAATTTTGTTTTTCTTGTGTGTGAATCAGAACCCCTGTGATGGCACTTATGTGGTCGTACCCTTCTATTATGATCTCCTCCATTGAATGCAGAACTTACCCTTTGAGAAAGGTCCAAAGAGCTCACAAGATTACGCACCCTCACCTCTTTGTCATTTCCCATGGAAGCTATTATGCTTCTCATCAGCCAGAAAGATGGTTGAAAATGTAGATGCTACAAATTTGGATGTAGGATTGACAATTCATTTTTCCTAGTTCGAACCTATTTAATTAATGAAATCGTAGTATTAATGCTGAAACTATGGATCTATTGATGAATTAATGTTTCTCCATTATTCATGTGGATTGTGTCTTTTCCCTGAGTGTTTGAGACAAATAGGATCAACAAAAATGTTTCATTAGGTGGTCCCCGGTTGTTCTATGTAGATTGAAAATGTGCAGAGATTATCATTGTTAGCCTGTGCAGAGATGGTAAAGCATCAGTGACAGAAACCCTGCTTTTAAGTTACCTTGAGTTTACCTCCATAATAAGTCCTGTGATTATTTTGATCACAGAAGATCTAGGAGCTATGGAGAACCTCACAAAATAGAATTAATTTGCAAAACTAGTGGAAAAACTTGAAAAAGGAGATAATTTTACACACAATGTGAGATGAATATTTTCATTAATTGATTGTCTAACATGTGAAAATTTTAGTAACAGGTTTTTATTACATCCATGATAAATTCGAGAGCATTAGTGAGCTCAAGATGAGTGTACAAGTCAAAATTGCCAAAATGGGCCTCAATCCCCCCTAGGTGGGTCCAACTCAATCCCAATCATCCCAAACAGTCACGAATTCTGGTGTGAAGGTGGCTGAAGCATGCTGGGTCATTAATGAGGCCAAGGCAGGCGTGGGTGAGCAAGTAGAGGAGTTTGGGGGGGCCAAGGGAGCATTAAATGCTCCAAATCTAGCCAAAAATGGGCAAAATCCACCCTAGCGCCCCTAGTCAACTGAAATTCCCCAAATCAAGGAGAGAGGGTGCTCTAGCAATTAATGAGGGCGCACTTGTGGACAAAACAGGATGTTGGGTGAACTGGTTTGGTTGGAAGTGGGTGTGAACACTCTCAAAAGTGGGTATTTGACCAATTTATGTCACCTAGTCCAAACTATGGTGTAATTAAGCACATGAGCAATAAAAATTGACTATGGTTGTGGACTATGGTACTAAGTGTGGATTACTGTTCTAACACCCCCCCTTAACCAGAACTTAGTACAACTCATGAAAGATAAGTGGTAGGCCTTGGCAACAAAGGCTCAAGTCACCTCATTACAAACAGAAATTTTTATTTGTCCATATGAACCGAGGAAAAGAAGTAAAACCTCATGGGATAAAAACTTCCCTCTAAAATGGACATGGGGCTGAACCTGCAATTAAATTGCAGAAATCACCATCCATCACTCACTCCAAGCAAAGCTCTCAAGTGAGTGAAGGTCTTCTCCGTAAAGCACTTGGTGAAAATATCTGCAGTTTGCTCGGTGGATGGGCAATACTGCAATAAAATCACCCTGTCATGCACCAAGCCCCGAATGTAGTGCATATGGATTTCAATGTGCTTTGTTCTTTGCCTCTGTACTGGATCAGTAGATATCTTTATGTCACTTTGATTATCCACCCAAATATTGGTTGGAGAATCAATAGCAACACCAAACTCCCGAAGAATGCCTTGCAACCAAACACACTGTGTGGCTGCATTCACTGCTGCCCTGTACTCGGCCTCTGCTGATGAAAGAGAAATGGTATGATGTTTCTTACTTGACCAGAAAATGGGACCTTCATCAAACATAAACACAAAACCTGAAGTGGACTTTCTATCGATGGGATCTCCCGCCCAATCGGAATCAGAAAATCCAGCTAGTTGTAGTGATGAACCAGCTGCATAGTGTACCCCAAAGCTCTTTGTTCCTTGGACATATTGAAGGATCCTTTTGGATGCCTTCCAATGGATCTCATGTGGCTGCTACATATACCTTGCTACAGCACTTACATCATAAGACAAATCAGGTCTTGTATGTGTAAGGTACAGCAAACTTCTGACTAGATGCCTTTAGAGTGTGCAATCCACCAATGGAGAGTCTTCAAATTCACCTAGTTTTATGCCTGAAAGGAATGGGCACTTGGCTGCCTTAAATTCAGCCATTTTAAACTTGAATAACAGGTCTGAAGCATAATTAGGTTGACTCAGCAATATACCTCTCTCAGATTGCTCAATTTCCAAACCCAAAAATTGCCTTAGCAATCCTAGGTCGCTCATGGCAAATTCACTGCGCAAAGAAGCTTTAATTGAGCCAATTTGTTTGTTGCAGCTCCCTGTAATTAAAAGATCATCAACATATAGTACAATGACCTACAAATTATCATCACATTTCTCCAAATAAACATTTGGATCATACTTGCATCAACAGAAACCAATTGAGAGCAAAAAAGCATCCATTTTGGCATACCAAGCCCTGGGGGCTTGCTTGAGTCCATAGAGTGACTTCTTCAACCTGCATACAAGTGTGGGATCCTCTTGGTATCCTTCAGGTTTCTGCATATATATCTCTTCCTATAGCTCACCATGCAAGAATGCACTTTTAACATCCATGTGGTGAACTTCCCAACCCTTACTAGCTGCCATGGCTAGAGCTAGTCTAATTGAGTCCATCTTTGCAACCGGTGCAAAGGTCTCTGTATAATCCACACCATGGATTTGTGAGTACACCTTATCCACTAACCTATCCTTGTACTTCAGATAAGAACCATCAGCAACAGGTTTGGTTCGAAAAATCCACTTACATTGCACAAGTTTCCTCTTGGGAGGAAGAGGCACCAAATCCCATGTTTTGTTCTCTTGGAGAGATTGGAATTCTTCTTGCATTGCTGCTCTCCACCTTGGATCATGATGAGATTCCTGATATGATGTTGGATCAGATCCAATCATCATATAACAGTGATCAGCAAGTTCACTTTCATTTGCAAAGGAAGCATTGATTGTTTGAGATCTAGTCTTCCTAGGCTCTTGGGGATTGCCTGCCAATTCACCTACAGCTTGTATGATTTTTTCAGCCCACTTGGGCCTTGATGGTGAATCATGTACAGCAATGTCATCTTCAGCCATTTCATCTTCAGCAATATCAGAAAAATCAGAAGTGGAATCATCACTAATTTCATTAAGGTGAGGAGGAGAGGAGCTTTCCCCCGGTGCAAGCTCAAAATCTGGAATTGGTTCTTCTTCGAATTGCACACTTCTCTCAATGAAAGTTTTGAGTGTGGATGTGTCAAAGAGCTTGTAGCCCTTTTCGTCCTCACCATATCCAACCATGATACATTCTCTACTCTGTGGCTCCAAAGCCTTCCTCTTTTCTGATGGAAGTCGAGCCCATGCTCTAGACCCAAAAATCCTGAAATTTGACACATTTGGTTTTTGGCCAAACCATGCCTCATAGGGGGTTTTTCCTTTGACTGATTTGTGAAAGGCTTTGTTCTGAATATGAGCAGCACAATTGATGGATTCATCCCATAGATTAGGGCATAGATCCCTAGCTTCAATCATGCAAGTGGCCATCTCTTTGAGAGATCTATTTTTCCTCTCTGCCACACCATTTTGCTGAGGTGTGTAGGGGATTGAATGTTGCATTTGAATGCCACATTCCTCACAAAGATGATGAATGTTGTTATTCACATACTCCTTTCCATTATCAATCCTAAGGATATTTATCTTATGACCACTATGATTCTTCACTAGGGCTTTCCAAATCTTCAATTTCTCAAACACTTCTAACTTCAATTTAAGGAAGTAAACCCAGCAGAATTGAGAGTAGTCATCTATGAATGTGAGTACATACCTTGATACACCATATGATGGAGTGGGAAGAGGACCAATGAGGTCTGAATGTACCAATCCAAGTGGTTGAGTGGATCTCCTTGCCATTCCCTTCTCATAGCTGCGCTCAGGATGCTTTCCAATTACACACCCAATGCATGCACCATTTGAAGATCTGATTTCTGGAAGCCCTTCCACCATCTCGTCCTTGTGCAATGCCTGGAGATATTTGTAGTTCATGTGGCCAAATATTTCATGCCACAACTTGGAGGTCTCGTTGGCATGAGAGACAAGAGCATGGTCACTAGAATGTGGAATGAAATTGGAGAATTTGTACATTCTCTCTTCATGATTAGCATACCCTACAACCACAACTTGATTTCAAGAAATTTCTGAGATTTCTACCAAATCTGGAGTAAATGTTACTCTCTTGGCTTCTCCCGTATGGGTCATTTGATAAACTGATAGCAAATTTGCAGCCAATGAAGGTACATAGAGCACATCACTGAAATAGCCATGCTCCATGTCAATCCTACCAATCCCCTTGGTTTGGATTTCTGAATCATCTCCCATTCGAACTGTTGGGCCACCATTCCAATGCATAGAGGAGAAGAGCTCTCTGGATGAAACCATATGTATGGCATCTCCTGAATCAATGATAAATGATGAGGGATTCGAAATACCTGCTACCAAAGCATGACACTTCTCCTTATTGTCAGGATTTTAGGTGCTCTCTTTCTTCCTTGCGCCCTCAGGGACTGGGATGTTGTTCTTCTCCAGCAGCTGCGCCATTGAGTCAATGGTTTTCTTCATGCATGAGATCTCTGGATGCCATCCCCTATGAAAATAGGTGCATTTGGTCTTTTCCTTTCCCTTATTATCCTTCTCCTTTGACATATTTGAACCTCCATCTCCAGACTTGGTCTTGTCAAACTTCCTCTTCTCTTGCTGCTTCGAATTCTTGGATTTCTGCTTTCCTTTGTTGGCATTTGAAACACCCATTGCCAGTGCTTGGTCCTTTGATTTTATGGTACCCATATGAACTAGTTTGTCCTACTTTTGAGTGAGACACTCCATGAAGGTAGCTAGTGATGGCATTTGCCAATTTCGAAGGGTCATCATGGCTGAGTGAAATGTGCTAACAAATACAGAAAATTCTGGGGCTAGCTTCGAAAGGATGGACAGAATCAGTTGTTCCTCCTTCTTAACAATTCCACATTGTTGCAGTTGAAGCACTAGTGACTTGAACTTCATGAAGAACTCTTGGATGGTTTCAAAATGCGTTGGGCTCAAGCTAATGAGCTCGTTTTCAAGCTGGTGGCCTCTCAGTTCATCAGTTTTCCCAAAGAGTGATTCTAGCTTCACCCATACTTCGTTGGGGGTTGTCAAACTATCTGTATGAAACAAGAGCTCCCTTGAAATGCTCAGGCATAGCAATCCATAAGCTTCATCAAGTCGATTGTATTACTTTGCTTTCTCCACAGCAGAATTTGGCTCCACTTCTGTGCCCATGGTTACTCTATAGAGACCCTTAGATCTCAGCTTGATAACCATCTCAGCCTTCCAATCAAATAAATTGAAGTTTGTGAGCAACATTTGGTTTTCTTCCATGACTACTGCGTTAATGGTGAGAAAACTACTGAAACACCTACAAAAAACACTCAATTTTTATCTAGAAATCCTCTCTAGAATGCAGTTCAATGCTCAATATTGACCTGCAACTCACTAACTCCACGATGGATCTGATACCATGTGAGTATTTTGATCACAGAAGATCTAGGAGATATGGAGAACCTCACAAAATCAAATTAATTTGCAAAACTAGTGGAAAAACTTGAAAAAGGAGATAATTTTACACACAATGTGAGATGAATATTTTCATTAACTAACTGTCTAACATGTGAAAATGTTAGGAACAGGTTTTTATTACATCCATGAGAAATTCGAGAGCATTAGTGAGCTCAAGATGAGTGTACAAGTCAAAATTGCCAAAATGGGCCTCAATCCCCCCTAGGTGGGTCCAACTCAATCCCAATCATCCCAAACAGTCACAAATTCTGGTGTGAAGGTGGCTGAAGCATGCTGGGTCATTAATGAGGCCAAGGAAGGAGTGGGTGATCAAGTAGAGGAGTTTGGGGGGACCAAGGGAGCATTAAATGCTCCAAATCTAGCCAAAAATGGGCAAAATCCACCCTAGCACCCCTAGTCAACTGAAATTCCCCAAATCAAGGAGAGAGGGCGCTCCAGCAATTAATGAGGGCGCACTTGTGGACAAAACAGGAGGCTGGGTTGGAAGTGGCTGTGAACACTCTCAAAAGTGGGTATTTGACCAATTTAAGTCACCTAGTCCAAACTATGGTGTAATTAAGCACATGAGCAATAAAAATTGACTATGGTTGTGGACTATGGTACTAAGTGTGGATTACTGTTCTAACAAGTCCTAAGAATTTACATTTGACAGATAAGATTTTGGTGATAACAACACGCATAGCTTCAATGCCATAGTATTTTTGACTTATGGGAAATTTACTACATTTAGCTAGCTATTTAAGTTTATGTAGGTTGACTTATCCACATGCTGGTATGTTTATGTTTAGCCTAATATACCATCAAATTTTTATGTTTATCCTAATATATCATCAAATTATTTTGTGTTAAGACTTTCTAAGTTTGTTATAAATAAATTTAACTTCTTCTTATAATACAACAAATAACAATGTACACTTTTATTGTTATTTTCTTTGTTATGTCAAACTCATATATGATACTCTGTGCAGATTCTAAGCTTCACATACTGGTCATGCACATTGTGTTCACATGTTTTATGTTGTAGAGTTGGCATGTGGGGTTTGTGTGTGAAGGAGGAGACAGAAGTTCAAAATGATTAGCTTGTGTTTACAAAATTTCTACATTTGTCATTTTTCACAGTAAAGAAACTTTGCATTTTGCATGTAAAAGAAATTTGTATTTTTAGGATTTTGACATTTTTATTTCAATTGATTGTATTTTAGAAGTTACTGGCATAGGTTTTGTCATAAATTCTTATTGGAGTCTCCATGTTTTGTCTTGTTTGAACTGTGGTGAAGAGCATTCTACTATCTTTCTAATAATAGGTTGCATGTCACCCTAATCATCTTAATTTACTTCTTTGAGATTGTTGTTTTTCTCATGGGATTAATAAATATTTGTTGATTTCTCACTTGTACATGGGTAGCTATCATGGCCTTGTTAGCCAATACTCATATGGGAACTTGGATAGTAGCACTCCTATTCTATTCCAAAGAACCCCTCTCTCATCTTTGGAATGAAGTAAATAGGATATCTAGCCCAGGGATAGCTAGAAGGCCAAGTGTCCCCAACCCTTTATCTTCCTCTTTGTCTTTTCTCCCTTTCATACATATAAGGAGGAATTTTTCCTTTTATATTATTTAATACATGAGAGAAATGTTTTCCTACATGTGACTTCTATTCAACAAGTGAATGAGATAAATATCTCATTCTAACATTGGAGTGTTTTATTTATGCAAGGCTAGACACCATTAGCAATCACATTCCTCTTTGTCTTTTTTCCTTTTCATACGTTTAAAGAGCAATTTTTCCTTTTATATTATTTAATACATGACATAAATGTTTTCCTACATGTCACTTATATTCTACGAGTGAATGAGATAAATATCTCATTCTAACATTGGAGTGTTTTATTTATGCAAGGCTAGACACCATTAGCAATGACATGGGGTCCTTCATGCCACCACTATATCTTTTTCCTTGTTCTTAACTCAACATAGCCTTTCCAATCTTTATTGAGTCTACTCCTGAAGCCATTGTTATTGGGATCCAATTTCAAATCAAACTTCCCCACTGGGAGGTTTTTGGTTCCCAAAAGTTTCCAAGGATAGATGAGGGAACTTGCTTTTAGTATGGTTCTTCTCATATAATTTCACTTTTCTTAGAGTCTATCCCTTGAGGCCAATTTTCCATAGTTCTTCTCATTCTCTAAAGGTTACCTATTCTTTATGTTGCAACACTATGTCTTCTTTCAACTTCACAAGTGTGTGAGGGGAAAGGTCTTCAAAAATTGGAAGAATCTATTGATCATCATCTCCATCTGACATGGATGGCTCGAACAACTTCAATTACTCCATGTTCACCACAAAACCCATCTGCATATACGAAGGAAGCCTCAACACAAAATTATTCTCATTTATCTGTTCAACAATGTCAAATGGTCCATATCTAAGAGGCTTGGGCCTCTTTGTTGGTCCTTTCAATCTTCCTTGCATAGGTGAAGCTATACCTTATCTCCAACATGGAACTTATACTATTCCTGATGTTGGTCATGTATGGCCTTGTCCTATTTTTTGGATTTTCTCAAGCTACTCCTATACCTTCATATCTATTTGTGTCATATTGTTTATAAACATGCTTTCCTTCTTGTCATCTCCTTGTAAATTTGTCTCAGAAAGCTAATTTAGAAATTAAAACTAGCACACGTGTCCACCATAGATAGCAATTCTAATTAAACTTTCAATCTTGGTATAAGTAGTGTGTATGTCATTTCATCATTTAAACTACTGTCTGCACGCACAACATACCGACAAATGCTACTTAAAGTCCACGTATAACTAGGGAAAATATGTAGTTGGCTCCAATTGTGACCTCCGCCTGTGCAATTATTGAAGAATGTTATAAGTGTTCCTAGAGAATTATGAACATGGATATGTACAATTCCTTATATTTATTATCACTTTGTTTTATGTGATGAATTCATTTTCATGACTTCAGTATATGATCTGAATCTCTCCTTGAGGTCCCATGAATGAACTTGAACACTTGTTGGATTCATTTAGATTGAAAGAGTAGTTATAGTTTGAAAGAACTCTCTCCTTACCTTAGCTAGCATTCATTGAAAGGAAAGGCTTATTTTATTCATATGCATTTGCATGGTTTGAGTCAATCATCACACCACGAGTTTCACTTCCATCACCCGACTGAGTAGTACAACCATTAAAATTTAACTCGTTAACTCAACACACTTTAACCTCGCTTGAGGATCAAAGTAATTTGTTAGTTAGGTAGGACACTGGGGATAGGCATCCAAATAATTCCCCCTTGTCATTTTTCATTTGAGACATAGCCGTTGTCTTTAGGGAACTAAAATCCTCTAGTATTTATTGACACGATCAAGACTAGTTTGTGGAGGGGCCTCCTGTTGTTTCATGGGTTAAACCGCCGCGAGATTGAGAACCGGACAGACTCTGTAAAATGTCGCACTCCACTTATCCCTAAGGCAACATCGATCATTGTCTTCCTTGTATTCTCCGGCGACAATACTGGTGATACAAGGGTGATAAGGCAGAAGTGCCGAAAACCTTTTTCGACGTGTCATGAATGAGGTAGCTTAGTGACTTTTCTACTAGGGCTCTTTTACCCAAGATCCCTTTCAGTAGAGGGATATCCTTCAAATTCGGTCTCTCACTTCGTATTGTTCGACTTGGATTTCATCACCTTGTGAAGGATACGATTTGTCGAGGTCTCCAGCTCCTAGTTAGGAAGTTTGCTTACATTATCAGCTTTTTAGAGGGTCTTTTTCTTTTTAGTGCTACTTGTTGGCATTCTGGCTACTTTTGTTTTAGCTCCCTTACTGTGACATCGGTCCCAGTATAGTTTTTTGAGCCTGTTTTTTTGGCCTGTGAGCCTTGTCTTTTCATAGCTCCTCTTCTGCATGCTCGGTTTCTTTAGGGTTTTTGATTTCATACACGGTAGTTACCAATACTTATTTGATGATGTGTGATGTCCTCTTCTCCTAGGACTCTGAGATGGCTGAGTTAGATGGTCTTCTGAAGGGACTGAACACCCCTTCATGGATCCACTAATGCTTGACCGTAGTAGTAGTCTGGAGGACCACGTGATCACATCACCCATGTGGACTTTTCCATTTACTGTGATGATGGTCTTTCAAGTTATATGGAACAATGGTACATTTGAGATAGAGATGAATGGTTGTACCCCACCTTGGTCGATTTTCTTATGCTCCTTTCATTTTGTCGATAATATTTTTGTGGTACCTTGCCTTTTACCTTTTGGGTGTTTTACTGATATTGGGATATCATTTGATTTGTACCACCTTTTATGTTTTAGGTCTTGTGGGTACTATGGTAGTTTGTCCACATTTGAGGTATACCCACTTTCTCCAAATTGTTATGTGTCTTTATACCCACTTCGTACCACCCTCCTGACCTTAGTTTGGAAGATTGCATGCTATCATACCTTTTGGGGTGGTACTATTTGAGTTTCAAGAGGTAGTTACAAGGAGCTATTGCATATATGAGGTAGTTACAAGGAGATATTGCATGTATGAGGTAGTTACAAGGAGCTATTGCATATATGAGGTAGTTACAAGGAGATATTGCATATATGAGGTAGTTACAAGGAGATATTGCATATATTGATTTGGACCGCCTTTTATGTTTTTAGTCTTGTTGTTATAACTATGGTAGTTTGTACACGTTTGAGGTAATGTACACCCCCTTAGTCCCAAGGGTTGTGAGTATTTATACCCATTCTTTTTTTTTTTACTTGTACCTTACTAGATACCACCCTCCTAACCTTAGTTTGGAAGATTGCATGTTATCATACCTTTTGGTGGTACTATTTGAGTTTCAAGAGGTAGTTACAAGGAGCTATTGCATATATGAGGTAGTTACAAGGAGATATTGCATATACGAGGTAGTTACAGGGAGATAATGCATATATTGATTTGGACCACCTTTTATGTTTTTGGTCTTGTGGTTATAACTATGTTAGTTTGTCCAAGTTTGAGGTAGTGTACACCCCCTTAGTCCTAAGGGTTGTGACTCTTTATACCCATTCTTTTTTTTTACTTGTACCTTACTGGTTGGTCTTTGTACTGAGCGTTTTTACTGTCACTGAATTTCTTTGATTGACCATACCATAGCCCAGTCATCTCTCTCTCTCTCTCTAGTTTGTACTAGCCCTATCATAGGGTCACTTGGTTCCAAGAGTTGACTGGCCTCTAAGAGGCACAATCATTTCTGAAAGTAACTCTTCTGAGCATATTACATGAAACGTATACACTAAGGTAATCAAATATGTGGTAAATAGTTTTTTTAAGTAGCCAGGACTTGTAGCATTAGAGCAGGTCTTGTAACGTGTATGTGTAGTGTTTCATGTGTGTTATGTGTGTGATGTAGCGTTAAATCAAATAGTAAAAAACAACTCATAAATATTGCATGACTTGCTACTCTTAAGAAAGATAAATAGGTCATCTTCCGATCATCACTTGAATGCCTACATGTTGACAAAGGGAATGAGGATCAAGTAAAATTATAAAAGGCGATACACGTCAACTTTTAAGAGGCGCTATGTCTTGCGGTTGAATCTGAACTTTTTTCCAATGGTGCAAGTAGAACCAAACACGTATTTGTTTGATCTATCTTCCTCGAGCGAGGGGATTTTAGGAAGGATAGAGGAAAGTGACACATCCAGTAGGTCTAGAAGAATTGTATCAACTAGATGTCAAAAAAACAAAAGAAGATTCCATAGACACAATGAATTTTTTCATGGTCAAGGGGGGGCATGTTCCTATGGTGATGAGACAAAAGACGACGAAGAGGTTCCCTTGAGGTACACACATTTAGTGAAACAATGGGTACCGAAGGATATTCCTCCATCGAACATTGATTTTTGTGTGAACGAGAGGAGATATCGAATTGCACCGTCATCTATACATGGTTTCGGGTTGTTTTCCATGGATTGCATCTTGGTCGGTTATGAGACATGTATAGAATTGATGGAGTATGTTGGACCCATATACAACTACAATGATTGGATGCACCTTGTCTGATAGACAAAACGTATGCGTAGCTATGGATTGTCAACAAACTATTTACAATTGAAAGACACAAATCAAAATAAAGGAGGAATGTTGTACATGGACAGAAGGCCAAAGGCCACAGGGAATATTGCGGGGTTTATAAACAGTACACAACTAGGGTCTACAATTAAGCAACCAAACTGCGAATTTGAGGGGTGTGAAGGAAACCGTGTTTTTGTAGTTGCTATTAAAACAATATCTGCAGGGGACGAGTTTCTTATTAATTACCCTGTCAAACGAGTAGATATAAACAAGGTTACTATATAACATTTTACCCAACCTTTTAGTAATAAATTAAACATCATAAGGATTTTTTGTTAGTTTATTTCGTTTAAATTTCCCATATTTACTTCGCAGGCCAGTGATCGGGATAAATCCCTACCAACAAATGGTCGGAGGAGAACTTCTTCCTCGACGGAGTAGGTATACATCTTTCTAATAGTACAAATATAATAAGAGAAAAGAGTTTTTATTTGCTTTGTTTTTCCATTATTAATAACTTGGTTTGTTTTATATAATGAAATTTATATTTGATGCAGAACGTTGATTGGGAAACACACCCGTCAAATGTTGATCAGACGACAACACCCTCAGAACAACATGTAGACCTGATTTAAATTGCACAATTAAAATATGTCAAACTTTTTTAGCATTATATTAATGTTTCAATGAATATTTTGGTTTCGTTTACGTAATTTTTTAGTCTATGTTTTTTATGCAGGCTGGTTCCGTAAGGTCGGCCACACCAGGGTCCGTGCAACGGGTATACATCTTTGTGATATTAAAAATATAATATGAATAATCATTTTTTTGATGTGTTTTCTCATGAATACTTTTGGAATCGTTTAGGTGACTTTCACTATGTTTTTTTATTAGGGTGTTGTTAGTGGCAGCTCCCAGATATTAGCATATCAGGGCAAGTCACCTATGACCATTGATCCAATGAGTGGATCGCGATCCTCGAGGTCGCAGGTATAATTCATTATAATTGTACCAATATAATACATAGCTTAATGTTAATTTTGTTATGTATTTTTCGTGTGATATACTGGTTTCGTTGTGATAATGTAAACCGTGTTGTAATTTTACGAATCTATCATGATAGATGTGTTATATACGTTAATATAAAATTTGGAATCTATCAGTAGAGAACTCAGTAGTGCTTTATATTTGTTTGTTGCAGCCCAGTAGTGAATCGCAGTATGAATCAGCATCGCAAGATTTTCTGTTAGACCCTGAAGTGGCAGAGGTGCTTCACGATTGCGAAAAAATTGGTGAAGCTGCACACCCGCTAAAGATGGCAGAGAAATTGTTGAATAAATATACTACGAAAATCCTTTCTCTAGTAATCCAGGTTACGCAGACAAGCGCAATTAAAGAAAGGATTCCATTGTTGGAACATAGATCTAATAACTTGCGAGTAAGTTGAGGAATCTTGAATCATAGAATAATTCGTTTAAATCTTTATAATGTTCTCTTTTATATGATAGTATTGAACGTATAAGACGTGGTGTGTATTTACAGAATTATCAGGGACCACACAATATTGGTGAAGGTGGTGTTGGCCCTAGCGAGGCTCGTGGATAGACTTCACATCATGACCATACGACTCCACGTAGTTCGAATCCTTTGCCATTGTTGTCGACCGAATAGTCGGCAACACGTTCCGAAACACCATGGACCCCTACTGTGAGCACAACAACCGCTACTGACCAACACACAACGGATCCTCCACAATAAGGGGTCGACACCAAGTCCCCTATCAATTTTGATGTCAAACAAGCTACATTTCCAGGATCTTCCCGTGTCAAAAGCGCGGGAACACTGGAGACAACATTTTTGGTGGACGAAGATCTCATCCCAATAAATATACCGACGATCCCAGGTAATTAATCATAGTTGATCAGGTTAATTAGTGTTTATAATTTCATTGTAATATATCGACAAAACATTTTTTATCAACTATTTATGATCATGGCATGATCGTTGTGAAGGAAACAATGTTTTCTATAAACAAATGAATGGATTTTGCTTGGAGATCTTTGGGCCCACCATCCGATCAAGGTGGGATAGACAACTGAAACATTTAAAAGATGAACTCACTAATCGGTTGGTTGGCCTGTTCAGGGAGAAAACCTTCAGTCATGCCAATGTCTTGAAAAAGGCTTGTCAACATGTGAAGGTTGTCCAAGACCAATATAGGACACACCTCGAAAGAAACCATAGGTATGAGCGCCCACCAATGATTCCAGCAATGGAGTGGAGAGCTCTAGTGGAAGATGGAAAGGAGAAGGCTCTGAGAAGAGAAGGCAAGCTAACAATAGGCACGGGGAGGTATGCAATACTTTCCGCAATGTAATTCTAAACCTTATTATCCTTGATTTCGAACTTGGAACATCTAACGTATTTCAACACTTGCATAGGCTACTAGACATGTCAAAGGCCACAAAGGAAAGACTAGAAAAATTAGGTCAGCACAAGCTTGGCCCTGTGGTTCTTCGAATTTGGTGGCACGGTTTGTAAGTTTCGAGAAACCAACAATTAATACAAATAATAAATTGAAAATAATTTTTCGTTTTATTGCACCGTAAAATTTTAATTAACGACGATAAGCAAATATGCAGGCCAATCGATTCAATGAAGTACCCACAGAGGAAGACATGAAGCTTGGCTTCCAGGAAGGCTTTGGAGCTGTTGTTGAACATAGAAGAAGCTTATCTGGGCAGACACAGTCTTGTGGTACCAATCCATCCGGTGCACAGGTATATAGAATCTATATAGTTTAATGAAGAATTTTCGCTTGTGGAATAATTTCATTCCAAATACTTGATGTAAAATATTGACTCTGTTTTTAACAAGAAAGTAATGATCCCATTTGTGTCGAGGAGGGACAATAACAAATCGATGATCAAGCTTCAAATCCTGGTAATGAATTTATTCATATGCTACAATTTTATGTATAGCATTGCAAATGGTGACCATTAATTGTAGTTCACCGTATTTCAACTGCAGAGCATGTAGAGGGTGAAACTGTACAGGTTGAGACTGGACAAGAACATCAACAATATGATTTGGTCACACCTGGTAAAGAAACACTTTCGTAATGAATTGTTTTAAATGAAAAAATTGTCATTACAATAGAAAAATATAATGATGTAACATTTTCACATCGTTGCAGCAAATCCGAACCCTTTGCAGCAAAATCTAGGTCTAGATCAACAACAATCAGCTAGGATATTGCAAACATCACCAAAAGCGCCTGCTAAAGAACCAATAACTAGAAGAAAAAGTCTAGATGATGTAGATGGTCTTATCATAGATTATATACAACTGAAGAGAAGAAAAACTTATAAAAAGAAGGACGAGAAAAACAGTGACTAAATATTTTTGATAACAATATAGCGTCCACTATTTTTGGTCTAATGAATGAATGAATGGTTTAATGAATGTTCTAATGTTTTAATGATTCAGTGTAGTAAACTGTTACCTTCATTGAATTTCAACTTTTATTGAATGAATGTGTTGACTGAATGATTAACGAATGGTGTATTGAATGTTATCTTTTATTGAATGAATGTGTTGATCGACTGAAACAATGGTTTAGTGAATGTTAGCATTTATTGAATGAATAATGAATGAAAGTTCATGCTGAAATATGGATGAATTTGCACATATTTGTTTTTTTCAAGTACATGCATTGGGTATGGGGAGTTGAGAGTGATGTGAGGGCAGGGGGGGCGTAAGAGCTTCCACCTTCATGTGGTTGGCCCTGTTCAGTAGAGAATATGAAATTATTCTTGAAACAGAGAGGAGCTCAATGAATATTCTGACAACGGTGACGATTCATTGTATATTTACGTTTCCATTAAGCTGCAATATGGCAAACTCATAGTTCACTATCAAGATTTATTTGATCGTTAGCTTTGTCAGACAAACCTTAATAGTGAACTACGAGTTTGTCATTTGCAGTTGAAGGGAAATGTAATACCATGAATCATCAACTGTTGCCAGGATGAAACTGAAGACCGTGGAAACTCATTGGATGGCGGAAATTCATTGAATGGTTTAATGAATTTTCTAATGTTTTAATGATTCAGTGTAGTAAACTGTTACCTTTATTGAATTTCAACTTTTATTGAATGAATGATTAATGAATGGTTTATTGAATGTTATCTTTTACTGAATGAATGTGCATATCAACAGAAACAATGGTTTAGTGAATGTTAGCATTTATTGAATGAATAATGGATGAAAGTTCATGATAAAATATGGATGAATTTGCACAGATTTGTTTTTTTCGAGTGCATGCATTGGGTATGGGGAATTGAGAGTGATGTGAGGGGGGGGGCATAAGAGATTCCACCTTCACATGGTTGGTTCTGTTCAGTAGAGAATATGAAATTATTCTCGAAATAGAGAGGAGCTCAATGAATATTCTGACAACGGTGACGATTCATTGTATATTTACGTTTCCATTAAGCTGCAATATGGCAAACTCATAGTTCACTATCAAGATTCCTTTGACCGTCAGCTTTGTCAGAAAAACCTTAATAGTGAACTATAAGTTTTTCATTTGCAGTCGAAGGGAAACGTAATACCATGAATCGTCAACCGTTTCCAGGCTGAAACTGAAGACCATGGAAACTAATTGGATGGTGGAATCATTGAATGGTTTAATGAATTTTCTAATGTTTTAATGATTCAGTGTAGTAAACTGTTACCTTTATTGAATTTCAGCTTTTATTGAATGAATGTGTTGACTGAATGATTAATGAATGGTTTATTGAATGTTATCTTTTATTGAATGAATGTGTGTATCGATAGAAACAAGGGTTTAGTGAATGTTAGAATTTATTGAATGAATAATGGATGAAATTTCATGATAAAATATGGATGAATTTGCACACATTTGTTTTTTTCAAGTGCATGCATTGGGTATGGAGAATTGAGAGTGATGTGAGGGGGGGGGCATAAGAGCTTCCACCTTCACGTGGTTGGCCCTGTTCAGTAGATAATATGAAATTATTCTCGAAACAGAGAGGAGCTCAATGAATATTCTGACAACGGTGACGATTCATTCTATATTTACGTTTCCCTTAAGCTGCAATATGGCAAACTCATAGTTCACTATCAAGATTTCTTTGACCGTCAGCTTTGTTAGACAAACCTTAATAGTGAACTATGAGTTTGTCATTTGCAGTCGAAGGGAAACGTAATACCATGAATCATCAACCGTTGCCAAGTTGAAACTGAAGACCGTGGAAACTCATTGGATGGCGGATATTCATTGAAAGGTTTAATAAATTTTCTAATGTTTTAATGATTCAGTGTAGTAAACTGTTACCTTTATTGAATTTTAGCTTTTGTTGAATGAACGTGTTGACTGAATGATCATTAATGAATGGTTTATTGAATGTTATCTTTTATTGAATGAATGTGTGTATCGACAGAAACAATGGTTTAGTGAATGTTAGCATTTATTGAATGAATAATGGATGAAAGTTCATGATAAAATATGGATGAATTTGTACATATTTGTTTTTTTCGAGTGCATGTATTGGGTATGGGGAATTGAGAGTGATGTGAGGGGGGGAAGGGGCCATAAGAGCTTCCACCTACACGTGATTCGCCCTGTTCAGTAGAGAATATGAAATTATTCTCGAAACAGAGAGGAGCTCAATGAATGGCTACAATGCTGGTTTTCTACAACCCAAAACCCTAACTACATGCAATCTCAATATTAATGACTACCAACCACCTACTGGTTCTGATTTAATAAAAATGAGTTTTTTACATTAAGTAACTACCCATTAACTATCTAATGAGCCTTATTCAAAGAATATGATCTCATACATGAATATACAAACTCCTCAGTATACCAAATTAGAGAAGTTAGGTAAGAGTACCTTAACATAATGGAAGCACACTACCATATCTTTGTGACGAATATGCCACAATGTTACATAACTTCCTAGTCCTTTTATTCTAGTACGTGGAAAGCCTGTAGTCCATAAAGTAAGTTCCATAGACACTAGCACTTGAGACTTGGAGTACAATCTTTTGTGCCACCTTAATAGGCACCCACTAGCTTGTAGGTCCACTTGAATAATGATTGACTCCGCTGCTTAATACAATGACTCTAATACAATGGCTTTATTACAACGGCTCTATTCCCTTAGGCTACTCCGTTGCTAATACAATGGGAAGAGCATAATGGGATTCTTAGTTATATATATATGTAATTATTCTACATATTTCCACAATAGAGATAGAATATATGGATTTCCTGCAGTATGAAAAATTTTATTTGAAAAATGCTATTTTGAAAAAAAAAATGTAATGGGTGGTCACTTAACCGACACTCTAAACCGACGAAGGTATGGTAATATCCGATGGTTTTGCAATAATACCGATGGATCGGAACATCGGATTCCATTTTTTTTGTATGGCATACTCGTCGCTTAACCGACAACCCAATCCGACGACCGTACGGTAATAGCCGACAGTTTTGCAATACGACCGACGACTTAGAACGTCAGATTCCTTTTTTTTGTATGGCATACCCATCGCTTAATCGACGACTAAACCGACGCATAATCGATGGCGAAAGATGGTAATCCGACTACCTGTGGAGCTTGAGGAATTCGGTTAACCGACATGTTTTGTAGTCTAATATCCCACCGACGATAAAAAAAGACTGGAATTGTCGGATAGTCGACCATAGGTTGTAGCAAATTCGACTTTTTAGCCGTCGGATTTTGGGTCAAAAAAACTTAGTGCCGTAAATTGCTGGTAGGGTTTTCCCCCAGCCATCTGCTGGTAGGGGTTTCCCCCAACCATCTGATGGTAGGGATTTCCCCCAGCCATCTATTGTTGTGTGAAAGTGTTGTTGAAATTCCCCCATCCAAATGAAAGTGGGTTAGTACTTTTAACGTTTGTCCACTGAGGCTGGGTATTAGCCCCTCCATATTGTTGATTAACGATGTTACCCCGTCCTTTTGAAAATAGAGAAAAAGGGGTGTTTCCTGCAGGTACATTACCTTGATTCATATTGTAGCCTGCAAAGGCATTAAAACCAGGGGTAATCGAGTTGGACGGCGCGGTCATGGTACTCATGAAAGGCATAGTTGAAGAGGCATTTGGCCCTACATTTGGTGTGGAAATCCAAGTACTAGGTATATGATATGGCTATTGAGTTGTAGGAGGTGGACCGACATTCACTGTATTACTAGGTCCAAAAGTAGGAGTAGAGGTGGATGCCAAAGTTGTTGAACTCGGCATGCCTAACGTACCGGTACTAAAAATGAAAGACGGAGTTGAGATAGTGATTAACTGAGTCGAACTCGGTATAACAGTGGAGGTCATATTTACAGTATTTGTGTTCATACCTATTGTGGGAGTCTATGGAACTCCCTATTTGCCTCCTGTATTAGTCATAATATGCCCAGGTGTGAACAAATATGCAGTATAATCAGGTTGCTGGAAACTAACGGGTATCAGAAGCGAAATGTTAGAATCAGTCAAAGGAGGATTAAAAGGAGTATTAAACTCACCACAAGTGAGATCCACAATCTCGACTGTATTAAAAGCTTGTTGATCTGGAGTCCCAGGTTGTGGTTCCTCAGGAACCTCTATTTCACCAGTAGTTTCCAAAGGAACACTGGAGTTTGTCCTCTGTCGTCCATGTGGTGGTAGTGGTTCCACTCTAAGTGGGAGAAGGTTTTGCCACCTTCTATACCTACGAAGTTGTTGGTCTTCCACGATTATATATAAAAATAAAACTAAGCAAAAACCTAGTGGCCACTAAGACTAGGGGCAAAAAGCATTCCACTACAAAAAATCCTAAGTATGCAAACTAGGCAAACAAGATGCCTTCTGGAGAAGAGTCTTGGATGATGAGGCCAGAACAGATCAACGAAGGAAGAAGAATAGTTACTCGGGGTCCATAATACAATGACTAAAGGTGCAAGCGCTGGAATCACCCAACCGCCCTCCCAAAGACCTGCAAGGTATTTCATCCCATGTGTGTCCTAGGTACAACAACTATAATCCCCTGCTGTCACCTATGTATGATCCTATAGGTCTGATACTAAGGCTACCATAAGTATGAAATATCCTAGGGGTACAGTCGTCAGCCTGATCAAAATGCGTGGGTAGGGTAACAAATCCCGAAGTCCAGATGGACCCCCATACGTGAATCGACCCTAGTTTATGGTTGAAGGGAAAGTGAGGAGATATCCTCAACAAATCCGATCTTCCACGGCCTCGTGCTTAGCTCTGGTTTTAGTAGAGTTTCCTAGGAATATTTGATACAAATGGGTTTACCTATATGACAGTTGCACTAGGATTTTATAGTAATGAAACAAGCTTCGAGTAGTTTAAGGTGTTTTAAGCTTGAAACTCTAGCCTAGACTAGTTGGTGTCGTGTATCCCTAGAAAGAAAATCGTTTCTAATTGATTTTATTAAGATTATTTTTAAGGTTACTTTTTACTCAGTGGGGTAGTGCATTGTGTGATGTGGTTGCAACAGAAAGTAAAGTGCATGAAATGAAACAACTTTCAACAAAAAAAAGACTTTTTATTTTTCATTTTATATCCTTTCCAAAATGAAGAGTAAGCAAACCGAAACAAAGATTTCTTTTTGTTTTCTTTACAAATTCTGAACAAAGTAAACTATGCTACTCTGCAAAGATTATAAGCCTCACTACTCTAAGCTACCAAACTTATTTTGCTTTTTCTGTTATATATGAACCAAAAAGAACTTGAAAGTGGAAGCAAGTAAGACCTACAAAAGATGTGCAAGTATGGCAAAATGACTCTAAAGTTCACAACAATCGAATCAATGATCCTACAAAGACTTGTCCTACAAGTTTTTTTCAAAGTAAAAATCTCTTAAACTTGGAAACAAAGTGGGGAGAAAACAAGGATGAAAGATGCTTACAACTGGAAATCAAACTTAGAAGAATGCTCCAAAGCACCAAACCCTAAACAAGAGCACTAAGCCAAGTAGTAGGTAGGAAAGGGAACTAAAGACAACCTTACTAGCACAAAGGCTCAAAGGTGAAGCAAACTAAAGTACTTCAAACTCACTTAATACTAGAAATGACAGCGAGGTCAAGAAATGTCGGGACTCAAAAATATTTGTAAGGCACCCCAAAGGCTCCAAAAAATGGGTCAAAACCCTAAATCAAAGGATGAGACACCCAAAGAGCTTACAAGTGTTGCAACAAACAACAAATGCTAAACACAAAGGTTTGTATACCTGCAACACACTACTAGGGTATGGACGAGCAGCTATGTTCACTAAGGAACCATGCACGGTCTCCAAAAAGAGTCACAAACGAACAAGACACTTCAAAAGCAGTCAAGTGACCAATAGATGACCTAAGGGACTCAAAAGGGGCTGAAGAGACTCAAAGATAGACTACAAACCTCAAAGACCAGTTAAGAAGGCCAATAACAAAGTTAGAAACCAAACCAAAACAGGTGGAAAACCAAACCTTACATCAAACAGAGAACTACAGGAATGTGCCCTACTATGCAGTAGGAAAACTAGCGCACTCTGGAAGGTGTGTGCTACTGTGTAGTAGATAAACTAGTGCACAAACTCATGTATGCGGTACTATAGGTACAATAGAGTAGCGCACTTGCCAGGAAAGGTCAGAAATCAGGCTTTGTAGAGGTGTAAAAGGCTGAGTCAAACAAAAGACAATAGGTAGGGATGTCCTGCAAGGCCCCTCAGAGGATTAAAGGGATCAAAAAGTACTAGAAAGACAACAAAATGTGTTTCCTAGAGCATAAAAACAACCAGCTCCCCAGCAGAGTCGCCAGTCTGTTGTTTGGGAAATTCACCCTACAGTGAGGAAAGGGACACTATCAACTTAAGGGGAGACAGGTAAACAAAATGATTACGCTACAGAAACATCTATAAATGGAAATAGATCAAAGATCTTGAAGACATACCTTATTACTGACGTTTGATCCTAGCTTTGCTCGATCTTGCGCTCAATCTTCAACTTGATCTTCCACTTCAATAGACCCGCAACATAAAGATACCTTCCTCAGTGTATCTTGACTGATATAAAGATGATAAAATTGAAATGCAATTCATACATCAAGAACAATCAAGCATTTAACCAAATAAATACACAATCCATTAGCCATTATATTTGGGACAGAAAGGAATGTTTCAAACTTTATTTCAAAAGCATATAATGATTACAAGTTATACTTGATCAATGCAGCATGCTTGTGCAACTGGATTCTGGGCTCCTGCTCATCTCTGACTTGAAATATTCCAGCATAACAACCCTTCATACAAACTTCTCTTCTTATGAATGAGAATCTCCACAATGTCTCTCTATGTATCTATATATAACACCTCTCCTCAATCCTCCTTGTATTTATAGGACAAGGAAGGCAGTTTAGATCGAGAGGTGGTTGTAATGGAAGTTGGGGAAGTTGCAGAACCAACTACAACTAATCCCAATTAATCAAATTAATATATTTTTGATCATATTTTAAGGTGTGCACGAGTTTTTCACAGTGGAGTAGCGCACAGTACGCAACTTCAGTGTTTAACAACTAGTGTTCGTAACTTTTTGAGGGTGTGCGCTAATTTACTGAAGTGGAGTAGCGCACAACAGGAGGTGTACGCTACTATTGCCTTGTGGAGTAGAGCATGAGCGTTGGTTTGCTGAAGTAGAGTAGGGCACAGCTCAAAACATGAGGCTTTTCATAGTTTTGCTAGCTTGCAGAAGCGTAAGTCAGGTCAAGGTATCATCCAAGGTCATCATGCTCTTCAATCCAAGTTATCCTTTTGTGTGATCGACAGCTCAAGGTGATCATGGACGGAGAAGTGCAGATTTGACCTATAACAAACATCGAGTTCATAGAAGAGATAGCCCCATTGAACAGATTGCAACCAATTTGGAACAAGTAGATAAGTAGTTGTAAGAGAAACTGGTTCATCAAATGTGCAAGAAGGATCATCTGCCACCATATTGTCCTTACCCTTCTGGTAAGTGGTCGCATAGTCATAACCCATGAGTTGGATAACCCATCTCAGGTGTGCTAGGGAGGAGACCCATTGCTCCAGGAATATTTCCAGACTCTGGAGATCAATCTTGATGCATAAATAATTCCCCAATAGGGATGGTTGCCACTTCTATATTGCATGCAAAATAGACATCATGTCCTGCTGAGATGTAGATGTGGCTAAATGCTTACCAGAAAGGCCTGTTGAAGGCCGCAATCCCACTGGTGTAACAAAGACACCTGCATATCTATCCAAGGAAGTAGTGAGGACTATCAGTGGGTGCATTTGAATGGAATGGAGCTGAGCGATGACACCATGTGAATTCTTCTTAAGGATCTTTTCCAAGTGATGTGAAATGATGATGTGGAGAAACCCTAGTTGTAAGCCCGTAAATTTGTGTTGTGTCCCATTGACTGAAAAATGCATCCAAAGTTCAGCAAAATCCCATAAGATGGGGCCAAGTGTGCATAACCATTGAACGCCCAAAACCACATCACATCCACCTAAGCACAAGGTGAACATGTCAGAGTGCAGGTTATAATCTTCCATAGGGATACACACATTGTGACAATTCCCCTTGCAAGGTAAGGTGCCACCATTGGCAACCATGACTTCAAAGTTGGAGCAAGGATGGACAAAACAATCAGCCTATTTGGTAGTCCGAGGGTCAATGAAGTTATGAGTGATACCAGAATCAATGAGTATCGTAAGAGGCAGCTTCTTGAAGTATCCCCTAACCCGCATTCTTTGTGGGGTGGTGATGCCGGTTAAAGCATGTAGAGAGATCTCGGGTGGGTCATCCTGAGATGGGGTGTCAATAGGCGGGTGCTGAATGTCGACCTGATCATCTATTGTATTGGGAGTTTCTTGACCAAGTTCAGAGGCAGGCGGAGAATCCACATACAAGAGATAGAGATTTTGTTGAACACATGTATGCCCCCGAGTGAATTTCTCATCACAATTATAACAAAGCCCTTTTTCTCGGCATGCCTACATCTCTGTTTCAGACAAATGCTTGATAGTAGTTGGTCGAGGAACATGCGTGATGGGAGGTCATTGGGAACCCATATTTCTGAAGGGAACAAAGGTGGTTTTGGAGTGTTGTTGAGCTGTGATCTTGTCCTCTGCCAACTTAGCCAAGCCTAAGACTTCCATCATTGTGTTGGGACAAAACATTTTTACCTATGAGCAGATTTCATCCTTGAGACCACTGATAAAACAACTCCTGTAGAATTCATCAGACAATCCTTCTGTGTGATTGGCCAGTTTCTCAAATTCTGTCTGATACTCTCTCACTGTGCCAATTTGGTGAAGTTTAGTGAGTGCTCGTGTGAAGTCATCAAAAGCAATAGGACCAAATCATGGCAAAATGAGTTGGCAAAAATCTGTTCAGTTTGGCTCGGGATGAGCTGTGATGTACCAACGGTACCATTGAAGGGCTTCCTGTTCCAAATGAAAGGATGCAAGTGGAACTTTCTGGACATCAAAAGTATTATGCAGACTAAAATATTGTTCTTCTCGGTATATCCATCTAGTCAGATCAGTACCATTGAAGCGAGGAAAATCAAGCTTCGACCCACGAAAATTGCTAGAAGAAGAGAACCCGGTGGCTGCAAAAGATTCTGACTGTCAGTTATTGTTCATAGCTGAATGCTGAAGATGGAGGCTGAGAAATTTTTCATCCAGATCTTGGCGTTTGGTTTGGATGGCTGCAAGTGCTTCCTCCATGGTGTGTGCTCCTGCACGGGTGACAACCATAACTAGGGTTTTTTTTGTGTTTTTTTTTTTTTTGGGGGGGGGGGAATGGGTTGAAAAACACCAGTAGAAGCTGATTTAGTAAAGGTAAATTTGGATTGGGGAAAAAATATGATGGTTAATTGGGGTTTGACTAGATTTTGGACAATGTCGAAAGGATAAGAAAACAGAAAAGGGGGATTTCAGGAACAGGGTGAAAGAATGAGAAAATTTGGCAAAGAGAGACAAAGAAGCAGAATTAGGAAATGAACTCTGTGGTAAAATTTGGAGGTGATCGGGTGAAAATCAAAGAAGTTATGGAAAACCCTAAAAATAGACAAATGTGAGTTTTTGGGTGTTGGGAAGTGGAATTTGGGATAGGGTCCTCAGGAATGAAATATGTAGAATGGGATTGTAGGAGTGTCAGAGAAGTTTCAAGGGAAACAGAGTTAAAACAAGGGAGATATGGAGGAAAAACATAATTTTATAACAATAGGGAAGGGATCGGCAATAGATGGATATGAAATGACAGCGAATGGATCGAAAACAGCTAGATCTAGAACATGTTTCAGAATAGATCTAGAACGACTTTCAGAATGGATCTCAAATGGTTGGATATGGAACAGCTTGGAATGGATCTGAAACAACGCGGAAGTGATCGATAACAGTTCAGCTGAAAATAGATATGGAACCCAAGTATGTTCGGCTTCCTAATAGTTTAGGTGTTTCACTCGGCCACCAATGCTGTCTGACGGATTGTGTATTGGGGCTGTACCCCTCACTCCACGGCTTAGGTAAAACTGATAACCACTTTGCCACAAACAACAACTCTTGGTTTACCTCACGGGTGGGAACTAGTCAATCAGGTAGGGGTCATTGCCCTTTTCCCTGGCAGGTCCTCTCAATGGGCTAGCTACTTTGGGGTTCCTGTGGTACTCCTCATAATGATTTTTTGGGCTTATTCCCAAGTACTTCCCATAGTTTAGCGGATAGGGATTATTCCCAGATCCGAATTTGCAACAGATGCGAAAAACAAAATTGGAAGAAATTCCACCCAACGAACCCAAGAAAGTGCTCTGATACCAGATGTGAAGAACCTACAACAATTAATTAATTAAAATACATGATATAGCAGTAATAATAGAACTCATAATCACTTTTATATTGATCGTAGGCCACTTCGAGGGGGTAACCTCCTTTGAGCAAGCTCAATACAAATAACTTCACAGTGCCTTCATAGGCCTCAACACACACTTATATACTAAGTCTAGGTGCCAATACTATGAGTCAAAACCATGGGCCAATACAAACTATGGATCAAAAAAACTATGGACGACTTACAAAGCATATGCGCCAACAACAATAACACAAACTATGGATCAACAAATAATATGGGACGACTTACAAAGCATATGCATCCAACAACAACATACTAACAAAGTAAAGACATGGGTTCCTAACACCTTCGAACCTGGAATATAATCTGCATGATGCGTAGTTGTTTGCTATTTAGATTACCGATGACTATTATAAAGACATCATATACTTTTTTACTACTGGGTTAGCACCCATAGAGTTTACTATGTAGCAAAAGAAGTAGCTCGTAGTAAGAGCAGTAGACTTCACTTTAATAGTCGGACAACTGTACAAGTTGGGGCCGGATGAAGTACTGCGCAGATGTGTATTGGAGCATGAGAATCCAGTCATATTGGTTGATGCCCATTTAGGAGCAGCAGGAGGTCACTACGCAGGACGAGCCACTGCGCAGAAGATACTGTAGGTAGGGCTATGGTGGCCTACTATTCACAAGGATGCAAAGGAATATTTCGAGAGCTGTGATGTCTGTCAAAGGATAGGAAGTCCATCGCGAAGAGATGAGATTCCATTGAATCCACAGTTGACATTACAGGAATTTGAGAAATGGGCCATTGATAATGTGGGACCAATAAACCCACCAGGGAAGAGAGCTGGTGCAAGGTACATTATTACTACAACTGACTACCTCACCAGATGGGCAGAAGTGAAGCCAATTAAGGACTGTAGTGTAGGTACTGCCACACAGTTCATTTTTGAAGACATCCTTACAAGGTTTGGATGCCCAAATATTTTGATGAGTGACTAGGGCACTCACTTTCTGAACATGACTATTAAGACATTGAGAGAAGAGTTCAACATTCATCATTAGATAAGTACACCATATCACCCGAAAGAAAATGGAACTGTTGAACCATTCAATAAGGTACTGGAGAATACGCTTACTAAGGGCAATGTGAATAGGGATGACTGGGAGCTGCGCATTCCAGTCGTTTTATGGGCATATAGAACTACTTGTAAGAAGTTGACTGGCCATACACCTTTTAGGATAGCCAATGGACAGGAAGCAATAATGCCAATGGAGTACATTGTTCCCATCTTAAGAATAGCTGCATTTACAGGCATGGCAGATCGCGAGGCACTAGAAGAGAGGCTTCTACACTTGGTTGGTCTGGAGGAGGATCGCTTCATCGTAGGATTTCACCAACAAGTACAGAATGAAAGAGAAAAAACATGGCATGATTGCCACATAAAAAACAATACTTTTCAGGTAGGTGATCTAGTCCTCCTGTATGATAGCAAGTTTATGAAGTTTCCTGGAAAGTTTAAGATGCATTGGCTTGGCCCATATACTATTGTACATGTTATTAATGGTGGCGCAACTTAGTTAGCCACATTAGCAGGAGATAACTTGCCAGGTTTAATCAATGGAAGCAGAATAAAACCCTATCAGGATAGTCCTGGTTTAATCAATGGAAGCATAATAAAACCCTATCGGAATAAGGAAATTTCTAAGTGCCAAGTAGATTTGAAACTGGGCACTAGAAAGGGGACAGATTCTATACACAAAGAGTGATGATGAAAGTGTATATCCGCGCAGCATTTGTAGAGAAGTGAAGCTGCGCCAAAAAAAAAATGAATAGAGAAAAAGAAAAGAAGGAACCGCGTAGTTGCGAAGCTCAAAAAGCAACTGTGAAGATCAAGTTGAACGGGAGAGGTAGCTGAGTTCAAAAGAAAGAAAATAGGCACCACAAAGTAACTGTGCAGGAGTTATAGCGACTGCCGCGCAGTTCGATGCAACCATCCAGAAAAATAGTCGTTACAATTTCGGTCGAAAACAGCCATTACACAGTGCTTTTGCCAGCGATCGCTTGGGCATTTAACGCAAAAATAACTGTTTTGAATGAGTAATGAAGGAATCCACCCGATTTGGCCGACATATACCACATTTAAGGCTTATCTATCCATTGAAGGGCGCGGGGGAGGTCAACTGTGCCTATAAATGTTGCTGCATTCGGACTCGCGGGCGTTACCAAACCCTTAGAATTTTCTTGCGAGCACTACTTTGCAAGTTGTTTTCAGCAAGCTATCCGAAATCTTGTTGAGCTCCATCCATTGAATGTCTAAGAGGTCTTCTATTGAGGAAGAGTTCACGGTCCAGGAGACTGTGAAGGTATTCAAATACGGAGATCCCCAGCCAATAAAATTGTCATAGAACAAGGACAAGCTTCCAAAATATCACCGAGACACGCTCCAACAATGGAAGACAAAGGAAAAGGCCCAGTCGAGCCGAAAATGAAGCAACCAAATATGAGTTTTACAGTTTCACAGCCGCCGATAGCTTATAGGGATATACCATTGAAGCTTATTCCTGACTATATCTCACCGTGTGCACTAGATGCACCAGTCTTCAAGCTAATGAAGAATTCCAAATACGAGATACCACTCTCGCTGATATCAAAGCATGTCAAGGTGGACACAAATTTATTGGGAAAGATCCCATAATGTAACTAGGAAGACTATGATCTGCTTCAGATGCAGAGGGAGCCCAATGAACCTAGGTTCCCATAGTTCTAGCCCGACTAGTACATGTGCTGGAAGAAAGTCATAAAAGGAAACCTTACCATGGTTGCAGAGAGCTGGTTATCCGGAGTAGTCCTGTCGGGACTGCTCAATCTATTGAGACTCCCACAGTTTGACAGAACGCCAGAGTTAAATGTGGTGGTGCGAACTCTGATGTCGTGCATCCACTAAGGATATTTGTGGCTCGACTACAATATCAACGTAGCCATTGTCATAATCCATGGGATCACGGGATTGAGCAAAAGAGGTAAAGACCCGAAGTAGTTATTCCAAGGGAAAAGCAAGGACAAAGAAGTGGCGGCGAAGATGAATAAAACTCAAACCATAATCAAAGGAAATAGAGGCTTTCAGATGGACGACATAGATGATAAGGCAATGTGGTTTGTCATGCAACTCTTAGCTAGCAATATTCTCAGAAAAGGCGGGCATTTGGAGGTACCTGTAGGCGCAGTCCTACTTGGTGCCGCACTCACGAAGGGTGAACGATTCAACTGGTGTCAATACCTATTGAATGAGTTCCTCGAGGAACTAAATGACACAGAAATCAATGGCAAAAATTTCCATTTTACTTGGTTAATAGTGTTGATCACCTTCATAGGGTGGAAGGAGCTGAAGGATTACGTTGACGTAATCACCGACAACAATGACTGCAGAGGAGCCCTCTATTCAAACCTTTTGGCAAAGTTGAACTCACAAAGGCAGCACGCGACAGCTGAGGTCTTCTACGCCTATTATGACTAGCTGCGCGAAACCATCATGCTCACACCACAGATAACAAAGCAGGTAACGAGTAAGAATATTTGCACTGTATGTTTGTTTTCAGACATGCATTGCATTCACATTTCAACCAAAGCATAGAAGTAGAATACTGAATGGTTTGTAGGAAGATACCATATGTATGAAGATGATATTGATAGCATCATGAGGGAATGGATTGCTGAGTTTCGAGTCGAAATTGTGGATATCCAAACTGACTCCGGCATGGACAAACCCATTCCATGTCCCATTACTAAAGAAAAAGAGACGGGAAAAAGGAAGGAAGCTGAGAGTCCTACACAACCAAAGAAAGCGAGGAAGAAACATAAAGACATTAAAGGCCCATCAAATGTGGTACTCCATGATGATGATTATTAAATGATCGTGGTCAAGGTCATGGAGCAGATGGAAGATCTGATGACCGACAAGGAGAAAAAGGAAAAAGTGATTCAGGAAAGTCTACAGAAGAATTTGACCATGCTGCAGGGAATTAAAGAAAAAATTGAAGAAGTACACAAAATATTACCCTTGCCGCGGGACTCAGAGTCCTAAGGGAAGTCAGGAGGAACTTCACAGCAGCAGATGCCACAGCTAGCCATGACTGTGCTTGTGAAGTCCCTCATTGTCCATCTTGATCCCTTAAGTGTAAGACTGCCATTTCCAGAACAAATAATGTTGGACACGAAGGACGTAGAGCGTGTGGAGATCTATATTGCGAAGATACCACTTCCTGGTCTACACTATTTGCATCTGTAGGTTGTCAAAGAAATGCATGAGAGAACTACCAATGCGCTGAAATGACACACTGAGCTGCAAACAACTAATAAGTAGTTGGAGGAATCTAGCTCGAGGAGAGCTATGGAGTTGCAGGATGAGCATGATCGACGGAAAAGGATAGAATCCACGATCACTGTGGTCGCAGATGATATATCAGAATGTGATGTACAAATAAACCCAACTAACAATGTTGTTAAGATCGACGAAACGGTTAACGATCTTAAGGCAGAGATTCGAGATATGTAGATCAGCCATGAAGCTAAGGTTGCTTCCTTGGACGTACAAGTTAACCCGCAGACTCCACCAGATCAGAAGCAGTTAAGAGTGAAGGAAGTGAAGGCTACAACATAGAGTATAGCTGCCAAGGTGGCTAAGGGCTAAAGTTTTTATGATGTAGCGTCGAAGGAATTCACTGCCCTCGAAGAGGATCCAAGGTTGCTGGAAGTAAAGAACACTGTTAAAGATAAGAAAGCATCATTAGAATAGTTGGATGTAGAAGTTAAAGCCTTTCTACCAAGAGAAAGACTCCAGAGGTACCAAGAAGTCAACATGCTGAAAAACGAAGTGCAAGCCTTAAGAGAAAAAGAAACTGAAATGGGAGATAAATCGCAACCCTCACTAGAGGTAGCCCACATGATCTTGCAGGAGATCGAGGAGAAGTTAAAGGAGTTGCGCGAAGGTCAAGAATAGGTGGAAGGACAATTCAATGATGAAATAACACCTGAGATGCTTGAAACCGTGAAGCAAGTCGAACAAGACACTAAGGAAGCAGTTAAAAAGTTGATTTTCACATACAACGAGTTCGCTGTGAAGCTATCTCCACAAGTAGAAGAATAGCTAGGAGAAGTCGAATTTGAAGGTGGCTTGCGGATGAACCACATGTAAGTGTTAGGGGCCTGTCCCAAGTGGGGAATTTTGAGCAAGTCATATTTTGGAATTGCGGGGCTAAGCGCAGTTCAGTTGAAGGATTTTTGGAGAAGTCAGTTTTGGGATGCTGTGAAGTAGAGTGCAACACAACGTCGAAAGAGCTGCAAAGTCCAACGTTGGGAGGAGTACATTGCTGCAATGTGTCCAGTCTACGAAGATCTGGAAAATTAAAGTATTGGACAAAAGATGGCACGTATTCCGGTTAGATTATTGATGGTTTATTTTTGGTAAAGATGCTCCAGGAGCACCAAGTGTCGGGTAGGAGCAATGCGGAAGGAAAGCGTCTGGTCGCACATGTGAAAGAACCACCACGCAAACCAATCGCCCAAGACCATTAGAGGAAGAATGGATCGGTGAAAGAAAACTGTTGGTGTGCATGCGATAGGAAGGCCAATAGCGACATGAAGCATGCATGGAAGATGGCCATGATGGAAGATTCGCTACAAGAAACCAACAATTCGGTTTCCTAAAAACTGTGACAGTTTTGTAAAGCTAACGATTTTTGCTTGTGGATTGTAAAGAAATGACCTACGTGCATGATCTATAAATAAGGCATATTTTTTATGGGAAAGGGTTAATCTCTCATTTTTTGTTGTTGCTTGGGCTAATACTCGTTGTTGAATAGATCTCTGTTGAGAGAAAATTTTGTAAATACTCTGCAAGCTGTGTGCACAGAGGCCTATTGAGAGAGAAGAGCATATGCAGATGAGTGCACAAACAAGAACTGTTGTACCCTTCCCAAAGACTAATGAAAAATCAATTCTTTTGGACGTAGCCTCCATCCTGGGGGTGAACCACATTAAATCCTATGTAGTGTGACTGCTTATGTGTTTGCATTCACTTATTTTCTTACAGTTGTGCTTGAATTCTCATTTATCAGATGATATGTTAATTCTTTTGTATGTATTCGCCACGGGAATAATATGTTAAGTAGTACATGAATGGATGAATGTTGAATGCACAGTATGTTAAAATTCAATATGCTAAGACAGAAAATAGCAGCATTACATTCCATTTCACAATAATAGCATATACAGGATCACTGAAGAAACAACAAGCACAGCATAAACACAAGAGACAGAGATTTATCCTGGGAAACCCTCATGGGGTAGAAAACCCAGCAAAGCTTCCTCAATATAGATGACCAGCAATATACAAAGATGAAACCCTGAGACATGATCTCCTCCTCCACAATAGCAGACCTCTCCTCCACAAGTGTGCTATCCTCAAGTGAGTGAATGTGTATAATGAGGAACACACCTCCTCTATTTATACACTACTCTGATATGTATTTTACACAAGTACATGTAGGCTCGTATTTAACCATTAGGTTAAATACCCCATTATAACTGACTGGGCCGACCCCTCTAGGGTGGTCTAATAACCCTTTGACCCACATAACACATACAGGGCCGACCCCCACTAGGGAAGTCTAATAACCCAAGTTACCACATTCCGACGGAGGAATAAACATCTCCGGATATACAATAAGATCTTCACGGAGGAATGAATCATCTCCGGAATAATAAAGTACAAATATAATATTCTTTGAAGTTACAATATCTCAACACTCCCCCTTAACGAGAAGGATATTATAACAGCATCTGCACGAGCAAGGAGTCATCAACATCATACATGATACATCTATAAATCATTGGAAGCTTTCTCAACATCATCAGTAACTCAACCAGTTACTGGAATATCTTCAATACTGGAACATCAACATCTTCAGTACTGAGTCTTTATCTTCTGCAGCACTCAAACAGCTACAGCAACATCAATATCTGAATCCTCACGATTGTCAGCATCGCCATCACACGATCATCAGCATCGTCATCACATGATCAACAACATCGTCATCTCACTATCATCAACATCGTCATCACACGATCATCAACATCGTCATCTCACGATCATCAGCATCGTCATCACACGATCATCAGCATCGTCATCTCATGATCATCAGCATCGTCATCATACGATCATCAGCATCGTCATCTCACGATCATCAGCATCGTCATCACACGATCATTAGCATCGTCATCTTACGATCATCCGCATCGTTATCTCACGATCATCAGCATTGTCATATCATCTCGATCTACAGCATCTGGATCATCTCGATCTACAGCATCTGGATCATCATGATCTACAACATCTGGATCATCTCGATCTACAGCATCTGGATCATCTCGATCTATAACATCTGGATCATCTCGATCTACAGCATCTGGATCATCTCATCTACAGCATCTGGATCATCTCGATCTACACCATCTGGATCATCTCGATCTACACCATCTGGATCATCTCGATCTACACCATCTGGATCATCTCGATCTACAGCATCTGGATCATCACGATCTACAGCATCTGGATCATCACGATCTACAGCATCTGGATCATCTCGATCTACAGCATCTAGATCATCTCGATCTACAGCATCTGGATCATCTCAATCTACAACATAAGTATCCTCAACCATACAAGTACATTAATCAATACATGTATCATCAAAAGTATGTATTCTCACCAATACATCTATCATCAAAACATGTATTCTTACTAATACATATATCATCAAAAGCATGTATTCTCACTAATACATCTATCATCAAAAGCATGTATTCTCACTAATACATCTATCATCAAAAGCATGTACTCTCACTAATACATCTATCATCAAAAGCATGTATTCTCACTAATACATCTATCAATACAAGTATCCACACTGATACAAGTATACACAACAGCAGCATACCCTACAACACACATGATCCAATTACGGGATGGTCAATCCCTCTCACTTTAGGACATAGGTCCAAGGATGATACAATCCTGATCCACTTATGGGATGATCAATCCCTCTCAATTTAAGACATCTCTCATGTCTATGGATGATGCAATCCAGATCAACTTACAGGATGATCAATCCTTATCCTTTTAAGACACCTTACCATGTCTAGGGACGATGCAATCCCAATCTACTTACAAGATGATTAGTCCTTATCACTTTAAGACACCTCACCATGTCTAGGGATGATGCAATCCCAATCTACTTACAGGATGATTAGTCCTTATCACTTTAAGACACCTCACCATGTCTAGGGACGATGCAATCCCAATCTACTTATAGGATGATTAGTCCTTATCACTTTAAGACACCTCACCATGTCTAGGGACGATGCAATCCCAATCTACTTACAGGATGATTAGTCCTTATCACTTTAAGACACTTCACCATGTCTAGGGACGATGCAATCCCAATCTACTTACAGGAGGATTAGTCCTTATCACTTTAAGACACCTCACCATGTCTAGGGACGATGCAATCCCAATCTACTTACAGGATGATTAGTCCTTATCACTTTAACACAAGTCTCATGTCTAGGGACGATGCAATCCCATCACGTACATTTTGAACCCAGTTCATGGACGATGCAGTCCTCACGTACATTTTGAACCCAGTTCATGGACGATGCAGTCCTCACGTACATTTTGAACCCAGTTCATGGACGATGCAGTCCTCACGTACATTTTGAACCCAGTTCATGGACGATGCAGTCCTCACGTACATTTTGAACCCAGTTCATGGACGATGCAGTCCTCACGTACATTTTGAACCCAGTTCATGGACGATGCAGTCCTCACGTACATTTTGAACCCAGTTCATGGACGATGCAGTCCTCACGTACATTTTGAACCCAGTTCATGGACGATGCAGTCCTCACGTACATTTTGAACCCAGTTCATGGACGATGCAGTCCTCACGTACATTTTGAACCCAGTTCATGGACGATGCAGTCCTCACGTACATTTTGAACCCAGTTCATGGACGATGCAGTCCTCACGTACATTTTGAACTATCAGTTCAGGGACGATGCAGTCCTATCCTCTATTCTCGGAGACCTCACGTCTACGGCTCTCTTTAGGACTGAGAGTCCAGGGATGATCCAATCCCCTCAAGTCCATCAAGGACTTCATTCTCGGAGACCTCACGTCTACGGCTCTCTTTAGGACTGAAAGTCCAGGGATGATCCAATCCCCTCAAGTCCACCAAAGACTTCATTCTCGGAGACCTCACATCTACGGCTCTCTTTAGGACTGAAAGTCCAGGGATGATCCAATCCCCTCAACTGTCCACTAAGGACTTCATTCTCGGAGACCTTACGTCTACGGCTCTCTTTAGGACTGAAAGTCCAGGGATGATCCAATCCCCTCAACTGTCCACTAAGGACTTCATTCTCGGAGACCTCACGTCTACGGCTCTCTTTAGGACTGAAAGTCCAGGGATGATCCAATCCCTTCAACTGTCCACTAAGGACTTCATTCTCGGAGACCTCACGTCTACGGCTCTCTTTAGGACTGAAAGTCCAGAGATGATCCAATCCCCTTAACTGTCCACTAAGGACTTCATTCTCGGAGACCTTACGTCTACGGCTCTCTTTAGGACTTAAAGTCCAGGGATGATCCAATCCCCTCAACTGTCCACTAAGGACTTCATTCTCGGAGACCTCACGTCTACGGCTCTCTTTAGGACTGAAAGTCCAGGGATGATCCAATCCCTTTTCTTTCTCGGAGACACCTGTCTACGGCTCACTTTAGAACAAGTGTTCAAGGATGATACAATCCCCACATGTATTCTCATCAATATACTATCGATCCTGGGAACCCATACAGAACCTGATTCATACTTTTAATTGCACCATTAAGAGAATGGTCTTATCTAGCCACTTGGAGCAAACATCTCATCATGATTCTCTTCCTCTTTCTAAGAGAATCTTCTAGCCACAAGCCTTCTATATTTTGTTTGATTTGTAAATCTTCTTGTTGAACATCCATCACTTGTTCGGTGTTCATTATTCTTCATGATCTTTCCTACAAAACAAAATTAAGTACATGATTAGTAATCCTTCATAATCATGAAATCATGATAACCTATTATGCATACAGATATCATTTACATAGTTATGCAACTATCTTGACCAATACTTTGGCACAACACTTTCCCATATCCTGTATGCATACAGTGTCTATCTAGATGCCTTCCATCTCTACCAGAACATACTATCGAGAGTGTGCACAGCTCTCAACATGTCAGCAAAGAGGTTTCATTCTAGACAAGCAACAATGGAATGTTTGTCCAACTTACCAATCATATGCATATTAGTAGTATAATGTTCAATGCTCTATGAATGTTTGCACTCAGCATGATATGTTCTAGGAATACAAATATGCATACAAGAAATATCATTTACTATTTCAAATAACAACTCAAATACTTATCTTTTATGTTTGTGTGGTTGCCTCCCGCTTGATCTTCTATATGTCCTTTGAACTTCTATTCATTCTGTACCACTGTGCATGCTCAAGTGTGCACTAGTGTCATCCTCATGATCTCATACACAAACATTCATTCATTAGTATATTCTCAAAACATTCTAATTCTAAATAATCTTGAATATGTATAGTCATGATCATTAGTATTCAGGGTTTCAAGTAAGTCTTCTTTTACTCATGCATATTCTTGTTTGATCATAGTACTCTTCTGGTTAATTAAATCATGCATAAACCCTTGATTACTAACTTTAGGAATAAGCATAACCAATCATATCAAGTATACTTATATAAGGGATCCTAACACAAGGTAAGATTCATGGGAAACATACCTGGATTAGTATACCTACTTGGTTATGTACAACATACCTAAACAATCTCTTCAATGATTTAGAGATCCTGAGCTAGAACCTGCATGTCTCATAGGTTAAGCATAATATAACAAAGTCATACATACCTCGTAAGTAGAACAAAGATTATGGATGAGTCTTTGTCTTCATGTTTTCATGGTCATGGAGCCTGATTTGTCTTTTGTGATGTACCTGTATCTTGTTAGCAGACAACCTCAACCTCACACAACACCATAATGCATTAGTACAATCATAAGTGTCAACACCCTAACCAATGAATATCTTCTATCATGCATTCATAAATTTTGTTAAGGTGATACAACAAATCTAAAATCAAGATTGTACTAACTGTAATAACATGAAGACAAACATACCATAAACTTAATCATGAACAAATCTCAAAACATACCTCGATGAGTCATACCTATCGAGATCGCTTGTAATCTCCTTATGTAAAGCCTTAGCCTTATCTCCCTCTGAAACATGAACTCCTTCACTTATGTAGGTGACCAATCCATATTCTTCTAGGATTAACCCTATCCACTTGATTTGCAAGAACTGGACCTAGAGCTGGATATGGCTTTGTCAGAGAAACCCCAAAAATTCAAACTTTGAATTTCAAACTTCCGAAAGGATAGAGATATGCGCCTTGATGAGCTGATCAAACTGATATATTCAGAATTTGAAAACTGCAAAGTTTTACTCCTCAATTTTGCCTTTGAAACTTTCGGATTCACTGGACGTGACCCTGAACTGGGGTTTGATGAAGCCCACTCTTTTGCCCCATCAAAAGGTTTGATCCAAAGCTCTAAGCTTCTATTTTTCTGAGGAGCTTCCAGCCGTGGTCACAGATTTCAAAAATTCCCATTTTTACAGAAGCCCTAATTTTCCGCTTTTCTGATCAAAGACCCGAACTAGGGTCTAATCAAGCCCGGCCTTATGCCCAACCAAAAATTCTGATCTTGGTCTCTAAATTTCTATTTTTATGAGTAGCATCCAGCCGTGGTCTCCGATTACAAAAATTCCAACTTTCTTCAAAGCCCTAAATTCCGGAAGCCATGAATGAAGGTACCAAAAAATAATTCTGTTTTGACAGAAATATGTACCTGATTGTTTCTGGTGTAACTCTGAAATTTTTGATCCACAGGGTCTGAAAAAGTTTCCTGAGATAGCTTGACCTGTTATCTTTCCATCCTGACAGGTCTGACCTCAATTGGATTCTCTGAGAGAGAGTTATGCCAAATGTCGCAACGTGACCTGTTTTGGGAAAATACAGGAGAGTGAACTTGTACGGCGTGCCACGTGTCACTGTTTGACCTTCGGCCTCTGAAAAAGTTTTCTGAGATAGCTCGGCCTGTTATCTTTCCATCCTGACAGGTCTGACCTCAATTGGATTTTCTGAGAGAGAGTTATGCCAAGTTTCGCAACGTGACCTGTTTATGGGATAATACAGGAGAGCGAACTTGTACGGAGTGCCACGTGTCACTGGTTCAACTTCGGCCTCTGAAAAAGTTTTCTGAGATAGTTCAGACTGTGTACTACCTGTCACTTTTTACTAAATTTCATTTGGAGCTTCCTAGCCCAAGATATGAGCTTTTTCCCAAGGTCACCTGATTTTGACTCAGATCTGGAAGAGGCAGAAACCCTATATTGTACAGATCATAAATCACAAAGTACAACGAATTAGAGGTTGTCCTTTGGACACAAGGTACCTGGAGATTTTATCTTAGTCCTGTAACAATGTCAGATCCGAAAACGTCTCCAAAACGGATTTATAGCGAAAGTGCTACGATGACTGGTTTTTGCTATGTAAAACCCTAACCTTCAAATTGTCGTAAGTAAAGCAAGTGTCTTTAGTGCCATACCTTGTCTTCCTTCAGGTCAGCTCTGATACCATGTTAAAATTCAATATGCTAAGACAGAAAATAGCAGCATTACATTCCATTTCACAATAATAGCATATACAGGATCACTGAAGAAACAACAAGCACAGCATAAACACAAGAGACAGAGATTTATCCTGGGAAACCCTCATGGGGTAGAAAACCCAGCAAAGCTTCCTCAATATAGATGACCAGCAATATACAAAGATGAAACCCTGAGACATGATCTCCTCCTCCACAATAGCAGACCTCTCCTCCACAAGTTTGCTATCCTCAAGTGAGTGAATGTGTATAATGAGGAACACACCTCCTCTATTTATACACTACTCTGATATGTATTTTACACAAGTACATGTAGGCTCGTATTTAACCATTAGGTTAAATACCCCATTATAACTGACTGGGCCGACCCCTCTAGGGTGGTCTAATAACCCTTTGACCCACATAACACATACAGGGCCGACCCCCACTAGGGAAGTCTAATAACCCAAGTTACCACATTCCGACGGAGGAATAAACATCTCCGGATATACAATAAGATCTTCACGGAGGAATGAATCATCTCCGGAATAATAAAGTACAAATATAATATTATTTGAAGTTACAATATCTCAACACAGTAGTTCTGAGTTAATAAATGCATAAGTCATTTGGATAAGCAGTTAAGTTGGAGAGTTCGCGTCGTGCAACTCCCTTGAAGCACAACACCAGGTGTGTGCAGAGTTGTGTATTTCGTTCCATTGCATAAGTCATAAGATTACATAATCTAAGGTAGTAGATGAATGAACAAGTGTTAAGTGAAGTCATCAGTATCGGTTAAGTTTGTAGAGGAAGTGCATAAGTCAGTTGCGTTGTCCTATCAAGTGAACACTACCGAATCGTGTAGTCTATGGATGCGCTGGTTGTGCAAGCGTTTTAGCTTGTAGAAGTATCGACTGTGACGAAGGCCATCATCATGCAGTCGTTAGTCCGTAGCGCGAGCTCCGCAGCACGCTGCGCAGTAGTTCTATTTAACAACTCATCACATCGTTGTGGAAACCTAATTCCGCAACACCCCCATAGCTTCACCTCAAGTGAGACCTTAGCATGTTTGAAGGTTGTTGCTGAAAGGGCTGGTGAGAAAGGGGTTTTGTTGCTTCCTGGAAACCGTGAAGAGCCTGGGTCTACATTGGAAACCTATAGATCAATATTTAAGCCAACATAAATTCAACTTAACTATAAAACAAGATGAAATACTGATCTAATATTTAAGCATGCATTAACAACACAAGCAAATCTACCTAGTTCCAATAATCTTGAGCAAATATTGCATCTAAATGACTTACAAAGGCTAAAAAATAGAGAATGGAAATAAATCTAACTTGAATTCTACAAAAATGTGAAAACTAAAGATAGACCACTTACAAGAAATCTTAAACATTGTAATCTACTGTTCATCCATAAGCAAATGACAAACGATCTAGAATACTTGAAATGGAACACTTATTTCGACAATCTAGCTTCACTTGAGAAGTGCAAAGTCTAAGTTATATGATCTCTAATGAATGCTTTGAAATGCTTATGTAACTCATTCACATGCCTATCAACATCAAATGATACCTATCAATACTTCAAACTAGTTGATAAAATATTAACTACAAGAAAAGCAAACTAAAATAAGTACAAGACAAGAGTTAGATGATTGGAATCAATGTTAACTTGTAATCAAAACTTATAGCAGAAAAACAAAGTATTCTTATGCTATCCCTACCGAAAATAAAACTATAATCTAAGACAGCTTGCTCAATTATGCAAGTGTAATGCAACGAATCTATAACTTGAGAAGTAAACCTATATTAAACTAAACTATGAGAACTTTAAAATACTAAAACTAATACATCTACATGAAACTCCAAATGAACCATTAAGCTTGAATTTAAAACTAATTTCTAATCTATGATACCTATTGAAATTGTAGTGCCCAAGCATGGCACGAGGTCTCTATTTCGTTTTCATGTAAATACCAAGTCTTTTTGTTTTCTAAAAAAAAAAATCATCTGTCTATGTTTCCGTTTTCTATATGTTTATATGTCTGTTTTCTATATGTTTATATGTCTCTGCAAATAAATAAACATAAACTTAAGACTTTTCATTTTAACTCTGTTCATTTAACATACATAATTTGAAAATAACAGAAAATACATTTTATTTAAGCTAACTCAGTAAAATACCTGGATCCGTAGATTGCAGTAAGATAAGAAGATTTATGTAGTGGATTCTGTAGGTTCCATTAGCAACCCGAAATGATGTGTCCACCCTGCCGATCAGCTATTATCTTGCTGACCCTAGGAAATCAACGAATTTCCTAGCCCCCGAGTCCACAGACCGATAATCTCAACAACAGCCTTGTCCTTAGTTCAATAGCCATACTGTTCAGTGATTTTTCCCCCTCCGCATTGGATTTTTCTCCCTCCTCGATTCCTCGAGTTGTCCCCATCCTCGGAATATTTCACTTCTCCATACAAATCCTCACAGTTCTCCCACAATAACCTCCCCTCCTACTTTGTTAAATCTTCCCTTAAATAGAAATTTTCCTCCTCCAAAACTTCCTTGTCACTCCACCGCCCTAGCCTACCTGGTTTTGGAAATATCAATCATTAATGCAACACCATTTTCAAGATAAAGTGATGATTATATATATATTTAAATTAAAATCCCGAGACAATTTTAAATAATATTAAAATCATAACTTCCTTGTCACTCCACCGCCCTATCCTACATGGTTTTGGAAATATCAATCATTAATGCAACACCATTTTCAAGATAAATGATGATTATATATTATTTTAAATCACCCAAGTTTCTCTCGAGTAGTGGAATTATTGACTTTCTAGTTTAGCTTTCAATTCATTTTGTTTAATAGAAGCAAGATATTTATGAATTATATTTAAACTCCCAAGACAATTTTAAACAATATTAAAATCACTCCACCACTTAGTTAAGTGTTTTAAATAATATAAATATTGTGGGACCTTTCAAGATATGAAAGGACATAAATCTTAAATGTTTATCCACATCTCGACACTAAATGGTCTAACTTGTATAAAATAAAATATTATTTAAAGATTATTCCCTCATATATCTCTTTATTTAATTTATCAATTTAATGTACCTCCTTCCATTAATATGAAAATAATCCAAATTATTTGATAATTTATTTATTTATTTATTTTTAAATCTTTCAACTTACTTGGAATGATTCGGTCAATTAATTAACTCAATAATCCATTTAATAAATTATTGGATTCACTATGGTTTATAAAATGGTTTATATAAAAAAAGACAATTATCGTTTTATTTTTATTATTAATTAAATAATAATAGTAATAACAATAATAATCAATAATAATAGTATCTAAGTTAATGGTGAATAATGAATAACAATATTAATTTGTTTAATCGATAAATGATCCAACATCAACATAGTACCTTTGTGTATTAATAAATGAAATACTCTTAATGGTTTAATTAATCATGATCAATAATTAAATAGTACACTCTTCGAGTGTTAATGTTTAACTGTTATACTTCATATTGACTTCATACTGACGTTATACTTCATATTGACTTCATATATTGGCTTCATATTGACGACATCTTCACTTGAGTATACTTACAATTGAAGAAACTTATTTTAATTGTTCATTACATTGTTTTCATACAAAGACTAATTAACTTATTTCACACATTAGTATCTTGATCATATATTACTTAAGTCGTTTACTAACTCCTTAACTCGATTATCTATGACAACTTATAGCATTGTTAAATCCTCATAAGTATGTTGTAAACAGATACTATCGCACATGTACAAAATGTGCATGCGTGGCCAGTGTATGCACAGGTCTGACAAGTACTATAAACATACATCATATTTCCAATGCTTAACAACTAACTAATACTAATAATACTTCATGCAAATAGAACAAGTATATATTTATCATAACATTACTAAAACATCATCGGTCATTTTATCAGTTAACCTTTAAGATTTCATTTCATTATCTTTATGATTACATTTGTTCAATCAATCAAGTACAAGGAAAGCTACCTACTACCACTAACTCAAGATCAAGGAATACCCAACCCTCAACAGTACTAACTAACATATCCTCCCATCCTAACCTACGTCCACATCCTCCTTATCCTTCCTTTGCTAGTACAAAAAGTGGATGCCAACTATACTGACCTGACCACATAGAACCTGAGAGCGGTAGCCTCGGCTAACTAGCGGACCTAGCCTCTCCTAGCAAGCATCCGACCATCGTCATCACAACAACTTGGGGAATGTGTCTCAGCATGGCCCTCCCATGACCCCGAGTATCATAGAAACATAGGGTGGGAAATACATCCATCCCTCTCAACATACTAGGTCTACACCCTTATCAAATCATACTTTGCTGCTATCAAGATTATCGGTCCATGTCATCGTATCATCAATTTCGGTTGCTAAGGTTTACTGCATGGATAGGTTCTTATCCATATATCAGATCAAGTATCCGGCTATCCCATAGCCCTTGTGTCCTGTAGGTTAGTATTCCGCAAAATACACATTTTATAACAAGCATTTCCATTCGATCACCAATTGATCCATATCATCAACATCATTTTATTTCACGTCACAATTTTATCGCATCACAGGTATGCATGGAATATAACAGTTCTATCAATTTCATCCTAGGATGGCATCCACGTACAACACCATATATTTCACATTTCATCAATGAAAACGCTAAAACATATATTGTCATCATAAAAGCAATGAATCTCATGATAATCATAACTTAATAACTGCACGAACATAGTAACATCATAATATCGTTGCATCATAGTCATAATGAAAACATAACATAGTAACATAAACATGGTAGCAACATATAATCGGGTCGATCGCGTCATAAGTATATTTTACTCACTCTTAGCTGAGTTCAATAGATAAAAAGAATTAAAGTGCAAGATGTCTCATGGATAAATCTATCTAGTCGAAATATGGGGCGTTACATACACCCACCCTTTAGGAAACTTCGTCCCGAAGTTATGGTCAAAATAGTGAGGGAAAATATCGACGCATAGTCTCTACTTTCTTCGAGGTGGAAAAACCTAAGCTATACTTGCCCAAATGGGCATCCTCTCGTTTAGACAAGACGATGTTTACAAAATTTACTCATTTTATCACAAGGGAAGTGTTCTTATATTTTGTTTAATGTTTATGTAGGTTGTTGATTTGACGTATTCAGGTTTCATTACTATACTTACCCATAGAATAATTGATATCCTTGTTAAATTATATTGCATTTTATTTTTATTTTTATTTTTTATAAGGTGATTTATAGGAAGACCGTGTCTTCTACATGACTTTTAGTTTGATTCTGAAATGTTGTCACGACTCCTTCATTAGTCCTCACCTCAAGTTAACTTCACTTTGACTTACACCAATTACTGTTCAATGAATTACATATTATTACCCGATAATTTTGAGGAGATCTTGACTCACGAGTCTCACGATATGCCCATCTGTATATATGGTTTTAATTTTGACACAAAATTTACCCTATGTGGAATGCAACCAACTTATACCCACCATGAAATTCAACCTACCAAACCTATACACATACCTTGTAGGATTTGTGCTATCTTGCAAGCCTAAGGTATTGTTAATCATTATCTAGCCTATCCTTACAAGGTGAAAACCTGGCTTACTAGCATCAATTGCATAATACTCACTTTAACTCAAATTTCTAGAAATACGTTATGCGTACTCAACCTACTCCTTTCACTGATTTTGTAAAGACAACCATACTCTTTCATAATTATTTCCATCGTAAATTCTCTTGGGAAGTATGCTACCGCAACTAGGACGCAATCCTATTATAGTTTTCATCACAAATGCTCAAATATGCCTACTAGCAAGGGTAATACAAGATGCCCAAAATGTTTTAATTTTTTTATTTTTTTTACTTCCTATAAGGGCCATCATTACAATCTATAGGACTACCATGCAATTCTTACTCTTATAACTATAATTGTTCATATATTCTTTTCTAAATTTATACCTTGCAATATTTATAGTTATACACCATGCCTTCATTGATATTATCCATGGTGATTTCTAACCACTCCTACATATCTCAAGCTCCCTCACGACTTTCCTCTTGCTAAGCCATCTTAGAAGTTCAATAATGGATCAACCGACCCATGCTCGCCATATCGTTTGCTATAACAATATTGAAATGTCATTTATCCATTCAACATCATATTTCTACACTAGTTCTTATTATAGGGCTTGAAATACTTCTTCATTTGTGTACTACTCCTTCTATCACTAACACTAGCTGTTATGGTAATTAAGTGTCATTTAAACATATTGTATTTTTTTTTTTGCATACTTTACTTATGTTGTGTTTACTTGTCACATATATTTACTTATTGATATCATTATCATTTTCAAAACTCTTAGTCCCTTCGATGTTACATGCGTAGGCATTATATTGCACTATTCCTCCTTAATGTTCTTCAAATGCATCCATAGTACCTTTAATGTTTTCATTAGTCGCATATTATCTCACACATAATAACGAAACATATGGCCTCTCTCTCGTCCTATGGAACTTGGGATTTTAGGGACATGACCTAGCCTCGTCTTACAGTATCATAAGAAAACCAACATATAGAGCCTCGTACCAAACCTAAATTCAATCTATCGAGAGTCGCCTCCTAACCCTATATCTAATTCAAATTACTTTGCAATTTAACCCTACAAAGTCATTAGGTTATTTAACTAATTACTTAGACTTATTGCTAACCCTAGGTTTAAAGGTGAATTTAAATTAATCTTAGCACATAGTAACGATCATAGAATTAAAATAAATTATACATTTTAATTTTATAATCCTTTATTTAGATTTGAGAGTTTAACTTTAAATGTACTCAAAATTTAAACTATATGGACAAATTTAATTAAACAATTTAATTAATATATTAAAAATAATTAATAATATACAAAAAAAATAAAAAAAATGATTTGACTAACCATTAATTAAATTATTTAAATAACCATTTTCATAATCCATAAAACAATTTAGAATATATAAATATGTTTAAAACAATTTCACATAATCAAATTTAAAAACATATTTGGATAAGGAGTCACTCGAAACAAAGAGTCACTCTGCATGAATGCGATGCGGCCAACATGCAATACAAAAAAAAAAAAATTATACGACAAAGACCTAAAAAGGGTAAACTTTTCCGAGGCTCTCACTTTCCTCACTGAATTTTCCCCACGCAGGCTCTGCAACTCCAAGCAACTGCTCGGCTAAATTTTCAGGCCTTCGCCATAGCCTCCCTCTTTGTTGATTCACCATTATTGTTTTCTTTTACAGCTTCACGACGCTAAGGGGCATTGGAAACACCTCAATGCTGGGAGGGAGAAGTTTGATAGGGTTCGTAATGGGGATACTGTGTTCTGGAGGGACTCGGGTTCTGCTTTACAACTCAACTTTGCAACTCAACCTGTTGGTAAGGTTTCTCCCTAGGGTTTTCAAAATTTAGTGGGTATATTTTATTTAGTGCTTAAATTTTAGTGAGTATATATATACATTCTTCATAGTTTGACTAGTTAAGGGTTTGCCCTTATTGCTTTTGCTTGGCTGGGTTGTCTCCTAAAACCCAGGCATCAGGTTGTGCCGATTTCATGGCAAGGTGTGACCCTTATATATATAGCCATATATTAGCATAAAGTTTAAGGGTTACTAATATGAATATATAAAAATTGAAATGGGTTACTGTATGTATATATGCCTGGACGAATTTATGGCGAATAATCATTAATGTTTATGGTAGCACTGCGTTAAATTCTTGAAGATATTCATTTCTGAGTAAGTGTATAATTGTATGAGCTATATGCCAAAGAAACCATTGGTATATGTTGGGTGGTTTTCTCTTTTTAAAAGATTATATTAGTTATCCCTAATATAATCCGTCGTTGTTTGATTTATTTGAAGCTATTAGTGTTCCAATTGTTGAATCGATTTTATTAAGGCACACCTTGTGTGAAACATAGGTAGAAATCTTGTTTAATGTGTGTTGGTTTCCAATGCAATAGAAACAGGATAGAAAATCACATAAAACATAATACAGTCGGTGTACCTACATGTAACTAACTCGACACTTCAGTAACGTGTTTCAAAAAATCCATACTTATCATTTAACTGTATCTATGCCCGCAAGTAATCTAAAATATTGTTGGTGTAAAGGTGTGTAGTTCATGCATGCCTCCTGGGAAGTGTCTATGGTGTTTCTGGTAGAAAAACGAGGTGGTCTCCATCAGTCTATTCTCCCTTATCCTCACAACCTCCGTGTTTGTTGATTATTTACTTGAAATGGTCTTTCAAGGATTGGTTGAACCAGTGTACTTATTTGACAATTTTCTTTTGATAATGCACTTCTGAAATGCTTGCAGTTGTCGATTCTGCTACAGCAGATCCATAACCACCACTAGCAGCATCCATGGTTGCAGTTACAGATCCTCGAGCATCCGAACCATTCCCAGTCGTATACCCTATAGTATAAGGCCCTACAGTATAAGATCTTACGGGGTCAGTATAAGCACCAGAAAGAGTAGTTGACCCACCACCAGTATTATCAGAGCCATCATCTTGCCCATATATATCCACTAGTAGCAGAGCCTATTGACCCACCTTAAGCACTAATAGTAGGGGTTTAAGCTGTGGAGATGGATCCTCTAGCAGCAGTCGATCCAAGTTAGCCAGATCTCACTATGATCCAAACTCTGAGCTCACTTGGAGGGACTATTACGTAGAGTTTAGGGTGGAGTATCTGTTCCTATGATATTGATTTGGAAGAGACTCTACATAATTTGCAGGAGCGCAACCACGAGCTATCTCTTAGGTGGTGTGCTAATGTTTTTATAACCACTTAAATCCCCGCGAAAGCAAGCCAAACCAACTCTAAGATTGTTTCCTAGGTTCTCCCTTTTTTCTTATGCTTTCCCAGTTCTGTAATTATTTTAGTGTTTAGAAGATCCATCATGAAATGCATCAAATATGCCATTATTTTAATTTGCGGAATCATAATCAACATATTGAATTTTGGTTTTTGTCTTTTATTAACGCATTGTACACTATGGTGACTCGTGGACTTGTGATGAATGACGATAGGGTCTAGGGTTTTGTGAGGTCTGCTGGGAAAATATGTCAAAAAGTTCCATCCATCTGTCACAGTGATATTAAATCCACCCTGCATCCCCTACACGAACTTACTTTTGATGAGTCGAGACAAGTACGATACAATCAACCGTAATTTCACAGATATCTGTATACGTAACTTTTGACTATCCATCACGATGACAGAACAAATCTGTGAACTCCGCTCTATAAATCTAAGACCTTGGAGTAAGGCTTGCATCCACTGAGTTGCGTTTCTGGTTTTGTTAAAAACCAAAACCATGCCGCTTGTGGGGATCCTGGCTCGGCGTTTAATGCTGTGCGTTGGGAAAGATATTGTATGATAGTCGATGTCCAATTTAGAAAAGTAATTTGTATGCTACTTATGCTAATTGGATGTTGACTATTTACGGGTTATATAATAATAATAATAATAAATTAAATCCTTTGCGCGGATAGTTACAATAAGTGTAATTTGTTTTGCATAGAGGCTACTGTCATTTTTAGGATGCGTAGCAATGACAACGGCTCTAATATATTATACATTAGAAGATACTTAGCATGCATCAAGAGCATATACAAAGGAAGTAGCAGGGATAGCAGGAGCAGAGGATCGGTGAGCTGGAGGAGCATTCATTTTCTAGTCATACCGAGGAAGGCTTCTATCCTTGCTATTAGCCTTAGATTTCCATGGCTATCATAGGATTTAAGGCTCAGTCAACTGATTGCTCTTTTAAATGGGATTTGTTTTCCTATTTACAACTTAGTGATATTCATTTTTTGGCTTTTGCATTAAACTTTACAGCGATGGTTTGTGATATCGAACATCATCATACTATGGCCCTCCTTTTTTTTCTTTTTCTTTTTTTTCTCTTTTTTTTTTTTCAGCCCAGTTGGTAAGTCAAGCTACTGGTATATATTAATATAAGGTCGATGGTTTGATTACAGCGGTGATCAATATGGCCTTTTTTCAAATATTTATAATCCTTTATTTTCTGTTCATGTGTGAAATTAAAACCTTAGTGAAATCCATTCCCAAAAAGGGGGTTACCAAGACCAACTCTTCCAGGCCCCATTCTTCTACACAGATCTGCTGTAGAGAGGACCAACTGTCTCCCACAATAGTTGCACTATCATCCAACCAATGTTGTATTCTATCCTGCTATTCCATCAACAGACAACAATGAATATCTCGAGCAGGTAGGTAGGTACCACTGTGGGCTTTCAATGAATGTACCTAGGTCTTGTTGTTCTGAAAATCGAGTATATCTTAGTGCTATCAGTTCTCTTAAATTGATCAACTCTCTTCTTTCGTAAATAATATACACAGGTCACATAGAGATAATACGATACACATTTTATTCCCAATAGCCCTTCACATCAAAGCATTAGCTAATTATATTATCTACGTTATTTTTACTTAGTGCTCTGTAGAACATACAATGGCTCTTTCTTTTTGTTTGTTTGTTTTAGATGATGATCATGAGTGGATTTTCATAGCTTGCAATGCGGATTTTCAAGAGTGCATTGCCATCTTAAATTTCTCCGGTGCTTTAAACTTGTAGTTGACGATATATCTTCAAACGTAGGAACCTCATGTGAAAGTTATGGACAAATGTGAGTTAAAAAGATTCTGCAACCCTCTGGGCGAATGTTTCAAAAAAATTTGGAGCTAATGTTTGTAGTTTTCCTTTCAAATTATATAGTTTTATACGTGATCTTTTGTTAATTGATTTTGCCTGAGATAGCTCTTGTTGTAATTTAGTTTGTTCTTTTTTTTTTTTTAACATAATGAACTATATACATGCCATCTCTAGGCAGGGAACACTGTATATTTAGTTTGTTTATAATCATGCCTCCCATTAATTTGATTTGAAAGTGATTTCAGATTAGGTTTAGTTAGAGGCTTTGATATATGTTTTCTTCCTCGGTGGTTATCTTACCAGGAATAAGAAACCGGCAACATTATCACAATTTTAATAAAAAATGATCACACATAAATATTTTAGGAGAAATAGTGTGAAACTCTATATGCTTGTTTATATTTACACTTAACCTACTCAATTTTCCGTTTAGATCTCTGTCCATGTTTTGCATATTTTTGTATACTGTAAATATTTCAGTTTAAATTTAGCTGAGTTCACTCTATCATACATATGTAATGAGTTTACCAATAATATATAGGAAACATATTACCCTTCGTTTGTTTTCAAGAATATCTACTTCCTTACAATATGGAATATAAGTTTTCTAATTGTTTCTTTCACTGCATTCCTCTACAATAGTGTCTCTTTTATATAAATTTAGTGCAAGTGTTGCATATGAGCATTTGCGTTTATTGGAATAGTATTAGCATTGTGTTTATTAAGGGATCCATTTTTCCTTAAACTTCCCATATGCTCAATATCATAAGTTTTCATCCAGCTATTTTTATTTCTCTTATCCAAAATTCTTACAAGGGTTTTCTTACACAATTTTTGGATATGAAAATTTTTGAAATGTATATTAAAACTTATATTCAATTGCATGGTCCTACTCCATTCTGGTTTATTCTCCTAAAATGCATCACTTGTTCCTTCAAAATTTCTGGCTTGTGCATTAGACTTTACTATGTTTACTATTTAAAAGTAATATGATGTTAAACCACTTTTTTTTTCTCTTACATACATATCTATCTATATATATATATATATATATATATATATATATATATATATATATATATATATATATATATATCATAGTATTAGTTAAAAACAGAACATTATTTCTACTTCTATTTTATATTTTTGTCCGAGGTTCACTAATGTAATTTGTGTTTTGTGTGTTTTGCAGGTTTTTTTTTTTTTCCAATAGTATTAACAAGGTTTCGTCCTAAGTTATGTTACTAAATTGTAGGCTTAGTAAATTTTCACGGTAGATAGGTGTGTGCAGGCCTCTTAAGGTCCAATTTTTTGAGCCAGTGGCTCTGATACCAAATGTAGTGCCCAACCATGGCACTAGGTCTCTCTTTCGTTTTCATGTAAATACCAAGTTTTTTTGTTTTCTGTAAAAAAAATCATCTGTCTATGTTTCCGTTTTCTATATGTTTATATGTCTGTTTTCTATATGTTTATATGTCTCTGCAAATAAATAAACATAATGTTTTCTATATGTTTATATGTCTCTGCAAATAAATAAACATAAACTTAAGACTTTTCATTTTAACTCTATTCATTTAACATACATAATTTGAAAATAAAAGAAAATACATTTTATTTAAGCTAACTCAGTAAAATAACTCGATCTGTAGATTGCAGTAAGATAAGAAGATTTATGTAGTGGATTCTGTAGGTTCCCTTAGCAACCCGAAATGATGTGTCCACCCTGCCGATCAACTATTATCTTGCTGACCCTAGGAAATCAACAGATTTCCTAGCCCCCAAGCCCACAGACCGATAATCTCAACAGCAGCCTTGTCCTTACTTCAATAGCCATACTGTTCAGTGAGTTTTCCCCCTCCTTATTGGATTTTGCTCCCTCCTCCATTCCTCGAGTTGTCCCCATCCTCGGAATATTTCACTTCTCCATACAAATCCTCACAGTTCTCCGACAATAACCTACCCTCCTACTTTGTTAAATCTTCCCTTAAATAGAAATTTTCCTCCTCCATAACTTCCTTGTCACTCCACCTCCCTTGCCTACATGGTTTTGGAAATATCAATCATTAATGCAACACCATTTTCAAGATAAAGTGATGATTATATATATATTTAAATTAAACTCCCGAGACAATTTTAAATAATATTAAAATCATAACTTCCTTATCACTCCACCGCCCTAGCCTACATGGTTTTGGAAATATCAATCATTAATGCAACACCATTTTCAAGATAAATGATGATTATATATTATTTTAAATCACCCAAGTTTCTCTCGACCAGTGGAATTATTGAATTTCTAGTTTAGCTTTCAATTCATTTTGTTTAATAGAAGCAAGATATTTATGTATTATATTTAAACTCCCAAGACAATTTTAAACAATATTAAAATCACTCCACCACTTAGTTAAGTGTTTTAATTAATATAAATATTGTGGGACCTTTCAAGATATGAAAGGACATAAATCTTAAATGTTTATCCGCATCTCGACACTAAATGGTCTAACTTGTATAAAATAAAATATTATTTAAAGATTATTCCCTCATATATCCCTTTATTTAATTTATCAATTTAATGTACCTCCTTCCATTAATATGAAAATAATCCAAATTATTTGATAATTTATTTATTTTTAAATCTTTCAACTTACTTGGAATGATTCGGTCAATTAATTAACTCAATAATCCATTAAATAAATTATTGGATTCACTATGGTTTATAAAATGGTTTATATAAAAAAAGACAATTATCGTTTTGTTTTTATTATTAATTAAATAATAATATTAATAGCAATAATAATCAATAATAATAGTAATTAAGTTAATGGTAAATAATGAATAACAATATTCATTTGTTTAATCGATAAATGATCCAACATCAACATAGTACCTTTGTGTATTAATAAATGAAATACTCTTAATGGTTTAATTAATCATGATCAATAATTAAATAGTACACTCTTCGAGTGTTAATGTTTAATTGTTATACTTCATATTGACTTCATACTGACGTTATACTTCATATTGACTTCATACTGACGTTATACTTCATATTGACTTCATATTGACTTCATATATTGGCTTCATACTGACGACACCTTGATTTGAGTATACTTACAATTGAAGAAACTTATTTTAATTGTTCATTACATTGTTTTCATACAAAGACTAATTAACTTATTTCACACATTAGTATCTTGATCATATATTACTTAAGTCGTTTACTAACTCCTTAACTCGATTATCTATGACAACTTATAGCATTGTTAAATCCTTATAAGTATGTTGTAAACAGATACTATCGCACATGTACAAAATGTGCATGTGTGGCCAGCGTATGCACAGGTCTGACAAGTACTATAAACATAAATCATATTTCCTATGCTTAACAAATAACTAATACTAATAATACTTCATGCAAACAGAACAAGTATATATTTATCATAACATTACTAAAACATCATCGGTCATTTTATCAGTTAACCTTTAAGATTTCATTTCATTATCTTTATGATTACATTTGTTCAATCAATCAAGTACAAAGAAAGCTACCTACTACCACTAACTCAAGATCAAGGAATACCCAACCCTCAACAATACTAACTAACATATCCTCCCATCCTAACCTACATCCACATCCTCCCTATCCTTCCTCTGCTAGTACAAAAAGTGGATGCCAACTATACTGACCTGACCACATAGAACATGAGAGCAGTAGCGTCGGCTAACTAGCGGACCTAGCCTCTCCTAGCAGGCATCCGACCATCGTCATCACAACAACTTGGGGAGCGTGTCTTAGCACGGCCCTCCTACGACCCCGGGTATCATAGAAACATAGGGTGGGAAATACATCCATCCCTCTCAACATACTGGGTCTACACCCTTATCAAATCATACTTTGTTGCTATCAAGATTATCGGTCCATGTCATCGTATCATCAATTTCGGTTGCTAAGGTTTACTGCATGGATAGGTTCTTATCCACATATCAGATCAAGTATCCGGCTATCCCATAGCCCTTGTGTCCTGTAGGTTAGTATTCCGCAAAATACACATTTTATAACAAGCATTTCCATTCAATCACCAATTGATCCATATCATCAACATCATTTTATTTCACGTCACAATTTTATCGCATCAGAGGTATGCATGGAATATAACAGTTCTATCAATTTCATCATAGGATGGCATCCACATACAACACCATATATTTCACATTTCATCAATGAAAACGCTAAAACATATATTGTCATCATAAAAGCAATGAATCTCATGATAATCATAACTTAATAACTGCATGAACATAGTAACATCATAATATCGTTGCATCATAGTCATAATGAAAACATAACATAGTAACAACATAAACATGGTAGCAACATATAATCGGGTCGATCGTGTCATAAGTATATTTTACTCACTCTTAGCTGAGTTCAATAAATAAAAAGAAATAAAGTGCAATATGTCTCACGGATAAATCTATCTAGTTGAAATATGGGGCGTTACAGAAATGAAAGAACTTGAAACCAAGTTTGAACAACAAAACACCATGTAAATGAAAATGAATGTCTGATTATAAACTTGACATGAAAACTGGAAATGAAATGCTAAACTGATATCTAACAAGGTCTATATATCATTTTAAACAATATTTAGCTAATCTAGGTTCTAGGTTTTAGGTATGAAAATGAAAATGAATCATGAACTAACTAAATCATAAGTAAAAAGAAAACTATGTAATTCTTACTTAAACCATAATTATTTCTCATTTGAACAGTAAAACATATGCTGAATGTAAAAGAATTTCATTATCATTAAAACTAAAATAATTACCCTATGTGTGAATGTAAAACTGAATATAAATTGCTTGAGGTGGTAAAGTTGGATTCGAATCCCAATCTAACTACAGAGCATGATGAAGTACTGGAAAATTAACCTATCTCCTAGCTAACTATCTCGGCATGAAATGAAATACTAGAAATTCTAGAAATGAATGAAAATTATGGGAAATTCTGTCTAAATGCGAAGGGAAGGCTGAAAGAAGGTCTGAAAGGAGGTCTGAACGGATGGTTCAAATGGCCGGCCGAATGGATTCTGAAGGCATAAATTGCATAAAAACATAGGAAAATTATATTTTATACATAGCAAAGCGTCACCTATAGGAAAGCGAACTACTTGCTTACAAAAACGAAATGACTTACATGAAAATGTAATAGATACATGCAAAACTGAAATGAATTAGCTGCAAATATAAAAAGAAACTGCTAAATATGCACAAATAGAACCTCTGATTGTTGAGGGGCCCTTCCCAGCAATAGGGGTTTATCTCCTAAGCTACTCAGTCACCATTCATTAACATAAAACTAAAATGATCATCAACAGCTGAAACATAGTCTTTTTATTAAACTGAAGTAGAGCTTGTACAATTTTTTTCTCTTCTATATCTATGTCTACGTGCGTTTCTCAACCTGATACATATTTATATAATGTTTACAAATAGAGAGTAGGTCGGCCCTTTCAGTTGTTGACCTCTCTAAAAATAGAAGGTCTTTTACTGCTGCAGCAACGACCCATTAAAAAGCACAGACCGTCTTCCTCATTCAGTGCATGTTGGTTCCCTTTAACGTGAGCAACTAATGCATAGGCATCCTAGTTCAGTGAGGATGCGTATCTTCTCGAACAAGGACTCATGATCCATCAGGGCCATGTCGCCAACAAAACCCACGTCATGGTTTTCACCTTCAATGCCCCGGAATATGCCAACCAACGAATCCGAGGGTGCGAACGAAGGTCTGAACGAAGGTTCGAATGTGAATGGGCATCTTGAACGTGAATGCGCATTTGGATGAGAGTATGCATGGAAACCATAACCTAAAGAATGAAGAATATGTGCCAAGCAAGTCAAGAAATGCTAAATTAATGTTAATAAACCATAAAAAATATGATAATCAATTAAGATTGATGAGATATTAAGATTCATGAGATATTAAAATATGTTCATACCTATGTTCGAATGGTGGTCTGAAAGGCAATAAATATAACTTAACGCATCAGAAATGGTAAAAATAGTGCCAACAAAGCACGTTTAATGATCAAAAGTGATGGTAAAATTGGACATCAGCATTCCTCTTTATTTACAATCAACTCTGGAAAAAACAACATCTTCGAAAACATACAACCTAGGGCACAAAAAACTGGGAAAACATACTCTTACCAATCGATCACGATAACAACCATTTTCTTCAGATAATTTCAACATGATCTAGTTTGGTTTTATCATAGACTGAGTGTGTTGACATGCACATAGATTTTGTTCAAGAAGGGGATATTCAATACAAACATAGATTTGGTTTCAGAACATATTTTGGGTTTGGGTAAACTGGATATTTTGGGGCAAATCGAAAAATATTAAATTAAAGAGATTTTTCGATTGATACTCAATATCAAAAATAATTAATTAACCCCATATCGTATTGTGTGCCAAAATACACATTACTTCTTATGCAACCAAAAAATATTTCAGGGGAATTATGGGTTTGACTAAATACTTTATTAGTGATGTGTAATGTCCCTTTTAAGAAATTTTGTTAAAATTACCATTTTTCACTTTTTCCCTATTTCGACCTTTGACTAGTTTTGATGTCTAGGTCTCCAAATTGCCCCAAATGCCCCAAAATATTCTAAAAAGGTATATTAATGATACTAAGACTTGAATATGATATTCAGGGATGATTTATGACCCTCCAAATACTTCTTCAAACTTGTTTAATATTCTAGCCAAGGTAGGAGTTTTCACTAGCAAATTGGGGTTCCAATTCCCCCGGGGTAAATGTTGAAGATGGCTTTCCAAATGCTCCCAAACCCACTCTAATTGCTGAACAGAGATAGAGGATGTTTTAGGTACATTATTAAGGTCTCATGTGCATCATTATTCAGTTTATAAATGCTATTATAACCCTCTCCCAAACAACTACAAAATCACTAGTTCGACCCTTGGTTAATGGCACCAAATCTTCTCCAAATGCAAATAAACTAAGTAATATGACTTAAAATTCCTAAGTGATGGATATGAAACTTGTAATAATAATCAATGTCAGTCCATTCATCATAAATATATCAGAGAAACATTCTTTCATTCTAACGCATCAACATTACAATGGCATACATCAATATAGTGGGGAAATGATCATTGTTTGCTCATTAATAATCACTTTTACATACAACCATTTCGTATTTCAACTTGAGAATTTATGAAGATGAAGAATAGAGTATATTAAGATTACTAAAATCATAAATGGATCATGAGAATCTCTCCCAAATAGTACAATAGCTCACCCAAATCCCAATCCCTCCATGAACAAGAATATGCAATAAAAACTAGAAATAGTTGAGAGAATATGTTGCACTAGAAGAAACCACGAGCTTCCTTGTAGCTTACACCTGCAAATACAAAATACATTAAATATCCATGAAATACCTTAATGGCCTCTCCAAACACCAACTTGGATGGGAATATTTCACCCTCGAAATTGGCTAAGGCAAGAAACTAGCCATCCACTAGCTCTCTCTCTTCACAAATGCAGATTTCTCTAATGATCAAAAGCCCTTATCTTGGTTGATCCCTATATTTTATAAACATCCTTATCATTCTAAGGTTACCAATCCATCCAAAAACTCAAGCCAATTCGAATTACAGTGTTTCTCAATATTTTCCATGTGTCCTCCCTTCCCTAGCCTTCCATCTTCCCCCAATTCAACTAGGGACCCATTGAGCTTCCCCAACTCACATGAGATCCTTCTTGGATGCTATATTTAGGCCTGATATGTCATAATGGTCAGATTTCAGCCTTTAGTTCTTCAATATGTCATAAATTTCATAGCATCTTCATCATTGGTGTCATAGATGTCATAGATGTTAGGGAATCTAGCCCAAGTGTCCAAGAAGCTCCCATTTGACTCTTCCTCTCCCATGTAAGTTAGATTACCTTCCAAATTTGACCTATGATGCATATGGACAAGTGTCTTAGCCTTCTAACTCATCCAATAACATTAGGCTTCCCATGGATTCAAATTTGCAAGAGCAGGATGCCATGTGTCACAAACATTCTAGCTTGTGTGGGCCCCATAATCTCCATGTGTCTCCATGCTCCATTGCCACTTCAATTTTTTCTTGTATTTATTTAATTAGATCCATTGTTAAATATTTATTCCATTCTAATGTCTAAACATCATTTATTAGCTCCGTTATTAAAATTCCAAATGTATCCATCCAACCTAGGGAACTAGTAGGATTGATGGAATTGTCCTGCTATGCAATTATTTGAATGGGGACATTACATGATGTTAATTAACTTTTAATTATTTTTTAATCCATTTCTTATTTACGATACATTTTTGGGGTGGTAATATATTATTGAAAATGTAAAATGACATTAAATTATTTTTCTATTGATATGAAAAATAAATATAGTAGAAATAAATTTATTGAATGAATTATGCTTTGTAATAGTTAGAGATACATATTCTACATAAACATGTTTAGGAATATTACTTTTTGAATGATTCCTTTTTGTTGTTGTATGTTTTTTCTATTGAAAGCCTGTCATCTCTCATTGACCATTGCTCTGGGAAATCCTCTTGTAGTTTACATATGACCTGATTCTTTGAATCATTTGATTGGTTTATGTATTTTAAGTGAAGTGTACGTATGTATGTTCTTTCCAATAAATCCCTCATAGTATTATAAAAATGTTTTCCCCTTCTATTAACTTCCAACACCACTCTAGATGAGCTAAGGATCAATTGATAATCATTTGCATCTTCCATAATTTGTTTTTCTTATGATGACATTGACTTATGTTGCTGTCAGTCCCTGCATAACATTAAACATATGTGAATTACGTTATTTCAAACATATTAGTGAATATTATTAGTATATTATTACTCAACTTTGAAGAAATAATTCATATTGATTTATTTTTTATTCACCTAATTCATCCCTTTTCAACTTTTCCATCAATGTTTTATGCTCTTCTGGACTTAGTTTGGTAAGAATCTTATCTAGCTTCCTCATTTTTTGGCTATGCATGTCACACATTAACCAATACATATTAGATAAATTTACAAATAGTTCCAACAAATTAATTTAGATTCATAAATTAATTAAAATCACTTTCCTTCTTCGTAATTTTGGATGTGTTCCCATCACGTTGATTAAAGTTGTTGTTCATTGAACTCATACCATGCATTTTCTATCAACAAACAATCTGTACCATTAAATACATAAGCTATCAATATATTATACAAATAAATTACATACCTTCAAAATATGAAAAAAAGGTAAAATAAAATAAATGAATAAATATGATATCAATGCGCTTAAATATGTGAAACACCCCGAGTGCGTTTGAAAAATCAATGCACTGGTGCTTTAAAATAAATCAAATGCATTGCGAACAAAGAATCTGTTAATTTTTTAGCATTAATTCAAAATAATCTAGGATATTTATTGAGAGAATAACATGTACAGTATATCAATGCATATCAATCATAGCAAGCATATCAATCATCACAAGATGCATACAAGAGAGACAATAGACACACAGAGTTTCTGTAAGGAAAAACCTAAGGTGAAAAACCCCACAACTTCCTCAGAGATAGATAGAGCAATGATACAACCAAAGTACAACCCAAGTACACAGAGATAGTCTTCTCCTAGCAGCTAATCCTCCTCCTCACATGTGTGCCACTTTCCGAGTGATGTAGAGTGAGATAATGAGATGATCAAAATAGAGATCTCCCGATCTCTATTTATACATGTCCTGACTGCCCAATAAACTTATGGGGCCGACTTGTCTAGCTTAGCATAATGACCCATGGTTAACTTATCAGGGCCGACCCCACACAGGGTGGTCTAATAACCCATCGACAAGTTACGACACTTGCGACACTTGTCAATACAAATGATGACACTTCCTTATAGAGGAATAACACATCTCTATAGGAGTACAATATACATAGATGAAATATATTCCGAAGTTACATATACATCAACACTCCCTCTTAACTAGGAAGGTATTTCTTGACACATATATTATAGCACAAGTCTTCTTCTTTGGATCATCATCAGCGAATCTTCGTCCTCGAATTATCATCATCGTCACTGCTACTGATATCTTAGTCAATCTCTAAATCTTCTCTTCATAAAAAGTTATACAGATCCAATCCTTTTTCATACTGGATGTAGGCCCACCACCTGTAGGTCTTCATCATAACTGGCCATACTATGGAATCCTCATGACTTATTACATGCATCACAAAACATCGAAAGACCATACCAGGTTGTTACAGGTACCCAACTCCGACCTATAGGATCTCCCATGATCTTTTACATGTGACAGTCACAAAACCTTAAAAGGGTGTATTTCCAAGCAAGAACCCTAAAGAGCATTTGAGACCTTTTTCATCCTTTCTAGATCTTCAGGTATGATTACATGTGACTCCTACAAAAAAACCTTAAAAGGGTGTCTTTGCAAGAAAGAACCCTAAAGAGCATCTGAGGCCTTTTTCATCCTGTCCAGATCTCCAGGTCTGATTACATGTGGTCATGGCAATGCCTCAAAAGAGCATCTGAGCCCTTTTCATCCTGTCCAGATCTTCCAGGTCTACTTACATGCCATAGGAAAATGCCTTGAGCATCTGAGGCCTTTTTCATTCTGTCCAGATCTCCCAGGTCTACTTACATGTCCTCCTAGAGCAATTCCTCGAAAGAGCATCTAAGGGATTTTTCATCTTGTCCAGATCTCCCAGGTCTACTTACATGCTGATTTGCACAACCTGTCCACGGCCACAGAGTATCAACCTGATACTCACCATACATCATCCTGATGTACACATGATCATCCTGATCATCAACACTGCATCGTCCTGATGCATGTCATCTGGAGAAACATCTCGAAGCTCGTCATCCATGATCATCCTGATCATACAATGCATCCACCTGATGCATACATAGTATCTACCTGATACATATCATCATACATGATCTACCTGATCATACAATGTATCCACATGATACATATAGAAATACATGATCCACCTGATCATACCTGATACATATCAACATACATGATCTACCTGATCATACAATGTGTTGGGCACCATTTTCACCTCTTTTTGTCATCTAAATATCCTCCATTTTCCTCCATAAAACCCTCATACTGATCTATAAAGATTTTAGTTCACCACAGACTTTGGTTAAAAGGTATAAATGTCATTGCTTGTTAACAAATTGAATTTTGAGATTTTTAGAGCATTTAAACTAAGGTTTTTATTTAGGATTATAGGATGTGTTAACTTCCTGTAATGTCTCCAAAGTTGAGCACTTGCAGGCCAGCTAGGAATTAATTGAAAGATGGAGGAAAGATCCTCAGTATCCAAGGATGGATGAATTTCCAACGAATAGATGATGTGGCTCTCACAGGTGGCAAGTCAAAGTCGGTCAAATATGACCACCTGTGCTACCACTCAGCACAAAAGCAGGGCAATTTTGATTTTGTTGAGTTTCATGATTCTGAATGAGGATCTCGATGGCTATGTTCATTAATTAGTTTACAGGATTATAGCATTTCCAGTTTTATTTCGAATTTGTATAAGTACTTCACAAAACATTGGATTGTTGATCACGATTTTGGGAGACTGAAAATGCAGACTGTTCTAAGACTGCGTTATTCCATTGCTGTTATGATCGATTTGATAGTGAATTTATTTGAAATTTAAAGCTCTGTGATTCTTCAATTGCGTGTGTGAACGAGGCATTGGAGGGCCCCCACTGTCGAGTCTACACACTTATTTTTATTTGCCAGTGAGCTAGTGAATCTCTTCAAACGATTTGATTGTTGCCAGTGGTATGTTTTAATTACTGTAGAATTCGATTTTCTTATTTGCAAGAGTTAAATTAGTTTTCAATCAGTCATAAATCTCTGTTCTCTTATTGATTAGTTATCTCATCGATTGTATGCTGGAGAATGATCTCATTTACTGTGCATTACTTGATTATTCAATGATGGAGTATTAAGAACAAATTACACATTATGAATGCTTTCCTGTAAAGGGAATTGATGTTTAAATTGCTTATTCGATGCTCGGATAATAGGCAGAGTTTCACAATCCATATTTTAGGGTTAGGATTTATTCAGCGCTGGGATAGTTTAGGATTACTTTGAAATTGTTTTTATTATCTCAAATTGCTTTAACATAGGATTTTCTATGTGAATGAAATATCAAATGAAGCTGTTCCTGTAAGGGAACTTTTGTGTTTTCAAATCACAGTAACTGAGTTTGCTAATAGATTTCTTTCATAGATAAACTAGATTCCCGAGACAAGTCTAGCTTTGAGTCCCTATACTTGGATATGCCTCTAAGTCTACCAACCTAGATTGATATAAATTTAAGGATTTGATCTGCATTAGTAGATTGAAGCCCAACATTTTGGCGCCGTTGCTGGGGAGGCATTGTAAAAGCAGGCTTAGGAACTTTAGTTTTCTGATAAAAACAAAAATTTCAAACAAAAACACAGAATAGATTTTACTTTTATGTCAAGACTAAGAGATGAGAAAGGAAGATTTCTTAAAAACCCCCCAAAAACAGAAGTAACAGGAGCTTCTCTTCCAAAAGGATTCATCTCAACAGTTGGTAGTTTCAAAATGTCTGAGGAAGAAACATCAAAAGGCCCAATTGCAGAACAGAGAAGGGAGTATGAGAGGATGTTGGAAATAGAAAATAAACGCAGACAAGAGAGAAGGGAAGAAGAGAGAAGGGAAGAAGAAAGAAGACATGAGAGGGATGAAAGAACAACAGAAGATTAGGAAGCCACCTTTAAATTTCCTATCTTGGACACTAGCATTATCCTAGGAGAAGAGGTAAAAATGAAGAATATTCCACCATCTGTCTTACCAAAATTCTATGGCATGACCTCTGAAGATCCTGACTCTTTCCTATTCAAATTTGACATCTTGTGTCGAACTTATGGGTATACTGATGACACCCATAAGCTCCGTCTTTTCCCTGCTACTCTTAAAGAAGCTGCCTTGAAATGGTTCATGGGTTTAGGAGAACATTCTATCACTAGCTGGGATGAAATGAGGAAAATCTTTCTTCGAAAATATCAGGCATATTGCAGATCAAAGGGTCGGAAAGATGACATTTTTGGCATGACTCAACAGGAAGATGAGAGTTTGGAGGAGTATTTGGAAAGATTCTCATACAACTTACAGAAATCTAAATACAACTCTTTAACACCGGAAATGATCAGAACAATATTCTTGAAAGGAATACAAGAAGAGTATTTGGATATTTTGAATGTTATGGGAAAAGGTGACATCTCTTACCTTCCCTTTGATGAGATACAAGATTTATGTCAGAAATATTCAAGAGGAAAGGCTCGAACTGAAAAAAGGGATATCAATACCAAAGCAACTAAATCTGCAAATAGTGGTAATTCTAGAGCTGACCTTGGAAATCTGCTAGAAGATTTCAAGACTGATTTATTGAATACCCTGGGCACACAAGTCGAAGCAACAAAAACCAAGAAGAGGCAAGAACAACAGGACCAACAAGATCAAGCTTTGTCTATTTTTTATCCTAAATGTAGAAAGAAACACCCACTTAGAGAATGTCCTTTAAATACTGTTGAAATTTGTGGCTTATGCACTTTTAATCACAAAACTGATGACTTCCCTAGATTGAAGGAATTGCAGGCAGCTCGAATGGAGGAAAATCACAGCATGGAGTCTCTCTACTTTATGGGACAACGGAGACCTTGGCAGCCACGATTTTCAGGTATGTCTCAAGATCCTATGCAGCAATTTAATACAAATTATCAAACTCCTATTCAGAATTCATGGAATGCACCCATGCCTTGGCAAACTTGGTCTCCTCCATTAGCTCAATCTGCTCCAAATTGGAGAGGGTATGCCCATGGTAACAAGACATATCAGCAGGCTTATTTGCAGCCCTATCAACAACCTTCTGCCTATCCCCAATATCAGCAGAATCAAGTCCAAGCCCCATCTTTTCAGAACCCATCTTTTCAAATTCCATCTTTTCAACAACCCAACAACATGGCTCCTCAACTGGGTACACCACCTCAACAGCTTCAATTGCCATCCAATCAGCCTCCACCTCGGCCTACTTAACTGCCAGGTCAGCCAATTCCAAATCCAAATAATAAAACAGACAGACCCATGTATAATGTTGATGATGGAATGGCACTTCCCTACTCAATTCTCCCACTGCAAAATATCAATTTGAGATCTGGGAAAACCTTACAAAAAGAATCTCCTGTTATCTTAGAAGAACAACCAGAAACTGACAAAACTCAAAAAAAATTAAATACAGAAAAATCTCAGTCAGAAAATCACAGTCAAAAAGGGAAAACAACAGTATCTTATACACCTCCTTTTCCTGAAAGGGTAGTCAAGGAAAAACCTTCGATTTCCTTACCTAATTTTGATGTTTTGAATGAGTTAACAAATATATATGTCAAAATTCCTCTACTGCAGGCTATAAAAGATATCCCAATTTACACTAAAGCAGTTAAGGAACTATGTCTTAATAAAAGAAGGAAGGATCCATCGAAAATTCATGTGGTAGGCAATCTAGCAGGATTAATGTCTAACACTGTTTTCATTGAAAAGTATGTAGATCCTGGAATTCCAATGGTTACAATTACTATTAATAAATTTTCAATCCCAAAAACATTGATCAATTTAGGTGCTGCCGTTAATGTCATGACATTAGAGACAATGAATTACCTTCATTTGACAAATCTCAGACCCACCACAACAGTCTTGGAATTAGCTGATAGGTCTAAAATTACACCAGAAGGAGTCTTAGAAGATATCATTGTTTCTTTAGACTCCTGGGAGTATCCTATTGATTTTATAGTGCTACAACCAAAGTCTAACTTAGGAGGTCACCCATTGATCCTTGGCAGACCCTGGCTGGCAACAACGGATGCTTTCATAGGATGTAGGTCAGGAAGTATGCTCATTTCACATGGGACATAGAGAAAACAGATTGCACTTTACCCTTGTGCCCAAAGACCTTCTACATTAGATCAATTGTCATGGATTAATGAAACCAAAGAACAAGAAGAAGAAGTGATTCAGCCTGTCTTGAGTATCAATCAGTTCTTTGATTTTCAGGAAGAAAACCACGAAGATCTGCTGGATTATTTCATTGTTGAACCTGATATTTCTGCATAATTAAGAGATATGGAATATGCTGTAGCAGATCAAGTTTTGGGTTATAATTTTCAAGAAAATTGCAATGTACATTCCCTAGCATTAGCACTTCATGATGTTTTTAATGTTCATTCAATCATAGATATTCACAGTAAAACAGTTGAAATCAGTCCAGGCAAAACTTTGAAAATAAGTGCACATCTTACTACATCACAGGAAGAACAGTTGATTACTTTGCTGAATAAATATTCCCATGCATTTGCATGGGAGTACACTGATATGCTAGGTATTCATCCTGAGACATGCACTCACCACATTTACATAGATGATAAAATCAAACCTCTTAGACAACCGCAACGCAGAATGAACCCTATACTAAAAGAAATAGTCAAGGAAGAGTTGCAAAAGTTGTTAAAAGTGGGATTTATTTACCCCATCTCTGAAAACCAATGGGTCTCACCCTTGGTTGTTGTTCCTAAAAAAAATGGTAAATGGCGCATATCTGTAGATTACAGGGAGTTGAATAAGGCAACATTAAAAGACTATTTTCCATTGCCTTTCATTGATCAAGTGCTGGATGCCTTAGCTGGAAAAGAATATTTTTCATTTTTAGATGGTTTCAGTGGGTATAATCAAATTAGTATTGCAAAAGAAGACCAAGACAAAACCACCTTTACAATTCCCTGGGGCACATATGCCTACAACGTTTTACCGTTTGTCTTATGTAATGCCCCATCTACCTTTCAGAGGGCTGTCTTGGCCATCTTTGCAGATCTAATTCATGAGTATGTTGAAGTTTACATGGATGATTTTTCTGTATATGGACATACCTTTGAAGATTCCTTAGCAAACTTGGAGAAAATTCTAAAAAGGTGTGTTGACTCAAACCTTTCCCTTAGTAACGAAAAGTGTTTTATGATGATGACTGAAGGGATAGTTTTAGGGCATCACATTTCTCCATTTGGAATAAAAGTAGATCCTGCTAAAATTCAAGTCATTAAAAATTTATTTGAACCCACAAATCAAACAGATGTAAGAAAATTTTTAGGATATGCAGGCTATTATTGTAGATTTATTGCAAATTTTAGTAAGATAGCTCTGCCATTGTTTAAATCGCTTTCAAAGGAAGTGAATTTTAATTGGGATACTAACTGTCAATCTGCATTTCAGACACTTAAAGAGAAACTCTCAGCTGCTCCCATTTTAAGGGGACCAAATTGGACATTGTCTTTCCATATTTCTACTGATGCCTCTACTACTGCAATAGGGGCCTCATTGGGCCAGAAAGAACATACTTTGACTTATGCTATCTATTTTATTAGTAAAAATCTGACACCTGCAGAGTTGAATTATACAGTCACTAAAAAAGAGATGTTGGCAGTGGTTCATGCTGTAAACAAATTCCGTCATTACATCACTGGCTACGAAATTTTTGTTCATACAGATCATTCAACCTTACGCTATTTAATGAATAAATGTATCACTAATGGTCAGATTACTAGATGGTTGTTATTAATGCAGGAATTCAATATCACTATTCTAGATCGGCCTGGACGAGAAAATCAAGTGGCAGATTTCCTGTCTCGCTTACACAATACTGGTGAGGTCGTTCCTGTTTTAGATAGTTTTCCTGATGAACACCTATTTGCAATTTCTGTTATCACTCCTTGGTATGCTGATATTGCCAACTACTTATCATCAGGCCAACTACCACCATCTATGACATCTAAAGAAAAAAAAAAGATTATTAAACAAAGTGCTAGGCATATATGGGTTAATGGTGATCTCTTTTACATAGGATATGATTTAATTATAAGAAGATGTGTACAACAGGATGAAGTCTTAGATATTTTAAAGGCCTGTCATGATGAACCATGTGGTGGCCATTTTGCAGACAAAACGACAGCATACAAGATCCTCAATTTGGGGTATTATTGTCCTTCCATTTTCAAAGATGCTAAGAGGTATGTTAGAAGTTGTGATACTTGTCAATGAATGGGATGGCCAGTCCGGTCTGATGAAATGCCACTCCAACCACAAATTCTCATTGAACCATTTGAAAAGTGGGCCCTTGACTTCATTGGTCCAATTCATCCACCATCACATGGAAAGAAGTACATTTTGGTCTGCACAGACTATGTTACTAAGTGGGTAGAGGCCAAACCATTGCCAAGAGCCACCGAACAGACTGTGGTAAACTTTCTGTTTGAGGAGATATTTGTCCGATTTGGGGTTCCTAGAGAGATCGTAACTAATCAGGGTGCCCAGTTTACCTCTAAATTAGTGCAGGAGGGAAAAGTATAAAATTAAGCATCGAAAGTCTACCCCTTACCATCCACAAGCAAATGGCCAAGTGGAATCCACAAACAAGACTTTAGAAGGAATCATTACCAAAATTGTCCAGATGCATCGGAAGGATTGGTCAACTAAGCTTACTAAAGCTTTATGGGAATACCAGATCACTTGGAAAAATAGTATTGGTTTTTCTCCTTATCAACTTGTTTATGGTAAGAAAGTCTTCCTTCCTATAGAGTTTCAAGTTCATACTTTCAAGTTAGCAACAGATTTGGGCATGGATCTTTCAGAAGCTCAGCAAGAAAGAATACTTCAATTGAATCAACTTGATGAGATGAGACAGGCTGCCATAGAACACAATACTTTGATTCAATAGCAGAGAGCTCAATGGCATGAAAAGTTTATTAAAAAGAAACAATTTCACATCGGTGACTGGGCACTACTGTTTGACTCCAAGTTCAAAGACTTCAAAGCCAAATTCACAACTCACTGGCTTGGTCCATATGAAATTGCTGAGGTATATGACAATGTCTTAGTCAAACTTCAAACAATCGATGCTGCAACATGTACATTTTTGGTCAATGGCCATCGGATCAAACTGTATACCAAGCCTATCAATAAGGATGATTTTATACAACAGATTTCACAGCAAAAGGAAATGCAAGTGCTGGATAAACACATCAGTGTTTTTCCTTCACCTGCTCCTTAGTTGATCTGATACAGCAAGCAAATAAAACAAAAAGATAAAAAGAAAAAAAAAATTGAAAAAAAAACCAAAAATATAAAAAAATTAAAAACATAAAAAAAAGGAAGTTTAGTTGTGAAAACCAGTTCACTGGCACAATATAAACTTGAATTTTCTCTGGAAAACCAGGTTTACCTGGCCATTGAAAATTCACAAAAATATCTTTTTCCAATTTCCTGTTTTGTTTTCCAAATAATGAAGATCTTGTTTGACTTGAGGACAAGACAAAATGTAGGCCTGTGAGGTGGATAAGAATTTTCATGCTTCTTTAGAACCCTCCAAGTCTTTTCCATATGCAGAGGAGTGTGATTTTTCATATACAGAAGAGACCTGATTTCCAGCAATACAAGTGATTTTTAACAATGCAGAGGGACCTGACTTCCAGTAAGGTAGAAGAAATCTACAGAAGGACCTGACTTTCAGTGAAACTAAAGAATTTGAGATGGAAGACAGAAGACATTAGAAGAACAAAAATGAATCAGAATACAAACCAACTTCATCAGACAGCAAGCTCATCATACAGGGACATCAAGCAAAGTCTGTAAGAGTTTATAGTTTTTATGTTTTAAAAAGTTTCAGAATTCTTTGTTTTTAAGCGATGACATATTACCAACTATTGTAAAGCTTGACTGCCTATTTTTTCATTATTTTGATAGTCTGTGCCAGTACCCTACTTACCTTCCATTAGTCTCTGCTAGCACTTCATTTTTCCACCCTAGGGGTCAACATGGTTGTTAGGATCAAACCCAAGGGAAACTTTAAATACTGCTTTCTACAGGACATATACTGCACTCTACAGGATACATACTGCATTCTACAGACAGAGTTTTTTTCTTGGTTTAAAGACAAACAGGGTCTCCTTCTCAGCAAAAAGTGAAATATTGACATAAATGAATTTCAAAAGTTTTTTTTATATATGTATTTAGTGCATCATGCATTAGGTAATATATAGAATTTAAGGAAGAAAACAATGGTCATATATATCTCCAGCGCATCTTTTAAAGGAAAAAGGTTCATTTTAAGAGAAAAAAATCCTTTTATTACAGCCTATTCAATAAAACATTGGGTATACAAAGAAACTGAAGTGTATCTTACAGTTTATGTATTAAACGTTGGGCATATAAAGGGATTAAAGTGTTTTATAAATCAAAACCTTACCTTTCATTTTTTTAATTAAATGAAGTGGCATGTTTATGAAATGATTAAAGGAAAACGTGGAATGATGCCCCACGACAACATGTAAATAAGCTTGATTCCTGCATTATGTATTGGTAAAATTGGAAACCACGACTTGGTTATTCTCCTTGAGGCCGAGTCCAGTTGTTGTCTCTACAAAATCGATTGTTGTGTGAAGATAATTGACAGTGAGAAGGGGCCGTGGATTACAGGAAGTGTGAATACACGATTTGCTGAGGAAATCGCGTAGGAAGAGAGACAATCGGTGAGAAGGAAGCTGTGAATACACCAATCTCTGTGGAAATTGTGGAGAAGGAAGTAAAAACAGTTGCACTAGAGAAGAGGTAAAATTTAAACCCTTTTCTTTGTTGAATACTCTGCTCAAACCAACAGAAATTTCACAATTTCAGAGTATTGTTGTGGGGATAGGAAGACAAAGGCAGAGTTAAAGGTTTAAAGGTTCCTATTTTCTATTTTTATTCAAAATGGTGTCTAGACTGGAACCAGAGAAATTTGAGCCCGCAGACATTCATGAAAGATGCATGGAAATTTTCGAAAAAAATCAATGGGTGTCTTTCTTTAAAAAATTTGATGGGAACAATGATAATGTTAGCTTAGCCTTTGTTGGGTCATTCGATGGAGAGAGGGCTACAGTAGGGAATTTAAGTTTCAGACTGTCTGAAGACATTTTGGCACAAATTATTGGCCTGCCACAGCAAGGAGAAAGATTTTTCAAAACCAAGCAATTCAAAGAGAAATCATGGATACCCTTTTTGTGCAGATCAAGAGCAGGGTCAGTAAACTGGAAGAAAGGAATACCAAGGAGCTGGCTCGTTCATCCTTGGGATGAAATAGTGTATATCATCCAAAGATTCATCACCTGTGAAGGGAGATTCAGTATTGTTTACCTTTACCACATCAAGCTGTTGCAGCATTTGAAAGGTGAATGTGAGATCAATATGCCCTATTTCCTGTTACAGAGCCTAACTAAGATGGCTAAGGCTGTCCAAAGGCGTGAAACAGACAAAATGACAAGTCTTTTTCACTGTGGACTCATCAAAATCATCATCAAGCATGAGTTACAAAAGCAAAATTTGACATGGTCAGAATTTTTAATCCACAATCAATTTGAAGAGCAGGAAGAATTGCATGAAGAGGTTTCAAAAGAAGGTGAATTGCTGATGATAACATACCCCGAGGCAACAAGTTCAAAACTGCAAAAGGAGAAAAAGAAGAAAAAGGAGGTATTGCTGATTACTGATGATGAAGACAACTCCGAGGCAATAAGTTCAAAACAGCCTCAGAGAAGGATACGAACTAGGAGTGTAATGAAAGAAGATAAACAGTTTCAAAAACAAGAGCAAATTTTCACCACTTACCAGAAGAAGCCAAGGAAGTATAAGCAAGTTCGAAGCCAGTCAGCATTAGAAGATGAGGAACACATACAAGCCTTGGAAAGTCAAGAAGAAAACCTAGCAGGTGAGATAGGGCGGGATATCCAAGGAACTGATGAAATAATAAAACAGAAAAAGAAAATCAATCTCTTCTTGGATCAGCAAGAGAAAGAAAAAGAAAAGCCATTAGAAGATGAAGAACACACACAAACCTTGGAAAGTCAAGAAGAAAACCTAGCAGGTGAGATAGGATAGGATATCTAAGAAGCTGATGAGATGATAAAACAGACAAAGAAAATCAATCTCTTCTTAGATCAGCAGTAGAAGGAAAAGGAAAAGCAGTCAAGACAGGGAGTACTAAAAGACTCAGCTTCTCTTTTTTCAGAGCAACAAACTGTGCAAGAGGAAAAGAAAGAAGGTTCAGTACAGGAAAGTGAAGAATTAGGGATGGAGACCAATTCTGTCCAGCTTTCAATGAAGAAGAAGAAAACTTCCAAGAACAATAAAGAGATTAAGAGGTTGAAACCTGAAATAAAGGAGTTGGAGCTCAAGAACGAGAAATTGAGAAAAGACAATCGGAAGCTGAGAATTTCAGAGGACACACATTTCTAAAAATGCATCCAGATGGTATAACCAGAAGAAGATCTACAAAGCTAAGTATGAGAGACTGAAGGTCCTTTATGCATCTCCAACTTCAACAGATGCATCGTCTCAGTAGGAGACTAGAAGCAAGAAGATCAGCAACAAAATTTTGGTTTTAAACAGGGTCAAATATTTTTGGCATGGGGACATGCAACAGCTTCCTCTTGGGGGAGATGTTGGGCACCATTTTGACCTCTTTTTGTCATCTAAATATCCTCCATTTTCTTGCATAAAACCCTCATACTGATCTATAAAGCTTTCCGTTCACCACAGACTTTGGTTAAAACGTATAAATGTCATTACTTGTTAACAAATTGAATTTTGAGATTTTTAGAGCATTTAAACTAAGGTTTTTATTCACGATTACAGGATGTGCTAACTTACCGTAATGTCTCCAAAGTTGAGCACTTGCAGGCCAGCTAGGCATTAACTGAAAGATGGAGGAAATATCCTCAGTATCCAAGGATGGATGAATTTCCAATGAATAGATGATGTGGCTCTCACAGGTGGCAAGTCAAAGTTGGTCAAAGATGACCACCTGTGCTACCACTCAGCACAAAAGTAGGGCAGTTTTGATTTTGTTGAGTTTCATGATTCTGAATGAGGATCTCGATGGCTATGTTCATTAATTAGTTTACAGGATTATAGCATTTCCAGTTTTCTTTCAAATTTGTATAAGTACTTCACAAAACATTGGATCGTTGATCATGATTTTGGGAGACTGAAAACGCAGACTGTTCTAAGACTGCGTTATTTCATTGCCGTTATGATTGATTTGATAGTGAATATATTTGAAATTTAAAGCTCTGTGATTCTTCAATTGCGTGTGTGAACGAGGCATTGGAGGGCCCCCACTGTCGAGTCTGCACACTTCTTTTTATTTTCCAGTGAGCTATTGAATCTCTTCAAACGATTTGATTGTTGCCAGTGGTATGTTTTAATTACTGTAGAATTTGATTTTCTTATTTGCAAGAGTTAAATTAGTTTTCAATCAGTCATAAAGCTCTGTTCTCTTATTGATTAGTTATCTCATCGATTGTATGCTGGAGAATGATCTCATTTACTGTGCATTACTTGATTATTCAATGATGGAGTATTAAGAACAAATTACACATTATGATTGCTTTCCTGTAAAGGGAATTAATGTTTAAATTGCTTATTCGATGCTGGGATAATAGGAAAAGTTTCACAATCCATATTTTAGGGTTAGGATTTATTCAGTGCTGGGATAATTTAGGATTACTTTCAAATTGTTTTTATTCTCAAATTGCTTTAACATAGGAATTGTTGTGTGAATGAAGTATCAAATGAAGCTGTTCCTGCAAGGGAACTTTTTTGTTTTCAAATCACAGTAACTGAGTTTTCTAATAGCTTTCTTTCGTAGATAAACTAGATTCCCGAGACAAGTCTAGCTTTGAGTCCCTATACTTGGATATGCTTCTTAGTCTACCAACTCGGATTGATTTAAATTTAAGGATTTGATCTGCATTAGTAGATTGAAGCCCAACACAATGTATCCACGTGATACATCTACAGATACATACACATGATACAAGTGATCATATCTTGCATCCAACATGATGTGTACATACATTTATATATATATAAATGATCCAACTGATCATATCCAACATCCAACATGATGCGTTCATACATATACATATAAATGATTCAACCAATCATATCAAGCATCCAACATGATGCATATATACACATACAGAGCAATAACCAGAGCATCGTCCCGATGCTCATCATCCAGTGCTTATATCCACAGCCATGGAAGGATCCTCCTCTCACCATGCTCGGAATGGATCCTGCAAATGTGTCCATCACTTCTTCCTCGAAGTGTCATCAATCTGAAGAACACCAATCCTCTCTCTGAAGTATTCGAACTTCACTCTAGCTAGTGGTTTCGTCAGCACATCTGGAATCCGCTCGTCCGTCATAACATGCAGGAGCTTCACTGCTCCTCTCTGCACCATATCCCTAATATAGTGATATTTGATCTTAATGTGTTTCGACCTGTTGTGGAACACTGGGTTCTCAGACAGCTTCACACAACTCTGGTTGTCACCAAAGATACCAATAGCCTCCAGCGGGAGATTAAATAACTCAGACAATAGCTTCCAAAGCCATGTTGCCTCACAACTAGCTGAACAAGCTACAACATACTATGCTTCAGCTATACTCAGTGCTACGTAGGACTGCTTCCTGCTAAACCAAGAGATCACACCTGATCCCATACTGAAGTAGTACCTAGATGTGCTCTTCCTATCTACAACACTGCCTGCTTAGTCCGAATCAACATAACCCTGTAGGTTAAAATTTTGATTCGCATCATGCTTGAGCCCATAATAAACTGTACCCTTCAGGTACCTCAGAATATGCTTTACAGCAACCAGGTGAACACTCCTCGGATCCGTCAGGAACTGGCTCAATGTGTTCACCGGAAAGCAAATATCTGGTCTCATGTTTGTCAGGTACATCAAGGACCCAATCATCTGATGATACATCGTGACATCAATCAGATTAGATGAAGCATCACACAGAAGCTTTAGGTTCGATGCCATAGGTGTGGCCATGTCCTTACAGTCCATCATCCTGAACCTCTTCAGGATCTCTACTGCATACTTCCCTTGTCCAAGGAAGATTCCATCTATACTCTGCCACACCTCCATGCCTAGAAAATAGTGCATCATCCCCAAGTCCTTCATCTCGAACTCGACAGCAAGCTTCCTCTTAGTATCATCAATTAAACTATCATTACCTATAACAAACAGGTCATCCACGTACACGAGTAGTATCACAGGATTGCCTTCCTCAACCTTGTAATAAAGGTTGGAATCTGCTATACTCTTGGAAAAGCCCAAACTGGATAGAAAGCTATCTATCCTACCATACCAAGTCCTAGGACCTTGCTTCAAGCCATACAAGGAGTTCTTCAACCTGCACACATATGACTTCCTGTCATGTGTCTCAAAACCAAGTGGCTCCTCCACATACACTTCCTCTTCGACTACACCATTCAAGAAAGCTGTCTTGACATCCATCGAGTGTATCTTCCATTTCATTACTATAGCCAGAGCAAGTACTGATCTAATGGAAGTGTATCTAGCTACAAGAGCAAAGGTTTCTTCATAATCTATTCCCTCTTTCTGAGAGAAGCCACGAGCTACAAATCTAGCTTTGTATTTCTCTATGCTACCATCTGCAGCATGCTTGATCTTGTAGATCCATTTGGAAGTCACAACAAACATCCCTTTAGGTCTTGGGAGTGCATCCCAAACATCGTTCTTCATGATCAAATCGTACTCCTCGATCATGGCATTCTTCCTGAATCCTGGGAACTTCAATATATTCAATATCTTCAATAGATAACTTTGTTGTTGAACAAATGTTGTAGTCCTTCTTTTGTAGGTGATGTTATACGATCTTTCCTACAAGACAACTTAAATTGCATGATTAGAAACATCTCATAGTTTTTCAGAACAAATTCTTACACATAAATAAATATGTCATATAGTGATGCAATTATCTTTCCCAATGCTTCAATACAACATTTATCCATATCCTGTAACTTTCTAGATGCATTCCAATCTCTACCATAACATTGTTAAGAGTGTGCACAACTCTCAACATGTCAACAAAGAGGTTTCATTCTAGATAAGTAGCAATGGAATGTTGTACAGTACCATAGACCACTTACACATTACTTGCATATTAGTAGTATCTTATTCATCAATGCAATTATTCTAATATGCATAATACACAACCTAAGTCTAGGAACATAAGCATATACATTACTGAATAACATTATTTAAACAAATAGAATGTACAAGAAATGACAATTCAAATAGTTATCTTTGTTTGTTTGTTGGGTGGACTCCCTCTTAATCTTTGCTTCTTTGCAGGAGCTGCTGGAGTCCTATTCTGAAGTAACTTCTTCTACTCCTTTCTGATGTGAATTGTAAGGAGTGGTGAACTCCCTCTTAATTCCTGAATCACTGTATAGCACTTGAAGTCTGCTGAAGTGAATTCTCCACCATTGTTGGATCTAAAGGTCTTGAACTTCTTTTCAGTGTGGTTTTATATCAAGGCCTTGAATTCCTTGAATTTGTTGAATACTTCATCTTTGTTCTTCAATAAATAAATCCCAAGTCTTCCTAGAGAAATCATTAATGAAAGAACCATAGTATACATACCCACTCAAAGAACTTAATGACATCGAACTGCATAAATCGGAGTGGATAATTCCTTTTTCCTTACTTGCTTGTGATTTTCTTATTTGTGTTCTTTCCTTTTGCAAATCCTTTGCAAACACCTTCATGTTTGGTCTTGATTTCAGGAAGACTCTCTACAACTTTGCTTGCAATTGGTAGTGCTCTATAGTGCACATGAGCAAGCCTTCTATGCAAAAGTTCACTTGGCTCCATGGATTCATGTACCATGGCATGTTCAGGTTGTCCCTTCAATTTATACAATCCTCCCTCTTGCTCTCCAATCACCACTGCATCATCTATAGTTTTACCTTTTGGCCACATTAGAACTTGGCCATCTACAAATGCAACCCTCATGCCTTTTGCATCCAATGCAGATATGGAGAGTAAGCTCCTCTTGAGCCCAGGTACGTATAGAACTTCTTTCATCTTCAAAGACTTCCCAAAGTCTAGGTTGTAGGAGGCTTCACCACTTCCTTTGATAGGATATTGATAGTCATCCCCAAGTTTCACCTTATGGGGTGACTCATGTTCAGATAGATTATAAAATATTCTTTAAACCCAGTCATGTGTTTGAAATCCCCACTGTCAATAAGCCAATCATTACAACCATGAGAGATAGTACCTGTGAGAGAAGAGATTAGAACATACTCTTCTTCGCTTGATGACTCATCATCGTCACTTTCTGCTCTAGCCTTCTTATTGGGAGGTTCATCATCCTCAACCACATGAGCATGATATCTCTTCTTGTTCCCCTTCTTCTTATTGTTGTTGGAACCCTTTTTGTTCTTGGGACAATCTATAGCAAAGTGTCCCTTCTCATTACAAGTGAAGCATCTCAGATCCTTCTTACCCTTTTGGTGATGGTGGTGAGAAGGTATTCTGTTATGAGATGGCTCCTTCTTGAACTTACCTTTCTTGGTATGTGCTGTGAGAGCTTGATATTCATTTCCCATATTTTCATTTCGAGCCACGAGCCTAGCTTCTTCTTGAGAGCATTCCTCCCACAGTCTACTGAAAGAGATCAATTTATTTCTTGCACAGATTCCTTGAATAAAAGAGTCCCATGACCTAGGTAGTCCATTCAGAGTGGTCATAACAACTTCAGCATTGTCCACTACTTCATCCATAGATTTGAGTTGTTCCTTGATCTGAGAGACCTTGGAGAAGTAAGATTGAATGGTCTCTCCATTCAACAACTTGACCCCTTTAAATTGATTCTGCAGAGTCATCTTTCAATTTATGTTCTTCCCTTCAAATAGCTTGGTCAGGGAGTCAAACATCTCCTTGGGTGTCTTTAGAGATGACACATGTGGTATGAGATGGTCTTTGATAGAATCAACAATGATCCTATTTTCCTTGACCAAGTTCTTCTTATGCAATGCCTTAGCCTCTTCATCCTCTGGGATAGGGACCTCAGAGCTGATGTAGGTGTCCAATTCATTTTCTTCTAGGATTAACCCAATCCTATACTTCCAGGCTCGAACGTTATCATCCCCTTCAAGCTTATCCTCAAGCTTGGTGTGGTGAGACATCTTAAAGAGTACTTTAAATGGAAATAGAAAAGATTTAGGTCTTACCACTTGATTTGCTGAAAAATGGATCTAGTCCCGGATTAGGGCTTGTCAGAGAAACCCTAAAAGTTTGAAATGTGAATTTCAACTTTTTGAGAGGATAAAAAGATGCGCCTTGATGAGCTGATGATCCTGGTATACTCAGAATTTGAGTTCTGCAAAGTTTCACCCTTCAGAAGTGCCTTTTAGTCTTCCCGGATTCACTTAGGAGGACCCTGAATTAGGGTTTGAGTTTCCTGGAGATTTACCCAGCCAAAAATCTTGATCCAAAGCTCTAAACTTCGATTTGTTCAAGCATCTTCCAGCTATGTCTTCCGATTTCATAAATTCCTATTTTTGTGGAAATCCTAATTTTTAGGACCAAAATTGAAAGTGCTCAAGACTGAATTCTGATTGGATAGAAAGATTCACCTTGCTAAGGAGAGTCAATCCATCATATTTCTTTTCCAAAATTTGTGGAGAGAAACACAAAAACAAGAAGCCCTAGCTTCCGCAACTGCAGAGTGTCTTCTTCTAAGGTTATCTCTGATACCATGTTAATTTTTTAGCATTAATACAAAATACTCTAGGATCTTTACTGATAGAATAACATGTATAGTATATCACATATCAATCATAGAAAGCATATCAATCATCACAAGATGCAAACATAAGAGACAATAGACACATAGAGTTTCCATGGGGAAAACCCTAAGTTGAAAAATCCCACAACTTCCTCAGAGATAGATAGAGCAATGATACAACCAAAGTACAACCCAAGTACACAGAGATAGTCTTCTCCTAGTAGTTGATCCTCCTCCTCACATGTGCGCCACTTTCCGAGTGATGTAGAGTGAGATAATGAGATGATCAAAATAGAGATCTCCCGATCTCTATTTACACTTGTCCTGACTGCCCAATAAACTTATGGGGCCGACTTGCCTAGCTTAGCATAATGACCCATGGTTAACTTAATCAGCCGACCCCACACATGGTGGTCTAATAACCCATCAGCAAGTTACAACACTTGCGACACTTGTCAATACAAATGACAACACTCCATTATAGAGGAATAACACATCTCTATAGGAGTACAATATACATAGATGAAATGCATTCCGAAGTTACATATACATCAACAGAATCAAGATACGAAAATTGAGTTTTGTGTTTTTATAAACCAAAAAATGATGTGAGGAAGGTCATATCCAGTGCGCTATGTTCATGACCACACCGGTGCATTCCTGTAATACAAATGCATCAATATTGATGCATGCATTTTTTTATTGAAAGAAAAAATAAAATAAAACTTAACAGGCCTGACATGGTTACAGATTCGACCAAGAAAGTGGCCCCATATTACCCTATGCTTTCTATATATAATTACAAGCTCAGTAAATCCAAAATCCCTAAAGGGTGAAATCATAATTTTTTTTAACAATAGAGGGATTTAAACCCTAATGTAAAATTTTGCAGTCACATAAGAAGAAAAGAAACAACGAGAAAATAAGGATTGCAACATTGAAGGTAAGTATGATGTTTTTTTTTTCTAAATGTAGTTAAACTATAAATAAGATAACAAGATCAACAATAATATTTACATACTTGAAATTTCTATTATGGAAATCTTTGTTTGACTCACCATACCTAACAAATTTCGACCATCAAAACTCCTTCCAGTTCCTCCAAACTCCTTCCACATAAGTCTCTCTTCCAAAACTCTCCCTTGAAATTTTTGATAAAAGAATGAATTAATGTTTAGGATTTTTTCTTTTAAACACTATTTAGAATTACTTCTCGAACTTGAAGTTTCCGCCTTTTTTTTAATTTAGGGCAAAAAGATTTTGTCATTTTTTATTTTATTTTTTATTTCAGCATTTCGATGTGCATGTTGTCAAGTAGCATTGGGGCGTACTTAAGTAAAACGCACCCACTGAACCACAATTTAAAAACTCATGCCATATTGTGTGTATATTTTGAACACCTTGAAGAACTTTTATGTAGGAAGCACACTGGTATGAATTATGTTGTAAAAATGCATGTATAAATATATGCTACAAAATGTAGCAGATATTTTCCACTACGAGGGCTTTTGCAGATGTTCTTTTATGGTGCGTTTTGTATATGTGAGTGCACCAGTGCATGTATATATGAATAGACACACCGATTTAATTTGAAAATCCTTTGGTTTTATGTTTCCACTTAAAATTATATATTCATCCCAAATGTTCTTTTAGTATTTAACCACACCAATTACAATATTTCATAGTATATATATGTTGCTTAAACTCACCTTATTCTTACAAAATGGTTTCCAAACTATATTGGATGTTAGATTATGATATAGTTCTTGAAAATAGTCTAGGACTATAGATACATATATTGATTACTGATTTGGCTCAAATGCAAGGAGAAAATTTTGTAGTATCAAATGGCCAATTCTTCATATTCCATCTCATTCCATCTTGTTCAAAGATCAATGAGTTCTCCCTTTCCATCCATAGTAAGTTCATGTTTGATTTATATTTTGACTACTTATTTGAATTCATGTTTCTTATCAATGTGAATGTGGATATGGATTTATTCTTTATTGTAGGATCCCGATTCAGGTTTGAGTTCAGATGCACAAGACATTCCACCAATTTCAAAATGGTGTAAGGTCTTATCGAGAGCAAGATACCGCAAGTAGTTCGTGGATGAAAATGGGCAGTCACTTTACCCCGCCAATTGTAACATGCCATCTTCAAGCCTCCATCCTAGTTCATCGACAGTAATTTGTCGTGAGTTGGAACTCTTTTATGACACCTTAGTAGTTTGTGGTTGTTCAAAATGTCAAGGGTTGAAGGAGAACCCTCAGCATGTAACACTCACCCATTACACTGATGATAGATTACCCAATGTTGATGGTCTAATACCCCCTACTACATTAAAAAATACAATAGGTGATATAGAAAAGACACACATGAACACTTCCATATGCTCATTTTTTAAAAAGTTGGAAGCCAAAACAACTGTCTTATCCTAAATTGATGAACCCCTATCATTATGTTCAATGAACTGAAATTTCTAGCAATCCAAAGTATGATATGAATTCCACCTAACCCATCTCTACTTGAACATCCAACAAGTTGCATGAGTTGAGAGAAAAACTATTCAAGTACACACTGAGGTTCGTCAAACTGTTGGAGGGTAGAAATGATTTCTATCTTCCTTTGAATTTGCAATGTAAATATCGAACTTCTTACAACCACGCTTTGTTTGGCTCTTGGCCTTCTTCTCTACCTATTCTTGATTTTGGAACCGAATTGTCCTTTTGTGGTAATCGTTGTATTATTACCAAGTCTAATATAGATGCTACAAATCTTGAGTTTTTTATCCTTTCACATGTGCTCATTCCTCCCAAACTGTTAGTAGCACTTATGCCATTGTGTGGTCCTATCTATTGTGAATCTGATTACTTGAATATTGTTAAATACAAGCACATCATTTCCATGTATATTATGTTCTTAAGTGGTTATGTTTCTGTAAACTTTAATAGGAAGAACCTATTGTATATAGATGGTCTTCGACGCACTCATGGGAACATTGCAGGGTTGATAAATAGTTCTAGGTTCTCTTTATTTTCTCCAAATTGTTCATCTCAAGAACACTTCAATGAACAAGATTTATTTATGAAAATGAAAACGTACAGATTTGTTGTTGTACAAGCAATATGTAATTTGTCGCCTAATGATGAGTTTTTAATATACTATAAATTCCATAGACCACAAACCACTTGCCATAGATTCCTTTCATTAGGATTACCTTTAGACATTCCCTTGCGAAAAAAAAAAAACATTGATTAATTGTATTTGTTAATTCTCAATGGGATTCATGCTAATGTATTGCTCAGTTTGAAATTATGTTTTATAAATTGTTGATTTAGTTTATAAATTCAATTTGAAAATGTGTTGTTGAATTTTAAATTTTTATATTTAATGTGGAATTGATGTTAATTTGTTGCTCAATATGAACGTTTGCTTTATAAATTGTTTGTAGCTTAACATTTTCTATTGGAAGTGATTCTTGTGCTTTTGTAATAATTATTTTCTATAATGCTATATCAAACCAATTACATTGTGCTTACTAACATCATTGATGTAATCTTGAATATTTTGAAATCAAGATTCTGATAATGAGAGACCTTCCTACCATCTTTCGTTGCACCTGAATACAATGTCAAATTACCAAGCATGGTTGAATCAACCACCTATTGAATTTCCACTGTGTCCATCCTCACCAATTAGGAATTCCTACAGTAATAGTAGTTATTCACATGTTGGAAATGGAGGCAATGAAGTAGAGGTTGGAATGGATGAGTTACTACAACAAAGGAGTGCCATGGATGCAATGTTTTTACATACATTCTAGGACAATGAGCTAGGGGATGATGCTCATATCATTGAAGCCTTCTTAAAAATAATTAAATCGGCTTCCACCACACCTACCTTTGGACCCGGCAATGAAATTCTACACAATAGGGGAAAATAATGTTACGATACATCTTGAAATCAAATTATGGCATGTTAGATGCATGTTTCTTGACAATATTGAGGTAACTGACCATTAACTACATTATATTTTGAAGAATCTTCTGACACAATCATCATTGAAAATAATCAAATTTATGAACGTTAAATGACATTGTACATTTGTATTTCCCACTAACAGTAGGTTATTCAATGATAAGGTACTTTGAATGATAAGTTTTTACCGACAGCTGCGAAGAGGAAAAGAAAATGTCAGGTGTAGAGTACATATCATATCATGCATGTCCCAATGATTGTATTCTATATAGAGGAGAACATGCAGACAAAGAGATATGTCCAAAATGTAGGCATGATAGGTACAAATAATCCAAAAAGAAGGATAAAGTACATGGTCCTCCTCATAAGATATTGAGGCACATGCCTATAATCCCAAGAATTCAAAGGCTCTTTTGTTGCAAATAATTAGCTATACTGCATGGATGGAATGCATTGAAATGAAGTGTGGAAGGATTTATGTGAATCCCAACCGATTCAGTCACCATGAAGCATATAGAGGATACATGGCCCAATAAATTCAAGGATGAAATACACAACCTCTGACTAAGCATACCCATTGATGGCATCAAACCCTATTGTGGTCTTAGAGACCTTTAGGGTTATGATTTTTTATCCGACCTCTTGGGTTCATGGTTTTCTCTCAAAGAATGAATATTAATAGTCTTGGAGATTTTATTCCTCACCCTCACTCATTTGTCTTGATGATCAACCATGATAAAGGTTCAAAACATCGACTTTCAAATATGGGTACTGCGATCCTCCCGAACACCTCACCAAACATCTCTATTGTTTGGCCTGTAGTAGTATACAATAAAAATACTCCCCATGGTATTCCATGAAGAATGAACATCGTATGTTGGATTTTGTAGTCCCTAGTAAAATACAAGCAAAGAATATGGATGCTTACCTACAACCATCGATCGATGAATTCAAGGAATTATGGGAAGGGATACATGTCTATCATGTTTCAAGACCCATCCCATCAGAGAGGAGTTTTACTTTGTATGGCATATGTGCATAGACCACACATGATTATCTGGGGTTAGGATTTTTCTCATGTTAATATTTTGTTTGAATTGTTTATATTCAAAGCACTAATTTTTGGGATATTTAATTCAGTGCGACTATCTTGATATTCAACACTAACATGATATATTTACTACAACATCAAATGTCTTGTAACAAAATATTGTTATGGATGTAAATGTTGTGGACCTTCTATGAAGGCTAGGTGGTCCAAATACCTACGAAAGACAGTATATGACTTCTCTAGGGTATTCCTCCCAGAAAATCACTCTTATAGAAGAGAAAGATCTGCTTTCAATGGTAAATGAGAGAAAAACCAAAGGCCTAAAATAATGACATTGGATGACTGGCTTAGGGAATATGATAGAGAGAAGGAGAATGAATACGCAAATATGTTCAATTCAAATGTGCAACCTATGATCGATGATCCCGAATTCTTCAACATCTATGTTGAGAAAATTCCCAAAGGGATGAAAAGGAAATTGATATTTTATGAGATCCCATATTTGGAGCATCTTAAGATTTCCCACTTACTAGATCCCATGCATATATTTAAAAATAATTTATGTTCTTTGTGGCGTCACATATCATCCAGAAAAAGTGACAAGTTGGTTGCTAGGAAAGATCTTATTTCTTCAAAAACTAAAAAGAAGCATTGGCCAAGACAAAAAAATAGAATAGAGGTTGGCCCCTCTTTTTCATTTAAATAAGGGGATGGGCCATGGATTTTTAACAAATATGATCTTAATTTGGAAAAGGAAGTTATATTGGGTGTGAAGGCGCCTTTTTTTTATGGGTCTGTTATCGGTCAAACTAGCACTTCTCCTTCTGTGACCACATTGACCTATCAGTCACACAAAAGGACACTATGGATGGAAGAGCTTACTTGACCCTAGATGAATTGGATATGAACCTTTTCAATCCTTTCCTCAATAAGAATATTTTTTGCAATTATTTTGAAGCATAACCACGAATTTCATACTAGCCAACACGCGAGTTATCCGCAGGTGTCTATATAGACAACCCGCGGGTATCATCTAAAATGTTGCACTCACTAGTTGCATGGCGTAAGAGATGTGAGCCACTCACTGGTTGTAAAAAGGCATACTCGCTGGTCTCTTCAAAAATCTCAAAAAAATATATAAAAACACGAATTATGGATTAGTTAGGGAAGTTATTCAAACTACCTTAACTTCCTAATACAACTACCTTTCGAGCCTGAACTCCTAGCCTTAACATAAATACAAGGGGAGGGGCATGAGAAAGGGGAGCCAACTTTGGTAAAGAAATGCTGGAGTAATACTTACTCAAGGGAGAGGAGCAGGAGACCAGGTTCTGATTACAATAGTGCCAATTGCAGGACATGTATAACTAGATGTCATTTATGCAAATAAAATCATATATTTCCCTTCCAATAACACTTGTCTTTGTGTAAACTTGATGTTTGAATATGTCATATGAATCTATATATGAGTTTCACCTTCAATTGTTTATCTTTATATAGTCAAATTTCTTAGATAAAGGTAGTCTGGTTGTTTGCAACTCCATCAGTTGGAGCATCGTAGTAGTGGATTGAGAAGATTGGATTTCGAAAGCCTGGATCAACCATCAATTATCCAGGTATGAACCACATCTTGAATCCTTTTTATTTTATGAATGGAAAGAAGTGTTGAATGTTACATGTGCTTTCTTTTCTTTTTCTGTAATAAAAATTGATGTACGTTGGTGACCTCCATTTCTCATTCATAGGTTATTAAACCGACAATAGAACTCATGACTCTACTGGGGAGCACTTGTTTATGCTTTGGGGATTATTGAGATACTTTCTTTCAATTTTTTATCAACCTTTTAGGTCTCTATGAAGGTTTCTAGGGTATGTTTCCATCCTTGTTCTTGACTTAGTTGTGGTCTGATCTTCAAATTTCTTTCTTTTTAAAACTTTTTCAAAGACTACTCGCGAGTTGCACATATATACATTCGTGGTTATCCTCCCTCACCCGTGAGTTTCCTATATATGTACCCGCGGGTCACTCGCGTGACTCTGCAGACATAGTCGGGTTTCTCCCTGAGAAAATTGTTTTTTATTTTAGGGTTGGTTGCTTTGGTTTTGAAAGTCCTCTTATTGATCTTATACCTTGTGACTGCTTATGAGTTGTTGTGTGAGTCTTTTACATCCCTTTGTGATATTTCTTTTGGTTCTTTGTGCTTGTTACAATACCTAACTCTTTCTAATCCATAGTTTGTTTGGTGGATGCTTCGACTTAGTCCTTTGTAGTCACTGATGTTTAGAGAGCAGCTTGATATCTACATTCATTCATTGATTTCTATTCTATATATCAGTTGTTTCTTATACTATCACATTACCATACCTTAGTTACTTCTAGGTCTTTTGAAGCAACGTTTAGGGTTGGTCATTTTCTCTGCTTTGTTAGGGTCAAAGTTCTGATTTTTATAGCTTTCGGTTCATCTTTCCTTTGCCTACACGTATGATTGTTCTCGTTTGTTCATAACTAGTTTCTTTTTATTTCAATTTTAATGAAAAAAACAAATAAAAAAGAACATTTATTTCATAACAAGAATTTATACCTTTTTCAAAGTAATTGTAGTCATATATGCTATCATCTTTGAAAAAAAAAAAATTTGTTTGTTTTAGGTTTACTTTGCGATTTTACATTTTGAAACTTAAGCAACAAGAAAATTGTGAATATTTTGCATTGTCATATATACATTTTGATTTCAGTTGTAACCAATGCACACAAACGCACTACCCTTTTGAGTAAACAAAAACCCTAAAAAGAATCATTAATCTAAAAAAATTTATTAATTTTTCTTTTTAGGTCACACAAACCAACTAGCTTAGGATAGGGTTTTGGAATATAACACTTTAAACTTTCCAAAACCATTTAAATCTCGAAATCGTAGTAAGACTATCTTTAGGTAAATTCACTTTTGTGGAGGTGTGCCATGAAGCTCCACTCTAACCAGATTCAAGCATGAGGTCGTGTGAGGTTGATCAATCCGAGATACCCCCTCTTTTCAATCGAGAATATACCAGAGCTGACACGTGTATGAGGATCCATTAGTACCTTATGTGATTTTGGGTTCCGAGCCTAGTTATCCTTCCCATACATGTTGGTTCAAACTGTGACCGTCCCCCTGGAAGCTTTCTACAACTTTGGTAGCCTTAGTATCTTTGAACAATAGGGATTTACATAGGTGACGGTGGAAGGATATTTCCACTGTACCTAGAATAGACATGGGAGGAAATTCCTTGTAGTTATTTGGGAGGGCGGTTGGAGATTCAAACACTTGCACCCAAATAATATGTATTGTGGACCCTAGGTAATTGTCCTTCGCTACTCTACTGGTTTGTTCTTGGCCCTAATCATCCCAGACTTCCCTTTAAAAGTATCATCTTTGTTTTCCTGGTCTTGATTACCATAGGAAAATTTTATAGTGGTGTTCTATTTGTTTCCTGTTGTTCTAGTGGACCCCAGGTTGATCACTTAGTATATATTTTTTGCAGTTGTGGAGGACCAACCTCCTTATAGGTCATGAAGGTTCAGAAAGCTTCCTCCACTCACCATGGAGCCTCCACTTCCCCCTCAGCAGAGTAGAACAGACTCATGTGGTTCTTTTGAACTCACGAGTACAACTAAACCCCATAGGGAACCCCATCTTATCTCTCAAACTCAATTGGTCCAGGAAACCATCGAGGTTGAATATTTGTCTACAAAAGAGTTCCCAAGACCCTTTAACCCTCCACTAACTTGACCTAACAAACCTTTGTTAGAAAGAGTTGTCTCTTAAGGGCTTCTTGAGTGAAGTGTTTATAGCTTTACACCTGGTTTGCTATGGATAACTTAGGGGATGCATCGAGAGTTCCTCATACTCCAACTTCAGCTATCATGCCAGGAGGTTTATCTCCCCCACACTTAAACATATTGACACCAAGTTGTGAGGCACCTGTAACAATTAATTAACAAGAATGCGCGAAATAGCAGAAATGACAGAACTCAGAATCACTTTTGTATTGATCACGGGCCACTTCGAGGGGGCAACCTCCTTTGAGCAAGCTCAATACAAATAACTTCACGGTGCCTTCATAGCTCTCAACACACACTTATATACTAATTCTAGGCGCCAATACTATGGGTTGAAACCATGGGCCGTTACAAACTATGGATCAACAATACTACGAGCGACTTACAAAGCATATGCGCGAACAACAATAACACAAACTATTGATCACAAATACTACGGGACGACTTACAAATCATATGCGTCCAACAACAACATACTAACAAAGTAAAGATATGGGTTCCTAACATCCCCTCCCCCTTAAAAAAAGCTTTGTCCTCAAAGCTTCAGATGTGGAAATTGTTGTTGAATATGAAGGAGTGGTTCCCATGTAGCATCCTCTGGTTGCATGCCCTGCCACTGAATTAAGACCTCTGTGATAGAGCGAGAGCGAAGCTGACGTGTGCGCCGATTGAGGATGGCCTCTGGCTCCAAAAGGATGGATCCTTCATTATCCAGTTCGGGTAAAATCGTTTGGCCGCTGATTTTGGTGCCAAGAACTTTCTTCAAACAAGAGACATGAAAGACTGGATGAATGCGGGAAGAAGGAGGAAGTTCCAATTTATAAGCAACGGACCCAATCTTCTGAAGAATCTGATATGGCCCATAGAATTTTGGAGCAAGCTTATGACGCCCTTTGAGTTTCAAGGAGGATTGTTTGTACGGCTGGAGACGAAGAAAAACCATATCGCCGACTTGAAAAGTGCGCTCTGAACGGTGCTGATCCGCTTGTTGCTTCATGCGATTTCTTGCCATGTGAAGATTGTCCCGCAAAATGCGAAGAATCTGATCGCGGTTGCGAAGGACCGTGTCAACTTCCTGAACTGGTGAACTGGTGGGGGTGTATGGAAGAAGAGCTGGAGGTGCTTGACCGTAGACTGCTTCATATGGGGTCATTTTAGAGGCAGTGTGGTAAGAGGTATTGTACCACCATTCAGCAAGAGGGAGCCACTTTGCCCACTGATGTTGTTGTTCTGAGGTCAAGCAACGAAGATAAGTTTCCAAGCATTTATTGACAATTTCAGTCTGACCATCTGTTTGTGGGTGATACCCTGAACTCATCTTCAGTTTGGTGCAAGTGTGGCGAAATAGTTCTTTCCAAAAATGACTAGTGAAAGTCGCATCACGATCCGAGACAATGGAAGAAGGGATGCCATGAAGACGAAAGATCTGGTCCATAAAAATTTGAGCAACCGAGGAGGCTGTATAGGGATGACTGAGAGCACAAAAATGACTATATTTGGAGAGGCGATCAACCACAACGAGAATCACTGTCTTCCCGCCAGATTTAGGGAGCCCTTCAATGAAATCCATAGAAATATCTGTCCAAATCCGTGTAGGTATGGGTAGGGGTTCAAGCAATCCTGGAACGAGTGTTGTTTCCCCCTTATTGCGCTGGCAGGTATCACATTCGGCCACCATCTGTTGAATTGTCCTTTTCATGCCCTGCCAAAAGAAGTTACATCGTGCTCGTTCATATGTTTTGAGGAACCCAGAGTGCCCGGTCGATGGAGAAGCATGGAGTTCATAGAAGACAGCCTGTTGAAGATCTGTGCTCTGGGGAAGCACCAGACGACCCTTGTATCGCAGAGAAGCACCATCCCAAGAGTAATGTGGTACAGCAGAAGGGTTGTTGGTCAAGCGTTGGATGATCTGAGATAAGGAAGAGTCATTGACATAACCCTGTTGAACAGATTGCAACCAATTTGGAACAGGCATAGAAATAGCTGAAAGAGAACCTTGGGCACCAAATGTGCGAGAAAGAGCATCTGCCACGATGTTGTCTTTACCCTTCTTGTAAGTGATCTCATAGTCATAACCCATGAGTTTTCTAACCCATTTATGTTGTGCCGGGGAGGAGACACGCTGGTCCAAGAAATATTTCAGACTCTGGTGATCAGTCTTGATGCAGAAATGATTCCCTAATAGGTATGGACGCCACTTCTGTACTGCATGCAAAATAGCCATCATTTCCTTCTCATAGGTAGAGGCCGCTAAATTATTACCTGAAAGGGCTTTGCTGGTGAACGCAATGGGGTGTTCATCTTGAAGGAGAATAGCACCAAGTCCATTGCCGCAAGCATCACTCTCAATAGTGAAGGGCTTGGAAAAATCGGGCATCGCTAGCACAGGTGTAGTGCACATAGCTTGTTTGAGTTTGTCAAATGCACACTGAGCAGCAGGTGTCCATGTAAAAGCATCCTTTTTCAACAGAGCGGTTAATGGAGCTGCAATCTTCCCATAATCCTTAACAAACTTGCGGTAGTAGCCAGTCAACCCCAAAAAACCACGAAGGCTCTTGAGTGTCTGAGGACATGGCCAATTGTTCATGGCGTCGATTTTGGAAGGATCCACGCGAACCCCTTGTGCTGATATAATGTGCCCGAGATACTCAACTTTCTTTTGTCCAAAAACACATTTAGACTGCTTGGCATGGAGATGATGGTCAGAGAAAAGTTGCATGACAAGATCCAGATGTTGGAGATGTTCATCCCATGTTTTACTATAGATGAGGATATCATCAAAGAATACCAGAATGAATTTCCGTAAGTAGGGTCGAAATATTTTATTCATTAAGGCCTGGAATGTGGAAGGAGCATTAGTGAGGCCAAAGGGCATGACCAAAAACTCATAATGGCCATCATGTGTGCGGAAAGCTGTTTTAGGAATATCATCCTCATGAACCCGAATTTGATGATACCCAGAACGAAGATCCAACTTGGAGAAAAAGTGAGCCCCATGAAGCTCGTCAAGAAGTTCATCAACAACAGGAATTGGAAACTTATCCTTGATGGTGAGGTGATTAAGTGCTCGGAAGTCAATGCAGAGGCGCCATGACCCATCTTTTTTGCGGACGAGAATAACTGGAGAAGAAAAGGAACTAGTGCTTGGGCGAATAATACCTTGCTTCAATAAGTCCCGAACAAGCATTTCAATCTCCGTTTTTTGGTGGAATGGGTAGCGATAGGGCCAGATGTTGGGAGGAGCGCTGCCAGGAAGGAGCTGAATACGATGGTCTTCTGGTCTGGAAGGGGGTAATCCCACTGGTTCAGCAAAGACACCTGTATATCGATCCAGAATTTGTTGTAGATCCCAAGGAGTAGTGGAGACTGCTGATGGTTGCATCTGGATGGAATGGATCTGAGCGATGACACCATGTGAATTCTTCTTGAGAAGTTTTTCCATGCGATGTGAATTGATGATGGTGAGAGATCCTGGTTGTAATCCTGTCAATGTGTGTTTGTGTCCATTGAGGGAAAACTGCATCCAAAGTTCGGCAAAATCCCATAAGATAGGGCTGAGTGTGCATAGCCATTGAGCGCCCAAAACCACATCACATCCGCCTAAGGGCAAGGCAAACATGTCAGAGCGCAAGGTATAATCTGCCATAGAGATACACACATTTCGACACTTCCCTTTGCAAGGTAAGGTACCCCCATTGGCAACCATGACTTCAAAGTTGGAGCAAGGATGGATAAAACAATCAGCTTGTTTGGCAATCCGAGGGTCAATGAAATTATGAGTGCTACCAGAATCAATGAGGATTGTAAGAGGAAGCTTCTTGAAGTAACCCCTGACCCGCATTGTTTGCGGGGTGGTGACTCCAGCTAAAGCATGGAGAGATATCTCTGGTTGGTCATCCTGAGACGGAGGGTCAATAGGTGGTTCCTGAATGTCGACTGGAGCATCCAGTGTTTCTGGATCTTCGTCACCCATTTCAGAGGCAGGTGGAGACTCCACATCCAGGAGATAGAGATTTTGTTGAACACATATATGCCCCCGAGTGAATTTCTCATCACAATTATAGCAAAGACCCTTTTCTCTGCGTGCTTGCATCTCTGTTTCCGACAAACGCTTGATAGGAGTCGGTCGAGGAGCCTGCGGTATAGGAGGTCGCTGAGACCCCATATTTCTGAAGGGAACAAAAGTGGGCTTGGAGCGTTGTTGGGCTGCAATCTTGTCTTCTGCCAATTTAGCCAACCCGAGTGCTTCCATCATTGTGTCGGGGCAGAACATTTTGACCTCGGAGCGGATGGCATCCTTTAGACCACTGATAAAACAACTCCGGTAAAATTCATCAGACAATCCTTCGGTGTGGTTGGCTAGATTCTCAAATTCGGTTTGATACTCTCTCACAGTGCCAGTTTGGCGAAGTTTAGTGAGGGCTCCTGTGAAGTCATCAAAAGCACTAGGACCAAATCGTTGCAGAAGGAGCTGGCAAAAGTTTGGCCAGTTGGGCTCTGGATGAGCCTTGATGTACCAACGGTGCCATTGAAGAGCTTCCTGTTCCAAATGAAAGGATGCCAACGGAACTTTGTTGACATCAAACGTATTATGCAGACTGAAATATTGTTCTGCACGATAGATCCATCCAGTTGGATCGGTACCATTGAAGCGAGGAAAATCAAGCTTCGAACCACGAAAATTGCTGGAAGAAGAGAACCCATTGTCTGCTGAAGACTCGGACTGCCGTTTGTTGTTCATAGCTGAATGTTCAAGATGGAGACCAAGAAATTTTTCATCCAGATCCTGGAGTTTGGCTTGGATGGATGCAAGGGCTTCCTCCATGGTTTTTGCTCCTACACGGGTGACAACCATAACCAGGGATTTTTTTTTTTTTTTATTTTTTTTTTTTATTTTTTATGACTGGGTAGGAAAACAAAAACATGAACTACTTCAGTAAAGGAAAATTTCGATTTGGGAAAAAATCAGAAGGGTAATTGGGGTTTGACTCGTTTTTTGGACACTGTTGGATAGACAGAGAAGCAAAAATGAGGATTTCAGCAGCGGGGTGAAAGGATGGGAAAATTTGGCAGAAGGGAACAAAGAAGCAGAATTCAGAAAGGAACTCTGTGGTAAAAATTGAAGGTGATTGGGTGAAATTTGAGGAAGTTATGGCAAACCCTAAAAATAGACAAATGTGGGATTTCGGGCTGTAGAAAAGGGAATTGAGGATAGGGTCCTCAGGGATGAAATATGCAGAATGGAATGATAGGGGTTCCCTGAAATTTTCAAGGAAAACAGAGGTAAAACAAGGGAGATAGGGGTTCCCTGATTTTTTATTTTATTTTTTTTATTTTTTTTATTTTTTTTATTTTTTTTTTTTTTTTTTTTTTTTTTTTTTTTTTTTTTTTTTTTTTTTTTTTTTTTTTTTTTTTTTTTTTTTTTTTTTTTTTTTCAGACTGGAGCGCTACGGCTCGGTGTTTTTTTTTTTAACAGACTGGAGCGGCTACGACTCTGCTTGCAGAATGGGATTTCCGGTTCGAAGGATTCTGGAACAACGCCGAACGGCTGGATCTGGAACAGTTCGCAAAATGAATCTGAAACGGCGCAGCAGTGATCGACAATAGTTCAGCTGAAAGTAGATATGGACCCCAGGTATGTACGGCTTCCTAACAATTCAGGGTTTTCACTCGGCCACCAATGCTGTCTGACGGCTTGCGTATTGGGGCAGTACCCCTCACTCCACGGCTCAGGTAAAACTGATAACCGCTTTGCCACAAACGACAACTCTTGGTTTACCTCATGGGTGGGAACTAGTCAATCAGGTAGGGGTCGTTGCCCTTTTCGCCGGCAGGTCCTCTCAATGGGCCAGCTACTTCGGGGTTCCTGTGGTACTCCTCACAATGAGTTTTAGGGCTTATGCCCAAGTACTTCCCATAGTTAAGTGGATAGGGATTATTCCCAAATCCGAACCTGCAACAGATGTGAAAAAAAAAAATTGGCAGAAATTTCACCCAGCGAGCCCAAGAAAGTGCTCTGATACCAGATGTGAGGCACCTGTAACAATTAATTAACAAGAATGCGCGAAATAGCAGAAATGACAGAACTCAGAATCACTTTTGCATTGATCACGGGCCACTTCGAGGGGGCAACCTCCTTTGAGCAAGCTCAATACAAATAACTTCACGGTGCCTTCATAGGTCTCAACACACACTTATATACTAATTCTAGGCACCAATACTATGGGTCGAAACCATGGGTCGTTACAAACTATGGATCAACAATACTACGGGCGACTTACAAAGCATATGCGCCAACAACAATAACACAAACTATTGATCACAAATACTACGGGACGACTTACAAAGCATATGCGTCCAACAACAACATACTAACAAAGTAAAGATATGGGTTCCTAACACAAGTTCATTGTAGTTCACTTTTGCTCCAAGCACCTCTTTCAGTTTCGATGTTAGATCTGTAGGTTTGTCTAGCACCCAAGTTGCATTGAAATCTATTCCCTTTGGATCCACCATTGGCCCATCTAGTATTTGTTGATGTATTTATAACTTTGAAAGATATTCTTCTATGTATTACATTTGTACTTTATTTGTATATCCCACAGAGATGTATTATTCCTCCGCTTGGAAGTGTCGTCATTTGTATTTGCAAGTGTCGCAAGTTACATTGTAAGTGTCATCTTTTGTATTGATGGGTTATTAGACCACCAGTGTGGGGTCGGCCCTAGTTAGGTCATGTGGTTGGGTTATTAGACTTGATTAGCAAGTCGGCCCCAGTGATTTATTGGCAAGTCAAGTCAGTGCATAAATAGAGAGGTTGTGTATCTCATTTGATTCATTCACTCACTTCTCAAGCTCGCATAGCTAAGAGAGGAAGTGGCGCACATGTGGAGGAGAAGGAGCATCTGCTAGAGAACCCTTATTGGGTTTGATCCTTGTGATATTGTATTGGGGTTTATTCTATCTCTGAGGAAGTTGCGGGGTTTTTCACCTTCTTGGTTTTCCCCGGTGAAACTTTGTGTCTCTTGTGTGCTTGCAAGATTGTGTTTATGATTGATATGTTGTAGATATGTTGTACATGTTATTCTCTTAGAGGTCCTTATGATAATGAAATGAATTTATCAAAAAATTAACATGGTATTAGAGCAGACCTAAGAAGAAGGCACTGTGCAGCTGCGGAAGCTAGGGCTTCTTAATATTTGGGTTTCTCTCCACATATCATCAAAGAAAGGAGTCTAGATTGACTCTCCTAGATGGGGCGCATATTTCTGTCAAGACAGAATTCAATTCTGAGCTTTTTCAATTTTGACCTAATCTCTACTGTGAGAAATTAGGGTTTCGGAGAAAGTTTGAATTTATGAAATCTGAGACCACAGCTGGAAGATCCTCTGAAAATCAAAATTTAGAGACCAAGATCGAACTTTTTGGTTGGGTAGAAGGCCGGTATTGATCAAACCCTAAATCGGGATTTTGATCAGAAAGATGGAAAATTAGGGTTTCTGCAAAAGTTGGAATTTCTGAAATCTGAGACCACGGCTCGAAGCTCCTCTGAAAAATTGAAGTTTAGAGACCAAGATCGATTTTTTTTGTTGGGTGAAGCTCCCGGAAAATTAAACCCTAATTTTCGGTCCTCTCTAATGAATCCAAAAGTTTCAAAGGCAATTTTGAGGGGTCAAATTTTGCATTTTTCAAATTTGGAGTATACCATCTTGACCAGCTCAGCAAGGCGCATATTTATATCCTTTCAAAAGTTTGAAATTCAAATTTTTAATTTTTAGGGTTTCTCTAACAAACCCTAATCTAGCTCCAGATCCAGTTCTCAGCAAATTAAGTGGTAAGACCTAAATATTTTATTTCCAATTGAGTTTCTCATTAAAATGTCTCACCACACCAAGCTTGAGGATAAGCTTGAAGGGGATGATAACTTCTAAGCATGTAAGTATACGATTGGGTTAATCATAGAAGAGAATGAGTTGGACACTTACATAAGTGATCAGGTTCCGGTTCCAGAGGGAGAAGAGGCTAAGGCCTCACACAAGAAGAACTTGGTCAAAGCCAAGAGTATCATTGTTGATTCCATCAAAGACCATCTCATACCTCATGTGTCTTCCCCAAAGACACCTAAGGATATGTTTGTCTCATTGACCTAGTTGTTTGAAGGAAAGAACATAAATCAAAAGATGACTCTATGGAACTAATTGAAAGGGTAAAGATCCAGAATGGAGAGACCATCCAATCCTACTTTTCTAATGTCTGTCAAATCAAGGAACAACTTGAAGCTATGAATGAAGTAGTGGAGAATGGAGAAATTGTAATGACCACTTGGAATGGCCTACCTAGGTCACGGGACTCCTTCATCTAAGGAATCTGTGCAAGAAAGAAATTGATCTCTTTCAGTCGACTATGGGAGGTATATTCACAAGAAGAAGCTAGGCTTGTGGCCCAAGAAGAAAATATGGGGAATGAAGATCAAGCTCTCAAAACACATACCAAGAAGAGTATGAGAGAGCCATCTCTATTAACACCCAAAAAGTGCTCAATAGCTCATCTACCTCATTACATGACTCATTTGTCCATATTTCCTACCATATTTGCCTCCAGAACCCCAAAAAACCATTAAAAAGCCTCCAAAAGGCCAAAACCCCCCTTTTTTCCCCAAAAAATAAAGTAAATTCCTCCAAAAATAGCAAAAACCCTCTAAAAAGGGAATAAAAAATACAAAAAAGAGGAAAAAGAGGGAAAAAAAGAGGAAAAAGAGGGAAAAAATGAAGCAAAAAACCTATACAGCTAATCTCAACCATATGGTGCCTAAAACCATGGGTCAGCACTCCACCACTAAAAACCTATAAATAGGTGATGGAGGCTCCCCATTTTTCATCCACAGCCATCCCTATCCTTACTTTGCCAAAATCACTCCTAAAACCCTAGCTCACACTTTTGAGGTACTTTCACATTTGAGTGCCCCTTTGGCCCATTTCCAAAACCCTTTGGAGAAGGAGAAAGGAACTACACTGGAGCTTGGAAGCAACCCTCTTAGACTGCTACAAGGGCTTCATCAACCTCTACACCTGAGGTAATTTTCAATACAAAAAAAAGAGAAATCTTTTTCCATATTTTCATGTTTTATTATTTATATCAATGCTCATGCTAGGTTAAATTTTATACTGTTTTACTGTTATTATTTACTGTTTATTGAACTGCTACTAAGGAGGCCCTTCTCCTTAGTAGGTGCTCATTTGTACAAGCTAGGGTGAAAACCCTAGCTATAGTTTTGGCGACTCCCCTAGTGTTCCTTTGAATTTCTGGTTATAGTCGTTAAGAAATTTTTAGTTTTCTGCAATATTTTCCTCTTTTTTCCTTTTGGTTGTCCCGTTTGGCTGCCGTAAACCGCATCTTTCATCCCTGCAGTTGCGATCTGACTGCGTCTTTCAGACTGTTACCTACGATCCAACCATGGCTCTCAGACTGTTTCCGGTGATCTACCGACGGTTTTCAGTCTGTTACCTATGATCTGACCGCAGCTCTGAGCCTGTTTCATGCGGTCCGACCGTGGCTGTTCACCCCTTTTCCCATGGGCTGCCTATGGCTTTTAGCCATTTTCCTGCTATCCGCCTGCATCTTTCAGCCTTTTTCCCGCGGTCCACCTGTGGCTTTCCGCCATTTTCCTGCTATCCGCCTGCGTCTTTTGGCCTTTTTCCCGTGGTCCACCTGTGGATTTCAGCCATTTTCTTGCTATCCGCCTGCGACTTTCAACCTTTTTCCTGTGGTCCGCCTACGGCTTTCAACCATTTTCTTGCTATCCGCCTGCGACTTTTGGCCTTTTTCTTGCGGTCCGCCAGCAGCTTTCAGCCATTTTCCTACTATCCGCCTGTGACTTTCATCCTTTTTCCCGTGGTCCGCTTGCGTCTTTCAACCAAATTCCCGCAATTTTCCCACGACTGTCGACCTGTTTCCCGTGGTCCGACCGCGCATATTTGCCACAGAGCCGCTATCTGTTTTTGGCACTTTTTCCCTATTTGAACCCAACACTTTGCTGCAATATTTTCTGCAACTGCACAACCATCTGTCCTATCTGCAACCTTACTTCCCTACAGCGTATTTTCTGCAGTATTATTTCTATTCCATTTACAACATTTTTTAAAATTTCAGCATTCTAATTGAAAAGAGAAAATTTTGCATTTCAAAGTTTAATTTCTGCATTGTTATTTTTAGTAAGAAAGTTTCCCACCCCGTGGCACTTTTACTTGGGTTCATCATCTCACACGCACACACTCTATCACCTAATTCAAGTGAGCCCTAAAATACTGCTTAACACAACCAACATTCTAACCCCACTTGGGGAACATAAAAAAATATTGTAGTTAGGTAGGATCGCAGGGATAGGCATCCAAATAACACCCCTCGGTTGCTTACACTTGAGACATAGTTGTTTTCCATTAGGGAACCAAAATCCCCTAGTACTTTTTGGCACGGTCACAACCAGTTTATCAAAGGGCCTCTCCCTTAGGAGGGTTGAAGTAGCCAGACTGGTTCCGAAGGCCTGAGTGGAATACCGCACTCCATTCAGTAACTGAAGGATACCTTTTGTAGTTCTCAGTGTATCACCCGTATGGGGATACATCGGCGATAGAACCAAGCTGAAGATTCACCTTTTCTGGATGTGTCATGAAGGGGGTATCTTAGTTTCCTTTCTTCTAGGATTGACTACCCGGTGTCCCTCCCAGTAGGGGGATATCTTTAGCCACTTGGCTCTACTATCCATATTGTCTGACTTGGATTTCATCACCTTGCAGAGGATATGTCTGGTTGAGTCAAAATACTATTTAGCTAGGTGTTTGGATGCTCCCTTACCTCCCTTTGGTTTAGCAAGTCCACTATTTTTTATTTTTTAGGAAACCTGCTACTTGTTGGTATTCTAACCATTTTTGTTGACGCTCCACTTATTGTAGCATAGCTGTTACAGTGAGTGTTTTGAGCTGGTTGTTGGCCTGAGTGCCATATTTTTTGCGCTCTCCTTCTACAAACTCGGCTGCATTAGGGTTTTTGAGTTGTTTTCCACTCGACACAACCCTCAGAGACTTGACACCATCTATCACCATTGAATCCCCGAGACATTCTCAGTGCCTCCAAGGCTATCCCTCGCAGCACAGTTCACTTGACACCACCCATCATAGACGTAGAGCTTCATCACTCGACTCCACTCGTCGTAGACATAGAGCTCCGTCCCCCGGCACTGATGCCCCTTATTTTACCTCTCATTCTAAGGCAGAGTCCAAGAACCCCACTTACACTGCACCAACCAGCCCCATGGCTGGCATGACTTCCAGCCCTTTCTTTGTAGGGACCGTTGGTGGATCATCCACCACCACACCTGCTTTGGGTATGCCCTCGATGGGGCCCACATCTACCATTCTGATCACTATACCCATTCCAGTAGCTAGCATACCCATCCCAACTCCATTAGTGACTCACACTACCCTTGGTTGTGCAGGACCATCCCATACCACTTTCGTTCCTCCACCTGGGGGAAACATCCCAAACTCAGCCCCTCCACTCGGGGGCATTGGCCCCAACATGGTCACAACCACTAGTATGTCACTTCCTTCTACTAGTTTTCCATTCATGGCTAGTCTCAACCTTCCTGACCTGGCCAGACTGACTAACGTTCCCATCAGACACGAACCTGCGTGGCCTCACATGCCCACCAAGCTTCCCTCCGACATCCCTAAGTTTGAGGGTAAGGCAGGTGAGGACCCCCAGAACCATATTATGTCCTTCCATCTATGGTGTTCCTCCAACTCCATAGTGGATGACTCTGTCTGCCTCTGTTTGTTACAGCGCACCCTCACTGGCTCTGCAGCTAAGTGGTACATCGAGCAGCCCCATGGGACCCATGCCACCTTTACTTCCCTTGCCTCGACTTTCCTGTAGTTCTTTCAGTTACTTGTCTGCTATGACGCGGGAGTTGAGATCCTACTATCTTGTAGATAGAACACGGCTACCCACATCACTAACCACATTCATGAGTGGCATCGACGCCATAGCCTCTGCAAAATCAAGTTAGACAACCGTATCTTCTTAGGTTGGTTTCTAAAATCTCTCCTCCCTATCATTGCCAAGGACGTGGCATCCGAACGACCCCAGTCTGAAGAAGAGGCCATCCTCAAAGCCCATCAATTTGACCTTGTTTATGGTCAGTCTAGTTATCTATATTCCATCATACCTGACGCTCCCCGCGGTGATTCTTCTCGACACAATGTGTCGGGGGCATCCCATGCCGCAGATGGCATCATTGGCCACATTGTCTCACATACCTAGCCCTTTTCCATAGCACGTCCTAGCCATGGCCCTAACCTTTCGTGGGCTACATCTCAGTCCGGAGCAACCAATTCGTATGCTCCCATGGGAGATCACCATCATTCCCACAGACCCTCATTTCCACCTTAGTGCTTTGGCCATGCCGCCCCCGCTTACGCCCCCCCGGTCGCACCTCAGCCATATTACCACCCACAAGCTGCACCCACTCCTATATCCTCTCAATCCCAACCTGCTTATTACCCGCCACAGGCATCCCATGCGGCAAACCCACAACCTGTTCCGCAGACATATCAACAACCCCCACAAGGTTCAGCACCTGCGCCACCTCCACCTACTTATTATCCACCGCAGCCTACTCTCGCACCTGCACAACCCCATAACCCACCTGCTACTAAAGGGCAAGTGTATTCCCAACAGAATCCGCAGCAAAACCAAAATAAATAGCGCCAACAGGGCTAGCAAAACCACGGCAAAGGCCATAACTGTGGGAACACCCCCCCTCCAGACCAAGGAGGTCAACCTCCCAATCCCCCAACCAACAATAATGCGGCACCTGCCAACCAGAACCCTGACTGGCCGCCCAAACAGGCCAAAAATCCTAATTTGCGAACAAACCATCCTTGTTCTATTTGTGGGGTCTATGGCCACTACACACACACTTGCCCACATTTAGAGCGAGCTCGGCAACTCTGGACCGATGATGCCCACCGCCAAGGGTATGTGGCTCCTCAGGAACCGTCCAACCCCCCACCACCTCAGAATCAACCCTTAGTGCTACAAAACCCTTTACCGACCTAAGGCGTAGTGAACACTCATCCATTGGCTCCCCCTCAAGGAAACACGCAACCACAACAACAAATCACTTATGCCGCTCCTAATCAACCCATGTTAGACTCAGGTACCCATCACTTGTTAATGATGTCAGCCACCGATGTCATCCTTCAAACCTGTCGGAACCAATATGGCTCCACCCCTGAAGCCCCTCCTGCTGACAAAAACACTAACGCTCATCCCACTGATCAGTCGTTACATATACCTCCGGCTCCACTAGATGGCGCCTCCAAAGCACCTCGCTTCCCACTTTGTCGCATCAACAATAATCCCAATGCTCACGCTGCGTCTCATTACAACATTGTAGATGACTTAGCCTAGTCTCCCGCAGCCATGTCTGCGTTAGAGGTCTTAAAAAACTATCCTTCACAGTGCAAGACTTTGCTCTCCACCATTGGTGCTATTGACCCAAATGATTCACGACTGATGGCCTTCGATTTGGACCAATCTGAACCATGCCTTCCTTCCACTTTAGCGTTCCAAGTTTCTGTATCTGTTCAGAATCTTGTCATCCATCGGTGCATTATCGATGAAGGTACCTCTACATGTGTTATGTCCACATTCGTTTGTCGAAAAAAGTCCGCCATTGCATTGCGAGCCTACGACGGCCATTCGGCTCAACCCCAAGGTCTCTTAGCTAATGTCCCTGTCCAATTGGCTGGTAAAACAATGCTCATTGACATAGAGGTCATCAACACCCAACTTGATTATAACCTCTTACTTGGCTGCAGCTACATGTATGCCATGCGGGCGGTTTCCTCATTTGTTTTTGATACCATGATGTTCCCCCATGACGGACGCATGGTCAAGGTTGATTAACTCACCTATTACGATCCCAATGCTCCCGCTGCACTCGAAAATGTTCTCCCCATGGTTGAACAACCTGTTTGTGGTGCAACTAGCTCGTTGCTTTCCTCCGTCGGACCCGAAGTTTACTCAGATACGCCGATGACCTCAATATTCCAATCCATTCCACCCCCATCACTAGGGACCGAAATATCTGACCTATGTACCCTTTTCCACAATGCACAAACACCCAACAATCAACTGCCCTTGTTACTCAAACCACCATTGGTACCTAGCCATATTAGTGTTACACCAATCCACACAATCCCCTTCCTATTACCTCCCTCGGGAGTAGTAAGCGCCCCGGTTATGGCTACTCTCAGCCTCCCCAGGTTAACCTTAGGACTACCCATGTGGTATATTTCGCCTCCCGTTCCCCCACCGACACCAAATGTCGTCATACAACCGGTGAAACCCATCGCCACTACTAGTCAACCACCCCCTGGTGTCACTACTCCTTCCTCATCCACCAATCCATCCCCCATTGTCAAGAACACTGGAGGCAGAGACCCACAACCATACACTATTGTACCCCCACCCAAAACAGTTAAAAAGCCCCTTGTGTTTCGTGCTCCTCCCAAATGCTCGTTGTGTGATGAGTTAGGCCATCTGACTCATCAATGTCCACAATTACTTGCATTACAGGAACACATGCAAATGCTTGACGACGAACCCAACATCCCAGTTGTCCAACTCGATCCAACCCCTAAGCCTCATGATAAATCACTGCGTACCAACCACCCTTGTGCAATATGCGGTGTTTACGGCCATTACTCACATCACTATCCTGATCTCCCAGATTACAGAGCAGCTCTCTATGAGATGAATAATTTAGACCTTGAGATGACACCCCCCACAACTGAGGAGATCCACCCCCCAGTATCACCCTCATCCGGCGAGATTAATACCATCTATATGATCTCTTCGACTACCACTCCCTCGTCAACCGATTTGACAAGTCAAAGTATCCGCAATGATGAGGAGATTCTAGAGGCTCTCACTGCCCTGTATTACCCCTGGGAAGTCATGCACCATCATTCCTACTTCCTCCCAGAAGAGTCCTCCTCCACCACAGCCACCCAATTGGTGGTTGAGTCCAAAGATTTCCTCCCCACCAAAGTCGACTGGTTTAAGGATCCCATTCCCACTCCCGATGCCTTTGTGGAAGGTAACATGGCCAACATCTCACCCATCATCCACATCGATATCTCTGACCCACCCGGTGCTCTTTAAATCATTACCTTAGGAGCCTCCTGCACTGACTATGAGATTGGAAAGTACACGAAATGTTTCCAAGAGTTCCGCGATGTCTTTGCCTAGTCCTACACCGAGATGCTTGGTCTTAACCCCACTATCAAAGAGGAAACCACATGTCCACAGCATGGGGACGGGCCGAAAACCTTGCCTACTCATCATCATCGTCATTCTCATCGGCAATACTAGGGGCATCCACCCTGCAAGGGGCATCCCCCATCATCATATCATCACTGCTGTATTCCACCACGGCTCACAGCCTCATGGTACACCACCCCTATAGTAGTTGGTCAATGCCCTGTTGATCCCTCTCTAACATATCATCTCCACCGCATTGACACCTCTGAGTTTGGGGGCATAATAGAATACCTTGAACCTGGGATAGGGGGCATGATCAATAATTTTAAACCTTCCCCGTCACATCTATATCAGTATTTCAATGACCCCATTGTTCAAACCAACATATATGTGATCCACAATCATAAACCCCATGCACATAGCATGGTGGCAGGTCAATAACCCTGCTCCCTTTTTCACATGTGTGATCTCAACCATTTTTGAGGTCACATATCAATTGTATATTTGATTTGATTTTGTACACCTAGTATCCTTCCCCCGCGGGTAATCATTTCTCCCCATCGCTGCATCCTTGGCTTGGTGGGCTCACCTTTATTTGCAACCGTTTTTTAACTTAGTTATCTCCTTTGACCATTCCGGAGTCCTTATGACCTCCGTTTTTTGCACCATTTGCACCGCCAGATTCATATTTCTGTGCCCGTGATGATGCTTGAGATTATTTCTCACTCTCACCCTCATATTTTTCAGGTATTTTTTCCAACACACCCCCTCGTCGCCTCCATTCATGTGCCACCTCGTTTGTTACCCATTTTTTACACTTTTTATATCATCGGATTCATTTTTCCGCGCTCTTGATGATGCTTGAGATCATTTCTCGCTGTCACCCTCAGATTGTTTGGGTATTTTTTCCAAAACGCCCCTCGTTGCCTCGATTCACGTGCCACCTTGACCGTCGTCCGTTTCGATGTTCCTTATATGGTCAGATTCAGTTTTTCGAGATCATGATGATGCTTGAGATCATTTCTCACTCTCACCAAGTACAATTTCAACATTGTGTCCCGACACCTTGATGCCTTAGTTTGCGCACCACATCGACCGCCATTGGATTGTTACACATTTTTAGATGAGCCATTCACTCCATCCTTACTACAATTATTTCGTTAGTTGCCACTATTCATCATCCCGCAAGGAGGCCCACCAGTGTTCCCTCCCACCCTCGTTCTTGGTTCTCATCGATGTTCCTTGATTGAGCACTTCCTCCTTGCCTGGCCATTCCTTTTGTTCAGTATAATTTTATCCCTTTTTCGGTCCGAACAAGTCCTTTACGAAAAAGGCACTTAGGGAGTTTTTGTTAAGCTCTTTTCTGATTCCTAAAAGAATGAAAAGATCGCCGAGCAATCTTGCTTCCTTTCATGCTTGTTAAAGTACCTGAAAGGGTGTCTATTTGGTAAAAGTTTAACCCTTTTCCGGACCTGGTAGACTAATTACGAAAAAGGAATACTCTAGTCACACCGACTAGAAGAGTTCTTCATTGCATCCTTTTATGCTTCTTCGGGCCTTGGAGACTAACACATGAAAAAGCACCTCCCTGGAGTCTTCTTATTTATTTTAGACTCTCTAAAATTGAAAGCAACCATGAGCATGCACCATCCTGGGGTCGTACAAATCCACACGATGGTACCATTCCATTATTTTAGAGTCTTCTTATCGCTTTCAGACTCCTTAAAATTGAAAGCACTCATGAGCATGAACTGTCCTGGGCTCGTATAAATCCACATGACAGTACCATTTTGAACACACTTCTTCTAGTTCCTTAACCCATGAAGAAGTCCCCTCGTACCTCTTATCACTATGATCGATCATCTCGGCAGCACCCCCAATAAGGTCTCCTTTGTTCAGAGTATTCTGCAGTCTCCTGCCATTTTACACCAACTTGAGTATCACTCATCCCAGTCACTATCCCTGATCCATTACAGCTATGATCCCTTTCCCACTAGTCAGTTTCATATGCTACCCGATCATCCCCCATCATCATACTTTGAACAAAGGAAGTTTGAGTCCACCCACTCTACTTGCCCAGTTATTCTCTACCCCCACAGTATGTCAGTCCTACCATTAGTACTCTCACACTTCAGTTCTCCCCCTCGTGCTCCTATCAAGGAAACATCATTGCCTTGCTAGTTGCAGGTCTCCCTCTGTCGATGACAACTCCTCTATTCCAGAGGATAGACCCAGAGGTCCCCGCACCTTGGACTCATCACCATCTGTGCTAAGTGCCTATGGACCATTTTGAGAGGAGTTATCAGTGCCTCTCCGAGTGGTTGTTTCTCACATGCTCGAATTCAACACCTTGATCCCATCACTGAGAATCACGTAGGGTTTCTATCCTTTAAGTTAGTGGTCGAAGACCCCAGATTTCCCCCGACTCTAGCACATTGGTGAGTCACTTCAGAAGCCCAATTATATGTTCCCATGGATGTCCGGGTTGCATTGGCGATTGTATTCAGAAGCCATCTAGTTATATGCTTCCTTGAGTACCCAGTTTAGTTCCAGTTCAGTGTACCATTGAGGGTATGACTCCCCGTCACTACGATCCAGCAGCTCATCAGTTCCTTTGGTACCACACTCAACAACACTGTTGTTATTCTAGTGTATCGGTTCTTCAGCTCAGACATGGTCAGCCCAACAGTATGTCCCAGATTTGTGTCCTCTCTAGACCCTTATGATGTACACAGTGGTTCTCCATGTATCCTCTAGGCCCCCATTTTTGGGCCTCATTGTTATGTTTTATATATATCCTGATACGAGCATGGGTATGCCTGCCTCATCCATATATTGAGATTCTCCCTCATTCATTATTTGAGGCCATGTATATTTCAGATCCCCATTTTTTGGACCCCATTATTATTGTTATAGATCTTGATCCGAGCATGGGAATGCCCGCCTCGTCCATATGTTGAGATTATTCGTCATTCACTATTGAGGTCATGTACTTTCTATTTTTGCAGTTTGTTCGGGACGTTGTTTTGAGCTCTAGTTCATTTCTTCTCCTCTCCACATCCCAGGAAAACCATCAAAGACTTATGATGTCTATCGGCCATACGATGAGCTCTTGCCCTCACACATCAGGGGGCAATCTGTTAACACCCAAAAAGTGCTCACTACCTCATCTACCCCATTACATGACTCATTTGTCCATATTTCCTACCATATTTGCCTCCAGAACCCCAAAAAACCATTAAAAAGCCTCCAAAAGGCCAAAAAACCATTAAAAAAGCCTCCAAAAGGCCAAAACCCCCCTTTTTCCCCCAAAATAAAGTAAATTCTTCCAAAAATAGAAAAAACCCTCTAAAAAGGAAATACAAAATACAAAAAAGAGGGAAAAAATGAAGCAAAAACCCTATACAACTGACCTAAACCATATGGTGCCCAAAACCATGGGTCAGCACTCCACCACTAAAAACCTATAAATAGGTGATGGAGGCTCCCCATTTTTCATCCACAGTCATCCCTATCCTTACTCTACCAAAATCACTCCTGAAACCCTAGCTCACCCTTTTGAGGTACTTTCACATTTGAGTGCCCCTTTGGCCCATTTCCAAAACCCTTTGGAGAAGGAGAAAGGAACACCGCTGGAGCTTGGAAGCAACCCTCTTGGACTACTACAAGGGCTTCATCAACCTCTACACCTGAGGTAATTTTTAATACAAAAAAAGAGAAATCTTTTGCCATATTTTCATGTTTTATTATTTATGTCAATGCTCATGCTAGGTTAAATATTATACTATTTTACTGCTTTTATTTACTGTTTATTTAACTACTACTAAGGAGACCTTTCTCCTTAGTAGGTGCTCATTTGCACAGGCTAGGGTGAAAACCCTAGCTACAATCTCATAACAAGAGATCTTCACACCACCATAATCATAGAGATAAGAAAGATCTGAGATGCTTTACATGTAATGAGAAGGGACACTTTTCCTCAGATTGTCCTAAGAAGAAAAATAACAACAACAACAACAATATGATAGGTATGACTTACAGGTATGTTTTTAAATATGTTAAGCTTATGATATGTCTGTCTTCATCTTATTGAGTTTAGTAACAATATTGATTAATTTTAGACTTGTCTTATCACCCTAGTAAAAGTATGAATGCATGATAGAAGACATTCATTGATTAGGGTTATGAGACTTATGATTGTACTAATGCACTGTGGTGTTGTATGAGGATAATGTTATCTGCTAACATGAAAGGTACAAATCCAGTTCTAGATCAAGACCATGGTGACATGAAGACAAAGACTCATCCATAGTCATGGATCAAATAGAAGTTCTACTTACTAGGTATGTATACTTTGGTTCTACAATGGTTAACTCATTAGCTATGTAGGTCACTGAAGAGAACAAGAAGACATTGCTAAAAATAGCTAGCAAATATGATAACCAGGTATGTTTTCCTACATCAAGTTAGAATCCTACCTTGTGTTAAGATCTTATACTTTTGTATGATTGATAATGATTATTCATGAAGTTAGAAATTTAAGTAATCAAGGGCATATGCATATTATGTCTCTTGCCTTGATTGATGATATGACTAACTAGAAGAGTCCTATTGTCAAATAAGAATATGCATGAGTAAAAGAAGTCTTCCCTGAAACCTTGAATACTAATGCTTGTGATAAATTACCTATGTGTGGAATGATTCATGCATGTTAAGATTATTTAGGATCATAATGTTTTGATAGTATTGAGATTATACTAATGGATGACACTGCCATGACACTATGATAGTATTGATTATATATGAGATCTTGAGGATGACAATATCATGAAACTAGTGCACACTTAAGCATGCATAGTGGTCCAGGATGGATATATGTTCAAGAATAGATAATCCAGGAAGCAAAGATCAAGAGGGAGCACTCTAGGAAGTAAAGATCAAGAGGGAGTCCACCCAACAACTAAACAAAGATAAGTATTGTATATCTGATTGTTTAAATAATATTGTTCAATGATGTATATACTTATGTTTCTAGACTTAGGTTTTATATTATGCATATTAGAATAATTGCATTAATGAATAGTAAGCTACTAATATGCATGTGATGGGTAAGTGGCCTATGGAACTGTACAACATTCAATTGCTACTTATCTAGAATGAAACCTCTTTGTGGACATGTTGGGAGTTGTGCACACTCCTAACAATGTTTTGGTAGAGATGGAAGGCATCTAGAAAGTTACGGGATATGGATAAATGTTGTATTGAAGCATTGGCTAAGATAATTGCATGACTATATGACATATGCCTTTATGTGTAATACTTTGTTCTGTAAACTATGAGAAGTTTCTAATCATGCAATTGAATTTGACTTGTAGGAAAGATCATGTACAATCACCTACAAAAGAAGGACTACAACATTTGTTCCAGCAACGAAGTTTAAAGAAATCTATCTATTGAAGATATTGAAGAATATGAAGTTCCCAAGATCCGAGATGAAGTAATGAGAGGATGCCATGATTGAGAAATTCCAGTCGATCATGAAGAATGATGTTTGGGATGTGGTCCCAAGACCTGAAGGGAAGTCTGTTGTGACTTCCAAGTGGATCTATAAGATCAAGCATGTTGCAGATGGCAGCATAAAGAAATACAAGGCGAGGGTTTTGGCTCGTGGCTTCTCCCAGAATGAGGGATAGATTATGAAGAGACTTTTGCACCTATATCCAAACACACTTCCATCAGAACAATACTTGCTCTGGCTGACGAAGTGGAAGATACACCAGATGGATATGGTGTAGTCAAAGAGGAAGTATATGTGGAGCAGCCACCCAGTTTTGAGACACATGATAGGGAGTCATATGTGTACAGGTTGAATAAAGCCTTGTATGGCTTGAAGAAAGCTCCTAGGACTTGCTATGGGAGGATAGATAGCTTTCTATCCAGTTTGGGCTTTACCAAGAGTAAAGCGGATTCCAACCTCTACTACAAAGTTGAGGAAGGAAATCCTGTGATACTACTTTTGTATATGGATGACCTGTTTATTACAGGTGAGGATAGATTGATTGCCGACACGAAGAGGAAGCTTGCTTCCGAGTTCGAGGTGAAGTACTTGGGGATGATGCACTACTTTCTAGGCATGGAGGTGTGGCAGAGTACAGATGGGATCTTCCTTGGACAAGGGAATTATGCATTAGAGATCCTGAAGCGGATCGGGATGATGAACTGCAAGGCCATGGCCACACCTATGGAATCGAACCTGATGTTGATGTATATGTAACTTCAGAATGTATTTCACATATATGTATGTTGTATTCCTATAGACATGTTATTATTCCTCTATACGGAAGTGTCGTCATTAATATTGTAAGTGTCGTAACTTATACTTGATGGGTTATTAGACCACCTTGTTGGGGTCGGCCCTATATAAGTCATGTGGGTCAAAGGGTTATTAGACCACCCTATTGGGGGTTGGTCATGTGGGTCAAAGGGTTATTAGACCACCCTAGTGGGGGTCGGCCCAGTCAGCATTATGTTAAGTGGTTAAGTTGAGGCCGACCTAGTTGAGTAAAGTTCAAGTCAAGTTAGTGTATAAATAGAGAGCGTGTCTCTCTCATTTTACACATTCTATTCTCTCACTCACACTTTGGAGAGTGGTGCACTTGTGGAGGAGGAGGATCTACTGCTAGGAGAAGACTATCTCTTGTATTCTGGTTGTATCATTGCTCTATCTATCTTTGAGGAAGTTATTTGGGTTTTTCACCTTTACGGTTTTCCCCAAGTAAACTCTTTGTCTCTTGTGTGCTTGCATTATTGCGTCCATGATTGATATGTTATAGATTTTCTATACATGTTGTTCTCTCAGTTAAGATCCTAGATCATATTGAAGTAAATTCTGAAAATTTAACATGGTATCAGAGCTAGCGTGAAAGAAGGCATGATATGGCATGTATGACACTTGTTGCACTTACGATGTTAGGGCTTGATATAGCAAAAACCAGTCATCGTAGCACTTTCGCTATAAATCCATTTTGGAGAAGGTTTCGGATCTAAAAATTTTACAGGTCGAATATCAGATCTCCATGTACCATTTGTCCAAAGGACAACTTCTAATTCGTTGTACTTTGTGATTTATGATCTGTACAATATAGGGTTTCTTCCTCTTCCAGATCTGATTCAAAAACAGGTGACCTTGGAAAAAAGGTCATAACTTTGGCTAAGAAACTCCAAATGCAATTTCGTAAAAAGTTACAGGTAATAAACCGAATCTAATATCTCAGGAAACGTTTTTAGAGGCCTAAGTTGAACTTGTGACACGTGGCATGCCGTACAAGTTTGCTCTGCTGTATTATCCCATAAACAGGTCACGTTGCGACACTTGGCATAACTCTCTCTCAGAGAATCCAATTGAGGTCAGACCTATCAGGATGGAAATATAACAGGTCGATCTATCTCAAGAAACATTTTTAGACTATGTGGATCAAAAAGTTTGGAGTTACACCCGAAACAATTAGGTACATATTTCTGTCAAAACAGAATTATTTTTTAGCACCTTCATTCATGGCTTCCGGAATTTAGGGCTTCGAAGAAAGTTGGAATTTTTGTAATCGAAGACCATGGCTGGATGCTACTCATCAAAATCAAAATTTAGAGACCAAAATCAGATTTTTTGGTTGGGCAGAAGGCCGGGCTTGATCAAACCCCAGTTCGGGACTTTGATCAGAAAGATGGAAAATTAGGGCTTCTACAAAAATTGGAATTTTGGAAATCTGTGACCACGGCTGGAAGCTCCTCAGAAAAATCGAAGCTTAGAGATTTGAATCAAATATTTTGGTTGGGTGAAGCTCCAGGAAGCTCAAACCCTAATTCAGGGTCCTCCCTAGTGAAACCGAAAAATCTAAAAGGCAATTTCGAGGGGTGAAACTTTGTAGTTTTCAAATTCTAAGTATACCAACTTGATCAGCTCATCAAGGCGCATATTTCTATCCTTTCAGAAGTTTGAATTTTTGGGGTTTCTTTGACAAACCCTAATCCAGCTCTAGGTCCAGTTCTTTCAAATCAAGTGGATTGGGTTAATCGTAGAAGAAGATGGATTGGTCACCTGCATAAGTCAAGAAGTTCCTGTCTCAGAGGGAGATGAGGCTAAGGCCTTCCATAAGAAGATTACAAGCAATCTTGACAGGTATGGCTTACAGGGATGTTTTGAATTCTGTTCATGGTTAAGTTTATGATATGTTTGTCTTCATATCATTATAGTACAATCTTAATTAATTACTAGACTAGTCGTATCACCTTAATAGAAGATATTCATTGATTAAGGTTTTGACACTTATGATTGTACTAATGCATTTTGATGTTGTATGAGGTTTATGTTGTTCACTAACATAAAAGGTACACCGAGAAAGAAAAATCATGTTCTAGTTCAAGAACATATGATCATGATGACATGAAGACAAAGATTCATCCACTGTCATGGATCACATAGAAGATCTACCTACGAGGTATGTATAACTTGGTTCTACAATGGTTAACTTATGAGACATGTAGGTTACTAGCACAAGTCATTGAAGAGAACAAGAAGACATTATGCGGGTATGTTAGACATAACTAGCTAGCATGCTAATCCAGGGATGCTTTTCCTATATCAAGCTAGAACCCTACCTTGTGTTAGGATCTTATACTGTTGTGTTGTTGATAATGATTATTCATGAAGTCATAGGTTTGAATAGTCATGGTTGTATGCATATTATGTTTCTTACCATAATTGATGATATGACTAACTAGAAGAATCATAAAGGTATAGGTTTGAGTAATCACGGGTTTTATGCATATTATATCTGTTATCTTGATTGATGATTTAACTAACCAAAAGAGTCCTATGATCAAATAAGAATATGTATGAGTAAAAGAAAGACTTCCCTGAATCCTTGAATACTAATGTTTATTATCTGTGTTTGAAATGATCCTGACTATACATACTTGAGATTATTGTGTTTTGATAATATTAAGATTCTACTAATGAATGTTTGATTATGTATGAGACCTAGACGATAACACAATGATGATACTAACAAGCATGGATAGGGATCGAGAATGAATATAAGTTCAAGGATAGGTAATCCAGGAAGCAAAGATCAAGAGGGAGTACACTCCAGTGGTTTCTGCAAGGATGCAGATATTCAGAGGGAGTTGACCATCTATCTACGTTCCACAATAGAAAGGTGTAGAAGAAGCTACTTCAGATTAGGACTCCAGCAACTTTTGCAAGGAAGCGAAGACTTAGAGGGAGTCCACCCAATGAACAAACAAAGATAAGTATTTTAATTATCATTTCTTGCATATTTGTTTGTTGTTCAATGATGTATATTCTCATATTCCTAGACTTAGGATATGTATTGTGCATATTAGAATGATTGCATTAATGAACACTATAGTACTAATATACATGGGTAAGTGGCCTATGTCACTGTACAACATTCCATTGCTACTTATCTAGAATGAAACCTCTTTGCTGACATGTTAGGAGTTGTGCACACTCTTAACAATGTTCTGGTAGAGATTGGAAGGCATCTAGAAAGTTACGAAATATGGATAAATGTTGTATTGAAGCATTGGCTAAGATAATTGCATGACTGTATGACATATTTCTTTATGTGTAAGAATTTGTTCTGAAAACTATGAGATGTTTTATAACCATGCAATTTAATTTGTTGTGTAGGAAAGATCGTATGCCATTACCTACAAAAGAAGAACTACAACATTTGTTCAACAACAAAATTATCTATTGAAGATATTGAAGTTCCCAAGATATGGGAAGAATGCCATGATCTGTCGATCATGAAGAATGATGTTTGGGATGTAGTCCCAAGACCTAAAGGGAAGTTTGTTGTGACTTCCATATGGATCTATCAAATCAAGCATGCTATAGATGGCAGCATAGAGAAATATAAAAGTGATGAAATAGAAGATACACCAGATGGATTTCAAGACAGCTTTCTCGAATGGTATAGTTGAAGAGGAAGTATATGTGGAGCAGCCACTCGATTTCGAAATACATGACAGGGAGCCATATGATTGCAGATACAAAGAGGAAGCTTGCTACTGAGTTCGATATGAAGGACCTGGGGATGATTCACTATTTCCTAAGTATGGAGGTGTGGCAGAGTTCAGATGGGATCTTCCTTGGACAAGGGAAGTACACTATAGATATCCTGAAGAGGTTCGGGATGATGGATTGCAAGGCCATGGCCACACCTATGGCATCGAATCTGAAGCTTCTATGTGATGCTTCATCTGAGCCGGTTGATGTCTCTATGTATCGTCAGATGATTGGGTCCTTGATGTACCTGACGAACACAAGACCAGATATTTGCTTTGCGGTGAACACATTGAGCCAGTTCCTGATGGATTCGAGGAGTGTTCACCTGGTTGCTGTAAAGCATGTTCTGGGGTACCTGAAGTGTACAGTAGATTATGGGCTCAAGTATTAAGAAAATCAAAAGTTTAACCCTCAGGGTTATGTTGAATCAGATTGGGTAGGCAGTGCTGCAAATAGGAAGAGCACATCTGTGCTACTTCAGTATGGGATCAGGTGTGATCTCTTGGTTTAGTAGGAAGCAGTCCTGCGTAGCACTGAGTATAGCTGAGGCAGAGTATGTTGCAGCCTGTTCAGTTGGTTTTGAGGTAGTATGGCTTCGGAAGCTACCGTTTGAGTTATTTGATCTCCCATTGGATGCTACTGGTATCTTCTGTGATAACAAGAGTTGTGTGAAGCTGTCCGAGAACCCAGTGTTTCATGATAGGTCGAAACACATAGAGATCAAATATCATTATATCAGGGATATGGTGCAGAGAGGAGCTGTGAAGCTCCTGTACATTGCGACGGACGAGCAGATTGCAGATGTGTTGACGAAGCCACTAGCTAGGGTGAAGTTCGAGTACTTCAGGGAGAGGCTTGGTGTTCTTGAGATTGATGACACTTCGAGGAAGAAGTGATGGACACATTTGCAGAAGCCATTCCAAGCATGTTGGAAGGAGGATCCTTCACATGACTATGGATGTAAGTGCTGGATGTTGAGCATCAGGACAATGCTCCAGTTACTTCTCTGTGTATGCATCATGTTGGATGCTGGATATGATCAGTTGGATCATTTATATGTATATGTATGTACGCATCATGTTGGATGTTGGATATGATCAGTTGGATCATTTATATGTATATGTATGTACGCATCATGTTGGATGCTGGATATGATCAGTTGGATCACTTGTATGTATTTTTGTATATGCATCATGTTGGATGCTTGGACCATGTATCTGTATATGTATCAGGTGGATACATTGTATGATCAGGTGAATCATGTATGGTGATATCTATCATGTATTTGTATTTGTATCAGGTGGATACACTGTATGATCAGGTGGATCATGTATGATGATATGTATCAGGTAGATACTTGGTATGCATCAGGTAGATGCATTGTATGATCAGGATGATCATGGATGATGAGCTTCAGGATGTTGCTCCAGATGACATACAACAGGATGTTGCAGTGATGATGATCAGGATGATCATGTGTACATCAGGATGATGTATGGTGAGTATCAGGTTGATACTCTGTGGCCGTGGAACAGGTTGTGCAGATAAGCATGTAATTTGTGCCCTGGGAGATTTGTAGATAGTCTTTCGAGGTTTTTCCTATGGCATGTAATTGGTACCCTGGGATATCTAGCAAATGCTCTTTAGAGGTTTTGCTTGGGAGGACATATAATTTGTGCCTTGGGAGATCTGCAGATAGTCTTTCGAGGTTTTGCCTATGACATGTAATTTGTGCCCTAGGATATTTGGCAGATGCTCTTTCAAGGTTTTGTCCTATGGCATGTAATTTGTGCCCTGGGAGATCTGATAGGTTGAGCCGTGTGCTCGTAATCAGTCCTGGGATGCTCTTTCGAGGTTTTGCCCTGACCATATGTAATTTGTGCCATGGGAGATCCGATAGGTTGAGCCTTGTGCTCGTAATCAGTCCTGGGATGCTCTTTCAAGGTTTTGTGGTGATCACATGTAATTTGTGCCCTAGGAGATCCGATAGGTTGAGCCTTGTGCTCGTAATCAGTTTTGGGATTCTCTTTCGAGGTTTTGTGGTGGGGTCACATGTAATAATTCCTGGAGATCTGGATAGTATGAAAAAGGTCTTAGATGCTCTTTAGGGTTCTTGCTAGTCAAGAGACTCTTTTAAGGTTTTGTGATGCACGTAATAAGTCCTGAGATTTCCACAGTATGGCCAGTGATGACGAAGACCTGCAGGTGGTGGGCCTACATCCAGTATGAAAAAGGACTGGCTTTGTAGAACTTCCTATGATGAGTAGATTCAGAGATTGATTGAGATAGCAGCAGTAGTGACGATGATGATGACTCGATGCCGATTATCCAGTGACGATGATCCAGAGAAGATGACTTGTGCTAGAAGACCTGTGTCGAGAAATACCTTCCTAGTTAAGAGGGAGTGTTGATGTATATGTAACTTTGGAATGTAATTCACATATATGTATGTTGTATTCCTATAGAGATGTTATTATTCCTCTATATGGAAGTGTCGTCATTTATATTGTAAGTGTCGTAACTTATACTTGATGGGTTATTAGACCACCTTGTTGGGGTCACCCTTGTATAAGTCATGTGGGTCAAAGTGTTATTAGACCACCCTATTGGGGGTCGGCCATGTGGGTCAAAGGGTTATTGAACCACCCTAGTGGGGGTCGGCCTAGTCAGCATTATGTTAAGTGGTTAAGTTGAGGACAACCTAGTTGAGTAAAGGTCAAGTCATGTTAGTGTATAAATAGAGAGTGTGTCTCTCTCATTTTACACATTCTATTCTCTCACTCACACTTTGGAGAGTGGCGCACTTGTGGAGGAGGAGGCTCTGCTGCTAGGAGAAGACTATCTCTTGTATTCTGGTTGTATCATTGCTCTATCTATCTCTGAGGAAGTTATTGGGGTTTTTCACCTTTATGGTTTTCCCCAAGTAAACTCCGTGTCTCTTGTGTGCTTGCATTATTGTGTCCATGATTGATATGCTATAGATTTGTTGTACATTGTTTTCTCTCAGTTAAGATCCTAAATCAGATTGAAGTAAATTCTGAAAATTTAACACCTGAATCTTCTGTGTGATGCTTCATATGATCTGGTTGATGTCACGATGTATCGTTAGATGATTGGGTCCTTGATGTACCCGATGAACACGAGACTAGATATTTGCTTTGCAATGAACACCTTGAGCCAGTTTCTGACAGATCTTAGACATGTTCACCTGATTGTTGTAAAGCATATTCTAAGGTACCTAAAGGGTATAGTTGATTATGGGCTCAAGTATGATGCGAGTCAAAATTTTAACCTAGAGGGTTATGTTGATTCAGATTGGGCAAGCAGTACTGCAGATAGGGAGAGCACTTCTGGGTGCTGCTTTAGTGTGGGATCAAGTGTGATCTCTTGGTTTAGCAGGAAGAAGGCCTGCGTAACACTGAGTACAGCTGAAGCAAAGTATATTGCAGCTTGTTCGGCTAGTTGTGAGGCAGTATGGCTTAGGAATCTATTGTCTGAGTTATTTGATCTCTCATTGGATGCTACTGGTATCTTTTGTGACAACCAGAGTTGTGTGAAGTTGTCTGAGAACCCAGTGTTCCATGACAGGTCAAAGTACATTGAGATTAGATATCACTATCTCAGGGATATGGTGTAGAGAGGGGAATTGAAGCTCCTGTATGTTGTGACGAATGAGCAGGTTGCAGATGTGTTGACGAAACCACTAGCTAGAGTGAAGTTTGAGTACCTCAAAGAGAGGCTTAGTGTTCTTCAGATTGAACATACTTCAAGGAAGAAGTGATGGGACACATCTGCAGGAGCCATTCCAAGCATGGTGATAGGAGGATCCTTCCCATGGCTGTGGATGTAAGCACTCTATGATGAGCATCAGGATGATGCTCTAGTTACTACTCTAGATATGCATTAGTTGGATGCTTTGTATGATCACTTGGACCATGTATATGTATATGCATCAGATGGATGCTTTGTATGATCAGTTGGATCATGTATATGCATATGCATTAGGTGGATACTTTACATGATCAGGTGGATCATGTGTGATGATGTGCATCAAGACGATGCTATGATGATGATCAGGGTGATCATATGTGATGAGAATCAGGACGATACTCCAGATGACATGCATCAGGATGATGTAGTGACGATGATCAGGATGATCATGTGTGATGAGTATTAGGACGATGCTCTGGATGACATGCATTAGGACGATGCTCTGGATGACATGCATCAGGATGATGCAGTGACGATGATTAGGATGATCACGTGTGATGAGTATCAAGATGATGCTTTGGATGACATGCATCAGGACGATGCAGTGATGATGATTAGGATGATCATGTACAGCAGGATGATGTATGGTGAGTATTAGGTTGATACTCTATGGCCATGGACAAGTTGTGCAAATGAGTATATAATCTTTCCCTGGGAGATCCTGTCGGTCATGCTTAGGCACATAAAGGATCCTGGGATACTCTTCGAGGTTTTGTGATGCCCGTAATAAGTCCTGAGGATTCGACAGTATGGAAAGTGATGCTGAAGATGTACATGTGGTGGGCCTACATCTAGCATGAAAAAGGGTTGGCTCTGTATAACTTGCTATGACGAGAAGAATTTAGAGATAACCCAGTGATCGAGATGTCGAGTATAGCAGTAGTGATGATCATGATGCTCTATGATCTAGTGATGATGATCTAGCTCCAGAATTGAAGACTTGTGCCAATATTTATTGATGACCTGTGTTCAAAATACCTTCCTAGTTAAGAGGGCATGTTGATGTATTTGTAACTTCGGAATATATTCTTCTATGTATTACATTTGTACTTTATTTGTATATCCCACATAGATGTATTATTCCTCTGATTGGAAGTGTCGTCATTTGTATTTGCAAGTGTCGCAAGTTACATTGTAAGTGTCATCATTTGTATTGATGAGTTATTAGACCACTAGTGTGGGGTCGCCCCTGGTTAGGTCATGTGGTTGGGTTATTAGACTTGATTAGAAAGTCGGCCCCAGTGATTTATTGGTAGGTCAAGTCAGTGTATAAATAGAGAGGTTGTGTCTTTCATTTGATTCATTCACTCACTTCTCAAGATCGCATATCTAAGAGACAAAGTGGCACACATGTGGAGGAGGAGGAGCATCTGCTAGAGACATCCTATTGGGTTTGATCCTTGTGATCTTGTATTTGGGTTTATTCTATCTTTGAGGAAGTTGCGGGATTTTTCACCATCTTGGTTTCCCCGGTGAAACTCTGTGTCTCTTGTGTGCTTGCATGATTGTGTTTATGAATATATGTTGTAGATATGATGTACATGCTATTCTCTTAGAGATCCTTATGATAATGGAATGAAATTAAAAAAAAAATAGTATTTCCTTTTCAGGGATACCCTCGGTGTCCTTTACATATTCCCCTTTTGTTCAGCAGTTCTGGGTCCATCCTACTTATGCTCCTTTTTGTCAAGGATTTCCTTGGCACGGAGGACACATTGCTCATTCTGCACCATTTGTAGGATCAATGTCTTCCTCTTCCATTGCATCAATGTCAGTTTTTAACCCCTTTACATGCTTTGATGCACATTCTTGTAATGTAGAAACCGAAAATGTGCATGTAGGGAGTACTCCATTTTCACTGTTTGGTGGAGGGGGTAGTAACGTTTACAGTAACCATCAATTTGGAGGCACTTATACCCATATGCAATGGACTAGGCCACAAGGAAGTAATCCATTAGCTTATGGCTGGAACAACTTTTCACAATGATTTTTCTTTAGAACCGGTGGCTGGGGGAAACTCCAACCAACCTTATAGGAGCCAAGGTTCAGGTGGTTCCCCTTACAAGACTCCTTTAAATCACACGCCATCGACACGACCCCGTTTTCCTTTCCTAGCAACTCTAAATTTTCTAGACCTTTCAAAACTGATGAATGACCCGGTGCAGAACAACCCTTCTTGGCCTCCGGTCCCAACCAAACTTCCTTCAGACATTCCTAAATTTTAAGGAAAAACTGGTGAAGACACTAGAGATCATGTCATGAATTTTCACCTCTGGTTCTCCTCTAACTTGCTAAGAGACGACTCGATTCAATTGAGGCTCTTTCAAAGAACCTTAACAAGCATTCCATCTAAGTGGTATATGAAATTGCCTGCTGCAGCATATAACAATTGTTGGGATTTAGCGACAGTTTTTTTGAATCATTTCCATCTTCTCGTCTGGTATGATGTTGGTATAGATCTTCTCTCTACCTTTAGATAGAAAAAAGCCACCCATCTCTCTAATCATATTCAGGAGTGACAAAGACAGAAATGAATCATAAAAGATGAGATCCCCCCAAAATTTATATTGGAGTGATATTTAAAATCACTACCACCTTATATATCTAAGGATGTTTCAACTTCTGGGGTCACTTCTGAAGAGGAAGAAATTTTAAGGACCCAACAGGTCAATCTGATCTACGCTTAGTCTAGGATCCTTTACGAGATAATTCTCGATGCACCTAGGTCTAATATAGATCTTGGTAAGCCTAAACGTGGACCACATGTCGATGGCATCGTTGGTTCAGTCGATTCATCCGCAGTAGAAGCTTTAATGAAACAATTCCATGCACTTTTAGTGAAGCAGTCTACTGCGGAAGCAACTACGGTTGCATCCCCCCCTTCACAAACAGAATCTGTACAAAATGTGCAGACAAACCAAAAGGGTCCTCGACAACCTAAGAACAAGAAAAAGGGTAATAAAGGGGAGGGGAACCAACAAAATCCCAAGAATACCGAAAATTCCAAGGAGGGAAAGAAAGATAAGAAGAAGGTAAAGTTTCCTTGAAAACTTTGTAAGGGAGACCACCTCACTCATCAATTCCCTCTCATAGATGAATCCCAAAATATATTACATGAAAAGAAACCGGATGTCCTGAAAGATCCTTTTCCCCAAAGAAAAATCCCACCTTCTGGCATCTCTAATACTGGGGGCACTCACTGTGATACATCAGCTGATCAATCTTATATTAATATGGCTAAATCACACACTCTACTACAGAAGAGAGCCACAAATTATAACCCAGACATGCAGCAGAAAGACAAAGAGATTCCCGAGTCATATGTTCCTCTCCATATCAGGAGACCAATAGGCCCTTTTCCAAAGATACAAAAATGTGTCGATAAATGAGAAATGCACAATCCTAATGCGTGGGATGTTCCAAACTACTCCATTGTAGAAGATATATCCCAAACTCCATGCGCTATCTCCTCCCTAGAAGTCTTTCAAAGCTTCCCATCACAGCGGAATGCACTTTTAGTGGCAATAGGTAGCATGGACTCATCAAGTATGCTTTCTACATTTGATGTGTCCAATATCAAACCACGGTTTCCCTATCATGTGTCCTTTCAGATCGAAGTATTCCATGTTTTAATGACCATTAGATGAACGATAGGAGATGAAGGTGCATTGACATGCGTAATGTCTATATCTTGTTGGAAATCCTTGGGTTCTCCTGAGTTAGGCCCTTCTATCACATTACTTACTTATTTTGATGGAAGATATTTTCATCTGCATGGAGTCTTACCCTCATTTGAGATTTAGCTTGTCAGTAATGTAGTGTCATTAGATATAGAAGTTGTGGATGATTCTCTCGACTACAATTTTTTGTTGGGAAGAAGTTGGACATACGCTATGAAATCCATCCCCTCATCCATTTTCTGAGTGCTTATGTTCCCTCTTGAAGGTAATATTGTCACAGTCGATCAAATTTCCTTCACTCAGAAAAACAACACAATTCCGTCGGATTCAAACATCCCTTGGATTGATCAAGTTCGTCCTCCCAGTGAGAGATTAGGAGTATGTATGTATTCATATTTGATGGGAACATTTTACCTACCTGCTCCGGTAAACTACATTGGTTTAATGAGAACCACCAACATATCATCTCAGGAACTTTTTACGGTTAGTCAAACAACTGATCCATAGACTATTCCTACTCAACAAGAACCAATTGTAATACCCAAAATTTTGGACTTTTAACCCTTATATATTTTTGTAAGTATTATTTCATTTTACTTAGGTGACATTAGAAATTGGAGAAATTAATTTCATTCGACCATGTGGACCAGCACATTAATGAGATGGGAGTCACAGTCCCTATGGTTTGGAGGGTAAATGCCAATTAAAATAATAATAATAAATTATTTTTGGAGACACTGTAAACCCTAAATAAAAGTTTAGGGAGAGTAATGAAATTAAAGAAATAAGAAAATAAGAGAATTCACACCAAAGAGAATAAAAAGAAAAAAGAGGAATTCATTCACACATTATCATAAGAGAGAAATGGGAGTTGTGAATAAAAATAACCATATCTAAATGAAGACAAGGAATGGGGGCAGTTTTGGAGCACAAAACTGAACCAGAACAAGAGAAATCATAGCAAATGTGTATAGCTTGGAACACTGGTTGTGTTCAGAGACTTAAAAGCCCCTGGAGCATCCTAGAGCTTAGGAGCACTGAGTTGGATGTTGGGCAGTCTGTTGCCACATAAATTTCATAACTAACTTGGGGAACAAGTTAAGGGAAGTTAAAATATAAACTCTGAACCAGGGGGACTGTGAACTCGTCTCGGGAGTGACCTAGAAGCAAGGACAGCTTGTTGGTCAAAGGCTGGGAGGTTTGTGGCTAGGTTCCACTGGTAATCAAAATAAAGATAAGTTTATATGCTGCATTTACATTATATTATTATGGAATGTTACTAGTGTTTATTTATGTATACTTCTTAATTTCTTTGAAAGGTTTGTGTTACTAGATCTGAACATGACTGTTTTTTTATACTCCATTTTGAGTATGGATCTTACATAAACAATTAGGTCTCTGTAATATTGTACAGATTGGAGATATAAGTGAGATATCTTCAATATTTGTAGTATATGTCTGATATGGGAATGATCACATTCCGTGTACAGTAGGTAGACATAGATATAGTTTAAATAATGATTGATAATCATGAGATAGTAATTATAGAATGGTTATTGTTTAGGTTATATTCTATCAATATGTTGAATGTATTTAAATAGAATACGTTTTCTTTTATTCAAAATATCCCATTACTGATGGAGAATATGTTTTACATAATTGTGGTAGAAGTGAGGAAGACATGTAAACCGTGAGGTTTACATGTCAAGCCTGTATCCTCTATAAAATTATTAGTCTATCTTTGTATAGATAAACAAAGCACTGTGATCGTAATAATTTATTTTTACAGTTAAATGGAATTTCCAATACTCGACAGAGTTACATTTGTTGATATCTAATCTATATATATAAATAACATTTAATTCGAGCATGGAACTTAGATTCGTTTTCTAGCAATTCTGTTTATAAATAGCATTTAAGTTTTAGTATGGAACTCGATTCGGTTTCTATCCCATCTGTAAACCATTACTTATTAATTTCAAGATCAATTATTGTTTAAATACGTTTTTATCTTTTGTATGCATGACATTACAGTTGGCATAGGAGAGAGAACTCCCTGGTCGAGCTACGATGCCTATTCTTGAAACCAAATCATTACACAGAGGATAGATTCAACACTAACGCATATTTCCAGAAGTTAAACATTCTATGAATTCACACAGGCAAGGGTTCAGTTACCTAGGTTCCACGATTTTTACACAGTATGTATGTTTTCAACATAAACCCTTCTGTAGTATAAAAATTGAATGCGAATCTATCTATGCAGATACTATATTTATATGCATACATCTATGGTCTAGGAGCATCTGGAAGTAGAGTTCAAATAAATAACAAACAAGTGTTGTAAACCATTTTCATGTCATGCTTTCATATTTTATATCAATATTACGAATATAAAGAATGGATGCATAAACAACCATTGGCGAATCAATAAAAACGATTTTGTTTCCATTCAAAAATTTTGGAGCGGTAACATTTTGAACACCAAAAGCATTTCTGATATAGAGCTTGGTTAACCAGCGCATGCTTATACGCTACCTGGAAAAATTATATTAAGTTATCAACATTTAGCTATTTTACACAAGTCTGGATTGCCTTATGAAATACATATTAAATTCGTGAAGACCCTTTTACAGAGTTTAACATGATTCTTCAAAAAACAAGGGCATCGACCATTTTCTTTCTAACCTAGAAAACAATGAAAGAAAAAAACCTAGCTAAGAACTCTACCCACGTTTTAAGTAACTTAGCCCCCACCAATGGGGTAAACCACACTCGAGGCTCACGGATTGGGGAGTTACCTGGCCAGCTCAAGAACCCTTCTTCATCCTCGGCGTCGGTTATGGGAGTCACCACGAGTGCTCCCAACCTTCTCCTTCTCTCCTGCACAAGAAAGTTAAATGGAGCTAATATCAGTAACAAACTTGCATGAACATAATATTTACCACACTATACATTATATGAAATGGACATGTTACCTATAGTGGAGCGAAGGTGCAACAATCCTCCACCTATGCAATGAAGAAAAAATCAACGAATGTTAGACTCTACAAGAAGAATTAATCAATGGCTGAAGTATTGAAGTTCATACACAGGGTTGATATATTATCTTACCTTCACATGCTTGGGCGGTCTTCCTGGCACCTTCCACCTCTTTTCACTGGCTCACAGTGGTGTCGAGCCCTCTCACTCTAATTCATGGTGTGAACCTTCTATGCAGAGAAAAAGCTCTCTATGCAAGACCTTGTTGAGCGAAAATGAAATGTCTCGAATACCACCACCCTTACCAAATGCTACATTTACCGGGACTGAGAGGTAATTGTCACCTCTAAACCTGGTGGCCTACAAAGTTAATGCCAAGTCTCGTAGAGTTGATGGGCGTGAAAATCACGATGAGCTTCACAACAAGATCAATGGCGTTGATGCCTCATGATTTCCCATAAACTAGTACTGAATTGAGATCAACGGTGGGAAGCAAATTGTAAATTAAATGAGTCTACAACTAGTACTCATTACACCACTTAAGTTGGCATCACGCTTATAAGGTTTGGCTATGAGTGTGGAACTTCATTAATGAGTTGACCAACTAGGATCACATGGACTCAAGCCATAAATGCACAGTGTTGGAACCCTTAAATGTTTCTGAATGTATCTTTCACCTGCCACAGTGGTAACCCAAATCTAGGGCTTAAAACGAAAGATGTATGAAGGTCAAGCCTGCATGGCACAACCACATCACCATCACGGTCACAGTTCTAATGTGTAACATTGACCAACCATTCGTTTTATTTATCCATGCGAATTATATCCATTATGGCATGGTTTTTTTTGTAGTTCATAGTTCAACTTCGTAGTGCATGAGACCCTTAGTTAATACGTTGGGGAACTCGATTTTATGCATAAGTGCTATATCGACGTAGTGTATGGTTAAACCATTAAGTATGTTAGGTTGATAACCTAGGTAGAGCCAAGTTGTAATAGATATATATAATGGCTATATAACCCAAGTTCCATATCACTCGGTTAATATATATATAAATATATATATTGCATGTTAAGTCAAGACTTTAGTGCTTGGTCCAACATATATGTAATGCATTCTGTTAGTTTTTAAAGAATTTAATACATTCTGATCTAGGATCTTAACTGAAAGAACAACATGTACAGCATATAAAGCATAAGAGATAAGAGACAAGAGACACAAAACATTTCATCGAGGAAAACCAAGAAGGTGAAAAACCCCGCAAATTCCTTAGAGATAGAATAAGCATCAATACAATGATCACCATGATCAAACCCAAGAGATAGATATGTACAGCAGCATGCTCCTCCTCCACTTGAGCGCATCCTCCTCTTCTCTCACTAATGCGAAGTGAGTGAAAAATAGAATGTGTAAAATGAGAGAGACACACTCTCTATTTATACACTACATCACTTGCCTTTACTCAACTAGGTCGGCCCTAACTTAACCACATAACATAATGCTAACTGGGCCGACCCCCAATAGGGTGGTCTAATAACCCTTTGACCCACATAACTCATATAGGGCCGACCCCAAAAAGGTGGTCTAATAACCCATCAAGTATAAGTTATGACACTTACAATATAACTTGCGACACTTGTAAGTACACATGATGACACTTCTAATCGGAGGAATAATACATCTCCGTTGGGGATACAATGAAGTACAAATGTAATACATACAATATAGAAGTGAATGTCGTCCAAAGTTACAAATACATCAACACTCCCTCTTAACTAGGAAGGTATTCTCTTGACACAATTCATCAATACATATAGGCACAAGTCTTCAATACTGTAGCTGGATCATCATCACTAGATCACGGAACATCATCGTCACTGCTGCTGTACTCGTCATCTCTATCACTGGTGCTATCTCATAATTCTTCTCATTATAGGAAGTTCTACAGATTCATCCCTTTTTCATGCTAGATGTAGGCCCACCACCTGTAGGTCTTCATCATCACTGGCCATACTATGGAATCCTCAGGACTTATTACGTGCGTCAACAAAACCTCGAAAGAGCATCCCAACACTTTTACAAGCTCACTGCTCAACCTATTAGATCTCCCAAGGAAATATTATATGTGACCTCCACAAAACCTCGAAAGAGCATCCCAGGACTGATTACGAGCACACAGCTCAACCTATTGGATATCCCAGGGAAATATTACATGTGGTCATGGAAAAACCTCGAAAGAGCATCCCAGGACTGATTATGAGCACACAACTCAACCTATCATATCTCCCAGGATCTTTTACATGCAACTGCAAAACCTTTCCATGGCCACGGAGTATCATCCTGATACTCATGATCATACAAATCATGTCATCTCAATGAGCAAGCCATCAAGTAGGTACACCTTAGGACTGATTACACTTCCTATGAAAAACCTGCAAGATCTCCCAGGACTGATTACACTGCCTCTGCAAAACCTGTAAGAGCATCTCAGGATTGATTATATGACTCTGCAAAACCTCTGTACCATACTGTCACCTCATCATCTTCAGATCACCTCATCGTCTTCAGATCACCTCATCGTCCACGAAGCACAACCCAGATGCACATCACACAACACTTACACTCACCGGCATGGGAAGACACACTTCAACCATCCGTGAAAGGCTCAACACTTATATCTACGCCATGGGAAGACACACTTCAACCATGCGAGAATGGCACAACACTTATATCACGGCCATGGGAAGACACACTTCAACCATGCTCGAATGGCACAACACTTATATGGCAGCCATGGGAAGACACACTTCAACCATGCTCGAATGGCACAACTCTTCCATCAACAACCATGGGAAGACACACTTCAACCATGTCATAATGGTCGCAGCCCTTATATCTCAGCCATGGGAAGACACACTTCAACCATGCTAGAATGGCTCATGTGCATCTGTGTCTCCGGACTCATCACTTCCCCTTGGAATGAATCCTGATCTAAAGTACACCAAGTCTCTCTCTGAAATACTCAAACATCACCCTGGCCAGCAGCTTGGTCAACACATCGACTATCTTCTCATACATCGCAACATATAGGAGATTCACTGCTCCTCTCTGCACCATATCCTTGATATAGTGATATTTGATCTCAATGTGCTTCGACCTGTCATGGAACACTGGGTTCTCAGACAGCTTCACACAACTTTGGTTGTCACAAAAGATACCAGTAGCACCCAATAGGAGATAAAGTAACTCAGATAGTAGCTTCCTCATCCATACTACCTCACAACTAGCCAAACAAGCTGCAACATACTCTGCTTCGGCTGAACGCAGTGCTGCACAGGACTGCTTCCTGCTAAGCCAAGAGATCATACCTGATCCCATACTCAAGTAGCACCTAGAGGTGCTCTTCCTATCTGCAGCATTGCCTACCTAATCTGAATCAACATAACCCTCCAGGTTAACCTTTAGATTCTCATCATACTAGAGCCCATAATCAATTGTACCCTTCAGGTACCTCAGAATATGCTTCATAACAACCAGGTGAACACCTGTGGCATCCATCAGGAACTGGATCAATGTGTTCACTACAAAGCAAATATCTGGTCTCGTATTCATCAAGTACATCAAGGACCCAATCATCTGACGATGCAATGTGACATCATCCATCTCAGATGAAGCATCACACAGAAGCTTCATATTCGATGCCATAGGTGTGGCCATGGACTTGTAATCCATCATCGCAAAACTCTTCAGGATCTCTATTGCATACCTCCCTTGACAAGGGAAGATTCCATATGTGCTCTACCACACCTCCATGCCTAGAAAGTAGTGAATCAACCCCAAGTCCTTCATCTTGAACTCGGCAGCAACCTTCCTCTTGGTATCGACAATCAAACTATCCTCACCTGTAACAAACAGGTCATCCATATACAAAAGTAGTATCACTGGATTTCCTTCCTCAACCTTGTAGTAAAGGTTGGAATCCGCTTTACTCTTGGTAAAGCCCAAACTGGATAGAAAGCTATCTATCCTACCATACCAAGTCCTAGGAGCTTGCTTTAATCCATACAAGGCTTTCTTCAACCTACACACATATGACTTCATTTCATGTGTCTCAAAACCAAGTGGATGCTCCACATACACTTCCTCCTGGACTACACCATTCAAGAAGGATATCTTGACATCCATCTGGTGTATCTTCCACCTCATCACTGCAGCCAGAGCAAGTATTGATATGATGGAAGTGTATCTGGCTACAGAAGAAAAAGTTTCTTCATAGTCTATTCCCTCTTTCTAGGAGAAGCCACAAGCTACAAATCATGCTTTGTATTTCTCTATGCTGCCATCTGCAGCATGCTTGATCTTTGGAAGTCACAAGAGACTTCCCATCTGGTCTTGGGAGCACATCCCAAAAATCTATCTTCATGATCGATAGATCATGGTATTCTTCCATTACGTCATCCTGGATCCTGGGAACTTCAATATCTTAATAGATAGCTTTGTTGCTGGAACAAATAGTGTAGTCCTTCTTTTGTAGGTGATGGTATACGATCTTTCCTACAAAGCAAGTTAAATTGCATGATTAGAAACATCTCATAGTTTTCAGAACAAATTCTTACACATAAAGAAATATGTCATACAGTTATGCAATTATTTTAGCCAATGCTTCAATACAACATTTATCCATATCCCGTAACTTTCTAGATGCCTTCCAATCTCTACCAGAACATTGTTAAGAGTGTGCACAACTCCCAACATGTCCGCAAAGAGTTTCACTCTAGATAAGCAGCAATGGAATGTTGTACAATGCCATAGGCCACTTACCCATCACATGCATATTAGTAGTATAATGTTCATTAATGCAATTATTCTAATATGCATAGTACACAACCTAAGTCTAGGAACATAAGTATATACATCAATGAATAGTATTATTTGAACAATCAAATATACAAGAAATGACAATTCAAATACTTTTCTTTGTTTGTTTGTTGTGTGGAATCCCTCTTAATCTTTGCTTCCTTGCAGGAACTACTGGAGTGTGCTCCCTGTTGATCTTTGCTTCCTGGATTACTTGTCCTTGAGCTTATATCCATCCTCCATCACTATGCATGCTTACTAGTATCATCATTGTGTTATCCTCGAGATCTCATACATAATCATACATTCATTAGTATAATCTTAATACTATCAAAACACAATAATCTTAAACATGTATAGTCATGTTCATTTCAAACATAGATAATAAGCATTAGCATTCAAAGTTTCAGGGAAGACTTCTCTTACTCATGCATATTCATATTTGACCATAGAACTCTCCTTGTTAGTCATATCATCAATGAAAGTAAGAAGCATAATATGCCTAAACCCATGATTACTCAAACCTGAAACTTCATGAATAATCATTATCAATCATACCAAGTATACTTATATAAGAGATCCTATCACAAGGTAGGATTCTAACTTGATATAGGAAAAACATACCTAGATTAATATGTTAGCTTGTTATGTCTAACATACCCACATGATATCTTCTTGTTCTCTTAAATGACTTGTGCTAGTGACCTGCATATTTCATAAGTTAACCATTGTGGAACCAAATTATACATACCTTGTAAGTAGAGCTTCATTAGTCTTTGTCTTCATGTCACCATGGTCATATGTTCTTGATCTAGAACTTGATTTTTCTTTCTTGATGTACCTTACATGTTAGCGGACAACATCAACCTCATACAACATCATGGTGCATCAGTACAATCATAAATGTCATAACCCTATACATGCATTCATACTTTTACTAGGGTGATAAGACAAGTCTAAAATTAATCAATATTGTACTAACCTCAATAATATGAAGACAAACATATTGTAACCTTAATCATGAACATATTTCAAAACATACTTGTATCTCCTCAAGTCATACCTTTCAAGATTGCTTGTAGACTTCTTATGTAAGGCCTTAGCCTCATCTCCCTCTAGAACTGGAACTTCTTCACTTATGCAGGTGTCCAATTCATTCTCTTCCAGGATTAACCCAATCCACTTTGATTTGTTGAAATTGGATCTCGAGCTGGATTAGGGTTTGTCAGAGAAACCCTAAAAATTCAAACTTTGAAATTCAAACTTTTGAAAGGATAGAAAGATGCGCCTTGATGAGCTGATCAAGCTGGTATACTCAGAATTTGAAAACTACAAAGTTTCACCCATCAAAATTGCCTTTTAGATTTCAGGATTCACCCTGATTTAGGATTTCATTTTCCCAAGGCTTCACCCAATCAAAAGGTTTGATCCAAATCTCTAAACTTCAATTTTCTTGAGGAGCTTCCAACCATGGTCACATAATTCAAAAATGGCAATTTTTGTAGAAGCCCTAATTTTCCACTTTTCCAATCAACGTCCCAAACTAGGGTTTGATCAAGCCCATCCTTCTGCCCAACCAAAAAATTCGATACTGGTCTCTAAATTTCAATTTTGATTAGGATCATCCAGTCGTGGTCTCTGATACAAAAATTCCAACATTCTCCAAAACCCTAATTTCCCAGAGCCATGAATGAAGGTGCTCAAAATCAAATTTTGTTTTGACAGAAATATGCACCTGATTGTTTCTGGTGTAACTCCAAAATTTTAGATCTATAGGGCCTAAACATTTGGCCTGTGGTATCCTGACCTATTATCTTTCCATCCCGACAAGTATGACCTCAAATGGATTCTCTGAGACAGAGTTATGCCAAGTGTCACAACGTGACCTGTTTATGGGATAAAAAAGGAGAGCAAACTTGTACGGAGTGCCACGTGTCACTGGTTCAATTTCGGCCTCTTAAAATCGGACCTATGAAAGTACAATCTGTGCCGTACCTACCACTTTTTATGAATTTTCATTTGGAGTTCCCTAGCCCAGGTTGTGACCTTTTTTCCTAGGTGACCTGTTTATGAGTGAGATCTAGAAGAGGAAGAAACCCTAGATTGTACGGACCATAAAACAAAAATTACAATGCATTAGATGTTGTTTTTAAGACACAAGGTACATTGGGATCTTATATTCGACCTATAAAACTTTCAGATTCATAAAACTTCACCAAAATGGATTTATAGCGAAAGTGCTACAATGTTTGGTTTTTTCTATATCAAGCCTTAGCTTTGCAAGTGCAGCAAGTGTCATAAATGCCATACCATGCCTTCTTTCAGGCTAGCTTTGATTCCATGTTAGTTTTTCAGAATTTAATATATTATGATATAGGATCTTAACTAAAAGAACAACATTTACAGCATATCAAGCATAAGAGACAAGAGGAAAGAGACACAAAACATTTCACCAGGGAAAACCAAGAAGGAAAAAACCCTGCAACTTCCTCAAAGATAGAATAAGCATCAATACAATGATCACCATGATCAAACCCAAGAGATAGATATTTATAGTAGCATGCTCCTCCTCCACTTGTGCACATCCTCCTCTTCTCTCACTAATGCGAAGTGAGTGAACAATAGAATGTGTAAAATGAGAGAGACACACTCTCTATTTATACACTACATCACTTGACCTTTACTCAACTAGGTCGGCCCTACTTTAACCACATAACATAATGCTGACTGGGCCAACCCCCAATAGGGTGGTCTAATAACCCTTTGACCCACATGACTCTTACAGGGCCGACCCCAACAAAGTGGTCTAATAACCCATCAAGTATAAGTTACGACAATTACAATATAACTTGTGACACTTGCAGGTACACATAACGACACTTCTAATTGGAGGAATAATACATCTCCGTTGGGGATACAATAAAGTACAAATGTAATACATACAATATACAAGTGAATATCTTCTGAAGTTACAAATAGATCAACACATTCATATCTTAGGTTAATACTAAGGCCAAATTTCATTACATATAAATGTTAGGTGTATCTTATTGCATTGCTTGGTTGGAAAATAATTGTCCACATAATATTTAAGTAGATTTTATTATAATCGATTTTTTATAAAATGAGCATATCACTTGTGCTTACAGCCCTTACGACTATAGCACCTTATTAATTGGTGACGATTATATCGTGTCGAAATATTGTAACTTCTAAGAATATTATATTTGTACTTTATTATTCCAGAGATGTTCCCTTCCTTCGAGGTGACCCTATTGTATATCCGGAGATGTTTATTGCTATGATGGATTGTGGTAACTAGGGTGATTATATCTCCCATGTGGGGGTCGGCCCTAACTTAATTTATTAGGGGTTGTTAGACTCTCTTAGGAGAGGTCAACCCCATAGGGTAAAAAGTCAGTTCGGAAACAAGTATAAGTAGAGGAGGATGTTCCTCACTTATCTCATTCATTCATCACTCAAAAAGTAGTGCACAAGTGAAAGAGGGGTCTGCATAGGAAGAGGAGGAGGAGCTCTTGTTTGGTTTCTACATCTTGTATTGGTTGATCATCTATATTGAGGAAAGCTTTGCTGGGTTTTCTACCCCATGAGGGTTTCCCAGGGTAATCTTTGTCTACCTTGTGATTGTGTTTCTTTTAGTGATATTCCTAGTCAAATTAGTATAAACTTAACATGGTATCAGAGCTAGATTGAATAGGACATATTTCACAAGGTGAAAATATCTCTCTCTCTTCCTCCAGTGAAAATTAGGGTTTCTGCAAAAGTTGGAATTTTTGGATTCTAATTACATGGCTGGATATCCCTCCTCAAAATCGAACTTTTGAGCCCTAGATCAAACTTTTTGGTTGGGTAGAACTCCGGGAAAATCAAACCCTAGTTTGACAAAACGTGCGGAAAACCAGAAAACCAAAACTAGATTTCTACAGCAGGTCCAAAGTTCGTTGGTCAAGTTTGAAGGCTGAAAAATTGAAGTTTCCAGAAAGTAAGTACATCAGTCACCTCGCCTTAGTCAAGCCAACCTCCTAGTAAGGTCAGTTTTTCATTTTTGAAATTTTCAATTTTTGGTAACCCCCTAGGAAAGATGGCCCGAAGCACTAAGCTTGAGGACAAGCTAGAAGGTATAAAGAATTTCCGATCATGGAAATATAGAATTGGTCTCATTCTTGAAGAGAATGATCTTGCCCAATATATCAAGGATGAAGTTGCAGAACCTGCGGAAGATGAAGCCAAAGAAAAGTATACGAAGGATCTGATTAGGGCAAAGAGAATCATTGCTGATTCTATCAAGAACCACTTGATTCCCCGAGTGGCATCCAAAAAGGCCCCAAAGGAAATGTATGCTACCCTAGGAGAATGTATGAAGGGAAGAACATCAATAGAAAGATGAACCTAAGATCGCAGTTGAAGAGTACCAAGATGAACAAAGGAGAATCTATTCAAGACTATTTCTCAAGGGTTTCCCAAATCAAGGAACAACTAGATGCCATTGGAGATACCCTTGATGAAGATGAACTAGTCATGACTGCTCTAAATGGTCTCACTATACCTTGGGAGTCATTCATCCAAACTATGTGTGCCAGAAAATAAAGCATGAATTTTGATGTGGTATGGGAGGATTGCATTCAAGAAGAAGCTAGGGTAGCCAATAGAGAAGCTCTTCTCAAGGAGGATGACCAAGGCTTGGCTACTCACACCAAAATAAGAAGAAAGGGTCACTTCAAGAAATATGACCACAAGGAGTCTCAACCTCCCCATAGATTTAAAAGGAGAGGAAGAGAAAACTTAGAAAGAGACCTCTCCACAGTTCAATGTTTCAATTGTCTCAAACTAGGACATTTTGCCATAAATTGTACTTCACAAACAAAGAAGAAGAAGTTTATTCACATAATGCATCATGCACATATGGCATAAGATGATAGTGAAGAAGAAGAAGAGGAAAGGCCTCAAAAGAAAAGAACTAAAGTAGAAAAAGAAGATGCGGAAGAATATGTTCTATTCTCTGCACTCTCTGGGTCTGTGACACCTGTAGAAGATACATGGCTCATTGATAGTGGTGCTTCAAAGCACATGATAGGTCAAAAGAAAAATCTCTCCATACTTGAAGAAAAGACCTCTCCAAAAAAGGCATCTCTAGGAGATGATTATCAATATCCCATCAAGGGAATTGGTGAAGCAAGCTACAAGCCTGATTCTGGAACACCATTGAAGATGAAAGAAATTTTATATGTACCAGGTTTGAAGAAGAACCTACTTTCTATTTCAGCATTAGATAAGAAAGGATTTAGAGTTGCATTCATAGATGGCCAAGTACTTATGTAGCCTAAAGGAAAATCAATTGAGGATGCAATTGTTATTGGTGAAGAGGAAGTAGGTCTATACAAACTCAAGGGCCATTCCGAAGATGCCCTTGTTCATGAAGCAACTAGCCCAAGTAAGCTATGGCATAGAAGGATTGCTCACATTAACTACAAAGCCCTACCTCATGTGAGCAAGGTAGTTATAGGACTACCAGACTTAAAGTTTGATCATGATGGCACATGCAAAGGATGGGAAAAAGGGAAGAATATCAAGAACCCATTTCCAAAGAGTGAAACAAAGACTAAGAGTACCTTGGAGTTAATACATTCAGATGTATGTGGACCAATGCCCTCCACATCTTTGAGTGGATATGAATACTATCTCACTTTCATTGATGACTATTCAAGGAAGATTTGGATATACTTTCTAAAAGGAAAGAATGAAGTCTTTGGAAAGTTCAAAGAGTTCAAAGCATTGATAGAAAATCATTCAAAAAAGAAAATCAAAATACTCAGAACAGATAATGGCGGAGAATATACTTCAAAGGATTTTGAAGATTTTTGTAAGGAAGCCGGAATCAAGAGGGAGCTAACCACTCCCTATAATCCCCAACAAAATGGGGCTACGGAAAGGAAGAATAGAACCATCATGGAAGCTGTAAAGACAATGATACATGATCAAGACCTACCCATGTATCTATGGGCTGAAGCAGCTAGAACAACATTCTATGTACAAAATAGACTATCACACAGTGCTCTTGATTTCAAGATTACAGAAGAAGTGTTCACAGGAAAGAAGCCTGAGGTAAGTCATCTCAAGATCTTTGGATGTCCAGTGTACATTCACAGTCCAAAAGAGAAGAGGACCAAGCTAGATCCTTATGGGAAGAAGGGAATATTTGTTGGATATTGTGAATCATCCAAAGCATTCAGAATTTACATCCCAGGTTTTCATCATATGGAAATAAGTAGGGATGTGACATTTGACGAAGAAGCAGCTCTCAAGAGATCTAGGAAGTACCAACATGAAGAGATATATGAAGAAGATGCATCTCCCAGAACTACAGAAGCTATACCCATCCCTGAAGACATAACACCTGAAGACCATGACATACTAGAACCTTAAGAACCCCCCATTTCAAACATTTCAAGGAAACGAAGGCCATCATGGGCCAGAGACATTATACTAGGTGCTGAAAAGTATGGGGCTCCTGAAGGCTCCACTAGAGTGAGCAAGAAACCAAATATATTATCCAACTATGTGGCTTTGATGTGTAATCTGGTGGATCAAGAACCTACTAGCTATGAAGAGGCAGTTCAGAAGAAAGAGTGGGTTGAAGCAATGATGGAAGAATACCAGTCAATAATGAAAAATGATGTTTTGGATATAGTTCCCAAACCAAAATACAAGAGTGTGGTATCCTCCAAATGGATATTCAAGATAAAACATGCTGCAAATGGTAGCATTGAAAAATATAAGGCAAGATTTGTAGCCAGAGGATTCTCTCAGAAAGAGGGAATTGACTATGAAGAAACATTTGCACCAGTTGCAAGGTACACTTCCATCAGAACCATCATGGCACTTGCATCTATGATGAAGTGGAAATTACACCAGATTCTTTCCTAAATGGTATGATTGAGGAAGAAGTGTACATAGAACAACCACAAGGATTTGAGGTTTAAGATGGAAGAACACATGTATGCAAACTGAAGAAGGCTTTGTATGGATTGAAGCAAGCTCCTAGAGCTTGGTACGGAAGAATTGATAGTTTCTTGACAAGCATGGGCTTTACCAAGAGTAAAGTTGATCCTAATATTTATCTCAAATTTATGGATGATGAAACTGCATATTAGTGCTATATGTAGATGATCTATTTCTGACTGGAAATGAGAAATAGATTATTGAGTGCAAGAAGAAGCTCTCTTCAGAATTTGAGATGAAAGATCTCGGATTGATGCACTACTTCTTAGGTCTGGAAGTATGGAAAGACCCAAAAGGAATCTTTCTAAATCAGGGTAAGTATGCTGTGGGGATTTTGAAAAGATTCGATATGTTGGAGTGCAAAGCCATGGCCACCCCCATGGACTCCAACTTGAAGTTATTAGTTGATGAATCATCAGAGTTAGTGGATGTGAATCTATACAGATAGATTATTGGGTCATTGATGTATTTGAAAAATACTAGACCAGACATATGCTTTTCTGTAAATACCTTGAGTCAGTATCTAGTGGAACCTAGAAGAGTTCACTTAATAGCTGCAAAGCATGTGATGAGGTATCTAAAGGGTACGATATATTTTGGTCTATATTATCTTGGAGATCATGACTTCAGATTGCATGGATACTTAGATGTTGATTGGGCATGAAGTATCTCAAACAGGAAGAGTACATCAGGTGGATGTTATTGTCTTGGATCTGCCATGATCTCGTGGCTTAGCAGGAAGCATTCTAGTGTGGCTCTCAGTACAGTTGAAGTGGAATATATAGTTGCTTGCTTTGCTAGTTGTGAAGCAGTATGGCTTCGAAAACTGTTATCAGGACTATTTGACTTAGAGATGGAACCCACTATGATCCTGTGTGACAACCAGAGTTGTATCAAGATGACAGAGAATCCAGTGTTCCATGATAAGTTAGAGCACATAGAGATCCGATATTTCTATATACAAGATATGGTGCAGAAAGGAGCTATCAAGATCGAGTATGTGAGAAATGATGAACAAGTTGCTGATATATTAACCAAACCTATGTGTCAAGTAAAGTTTGAGTATTTCCAAGACAAGCTTGGTGTAGTTCAGAAGGACCGTCCTCGAAAGAAGGAGTGATGTGGTCACTGAAGATGAGATTGCCTGCATCGACAGTGAGGTCGATGATGTGGATACCTATATTTGTGATGCCGTCAGTAAGGTCAAGAATGAAGTCCTTAGTGGATAGGTGGGGATTGTATCTTCCTCAGACTTCGGTCCCAGAATTGATCCGTAGACAGATGTCTCCGAGAACGGGTCCTTAGCGGACGAGTGGGGATTGTATCTTCCCCGGACTTCGGTCCCATAATTCATCCGTAGACAGATGTCTCTAAGAATGAGTCCCTAGCGGACGAGTGGGGATTGTATATTCCCCGGACTTCGGTCCCAGAATTGATCCGTAGACAGATGTCTCCAAGGATCGGTCCTTAGCGGGCGAGTGGGGAATGTATCTTGCCCGGACTTCGGTCCCAGAATTCATCCGTAGACATTTGTCTCTAAAAATTGATGATAGGACTGCATCATCCCTGGACAGTTGGTTCAAAATGTACATGATAGGATTGCATCATCCTTGGACTCATGTCCTAAAGTGATAAGGATTGATCATCCTGGAACTTGATCTGGATTGTATCATCCATGGACCTATGTCCTAAAGTGATCAGGATTGATCATCCTGTAATTGGATCATGTGTATTGCAGAGTATGCTACGATGATCCAGATGCTGTAGATTGAGATGATCCAAATGCTGATGATCGTGTGATGACGATGTTGATGATCATGTGATGACGATGCTGATGATCATGTGATGACGATGCTGATGATCATGTGATGATGATACTGATGATCGTATGATGATGATGTTGTAGCTGTTCGGATGTTGCAGAAGATGAAGACTCAATACTGACGATGTTGATGTTCGAGTATTGATTATGTTCCAGTGACTATTTGAGTTACTGATGATGATGTATAAATAAAGCTTGCAATGATTTATAGATGTATCATGTACTATGAATTTGATGACTCCTTGCTCCTGCAGATGTTGTTATAATATCCTTCTCGTTAAGGGGAGTGTTGAAATATTGTAACTTCTAAGAATATTATATTTGTACTTTATTATTCTGGAGATGTTCCCTTCCTCCGAGGTCACCCTATTGTATATCCGGAGATGTTTATTCCTCTGATGGATTGTGGTAACTAGGGTTATTGGATCTCCCATGTGGGGGTTGGCCGTGAGTTAATTTATTAGGGGTTATTAGACTCTCTTAGGAGAGGTCGGCCCCATAGGGTAAAAAATCAGTCGGGAAACAAGTATAAGTAGAGGAGGATGTCCCTCACTTATCTCATTCATTCATCACTCAGAAAGTAGCGCACAAGTAAAAGAGAGGTCTCCATAGGAATAGGAGGAGGAGCTCTTGTTTGGTTTCTACATCTTGTATTGGTTGATCATCTATATTGAGGAAAGCTTTGATGGGTTTTATACCCCATGAGGGTTTCCCAGGGTAAATCTTTGTCTACCTTGTGATTGTGTTACTTTCAGTGATCTTGCTAGTAAAATTAGTATAAACTTAACATATTGTTGGGAGTGTATTATGTTTTCCATGTGATTGTAGTAATACATGGGAGTTTCTTTTAATATCACATTTATAATCTAGGGACTTCAATAACATTGGGATTATATTTGTGTATGAATTATTTAACCTGTATATTGTTGCATTATAATTTGTTGCAGGTAGTAAATAAGTACATGCCTGGGTTCTAGTTTAATGTGCATAATCTACATAGGGTTAAACATAGGGTATGTTTTAGTTGAAGTTCATATTGATATCAACATAATCCTTAACCCAATAATATTAGTCACTAAATTATGAGTTAAGCAAACTTGCATACATTAGTTTGCATGCCACTGTGTTCTTCAAGTCGTATAGGCTCAATCACATTCAATTAAAATTGTATTAAGGAAGTAGTTAAGGTAATTGGAACCTTATAAAAAAAATGGTGAAGAAGAGACACGACAAATTGGTATTAGAGCTACGGTCATTACACTAGGACCTTTAGGCTCGCTTATGTAAAGGCTGTTGTTTCTTTAAAAAAAAATAAAAATTTGCAGCATACTATTTCTTATTTTAGTGAGCAGATACATGGTTGTTTATGTCATCTAAAAAACAGTTGTTGACCACACATAGACAAAAGAGTGGCTGAAAATGGTAAGTCGTTGAAAATGAATTCTACGAAACAAGAAGGAAGGCTGTTTGTGGAAACATCTAGTTAGCGAGGAGAAATGGCTAGTAAGAAGGAAAGGAATTCGAACTCTCCACAAGGAGCGACAACATCTAGTGAAATGATAGAAATAGTCAAAAGTGTTAAGGCTGAGTTGCTAAGCATTAAGGAAGACAACATTAAAAAATTTGAGGAACAACGAGAGATCAATGTGATCCTGCTACAAAATCTTACTGAGAAAGAAAAAAGTCATATACCCACACAAGAAGAAGAACATGTAGAAAAAATAGTGACGAAAACAAATTACAAATTTAAGACTACACCTCCAAGAAATTCTATGAGTTATAATATGGATGTCAGTGAAGAAGAGTCACTTGGAAAAGATTCCGAAGAATTTGTTCCTAAAGAGAAAAAGAAAACTGGAAAAATGAATCATCTACACTTAGAATTGAGAAAGATTAAACATCCTACTTTTAATGGGGAAATTAAAACTGAAGAAGAACCTGAGCTGTGGCTTAGGGACATGGAAAAATATCTATGAATATTTGACTATTCTATTCTCATAAAGGCAAGGATTGATGTTTTCAATATGCAAGAGAAAGCTTTAGCATGGTGGGATGACCTTAAGCTGACAAAAGCGATCAATGAGAAAAAGGTGAAATGGAAACCTTTTGCGACATTCTTTAAAAAGAAATATCTGTATGAAATGTACTATGACAGAAAAGTAAAATATTTCTATGACCTAGAGCTGGGACAACAGACTATGGAGGAATTAATCAGGAAATTTATGGAATTACTCAAGTACGTTCCCTATATTCAAGATGAAAAAGTCAGAATTCAGCGGTTCCTGAATTGTTTAGCATTTGGTTTCAAGGACCGGATAGAGTTTGATGATCCAAAGATATTGGAGGATGCTTTTAGAAAGGATAGATTGTGTTTTGAATATAGTCAGAATAAGGCTGAAGTATCTAAGAGGTGGAATGAAAAGAAGAAAACAAAATCTGATAGTAGGTAGAAAGGTCATAAGCCCAATCATTTCAGAAACCAAGTTATGCGTGCACCTTTCAGCAACACGTTCGATGGCAGTAAGTCACAATCAAACTTTGTTCCACCAAGTAAGGAGATGAACACTAAAGGCTCAAGAAAACTAGAAGACACACCATCTAAACCACCACTCAAATGTCGGGGCTATGGAGAAAATCATAGATGGTATGAATGTCCTCACCGGAAGGAGAAAAATAAATCAATGCATAATCTTCAAGAGACTTCTACAGTTCAAGATATAGAAAGGATTCCAAAAATCTATGTTGCATTAAACAATCAACAAGCAGAACATCAAGCCTCTATAATCGAGGTTGAAGGTATGATTTTTGGGACACCCGTGTCTATCTTGATTGATTCTGGAACATGTAAAAGTTATATAGACCCAAAAATTTGTGAGTCCTGCAAACTAAGCAAAAACAAATACATGCATCCTTAGCTGGTTCAAATGGCCATAGGAGCAAAAAGAAAAGTTTATGAAGTAGTAAATCAATGTCCTTTAAAGTTAAATGAGTCTTACACTAGTACATATTTAAATGTTTTTCCATTGGGATCTTACGATTTAATTATCAGTATGGGTTGGATGGAAAAACATAGGGCTTTCATAAATTGCTATCAAAAATCCGTTACTTTTATGAATGATGTTGGGTAGTTTGAAAATATTCAAGGGATATTAAGGACAATAAAGTTAAGGGAAATTTATGCACTTCAACTGAAAAGGAATGCATGAAAAGGGTGTAAATTATATGTTGTCCGCTTAGCAGAAAATCAGAAAGGTAAAGTTTCAGATTTAACAAAACACCCCATGTTGGCTGAATTTGTAGATGTGTTTCCAGAAGAAATTCCTGAGTTACCACCTAAGAAAGAACTGGATTTTACAATAGACCTATCCCTGGGAACAATACCTAATTCTAAGGCACCTTATCGAATGAGTACTCCTGAATTGATAGAATTGAAAGCACAATTGCAGGTGTTGTTAGGAAAAGGTTATATCCATCCAAGTGTGTCCCCATGGGAGTAATCGATGATCTTTGTACAAAAGAATGATGGAACATTCCAACTATGTATATATTATTGGCAGTTGAATAAAGTAACTATCAAAAATTGGTATCCCTTTCCAAGGATTGATGATCTGTTCGATCAGGTTGGGGGTGCTACTATCTTTTCAAAAATAGATTTAAGGTCGGGTAATCATCACATCAGAATTAAACAAGAATATATGCATAAGATAGCTTTCCGCACTCAGTATGGACATTATGAGTTTGTGGTGATGCCATTTGGTTTGACGAATGCATCTGCCACGTGTATGTTCCTTATGAATAATGTTTTCAGTAAGTACATGGATAAGTTTGTTGTAGTGTTCATTGATGACATATTGATTTACTCAAATAATGAAAGTGAGCATGAAGAAAATTTAAGGTTAGTGCTACAAGTACTAAGAGAAAATCAATTATATGCAAAGTTAACTAAATGTGACTTTTACAAAGACCAAATACAATATTTGGGTCACATAATATTACCCAAGGTATTGCAGTGGATCCGGATAAGATCAAGGCCATAATGAGCTGGCCTACTCCCCAAAATGTAAGCGATGTTGACTCTTTTATGGGATTAGTTGGGTACTATCGGAAATTCATTGCAGGATTCTCCGAAGTGGCTCATCCTATTACCTCTCTTCAGATAAAGGAAGTCAAGTTTATTTGAACAGCCAAATGTGAAGTGAGTTTTTCGAAGCTGAAACAATTGCTCACTTCAGCTCTTGTTCTAAAGGTGGCTAATCCTTATGGTGACTTTGTAGTATGCATGGATGTGTGCAAGGAAGGATTGGGAGGCGTGTTAACGCAAGATGATTCTGTAATCGGTTATGAATCTAGAAAATTAAAGATGTATGAATTAAACTATGTGATGCATGATTTAGAATTGGTTGCCATAATTCATGCTTTGAAGATGTGGTGACGTTAACTTCTTGGGAAAAGGTTTGTTCTTAAAACTGATCACATTGGGTTGAAATACATTTTTGAACAACCAAATCAAAATGGTAGACAAGCATGGTGGCTAGCTTTCTTAAGCGAGTTTGACATTGAAATTCAACACATTAAAGGAAATGAAAAAAAATAGCTACTGCTCTTAGTAGGCGAATGCACATGATAACAATGGCTTCACTAAATAGTTTTTAATCTGATTTGGTGTTAAATATCTAGACAACAGCAGAAAAAGACCCAAAATATTTTAATTTAATGCAAAAGTGTCATGCAGAAAATTTAGAACAACAAGCAACATATTACAGTATATCCAAGTATGGGTTGTGGTTATTTAAAAACAGATTATATATACTGGATCAAGCAGAATTAAAACATTTGATTGTTGATAAATTTCACAAAAATCCATATTCTGGTCATCTAGGTTATCAGAAAATGATAACAACTGTCAACAAACACTATTGGCCCAGATTGAAGTCTTAAATTGCCGAGTATATAGAAAAGTGTATGTATTTTCAAAGGGTGAAAGTGGAACATGAACACCCGGCTGGGTTGTTATAACCTATACCTGTACCAGAATGGAAATGGGAGACTATTTCCATGGATTTCATCACGGTGTTTCCTAAAAATAACAAGAAACATGATGCTATTATGGTTGTAGTGGATAAGTTAACTAAGGCAGCTCATTTCACACTAGTTAAATGCACATTCAAAGCAATACACATTGTAGAAATATTCATGAATGATGTCTTTCGACTTCATGGGATTCCGACGGAGATTGTATTTGACATGGATGCAAAGTTCACTTCACACTTTTTGAAAGAGTTATTTATAGGTTTGGGGACAAAACTAAGTTTTAGTACAGTCTACCATCCTCAAACAAATTGACAGACTGAGAGGTTGAATCAAATCCTAGAAGACATGCTCTGCTTGTATGTCATGGATAACCCAAAACAATGGGAAAATTACCTACACTTGGCTTAATTTGCTTACAATAATGGGTATCAAACTTCTGTAGGAATGAGTCAATTCGAATTTTTGTATGGCAGAAAGTGTAAAACCCATATGACTTGGGATGATTCGGTGCACCAGATTGTGTTGGGTCCTAAATTGTTAGAAGAACTAGAAAACATTATGCAGAAAGTTAAAACAAACTTAAAAACTGCTCAGGACAAACAGAAAAGCTATGCAGATCAGCATAGAGAACATAAAGAATTTGAAGTTGGGGATCATGTATTCCTAAGAGTGAAAGCAAAGAAAATCTCTTTGTGTTTGGGCAAGGTTTCCAAACTGGCACCAAGATACTATGGTACTTTCCAAATACTTTCTAGATTAGGACCTGTTTCTTATCAGTTAGCTCTATTGGAAAAATTTTAAGTGCATGATGTGTTTCATGTTTCATTTCTAAAGAAATATGTATATGATCCTAAGCATATTGTAAATTGGCATGTGATTTAGGTGGAATCAAAAGGATACTTATAGACAGATCCTATATGCATACTGGATCAAAAATAGGTGGTACTTCAGAATCAAACCATCTTCCAGGTAAAAGTACAATGGGAGCACTATAAGCCTGAGGAGGCTACCTGGGAAATGGAAAAGTAAATGCGAGAAGCATACCCTTTTATGTTTGAAGAAGTAAATGACACAAACTGATTTTGGTTATTATGTTATTTTGTTGTTTTGAAAACTATTTAACACTGAGGACAGTGAAAAATTAAGGGGAGGGGAAATGTAATACCCCAAATTTTGGACTTTTAACCCCATATATATTTTTCTAAGTATTATTTCATTTTACTTAGGCGACATTAGAAATTGGAGAAATTAATTTCTAATGACCATGGGACAAACACATTAATGAGATGGGAGTCAAAGACCCTATGGTTTGGAGGGTAAATGCCAATTAAAATAATAATGAGAAATTATTATTGGAGACAATTGTAAACCCTAAAGAAAATTTTAGGGAGAATAATGAAATTACAGAAATAAGAAAATAAGAGAATTCACACGAAAGAGAATAAAAAGAGAAAAGAGGAATTCATTTAGATATTATCATGATCATTATCACACAAGAGAGAAATGGGAGATGGGAATAAAAATAACCATAGCTAAATGAAGACAAGGAATGGGGGGAATTTTGGAGCACAAAACTAAACCAGAATAAGAGAAATCATAGCAGTTGGGTATAGCTTGGAACATTGGTTTTGTTCAAAGACTTAAAATCCCTTGGATCATCCTGGAGCTCAAGAGCACTGAGTTGGATGTTGGGTAGTCTACTACCACATAAATTTCATAAATAAATTGGGGAACATGTTAAGGGCAGTTAAAATATAAACTCTGAACCAAGGGGACTGTGAACTCAGCTCAGTGGTGACCTAGAAGCAAGGAGAACTTGTTGGTCAAAGGCCGGGAGGTTTGTGGCTAGGTTCCACTGGTCATCTGAATACATATAAGTTTATATGCTACATTTACATGATATTATTATAGAATAGTACTAGGTTTTATTTATATATACTTCTGAATTTCTTTGAAAGGTTTATGTTACCATATGTGAATAGGACTATTTTCTTATACTGCATTTTGAGTATGGATCTTACATAAACTATTAGGTCTCTGTAATATTGTACAGATTGGAGATCTAAGTGAGATATCTTCAATATTTGTAGTATATGTCTGATATGGGAATGAGCACATTCTTTGTACAGTAGGTAGACATATATATAGTTTAAATAATGATTGATATTCCTGAGAGAGGAATTATAGAATGGTCACTGTTTAGGTTATATTCTATGGATATGTTGAATGTATTTAAATAGAATAAGTTTTCTTTTATTCAAAAGATCCCATTACTGACATAGAATGTTTTACATAATTGTGGTAGAAGTGAGGCAGACATGTAAACCGTGAAGTTTACATGTCAAGCTTGTATCCTCTATAAAATTATTAGTGTATCTTTGTATAGATAAAACAAGCACTGTGATCATAATAATTTATTTCTACAGTTAAATGGAATTTCCAATACTCGATAGATTTACATTTGTTGCTATCTACTCTCTATATATAAATAAAATTTAATTCTAGCATGGAACTCAGATTCGTTTGATAGCAGGTTTGTTTAAAAATAGCATTTAAGTTTCAGTATGGAACTTGATTCAGTTGCTATCACATCTGTAAACAATTACTGATTAATTTCAGGATGAATTTTATTCAAATACATTTTTATCTTTTATATGCATGACATTAGTCTTGACATAGAAGAGAGACCTCCGTGGTCGAGCTATGACCCCTATTCTTGAAACCAAATTATTACACAGAGGATAGATTCAATGCTAAAGCATATTTCCAAAAGATAAACATTCTATGAATTCACACAGGAAAGGGTACGGTTACCTAGGTTCCATGATTTTTACATAGTATGTGTGTTTTCCACATAAACAATTCTGCAGTATAAAAATTTAATGCGAATCTATCTATGCAGATATTATATTTATATGCATACATCTATGCTCTAGGAGCATCTGGAAGCAAAGTTCAAATAAATAAACGACAAGTGTTGTAAACGATTTTCATGCCATGCTTTCATATTGTATATCAATATTATGAATACAAAGTGTTGGTTGCTTTAGGACAGACCCGGGTTTTTAGGAGGCGCAGCAACAAACACCCCTTGGCGCACTGGCCCTTTCAGTAACAGGCTACGCAGCAGCCCAAGGTCTCACCCGAAGTGGCTATGGGGGGGCTAAGGAATCAGGTTTCCTTAACCCAGTGGTGGTGTGGAATCCATAGTCTTCTCTCTTCCCTTCCTACGCAGTAAATTCTGAACAGAGTGTCTGATTCTTTCACAGGTCATACAGCGCAACAACGTTGGAGCTTACTCGCCTTAGCCTAGCTGCGCGGTATCTCCGCACCGGCGCACGAGGCATTTACTTGCTTCGCTCGTTACACGATGTATCGTCTCTGCTCTCGCGCCACAGCGCAGTAACACACTCCTTAAGCGCTGCGACGATAGTGTTCTTACAAGCTCTGTTGGAGCATAGGCCGCAGCTATAGTAAAGCTGTGAATTTTGAGGAAAAAGCACAAGTGTTGAAGGGAAAAAAAATGCTAATTTTGAGTAAAAGCACCAATTTTGGGCAGAAGTGAACAATGTGCAGTACGGCGCCAGATGGATGAGCTCACCGCAGATTACGGGCTGGAAATCGCGGAGCTCGCGTGCACATGTCAAAGGAGAGTAAATGTGGCCGAGTAGAAAGCTCAGCTACCACAATAAATGAAGCGATGGAATAGAGGGATCAGTTACCCTCATTAAGCCTAAGTACAGAAGTTATGGTTGCTCTGACCAAGGAAGAGGAATAGACCAAAGCATTGAAGGTGAAGGACAAGGAGCAGTGAACGATGAAGCGGCGCCCATACCCGCAATCTGTGCCAGAAATCACAGAGTCTGCAGGAAGCGACGACATGAGTGCAAGCAGCGTCTACAATACACCTAGCCGTGTCAATGGTTAGGGTTTTTGGGGATCACTGTTGGGAAAGGCCCACAGTTTTGTAAAGGTGCGACCCTCAGGGCCACCTATATATATGTGTAATTGTAAAGGGAAGAAGGTTAGAAGGTTAGAAGTTAGATGAGTTGGCTAGAAGGTAAGAGAGTTAGTCTTGGACAGCTGTAGAGCTAGTCTCTGAGTTTACAGACAGTCCAAGTTGATGTCTGAGTCATTGTAATCTCTGTAGAAGAAGAGAATAGATGTAAGAGAAGGGCTCCCAGCTGTGTGCGTGGATTTTCCCAGAAAGATCTAAGGCTGCAGCTGTGTGCGTAGTGTACTGTGTAATTCCCATTTTAAGTTAATATAGAATACAGTTCCTGTGAATGTGATTTCCCCATAGAGGTGAACCACATAATTCTAGTTGTTATGGTGATGTTTTACATGAATGCATGTCTATGTTTTACTATCTATGTTTACAAGAATGTTTCACTATCTTTATGAATGAATATGTAAAGTAAGTTCTTGAAGCTCCCTTAGAAGTTATACTCGTGCAGCGTCGAACGGGCCTGCAAGAACGCTATCACCGCAACGCTTGAGGAGTGTGTTACTGCGCTGTGGCACAAGGCCAGGGATGACACGTAGTCAGATGTAGCGGGTAAATGCCTCATTCGTAGGTGCGGAGATACCGCGCAGCTAGGCTGGTAAGAGTTTCAGTGCTGTCGCGCTAAAAGGTCTGCGGAAGGGTAAGACGTTCTGCTCTAAGGAATCCTCCCGAAAGAGAAGGGAGAAGATTATAGTCTCCACATCACCTAGGTTAAGGAAGCCTAACTCCTTAGCCCCCCAATAGCCACTTCGGGTGAGACTGTGGGCTGCTACACAGCTCGTTGCCGAGAGGGCCAGTGCGCCAAGGGGTGTTTGTTGCTGCGCATCCTGAAAACCTGGGTCTGTCCAAAAAGCAGCCAATAGGCTTCTCCGACAGTGCATGAGTATAACTTCTAGGGAGCTTCAAGGACTTACTTTACATACTCATTCATAAAGATAACAAACCATTCATGTAAACATAGATAGCAACACACAAACATGCATTCACGTAAAACATTACCATAACAACAAGAATTATGTGGTTCGCCTCCACGGGGAAATCACGTCCACAAAAATTGTATCTTATATTATCTGAGATGGGAATTACACAGTTTCTCTACACACACAGCTGCAGCCTTAGATCTTTCTGGGAAACTCCACGCACACAGCTGGGAGCCCTTCTCGTAGATCTACTCTCTTCTTCTACAGAGATTACAATGACTCAGACATCAACTTAGACTATCTGCAACTCAGTGACTAGCTCTACAGCTATCCAACTCTCTAGCTCCTTGACCTTCTAACCAATCTATCTCTGACCCATCTAACATCTAACCCTTTTCCCTTTACAATTACACATATATATAGGTGGCCCTGAGGGTCGCACCTTTACAAAACTGTGGGCCTTTCCCAACAGTGATCCCCAAAAACCCTAACCACTGACGGCTAGGTGTACTTTAGACGCCTCTTGCAATCGCGTCGCATCTTCCTGCAGGTTCCGTGATTTCCGACACAGATCGTGGGTATGGGAGTGGCTTCATTGTTCTCTGCTCCTCGTCCTTTTCCTTCAATGCTTCGGCCCGTTGCTCTTCCTTGGTCCGAGCAACCATAACTTTTGTACTCTGCCTTAAATGAGGGTAGTTGAGCCCTCTATTCCATCGCTTCCTTCATTTACTGTGGTGGTTAAGCTTTCTACTCGGCCACCTTATTTACTCCTTTCTTTGACTTGTGCACGCGAGCTCCACGATTTCCAGTCCACACTCTGCGGTGAGCTTGTCCATCTGGCGCCATACCGCGCACTGTTCACTTCTGCCAAAAATGGTGCTTTTCCTCAAAATTAGCACTTCTCCTTCAAAACTTAGTGCTTTTTCCCCAAAATTGGTAGCTTTGCCATAGCTGCGGCCTATGCTCCAATAGGCCCCTAACACTTACTTGTGGCTTGTCCCCGAGCCACCTGCACTAGCTTGCAGTCGTCTTAGTTGTGCATCTGACTTGGCTTCGGTCGCAACGAAGTCTTGCTTCCACTACGCAATAGCGGAGTGCATGTCTTTGATGCACTTCGCAGCTGTCTGCACCATGTCTACAGTAGCTTCTTCTCCTTCTATGCCGTCGACCAACTCTTGAGACTCAGCAAATGCTTTGACCTTGGCCTCTGCTTGGGCAGCAAGTTGAGCATACTCATCCATAAATGGCTGAATGATGTTGGCAAGAGTAGCATCTTTGTTTCTGAGCCGGTGCAGTTCTTGTTGGACTTTACGGACTTCACCCATCTTCCTCATTTTGGCTAAGCCTTCCAAGGACTTAGCTTCTTCATTCAGAACAGTTAGGGACTGTTCTGCTACTTCGACCTGTTCTACAAGAGCAACTTTAGAAGGGAGCTTCTCTAGCTCAGCCCAAGCCTCCATAGCTTGCGTCATTAATTGCTGGGCTTCATCTATTTTGTGCTGCATCTGGATGGAAGCTATGCACAGTGCTTCCAGTCGCTCTTGCGTCTCATCCACGAAAGGCGCTGCGACACGAGCTTCCAACTCGGCGAGCTGCTTTCTATGGTCCTCAGCCATAGAAACTACTTGTTGTTCTAGGGCTTGCGCCCTTCTGCCGATGCGTTGCACTTTCTCAACTAAGGGAAGGTCTGGTTGAATCTGGCAGGCTGGCAGCTCCTGGGAGATTTCATCTACGCCATTCCGTAACCCAGTATCTTGCGCTTCATGAAGTTCAAGCTGCGCAGAGATCTCCTTGTATCCTACCTTAGCTCTATTTCCTGCGTCTGCAATCTTTGATTGGCGTGGAATGTGGAGAGCTCCCTAGCTCTCAGCTCAGTAGAAACCTGCTCCTAAACCAAATGGAGAGTTTCCAACGGAATAGGTGACAAATTTATTTCAACAGCGCCAACCGTGCTTACCTGTAGTGCAGCCAAAGGATCCGGGAGTGTCATGCTTGCAGGCGGGATATGTACAACAGTGTGCCTGTCTGCAGGTACTTCAACCCGTTCGGTGCTTGTAGACGCTTGCGGCGCCTGCGAGCCGGATGCTGGCGCATGGGTCTGCGCAACTTGTCCTGCGAGACCCTTCAACTCCACGAGTTGCAGGCCTAGAGCACTTCTGATCTTGGCCTTTGAAGTCCGCAGCTCGCAAAATTGCTCCTTCAAGTATTGGTCAAACCCCGCGGCAAGGGTCTCAGAGGGATCTCCAGTCGCTTCTGCAGGGTGCGACAGCTTCTGCTTCTTTGGAGGCGGTCCTAACGGACCTTCATCATTCTTCTGCATGGCCTTTTCCTTTCCCTTATCTTTTTCTGGCGCCGCAGGGGGTGGCATCGCGGCAGCGATGTCAACGGCCTGCTTCCATTCATCTGGCCAGGACTTAATAGTGTCCTCCACATCCTAGGTAGTCATTCGGTAGAGCCCTACGGCCCATTCTTTTGAGTGAATTCTGCGAGGGCGGAAATAGATTTCATGCAAGTTGGCAGAAAAGACCAACTTCTTTCCATAGATTTATGCCATCTCCTCAGTAAGCCTCGGCATCTGCAAGATGGTATCCCTGAGGAGATTGTAGTACTCAAAGAATACGGTGTGGTTCATCTTGCGCTTCACGGGATTATTAGACTCCCAGAGGTTGACATAACGCATCCCTGTAACCTCTCATGAACGGCGCCAAAGAAACTAAGTGTTGGGCGGTTCCTTCCACCCAACAAAGGCACACAAGATCAGGAGCCAAGAAAAATGGAACAGCTTATTGGCGATGTCCTGAACGTTGCGGTAGTAATCCAAGAATGTATTCATGAGGAAGAGAGACCAGTTATATTGTTCTCCTTCCGCAGCTATGACTGCGAGCTCTACAACAGCTCAAGGGACTTCTTTAGGTCGGCACTTCGTTAAAAGTCTGCCTGCGAGCAGACTGCCTGTGAATCTGAGTGCTTCATCTTCAACTATAGTGAGTTCATAGGCCCGACCTCCTCGCGACAAGTTGTATTTTGCACCACCTGTGCAACAAGCTTTCGATCCCTGTCTTTACCAACGAAGTGGACGTTGGGGTCCTTACCAACCTTAGATAGGCTGGTAATCTGATGAATCAGATCCACATTCAAATCAATTGGCCTCCCTAGCCAAATATAACTACCATGAACACAAGATAACAAGACCTTAACAACCGCATTAACTTCATTGCTACGCCCAAAGTGCGGTAGCTTCAACAGGTTCAATAGGCCAGGCCTCTCCAGATTTACTGCAAATTATTGCGGGACGAATTCGTCAACTTTCTTACCAGGGTTATGATCCGGGGCGAACTGTGGATACGTTCTATAATCTCTTAAATTATAGTCAGAAAACTTAACAAGCGGAAGATGTCCGAGCAGGGATCCTTCTTCATGCACGATTTTTTCCATTGGTGGCAATGGAATCGAATACTTGGCATTCTTGGGAATATGCACCTTGGGTGCATCATCCGGCCGTGGAGGAATGTAGTTAACCATAGTGGCCAAGGGCTGTGGAATGGGTTCCTCTGGCTGGTGTGGTTGAGACACCCTTGTGCTCGGGGACGGTCTGGGATCAGGAAGCTCAACAATCTTGATCAGGGTACCCATACCGAAATCTAAACCTCCGCGTCTAAACCGTCGGACGAATTCTTCAGTTGACAGGTTCTCCGTCATGAACTTACAGACACGACTTAACACTGATCAGAGAAGGGCGGAACAACGTAGGATATGAAATCTGAAAGCAAAGGGAGCAGTCTGCACGACAAGGCTCTGAAAACAATGACTTAGACTCAAACAAGACAAATTATACAACTCGAGGAAAGTAACCCAAACATATACGAATGAGGGGTATTTATAGCTAAAGGCGGTAGTAGATGCGGACAAGTGGGGCTAATAACCGTAGGCTCCTATGCATATGAGTTGACAACCCCCCTACCCCCGCGCCTCTGTGGTGCATTAAATGTGATGGACGGGTTCTGACAGCCTTTCGAGAGATAAGCTAAGACCTTTGGCTCCTTAATTAAATGCGTATCTTTGGGAAATCAAGCCAAATCTGTTAGATCAAATACAAATAAATGGCAGTCCCGTCCTTCATTAAGACTAAGATGTGGCTACAGAACTTCCGTAATTCAAATTTTCAAATTTTCAGCGGGTTACTTCAGCATGGGTAACTGTGCATATAGAGGGGTCCACAATGGGGACTCCATAAGAGCAAACAAAATTTAGATAACAGGGAGCTCCGCAAGAGCGAAAGTTTAACAACCCGGGGGATTTCGCAAGAGTGAAAATAGACTTACCCAGAACAGGCTTTATTACTTGCGCGGATGGTTCGAGGAACTGCGCAAGAAGCCAGAGAATGAAAATGTCTCACAACTTCCGTGTAGACTAATAAGTGCAATGCCTCTTTCAACTACACTGGACATCTGCACTACTTTAGCAGCTGATTAGGTCGACAGGGCGGAGTGGCCGTCGCGGTAAAGCTTGAGCCGACTCCCGTTGATCATTGTGGGAAGCAATTCTCCATTAAGCTTCGCAAGCTGAACTGCTCCTCCTTCAGTTATCTTCATTACTTGAAAAGGGCCTAACCAATGTATACGAAACTTTCCTGGAAACTTGATGAATTTACTATCGTAGAGGAGTACCAAGTCTCCTTCTTGAAATACTTTATTCTTGATATGCCTGTCATGCCAATCCTTCTGTCTCACCTTCTGCACTTGTTGATGGAATCCAGCTAAAATCCTGTCTTCTTCTAAGGAAACCAATTGTGGCAGCCTTTCACTCATAGTATCAGTATCTGCCATTTCTGTAATTTGAGCAATTCTAAGACTGGGAACAATGTATTCCATGGGCATAACTGCTTCTTTTCCATACACCAAACTGAAAGGTGTGTGTCTTGTTAGTTTCTTGCATGTGTTTCTGTAAGCCCATAAAACAGATGTGACTCTAAGGTCCCAATCATCTCTTTGTTGGTTACAGATCTTGGTCAGGGCATTCTCCAGAATCTTATTGAATGCCTCCACCATACCATTAGCTTGAGGGTGGTAGGGTGTACTCTTGTGGTGACTGATGTGGAATTCTTCAGTAAGGGCCTCTATAGTCTTGTTCAGGAAATGTGTGCCCTGATCACTCATTAGAATGAGTGGACATCCAAATCTAGTGACAATATTCTCAAAAATGAACTGCGTGGCAGTGACAGTGTCGCAATTCTTGACTGGCTTCGCCTCAGCCCATCTGGTGAGGTATTCCGTAGCTTTGATGATGTATCTTGCACCGGTTCTCTTTCCTGGTGGGTTGATAGGTCCCATGAAATCAATGGCCCACTTATCAAATGTACGCACTGTTATCTGGGGTCTGAGCGGCATTTCATCTCTTCTTGAGGGTTTTCCTGTGCGCTGGCACACATCGCAACACTTGCAGAATTCCTTAGTATCCTTGTGCAATGTTGGCCACCAAAGACCTGCGGCTAAGATTTTCTGCACAGTCGGCTTTCCTGCAAAATGGCCTCTTGCGATTCTTGAGTGTGCTTCTGTGATTATGGAGTTCTTCTGATGCGGTAAAATGCATCTGCGCAACACTTCATCGGGGCCCAACTTATAGAGCGGGCCTGCTATCAAAGTGAAGTCTGCGGCTTTGACAACAAGTTGTTTCTTCTGTTGTATTGTGAACTCAACTGGTGCTTGCCCTGTAGTGAGAAACTCAAGAATATCAGAATAATATCCATCTGCTGCTTGAATAGAGAACAGTTGCGCATCAGGCAGATTGTCCTCCAAATTTGTAGGTTCCTCCCCTGACTCTATCCTAGATAAATGGTCAGGTCCTGCATTCAATCTTCCTGGCTTTACAATAATCTCAAAATCATACTCCTGGAAGAGGAGTAGCCATCTGCAAATTATTCCCCCTAACACTGGCTTATTGACCAAGTACTTCAAAGCAGAATGGTCAGTATACATTTTAAAATGATCTCCCAATAGATAGTGTCTGAACTTCTGTAAAGCATACACCATAGCTAGTCCTTCTCTTTCTGTAGTGGTGTAGTTCTTCTCAGCTGTGGACAACTTTCTGCTAGAGTAAGCAATGGGGTGGTCGATACATACTTCTCCCGGTTGTGTAAGTACAACCCCCAATGCTATGGAACAAGCATCTACATGAACATGAAAGGGTTTTCTCCAGTCTAGGAAAACTAAAATAGGCGTTGTGATCATCTTTTCTTTAAGTGTGTCCAAGCTCTGTTGGCATTCTTCTGTCCATTGGGAACTTCGAGTCCTTTTTCAGCAGTCTTTCCATAGGCACAGTAATCTTTGCATAACCCTTGATAAATTTCCTGTAGTATCCTGTATGTCCCAATGTAGTGTGCAATTGTTTGACTGAGTTGGGCGCAGGCAAGTTAGCAATGATGGCAACCTTCGCAGGATCCATCATGAGTCCTTGTCTGCATACAATGTGACCCAACAAAATACCAAAAGGAGCACAGAAGATACATTTTTTCAAGTTTAGGGAAATCTGATACTGTCTACATTTGTCTAACATCATCCTTAGATTCCCTATATGGTTTTTTAGTAAACCAAATACAATTCAATCATCAAAATAGACTTCAAGAAACTTATGGATGAATTCTTTAAAAACAGCAACAACGACTCTAGAGAAGATAGCAGAAGCATTTTTAAGACCAAAGGGCATTACCGTATACTGGAATGAGCCCCATTCAGTTGAAAAAGTGGTCTTATGGCGGTCCTCTGGATGGATTCTGATCTGATGGTATCCTTAAAAGCCATCAGTGAAGGAGTAAGCCTCTTATCCTCCAACATTGTCAAGCACTTCATCTGTAAAGGGCATAGGAAATGGATCATGCACTGATGCGTCGTTGAGCTTGCGCAGGTCCACGCAGATTCTTATTTCACCTTTTTCCTTTTTCACTTGTACCACCATAGGACTAATCCAATCACTTTCCTCTACTGGCTCAATGATACCAGCTGCGAGCATCTTATCAATTTCTTCTCTAACCTTTTCTTTATATCGCGGGTTCAACCTATATGGGCGCTGTTTTACTGGCTTAGCATCTGCTTTCAAAGGTATGCGCATAACTCCTAAATCTCCTAGGATGCCTTTCATTTCTGTAAACTTGGTGGGAAAGATGTCCTGGTACTCATGTAGTAAATTTGCAATGTGGTCAACAGTTTCATCATCCCAATAATCTCCTATAGAGGCAACCTTGGGTTCGGCTTCTATACCAATGTTAATTTTTTTAAGCTTGATGTGTTCTATAATGGCAGGGATACCAAGCTGAGGGCCTTCGACTTTGCGCGTTCCTTCTGACTCTGGAATATTGATGTTACGAGGATCATCATCCTCTTCTCCAGCGGCAAAATTATAGCATTCCAGGGCATGTTCCATCTGGACAGCCCAGTCTGGTTGAGAATACTCTGGTAACGGACATTGTTCAAATACCTTCTTTCTAATACACTTTAAAGCGTGATCGATGCTTGGATGTTTTGACTCAAAGCTGAAAGTGAGTTGAAAACTTTCGATCATGAGAGGCCAAGTGATAGTGCCTCTGCACAATTCTGTTTCAGTGTACCAGTTCGTTGGAACTATATCCAACGTGTGGATGAATAGGTGAGCCCAGTCATCTTCTGGAATATCTAACCATTGTTGAATGCATGCTTTCACGTGTGTCCTGGGGTCACTCTGTCCATCATATTTGCGCAATACTCCTGCTGTAGTCTCTTGAAATCTGCGCAGTATCAACTTGCGACAGTCTTGCCATGTGTCGATATTTTCTTTATGCGCACCCCACCATCTCGCGGGTGTAGCGCGCAGTGCTACATCCAATGCTTGTATGCGTTGTTCGTCTGGGATTTCTTGCTCATATGCATGTATGAATTCACTTACTCCAGTTAAACCATCAAATATTGGGGTGTTATTCAATTCTATGCCAATCCATCGAATGGATTTAGTCATCCTGGCGCAACGCCTTGCAGAAACTTTATGTAAGCGATTCTGCCAGTTTTCCAATCCTGCTTCCGAATTTGATGCGCACGAGCTATCGCATCGCCAGCTGATATGGCCATCCGCTGTGGGATTGACATAATCATTATGACTAGCAGTCATCTGGTACAAACTTTCCATGTGACGCGCCTCTTCTTCTGCTCCAATGGGTTCAATATACCGTGGTCCTTGAAGGGGATCAAGCGGTGCAATGACCCTAATCTGGTCATCCTCAAAAGTCATCTGTCTTTTCTTCAAATTAATGACAGCCAAATTATCAAATGCCCAGTCTATGCCTAAAAGTGCTGGGTAAGGTCTACTGTCATCCAAAATTTTGATTACTTCGAAGTCTGCAGAACTTCTTACTCCCTCAATATCAATTGGTACATTGGGTAATCTGCCCAATGGAGAAACTCGTTGCTGATTTGCAAGTCTTAGCTGGATAGGAGATCTAGTAAGCTGAGGGCTACCCATCTGTTCCCATGTCTGCATGGTGAGAACATTAACTTCTGAGCCTAAATCCAAAATGACTTCGTCCATTTCAAATGCTCCAATCTGCGCTGTGAGTCCATCTCTCTTCATGTTCTAGTATGACTCCCAATCCGATGAACAACACGCTGCGGTGTATTCATCAAAGCAGATTGCTGACACTGATCCAACAGGTGTTGGAGTTCCATAGTTGCTTATTCATTGCGCAACAACTTTAAGAAGTTTCTCAAGAAAGCATGAACACTGCCTAGTGCATCCTCCTCATGAGGCCTTCCAGATGTAGTGGCCTGGTCTTGTACCCAGTTCTCTTGATGCGGCACATGCAGTCTGATATCGTTATGCGGAATTGCGACAGAACTTGAAGCTTGCAGATCTGAGAAATACTCTTGAGCTTGCTTGAATGCTTCTTTTTGCTTCTGTAGGTCAAGCGGAGATGGTTTAATATTAGCGCGGTGCACCCATTGCATCGCTGGCTTTCCAGTTCCCGACTCTGGCGCACCAGTGGTTGCTCCACTGCGCATCACTATATTAACTGTAGGATCTGGTTCTCTCTTTTCTGCTCCAATCAACTGGATATTCTGGTTAACCTGTGGCTTCTTTTCTTGCATCTTGGCCATCAACTGAGGGCATTCTTCAATGACATGATCATAAGATTTACAGTATCTGCAGATGGTTGTAGGATTTTGGCAATCCTTTGCATAATGGCCTTGAGATCCGTAGTTGTAACAAGTGACCTATCCTCTTCCTCGACCAAAACCTATTGCGCGTCCATGGCCCCTGTAATTTCCTCCTATGCCTTCGCGAGCTTGGTCATACTGCGGACCTACTGTGGGTCCCTGTGGTTCTGACTGTACTCTATAAACATCATATTTTCTTTCTATCATAAGCTCATATGCTCTACAATTGTTCTCATCATGGCCTACTAATTTACAGAAATTGCAATATAGATTCTTTGGAGTTTGTACATATTTCTGTAACAAGTGACACTCTTGTGGTCTGTGGCCTCTAGTTCTACAGATTTCACAACAAGGCCGCTATGCCTGTGGTAAAGGGTTAGGTGCTCCAGTTGCAATATAATCTATGAAAACGGGACAATGGTCCTTTGAATGTCCTTGTGCTCTACACTTTGTGCACCAAATTTCTTCTTTGACATCCTTTCCTTTCTTAATGTCATGCACTTGCATGGTTAGGTTTTCTATTTGGTTCTGCAACTGCACAACATCGTTGCTTGTTCCAGCAACTGGTGAAGCTTCTAGTTTCATAGCCATCTCTAGAGCTTGTTCTTGTGTAGTGAGATTCTGTTGCATAAGAGGAAGTCTAATGTCAGGAAGCAACGCAACAATGAACCATTCCTTATGTTGCTGCGGTGCAAACTCAAAGCTTACTTGATCTATCAGGGCTTTGAACTTCTAGTCAAAGTCCCATACTGACTCTGTAGGTAACTGTTTTATGTCTTTGAGTTCTGTTATACACTGTGACTCCGATTTAGGTTTCTTGAATTCTTTAAGCATAGCACTACTTACATCAGCAAGCGTCCTATTCTGTGCTGCTTAGTATTTCATAAACCAGGTTAAGGCTCTCTCTCTTAGTGTGGTTGCTAACTGAACCAGCTTAACATCATCATCATTAATTTGCTTAATCGTCTAAATGGCTTCACATAGAAACCAGTGCTGCTCAGGGTATTCTAGCCCTGTTCCTCTAAAGGTTGGTAGCTTCATGTCATCACCCATCCTTCTTGCGCTAGGTTGACGTGGAGGTGTCGTGGCATTGCCTCCGGGATGGTTAAACAAAGGTGGGGCTGAGGTACTAGAAGTACCGTGCGGGCTACTAGAGGGAGTTACTGCGGGGTTATGCTGAGCCCTATCTGGCTTTTGCGGTGTAAAAGGGTGATAAGGGATATGAACACTCCCTTGTCTCTCTATATGGCTTGCTGTACGAGCTCAACTATCTGCTGGGCTCGAATCTAAAGCATGCTAGTCGAGGCCTACTTTATACCGTTTTCCACTATGAGTGCAACCAATAGCTTCAAAATCACTATCAGAATCTGCGGACATTACTTGTCTATGCTATTCATCGGAAGTTATGCATAATTTTCCTTTTTCATATAAGAGCATTTTAATTGATAGTTTCAGAGAATTTAAGAACTTACCCCTATATGCTTTGAAGAAGCTCCTCTCAGCCTCGCTGAATCTCTTTCTCGTATCTACTGCAAACTCGGTGAGGAAGCCTTCCAGCAGACTGTTCAACCAAAAGTCTACTGCGCGGGACATGGGATTGTCTACCCGCTTCACAGTGCTAACTAGCTCAGGCGTCCAAACGATAGGTCGATCAACATGCACAGTGGGTTGAGTATCTGGTAGCTTGGATACCCACTCATGCAACTCGAGTGCAAATGCTACAAAGAAGATTTCGTGAAGGTCAGTATAAATATGCTTCTGCAACCAGTCTTCTGTCTGAAGCTGAGGGCTTCTATTTTCACGTTCAGCGAACTCTCTCACCTTTGAATCAAACCACTCTTGAATTTCTTTAGCTGTAGGATTCCAGCACCACATTGCCTTGAAAATAATAGGGTTAAAGCCGGCGGTGGAACCATTTGTTGGCTTAACAAGTCGCAAGGAAACGAAACCATTTGTTGGCTTAACAAGTCGCAAGGCAACGAAACCATTTGTTGGCTTAACAAGTCGCAAGGCAATGGAACCATTTGTTGGCAACTTTAGGATAGACCCGGGTTTTCAGAAGGCGCAGCAATAAACACCCCTTGGCGCACTAGCCCTTTCAGCAACAGGCTGCGCAGCAGCCCGAGGTCTCACCTGAAGTGGCTATGGGGGGGCTAAGGAATCAGGTTTCCTTAACCCAGTGGTGGTGTGGAATACACAGTCTTCTCTCTTCCCTTCCTACGCAGTAACTTCTGAACAGAGCGTCTGATTCTTTCACAGGTCATACAGGGCAATAGCACTGGAGCTTACTCGCCTTAGCCTAGCTGCATGGTATCTCCACACCGGCGCACGAGGCGTTTACCCGCTTCGCTCATTACACGATGTATCGTCTCTGCTCTCGCGCCACAGCGCAGTAACACACTCCTTAAGCGCTGCAACGATAGTGTTCTTACAGGCTCCTCTGACAGTGCATGAGTATAACTTCTAGGGAGCTTCAAGGACTTACTTTACATACTCATTCATAAAGATAATGAACCATTCATGTAAACATAGATAGCAACACACAAACATGCATTCACGTAAAACATTACCATAACAACAAGAATTATGTGGTTCGCCTCCACGGGGAAATCACGTCCACGGAAATTGTATCTTATATTATCTGAGATGGGAATTACACAGTTTCGCTGCGCACATAGCTGCAGCCTTAGATCTTTCTGGGAAGCTCCACGCACACAGCTGGGAGCCCTTCTCGTAGATCTACTCTCTTCTTCTACAGAGATTACAATGACTCAGACATCAACTTAGACTGTCTGCAACTCAGTGACTAGCTCTACAGCTATCCAACTCTCTAACTCCATGACCTTCTAACCAATCTATCTCTGACCCATCTAACATCTAACCCTTTTCCCTTTACAATTACACATATCTATAGGTGGCCGTGAGGGTCACACCTTTACAAAACTGTGGGCCTTTCCCAACAGTGATCCCCAAAAACCCTAACCACTGACGGCTAGGTGTACTTTAGACGCCTCTTGCAGTCATGTCGCAGCTTCCTGCAGGTTCCATGATTTCCAGCGTAGATCGCGGGTATGGGTGTCAATTCATTGTTCTCTTCTCCTCGTCCTTTGCCTTCAATGCTTCGGCCCGTTGCTCTTCCTTGGTCCGAGCAACCATAACTTCTGTTCTCTGCCTTAAATGAGGGTAGCTGAGCCCTCTATTCCGTCACTTCCTTCATTTACTGTGGTGGTTGAGCTTTCTACTCGGCCACCTTATTTACTCCTTTCTTTGACTTGTGCGCGCGAGCTCCACAATTTCTGGTCCGTACTCTGCGGTGAGCTCGTCCATCTGGCGCCGTACCGTGCACTATTCACTTCTGCCAAAAATGGTGCTTTTCCTCAAAATTAACACTTCTCCTTCAAAACTTAGTGCTTTTTCCCCAAAATTGGCAGCTTTGCCATAGCTGTGGCCTATGCTCCAATGCAAAGAATGGATGAATAAACTATTAAATTAGTCACACCAGATCTATTGAACAAGTAAATCAATCACAATGATGTAAAACAAATTGGTCTAAAAACTGTGCAAGAGAGATGCATCAGTGCTCTATAATCCAGAATGGTAGAATTACAATACAATACTGTCACGATGAGTGACCAATTCGAATTAGCCAAGGAGGTCATTCAAATATACTACATGGCATAGCTTGGCTCCAAGTAGGAGTCCTCACCATCAATTAGTGGTTGTCGTCAATGCACAAGTCACTGTCAGACAAGTGTCAAACTGAATCTAACTGAGTCTAACTAAGTCTAACTGAATGTAATAAGTGTAACTGATGGTAAGTGGCACTAATGTAGGGATGGAGGCTCAGTGGAGGGTTCATGAGGAGTTAACTTCACTCAGAATAGGTAGTCAAGTCTCATCGGAGGTCAATCGAAGTGATAATAGCAGTGAGGAGTCAGTCTAGCCTCAAATCAAGGAAATATAATTAACTAACTGAAGTGAAACTGACTGGTATGTGAGAAAAGGTGCCCTTCTGTAGTGGAAGGTGAGAAGTGGGTGCCTCCCTGACTAGGAGGGATAAATATGAGTGGAGAGTAGCTCCCGAGTGTTGGAATACTAAGGACTAGGTACTGGAGGCATCAAACTAGTGACTAGGAAGCATGCGGGTGCATGCAATGCATGCAGAATGGATGCAAAATGCAAAATGCATGCAAAGTACATAACTGATTGATGAGATATCCTAACACCCCCCCTCAAGCTATACTATGATGTAAAAAATAAAATGCAGGGCCCTGGTTACTGAGACGAAAGGTCACCCCAATACAATAATCCAAAAAATGTTGAAAATAAGCTAAGTGAGGAAAGAGGGAAAACCCAGTGGGAAGAAAGGCCCCCCTCAAGCTAAACATAAAAATGGATCTAATCTGTCTCCACCATGATGGAACTCACCCTCAACAGTGAATGGAGGTAAGAGAAGTTCTTCTCAATGAAGCTCTTGGTGAAGATGTCTGCAATTTACTCCTCGGTAGGGAAATATTGCAGAATGATGGTACGATCATGCACCAACACTCGGATGTAGTGCATATGAATCTCAATGTGCTTGGTCCTCTACTGCTAAAATAGATTGGTGGATATCGTAATAGCACTTTGATTGTCACAAAATAGGACAGTTGAAGTAGTGCTACCAAAATCAAACTCGGAAAGAATACCCTGCAACCAAACTCTCTGAATGCAGGCATTGACTGTCCCTCGATACTCTGCCTGTACTGAAGAAAGTACAATGGCTTCCTACTTTTTGCTTTACCAGAAAATAGGGACATGGCCAATCATGAAAACATATCTGGAATTGGACTTCCAATCTATGCTATCACTCGCCCAATCTGAATCAGTAAAACCAATGAAATCTAGCTCAGAATCTGCAGCATAACGTATGCCAAAATGTCTTGTACCTTGCACATACTACAATATCTGCTTGGCTTCCTGCCAATGAAGCTCATGGGGTTGCTGCAAATACCTTGATATAGCACTCACATCATATGAAATATCAGGCCTTGAGTGTGTCAAGTAGAGTAGTGAACCAATCAACTGTCGATACATAGTGCAATCTACAAGCGGTGTGGAATTTCCTTCCCCAAGACTGATTCCCGAGAGGAATGGAAATAGAGAAGACTTACATTATGCCATATTAAAATTTAATAGCAGTTCTAAAGCATACTTTTGCTGAGATAATGTGATCCCATCAAAGTTTTGAGCTATCTCCATGCCCAAAAATTGCACAAGCAAGCCCAAATCACTCATGTCAAAAGCCAGATTTAAAGTTGTTTTTAGCTTTTTGATTGTAAGGAGAGTGCTACCAGTAATGAGAAGATCATCAACATATAAAACAACAATAAACAAATTACCTTTAACTTTCTGTAGGTACACATTCGGATCATATTTTCATCTTTTCAAATTCTAAGAAAGAAGGAAGGAGTCCATCTTTGCGTACCAAGCTCTTTGGGCCTATTTCAATCCATACAAAGATTTCTTCAACCTGGAAACTAATGATGGATCTGATATGTATCTTTCTGACTGCTTCATATGTACTTCTTCATCAAGGTATCCAGGTAAAAAAATACTCTTCACATCCATATGGTGCACTTTCCAGTGCTTGGATGCAAAAATGGCCAAAACTAGGCAGATGGAATCCATCTTTGCAACCGGTGCAAAAGTCTCAGTGTAGTCTACTCCTTGGACTTGGGAGAAACCTTTTTCCACCAACATAGATTTGTATTTGCTGATAGAGCCATCAACAGCAAATTTCGTGTGGTATATCCACTTACATTGGACCAATTTTCTTCTAGGTGGAAGAGAAACTAGCTCCCATGTATTGTTCTTTTGAAGAGAACTATACTCTTCATCCATGGCAGTTTGCCATCGTGGATCTTGGTGGGAATGATAGTATGATTCAGGATCTGAACCAATCATCAAATAAAATTTCTCAGATAATAATGGATCAGAAAATGAAAGAGCCATACCTGCTCTTTTATAGTCTGCTCTTGTTCCGCTTGGATCAGCAGGATTTCCAATGTTTGGAGAAGCAGATTGTAGAGTGTTTTGGGTCCACTTTGGTAACTGAGAAGGATCATTATGGTAGGATTCTGAACCTGATATTCCATGGCCATCAAATTTTTATAAAATATCAAAAATATCAGTTCCAATGCTTTCTTCATATTCTCTTGAATCTTCTTCTTGTGGAGGCTGTGGATTGGCAGTGTTTTCCTCGACTAGTTTCAGATTTGGTAGCAGTTCTTCAAACTTCACACTTCGCTCTATGAATATCTTTTTGGATCTGATATTCATGAGTTTATATGCTTTTGATTCTTCTCCATATCCTATTAGGATACATTCAATACTTTGTGGATCCGAATCCTTTCTCTTATCAAAAGGAATTCTAGCCCATACAGTGGAGCCAAAAACCCTCAAATTGGACACATCCAGTTTGCGACCAGTGAATGCTTCGAAAAGAGCTTTACCTTTCACGGATGAATGTGGAACTCGGTTATGAATGTATGCAATAACATGCATGGCTTCAGCTGAAATATTTTTAGCCAAACCTTTTGACTCAAGCATGCAGGTAGCCATCTCTTTCAATGACCGATTCTTCCTTTCCGCTACACCGTTCTGTTGGGTTGTGTAGGAAACTATATGTTGGATATGAATTCCAATTTCTGCACAACGTTGCAGCAACTAAGTCTTGATATATTCTCCACCATTATCAGATCTAAGAGCTTTGATCTTTCTCTAAGTGGCAGTCTGAATAGAAGCCTTAAAATCCTTGAATTTTCTAAGCACTTCTGACTTTGTTTTGAGAAAAAATACCCAAGTAAAGCGGGAGAAGTCATCGATGAATGTCAAAACATACCTTGAACCATTCATGGAAATATTTGGTAGTAGACCACTGATATTAGAATGTATGAGGCCCAAAATAGTAGAAGCTCTGCTAGCTTTGTTGTGGTCGAACTTGTGCTCAGGGTGCTTCCCATTAATGCAACCGGGTCAAATTACCATCGAGGAATGGAGTTGCGGAAGACCATCAACCATGGATTTCTGTTGTAACATCAGAAAATACTTGTAATTAAGGTATCCAAACCTTTCATGCCAAATCCTAATAACCTTGTTTCCATGAGTGAGGAGAGCAGTGGACTTTTCAAGCGACACAAAGTGAGAAAACACATATTATTTTGCAGTGTGGTTTGCCTTTCCGATAGCAATAAGTCTTCCAATTTTGATATCAGAAATTTCAAATTTGTTAGGGATGAATGTAACTTGCTTCGGTTCACCAATGTGTGTCATTTGATACACAGAAAGTAGATTTGTAGCCAAGGAAGGAACATAAAGAACATTCTAAAAACTTCCATGCTCTAAATGGATGGTACCTTTACCCTTTGATGAAATTTTTGAGTCATCCCCCAAATGGATTGGGATGGATTTGTTTGGATCGAGTGAAGAGAAAGAGTCAATATTTATAGCCATATGATTCGAGGCACCAGAATCTATCAGTAGAGTGGTGGGTTTCGAAACAGTTGCCATGAGTGCTTGACCTCTTTCATGATCATCATTTTTATCCTTCTTCCTTGCATCGTCAAGAAGACATATGCTATTCTTTTCCAAAAGGAGGGCCATTTGATCTATTGTTTTCTTCATGCATGAAATTTCAGGATGAAATTCATGGTTGCAATATGAACATTTAGATTTTTCCTTACCCTCTTTACCCTTTTGCTTGTTCCTTGAACCGGATGGTGCATCCGATGCTTTGCTTTTCTCTCTTTGCTTGTTAGGTTTGAATTTGGGCTTCTCTTTCTTTTGATTTCCTTTACCATTAGAATTCTTGGATCCTTCAACAAAGAGAGATGAATCTTTGGAGCTTATGGACCCCATTTGAATTAGTTTGTCATGCTCTTTGGTAACGGACTCAATGAAGGCATTCAAGGTAGGCATCTTCCAATTCGGGGTAGTTAGCCGACTAGAATTGAAAGTAGAGACAAATATTGAGAAATCTTTGCCAAGCTTTGAAAGAATGGACAGGATCAATTTCTTATCCTCTTTAACAACTCCACTATTCTTCAACTATAAAGCCAAGTGCTTGTATTTTTTTAAAAACTCATTGATGGTCTTGAAATTCTCAGGGCTAATAGCAATCAATTCATTTTCCAATTGAAAGGCCCTAAGCTTGTCCTGATTTCCAAAACGTTTGTCAAGTTGCTCCCATACCGCTTTTGGAGAGTTCAATCCGCTGAGATCAAAATGAAGATCCTTGGAGATAGAGAGGCAAAGAAGACCATAAGCTTCATCAAGCTTATTGAAGTGTTTTGTTTTCTCAAGCCATGTGTTTGGCTCCAATTCGAGGCCCGTGGTGACTCTATAGAACCCTTTTGAGCGCAATATAATCTCCATGTCTCCTTTCCAATCAAAATAATTGAAAGGAGTTAGCATAGGCTTTGAAGAAGAGTATTCCATCACTGATGGCGAGTGCAATTGATGGAGAAGAACCTGCAAATCACAAGATAGTGAATGCACTTGATGGAGATTATTAACTTGCAAATCACAATCAAAATAAGAACAATAAGGTCGAACAATCCACCCTTTTAGAGTTGCATCACACCTAGGATTGGAGATCAAGCAAGCTTGAAGATCAAATGTGACATATCCAGGAATTCTGTGGAAAACTCAAGCTTCTAGAGTGGATTGGAGTGTATTTTCCAGCCTTGCATGCACATGAGCGAATGCACTTGAGATTTTGCATGCCAAAACTTCAATAATTTTGACCAAATTCACTCAATTGTTCATGTGGAAGACCTATAGGAGAGAGATCTTGTCCCTGCAATGGATCTGATACCATGTAAAATTAGTCACAACAGATCTATTAAACAAGTAAATCAATCACAATGATGTAAAACAAATTGGAGTAAAAACTGTGCAAGAGAGATGCATCAGTGCTCTATAATCCAGAATGGTAGAATTACAATGCAATACTGTCACAAGGAGTGAGCAATTCGAATTAGCCAAGGAGGTCATTCGAATATGCTGCATGGTGTAGCTTGGCTCCAACTAGGAGTCCTCATCATCAATTAGCGGTGGTCATCAATGCATAAGTCACTGTCAGGCAGGTGTCAAACTGAGTCTACATGAGTCTAACTAAGTCTATCTGAGTGTAATAAGTGTAACTAATGGTAAGTGTGAAAATCCTCACAACATATCTAAGAGATGATGTATACCTCACAAGAAAGTAATTGATTAAGCAAGAAAATAGATGAATAGTGGTCAATGCAGTATAATGAGCAACAGAATAATAATACAGTAGAACTCGGATAGAAGAAAAAATACTTCACACACACTAATTAATTAATCACAATATGGACAAATAAATAGTACAATTCATGAGGATTCGAATTCCAAGGTGGCAATTCAAATCAGCCTTCATGGAGTGATCAAAATATCACTGGAGTGTCATCAAAGCACAACTAGTAATCTATCTCATCATCGATGGAGTCATCAATGCACAAGTAACTGTCAACCGTCAGTCAAACTGAGTCTAACTGAGTGTGGTAGGTGTAACTATTTGTAACTGTCACATGGAGACACTAACTGAATGAAGAAGGCTCAGTGGAGGGCACATTAGGAGCTAACTGAAGTCAGAATGGGTAGTCAAGTCTCACTAGAGTTTCATCGGAGTGATACAATCAGTTGAGAGTCAGTCTAGCCTTAAATCAAGGAAATAACTGAAGATAACTGAATGGTAGGTAAGGAAGGGCACCTTTCCCATGCAGTAGGTGAAAGGAGGGTGCACTAATCTCTAGGAGGGCTGAAACTGAGTGGAAGGAAGCTCCAGGGCTAGCTAACTAAGGGCTAGGTGCTGGGACTGATGACTGGGATGCATGCAAATGCAAGCAAACCCTAAATCATGCATGCAAACCCTAAAAGTGTATGCATGACTGAAAATGTAAATGATCAAAATACTGGTGGGACTAGGATGGAGTATAGGAATATTCTAAACCCCCCCCTTAATCCATCCTAGGCCCTGGTAACTAAGACCAAAGGTTACCCAATACAATCAATAATAACAGTCAATAAACCGAGGAAATGAGGAAAATTTCATGGGAAAAATACCCCCCCTCAGAACAGACTGTAAGGCACACACAAAAATAGATGCTCCAAACTCAAGTAGGTGTGATGCTTGGTCATATGTCTGGAGGTATCTTCTTCTTGGGAAGAAGTGGATCATGCTCAAAAAGCATGTGCTTGTACTTTCTCTTAAGATCGAATGTGATGAGAACAAATCCAAAAGTATGAGGATGATCCTTGAACCTGTGATTCGAATCAGTTGAGGTAGGATCAAAACCATGAATATGCAGATAGTATTTTGTCTTCTCCTTCGAACCATCATAGGTGAGATTATGCCAAAAAGAACCATCAAATAATAATGATTTCTTGGAATCCAAATCAGCACCAAGACTTGATAAATGGTTTCTTGAGATCTCCTTTGAACCAACAGGGGTGAGATCAAAACCATCATATGCATGAGAAATTATCCCAAGCGAATGGCAATGGCCATTATGTTCAATAAACTTCTGAGAGCATGAAAGAATGATCTTATAGTAGTAAATGAGATGTGATTGCTTGGAATCCAAATCAGATCCAAGGCTTGAATCATGGTTTCTTGAGATCTCCTTTGAACCATTAGAGGTGAGATCAAAACCAGTAGATGTATGCGAAATTATCCCAAGTGTATGGAAATGGCCATATTCTTCCAAAACATTCTGAAAGCATGGAATAATGATCATATAGTAGTAAATAAGAGGTGATTGCTTGAGGAGAGAAAATGCTTTACCTCTAATATATGATTTTACCTCTAAAACATTCATGTGATCATGATGCAAACCAACAAACTCTGGTGCAAGAGAGGATTTAGGACATTCTATAATATCTAGAGTGTGAGCTGGCACAGAATTCAAAATAGAAGAAATTTGGAGCATGAGTGTAGAATCTTCAAGTTCTTCTTCTTTGTGGACAACTTCAATATGAGATGTGTTTGATACTGGTTCATGATCAATGAGATCATCAAGGAGGGCGAATGCATCACTTTGCTTTTTCTCGAAAGGGTTTGGACCAATTCCTTCTTTCTATTTGTTGAATCTTTCATCCAGATGGGCCCATAGCTCTTTTGGATTTTCAACAACATCAAGGTATTGGTTAATCATGTATTCAGGCAAAGAAAATATCATTGCTCCAAATGCTCCGTCATTTTTATTCAACCAATCAATCTTCTCTTCAGAGGATTCAAACTCTCTTTCAAAATAACAATCAAAGAGATCATGGCTCTTCAAATATGCTATTATTTTTTGTTTCCATTCATCATAGTTAAATGGAGAAGGAGGAGTAATTCCTGATGGATACATAGAAGCTGTAGAAGACCTGCAAAAACAATAGAAATGTTTGCAACTGCTACTGCTGCAAAAATGCAGAAACTGCTTAACTCGAAATCTTGGTAATAACTTGCAAAAAAACACTTAGGAATGGAGATAAACAATACTCTCAACATGCTCTTATACCATGCGAAAATTCTCATAGCAGATCTAAGAGATGATGTATACCTCACAAGAAAGTAATTGATTAAGTAAGAAAATAGAATAAGAGTGGTCAATGCAGTATAATGAGCAACAAAATAATAATACAGTAGAACTCAGATAGAAGCAAAAATACTTCACACACACTAATTAATTAATCACAATATCGACAAATAAATAGTACAATGCATGAGGATTCGAATTCCAAGGTGGCAATTCGAATTAGCCTTCATGGAGTGATCAAAAGATCACTAGAGTTTCATCAAAGCACAACTAGTAGTCTATATCATCATCGGTGGAGTCATCAATGCACAAGTAACTGTCAACCGTCAGTCAAACTGAGTCTAACTAAGTGTGGTAGGTGTAATTGTTTGTAACTGTCACATGGAGACACTAACTGAATAAAGGAGGCTCAGTGGAGGGTGCATGAGGATCTAACTGAAGTCAGAATGGGTAGTCAAGTCTCACTAGAGGTTCATCGGAGTGATACAGTCAGTTGAGAGTCAGTCTAGCCTTAAATCAAGGAAAGAACTGAAGATAACTAAATGGTAGGTAAGGAAGGGCGCCTTTCTCATGCAGTAGGTGAAAGGAGGGCACACTAATCTGTAGGAGGGCTGAAAATAAGTGGAAGGAAGCTCCGGGGGCTAGCTAACTAAGGGCTAGGTGTCGGGACTAATGACTGGGATGCATGCAAACCCTAAATAATGCATGCAAACCCTAAAAGTGCACGCATGACTGAAAATGTAAATGATCAAAATACTGGTGGGACTAGGATGGAGTATAGGAATATCCTAATAGTAAGTGGCACTAATGTAGGGATGGAGGCTCAGTGGAGGGCACATGAGGAGTTAACTGCACTCGGAATAGGTAGTCATGTCTCATCGGAGTTCAATCAGAGTGATAACAGCAGTGAGGAGTTAGTCTAGCCTCAAATCAAGGAAATACAACTAGCTAACTGAATTTAAACTGACTGATAGGTGAGAAAAGGTGCCCTTCTGCAGTGGAACATGAGAAGTGGGTGCCTCCCTAACTAGGAGGGCTAAATATGAGTGGAAAGTAGCTCCCGAGTGCTGGAATACTAGGGACTAGGTGCTGGAGGCATCAAACCGGTGACTAGGAAGCATGCGAGTGCATAACTGAATGATGAGATATCCTAACATAAAAATCCATTGGCAAATCAATAAAAACAATTTTGTTTCCATTCAAAAAGTTTGGAGCTGTAACATTTTAAACACCGAAAGCATTTATTAGATAGAGCTTGGTTTACTAGCGCATGCTTATACACTGCCTGGAAAAATTATATTAAGTTATCAACATTTAACTATTTTACACAAGTTTGCATTGCTTTGTGAAATACATCTTAAGGTCGTGAAGACCCTTTTACAGAGTTTAGCTTCAGTTAACAAGGGCATCGACCATTTTCTTTCCAACCTAGATAACAACAAAAGCAAAAAACCTAGCTAAGAACTCTACCCACATTTTAAGTAACTCAACCCCCACCAATGGGGTAAACCACACCCGAGGCTTACGGATTGGGGAGTTACCTAGCCATCTTGAGAACCCTTCTTCATCCTCGACATCGGTTATGGGAGTCACCACAAGTGCTCCCAACTTTCTCCTTCTCACCTGCAAGGGAAAGTTAAATGGAGTTAATATCAGTAACAAACTTGCATGAAAAGAATATTTACCACATTATAAATTATATGAAATGGACATGTTACCTATAGTGGAGCGAAGGCGCAACAATGCTCCACCTATGTAATGAAGAAAATATCAACGAATGTTAGACTCTACAGGAAGAATTAATCAATCGTTCAAGTATTAAATTTCATACGCAAGGTTGATATATTATCTTACCTTCGCATGCTTGGGTGGTCCTCCGGGAACCTTCCACCCTTGTTCACTGGCTCACAGTGGTGTCGATCCCTCCCACTATAATTCATGGTGTGAACCTTCTGCACAGATCAGAAGCTCTCTGCACAAGACCCTGTCGAGCAAAAATAAAATGTCTCAAAGACCACCACCCTTACCAAATGTTGCATTTATCGGGACTAAGAGGTAATTGTCACCTCTAAACTCAGTGGCCTATGAAGTTAATGCCAAGTCCCGTAGATTTGATGGGCGTCAAAACCATGATGATATTCACAACAAGATCAACGGCGTTGATGCCTCACAATTTCCCATAAACCAGTATTGAATCGAGATCAACGGTGGGAAGCAACATGTAAATTAAATGAGTCTGGAACTAGTACTTGGTACACCACTTAACATGGCATCACATTGTTAAGGTTTGGTTGTGAGTGGGGAAATTCATTAATGTAGTTGACCAACTGGGATCACATGGACTCAAGCCATAAATGCACAGTGTTGGAACCCTTAAACGTTTCTGAATGTATCTTTCACCTGCCACAGTGGAAACCTAAATCCAGGGCTTGAAACACAGGATGTATGAAGGTCAAGCCTTTGTGGCACAACCACATCACCATCACGGTCACACTTGTAACATGTAACGTTGACCACCCATTCATTTTATTTCTACATGCGAATTATATCCATTATGACATGGTTGTTTTTGTAGTTCATAGTTCAAGTTGGTAGTGCATGAGACCCTTAGTTAATACATTGGGGAAATCAATTTTATGCATAAGTGTTATATCTACGTAGTTTATGGTTAGACCATTAAGTATGTTGGGTTGATAACCTAGGTAGCGCCATGTTGTAATACATATATATAATGGATATATAACCCAAGGTCCATATCACTCGGTTAATATATATATATTGCATGTTAAGTCAAGACTTTAGTGCTTGGTCCAATGTATATGTAATGCATTCATATCATAGGTTAATAATAAGGCCAAATTGCATTACATATAAAGTTCGGGTGTATCTTATTGCATTGCTTGGTTGGAAAATAATTGTCCACATAATATTTAAGTAGATTTTATTATAATCGATGTTTTATAAAATGAGCATATCACTTGTGCTTATAGCCCTTAGGACTATAGCACCTTATTAATTGATGACGATTATATTGTTGGGAGTGTATTATGTTTTCCATGTGATTGTAGTAATGCATGGGGTTTTGTTTTAATATCGCATTTATAATCTACGGACTTCAATAACATTGGGATTATATTTGTGTATGAATTATTTAACCTTTATATTGTTGCATTGTAATTTGTTGCAGGTAGTAAACAAGTACATGCCTGGGTTATACTTTAATGTGCATAAGTTACATAGGGTTAAACATAGGGTACGTTTTACTTGAATTTCATATTGATATAAACATAATCCTTAACCCAAGATTATTACTCATTAAATTATGAGTTAAGCAAACTTGTGTACATTAGTTTGCACGCCACTGCGTTCTTCAAATCTTACATGCTCAATCAAATCCAATTAAAATAGTATTAAGAAAGTGGTTAAGGTCGTTGGACAGTTAAAAAAAAAAATGGTGAAGAAGAGACATGACACCAATCGTTCCCATATTGATTGCAGAATTGGCCTACCAAGAATCACAAAATGCTGCGATAGATTATATCTTGACTCCGTCAGTCTCAACATAGTCAAATCTTTATTATGCACCTGCATGGTAAGTTAAATCCACAAATTATTTTGATTGTTTAGATATTAGTTTTCCTTCTGATCAAGCCATCCTGGAAGCTATGGTAGGTATGGATTGTCCATGGAAACATATGCAGATCACAGATCCTATTTTCTTCCATATCTGAACAAGATTGAGAATGGAGAGTTTTCAATGAGACCTGGTGGTAATATTGATTTGTCCATCACTCCTTCCATGAAACAAATGATTTATGATGAAGGTAATATGGAAAACATTTCGAAGACTATACCAATCAATATTTCCACCAAACCTAACGTTGTGGAAAACATTTTCATTGGAACAAATTGTTCTCCACAGGAGATCACTTTGTACACCAATTTATTTAAGAAATTCCGCGACGTTTTTTCCTAGTCTTATGAGGAGATGTCAGGCATAGACCCCTCTATTGTTGATCATTTTATCACGACTTATCCTAACGCAAAACTAGTACGAAAAAAAAAATTCTGAGCAACCCTAGGAAATCTGCGACCATCAAGGCTAGAGTCGAAAATCTCCTTAAGACTAGCTTCATTTATCCTATCAACATGACAGAATGGGTTTCCAACCCAGTAATGGTCGAAAAAAAGGAAGGGACCATATGCATAGGTATGGACTTTAGGGACCTTAATAAATCGTGTCCAAAAGATAATTATCCCACACCATTCATAGATCAAATCATTGATGCATGTGCAGACCATGAAATTTTTTCTTTCATAGATGTTTTTTCGGGATATAACCAAATACAAATTAAACCTGAAGACCAACACAAGTTGGATTTTGTTTGTCCCTGGGGTACCTTTTCCTATAGGAAAATTCCATTCGGATTGAAGAATGATGGAGCTATTTTCCAGCGATCTATGAACTTCGCTTTCCATGACATCAAACATGTATTCAAATCGTATCTCGATGATCTCCTTGCAAGGTCTCATAAGAGATGAGATCATCCTGACCATTTATGGCTCCTGTTTGAATGATGTAGATACTAAAAGATCCGGTTAAACCCTAAGAAATGTGTATTCTGCATCGATTATGGACGCTTACTAGGTTTCATTGCGTCTAGTTGGGGCATTATGGTCGACTCCTTGAAAGTTGAGGCTATTATCAAATTGCCTCCTCCTCACACCATCAGACAAATCCAAAGTCTGCAGGGCATGTCTAATTTTCTACAACGATTTATCATGAACTATGCCAAGATAAATAAAGGATTCATGCGATTTCTTATGCAAGACACCCATTTTTATGGGATGAGGCTGCACAAAATTCGTTTGATTCTTTGAAAAAAATATTATTATCATCCCCCTTGTTGAGCCCGCCATATTATAATAAGGATTTCCTTCTATATCTATCGATGTCTATTTCCACGATTGACATAGTCCTGGTTCAGGAGAATGACAAGATCCAAGAGAAGGTCATTTATTATCTCTTTCACGCATTGGTAACTCTTGAACTTAGATATTCTCACGTCGAGAAATTGGCATTAGATGTTGTCTATGCGGTTCAGATATTAGATCGTTACATTTGGTTGCGGACCACCATAGTTATAGCAGATGTCAATCCTTTTCAATTTGTATTAACCCAACATATCATTGGATGGAGATTTAATAAGTGGATTGTCATTCTGCAAGAATTTGACCTAACTTTTCAATCTGCTAAGTCGAAAACGTCTTTGGTGTTTGTCGAGCTTATCTCCAAGTTTCGTAGTGATGTAATCAGTAATGAGGAAGATTCGTCACTACCTTATGAACATGTTTTTCTCATTGTGACCTATGATCCATGGTATGGAGACATTTTAATATATCTCTAGACTTTGAAGTGTCCACCGACTTTCTCCAGAGACAAACGACGAAAAATCAGGGCTCATGCCAAGAACTACCTCATTATTTTTGACACGCTCTATAGACATGGGGTAGATTCAATATTACGCCATTGTTTGAATATGGAGGAAGCTGATTTAGTATTGAATGATTCCCATAGTGGAGCCTGTGGGGGTCATCTTTCTAGGTTGGAAACAACACAGAAAATACTACGTGATGGGTATTTTTGGCCCACCATCTTTAAATATTGCGTGGAAGCTGTGAAACACTGCCAACCATGTTATTTTTTCACAAAGAAAATGTGAGTACACCCATGTCCTCTTCACCCTGTTATCACAGCAGGTCCTTTCACCAAGTGGGGGATTGTCTTTATGACTTGTAATCCAGTTTCGGCTAGAGGACATCACCATATCATTGTTTCTGTGGACTACTTTATGAAGTGGACCGAGGAAATGGCTACTATGAAAGCAGATGGAGAAACGAAATCTTACTTCATTTTCAATCAGATAATCGCCAAGTTTGGTATTCTTAAGGAGATTGTCACTGACCATGGTAGACATTTCCAGAACAACATGATGACTGATTTATACACTATGCTAGTTTTTTGACAAGAACACTCATCTTCATTTTATCCGTAGGAGAATGGGAAAGTTGAAGCGGTCAACAAAACTTTGAAAACTATTCTTCAATGTATCGTTAATGCCAGTAGATCAAACTAGCACATCATGTTGTATCCGTATCTTTGGGCGTATCTATACAATGTTAAGAATTCTACAGGATTTTCACCTTTTCAATTCATTCACGGGTTAGAGGAAATCATACTGATTGAATGCAAGATTCCATATTTGAAGTTGGTTACCCAGCTACTTCTCGAAACTTCTGCTTTAAAAGGGCGTTTGCTTCATTTAGAGCATTTAGACGAGCATCGATGTGATGTGCTTACTATAAACGAATCTCATAAGAGCAGATTTAAACATCAGTATGATAAGTCTGTAAAACCAAGGTTTTTCTGAGAAGAAGACCTTGTTCTGCTCTACGACTAGGACAATGATTCCTTGTGGGAAGGCAAGTTTAAATCCATGTGGATCAGACCTTATAGTGTTTCTAAAGTGTTGAATAAGGGATCTTATGAGATGACATATTATGATGGTTATAAGTTTCTTGAGCCCATAAATGGGCTCTACCTGAAAAAGTATTACGCTTAGGCCTACATGATTTTTCTTGTACTATAGATATACATTGTTGTAGAGTTAGTATTTTTGGATTTATCGTCTTATCTGTTTTTTGGATTATGGATTCATATGACAATCGAGTGCTTCATAGGATTCGACGATGGCGCTAGTATCCACACTCGTTAGTTGGCTTCAGCGGCTTGGGCTATCTACTCACCCTTTATCCAACTTGATTCTTTGGGAGGTTCTTGTTTGGGCCCTACAAGGAACAACGTAACTGATTACAGAGTGGTAATCGAATTACTCCAAGATGATATCCATCACAGAATTTCATATTTGGAGGTAATAATCAATTTGTAGTTAGTAGTACTTCAGTTGACGGGTAAGTATAGGGTTAGAGATCCTTCTTTGTTGCGTCATTTTTTGCAACTTAGATTTATTGAAAGAAATTTTGATTACATTACATATCAATAGATTTCAAGGAATTTTCATACATTAGTTGATGCATATGCAAATTATGTTCTTGACTGGAATTTGTATCATACACAATAACATGTAAAGCACATAAGTTAGCATGTATATAATCGATATTGTCTATATATATATCTGGTCCAGAAAATACATATGAGCCTGAGTCAACTACTATCAAAATATACAAAGTGGGCATAAACAACCTCAAAAAATGATATGTCACTCTCCCTATGGAGAGGGAGGATCCTCCGCTGGCTCTGTTACGGCCTCTCTATAACATATGACTAGCCTAGCTATTTTCCTAAGTAGCCGTATCAACATTGGGGGCACCCTTACTACATGTTCCTATAGATCGAGAGGCATCTGCTCTATTTTGTATGTAGGAATATCAATAATATCATGAGTCAATTGACTCATCTTCCCCTCAATTCTCCTCAGCATAACATCTGCAACACTTGGCTCGGTCAGTTGGAAAAACACTCTAGGATTCCCAGTAGGTCTCACGAACCCCACACCTGCATAAGTTATGTCTTGTCAGTACTCATATTCATTATAACAATTATATATACAAAAAAAAAAAAATTAAATAATTTTTCAAAAACAAAAACACATTGGTACCAATCTCTCCCCAGGATGCTCCTGGAGGCAGCATAATCTTAGGATCACCTCGGAAATCCATGCCCGCATACAAAAAATACTCTAGTGCCGATACTTGGTGGCTCCACCACCCTGAAGCAGGAAGATATCGCCCCACCGAGTCATCAATGGCTCGTGGGGGTTCAACACTGGTAGGGCCATCCCCGGACTAAGAGCGGGGACTCACTCGAAGAAAAAGTTACATAATTTACTCCCATATACAAAATTATTTTTCTTCCCCGTCTTACACTCTGTAAGTTGATGCTTCATGTTTACTAGAAAACTTGAACACCAGTTAAAGATGACATTACATATACATTTTACGCCTATATGCATATAGTTCCATGAGGCTAAGTGTTGCGCCACACTTCCCCCGATCTGTTTTATTGTGCTCAAGATCACCTTTAGTGGGAAGCTTTCAATATTCCCAATTGGAACTTGGATACCCCTTTTTTCGGTGCCCGCTATGCAGTAGGTGTTGATATAATCCTGAATGGACAATGTACCCACTCCTCTAAATGTCCCTTTGAGGTTCACCACCTCACCTTGTCGAGATAGACTGGTTATGAATAATATTTTCTCAATGGTGATGTCCAACATCTCTCCCTAAAGGTTAAACATGCCATGATCGACATCACAGTATCCCATGAGCATTTGGAGCATATGTGTTTGTGCAAGCATGTTTGTAGTTCCAAAAAAAAGTAAGAGCCCACACCTCTGTAATGCATTTAAAGTAAGAGGATCTCCCATGGCATCCCTGTCCATGGCCTCATGCTTCCTCCCTCTCCAACTTAGAACCATCCTATGTCAACCACTCCCATTCCATGCATTAGTTTTTGGTTTTTCTTGTGAACCGCGGTACCTATGGCTTCACCTCTTCAATAGGTGCGGGTACCCACGAGTCTCCCTATAGTAAACTCAGGCACTTTCCACTTGATCATGACTTTTACTTAGACAACCATGCGGGTATGAATCCCTAGGTTTTAAAACTTCCTTAAACACCTAAAAACATCATTAAAAAATTAAATAAATGGATTAAATTGATAGAGTAGGCATAGATAGCTTACCTGCAAGTGACGGTGTTCGGTTCCGTGTCCCAGATTGATTGCAATCGATGTTTGAAGCAAGAGGGATTTTCTTCTTTGCTCCAATGGTAAAATGGTTTTGTGAGTTATGTTTCTAATTTGACACTATTTATACAAATTATTTTCAAAATTTTACCCCCTCTATATATTTTCAAATTCCTTTGTTAATTTTATTTAATCCTAATGACCTGTTTTGAGTTGGTTTGATTAGGTAAAGCTTTAAAAGGCATTTTTCTCACAATGAGTTGTAGAAGGTGATTAATACAAAGGATTGTTTTCTTCTGACATGTTAGTTTTATCTCAAGATATTAGATTTGTTTTTGTCATTCTGAAATGTCCTTTGTTCTCTTTCAACTACCACTTTCTGCTAATCCATTGACATTGATTCTATCTACAGTCCATCTATCATTTGACATATGAAGCAACCTATACATTGTATATCATTTTTACCTAATATTAAGTTCCCTGTTTCGATAGAGTCTTTTCATGTTCTTGTTAGACTCCTTAAAATTAACAAGATTGTCGAGCATACTTGTCTTGTTCAAACTCATTAAAGGACTTGTACAGATATCCACTTAGGTATAAGTCTACCCCTTTTTCGGACCTTTGTGGATTACTTACGAAAAAGGTATACTCTAGTCATAATGATTAGAAGAGTCACATCTCATACACTTCTACACTATTTTGGGAGAGGAGGCTAACTTTACAAAAACGTACAGTATGGAGTTCTTGTTTAAGTTTTTCAGACTCCCTAAATATGAAAACATCGGCGAGCACATACCAAATCGAGCTCGATATTAAAATCCATGAGTAGGTATAAGGAGTTATTGTTTAATTTTTTCTGACTCCTTAAATATGAAAACACCGGCGAGAACAAACAGATCTGGGCTCGATATTAAAATCCACGGATTCGTAAAATATCGAGTACTAGTCTATCTCTTCTTGAAACTCTTAAAACATGAAGAAGGTCCTGAGGTTACGTCCCATGGACTCGTTAAATTACACATGGTTGGACTTATAGCAATAATTCTTCTCTTCCCTCTTCGATGTTGTCTTAAAAAATGAAGAAGGACTATTGAGTTTACTTTCTTGGACTCATTAAAATCAACAAGAAGGATCTTATCGAGCTTTCTTTTTCAATATTTTCATGCTCGTTTAAGCTAAGAATTTACATTATTTAACAAAAAGAGAAAAAGGAAGGGAAATCTCCGCTATTTCATTTCATTTATGGTAGCAGTTTATCCTCGAGTAGGTCACCTTTTTGAGTCTATCAAACAAGTTGGGTTCTGGTTTTGGCCTTAGGAAAAACATGAACTCAGAGTTTTTAATCCTTCGATTGGTTACTCTTCCAATAATATGGAGAATATTTTAATGTCTCCTACATTTCATATTTTTATCATGGTCCCTATGTCTTCAAAGCTACCTAAGTCACGCATGTGTAGTTATCATTGTTCAAGGATACCACCTCTATGGGCCATTTTGCGGTTGACTTGACCTCATGTTTCGTCCATTCCTTGGTATTAGTATATATCATCATGTACTCGGTCCTACTCCAGATTAGATCAACCTTTGATTGCTTCCCGTGTTGGATGATGGAGGATGCATTAAGGACTCCCTTCCAATGGAATTCTTCCCATCGAATTCAACTCATCTTTCTCTGGGAATGAAATTTAGATTTTTTGGTAGTACCTTGGGGGTTGCAGTCACCAGTGGAAATTTCCCTTGCTATTGGGTAGTGAGAATACATCAATGTCTCCTACTGGATTCTTTCTTCAGGTGTTCGACTTCAATACCTCCTATTCACACTTATTAGAATGTAATAGGTACTTTGGACCCCATTTTCATTATTGGTGGGTGTCCTCACGTTTTTTAACGGTTTCCACCATTGGCAGGTAATCAAATAGTATCCTCCATGTTTGACTTCAACTCATTTATTTGCATGGTTAGGATTCGTACGTTGAGACGGTTTGGATGAATACCTTGGGCCTATAATAACATCATCATATTTTGTTATTTCCCAAGCTACGCAAGACTGAGCCACACCTAGTTTTTGGCTCTTGATGAGACATAGATCCAGTTTTTTGTTATGGCTATGATCTCCTATTTTGACATGGATCCACGCCTATATTTCAGTGGCCATGCTATATACATATTTCTGTTATGTATTGGAGATCATGTTCTACCATTTTGAACATCTCTTGATATCAATATTATAATTGCTCGCTGACTTTGTTTCTGTTTCAGGTACTGTTTGTGATCTCATTCTATGGTCTCTTTGCTCCTCCTCTTCCTGGATTGTAATGCATTTCAGGCATCATTTCCCTCTGACCTCATACATTAGGGAGCATCTGTTATCGGTCAAATTAGCACTTCTCCATCCGTGACCACATTTCCCTATCGGTCACACGAAAGGACACTATGGATGGAAGAGCTTACTTGACAATAGATGACTTGGATCTGAAAATTTGCAACCGTTTCCTCAATAAACATATTTTTTGCAATTATTTTGAAGCATAAACGTGACTTTGATACTATCCAACACGCGGGTTAATCACAGGTGTCTATACAGACAACCCACGGGTATCATCTAAAATGTTGCACCTACTAGTTGAATGGTGTAAGAGCCGTGAGTCACTTGATGGTTGTACAAAGGTGTACTCGAGGGTATCTTCAAAAATATAGAAACAATATATAAAAACATGAATTATGGATTAGTTAGGGCATTTATTCAAACTACCTTAACTTCCTAATCCAGCTACCTTTCGATCCTGACCTCCTAGCCTTGCCATAAATACAAGGGGAGGGGAATGAGAAAGGGGAGCCAAATTTGGTAAAGAAATGTTGGAGGAATACTTACTCAGTAGAGAAGAGCAGGAGCCCACAGTCTGATTACAACAGTGCTAGTTGCATGACAGGTATAACTGGATGTCATTTATGCTAATAAAATCCAAGATTTCCCTTCCAATAACACTTGTCTTTGTGTAAACTTGATGTTTGAATCTGTCATATGAATATATATATGAGTTTCAATTTCAAGTGTTTATCTTTATATAGTCAAATTGCTTTGAGAAAGGTAGTCTAGTTGTTTGTAGTTCCATCACTTGGAGCAGCGTAGCAGTGGATCAAGAAGATTGGATTTCTAAAGCTTGGATCAACCATTGATTATCCAGGTATGAACCTCATCTTGAATTCTATTTCTTTTATGAATGGAAATAAGTCTTGAATGTTACATGTACTTGATTTTATGTTTATGCAATATAACTTGATGTACGTTGGTGACCTCCATTTCCCAGTCATAGGTTATTAAACTGCACAATAGGGTCCACTCTATGACGTTGCTTCACTACAGATGAAGTGTTGTTATGTTTGAAATCACATGACCATCTCATCCTAAAAGGGTATGTATAATGTCAAAACATTGTTTTTACATTTTATTTATATCTTTTACCATAGAAGTTAAAATGTAGTTCACTTTTTGTGTCGAATTTGTAGTGTCATTATCCATTGTTTGTGTGTGGGTTTATGAACCATGAATTTCCTAATGACCTGTGGCTTGTCATATCTAAATTATCTGCATCTGTACGATGGATCATATCAAAAGAGATTTACATTGCTAAGATTCCATGGTGGCGTTAAGAGATAGCTGAGATTGTTTGTATGTTTGAGAAGGAACTTTCATGGAGTTTCATGGAATTGTAGGTTCATATTCTAACTCACCTAGTTGATGACGTTGAATGATCTCATGTCACTAGATGTTCTTATTGGAGAGTTTCATGAAAAATGTGAATGGATTTTTTTGACAAAGGGAAAAACTCGAGAGGTTTATGATAGAGGGGTACATAGTATATGAGTCATTCTATTAATCCAACGAGTAAATCAAGAAAATCAACCTCACACTAGGAGCATTGATTTGGGATGATGAACGTGATGAGGACAAAAGGGAATGGGAGGTACTGGAAACAAATGGAAAAAATGCATGATAAAGAGTAAGTCACTTATCTTTTGATCTTCAAATTTCCACATAGTAACTATTCACAAAAAACTGCAAAATCTAGTATATTTGATCCCATATGCACTGAATGTGGTTTTGTTTCCATGAATAGAACAATAATTCAGAAATTGATGTAATCAATAAATTCATTCTTTACAATGCGGAGGAAAAACAGTCGTCGGTCACATTATATGAAGAAAAGAGGAGGAAATGGGACATTGACAGAAAATAATTCAAGTAGTTGCATGGTAGAAGCATGCCTTTCCCAGATCATTTAAAAAAAATATGCCAATGATCTGTCCCAACAGTTGGGTTGTATACACATTTATAGAGAAATATGGTGTATCCAATCGTTACCCTCCTGAAGAGGAGGACGCGCTAAACATTGGGATCGGGTGCAACAACTCGGTAATAAAATATATATGTACATTTATAATTTTATAATGCAACTTTGAATTATAACATCTATGTTTAATATATTAATGGTTGGGTTATTAGACATATGAAACCATCATTTGTTAAATTTTAATACAGGTGCATTCATTCCCATCTATGTGGGCTTATAGACATCGTTTTCGCACCGTGGATACTGATGATGGGTGTGTTACACAAGATTGTGGAATGGAAGTCAATTTCGACCAATCTAGTCATGCTAGTGATTGAGATCAAAACATGATAGGAGGGATGTTGGGTTATGTAGGAAAGATACAATAGATCGTTGAAGTGGACTTATCATCTTTCGAATTTGTTATTTTTAGGTGTAGATGGTGGGACACATTCGATATAAGAAATAATGTAAAGAAATATCATGATAGTGGGTTTATATGTATCAACTCTAGAAAGATGTGGGATGAAAGTAATGATACTTATGTTTTCCAAAAACACTACAACCAAGTGTTCGTTTACCCAGATGTGTTGGATAGATATTGGTGGTTCATATTAAGACACGACCCTATATCTAAACATGTTTTTGACAACACCAATTCTATCATGCCACCGAGGAATATAATGATTTTGATGGAAACAAAGAGTGATACGTACATGTTTTATTCCATCATTTACAGATTGAGATATCATTTTTTTACTGTTATCTTTGACTGTCTAATTATATTGTTTATTTTTCATGTTATGAGAGTGGAAATTGAAAGTTGATTACTTGATGAAGTTTTTAAACAATTCCAGTTGGTTAACAACCAATATGATGCGAAATATATATGGTTTAATGTCTATGAAGTAATTTATGATTATATGGAATGAATATATGTCATTCCCCAAATTACTCATACTTTGTTTTCTGTATACATATAAATACACCTTGAAAACAACTTACATGATTCAATTTTATTTTTGTGATAGTAAAGGCTTACATATTCTTCCAGACTTGAAGGCGGTCTCAAATTTCTATATTCATCAATAATAGCCACATGAAGGTAATTCCCTTTGTCATTTCTCATAAATATAGCAAAAAGGGAACCTCCCTAGACATTGTGTATTCCCTTTTTCAATAATTTCCTACGTGTTAGGGATTTGTTATGCAATAATAACCACATGAAGGTAATACCCTTTGTTATATATTTGAACTTCTATACTTTCCTCCAACACTAGACCTAATTCCACAAATATTGAGTGAAGAAAAAAACATTATATCCTATATTTGGGGTATATCCTCCTATAAGGATCCTTAACTCAATAAATATGTCCTCCTTATATTTTATTATTATCAATTTGGTCCTAATATCAATAAGATATGATTCCCGAGTTATTGCATCTTATCCTTAAAAGAAAAATCTTTACCTTACTTATAATATTGCTTCCAAATTGTAGCCATGTCTTGATCTAAATATGATTCCAATGGAAAATACATTTTACCCTCAATTCACACAGGAGGTGGGATGGAATATTAACACCTATCCTACAAAGTATACAAGTATATTCACCTACTTTCACCTTACATCCATGACTCACTTCAAAAACTAAAATATTCCCAATCAATGGGAATATTAACACAATATATTTCCACATCACAAAGATATTATGATTGATATTTGTAGGTCCTATTATCTATTACTCAATTGATTATAGGTAATTTTATATATATTATACCTACTAAAACCATAATCTTTTATCTAGGATCATCCCCCAATCTCCCTTTTCTACTAGTTCTTTTGAGAAAGTGAATATATTCTTTAATGCCTAACCTTTTAAATATTTTAGGATATCCAAACTATTCTATTTTTCCAATGGTATCCCTTTATTCCCCCCTACATACTAACCAAATAAATCCAAGCCAAAGACGTAGAGTATACATGAATTACATCTAGGACTAACCTAACTAGCACCACCTTCTAACCCATGGACAACCATCGATGACACTTGATATATATCATTTTTCCACCGTATAAATCAACACTTCTAATACCTTTTTTGGTATTCATTTAAATTTATAATAAAACCAAGATACTTCAATTCTCCACCTAATTTAGTCATAGAATAATGAAAAACATAAAAAAAATAAAGATTCTTTTTATAGAAACCACCGCATAGGAAATAGTTTATTTCCTTACATTTACGTGACATTTACTGGCATTTCCACTTCTAAATAGTATAGATCCATGGCCTTATCTTCAAAAACCATCACAAAATTTCAAGATATCATCAACAAACAAACCATGGGATACAAAAAAGATGCTTCCAAGCCTGATTTGTTAAAACCACCTAAGCTCCTAGATTCTAGTAGTGCATTGCTCAATCCTTTTACAAAAATTAGAAATAAACAAGGTGACAAGGATCTGAAATAAACACCATCATAACCCACCTCATTATCTTTCTTGTTATACTTCAACCATGTAGATGTATATGGGTACTCAGAAATTAAGAGGCATTCAAGGACATGTCAGAAGTCTGGAATGACCTAGAAACAAATATTTAACCACTTGTTTCAAAGTTTGTATATATGTACCTTCTAGCGGTTTTTTTCCCACAAAACTTAAATTATGGTTCATAAATCACATGTCGCATCCCCAATCCCCTAAGTGCCCTTTATTTATGGGGGAACAACCTTGAACAAACTATTAGTGTTTTTTTTTTTTTTTTTTTTGTTAAAGCTTATCCGCAACTCTGCCATTTCTTACACAGCCGCAATTTTCTATGTTCCTCAACTCCATAATCCGCAAGCAGCAATCCGCAGCCACAAGTCGGAAGTCAAAAATTGGATATCCAAAATATGCGTCCTCCAAAACACACATCTCTGACTTCCGTAGTTCCTCAATCCACGATGCAGGACTCGGAAAGTCAGAGCGCCAATTACCCGACATCGAGAACACCTCTTCAACTTCTGCAGTTCCACAAACTGTGATGCGGAAATCGGAAAGTCAAAGCGCCAATTACTCGGTGTCGAAAACACGTCTCTGACTTCCGTAGTTCCACAATCCACAATGCAGGACTCAGAAAGTCGGAGCACCAACAACACAACTTTGGATATTTCCTCTTCTGACTTCTCCACTCTACAGTCCGCAATGCAGGAGTCAGAAAGTCGGAACACCAATACACAATTTCGACAAAAACACGCCTCCGACTTCCACACTCTGCATCTATGATGCAGGAGTTAGAAATTCAGAATGCCAACTCCACCGTTCGACGAAATTGTACCGCCAACTTTCACATTGCACAGTGTGGGAGTTACGAAATACCCGGCACTGAAGAAATATGATCCCAACTTCTGGATTCCGCAGTGCGGGAGTCAGAAATGTGGAGTGGAAAAATACCCGACACCGAAGAAATATGATCCCGACTTCCGCATTCTGCAGTGCGGGAGTCGGAAATGCGGAGCGCCAGAATGCCCGACGTTGCAGAAATGCGCCTCCAACTTCTGCATTCCGCAATGTTGATGTGGAAAGTCGGGAGTTGGCCATGCTCTATCATAGCCAAATTCCCAACCCAATAACTTCTTAATCCTTAGACAAACTTGGGAAAATTCGATACCATTGGAAAGCTCTCGGGGATCCCTACGCAACTGATAATCCTCTGCTGCATCTGATGACTTCGGTCATGTACTTATTCCATCCTAAAAGGTAACCTCAAGCTTCCTCAAGGCCCCTTTCCTTCATCTGATCCACAATGGGAATCCTGAACACCATAGGGGGTGTCTATTTCCTCTCCAAGGCCCTATCTAAAGCTTCTGCTCCTTTATGGTCTCAACCAAGCTTATCCCTATTCATCAATAAATAGATTTTCATATAAGTAAGAAACATGCAGGAAAAACACATCTGCATTATCCCATAATAACATACACTCAGATGAATTTACTAGCATTCATCATGGGCATACCAACAACATAAATACAAGTGTTCACTCCATCAATCAGTTCGATCATTCCATGCATTTATACATAAACAAAAAACCAACCATATATATATAAATTGGTATAATTCAAAGAAAACAAGGAACACTTCTCTTTAATTGAAACCAACAAGCAAACTAACTATGGATTGCAATGTTCCAACCCAACCATAGGTCTCTTACGAGCCTGTATTATTTTAGCAATCAAAGACATCCCCCGAGTTGGGGATATGTATCCACTAAGGAGGAACTGATAGGCTCACTCATAGTCTTAGGTGTAGTCCTTGAGGGCATCCATCACATAGTTAATTTTTCAAACAAGTGGGAGACAGGTGAGGGTTTTGTAGGTCAATAAGATCATCCACAGAACTATGGGCATATCCCAATGACCTCAGACACTTCAGGAACACCCAAACCCTCCACTATTAGCCTAAGTAAGGTCTCCTTCTCTGCTACACAGTATCTAGGGAGCCCCTTCCCTTAACACTGACCTGGGTAGGTATGGGTTGTTCTGACTATTAGATCAAGGAAATTGAGCCCTCTATGGCTCTACCATGGCGTCCAAACCCTCCTGTCCTCTTTCCACTGCGATCTGCACTCGGATATTCCTCAATGTTTTGGCTGCATGGCTCTGTCTCACCACAGGGTCTTGGGTATCAGATCCAGTCTTCTCATGAACTTTTGGGCATCTAACCTCTTAGTTTATCCCCAAAGGTCTGGTTTGTGGATCCTTCATCCAATTCCATTTTTCCACTCATGTTTTTTGAGCGATCTTATCTTTGCAAATTGCGGACTCCCTCCAGATTACAATTTTGGGTTCCTCCTTCTCTACTCGGTTTGCAAAAGGGTCCAACTCATGCTTCCCGATCAGTAATTCCTGGATATAAGGAATTCCTCCTCCCAAGAGGTGGAGTGGATTATGGTACAAGCGATGAGAGCTCCATACCCTACCTTACGGATTTCAGGGTTGTCCCATACTCCATCGACCTCATGAACAGTTGTCTTCACCCACTTCCTTACAACAACATTCAATGGTAGCTAGGACAATCAAAGGGGTTCCCAAGGTGACATATGGAAATCTATGGCTCAATCCCACAACCTCCTCACCTATCCCTGGTGGATACATATAGCCCCCTCATTTAGTTGCATCCATATCCATCCCCTTAGTATTTTATTACCTGATATTTACATCATTTTACAATTTCCATGGATTAATAGCACATGGATAACACAATGTCAAATACTTTCCTCCTAAAGCTGAGCATTCACTAGTGGGGCCTTGGACTTGAGTTCCACGCTAGGAATTGTGCATCACATATGAACAATGTTCACATAAAATCCAAATATGTCCTAAGGGTCAAAATGGGGACATTACAATTCCTTCCCCCTTAGAATAACGCTGTCCTTGGTGTTCCAATACTTAGGAATACATACACAGTTTACACATGTCACAAATTCACAAAATGTGGCAGGTTGTTCCTACACTTCATCTTTTAGTTTGAGATTCCAGGGCCAAGTCATTGGTTTCAACAGGCTTCTCTTGCTGGATGTGACCTTCAAGCTCCCCAACAATCCCTTCTTGTTCTTTATCTTCGAGCTGATCCACAAGTATGGAAACTCCATGGCTGCAATTATTCGTGTTGTCCTTTGTTGGGAAATTACGGAGGCAATGATTTCCTCCATATTCCCAACATTTTAGTGGATTGATTTTATTTACATAATCCATTTCCCTTGATTATTATAGCCTTGAGCATTTCTTAATGGGTTGATTGGGTGACTACTTCTTCATTAACACACTGTCCTTTCCACTACCGATGGATTCCAGAATTCCTTTCACCTCATTTTGTAGACAAATAGAGATCTGCAAAACCTTGTGATTCATCTCATTTTTTTTCTTTTCTAGCTTGAGCATTTCCCCAATATTTTCTTAGGTCTTGTCAATTGTTTGAAGAATATTTTCAGCCAAACCCAATATCTTTTGGTCTGCTTCCATAATCAATGTGCACAACTTCCCACATCTTGCTTAACAACAACACTTGTCTTGTAATAGCTACAACCAATTTGTTTTACCTTTCACCCGTGAAATTCATCATTGCAATTCTTGTTAGGTCAAGCATAACATAAGCATTAATATACATCAATTACTTTCCCAATTGACATGGGAAGTTCATGCTTCATCGATGAGACTTCCACCCATTTCATGATTTCACAACATGCAATCGAACTCATTCATGTTCATCATTTCACAAGAATTTAATTAATTCAACATTCACAATTTATTCAAGCATAATAAACACAATAAATTTTCATCCATAACTTGCATTCAATAATTTTATGTTTCTAAAATGCATGAATCAAAAAGGAAAGAGAAGAGTAAGATTTCCCCCCTCTTAGTCTTAATTCAATCTGGAGTCCCACCACCACTATGGTTCCATGCTCCTCGGTCTCTTTCACTTCAAATGTGAATGCTTAACTCGCCTTTTCCATGTTTTGGCAATGACACTTAGTGTCTAGGGTCTGTCTAATCCTTCTCAACTAGGGAGCCCTTCCCCATTGTTACCTACAGAACCTTTGGTTGCTAGGACCCACACTAGTCAACTAACACCATTTCCATTAATACTCACACTGAGCTTTCTAGGACAGTAACATGTCCAAATGCATCCCTAGGATGCCTTCAAGTTTCTTGCTTCCAACAATACCTACACTGAAACATTGAGTCCATTCACATGTCAAGTTCATTTTCATAGGGTTTATCTCTAAACAATGTTGATGTATATGTAACTTCGGAATGTATTTCATATATATGTATTTATTGTACTCCTATAGAGATGTGTTATTCCTCTATACGGAAGTGTCGTCATTTGTATTAACAAGTGTCGCAAGTGTCGTAACTTGTCGATGGGTTATTAGAACACCATGTGTGGGGTCAACCCTGATTAAGTTAATATTGGGTTATTGTACTAAGCTAGACAAGTTGGGCCCCTAAGGTTATTGGGAAATCAAGACAAGTATAAATAGAGATCTCCTGATCTCTATTTGGATCACTTCAGAACTCACTCTTCCTTCACTCGAAAAGTGGCGCACATGTGAGGAGGAGGATCAGCTGCTAGGAGGAGTCTATCTCTGTGTACTTGGGTTGTACCTTGTTTGTATCATTGCTCTATCTATCTCTTATGTTTTGCATATTGTGATGATTGATATGCATTGATATACTGTACATGTTATTCTCTCAGTAAAGATCCTAGAGTATATTGAGTTAATGCTCAAAAATTAACTTGGTATTAGAGCTAACCTCAGAAGAAGACATTGTGTAGTAATGGAAACCAGGGTTTCTTGTTTATTGAGTTTCTCTCCACAGATTTTGGAAAGTAGTAAGGTAGATTGAATATACTCATCAAGGAGAATATATCTATCCAATCATAATTCAATTCTGAGCACTTTCAGTTTAGGCCGTAAAAATTAGGGTTTCCTAAAAAATAGGAATTTCTGAAATCTGAAGACATAGTTGGAAGCTCCTTGGAAAAATCGAAGTTTAGAGATCTGGATCGAGATTTTTGGTTGGGTAAATCTTCGGGAAACTCAAACCCTAATTCAGGGTCCTCCCTAGTGAATTCAGGAAGACTAAAAGGCATTTCTAAAAGGTGAATCTTTGCAGATCTCAAATTCTGAATATACCAGGCTGATCAGTGCATCAAGGTGCATCTTTCAATCCTTTCAAAAAGTTGAAATTCACATTTTTAATTTTTAGGGTTTCTCTAACAAACCCTAATCCGAGACCAGATCCATTTTTCAGCAAATCAAGTGGTACGAACTAAATCTTTTCTATTTCCATTTGAAGTACTCTTTAAAGATGTCTCACCACACCAAGCTTGAGGACAAGCTTGAAGGGGTTGATAACTTCCGAGCCTGGAAGTATAGGATTGGGTTAATCCTGGAAGAGAATGAGTTGGACTCATATATAAAAGAAGAGATCCCTATCCCAAAGGATGAAGAGGCTAAGATATTGCATAAGAAGAACTTGGTCAAGGAAAAAAGAATCATTGCTGATTCTATCAAAGACCATCTCATACCACATGTGTCATCTCTGAAGACACCCAAGGAGATGTTTGACTCTTTGACCAAGATATTTGAAGGGAAGAACATAAATCAGAAGATGACTCTGCGGAATCAATTGAAAGGGGTCAAGCTATTGAATGGAGAGACCATTCAATCGTACTTCTCCAAGGTCTCTCAGATCAAGGAACAACTTGAAGCTGTGGATGAAGTAGTAGACAATGGTGAAGTTGTTATGACCACTCTGAATGGCCTACCTAGGTCATGGGACTCTTTTATTCAAGGAATCTGTGCAAGAAAGAAATTGATCTCTTTCAGTGGACTATGGGAGGAATGCTCTCAAGAAGAAGCTAGGCTCGTGGCTCGAGAAGAAAAGATGGGAAATGAAGATCAAGCTCTCACTGCTCACACCAAGAAGGGAAGCAATTTCAAGGGCGAGCATTCTCATTCTAAGAGACCTTCTCACCACTCTAAAAATAGGAAACATCTAAGATGTTTCACATGTAATGAGAAAGGGCACTTTTCCTCAGATTGTCCCAAGAACAAGAAGGACAACAATAACAACTTCAACAAAAAGAAGAAGGGAAACAAAAGAAAATATCATGCTCATGCTGCTGAGGATGATGAACCTCCCAAGAAGAAGGCTAGATTTGGAAGTGATGATGATGACTCATCAAGCGAAGAAGAGTATGTTATAATCTCTTCTCTCACAGGTACTATCTCTCATGGTTGTAATGATTGAATTATTGATGGTGGGGCTTCCAAACACATGACTGGGTTTAAAGAATATTTTGTAAATCTATTTGAACATTAATCACCCCATAAGGTGAAACTTGGGGATGATTATCAATACCCTATCAAAGGAAGTGGGGGAGCCTCCTACAAACTAGAATCTGGGAAGTCTTTGAAGATGAAAGAAGTTCTTTATGTACCTGGGCTCAAGAAAAACCTACTCTCCATATCTACATTGGATGCAAAAGGTATGAGGGTTTCATTTGTGGATGGCGAAGTTCTAATGTGGCCAAAGGGAAAGACCATAGATGATGAAGTAGCGATTGGAAAGCAAGAGGGAGGATTGTATAAATTGAAGGGACAATTGAAGTAGCCATGGTGCATGATTCCATGGAGCCAAGTGAACTTTGGCATAGAAGACTTGCTCATATGCACTATAGGGCACTTCCAATTGCAAGCAAGGTTGTAGAGGGTCTTCATGAAATAAAGACAAATCATGAAGGTCTTTGCAAAGTATGTGCAAAAGGAAAGAACATAAAGAAGACATTTCCAAGTAGTGAAAGCAAGTCAAAAGGAAAAAGGAATTATCCACTCCAATGTATGCAGTCCGATGTCATCTAGTTGTTTGAGTGGGTATGTATACTATGATTATTTCATTGATGATTTCTCTAGGAAGACTTGGGATTTATTTCTTGAGGAACAAAGATGAAGTATTCAATAAATTCAAGGAATTCAAGGCCTTGATAGAAAACCAGACTTCAATACCTTCAGATACGACAATGGTGGAGAATTCACTTCAGGAGACTTCAAGTGCTATGCAGTGATTCAGGAATTAAGAGGGAGTTCACCACTCCTTACAATTCACAACAGAAAGGTGTAGAAGAAGTTACTTCAAAATAGGACTCCAATAGCTCCTGCAAGAAAGCAAAGATTCAGAGGGAGTCCACCCAACAAACAAACAAAGATAAGTATTTGAATTGTCATTTCTTGTATATTCTATTTGTTTAAAATAATGTTATTCAGTGATGTATATGCTTATGTTCATAGACTTAGGTTGTGTATTATGCATATTAGAATAATTGCATTGATGAACAAGATACTACTAATATGCAAGTAATGGTTAAGTGGCCTATGGTATTGTACAACATTCCAATGATACTTATCTAGAATGAAGCCTCTTTGCTGACATGTTGGGAGTTGTGCACACTCTTAACAATGTTCTGCTAGAGATTGGAAGGCATCTAGAAAGTTACGGGATATGGATAAATGTTGTATTGAAGCATTGGCTAAAATAATTGCATGACTGTATGACATATTTTTTATGTGTAAGAATTTGTTCTGAAAACTATGAGATGTTTCTAATCACGCAATTTAACTTATCTTGTAGGAAAGATCGTATACTATCACCTACAAAAGAAGGACTACAACATTTGTTCCAACAACAAAGTTATCTATTGAAGATATTGAAGATATTGAAGTTCCCAGTATCTGAGATGAAGTAATGGAAGAATGCCATGATCCATTGCTCATGGAGAATGATGGTTGGGATGTGGTCCCAGACTAGAAGGGAAGTCTGTTGTGACTTCCAAATTGATCTACAAGATCAAGCATGCTGCAGATGGTAGCATAGAGAAATACAAGGCAAGATTCATATCTTGTGGCTTCTCTCAGAAAGAGGGAATAGATTATGAAGAAACTTTTGCTCCTGTAGCCAGGTACACTTCCACCAGATCAGTACTTGCTCTGGCTGCAGTGATGAAATGGAAGATACACTAGATGGATGTCAAGACTGCTTTCTTGAACGGTGTAGTTGAAGAGGAAGTGTATGTGGAGCAGCCACTCAGTTTTGAAACACATGACAGGGAGTCATATGTGTGCAGATTGAAGAAAGCCTTGTATGGCTTGAAGCAAGCTGCTAGGACTTGGTATGGTAGGACGGATGGTTTCCAACCTTTATTACAAGGTTGAGGAAGGAAATCCAGTGATAGTACTTCTGTATGTGGATGATCTGTTTGTAACAGGTAATGATAGTTTGATTGTCGATACCAAGAGGAAGCTTGCAGCCGAGTTTGAGATGAAGGACTTGGGGATGATGCAATATTTTCTAGGCATGGAGGTGTGGCAAAGTGTAGATGGTATCTTCCTTGGACAAGGGAAGTATGCAATAGAGATCCTGAAGAGATTCGGGATGATGGACTCCAAGGCCATGGCCACACCTATGGAATCGAACCTAAAGCTTATGTGTTATGCTTCATCTGATCCAGTTGATGTCACTATGTATCGTCAGATGATTGGGTCCTTGATGTACCCGACGAACACTAGAACAAATATTTGCTTTGCGGTGAACACATTGAGCTAGTTCCTGACGGATCCTAGAGGTGTTCACCTGGTTACTGTAAAGCATATTCTGAGCTACCTGAAGGGTACAGTTGACTATGGGCTCAAGTATGATGCCAATCAAAAGTTTAACCTGTAGGGCTATGTTGATTCTGATTGGGTAGGCAGTGCTGCAGATAGGAAGAGCACATCTGGGTGCTTCTTCAGTATGGGATCAAGTGTGATCTCTTGGTTTAGCAAGAAGCAATCCTGTGTAGCACTGAGTACAGCCAAAGCAGAGTATGTTGCAGCATATTCGGCTAGTTGTGAGGTAGTATGGATCCGGAAGCTACTGTCTGAGTTATTTGATCTCTTGTTGGACGCTACTCGTATCTTTTGTGACAACCAGAGTTGTGTGAAGCTGTCTGAGAACCCAGTGTTCCACGACAGGTCGAAGCACATTGAGATCAAATATCACTATTTCAGGGATATGGTGCAAAGACGAGCAGTGAAGCTTCTGTATGTTGCGATGGACGAGTAGATTGCAGATGTACTGAAGAAACCACTAGCTAGGGTGAAGTTTGAATACTTCAGAGAGAGGCTTGGTGTCCTTCAGATCGATGACACTTCCAGGAAGAAGTGATGGAGACATTTGATGAAGCCATTCCAAGCATGGTGGAAGGAGGATCCTTCACATGGCTATGGATGTAAGCGTTGGATGATGAGCATCAGGATGATCTTCTAGTTTCTGCTCGATATGATTAGTTGGATCATTTATGTATGTATGCATCAAGTTGGATGCTGGATATGATCAGTTGGATCATTTATATGTATGTATATATGCATCATGTTGCATGCTTGGACCATGTATATGTATATGTATCAGGTAGATACGATTGTATGTTGATATATATTAGGTGGATACATTGTATGATCAGGTGGATCATGTATCTGCATATGTATCAGGTGGATACATTATATGATCAAGTGGATTGTGTATGATGATATGTATCAGGTAGATAATTGGTATGCATCAGGTGGATGCATTGTATGATTAGGATGATCATGGATGACGAGCTTCAGGATGTTGCTCCAGATGACATGCATCAGGACGATGCAATGATGATGATCAAGATGATCATGTGTGATGAGTATCAGGATGATACTCTGGATGACATGCATCAGGACGATGCAGTGATTATGATCAGGATGATCATATGTGATAACATGTACCAGGTGGATACATTACATAATCAGTTGGATTATGTGTGATGAGTTCTGAAGACACATATGCACGTGATCTTTTCAGACATGGTTGTAGATGTGTTCTCCCATGGTCGCGATGTAGTTGCTGGGCTTTTTCGACATGGTGGAAGATGTGTTCTCCTATGGCCGTGATGTAATTGCTAGAATCCATTCGAGCATGGTTGTAGATGTGTTCTCCCATCTCTACGATATAAGTGCTAGGGTCATTCAAGCATGGTTGTAGATGTGTTCTCCCATGGCTGTGATATAAGTGCTGGGCCATTTGAGCATGGTTGTAGATGTGTTCTCCCATGGCTGCAATATAAGTGTTGTGCCATTCCGACATGGTGGTAGGTTGGTGCTCCCATGGTCATTGATGTAAGTGCTATGAGACTTTCATGGATGGTGGTAGGTTGGTCCTTCCATGCCAGTGAGTGTAAGTGCTGTGTGTGTGCATCTAGGTTGTGCTTCGTGATACTCTATGGCCATGGACAAGTTGTGTAGTAGCATGTAAAAGGTCCTAGAAGATCCGATAGGTTGATCTGTGTGCTCGTAATCAGTCCTAGGATGCTCTTTCAAGGTTTTGTTGACTCACGTAATAAGTCCTGAGGATTCCACAGTATGGCCAGTGATGATGAAGACCTGCAGGTGGTGGGCCTACATATAGTATGAAAAAGGACTAGCTCTGTATAACTTCCTATGACGAGTAGATTCAGAGATTGATTGAGATAGCAGCAGCAGTGATGATGACGATGATTCGATGATGATGATTTGTTGATGATGATCTACAGAAGAAGACTTGTGCTAGTAGATCTGTGTCGAGAAATACCTTTCTAGTTAAGAGGGAGTGTTGATGTATATGTAACTTCGGAATGTATTTCATATATATATTTATTGTAATCCTATAGAGATGTGTTATTCCTCTATATGGAAGTGTCATCATTTGTATTAACAAGTGTCGCAAGTGTTGTAACTTGCCTATGGGTTATTAGACCACCATGTGTGGGGTCGTCCCTGATTAAGTTAATATTGGGTTATTGTACTAAGCTAGACAAGTCGGCCCCATAAGGTTATTGGGAAATCAGGACAAGTATAAATAGAGATCTCCCGATCTCTATTTGGATCACTTCAGAACTCACTCTTCCTTCACTCGAAAAGTGGCACACATGTGAGGAGGAGGATCAACTACTAGGAGGAGTCTATCTCTGTGTACTTGGGTTGTACTTTGGTTGTATCATTGCTCTATCTATCTCCGAGGAAGTTGTGGGGTTTTTCACCTTAGGGTTTTCCGCATGGAAACTCTATGTGTTTATTGTCTCTTATGTTTTGTATCTTGTGATGATTGATATGCATTGATATACTGTACATGTTATTCTCTCAGTAAAGATCCTAGAGTATATTGAATCAATGCTCAAAAATTAACAAACAAGAATTTAAAAAAAAGCATACACATGTCTATTCATATTAAATAAGCAAGAAGCTGCAAGATAATGAAATAATTATCTGTATTGGACACCTTCACGCTAATCGACGGGATCCTTCTTTGCATTAAAATCCTTGGATCTCCTATGGATACAATAACAAATGTTGGGTCAGGACGCAAGTTGCTCCTCAACACTCGAATAGGTAATTCCAAGCTAGTACACCGACTAGGTTTATCAGGCATCCCATTAATCAATATGCTGAGCCAGTACACCGACTAGGTTTATCAAGAATTTAAGGAATGTTTGGATAGAACACAGGCTGCTCCACAACATTCAATGCCCAACCAGTGCACCGACTAGATTTACCAAGCGTTAATGGTGCCGAACCAGTACCATACCTAGTTTTTCTCTCTCCATTGCCAAGGCAACACTTTCGTCTTGGTCAACAAGCCAATGGAAGGAAATTACACCATGACCATTTCGAGGTCAAGGATCTACTACGGAGCCATAGACATCTCCTCTGGATCTAGCCAACCTCGACATCCTTCTCACTTTGCTTCTTAGCATGCATCACCAATTGCAGGTGCAACACTTGACGACACAAGATGGGTAGGTAAGCTCATCAGTATTGTCGATATAAAATTTTAACATACTTCACACAAATTCACTCTGTAATTATTGAAACACCAAGAATGCGTCCATTCCTTTAGGGTGCAGTCAATGTTGAAAACCATAACACGACACAACACCCGAAAGGTGTGCACCCCTTTCCGATGTGATTCATGCAGGCCCTAAACACACCTAAGCAGTCTGAAATAAAAACACACAATAACACTCAAGAAATTTGAAATAGAAAAATTCCCTAGACATTAATTTTAATAATCATAGATGCATAATTTTAGCAAGGGTCACAAATTAATTATCTATTTTGCAGATGTATCTTCTCTTCCTGTAATGTGTCTCCTCAATGAAGCTCAAATATGAACTTACAATTTTGTTTTCCTACAAAATTAATGATGCAAGAGCATCGATCCAAAGTTCTATAGCAACCGATGCTATTTTTCCGCTTCCTTGTAATAGTTTCTAGAAGTCTAGGGTCTGTCATTGATTTACTTATAACTGATTAAAGGCTTATTGATGAATTGAAGAACGGAGCTCTAAGACTCTGGGTTTGGTAGAATATCCATTGTCTTCTTTCAATAACCAGAAATTGGTATAAATCCTATGCGTATGAATGAACATAGTGCCATTACTAGAAATGTTCAGAAGCCAAGTGTGTGATGAACTCCTTCGAATGAAACGTTTGAGAAACTGATCGCTTCGCTGATCAATTTATGACAACAAATTTTGATCAATCAGTGGGAGTGAATATTAGATGGTCACAATCAGAGGAGGAAAATCAACGAACCACATACTATTTCGTGGGGTGAACATGCGTAGAAGATAGATCTTCAAAATTCCAAAAGTGAACATTCCCTCTGATCACAAATTGATGGAAAAGGGAAGCCGCAAACTGGTCAATGGATTTGAACAGTATCTCGCTCGTGTAAGTGAGAGGAGGTTAATGGAAAACACAGATGCAAAATATCCATCAAATCCATCCTAAGCTAATTCAACTCCACCATTAATCTAGCCTGCTTCTAATCCGACAGTCCAAGGTAATTTTCGGAAGGCACATTTGATCGGGGCTTAAGCAGCGAAAAGTTAGTACTCCTTTAGCAGTTCCTCCAGATTTGGTTGGCTACTATTTTGGTGAACTGTTTAGCGACGGTTTGCATCAATTAGATTTGTAAACACAAGATCATTCTCATAATATAAAATCATAAATTTTCAAATCTGTTTCATCCAGAAATCAGATTTCACATTCATGAGATCCTTCTCACAATATTTGGCCCTTGTACATGGTATATCCCAGTCTTATCATGGAATTACCCACATTTCCATACCTAAGACATTTCTACCTGTAACATGAAATTTTCAATCATCCAAACAAGTTGTGAGTATACACACATATAATACTTGCATTGCAACATTTATAACAATCACTAAAGTGATCTCAAAATTAAAGTACTCCACAATTCAAACACTACCAGATGTTATTATTTCAAATCCAATGAAATATATTTTCTTTATATGCATCATTATCACAATAAGATTGCATGATATGGTCACATGGTCTAATACTCATTTCCTTTACTACCACATACCTCACCATACCCTATGTGATGTCATTCACATAAATGCATTCACTATTGCATGCATACCATTTTATGATGATTTAAAACATGGTTAAAGGATTCTTACCCATCCTTTATCAACACTTATGCAATCAACATAAATAACATTACCTGCATGTTTTCCATCCACCCACTGTTGTTACCTGATCAGTTGGATTCTTACCAAGGACTACACAGTCCTTCCACCACCCTATAGATCATGGGCTGGTAGTACAGCCTTTCTTCACAAGGATGTTGGTCTCATGCAATATCATCATCACATCTTCATCCATACTTCTATTATCTTGGTCCTTGTGCTATGGTTTCCAACAAACTTGGATATGTTATGTTGACCATGGTACTTAGGATATCATCTTATGAAAGTGAGGAACCCTAGAAGTAACATGTTCATCCTTTGTCAAGCAAAGTGTAAGCAAGGAATCTCAAAGATATTTTCTAGATATCTTTGTGCAACATTGCAAGAATCACAGGCATGCAACATAATATTTTCCCACAATCCTTTTAGTGGATTTGCATTCAAATTCAAATGTAATGTGCTCATTAACAACTTTTTCAAATATGCAATACCACATGCAAGTATGAGCAAGTTCACATGCACTATGCATACACAGTTCATCTATTTAATCTCTTGCATTTTCAATATTACTATGCCATAATATCATATACATAAAACTTAGAAAATTATAGTGATATCAGTAGGAGAAGAGTTAAGGAGTTCTCCCTTTCTAATTCCTCAACATAGTATGGAATTCATCCTTCACATCAGGGCTAACCCAATAAGCCCCAGTGCTGCAACCTTGGGCTTTGATGCCATTCTGTCATGTCCCCAATCCCCTCATTACCCTTTGAGTGATGGAAAAACAAACTTGAAGAGCCTCCTATTTTTTTTTCTTTTAAATCTTATCCACAATTATGCCATTTCTTACACAGCCGCATTTTCTCTGGTTCGCAACTCCGCAATCCGCAGCCGCAAGTCGAAAGTCGGAAGTCAGAAATCAGATCTCCAAAATATGCAGTGTCTAAAATACACCTCTCTGAATTCTGCAGTTCTACAATCCATGATGCAGGACTCGGAAACTCAAAGAGCCAATTACCCGACGTCGAGAATACCTCTCCGACTTTCGCAGTTCCACAATTTGCGATGCGGAAATCGGAAAGTCGGAGCGCCAATTACCCGACATAGAAAACACCTCTCTAACTTCAATAGTTCCACAATCCGTGATGTGGGACTCAGAAATTCAGAGCACCAATAATCCAACTTCACAGATTTCCTCTTCCAACTTCCGTAGTCCACAGTTCGTGATGCGAGAGTCAAAAAGTTTGAACACCAATACACAATTTCGATGAAAATGCACCTCTGACTTCCGCACTTTGCATCCGCGATCTAGGAGTCAAAAATTTAGAACACCAAATCCATCGTTCGATGAAAATGCGCTCGAGAAATCCACGTTCCGCAGTGCAGGATTCTAAAATGTGGAGGGCCAAAATACCCGGCTCCGAAGAAATACGATCTTTCCTTCCGCATTCCACAGTGCGGGAGTCAGAAATGTGGAGCGCCAAAATATCTGGCACTGAAGAAATAAGATCCCGACTTCCATATTCTGTAGTGCGAGAGTCGGAAATGCAAAGTGCCATAATTCCCAGCATTGGATAAATGTGCCCCCGAATTCTGCATTCCGCAATGCGGATGCGGAAAGTCGGGAGTTGGCCATGCCCTGTCATAGCCATCTTCCCAGCTAGATAACTTCTTCATCCTTATACCAATTTGGGAAAATCCAGTACTGTTGGAAATCTCTCGGCGATCCCTACACAACTGCATGAATCTCTGCTGCATCCGATGACTACGGTCTTGTCCTTCTTCCATCCTAAAAGGTAACCCCAAGCTTCCTCAAGGCTCATTTCCTTCATCTGATCCACAATGGAAAGCATGAACACCATAGCAGGTGTCTATTTCCTCCCCAAGGCCCTAACTGAACCTTCTTCACCTTCATGGGCTCAAAAGCTTATCCCTATTCATCAATAAACAAATTTACATATAACTAAACCACATGGAGGAAAAACACAACTGCATTAGCCCATAATAACATACACTCAGCATTTACCAATATTCATCATGGCCATATAAACAACATAAATACAAGTCTTCAGTCCATCAATCAACTAAACCATTCCATGAATTTATACCTAAACAAAAAACCAACCATATATATATAAATTGGTATAATTAAGATAGAATAGGGGACACTTATATTTAATTTAAACTACCAAGAAAATTGGATATGGACTGCAACGTTCCAACCCAACCTTAGGTCTCTTCCCAGCCTATATTATTTCAGCAATTACAGACCATCCCCGAGCTGGGGCTATGTATCCACTAAGGAGGAACTAATAGGCTCACTCTCAGTCTTAGGAGCATTCCTTCAGAGAATCAAGCACACGGTTTATTTTTCAAGCAAGTGGGAGACATGTGAGGTTTTTCTAGGTCAATAAGCTCATCCACAGAACATGGGAATATCCCAATGACCTCAAAGAGTTCAGGAACCCCCATCGCCTCCACTCTCAGCCTAGTAAGGTCCCCTTATCTGCTACACAGTATCTAGGGTACCCCTTCCCTTAGCAATTTCCTGGGAAAGTGTGGTTGGTTCTGACTATTAGATCAAGGAAATTGAGCCCTCTCTGGCTCTACCATGGCGTCTAAACCCTCCTGGCCTTTTTCCACTGCGATTTGCACTCATATCTTCCTCAATGTTGTGGTTGCATGGCTCTATCCCACCACAGGGTCTCAACTATCCAATCTGGTCCTCTCATGAACTTTTGGGCATTTAACCTCTTAGTTTTTCCCCAAAGGTCGGGTTTGTCGATCCTTCAACCAATTCAATTTTTCCAATCAATTTTTCTGACCAATCTTAGCTCTGTAAATTGTGACCTCCCTCCAGATCACAATTTCGGGTTCGTCCTTCTCTGTCGGGTCTGCATAAGGGTCCAAGTGATGCTTCCCAACCAGTAATCCACCGGATATGAGGAATTCGTTTTCTCAAGAGGTGGAGTTGATTATGGGACAAGCGATTAGATCCCCATACCCTGCCTTATGAATTTCAGCGCTGTCCTATACTTCATCGACCTCATGAACAATGCTCTTCACCCACTTCCTTACAACAACATTCAATGGAATCTAGGACAGTCAAAGGGGTTCCCAAGGTGACATATGGAATTCTATGGCTCAATCCGATATGCCCCTCACCTCTCCTTAGTGGATACATATAGCCCCTTCATTTAGTTGCATCCATAGCGAGTCCCTTAGTATTTAATTAACTGATATTTACATCATTTTACAATTTTCATGGTTTAATAGCACATGGATAACACAATGTCAAATACTTTCCTCTTAAAGCTGAGCATTCACTAGCGCGGAATTGGAGTTGAGATCCACGTAACTAGGAATTATGCATCACATATGCAAAATGTTTACAAAAAATCCAAATATATCCTAAGGGTCAAAATGGGGACATTACGTCACAAATGACTTGGCAATCCTATCACACATGGTGTAATGTATATGATGTATCTCTTGTAAGGATTTACTAAGTAATCAACAAGGTCTATATATATGATGAAAACCATTTCTCATCCATGTCAAATACCATAACATTCTAAGTATTCCTAAACTTATAATTATTTTTATCGGATCGGTTTCTTTCCTACTTCATCCTGTATTTAATGAAATACAAAAGTTTGTTTTATTGGATTAATTCATTTGTGCTTCATTTTTTTCCTCCGCTAGTCAATTATAGTCACCTTAATTAAGGGAACGTATAAGATGACTAACATGATGATAAGAATGAAAATACAAAAAAGTATCTAACCTTTTCTCATGCTACTTGTAATGTTATTATATATTGAGATAATTGGATTTCATTCTCTATAAACAAGAAGCATGGAAAATGTCCAACATGCCAATCTCTTATCTCATTATAATCATGTTGAATAAGAGAATTGTTTAGGTGATGGTGTTAAAACCTAATTCTTGTCCGCCTACCTTGTCATTATCCCCATCACACCTTATATACATCATTACCACATTCCATTTCCACTATTCACTAGTACAAAATGAGAAATTAATGACTAAAAAAATGACTAAAATTCGACTATAACGACTATTTTTTAGTCGGTGACTAATAGTATCTGATTTCCATTATCTTATCTCTAGTCATATTTCACTAGTCATTAATTGGTTGACTTATTAGTCATTGATAGTCACTGATTAATTCATTGATGTGGTCATTGATACTCACTGATTTAGTCACTGATTTAGTCATTGATTTAGTCATTGATGCTCATTTATTTAGTCATTGATTGTCACAATTAATGACCAAATATATGACTAAATAAACTACTAGATGATACCATATTAATGCCTAAGCTAAATATGACTAAACGTTAGTCGCGCTATAAGATACTGGAAATTAGCTACTAATAGTTGTATATATGTGAATTTAGTCGTTTTCTTAGTCACTAATTTATGATAGGGTATGGAGGAATCAAACCACCAATCGCCTGCCTATAATTAGGCAGGTGCTCTACCATTGAGCTAGCACCCTTTAAGATGTTGTTATTGCTTTACAATGATGATATTCAAACAATTTTGCATGGGAATAGAATGAATGTCAAACATATTCAAGAAAAATGCTTCAAGTACTAAAAGAATTCTAAGATATAGCAGTTCAACTGTGACAATGATGAAAATTCAAAGAAGAATGATCTTACAAACTACACACGAGTACAATAATCCATGGTTGTACAAATAAATTGTTTAGAAATAACAAGTAGAGTGTGGGATGTAGTTCTTTAATGCCCCTTTTCAAATGCAATCAATGAGGTTTATTAAATTTGATGTTAAAATATCTGAGTCACTAGAACAGAGACAAGTCATACGTTAATGCCCACACAAGTAAACAAGCAAACAATAATAGAATATAGATGAAGGTTCAATACACATGCCACAAAATTTTCAAATAAATACATGATAGGCATGAGTATTTATATGCTTGCAAAATACAAACTTATATATACAATTCACTTGGCCATAAAAATTTGCGAGTTCATCTACAGTGTTGATTTCAAAGCAATGAATGGACAAGGTATATAGTTACAACACTCTATCACGACCTGAAAAAAGTAGTATTTTCCCAATGTTATATCAGCTATGCCCAATAAAATAGACAATAGGAACATGTCTCAAACCAACAAGATTACCAATAGTCACGACATGTAATTTGAATTATGTATCACCACTTAACTTTATCATAAAATAACAGCATCATAGAAAAAGGAGAATCTCAATCAAATTCATTAGGATTTGTCGTCACAGGTTTACACCATTACATACAATTAAAATTAGGGAGTCAAACAAACATCTAACATCACAAATGTATAATATAGGTGCTTGTTAAAGGTTGGAAAACATCATAACAAAAAAGTGCACCTGTTCTTTATCTCAGCAGCCATGGTCATGAAATCCTGCTCCACATTTGTTGCATTCTTCACACTTGTCTCCAAAAATGGAATGCTGATCTCATCAGCAAATGCCTTGAAGAAACAAATACACAAAGCATGTCAAGAAAAATGTAGACTGAAAAGTGACAAAAAAATCTAACCATTGAGATTAATAAAAAAAGAATCTACAAGACAAGTCAACAAACTTTAAGACCACGAACTGCCATAGTGTTGCAATTAACAAAAAACAAAGCACCAACAACTTCAAGGCACACTCATATTTAAATCCTCATCAAGTCAATGACGATGATGGATACAGTGAAACACATAGCAGTGCACATGATGCCAAAGATACTCGGAATTTAACATTACCTTGGTAGTATCATAATCAAAAGCTTTATTAACATTCAAATCACATTTGTTTCCAACAAGCAACATGTTGACATTCTCACTCGCATGGCGATCAATCTCATTCAACCATTGTTTCACATTATTGAAACTCTCATGATCAGTAACATCATAAACAACTTGCCAACAGAAGAAAAATATCATTATAAAACCACAAATTTAAATAAATAATGGAGTATACCAAGGATAACATGTTGTGTTGGGTGCTGCCTTCATTTGGAGCATGTCATGTTTCCCACCAGATTGTTCTGGATTGGGACAATAAATCATCTAGATTCAAAATCAGACTAGGCAAGCATCACCTACCTAAAAGTCCCTCAGATGTTTTTTGAAATTTTAATCATGTTGTTTTTCCTTCCCTAGTTGACTTAGATTTATCCATAAACAAGCGTAGACATCCAAACTATATCCAAATTGATCATTTGTTGCAGGGAAAATAGAAAATTCATCCAAAAATGCGATGAAAATGACACATTTTTGAGATTTTGATTCTTTGATTGACTCCATGTTGACACACAAGATGAAGGATTGGTGTTATATGAAGATATGGTGTTGGGAAGATCATTCGAAGACCTGTTCCTAGATGTATTACAGGGGGGAATGTTTGGGTTTGTACAACTCTACAATGGGCAGGAAGTTATTTCAACTAGGTTTATTAAGAGGCTAAAGGCTCATGGTTATGTTTGTAGTACTCACAAAGACCATGTGCAACACTCACAAATATTATGTACACATACTTAGCAGGGGAGTCCTTTCTCGAGCTGTGATATATGGGAGTCATTTTGGAAGATTGTTGTTTATTGTAGAGGGAAAGGAAGCTCCATGCACATGTTCTCTAAAGAGGATGGAATATTGGGGGAATTTTCCTTCATTTGAAAAGAAATTCATGTTGTTGTAGGAGTTTCCAAGTAAGCAAGTAAAAAAAAAATTCAATTATGGAAGAACACAACCATAAACTTTGTATGGAAGAAATGTGGTCTGTGAAGACAAACATAAAATAGAGAGAATAACAACAGCCTTGCAAAACAATAAAGTTGTCCCCAATTGCCAAGAAGAAATCCTTGTCTGAGGAGAATGTCAAGGGATTATACAACCTTCTGAATTCCTAAGATATTTACAATTTGATGAGGGAATTGTTGTCCTAAATCATAATATGTAAATTCTAAAGGATACCCACTCATACTTTGATCATTACATAAACTCTCTTCCTGGGATGCATCTTGAACTTCTTGCTTGGTTAGAGATTCAAATTTAGAATTAAGCTCCTCAAGGATTTTCACATATTCATGTTTTTCATGGTTACTTTAAAAAGATTCTCCTATAGGATTTTTATTCTCCTCTTTTAGTCCTCTAGTTCAAATGTAGATAAATCAACAATTATTTGAGCATTATCAATTTCATGCTTAAAATGAGTTGCATCTTGTTGGGCCTGAGTTAGTGCTCTGCTGAGCCATTCAATCTGAAATTATGGATCAGTTGATCGCATTGATGTTGGAATATCAACATTATCAAAGATCTATTCCATATTTGAATAAGATGGTTCCTTTCCAACTAAGATTTCTCCAATGTATTTTATTTTTCAACTACACTACAGTATTTATTATGTAGTTCCTCATACTGTTCTTTTAAATATTCAAGACAACTCTTCTCAATTTTGTCATCATCCACTCTTGTTTCAGACAACTTTCTAATTGTAACATTAGTATCATTCCATTCAGTCATTTTCAAATCTCTGCTACTTGAGAGTGTAGTGGTATTTACTTCAAGAGATGATTTTGCAAGCCATTCAACTTTGTCTATTAGTTCTTTGGAGTGGATTACCTTTGGAAAATTCATCTCGCCAATAAAATTTTCAATTTTTTGAAGAAGTGAGTCCTTGTTAGAAATTGATTCTGAAAAAGCACTTGTAGAATTTTGAATATCTTCTAGCTCTAATTCCAATGCTTTAACATGCTCCAAATATTTCATTTCACTTTCATGCAATATATCATTTTTCTTCTGCAATTCTTGCAAACATTTTTCTAGCTCATTGGACTTGTCCACTAATGATTTCCTTAGTGTATTATGTTCCTGAACCAATCCTTTCCCTTTAGCGATGGCCAGACTAAGATTTTCTCTTATAGATGACAGTTAATTTTCTATCTGCTCAAGAATAGTTCTGATTTTTCCGTTATCCGGGCTCATTTCTTTAAGAACATCATCAAATTTATGTTGCAGAGTGTTAAAATCAAGTGTACACTGATTCCCGCTCTTTGTCAAATATCCCCCCTCTATTTTGGATATTTGAGGCTTCTCTTACAACAAACCACTTGCTTTTTCCAAGTATTCCATGTGAGTTGCTTTTGTCTCTATATCACTGGAAAGTGCAAGTGCATCTTTCTGTTCAATAGATTCATGAAGATTCTACTATGTAGTTTCCAGTGTTTTGCTTTCAGTTGAGCTCTCAAGTCCTCCAAGTTATTTTCCATTTCCGATTTCTCCTGTTCCAAGCCATGAACCTTCTGTTTCAATCACTCTTGTTCTGGGAGTATTGAAGCAATTTTTTCAGCTTCTTCACTGAAGACACTTTGTCCACCTTTTAGAACAGGATTATGCACATGCATTTCATGCAATTATGGGATAGAAACTCCAATTTTTATTATTAAGATATCAGTCTTCAGATATTTTATGGCTAAAGAATATGAAAAGGAAAGGATCACTGGGGTGGACAAAACTCAGATTACATATTGCCCATTCAACTTGTGGATTCCCTAAGAGATAGAAATGTGGTCTTCTTTAGTCAAGCTGCTCCAAGCATTGATAATAGTGATCAGTTATGGGAATCAATATAGGATATCAAGAACTAGGTCATAGAGGGACTTCAATGGACAATATACACCATCTCTCTCATCCAATCAGGAATTGAACTGAGAGAGGAGGGAAATGAGCTTCTATGGGAAGCAAATCTGATGAATGGAAAATACAGTGTCAAATTGGGATATAGATTACAGCTTCTAGGAAGCAATCCAGAGAGCCTTTGGTGGTGGCAGATAGTATGGAAGTTACAAGCTCCTCCTAAGACCATCTTTCATTCTTGGATTACCCTAAAGGGTGCAATCCCTACCTGGAATCTATTAAAGAGAAGAGGATGGACAGACCCTAGCAAATGCCATTTTTAAGGAGAAGAGGAGGAATCATCTAGATTTTGGACACATCTTTCTTCATTGTCACTTCAAAGAAGTTTGGACTATCTCCCATAGTCTAAGAAAAACCCAAGTCTCTTGGTCCAAGGGTAGTATAAATGAGGCACTTCACCACTAGATCACACCAGCCAATGAGGAGGACAAAGCATTAGCATTTGGAAGTAATGTGGTTAATATGGATATCTCGCAATGAAAGCATATTTTAGAATAGACCACCCAACATTTACCCTCTCTTCTACAGGTTGAAGGCCATCAAGACCTTGCTTATAAAACAAAAGAGGTAAATCCCCTGTGATATTCTCATCAACCATATTATGACCAAAGTATCCCCAAAGGAAATTTTGATGGGACTTCTCAAGGAGATCTAGGCCCCAAACAAGAAGAAGCTTCTTTCATTCTTGGGACTGGTCAATCTACAAATAACAAGGAATAATACATAACAGTAAGTACTCCTCCAAAAACTAGTCCAACTGGCCAATTTTCAGTTTCGTTTTGGTTCCAATAGCATTGGATTGGAAGCCCCGACATGTACCTCAAGGATGTTATCTTCATGAGGAGAGAAAACTAATACTTCCCAGGAAAGGATGGGAAATCCTTCATGATCAATGCACCTAAAGGTAAATCCAAAATCTCTCTAGTAAGTGTCAATCAACCCAAGATATTGATTAGCTCAAAGTACAAGTTTGATGAAACAAGCTTCTAAGGCTGCTACTATATGTTTGATCAGGTTTTAGGGATGATACTATTACCCAAAATTGTTGTTTGAAGGCCAAAGAAGACCTACATTTGGTTATTTGCCACAAATCTACCGCCTTTTATGCCAAGAACTCATGATTTGGGGATGATTAATGTGGATTCATGGCTTATGCTAGAAAGTCACCTAGATATGACATTTCCCTCTGTTTATCCCCCAAAGCTTTCCCAACATGAACAATTAGTGAAGTTTGAAGATGAAACAATGCCCATGATGTTTAAAGGGAAGAATATGGATAAAACATAGCCAGAATGTTGATTAGGTGCTACTTGATCCCCGTTTATTGCTAGTTTCATATAGATAAATACCCAAAATTATGAAAGCGGCTGTTCATAAGACCTTTATTGTTGGTTTGAGGTTTGAGGTTTGAAAGTGCCCAAAATTTCCTTTACTGCTAGTTTGAGGTTTGAAACTCCTCTCCAACATTTGTATTTTCTTGAAGTGGATTTATGATCTGTAACTTTGACATATAATTTGGAATGATATCATCTAGATATAGCTGGTCTAGGATTCTAGATATAGCTGGTCTATAACTTTTATATAGCCGATCTATAACTTTGATAGGGTATATGGCATCTAGATATAGCTGGTATGTAAGTTCATGAATTCTTCAAGGCTTCATTAGGAGTTCAAATAAATTCAATATTTGTTCACAATTCCTTCAATGAATAGTCTTCATGTTTCTTCCACTACTCATGGCTCCAATCTTCTTCATCATTCTCCTCAAGATACTTCAACATTACACTTCATGAAATATTTGATCAATGTATATTCTTTTGTTTTCATGGCACTTTGGCTTGTCTTCCTACTTCAAGATTTCTAACCATTGTTCTCAAATGTTGCTTTTGTTTCGAAATGTTTGCATAGACTTTTGACCTTAGTATTGATATGCTCTCATCAATCTCAATGATGCTCTAATCATCAATTATTCAATCTTGAATTCAATGACAACATCATTCAATAGGTTGAAACAACTGGATTTCCTCTTCAAAATAGTTCACATGTGCTAAGTTTTAGGTTGGAATCCTTCTCTAAAGTCAGTGGCTTCTTCTACAACAGGTTGGTAGCTTCTTCTAGATGGATGGCCTCTTAAAGATGATATAAGATGCAACACTTAGCCTTGGAACCACATATCTATCCCTCCCTCATAGAAATATCCTCCTCTTCAAGTGAAAGCACAGGTCTACAAGTTTTCACATCTGGATTGGTCCAATTTGGATTCCCTAAATAATGATATTCTCCTCCATATTTTGCTTGTTGCTGCTACAAGTCTCCCTAAGGCTCCAAACAATGAACTTTCAAGGTTTGTATGACTATTGTTCACACCTAGAGTTGGAATTTAACCCTCAAATTTGATCCAGAATTACATATTAGGCATATTACTTATTGGTTCATGGTGTTTCTTGCCATGTATTTACTCAGAACTCTTCAGATTTGTTCTAGGTCATATTTTCATGCCCTTTTAACTATCAAACATGTTGTTTATTGACTAGGAACCACCCAGAGTCGAGGATTAGGGCAGTTTGATGCTCAAACCTTTTTGTTTTAGGGTTGGAGTTATGCCCAGAACTAAGAAATTATCTCTTTTTCCACTGTTCAAGTGGCCTAGATTTGATAATTTATCCCATAGGTGTGACAAAAAGTGGCTAAAAATAGCTCAGATGGATGTTGAGGATCACTGCACCTTGGAGGTTAGAATATGGATGCAATATACCCTTAACATGCCCAGGAATTGATATTAGGGGTTGTCTTGTTACCCAATACGGCTTAGACCATGCCTGGATATGTGAAATGGTCTCATCACTATTGTTAATAGGGTAGAAAAAGGTCTCGAAACTGTCCAGACATAACCATAATGCTATTGCTCACCCATGCTATACCAAATCATTAGCTACCAAGGTATCATCATCATTCCAAGCACTTAGTCGGGGCATCAATACATCATCAAATAATGTTGGTTGCTTGAGAATGGACTCAAAATTATGAGGTTCACAAAAAACGTATTCATTCTACATAGTCCCAAGTCCATTTTAGGAACAAATTTATTCGGGGTATGTTTCCCTTGGTTGATTACTGCCTGTAGCTGGAACTGTTGATACAGCTCTAAGCCATTCCAAGAAGAAATTTTAGTGATTCCCATGAAATTTCCTTCATAAAAATTAATTGTAAAACACAATCAAGAAAGATTGACAATATAATGCTGGGCACATTTTGAAAGCCTAATGTGTAGTCGTCCAGTATTACTTGTATCTTCAATCTTTAAAGTTAGTATTTGATCATGTATGTGATTTATCTACTAGTTTTAGATGAAAGGGTGCTTGACTAGTATATATTCATTTCCTTGTTCTTACCAATATATGTTTCATACTGACCTGGGCAGATAATTTTCACCCTAGCAGTTTTTGTCTCCTAGAAAAGTTGGCCCTTCCATTCCATGTTCCTTTTACCATTCCATGTGCTTATTTTCACTGCAAGTAAACAATGCACATTTATCTTGAAAAAATGGGTTAGTACCTGCCAAAGGGAACACATAGAAATATTGATATGTATGTTCCTTTGAATTGCAATTGTGCCATAAATGAAATAATAAATCCTTTGAGAAAAATATATTTAGCATGGGGTCGATTGTCTGAAAATGAAAACTTTGGGAATCATTTTCAGTGCATTGTAGACAACACACCAAGGGATTTACATAAGTATATTGAATACGAAACAGAGAAGTCATGTGCCCAACAATAATGAAAAATATTCATTGTGCTAATGTATGAGGCATTCATCCCAATAAATTAAAGCAACACAAGATAGAAATGATTTCCAGAATTTAGGAAAACTAGAAAACATGTCTAAAATATATAATAATTGAGAGAGAATGGGGTTAAGCCCTGCTATATGTCTGCTAAGTTTGTATTTCATCATAATTTTGATAAATTGTGGACCATGCGTAAATACTAAAAAATATACTCATGATATTTAGCATCGCTCAAAGGCATGTGATCTAAAGGAAAGATAGGGAAGTATGCATAGCCTAAGTATTCGTGATACTGCATAATATAATGTCTAAATGTTTAATATAGGGTTCATCTAAGATGATTAAAAACTCAAAAATCCTTCAATATGTCCTCTCTTTAATTTGAAGAAAAAGCCATAGGACAGGATAAAGGCCAGCATTAGCAACCTTGTATTGTTCTGTCAAGCAGCACTATCGAGATGGTATCAAACTAAATTTTGTTAAAATCTACTTATATGGATTTACACATTAAATCTTATCTACTCTGTAAGAACATAAGGTATATCATTTAAGTGTAAATATAAGATATTAAAAAGAAGCCCTGAAGCACCAAATAGATGGAGTCATAAAGCATGGAAGAAAAACCAAAGTGAAAAGACTAAAAATTCAAGTCAAAGAAGTCAGAAAAATAATCACCTAACAATTCATAACATCACCCAACTAATCTGATGCATATCCACTAAAAGTATAAACAATCATTATGAATACAAAATACATGCCTTAGTGGAAATAGTTTTGGGGGTAAGAACAGAAACATCCTCAATGCCAAGTTCTTCTGCAATCTCTGCATTTGTAACAGAATACCAAACTTGTTCATCATATTCTTTGAAAATGACTAGCATTAAAGAAACTTGGTTACATAAAATTGAGCCCCAATGTGATTTTGAGCACATTTGTCATCAACAAATAAGAGGTGTATTTGAATTCAAAGTGACAGAATAAGGCAACATAGGAATAATATACTTTGCAATGATACTTTCACATCTTAATTGGCATATGCTTCACCTCTTCACTCAATAAGTTCAGTGAGCCTTGCAAAATCCTGCAAAATGTCATAAAAACATAATATAGATGAGATTCCTGAATGCACACAATGTTAAGGGTTATATCCAATTTAACAAAGATATGAATGATGATGCATGAGATTCAAACCAATGGCCACTGGTATAACCAAATGACCTCGATATTTATTTAAGGCTTTCATGTGTATATGTGCTTCTTTGTTTCAGGCAAGGTCCAATTTTTGTTTGTTTTTATTTAGTTTCAAGTTCTAGGTCTAGTATGAGGCTAAATATGGTTGATGGAGGTCTTGATACAGAGTGGGAAAGGACATTAGCTAATGGATGTTAATTTAAAATTTGAGAAGAAGCAGCAACTTCCTTGAATATATCTGACTCTGACTTATTTGAAGGCTGCTTTAAGTGCACCTATTGTGCTGCTGATTGGTAATTGAAACATACAAGTTTGACCTTTCTCATTATGAGAATGTTGTTGCTATTGAACAGACATAGGAATCACTATGAAGTAGAAATACGGAGCCCACCGGTGAGGATGTTTACATTCGGCCTATTTAGGGTGGAAATAAGGAATGCATGAGACAAGCCTTAATTTTTAAAGGTATGTTAGATTGTTAGAGATTCAATAGAGAGAGAAACAATTAAAAAAATACAACAGTTTATGCAGAAATTCAGCTAGTGGAATAAGGAAAAAGCATTCAACTATCTTATAGAGACTTCGGTATCTTTATAGTCATCCAAATATCGAGTCTTATAATGAGTCTCAATATATTTATATATCTACAGGAACAGGCTCGACATTTTGTGCCTAGATGAAACAGTTACTTTTACCTTTTCATTGGAGGCTTTAGTCAAGAGGCTAATTAATTTGTTTAATAGAAAAGCTGGTAAGACAATGACCCAGGTTCCCCCATATGTAAATTTTGTTACATGAATAGGAATTCTTGTCAAATAGACACAAATCTCACTTATTTTATTCATGTCAGCCCATACTTTATTTAGTCTTGTTGATCATATTTCAAATTTTTGTCCAACACTTACAACCACTGAGAAATGGACTTGCCTCAAAAATAAGATGAAATTTGTATATATGTTCTCGCTTTGTACATTAATACTTAGTTAATCTTGATAAATTATTTTGAAGTTCATTGATATGCTTTTGAAGTTCCTAACTTTAAAGTAAAAACAACAGGTACTTCAATATTAAACAAGCTCCTGTGAGGATGTTAGAATTTGGTAGCCTTGGTAATTTAAGTTTAACTAACACTCCAAAGTGTCCCTTAGACTGTCAATTCAATGATGTTTGTTTCACAATCAGTTGTTATGATTGAAAATCATGGATGCACCCAATTTCTGCAACTCTAGCTTAACCCATCCCACAACATAATGCATGAATTAAGGTTATCCAGTTCTCCCTAATCCATGTATAGAATCAACATTGAGCGCTAAACTTTGAACTGCAAAGCATCTCTACTCCTGTTATACAATATTTTATGCTATATAAATTTTTCCTATAATATTAAAGGAATGAGCACATATGAAGCAGGATTAAAAAAACTAATTATGCAATAACTCAATATAAACAACTAAACCCTAAAAGAAAGAAAAAAACTTAAACATGTATACACATAACTTCCACAATGCCTGGAGACAAGGCATTCTATATATGGATTATGGAATACAGAGGAGGAAATTGAACCTAAGAGTAGGGATCAACTTAATCTTGGCCTAGAAGTGGTCGTGATTCAGTCCCCACTGCTATCACACATTTTACAAGAGCCTCTAGAGGCACATCCATCCAAATTGTGACTCCTTGATTCAAATACCTCCTTTATATTTGCAACACAAATGAGAATAATAGTTAGTCACTTGTAGAACGAATCACTAGTAAAACTGTAAACATTGAAAAATTAAACAAATTCTCACTTATTATAGATTCCTCACAAATTTTGAGGTCCAACAACAGCACCACCTCTAGTGGCAACTACTAGATGATGCATGGAAGACAACTCGCATAGAAATTTGCTCTGCTAAATATGTTATCCAGGATATCATCAGTCCATGTGCCACATACTCACAATAAAGAATCGAGATTAAGGATGCTAGACAGTTTTTAGCATTCACAATGCAGGATGAAAACCAAGATTAACATGCAACAACTAAATTTTCACATAAAACCAAAAAACCAACCTGCAATTCTGGAAGGGAAGTTTGGGATTTTGAATCTAAAGCTGCAAAATTCGTCGCCTGCCTCTTCAAAATCCTCCAATTTCTCTCCAATGCTCTTCTATCCATGGAAACACTGGAAAATAACTACCCAAATTATAAACCCTCAACAATGGTTCATAGGCATCACAATTTACTCAACGAGCATACTTGGTGGCCTAATAAATGCCAATTTGCAAATCCTAGTATACCTTATATCAACAAGCATGGAATTATAAAACCAATCTCAAAAAAGTAGCAATGCTCATTATATCGGTTGAAAAACTAGCCAATTAGACATAACCATGCTTTAATCTTGTTAGATCTATAAGTTCATGAGAGCATGTATCTTTGATACCCATTTATAAACTTTAATCAACCAATCCAAGGAACAAACATTCCTTTTGTCATAAAGGTACTATAATTAAATTATCAGGAGTTGTGAATCACTACTCAACAACATCACACAATACTGGACCATCAATGCCAATATGCTTGAGAGGGAATTTGTAACTTGAAGCCATAATTGAGCAAGCATTGAATAGTATGTAACAAGGTTAGCAACAGATTCAAACAAACAATAATTGACACAATGTGGCATTGTTAATAAAGAGAAATGAGCAGATGTGCACATATGAAATCCTCAAGGACATGATTTTCATCCAAATTTCAAGTTTGAACTACTGTAAGGAGACACCATATGAAGGAATGCATATAGAAATGTGCATAATATAACCTTTACATTTATGACTAATTGCACTTTCTAAAAGAAGTACATAATGTTATGTCCCATCAACAGTGACACATATAGGATCATATAAAGAAACATAATATCACTAAGTTCATGATATTATATTGGAACAATAGGCACATATTTATATGCAAATTACATGCCAAAGCAACAAAAATGGCATTGTCAAAAGGATAGAAACTCAATTTCAGAAATATAATAAATAGCAATAAAGGAAGAACAAGCCAATGAACATGATGTCCATAAAGAAAATTGTAGTAAAAATCCAAGCAAATATCCTTTATATCCTTAAAGATTAAATGTCACATCACTTGAGTCCAAATTTTACATTCCAGAGGATGTAACAGAGATTGCACAAAAGTGATAGTTCACAACTCACATACCAAGAAATTAATAGTTAAAATATATATCCCAATAGTAACCACATATCATAATTTTCAATTGTATGAGTCATTTCATGGTGTATGAAACAAAGAGCACCCAAAAAAACATTTATTCAATAGGAAAAGAAAGTGATTGTGAACAAAAGCTAGTGAAAAGCAAAGTGAAAAAACAACCATGTTAACCATGGATCATATTTTTCTGTATGTCCTTAATGTGGATGTCATGCATCTCTCCCAGATGGAGCATCTATATAAAGGAATTTTTAATGATAGGTTTGAAGATCTTACATTTCAAGAAAGCAATTTAAGTCCAAGAGAGAATCTAAAAAAAGCATCAATATTTAGTAAAAAGGTGATGGAGGTGGAAGATTAGGTTATATCAGTTAGCAGTGTTTCGAGTGTTGAAAACCCATCTTGTGAAGCAAATATGGGTTAGGGGTAGTGATGAACTTGACACCATATTCCCTATAGACACCATATTCCCAAGGATATGATAGGCACTAATCTCATTCTCAACCAACCACTAAAAATTTAATAAATAAATCTCTTGCTTGTTTTTACTATCGTGGGAAACTACTTCTATGAAATATGGCCATAAGTAAATAATTACTCAAATAGGGGATTAATTACATCATAAAAGTAGCTTGGGGCCCATTCCACATGGGATTCACTCTTTTTTTTAATAAATTATAGGGGTTACCCCCTCTCCTTGTAATCCATCATGTCTATCGACATCTAATCTAGCCGAGAGAAACTCACATCCTGTTGCTTCTCAACGGTCTCTCATGCTTTCCAGACTCTAGTAGACACACTTGTTTTCTCACAATAAGGGTTCTATCAAGGTGACCACAAAATATGCATACTGGGGGTTCCATTCATAGGCCCAAGGTTATTTTTAAGGAAGGAATTATTTTCCTAGCTCAACAAGGATTTTAGGTTCCTTTCCATACTCGAGCATGAAGACTTTCAAATGCATTTTCAAGATACATCTCGTTGACTTGATTAGTAGTTCCATTATCCTTTATATCCCTAAGATTTGGGGGCCTAGATGACTATCACTTGAAAAATCTAAGGTTGAGAGCCCAAATTGCTTATGTCACAATGCATGATTCACTACAAATAGATGGTATCCTAGGCCATCATTTAATTAGAGTTTGATGCCATCATTTTGCCTTAAGATTATTTTCAGACTCCTTTTTTCCTCCACATGATCCAAACTATGGGAGACACAACCTCAAGGAGGGAGAGATACCCCTTTTTAGAGGGGACTCAGAACTAGAGTATTACATAAAGTGTTGGGAAAATCTCAACAACTCATTTCCAACTCCCTCCTAGGTTTACATAGTCAAGGCCTCTCAATCCTGGGCTCTCCCTTGAGTACACTTCCAGACATATTGCCTCATCGTTGGAGGTGCAACAGGGGTTCCTCCATCTTCGTCCTCTACCTCCATTTCTATTTCCAAATTGGCCACTGAAGATTCACCTTCTGCCTCTCATTCTGCACCTATTTATATTGAATAGTTTATCTTATTTCATTTTATCATTTAGCTTCTAAGATTTGCTTTGGCATTCCCATGGTTTTTCACTACTGGATTTTACTCTCAAATCCTATCGCCCCGGTATTTTTGATGATTCATGGACACTAATAATATTGTCTTATCTCATCTTAGTAGTGAAATCTATTACTTTTCTCTCTCGATCAAAATTACTATGAGAATTTTTCCTCCATACTTTTGGGTGTCCATGGGCCCCCAACCCTCTTGTGATTTACATGCATTTCATGAAACTCTCTTTAAATTCTCTTATTTTGGACATATTTCTGCTATTATTTCAGACTCTATCAGTATTTCAAGAAGTAGTGGTCTCTATTTTGCACTTTTGATAAAGGAACTCTAGTCTCTCTATACTTCATTTTTCTGGGACATTGGAAGTTGACTTTGCATTTATTTGATGGTATAAGCTTGGAAGTGTATTTAAGATAAAGAAAAAATTCTAAATGAGGCAACTAATCCTGAATAGTTGGTTTGATCAAAGAAAAAATACATCCTTTAGTGTTTTGAACAACCTATGCCAATTGAAATGCTTGCATTCTTTTTCTTGTTACCGAGAAAGAAAACTTGGAATTGTGTGTTGGATTTTACAGTGTTGGTGTAAACAGGGCCCCAAAACAATGTAACTTAACATCCATGGCTAAAAATTTTAAGAGTGGGGAAGAATTGACTTCTTGATTGAACTCTAATAACATTCTAGTAATTTGAAACCTGTAGTCTGATCATTTGCAGCCATATACTATTTCCAGTTTAAGACAGTCTTAGATCTTTCTACCATTCCTTCCATTCTTCAACAAATGGTCACTCTATGCAATCACTATAGAGTCCACAATATAGGCTGAAAGGCTTGTTAAACACATCCATCTATCCACAACCATTCTTGTAATTTCAGATCACTTATTTTAGGTCTTAAGGTATGGGCTTAAGTTGATGTTATCAAATTGTTGAAAATTTTTATCTTGAATGAATTTGGAAGATAATTTTAAAGACCACAAACACAAGGAATCAAGTTCATTGGTTGGGAATATCATTAATATTCATAAAGAAGCACATGATAATGTGTGAAGCCTTGTTCAGCCTAAATTAGATATCACTTGGGGTTTCAAATATCCCGTGAATTTAAAATCTGTAGTTCTTTAATAGAGTATTAGGCTCATTACCATAGTCAAGAGTGAATAAATACAAATGAAGTATATATTCAACAACCTAATAATACAACAAAAGTACCAAGTTTGAAAAAATTATGATATACCCGAGTCGTTTCCTCCCTCTTGGAAATTTTTTGGATCAATAGCTTTAACATTATCAAATTTCTTGTTTGACCTTCCTGATTTTTCCTTCTACACCTCGAATTGATTTTTACTCTTCTTCTAATCCCTTTCCATGCCCGCAAATTTCAATTCAAGCTGCATATATTATCTTTGGTTAGTAACCTAACAATAAAAAATATAGAAACAAACATGACAAATTTATGGTCATGTAACCTGAATATTTAGAATCTCTTTTTAATAACTTTATGAAGGAGGATGTAGTCACAGGCATCAGAATACCTGTTCAAACCATGCCAAAATTAAACAGGTTCGCTTATGCCTGTCTCACTTGATTTCTTGACCACGTTTAGATTTCTCCACTTCAAAAAGATGCACATAAATATCAACATGTTAGTCTATCATCTCATTAGTCACATGCCATTTTTTAATTAGAATTGCATGAAAGCATGTGCAGTGTATCATTTACATTTTGGATTGCAATGAGAAACATTAAATATTAGATAAAAATTGTTTAATGCCAATGATTATTCCTTAATTCATTGTCAATAGATAAGCCCTTCCTACCTACATTCAAAGATGTTATGTAATGAAAGGAAATGATGTATGCAATCCCTTGAAAATTTGTTGAATACTTATGAAAGCTAGCATAGCTCATACACTCATTAATATAGTTGTGTTTGATGTTTATATGAATATTTGAAAGTGTGTTATGAAGAATGAATCCTCAATTATGTATACCCAATAGTACAGACAGTTCTATTTTCAAAATAACACATAGTTCTCACATTAATTCCATGTATAAAGGAAAAGAAATTCCCATATATACAATATTATGTATGTCCTGAAAGCTTTGATGCACTAAAATATTCAAAACTCCTTTTAAAGAACATATACATTGTGGATTGGAATTGAGCAAAAGACTTGCAAAACAATCTAGAAGCACTCCTTAGGTTTAAAGCTGCAAATGGAAACAAAAATCACTTTAGATTGTCAAACAGTTCATGGGAAACTTTTATACATGTGAAAATGGAAAATGTCAACATCAATACAAGTTAGTGCTTGGAATTTGAACTTTTTGTTTGATAGAAATATGAGAATAGAACTGCTATTCAGATTCCAATTAGAAATATACTTCCGGAGGAACCTTCGTCATCTTTGAAAACAAGTCAACTCAAAATGAAAAAGATTAGAAATTCTAAATTGTAAGGACATAATTAAAAAATATGCAAAGTAGTTAACTTAACATACTAGGATTGGGTATAATATTCTAAAAAATCACATGAAATCTACATCACACTTGGAGGCATAATGAAATATGTATTTATTTTGAGAATTGTGCTTTTCTAGGCTGGTAGAAATTTTGTGTCCCCATTTGTGCAGGGTGAATCAACCCCCAAGGGACAAATCACATAATAGCATATTTGTGCATTCCAACCGACTTGCAAGTGGTGATGCTAACAAGATAACCTTAGGGAGAATGGAACCATGGTGGGATGTTTGAAACCACCACCTTGAACCACAACCACATTGGCATATCAAAATATTTACTTAAGTTAGCATACTTCATAATTCAAACAGTATCCACTAGGATCACTAAGATTTCTTCTCTTGATATTTGGGAAATCTCATTGCATAAGCAAGCTATTTAGACACAATTTTTCATTAAATAATCAATTTCTAAACAAGCATACAAGAAAACATAAAAAGGAAAAATATAGAGTAAAATATGATATATATTTTGACCGTAACCTTCCTTAGAGTCCAACACTATAGAAAAGTGACCATCCCAGCCATATTCTATCATCCAAAAATACATACCGAAGCTCTTCATACTGGCGAAAATATCCTCCAAATTATAGCATTAGATGTGTTTTCATACCAATACATAGATGCCTCAGAAAATTTCGTTTCAGAATCATTTAATAGTAAGACTCACCCCAATCTAGGCCAATACACGTCCCCTTCTCTATTTGAATTGTTTTAGTCTTGATTTCTAGACCTCATCTCATGCTAGAATTGTAATCAACACAGATAATGGATGTGAAGACTGTCTCTATGATATGCATTAATTTGTAACAATGCAACTTGTATTATTTATAAAGATATTATTACTTGTTCACTAGTAATCCCCTCATGAACACAAACCATTCTTGAAATGATGGAAATGGTTTGCATCCTTGACTATTATTTCACGCTTAACAAGCTTGGAAATGAATCTAGATGCACTATGGAAATCACCACACACGTGAAGTTTTTTTGTGATATGGATAGGGATGTCGGGGCTTGGATTGATAAGCCCAAAAGCAATGTCCAACTTGTCACTATGTCTATAGAGCATGTGTTCATTCAATTCATCCTCCATGTCATGAAGCACAAAATTGGTGTCAGGCACATACCTTGTTTCCTCCATCTGCTCAGCCAAGGTCTCCAAAATGGTGTAAATATCTTCAGATTGAGGGTGTGATCTATCTCCTACAATGAATGCATGAACTTATTTATTTACCTCAATGAAGTTGCATCCTGGTGTCATTTTTAATTGTCTATGTTTCATCATTTTTCTCAACTTTTCCATGTCATCCCACATACCAAGTGTAGCATGCATGTTTGAAAGTAGTGCAAAAACCCATGAGTTGTTAGGCTCCAAATGAAAAATATGCTCAACTACACGTTCTTCTAGTTCAACATTGCCTTAAATTCTACATGCACCAAGCAAACCCCCCCACACACCTGCATTAGGTTTAGACGGAATATTTTTGATGAAATACTCAGCTTCTTCCAAATGCCCAGTATGGCTAAGGAGTTCCACTATGTAAGCATAATGTTTCCCTTTTGGTTTTATGCTATAATATTGACTCATGCATTCAAAGAATCGTCAACCCTTGTCCACTAGGCCTACATGAATGCATGTAGACAAGATAGAAACAAAGGCTATTTGATATGACTTCCAGTCAGTCTGTTGCATTTTGAAAAAAAGAGCAACAACATCCTTTCCATGTACATGCATTCCACATCCTGCAATCATTAATTGCACTCCACAACACCACATTTCTTTCAAGCATTTAATCAAACAATTGCCTTGCAGTCTCTGCTCTCCCCCTTTTGCAATACATGTCAATGAGGTAGTGGCCACCACAATATCAAACTTAAATATGATCCCAATTATGTAATCATGGAACCAATTCCCTTGCTGTAGAGCTCCTAAATGGGCACAAACCAAGGGCATACTTACTATTGTGTTCAAGTTGGGTTTCACTCCTTTCACCTCAATTAGTCGAAAAAGTCCTAAATCCTCATCAACATACCCATCCAACACATACCCTGAAATCATCGCATTCTAGGAAACCACATTTCTCGTAGACATTTTATCAAACACTTGGTGTGCAATAGACGCAATTCCACACTTGGCATACATATCCACAAGAGCAAACCCCACAAAATCATCATACTGAATTCCTCTTATAATTACATAAGTATGGATAAAATTGCTTTCTTCTAGGGTTCCTAACTAGGCACAGGCCTAGAGCACACCTACTACTGTAACAGAGTCTGGAACCACTCCCACTAGTTGCAGCTGATGAAAGAGAACCAATGCCACATTAGCTTGATGACTATCTGCATAACCTAGAATCATAACAGTCCATGAAACCACATCTCACTTAGACATGTTGTCAAACACTCAGCATGCATCATTTCCACATTTAAATTTAGCATACATATGAATGAGGGAAGTTCCCATGAAAACATTGGAACTGAACCCATTTATGATAATATGATAATGAATCTCCTTACCCTCCTGCAAAGCCGATATATCTGTATACGCATTGAGTACCAATGGAAATGTAAAATCATTTGGGCATATGCCTTCATCTTGGATTTTGTAGTACAATGTAAGTATTTTCCTACTCATCCCATTCTTGGAAATCCCTTTGATAATTTCATTCCATAACGAAATATTTTTCTCTTGAATTTTATCAAAAAGCAGATGGGTATCTCTGAGGCTGATATCTCTCCTTCGATGTGTAGGTAATATCCTTGGATGGGTATGCACACAGAAATATGGAGTCTGGATCTCCTTTGCTCATGGGAAGGTGGATTATAGCTCTCCTCTACCCACGGGCCGTTGGATAGTTTGCAAGGGTCGAGAGGTTGAACAATATTGCTTGTGTGCAGGGGTTTGTATGTGAATTTTTGTTTTGAATTTAATTTGTGTGTTTTTTTAAATATCATGTATTACTTCTTCTGTATTTTATATTGTATTTTGTATTAAATATTATGTATTACTATGTGGAAGAGAATATGTATAAATTTATACAAAGTCTTTCAATAAAGCGTATAAACACATGACATTGTAAGCTAGGTGACATACATGATCAATGACATGATGCTTCAAATATTCTTAAGAAATATCCACCTTAACTTATTGCATATATCCTTAGAGAGATTTTTATTATATTATAACCCTTTTATCATACTTATAAATATCATTGCATATATATCTAATTAGTGATTGATACCTTACAGTTCCCTAGAAAACACTCAATCATATCTTTTTATAGAGTTCACTTTACAACATTTATGGTTTTTTCTACTCCTTTTGAATGTAGTAACCTATAATAATGTTTGATACTTCAGTAATTATATTATCATACAAGACATTTAATATTGTGCTTGGTTCCATAGTCATTATGAAGTGACTAAGTACTTATAACAAGTTTGTTTTTAGTATTTATTGTGGTTAATAGTTCTAATAGCATTGCCAAGGATTACTTTGCGGGATAAAAGTTGGATGCGCAACACTTATGGGTATTTAGAATTCATGAGGGAAATAGGGAGATATAAGTAGACAAGTTTAGGGTAAAATTGTCATAGGGAATGTTTTTCCTTCTAATCTCTCCCTCATGTTTAACATTAATGATGTGGAGTATGGATTCATTATTTAGTTATCTTGTGATGGAATTGTTTGATGATGCCTCATTGTATCTTCTAATATGATTATCAATTGAGTGTTGTACATAAGTATGGATGGAATGAGTTCTCAAAAGGATCAACAACTAGGTATTTTTATCTAGTTAAAAATGAAATGACTTTTAGGGATTCTCTTATAATAGTGAATCTAGTTATGAAAAAATTGCAAAAGGAGGAGCAAGATTGAGCAGAATAATCCAAAGGATCATTTGGAAATTAGACTCCATAGAAAAGGAAAGGACCTTCAAGAAAGTCGATCAAATGAAAAAATAGGCCACCTACCTAGACAAAGGGATTCTCATCAACAACCAAGATCCTCCAGGCGTCAATTAGGTTCCATAACCATCTCTCATGGAAAAAATCACAAGTGCAAAGGGACTTAGGTCTAAAGACCCACCCTTAAGAATTAATTTAGAAGCCAAATGGCATTCTCGCAAGCACGAAGGATAATAAAATCTATTTCACTTGCGTGAGGGAGCACTCATGTCATATAACATATTTGATCCTCAAACCTGCAAATTGATACATTTGGTATAGGGTAAATTTAAATCCCATTTAATCGGGTTTGAGAATGAAGGTGGGATATATCCCACGCAAGGGATGGCATTGATCAAGGGAAACTATAACATTTACAATTCCTACTCTCGGAAAGGTGATTGACATCTTCAATAGGAACACAAGGGTCTTGTGGTTAGTGGTAAGCTTGACCTATCCTTTAAGTTTACCCGCATGTGTTTTGAATTTGCATTGTTTGGAATTAGTGGTTATGTTTCTATGCACTTTTCTGTATCTTGGGTCAAAGGAAATTTGTTAAATTGTGTTGAAATTCACAATGTAAACGACTAATTCACATTAATCATTGTTAGCTAGTAATATTTATATTCCTGTGACTAAATTAGTCATTTATGTTAGTAATTTTTATTTGAGTCACTTGTTATCTAGTCATATATTTTATCCCGTGACTAAATTGGTCATTTATCTTAGTCATTTTTTGTTGGCTTCTTTAAAATTGCTCAATTTTTGTCGTTTATCCCTTAAAAAAACTAAGGGGACTAACGTTTTTAGTCGCCTAGTCACTTATCTCTCATTTTGTACTAGTGATTTTTACCTTGGTAAAAACCAAAAACCAAAGTCTCACATAAAAGGGCCATTTTCCAAAAATAATTTTCTCAATTATCTAAAAAATGAGCAACTTATGCCCTGACTTGTTTTTTGAATGTTTCTTATTTTTATCACCGAACAAAAAGAAGCAACCTAGCATGAAACCTATGATAGTCCAATTTCGAAAAAGGATAAAAAGGTGAAAGCAACAAAATCAAAGGAAAACGTCAAAAATTAAAAAATCAAAAATCAAAAATCAAATCCTTATCCTTGTCCTAGATTTATTCATCGTACATATAAATGGACCATCAAGGTCCATCACTCAATGTTCGTTCTGCATACATTACTCAATATGTTACTTTGCGAAAATCACCATGAGACTAGATATCCCAATTTGTTCCATTCTCAACCATATGGAGATTATGTACGTGACACGTGGACGGAAAATTGTGGACTGCAAGGAGAACAAGCGAACCCTCCCTCAGACAGTTGTAGGGGCTTGATCTCCTACTATAACTCAGAGGTGATATTAAATCCTTGTAAATTTCATTTTTTACATAATGAAAGAGCATTATTTATTATTTAAAAGATGATTCTATCTGTTTGCTTGATAAAAAGTGCAAAAAAATTAATTTAGATTTATTTTAATATATTTTACATGTTTGATTAGATTAGTTGTTTAATTTATGTTTTGTTAATTTTCTTTTTTATTGAGACACTACTAAGTTTAGCAAAACCCTTAGTAGGTGCATCTTTTTCGTGTGCTAGTCTAAAAATATGTAATTTGTTTCTGTAAATTTGGCATAAAAATTTACAGAAATATATCTTGGTTTCGCCCCCCTTTTTTTAAATAAAAAATAAAAAATAACAAAGTGTAAGAATTTTTTTTTTTTTGCTTGTGATCATTTGCTTGTGGTAGTGGTCTTTATGTTAATATTTTTCATTTCTTGCAGTGAAGAAAAAGCCTTATTTTTTAGTATTTGTTGCTTCTTTACTTCTATTAAAGATTCTTTTTGATTGCATATTTACTGTTTCAGCAAGTGCTTGTTGAAAAGTCAAATGTTTTTATTCTTTGAATCATAAATTCTTGGTTGTTGTCTTTCTACTTTGAAATTATGTTTTCAAAAATAAAAGTTTAGACTTAGTATTGGAAGTTGTTCATTTTTTTTAAGAATTTAATTTCTTAGTAGTTGTACACACCACCAATGCACACAATCACTCCCTAAATCAAACCATGTTGATGTATATGTAACTTCGGAATGTATTTCACTTATATATTTATTGTACTCCTATAGAGATGTATTATTCCTCTATATGGAAGTGTCGTCATTTGTATTGACAAGTGTCGCAAGTGTGTTAACTTACCAATGGGTTATTAGACCATCTTGTAAGGGTTCAGCCCAATATAATGTAATATGAAGTTATTGTACCTAGCTAGACAAGCTGGCCCCATAAGGTTATTGGGAAAACAAGACAAGTATAAATAAAGATCGGAAGATCTCTATTTGGATCACTTCAGAACTCACACTTCCTTCACTCGAAAAGTGGTGCACATGTGAGGAGGAGGATCAGTTGCTAAGAAGAGTCTATCTCTTATACTTTGGTTATACGTTGGTTGTGCTATTGCTCTATCTATCTCTGAGGAAGTTGTGGGGTTTTTCACCTTAGGGTTTTCCCCACGGAAACTCTGTCTATCTATTATCTCTCATGCTTTTGCTTCATGTGATGATTGACATGCTTGTTATGATTGATATGCATTGATATATTGTATATGTTATTCTCTCAGTAAATATCCTAGAGTATTGTGAATTAATGCTAAAAAATTCACATGGTATCAGAGCTAACCTGAGAAGAAGACATTGTGTAGTGACGAAAACTAGGGTTTCATGTTTATTGGGGTTCTCTCCATAGATTTTGGAAAAGCAGTATAGTAGATTGACTCTACTCATCAAGGAGAATCTATCTGTCCATTCATAATTCAGTTCTAAGCACTTTCAGTTTTTGCCCTAAATAGTAGGGTTTCCTCAAAAATAGGAATTTCTGAAATCTGAAGACATAGCTCGAAGCGCCTTAAAAAAATCGAAGTGTAGAGCTTCGGATCGCGATTTTTGGCTGGATAAATCTCTGGGAAACTCAAACCCTAATTCAGGGTCCACCCTAGTGAACCCGAGAAGACTAAAAGGCATTTCTGAAGGGTGAAGCTTTGCAAATCTCAAATTCTGAATACACCAGGATGCTTAGCTCATCAAGGCGCATCTTTCTATCCTTTCAGAAAGTTGAAATTCACATTTTGAATTTTTAGGGTTTCTCTGACAAACCTTAATCCGAGACCAGATCTAGTTTTTAGCAAATCAAGTGGTAAGACCTAAATCTTTTCTATTTCCATTTGAAGTACTCTTTAAGATGTCTCACCACACCAAGCTTGAGGATAAGCTTGAAGGGGCTGATAACTTCCGATCTTGGAAGTATAGGATTGGGTTAATCCTAGAAGAGAATGAGTTGGACTCTTACATAAAAGAAGAGATCCCTATCCCAGAGGATGAAGAGGCTAAGATATTGCATAAGAAGAACTTGGTCAAGGAAAAGAGAATCATAAATCGGAAGCTGAGAATCCCTAAAGACACCCAAGGCTATGTTTGATTCCCTGACCAAGCTACTTGAAGGGAAGAACATAAATCGGAAGATGACTCTGTAGAATCAATTGAAAGGGGTCAAGATGTCGAATGGAGAGACCATTCAATCTTATTTCTCCAAAGTCTCTCAGATCAAGGAACAACTTGAAGTTGTAGATGAATTGGTGGAGAATGGTGAAATTGTTATGACCACTTTGAATAGCCTACCCAGGTCATGGGACTCCTTTATCCAAGGGATCTGTGCAAGAAAGAAATTGATCTCCTTCAGTAGACTATTAGAGGAATGTTCTGAAGAAGAAGCAAGGATTGTGGCACGAGAAGAAACGATGGGGAATGAATATCAATCTCTCACAACACACACTAAGAAAGGAAAGTTCAAGAGGGAGCCATCCCATCACAAGAAGAAATCTTCTCATCCATATCAGAAAGAAAAGAAAGATCTGAGGTGCTTCAATTGTAATGAGAAAGGATACTTTGCCTCATAATGTACCAAGAAAAGGAAAGAAGATACCAACAACTTCAAGAAGAAGAAGAAGAATAGCAAAAGAAGATATCATGCTCATGCTGTTGAGGATGATGAACCTCCCAGGAAGAAATCTAGAACAGAAAGTGATGATGACTCATCAAGCGAAGCAGAGTATGTTCCAATCTCTGCTCTCACAGGTACTATCTCTCATGGTTGTAATGATTGGATTATTGACAGTGGTGCTTCCAAACATATGACTGGGCTTAAAGAATCTTTTGTAAATCTATCTAAACATGAATCACCCCATAAAATGAAACTTGGGGATGACTATCAATACCCTATCAAAGGAAGCAGTGAATCCTCCTACAAACTAGATTCTGAAAAGTTCTTGAAGATGAAAGAAGTTCTCTATGTACCTAGACTCAAGAAAAACCTACTCTCCATATCCGCATTGGATGCAAAAGGTATGAGGGTTGCATTTGTGGATGGCCAGGTTCTAATGTGGCCAAAGTGAAATACCATAGATGATGCAGTGGTGATTGGAGAGCAAGAGGGAGGATTGTACAAATTGAAGGGACAACCTGAACATGCCATGGTGCATGATTCCATGGAGCCAAGTGAACTTTGGCATAGAATACTTGCACATATGCACTACAGAGCATTGCCAATTGCAAGTAAAGTTGTAGAGGGTCTTCCTGAAATCAAGACCAAGCATGAAGGTGTTTGCAAAGGATGTGTAAAAGGAAATAACATAAAGAAGGCATTTCCAAGTAGTGAAAGCAAGGCAAAAAGTATCTTGGAAATTATCCACTCTGATGTATGTGGTCTGATGTCATCCATTTCTCTGAGTGGGTATGTTTACTATGTCTCTTTCATTGATGACTTCTCCAGGAAGACTTGGGTTTACTTCTTGAAGAACAAAGATGAAGTGTTTGATAAGTTCAAGGAATTCAAAACCTTGATGGAGAACCAAACTGATAAGAAAATCAAGACTTTCAAATCCAAAATGGTGGAGAATTCACTTTAGGTGACTTCAAGAAACTATGTAGTGATTCAGGGATTAAGAGGGAGTTGACTGCTCCTTACAATCCACAACAGAATGGAGTTGCAGAAAGAAAGAACAGAACAATCATGGAAACAGCAAGGGCAATGCTGCATGACCAGGATCTACCTATGCATCTATGGGCAGAAGCAACTAGGACAGCTGTATATGTGCAGAATAGAACACCCCACAAGATATTGGACAACAAGACACCAGAAGAGGTCTTCTCTGGTAAGAAACCTGAAGTCATCCATCTCAGAATATTTAGTTGTCCAGTATATACTCATGTGCCAAAGGAAAAGAGTACTAAGCTAGATCCTTCAGGAAAGAAGGGTATCTTTGTGGGTTACAGTGAAAGCTCAAAGGATTACAGAATATACTTTCCAGGGTTAAAGAAAATTGATGTCAGCAAGGATGTAACATTTGATGAAAATTCAGCATTCATTTAATCAAGGAAGACATATGTTGAAGTTTATGAAGAACCTAAGGAAACTAGATTTCAAGACACTACCATGACTGAAGCAATTCCAGATGTTGATCATGAAATTGAAGATCCGCAACAACCTGTAGATCCACCCCGTGAGAATAACTCTCACAAGAGAAAACCTGCATGGGATAGAGAGCTCATTCAAGATGCAAAAAGATATGGCATTCCAGAAGAATAACACAGAGCAAAGAAGAGAACTAGATCACATACTAGCTATGTTGCTTTACTTTGTGATATCATGAACAAAGAACATTCCAGTTATGAAGAAGCAATGGAAAAGAAAGAATGGAAGGATGCCATGGTCGAAGAATACCAATCAATAATGAAGAATGATGTTTGCGATGTTGTCGCAAGACTTGAAGGGAAGTCTGTTGTGACTTCCAAATGGATCTACAAGATCAAGCATGCTGCAGACGGCAGCATAAAAAAATACAAGGCAAGATTCGTAGCTCGTGGCTTCTCTCAGAAAGAGGGAATAGATTATGAAGAAACTTTTGCTCCTGTAGCCAGGTACACTTCCATCAGATCAGTACTTTCCCTGGCTGCAGCAATGAAATGGAAGATACACCAGATGGATGTCAAGACTGCTTTCTTGAATGGTGTAGCTAGGGTTTTCACCCTAGCTTGTGCAAATGAGCACCTACTAAGGAGAAGGGCCTCCTTAGTAATAAACAGTAAATAAAAGCAGTAAAACAGTATGAAATGTAACCTAGCATGAGCATTAACATAAATAACAAAACATGAAAATATGGAAAAGATTTCTCGTTTTGTATTAAAAATTACCTCAAATGGCCAAAATTGTAGCTAGGGTTTTCACCCTAACTTGTGCAAACATGCACCTACTAAGGAGAAGGGCCTCCTTAGTAGCCGTTCAGAAAATAGTAAATTAAAGACAGTAAATAAAACAGTACACTACTCTAAGCATGTGCATAAAAAGAAATGACAAGATTATAAAAATTGATTTTTGTATTGAATATACCTCAGATGTAGAGGTTGATGAAGCCTTTGCAGCAGTCCAAGAGGGTTGCTTCCAAGCTCCAGTGTTGTTCCTTTCTCCTTCTCCAAAGGGTTTTGGAAATGGGCCAAAGGGGCACTCAAATGTGAAATTAGCTCAAAAGGGAGAGCTAGGGTTTCAAGAGTGATTTTGGCAGAGTAAGGGTATGGATGACTATGGATGAAAAATGGGGAGCCTCCATCACCTATTTATAGGTTTTTAGTGGTGGAGTGTTAACCCATGGGTTTGGGAACCATATGGTTTAGGTCAGCTGTATAGGGTTTTTGCTTCCTTTTTTTCCTCTTTTTCCTCTTTTTTTTAATTTTTTATTCCCCTTTTAAAGGGTTTTTGCTATTTTTGGAGGAATTTAACTTTTTTGGGAAAAAAGGGGGTTTTGGGCCTTTTGGAGGCTTTTTTAATGGTTTTTTGGCCTTTTGGAGGCTTTTTAATGGCTTTTTAAGATTTTGGAGGCAAATATGGTAGGAAATCTGGACAAATGAGTCATGTAATGAGGGAGATGAGGTAGTGAGCACTTTTTGGGTGTTAACAGATTGCCCCCTGATGTGTGAGGGCAGGAGCTCATCATATGGCCGATAGACATCATAAGTCTTTTATGGTTTTCCTGGGATGTGGAGAGGAGAAGAAACGAACTAGATCCCGAAACAACGGTCCTGAACAAACTACAAAAACTGAAAGTACATGACCTCAATAATGAATGAGGAATAATCTGAACATATGGACGAGGCGGGAATTCCCATGCTCGTATCAAGATATAGAACAATAACAAGGGGGTCCAAAAAATGGGGACCTGAAATATACATGGCCTCAACTGAGGAAGAATCTATATATATGGACGAGGCGGGCATACCCATGCTCATATCTAGATATATATAAAAAATAACAATGAGGCCCAAAAATGGGGGCCTGAAGGATACATGGAGAACCACTGTGTACATCATAAGGGTCCAGAGGGGACACAAATCTGGGACATACTACGGGGATGACCATGTCTGAGCTGAAGAACTGATACACTGGAATAACAATAGTGCTACTGAGTGTGGTACCAGAGGAACTGATGAGCTTCTAGATCATAGTGATAGGGAGTCATACCCTCAATGGTACACTGAACTGGAACTGGACTGGGTACTCAATGAAGCATATAACTGGATGGTTTCCGAATACAATCGCCAATGCAACCCGGACATCCACGGGAACATATAAATGGGCATTCCAAGGGGACTCACCAATGTTCTAGAGTCAGTGGGAATCCGGGGTCTTCGACCAATAATTGAAGGGATATATACCCTGCGCGATTCTCAACGATGTGATCAAGGTGTTGAAGTTGAGCATGTGAGAAACAACCAGTCGGAGAGGTGTTAGGATATTCCTATACTCCATCCTAGTCCCACCAGTATTTTGATCATTTACATTTTCAGTCATGCATGCACCTTTTAGGGTTTGCATGCATTCTAGGGTTTGCATGCATTTTGCATGCATCCCAGTCATCAGTCCAGCACCTAGCCCTCAGTTAGCCAGCCCCCAGGAGCTTCTCACTATTCAGTTTTAGCCCTCCAGTTGCTTAATGCGCCCTTCAGTGGCCCTTCTTCCTTGATTTTAGGGAGCAACTCGCCCTTCTTCACCTACCAGTCCAGTTACACTCAGTTACACTCAGTTACATTGAGTTACACTCAGTTACACTTAGTTACACTGAGTTACACCTACCAGAGTTAGTTTGACTAATGGTTGATAGTTACTTGAGCATTGATGACTCCACTGATGATGATGAAGACATCCAGTTGTGCTCCGATGATCATGAGGACACCTAGTTGTGCTCCGATGACACTCTATTGATCTTATGATCACTCTGAGAGGCTAATTCGAATTGCCACCTTAGGCATTCGAATCCTCTCTACCATTGTACTATTTATTTGTCCATATTGTGATTAATTAACTAGTATGACCGAAGTATTATTGCTTCTATCTGAGTTCTACTGTACCATATTATTCTGTTGCTCATTATACTGCATGTATCACTCTTCTTCTATTTTCTTGCTTAATCATAATTATTCTCTTGTGAGATACATCATCTCTTAGATCTGCTGTGAGGATTTTCACATGGTATCAGAGCATGTTGAGAGAATTGTTTATCTCCATTCTTGAGAGTTTTTTTTTGCAGGTTATTACCAAGATATCGAGTGCAGCAGTTGCAACAGTTTCTGCATTTTTGCAGCAGTAGCAGTTGCAGTTATTCTATATTGTTTTTGCAGGTCCTCTACAGCTTCAATGTATTCATCAGGAATTACTCCTCTTGATCCACTCAACTATGATGAATGGAAACCAAGAATGATAGCAGACTTGAAGATCCATGATCTTTTTTATTGTTATTTTGAAAGAGAGTTCGAATCCCCTGAAGAGAAGATTGACTGGTTAAATAAAAGAGACATGCACTTTGCAGCAATAATGTTTTCTTTGTATGCATACCAGAGATTCCAATTCAAATACCATGATGGTGTTGAAATTCCAAGAGAGTTATGAACTCCAAAAGAGATATGGGCTCACCTGGATGGAAAATTTGGCATAGAGAATGAAGGACTTGGTCCCAACCCATTCAAAAGAAAAAAAAGTGATGCATTCGCTCCTCTTGACGGTCTCTCAGATCATGAACCAGTATCATCTCATATTGAAGTTGTTGACAAAGAACTTGCAGATTCTCCGCTCATGCTCAAACTTTCTTCTCTTTCTGTGCCAGCTCACACTCTAGATATTGCAGAAGGTCCTAAATCCTCTCTTGCACCAGAGTCTGTTGGTTTGCATCATGATCACATGATTATTTCAGAGGTCAAAACAGCTTTTGAAGGTAATGCATTTGCTCCTCTCCAGCTATCTCCTCTTTTATACTACTATATGATCATAATTCTATGCTTTCAGAAGGTCATTGAAGAATATGGCCATTGCCATTCGCTTGGGATAATTTCTCATGCATCTACTGGTTTTGATCTCACCTCTCATGGTTCAAAGGAGATCTCAAGAAGCCATGATTCAAGTCTTGTATCTAATTTGGGTTCTAAGCAATTACTGCTTGGGAAAATTTCTCATGCATATGATAGTTTTGATCTCACCCCTGCTGGTTCAAAGGAGATCTCAAGAAACTGTTTTGAAAGTCTTAAATCTGATTTTGATTTCAAGCAAACATGTAATAGTTCTTTTTGGCATAATCTCACCCATGGTGGTTCGAAGGAGAAGACAAAGGACTATATGCACATTCAAAAATTTGATCCTACCTCAGCTGATTCGAATCACATGTTCAAGGATCATTCTAATACTGTTGGATTTGTTCTCATCACATTCGATCTGAAGAGCAAGTACAAGCACATGCTTTTTGAGCATGATCCACTTCTTCCCAAGAAGAAGATACCTCCAGACATATGACCAAGCATCACACCTGCTTGAGTTTGGAGCATTTATTTTTTATGTGTGCCTTACAGTCTATTTTTTGAGGAGGGGGTATGTTTCCCATGAGATTTTCCCACTTCCTTGGTTTATTGATTGTTATTATTCATTGTATTGGGTGACCTTTGGTCTTAGTTACCAGGGCCCAGGATGGATTAAGGGGGGGTGTTAGGATATTCCTATACTCCATCCTAGTCCCACCAGTATTTTGATCATTTACATTTTCAGTCATGCATGCACCTTTTAGGGTTTGCATGCATTCTAGGGTTTGCATGCATTTTGCATGCATCCCAGTCATCAGTCCAGCACCTAGCCCTCAGTTAGCCAGCCCCCAGGAGCTTCTCACTATTCAGTTTTAGCCCTCCAGTTGCTTAATGCGCCCTTCTGTGGCCCTTCTTCCTTGATTTTAGGGAGCAACTCGCCCTTCTTCACCTACCAGTCCAGTTACACTCAGTTACAGTCAGTTACACTCAGTTACACTCAATTACATTGAGTTACACTCAGTTACACTTAGTTACACTGAGTTACACCTACCAGAGTTAGTTTGACTGATGGTTGATAGTTACTTGAGCATTGATGACTCCATTGATGATGATGAAGACTTCCAGTTGTGCTCCGATGATCATGAGGACACCTAGTTGTGCTCCGATGACACTCTATTGATCTTATGATCACTCTGAGAGGCTAATTCGAATTGCCACCTTAGGCATTCGAATCCTCTCTACCATTGTACTATTTATTTGTCCATATTGTGATTAATTAACTAGTATGACCGAAGTATTATTGCTTCTATCTGAGTTCTACTGTACCATATTATTCTGTTGCTCATTATACTGCATGTATCACTCTTCTTCTATTTTCTTGCTTAATCATAATTATTCTCTTGTGAGATACATCATCTCTTAGATCTGCTGTGAGGATTTTCACAAGAGGAACTGATGACTCCTCTCAAAATGGTCCGTAGGAACTCACCACAGATGGTGATGAGTCCAAGGCATAGGGACCTCTGGGTCTATCCTCTAGAATAGAGGGGTTGTTGTCGACAGAGGGAGACCTGCAACTAGCAAGGAAATCATGTTTCCTTGATAGGAGCACGAGGTGGAGAACCGAAGTGTGAGAGTACTGATTGTAGGACTAACATACTATGAGGGATAACTGGGCAAGTAGAGTGGGTGGACTCAAATTTCCTTTGGTCAGAGTATGATGGCGGGGATGATCGAGTAGAAAATGAAACTGACTGGTGGGAAAGGGATCATAGCTGTAAAGGATAGTGACTGGGATGAGTGATACTCAAGCTGGTGTAAGATGGCAGGAGACTGCAGAATACTTTGAAGAAAGGCGACCTTATTGGGGGTGCTGCCGAGATGATCGATCATGGTACCAAGAGGCACGGGGTGACTTCTTCACGGGTTAAGGAATGAGAAAAAGTGTGTTCAAAATGGTACTGTCATGTGGATTTGTATGAGCCCAGGACAGTTCATGCTCGTGGTTGCTTTCAATTTTAAGGAGTCTGAAAGTGATAAGAAGACTCTAAAATAATGGAATGGTACTGTCGTGTGGATTTGTACAAGCCCAGGACAGTTCATGCTCGTGGTTGCTTTCAATTTTAGAGAGTCTGAAATCGATAAGAAGACTCCAAGGGGTTGTTTTTTTGTGTGTTAGTCTCCAAGGCCCGAAGAAGCATAAAAGGATGCAATGAAGAGCTCTTCTAGCCGGTGTGACTAGAGTATTCCTTTTTCGTAATTAGTCTACCAGGTCCGGAAAAGGGTTAAACTCATACCAGATAGACACCCTTTCAGGTACTTTAACGAGCATGAAAGGAAGCAAGATTGCTCGGCGATCTTTTCATTGTTTTAGGAGTCAGAAAAGAGCTTAACAGAAACTCCCTAAGTGCCTTTTTTGTAAAGGACTTGTCCAGCCCGGAAAAGGGATAAAATTATACTGAATAAAAGGAATGGTCAGGCAAGGAGGAATTCCTCAATCAAGGAACATTGATGATGACCAAGAACGAGGGTAGGGGGGAACAATGGTGGGCCTCCTTGTGGGATAATGAATGGTGGAAAAATAATGAAATAATTGTAGTATGAATGGAGTGAATGGCTCATGTAAAAATGTGGAACAATCCGATGGTGGCTGATGTGGCGTGCAAACCGAGGCAGCAAGGTGTTGTGACACAATGTGGAAATTGTACCTAGTGAGACTGAGAAATGATCTCAAGCGTCATCACGAGCTCGAAAAACTGGATCCAGCGATATAAAATGTGTCAAAGTTGGAGAACGACCGAGGTGGCACGCAAACCTAGGCGACGGGGGGCGTTTTGGAAAAAATACCCAAAAAATCTGGGGGTGAGAGCGAGAAATGATCTCAAGCATCATCACGGGCTCAGAAAAATGAATCCGATGATATAAAGTATATAAAAAATGGAGAACAATCGAAGTGACACGCAGACCAAGGGGACGACGGGCATATTAAAAAATGCCCAAAAGTTTTTGGTGAGAGCGAGAAATGATCTCAAGCATCATCATGGGCACGGAAATATGAATCCGACATTGCAAATGGTGCGAAAAATAGAGGTCATAAGGACTCCGGTATGGTCAAAGGAAATAACTAGGTTAAAAAATGGCTGCATTTGAAGGTGAACCACCAAGCGAAGGATGCAGTGGTGGGGAGAAATGATGGCCCGCGGGGGTGGAATACTAGGCGTATCAAATCAAATCATATACACAAGTGACATGTGACCTCAAAAATGGTTGAGATCACACATGTGAAAAAGTGAGCAGGATTAATGACCTGCCCCCATGCTATGCGCATGGGTTTTGTGATTGTGGATCACATATGTGTTGGTTTGAACAATGGGATCATTGAAATACTGAGATAGATGTGATGGGGAAGGTTTAAAAATGATTGAACATGCCCCCTATCCCAGGGTCGAGGTAATCTATTATGCCCCCTAACTCAGAGGTGTCAATGTGGTGCTCCATGATAGCGGGGTCAAGACCAGGAATTTTGGTGTAGGACCAGGCAAAGACATCGCAAAACTCTTGGAAAAGTTTCTTGTACTCTCTGATCTTGTGCTCGGTGCAGGAAGCTCCTAACGAAATGATTTCAGGAGCACTGGCTGGGGAAGAGATATCAATGTGGATGACGGGTGAGATGTTGGCCATGTTACCTTCCTCGAAGGCATTAGGAGTGGGAATGGAATCCTTAAACCAATCGACTTTGGTGGGGAGGAAATCTTTGGACTCAACTGTAAATTGGGTGGCTGTGGTGGAGGAGGACTCTTCTGGGAGGAAGTAGGAACGATGGTGCATATCCTCCTAGGGGTAATCCGGGGTAATGAGATCCTCTAGAATCTCCTCATCATTGTAGAAACTTTGAGTTGTCAAATCGGTTGACAAGGGAGTGGTAGTAGAAGAGATCATATAGATGGTATTAATCTCGCCGGATGAGGGGGATACTGGGAGGTGGATCTCCTCAATTGTGGGGGGCGCCGTCTCAAGGTCCAAATTATTCATCTCGTAGAGAGCTACTCTGTAATTTGGGAGATCAGGATAGTGATGTGAGTAATGGCCGTAAACACCGCATATTGCACAAGGGTGGTTGGTACGCAGTGATTTATCACGAGGCTTAGGGGTTGGATCGAGTTGGACAACCAGGATGTTGGGGTCGTCGTCAAGCATTTGCATGTGTTCCTGTAATGCAGGTAATTGTGGACATTGATGAGTTGGATGGCCTAACTCATCACACAACTAGAATTTGGGAGGAGCAAGAAACACGGGGGGGGGGGGGGGGGTTAACTGTTTTGGGTGGGGGTACAGTAGTGTATGGTTGTGGGCCTCTACCCCCAGTGTTCTTGACAATGGGGGGTGGATTGGTGGATGAGGAAGGAGTAGAGACACCGAGGGGTGGTTGACTAGTAGTGGTGATGGGTTGTACTGGTTGTAGGATGACATTTGGTGTCGGTGGGGGAACGGGAGGAAAAATATACCACACGGGTAGTCCTAAGGTTAACCTGGGGAGGATGAGAGTATCCATAACCAGGGTGCTTACTACTCCCGAAGGAGGGAATAGGAAGGGGATTGTGTTGATGGGTGTAACACCAATATGACTAGGGACCAATGGTGGTTTGGGTAACAAGGGTGGTTGGTTGTTGGGTGTTTGTGCATTGTGGGAAAGGGTACATAGGTCAGATATTTTAGTCATTAGTGACGGGGCCGGAATGGATTGGAATGTGGAGGTCATCGGTGTATCTGAGTAAACTTTGGGTCCCACGGAGGAAACCAACAAGGTAGTTGCACCACAAACAGGTTGTTCAACCATGGGGAGAACATTTTCAGGTGCAGCGGGGGCATTGGGATCGTAATAGGTGAGTTGATCGACCTTGACCACGCGTCCATCATGGGGGAACATCATGGTACGAAAAATAGATGAGGAAACCGCCTGCATGGCATACATGTAGCTGCAGCCAAGTAAGAGGTTATAATCAAGTTGGGCTTTGATGACCTCTATGTCAATGAGCATTGTTTTACCAGCCAACTGGATGGGGACATTAGCTAAGAGACCTTGGGGTTGAGTTGAACGACTGTCGTAGGCTCACAACACAGTGGAGGACTACTAGAGAGTAGGGGATCCCAACTTTTTCCAAACAAATGTGGACATAACGCATGTAGAGGCACCTTCATCGATAATGCACCGATGGATGACAAGATTCTGAATGGATACAGAAACTTGGAACGCTAAAGTGGAAGGCAGGCGTGGTTCGGATTGGTCCAAATCGAAGGCCATCAGTTGTGAATCATTTAGGTCAATAGCACCAATGGCAGAGAGCAAAGTGTTGCGATATGAAGGACAGTTTTTTAAGACCTCTAATGTAGACATGGTTGCGGGGGACTGGGCTAAGTCATCTACAATGTTGTAATTAGATGCAGCGTGAGCATTAGGATTATTGTTGATGCAACGAAGTGGGAAGCGAGGTGCCATCTAGTGGAGCTGGAGGTATACGTAATGACTGATTAGTGGGATGAGCGTTAGTGTTTTTGTCGGTGGGAGGGGCTTCAGGTGTGGAGCCACATTGGTTCCGATGGGTTTGGAGGTTGACATCATTAACAAATGGTGGGTACATGAGTCTATCATGGGTTGATCAGGAGCGGCATAAGTGATCTGCTGTTGTGGTGGCGCGTTTCCTTGAGGGGGAGCCAACGGCTGAGTGTTCACTATGCCTTGGGTTGGTAAAGGGTTTTGTAGCACCAAGGGTGGATTCTGAGGTGGTAGGGGGTTGGGAGGCGCCTGAGGAGCCGCGTGCCCTTGGCGGTGGACATCATCAGTCCAACGTTGTCGAGCTCCCTCCAAATGTGGGCAAGCATGTTTGTAGTGGCCATAGACCCTGCAAATAGAACAAGGATGGTTTGTTCGCAAATTAGGATTTTTGGCTTGTTTGGGCGGTCGATCAGGGTTCCGGTTGGCAAGTGTCGCGTTATTGTTGTTTGGGGGATTGGGAGGTTGACTGCCTTGGTCTGGAGGGGGGTTGTTCCCATGGTTACAGCCTTTGCCATGGTTTTGTTGGCCCTGTTGGCGCTGGTTATTTTGGTTCTATTGTGGATTTTGTTGGGCATACACTTGCCCTTGGGCAGCAGGTTGGTTCTGGGTTTGTGCAGGTGCGGGAGCAGGCTGCAGTGGATAATAAGTAGTTGGAGGTGGCGTAGGTGCTGAACCTTGTGGGGGTTGCTGATATGTCTGCGGAATGGGTTGTGGTTTTTCCGCAGGGGCTGCCTGTGACGGGTAATAAACAGGTTGGGCTTGAGAGGATACAGGGGCTGGTGCAGCCTGTGGGTGGTAATATGGCTGAGGTGCGATCGGGGGGGCATAAGCGGGGGAGGCATGACCAAAGCAATAAGGTGGACATGAGGGTCCATGAGAATGGTGATGATGTGTCATGGGAGCATATGAATTGGTTGCTCCAGACTGGGATGTAGCCCGTGAAAGGTCGGGGCCATGGCTAGGACATGCTATGGAAAAGGGCTGGTTATGTGAGGCTATACGGCCAATGATGCCATCTGCGGCATGGGATGCCCCCAACGCATCGTGTTGGGAGGAATCGCCACGGGGGGCATCAAGGATGATGGAATATAGGTAACTAGACTGGGCATAAATAAGGTCAAATTGATGGGCTTTGAGGATGGCCTCTTCTTCGGACTGGGGTCGTTCGGATGCCACATCCTTGGAAATGACAGGAAGGAGGGATTTTAGAAACCAATCTAAGGATATACGGTCATCTAACTTGATTTTGCAGAGGCTTCGACGTCGACGCCACTCATGAATGTGGTCAGTGACATGGGTAGCCGTGTTCTGTCTTCAAGACAGTAGGATCTCAACTCCCACGTCATAGCGGACAGGTAACTGAAAGAACTGAAGGAAAGTCGAGGCAAGGGAAGTAAAGGTGGCATGGGTCCCATGAGGCTACTCGATGTACCACTTAGCTGCAGAGCCAGTGAGGGTGCGCTGTAATAGATGGAGGCAGACAAAGTCGTCTACTATGGAGTTGGAGGAACACCATAAATGGAAGGACATAATATGGTTCTCGGGGTCCTCACCTGCCTTTCCCTCAAACTTAGGGATGTCAGAGGGGAGCTTGGTGGGCATGTGAGGCCACACGGGGTCGTGTCTGATGGGATCGTTAGTCAGTCTAGCCAGGTCAGGAAGGTTGAGACTAGCCATGAATGGAAAACTTGTAGAAGGATGTGACATACTAGTGGTTGTGACCATGTTGGGGCCAGTGCCCCCAAGTGGAGGGGTTGGGTTTGGGATGTTGCCCCTAGGTGGAGGAATGAATGTGGTATGGGATGGTCTTGCACCGCCAAGGGTAGTGTGAGTCACGGATAGAGGTGGGATGGGTATGTTAGATACTTGAATGGGTACATTGATTAGAATGGTAGATGTGGGCCCCATCGAGGGCATACCCAAAGCAAGTGTGGTAGCTGGTGTGGTGGTGGATGCTCCACCAATGGTCCCTACAAAGAAAGGGTTGGAAGTCATGCCAGCCATGGGGCTGGTTGGTGCAGTGTAAGTGGGGTTCTCGGACTCTGCCTCAGAATTAGAGGTAAAATAAGGGGCATCTAGATTGGGTGACGGAGTTCTATGCCATTGACTAGTGGAGTCAAGTGACAAAGCTCGAGATCTATGATGAGTGGTATTAAGTGATGAAGATCTACGTCTATGATGGGTGATGTCAAGTGAACAGTGTTGTGGGGGCTCGCCCTAGAGGCACAGAGAATGTCTCGGGGACTCAATGGTGATAGATGATGTCAAGTATATGGGGGTTGTGTTGAGTGAAAAACAACTCAAAAACCCTAATGCAACCGAGTGTGCAGAAGGAGAGCACAAAAAATATGGCACTCAGGCCAACAAGCAACTCAAAACACTTACTGTAATAGCTCTGCTACAATACATGGAGTATCAACAGAAATGGTCAGAATACCAACAAGCAACAGGTTCCTCGAAAATAAAAATAGTGGACTCGCTAAACCAAAGGAGGTAAGGGAGCATGAAAACACCTAGCTAAATAGTATTCTGACTCAACCAGACATATCCTCTCCAAGGTGATGAAATCCAAGTCAGACAATATGGATAGTAGAGCCAAGTGGCTAAAGATATACCCCTACTGGGAAGGACACTGGGTAGTCAATCCTAGAAGAAAGGAAACTAACATACCCCGTTCATGACACGTCCAGAAAAGGTGAATCTGCAGTTTGGTTCTATCGCCGCTGTATCCCTATACGAGTGATACATCGAGAACTATGAAAGGTATCTTTTGGTTACTGAATGGAGTACGGTATTCCACTCAGGCCTCCAGAACCAGTTTGGCTACTTCAACCCTCCTAGGGGAGAGGCCCTCTGATAAACTAGTTGTGACCGTGCCAAAAAGTACTAGGGGATTTTGGTTTTCTAATGGACAACAACTATGTCTCAAGTGTAAGCAACTGAGGGGTGTTATTTGGATGCATATCCCCCCGATCCTACCTAACTACAAGATTCTTTTGTGTTCCCCAAGTGGGGTTAGAATCTTGGTTGTGTTAAGTAGTATTTTAGGGCTCAATTGAATTAGGTGACAGAGTGTGTCCATGTGAGATGAACCCAAGTAAAAGTGCCATGGGGTGGGCAACTTTCTAAATAAAAATAACAACGCAAAAATTAAACTTTGAAATGCAAATTTTTTTTTTTCAATTAAAATGCTGAAATTTAAAAAATGTTGTAAATGGAACAGAAATAATACTGCAGAAAAAAGGGTGTAGAGAAGTAAGGCTGTAGATAGGATAAATGGTTATGCAGGTGCATAAAATATTGCAGCAAAGAGCTGGGTTCAAACAGGGAAAAAGTGCAAAAAACAGACCGTGGGTCTGTGGAAAATCTGCGCGGTTGGACCACGGGAAACAGGTCAACAGTTGCGGGAAGATTGTGGGAATTTGGCTGAAAGACACAGGTAGACCACGGGAAAAAGGCCGAAAGTCGCAGGAGGATAGCAGGAAAATGGCTGGAAGCCACAGGCGGACTGCGGGGAAAAGGCCGAAAGTCGCAGGCGGATAATAGGAAAATGGCTGAAAGCCACAGGCGGACCACGGGAAAAAGGCCGAAAGATGCAGGCGGATAGCAGGAAAATGGTTACGAGCCACAGGAGGCCCGTGGGAAAATGGGTGAATAGCCGTGGTCGGACTGCACGAAACATGCTGAGAGCCGCGGTCAGATCGTAGGTAACAGACTGAAAACCGCCGGTAGATCCCCAGAAACAGTCTGAGAGCCGTGGTCAGATCGTAGGTAACAGTCTGAAGATGTGGTCGGATCGCAACTGCGGGGACTAAAGACGCAGTTTACGACAGCCGAAAGGGACAACCGAAAGGAAAAAATAGAAAAATATTGCAGAAAATTAAAAACGTTTAAAACTATAACCAGAAATTCAAAGGAACACTAGGGGAGTCGCCAAAACTGTAGCTAGGGTTTTCACCCTAGCTTGTGCAAATGAGCACCTACTAAGGAGAAGGGCCTCCTTAGTAGCAGTTCAATAAACAGTAAATAAAAGCAGTAAAATGATATGAAATTTAACCTAGCATGAGCATTAACATAAATAACAAAACATGAAAATATGGCAAAGATTTCTCTTTTTGTATTAAAAATTACCTCAAATGGCCAAAACTGTAGCTAGGGTTTTCACCCTAGCTTGTGCAAATGAGCACCTACTAAGGAGAAGGTCCTCCTTAGTAGCAGTTCAGAAAATAGTAAATAAAAGACAGTAAATAAAACAGTAAACTACTCTAGGCATGTGCATAAAAAGAAATGACAAGATAATAAAAATTGATTTTTGTATTGAATATACCTCAGATGTAGAGGTTGATGAAGCCTTTGCAGCAGTCCAAGAGGGTTGCTTCCAAGCTCCAGTGTTGTTCCTTTCTCCTTCTCCAAAGGGTTTTGGAAATGGGCCAAAGGGGCACTCAAATGTGAGAATAGCTCAAAAGGGAGAGCTAGGGTTTCAGGAGTGATTTTGGCAGAGTAAGGATATTGATGACTGTGGATGAAAAATGGGGAGCTTCCATCACCTATTTATAGGCTTTTAGTGGTGGAGTGCTGACCCATGGTTTTGGGCACCATATGGTTTAGGTCAGCTGTATAGGGTTTTTGCTTCCTTTTTTTCCTCTTTTTCCTCCTTTTTGTATTTTTTATTCCCTTTTTAGAGGGTTTTTGCTATTTTTGGAGGAATTTAACTTTTTTTGGGAACAAAAGGGGGTTTTTTTGCCTTTTGGAGGCTTTTTTAATGGTTTTTTGGCCTTTTGGAGGCTTTTTAATGGCTTTTTAAGGTTTTGGAGGAAAATATGGTAGGAAATATGGACAAATGAGTCATGCAATGAGGGAGATGAGGCAGTGAGCACTTTTTGGGTGTTAACAAATGGTGTAGTTGAAGAGGAAGTGTATGTTGAGAAGCCACTCAGTTTTGAAACACATGACAGGGGGTCATATGTGTGCAGATTGAAGAAAGCCTTATATGGCTTGAAGCAAGCTCCTAGAACTTGGAATGGTAGGATGGACAGTTTTCTATCTAGTTTGGGCTTTACCAAGAGTAAAGCGGATTCCAACCTTTACTACAAGGTTGAGGAAGGAAATCCTATGATACTACTCCTATATGTGGATGACCTATTTGTAACAGGAGATGATGGATTGATTGCCGATACAAAGAGGAAGCTTGCTGCTGAGTTCGATATGAAGGACTTGAGGATGATGCACTATTTTCTAGGTTTGGAGGTGTGGCAGAGTGCATATGGGATCTTCCTTGGACAAGGGAAGTATGCAGTAGATATCCTGAAGAGGTTCGGGATGATGGACTGTAAGGCCATGGCCACACCTATGGCATCGATCCCGAAGCTTCTGTGTGACGCTTCATCTGAGCCGGTTGATGTCTCTATGTATCATCAGATGATTGGGTCCTTGATGTACCTAACGAATATGAGACCAGATATTTGCTTTGCGGTGAACACATTGAGCCAGTTCCTGACGGATCCAAGGAGTGTTCGACTGGTTGTTAGAAAGCATATTCTGAGGTACCTGAAGGGTACAGTTGATTATGGGCTCAAGTATGATGCAAATCAAAATTTTAACCTACAGGGTTATGTTGATTCAGATTGGGCAGGTAGTGCTGCAGATAGGAAGAGCACATCTGGGTGCTGCTTCAGTATGGGATTAGGTGTGATCTCATGGTTTAGCAGGAAGCAGTCCTGCGTAGCACTGAGTACAGCCGAGGCAGAGTATGTTGTAGCCTGTTTGGATAGTTGTGAGGCAGTATGGCTTCGAAAGCTATTGTCTAATTTATTTGATCTCCCATTGAATGCTACTGGTATCTTCTGTGATAAACAGAGTTGTGTGAAGCTGTCTGAGAACCCAATGTTCCACGACAGATCGAAACACATTGAGATCAAATATCACTATATCAGGGATATGGTGCAGATAGGAGCAGTAAAGCTCCTATAGGTTGCGACGGATGAGCAGATTGCAGATGTGCTGACAAAGCCACTAGCCAGAGTGAAGTTCAAGTACTTTAGAGAGAGGCTTGGTGTTCTTCAGATCGACGACACTTCAAGGAAGAAGTGATGGAGACATTTTTTGAAGCCATTCCAAGCATGTTGGAAGGAGGATCCTTCACATGGCTGTGGATGTAAGCGCTGGATGATGAGCATCAGGACGATGCTCCAGTTACTGCTCTATATATGCATCAGGACGATGTTGGATATGATCAGTTGGATCATCTATATGTATATGTATGTATGCATCATGTTGGATGCTGGATATGATCAGTTGGATCATTTATATGTATATGTATGTACGCATAATGTTGGATGCTGGATATGATTAGTTGGATCATTTATACGTATATGTATGTACGCATCATGTTGGATGCTGGATATGATCAGTTGGATCATTTATATGTATTTGTATATGCATCATGTTGGATGCTTGGACCATGTATCTGCATATGTATCAGGTGGATACAGTGTATGATCAGGTAGATCATGTATGTTGATATATATCAGGTGGATACGTTGTGTGGATCATGTATCTATGTATGTATCAGGTGGATACATTGTATGATCAGGTGAATCATGTATGGTGATATGTATCAGGTAGATACTTGGTATGCATCAGGTGGATGCATTGTATGATCATGATGACGAGCTTCAGGATGTTGCTCCAAATGATATGTATCAATACAGTACAGTGATGATGATCAGTATGATCATGAGCATCAGGATGATGCTTCATGCGATGATGATCAGTTAGATCATGAGTATCAGTTTGATACTTGGAGGTCAGAGATGATATGTGGCAGGTTGTGCAAATAGCATGTAATCAGTCCTCAAAAATCTGATAGGTTGAGATATGTGCTCATAATCAGTACTGGGATGAGGTGTTGCTATGTAGTATGTAATCAGTCCTCAAAAATACAATAGGTTGACCTGTGTGCTCGTAATCAGTCCTGGGATGAGGTATTACTACGGAGACATGTAATCAGTCCTGCAGATCCGATAGGTTGAGCTGTGTGCTCGTAATAAGTCCTGGGATTCTCTTTATAGATCTTATCAGTCATGCTGCGGCACATAATGTTCCTGGGATGTTCTTTAAAGGTATTGTCTATTGACATGTAATCAGTCCTAGAGATCCGAGAGGTTGACCTGTGTGCTCGTAATAAGTCCTGGGATTCTCTTTAGAGATCTTTCCGGTCGTGCTGCGGAACATAAATGTTCCTGGGATGCTCTTTAAAGGTATTGTGAAAGGGATGCATGTAATTAGTCCTGGTAGATCTTGCAGGTCGTGCTTAGGCACATAAATGTTCCTGGGATGCTCTTGTCAGGTATTGCATCAGCACATAAAATTAGTCCTGAGAGACCACCTCTATCAGACCGTTCGCACAAATGATGAAGACCTACAGGTAGTGGGCCTACATCCAGTAGTAAAAAGGACTGGCTCTGTAGAACTTCCTATGACGAGTAGATTTAGAGATTGGTTGAGATAGAAGCAGTAGTGACGATGACGATGATTCGAGGACAATGCATCGATGATGACGATCCAGAGAAGAAGACTTGTGCTAGTAGATCTGTGTCAAGAAATACCTTCCTAGTTAAGAGGGAGCGTTGATGTATATGTAACTTCGGAATGTATTTCACTTATATATTTATTGTACTCCTATAGAGATGTATTATTCCTCTATATGGAAGTGTTGTCATTTGTATTGACAAGTGTCGTAAGTGTGTTAACTTGCCGATGGGTTATTAGACCACCTTGTAAGGGGTCGGCCCGATATAATATAATATGAAGTTATTGTACCTAGCTAGACAAGTCGACCCCATAAGGTTATTGGGTAAACAGGACAAGTATAAACAGAGATTGGGAGATCTCTATTTCGATCACTTCAGAAATCACACTTCATTCACTCAGAAAGTGGCACACATGTGAGGAGGAGGATTAGCTACTAAGAAGAGTCTATCTCTTGTACTTTGGTTGTGCTATTGCTCAATCTATCTCTGAGGAAGTTGTGGGGTTTTTCACCTTAGGGTTTTCCCCATGGAAACTCTATGTGTCTATTGTCTCTCATGCTTTTGCTTCTTGTGATGATTGACATGCTTGTTATGATTGATATACATTGATATACTGTATATGTTATTCTCTCAGTAAAGATCCTAGAGTATTGTGAATTAATGCTAACAAATAAACAAACTATCACTTGGTTCATGCTGATGGTGAAGGCTTAAAATTAACCCTAACTCAACAAATATTAACCTCACTTGAGGACCAAAAAGAATTTGGTAGTTATGTTAGGAAATTAGGGATAGGGATCCAAATAATTCCCCTTTGTCATTTATATCTGATACATAACAGTTATCTCTTTAGAGTACCAAAATACTCTTGTAATTATTGGCATGGTTGAGACCGAATTGTCGGGGGTCCTCTCCATTAGGAGGGAAAGCGGAAAGACTGGTTCCAGAGATCTAGGTGGAATGCCTCTCTCCACTTTGTACTAAAGGCCACCTACTCATTGTCTACGGACATAAGCTGTGGGTAACCTTCTCGGACATGCCTTGAACGAGGTAGCCTAGTTATCCTTCTTTTAGGGCTCTTTTACTCGAGATCCCCCTCAGTAGGGGGATATCCCTTGACCATATTGTTCTTCCATTTCATATTGTTTGACTATGGATTTCATCACCCTATAGGGGATATGATTTGCAAGGGATTCCATCTTTTTAGATAGGTAACTACTTTCTCATTTAACTAATATATTAGCAGGTCATTTTCTCTTTTTTAGGAGTCCTGCTTGTTGGCTTGTTTTCCATTTTATTGAGCTCACCTCGCATTAGGTTTTTTGAGTTTCTTTTTGTTGGAATATTCTCACCATAATTTTTTATATTTGCATGCATGCATGCATCCAGTCATCAATATGGTAGTCTCCCTAGCACCTGGAGCCTATGTTCACCCCCCTAGAGCCTGTTTTTAGCCCTTAATAGCCTTCCTACCTACCTAGTGCGCCTTGTTTTCCTCACCTCGATGACATATACGCCCTACTACACTACTTGGAATAGTAACAGTCAGTTGCAACATTTATTGACCACTTTATTCATTTATTGTTCAGTTTAACTTCCTGTAGCTTCCTGTTGTCTGTATCGGAGTGCCACTTGACCTACTGACAGCCTCATCGAGCTCATGCACCCTCCTTGGAGTCTCCATCCCTTGATTTGTGCTCACATGACTCAGTTAGACTCATTTGACTGACTTTTGACTATTTGTGACTACTACCACTGATTGGATGATGTCTCCAATGCTATCCAAGCCACACATTGAGGATAATTCAAATGACCTTAGGAGGAATTCAAATCCATTTTGATTGTATTCATTTATTATTCACTTTTCGCAATGCCAGCTTACAGTTGATGTTTGATACAATAGTTTTTGTCATTTTTTGTGTTAATGAGTGATTATTGATTAAGCAATTATTCTTCTCTTCTCTGTTATTCTTGAGTGAGTTTTAGTGAGGTTTTCTCCAGCTATGTGATCTCTTGTGTAAATTATCACATGGTATCAGAGCTAGAGTCAGCTATTCTAATTGCAGCAGAAGTAGTTGTAGCACTTCTTTGAGCAACGATCTTTCATTGAGCACCAGAAGCCTCTAGATTTCCACAGCAATTCCTGGTGCAATTGTATTGAATTCACTAGAGAAATCCAGTGAGGTCTAGCCAGGTGTGAAGGATCCACTCACATGTGCTCATTGTCCCAAGGCAGTGTTCAATTCGAATTTGTAGCAAATCTCTATCAACAATTTCATTTGTTTTGCAGGTTATTCCATCTTCAACAGATTCGAATTCAATAGCTACTATGGATCTCCATTGTTTTGCAGGTTATTCGAATTTCTTTGCAGTTGCAGTAGTTTTCTGCAGTTGTAGCAGTTTTGAAGTTTTATGCAGTTGCATCAATTTCCTGTAGTTGCAGTAGTTTTCTGCAGTAGCAAGATTTTCCTGCATTTACAACAGGAGATTCGAATTCTACAACATGTTCCATTGATTTGCAATCAATTCCTTCTCTCTCTTCATACAACTATGAAGAATGGAAACCAAAGATGACAGCATACCTGAAGAGATATGGTATTTTCGATATGTGTATTGGTGTTAAGATAGATTTTGCTTCCTATGAAGAGGAAGAATATTGGCAAGATAATTATGACAGAGCCTCAGCAGCAATATCTACTACTATGCTTTCCAATATGGAGTACCTCATTAATACTATTGAACATCCAAGTGATAACTGAACAAGATTGGACAGATTATTTGGAAAGCAGAAGGAAGAGGATGATGTTATCCATTTGGAGATCAAGCCCAGTAATACTTCCTTCAGTGCTCTCTCTACTCATGATTCGGCCTCAATCATCTCCCATGATGAAGTTGAAATCCAAGACATGATATCAGGATCTACTATTGCAAAATGGTCCATCATGACTAATGAAGTTGATCCATTTTCTAATTCAAATTATGAGCAAGATATGCCAGCTACTACTCTAGAAGTTGAAGAGACTTTTGAAATATCTACTTCCAATGAGCTTGTTGATGTGCAATATGATGATCTACTAAGTATTTTGGAGGTAAAATAACATTTTGGAGGTGATGCATTCACTCTCCCTCATCAAGTGCTTCCTATAAACCCCTATTTGGTCATTGGAACATGTTTTCAGAGTTTTATCGAAGATGGAAGACAACATCATTCGCTTGGTTTCAAGTCTCATGCATATCCTTGTGATTTTGGTTTGATCTCACCCGTGATGGTTCAAAGGAGATCATAAGAACCCATCTATCAATTCTTGGATCTGATTTGAATTCCAAGCCTCCACCATCATGTATTAGTTCATTCGGTTATGATCTCACCTATGTCGGTTCAAAGGAGATATCAAAGAACTACATACACATTCATGGAGTTGATTCTACCTCAGTTGGTTCAAATCACATGCTCCATAATGATATTCATATTTTTGGATTTGTTCCCACCATGTTTGGTCAAAAGAGCAAGTTCATGTAGCCTCCATATTCGCTTGCATCCATTGTGGAAAACTCAAGCACATATTTTTGTAGCATGATCCACTTATTTCGAAGAGGAAGATAACTCTTTTTGAGAGAATGCTAGATCCAGATCCATAAGAACCTGAAGATCTAGAACCTATTAGTGAATATGAGCGAATGGAATACCAAGATCCAGATGTACAGCTTGTAGATCCTCCTCTTCCTAGATGGGAAGCCACTACTCTTAGATCTATTGGAGATCTTGTGGGAGATCCACTTGATCCGAGGAGAACCAGATCTTATTTTAAGAATGGAAGGTTTCATCCTTCTCACATTACTGATCCATTTCTTGTCGATAGACCTTTCTTCGGTGGAGAAGTGCACTTACCATTTGGGGTGAGTGATGTACATGATTGATTATCCTACCATAGTCTATCTTGAGGAGAGGCTTTCTTCCCACTGGTTTTTCCCTCTTTCCTCAATTTATTTATTTAGATTGTTGTATGGGGTGACCTTTGGTCTCAGTTACCAAGGCCCTACTAGTTTTTAGTTACTTCCTCATAGTTTGGCTTGTGGGGGGGTGTTGGAATATTCTCACAATAATTTTTTATAATTGCATGCATGCATGCATTATGCATGCATCCAGTCATCATGCATGCATCTCCACACATCCATTCATCAGTATGGTAGTCTCCGCAGCACCTAGAGCCTATGTTCAACCCCCTAGAAACTTTTTTTATCGCTCAGGAGCCCTCCTACCTACCTAGTGTGCCTTTTTTTCCTCACCTGGATGAAATATGTGCCCTACTACACTACTTGGATCACTAATAGTCAGCTGCAACATTTATTGACCAGTTTATTCATTTATTGCTTAGTTTAACTGCCTGTAGCTTCTAGTTGTTTGTATCGGAGTGCCACTTGACCTACTAATAGCCTCATCAGCCTCATTGTTGACACAGTTATGTCGATAGGGGTTCACTTTGCACTGCTTTCAACAAACACCAACCAAACACCCTTAAGCACTGACCCAGAAATGTTTTACCCTTTCTAGCAACACCTGCGAAGCGAGTGAAGTCTCACTCAAGATGATTGAGGGGGCTGCAGGAAACAGGTTTTCGTAGTGGGGGAAGGACATACATCTATTCTTACTCTATCACTACAGAAACTAGAGATTTATCTTCTCATTTTGCTTACCAATTCAAACATACATTCATCATATCATATTCAATACATAATCGACATTCGCATTAGCATGGTAAAATTGGCGATCACGTCAATAGAAATTATAGACCACATAACTTAAACATAAAACATTATTTAGGTTGCATTCATCATTCAACAAAAATAAAGATACAAAAGAGACATATCTGAACATCCTCATGCATTAAATCATCAAAAACCTGCAGTACAAACTTTGCAGGGACAATTCAAAACACTTATCGCGGATCCATACAAAACTTGCTGAAGGCAGAGAAAAAAATTACACAATTCATCCGCTCGTCTATTGATCAACCTATCATTTCATGCTAAGCTCTAATAATCTAATTCCCTTAGGCTTACAATCCTCTTCCTATTTATAGCTAACTAAGGTGATTACAAAGAGGTCCAAATGACCATTTCTAGCTAACTAAACTAATCTTGCACTTTCGTCATGTTGGGCATGGCCCAAGTCGACCAATTTTTGGTAAGACATTTTTTCGTGGAGCAATGCTCCAGCGTAGCAGTTATTTTTGGCAGCAAAGTATAGGAGAAGCGAGGTCCAGTAACGTCCTATTTTGGGTAAGTGATTCCACAAAATCCTTGGAGCAGGATGAAGAGCGGCACGAAATTGGAAGAAAGTGACCTGTTGCTTTAGTACATACAAAGTACTAAGATAGCCAGAGCAGTGAAAATCGTTAAAATAAAAGCAGTCGACCAATGGAGACAGAATAGGAAGAATGACGGAAAGGGATGCACTAGTACGCAGTCAGAGCTACGTCGTCAAAGCTGCGGTTGTCAGAAGAGGCGCCAGATTAAGAAGCGGTGCAGAAAGGCAGTCGAAGTAAAGTGATGTAGATGTCGACTACTACAGGCCGGGTTAGCGGGGTAACCACACAATTTTTGGGGGATTTTTGGGTACCATAGGATTTTGGCCCACAATGATTGTAAAGACATGACCCTCGTGCATGATTTATAAAAGGGGATTTTTGTAAGGGAAGGGTTGATCTCTCATGGTCTTTTTGGGGTTTCAATGAAAGACTAAGTATTGTAAAGAGCAAGAAGAGAGGAAAAGGCTCTGCAGCTGTGTGCACAGAGACCTATTGTAGAGAGAAGAGTCTGTAGCTAAGTGTGTAGACTGGAACTAATGAACCCTTCCCATTAATATAAACAATAGTTCCAATGGACGTAGCTCCCATCCGAGGGGTGAACCATGTAAATACTTGTGTTGTGTGATTGAATATGTCATATTGATTATGTTTATGTTCATGTTTGTGCATGTTCTCTCTTTATATGTATTTTCACATGTATGAAGGATGAGAATAATATGTTAAGTGTTGAACGTATATAACTGAATGTGCAAGTAATTATGAGTAAGTTAAATGCATAAGGAATAGGAATAAACACTAAGTCAGCAAAGTCTGTAAAGTGTGTGATTTTTGAGAAGCGTAGTCTAGAGTTGCACTGTCATATTGTATTGCGGTAGTTGCGAAGTGCGCAGTCCCAGTGTGCGCTATGGCATAAGAAATAAATGCGAAGTAGGTGTGAAGTAGCGCCGCTCACTAGTTTATTATATGCGCATCACCTTGTTAATTTTTCGATAATTTCATTCCATTATCATTAGGATCTCTAAGAGAATAACATGTACAGCGTATCTCTACAACATATCAATCATAGACCAAAAGCAATCACACAAGAGACACAGAGTTTCACAAGGGAAAACCAAGAAGGTGAAAAACCCCGCAACTTCCTCAGAGATAGAATAAACCCAAGTAAAATATCACAAGGATCAAACCCAAAGATAGGTCTCTAGCAAATGCTCCTCCTCCTCCACAAGTGCGCCACTTTCTCTCTTAGCTATGCGAGATTGAGTAGTGAGTGAATGATATAAATGAGAGACACAAACTCTCTATTTATACACTGACTTGACCTACCAATAATCCACTGGGGCCGACTTGCTAATCAAGCCTAATAACCCAACCACATGTGCTGACCAGGGTCGACCCCACACTGGTGGTATAATAACCCATCAATACAAATGACGACACTTGTCAATGCACATGATGACACTTACTCATACAAATGACGACACTTCCAATCAATGGAATAATACATCTCTGTGGGATATACAATAAAGTACAAATGTAAGACATAGAAGAATATCTTCCGAAGTTACAAATACATCAACACTCCCTCTTAATTAGGAAGGTATTCTTTCATCACAGGTCATCAATACATATTGGCACAAGTATTCAATTCTGGAGCTGGATCATCATCACTGGATCCGAGAGCATCATCATCATCACTGCTGCTATACTTGACATATCGATCACTAGGCTATCTTTGAATTCTTCTCATCATAGGAAGTTCTACAGAGCCATCCCTTTTTCATGCTCGATGTAGGCCCACCATGTTTAGGTCTTCATAATCACTAGCCATACTGTGGATCCCAGGACTTATTACATGTGCCAACAAAACCAAGCTCAGACTATAGGATCTTTTACATGTTGACTATCACAAAACCTTTAAAGAGTGTCTTGCATCCTGCAAGTACTCTAAAGAGCATCCCAGGACTGATTATGAGGTTACTGCTCAACCTCTCGGATCTCTAGGGCTGATTATATGTGACCTCACACACCACAAAACCTTTAAAGAGTGTCTTGCATCCTACAAGTACTCTAAAGAGCATCCCAAGACTGATTACGAGCTTATTGGTCAACCTCTCGGATCTCTAGTGATGATTACATGTGGTTACACAAAACCTTTAAAGAGTGTCTTGCATCCTGCAATTACTCTAAAGAGAATCCCAGGACTGATTACAAGCTTACTTCTCAACCTCTCATATCTCTAGGGATGATTACATGCCTCTACCAGCAAAACCTAGAAAGAGCATCCTAGGACTTATTTATGAGCTTACTGCTCAACCTGTTCGGATCTCTATATCCCAGGCTATTACGAGCACACCGCTCTACCTATCCAGGTCTTGAGGATCTTTTCTATTCTACCTGCACAACCTATCCATGGCCATGAAGTATCAACCTGATACTCATCGTACATCATCCTGATGTAAATGATCATCCTGATCATCATCATAGCATCATCCTGATGCATATCATTTAGACCATCGTCCTGATACTCATCACACATGATCATCCTGATCATCGTCCTGATGCATATCATCCATAGCATCGTCCTGATACTCATCACACATGATCATCCTGATCATCGTCCTGATGCCTATAATCCATAGCATCGTCCTGATACTCATCACACATGATCATCCTGATCATCATCACTGCATCGTCCTGATGCATATCTGGAGAAACATCCTGAAGCTCGTCATCCGTGATCATCCTGATCATACAATGGATCCACCTAATGCATACCAAGTATCTACCTAGTACATACATAAATACATGATCCACCTGATCATATCAAGCATCCAATTGATGCATATACAAATACGTGATCCAACTAATCATACAAAGCCTCCACCTGATGCATATACAAAGCAGTAACTGGAGCATCGTCTTGATGCTCATCACACAATGCTTACATGCACAGCCATGGGAAGGATCCTCCTCTCACCATGCTTGGAATGGATCCTCCAAATGTGTCCCATCACTTCTTCCTTGAGGTGTCATCAATCTGAAGAACACCAAGCCTCTCTCTGAAGTATTCAAACTTCACTCTAGCTAGTGGTTTTGTCAACACATCTGCAACTTGCTCATCTGTTGAAATATACAGAAGCTTCACTTCTCCTCTCTGCACCATATCCTTGATATAGTGATATTTGATCTCAATGTGTTTCGACCTGTCATGGAACACCAGGTTCTCAAACAGCTTCACACAACTCTGGTTGTCACAAAAGATACCAGTAGCATCCAACGAGAGATCAAATAACTCAGACAGTAGTTTCCTCATCCATACTACCTCACAACTAGCTGAACAAGCTGCAACATACTCTGCTTCGGCTGTACTTAGTGCTACATAGGACTACTTCCTGCTAAACCAAGAGATCACACCTGATCCCATATTGAAGCAGCACCTAGAAGTGCTCTTCTTATTTGCAGCACTGCCTACCCAATCTGAATCAACATAACCCTATAGGTTAAACTTTTGATTCGCATCATACTTGAGCCCATAATCATCTGTACACTTCAGGTACCTCAGAATATGCTTTACAACAACCACGTGAACACCTCTCGGATCCATCAGGAATTGGTTGAATGTGTTCACCGCAAAGCAAATATTTGGTCTCGTATTCATCAGGTAAATCAAGGACCCAATCATATGACGATACATTGTGACATCAACCGGCTCGGATGAAGCATCACATAGAAGCTTCAGGTTTGATGCCATAGGTGTGGCCATGGCCTTGCAGTCCATCATCATGTACCTCTTCAGGATCTCTACTGCATACTTCCCTTGTCCAAGGAAGATCCCATTTGCACTTTGCCACACCTCCATGCCTAGAAAATAGTGCATCATCCCCAAGTCCTTCATCTCGAACTCGGCAACAAGCTTCCTCTTGGTATTGGAATTCAATCCATCCTCACCTATAACAAACAGGTCATCCACATACAACATTAGTATCACAGAATTTCCTTCCTCAACCTTGTAGTAAAGCTTTGAATCTGCTTTACTCTTGGTAAAGCCGAAACTGGATAGAAAGCTATCCATCATACCATACCAAGTCCTAGGAGCTTGCTTCAAGCCATACAAGGCTTTCTTCAACCTGCACACATATGACTCCCTGTCATGTGTTTCAAAACCAAGTGGTTGTTCCACATACACTTCCTCTTCGACTACACCATTCAGGAAAGTTGTATTGACATCCATCTAGTGTATCCTCCATTTCATTACTACATCCAGAGCAAGTATTGTTTCGATGGAAGTGTATCTAGATACAAGAGCAAAATTTTCTTCATAGTCTATCCCCTCTTTATGGGAGAATCCACGAGCTACAAATCTTGCCTTGTATTTCTCTATGCTACCATCTACAACATGCTTGATCTTATAGATCCACTTGGAAGTCACAATAGACTTCCCCTCAGGTCTTGGGACAACATCCCAAACATCATTCTTCATGATCGATTGATACTCCTCGACCATGGAATCCTTCCATTCTTTCTTTTCTACTGTCTCTTCATAACTGGAAGGTTCTTTGTTCATAATATCAAAGAGTAAGGAAACATAACTTGTATGTGATCTAGTGCTCTTCCTTTCTCTGTGTTCCTCTTCTGGAATACCATACCTTTTTGCATTTTGGATGAGATCTCTAGCCCATGCAGGTGTCCTCTTGTGAGAGTTCTTCTCACAAGGTGGATCTACAGGTTCTTGTGGATCTTCAATTTCATGAACTGCTTCTGGAGTTGCTTCATTCATGGTGGTGTCTTGGAATCTGGTTACCTTTGGTTCTTCATGATTGTTACAACGTAATCTTCCACCCTGTGAGCATCAACATTCTTTGGCCTGCAGGATCCATTTCACTGACTCAGATCCACTTTATATCCTTTAGATACTATTTTTCCCTATTTTTATTCCTACCCGCTTGTTGCATCACTATAGCCCACGGATGGCATGTAAAATGGTAAAAATAACTAGTTAATTACTTTTTACTCCCACAAAGTGGTTATTGGGTGACCTTTGACCCTCCATCTTCCCAAGTAACGTCTTGATGTTTCCTTTCACCTACCTTTGGGAGGACTATATATTGAGCACATATGGCTTATGGATGGGAGGAGAAAGAAGAGCAAGAGAAATCTAGTGGATTTGAGTCAGTGAAATGGATCCTGCAGGCCAAAGAATGCTGATGCTCACAGGGTGGAAGATTACATTGTAACAATGACCTTCAACAGGTGTCTTCCTTGATTTGATGTAAGCTAAGTCTTCATCAAATGTTACATACCTACTGACATCAATCTTCTTGAACCCTAGAAAGTATATTCTGTAGGCCTTCGAGCTTTCACTGTAACCCACAAAGATGCCCTTCTTTCCTAAAGGATCTAGCTTTGTCCTCTTTTCCTTTGGAATGTGTGTGCATACTGGACAACCAAATATTATGAGATGGCTAACTTCAGGTTTATTACCCGAGAAGGCTTCTTCTGGTGTCTTGTTGTCAAGTATCTTGTGAGTTGTTCTGTTCTGCACATACACAGCTGTCCTAGCTGCTTCTGCCCATAGATGCATAAGAAGATCTTGGTCATGAAGCATTGCTCGTGCTGCTTCCATGATAGTTCTATTCTTTCTTTCTGCAACTCCATTTTCTTGTGGATTGTAGGGAGCAGTCAACTCCCTCTTAATCCCTGAATCACTGCATAACTTCTTGAAATCACCTGAAGTGAATTCTCCACCATTGTCGGATCTGAAAGTCTTAATCTTCTTATCTGTTTGATTTTCTATCAAGGATTTGAATTCCTTGAACTTATCAAACACTTCATATTTATTCTTCAAGAAATTAACCCAAGTCTTCCTAGAGAAGTCATCAATGAAAGAAAGATAGTATACATACCCACTCAAAGAACTGGAAGACATTGGTCCACATACATTGGAGTGTATAATCTCCAAAATTCCTTTTGCTTTGCTTTCACTGCTTGGAAATGCTTTCTTTGTGTTCTTTTCCTTTGCACATCCTTTGCAAACACCTTCATGCTTTGATTGGATTTCAGGAAGACCCTCTACAACTTTGCTTGCAATTGGTAGTGATCTATAGTGCACATGTGCAAGTCTTCTGTGCCAGAGTTCACTTGGCTCCATGGATTCATGTACCATGGCATGTTCAAGTTGTCCCTTCAATTTGTACAATCCTCCTTCTTGCTCTACAATCACCACTGCATCATCTATTATCTTACCTTTAGGCCACATGAGTACTTGGCCATATACAAATGCAACTCTCATTCCCTTTGCATCGAAAGATGATCTGGATAGGATATTTTTCTTAAGCCCAGATACATATAGAACATCTTTCATTTGTAGAGACTTCCCAGAGTCTAGCATGTAGGAGGCTTCACCACTTCCTTTGATGGGATATTGATAGTCATCCCCAAGTTTAACCTTATGAGGTGACTCATGTTCAGAAAGATCTACAAAATATTTTTTAAACCCAGGCATGTGTTTAGAAGCCCCACTATCAATAGGCCAATCATTACATCCATGAGAGATAGTACCTGTGATAGCAGAGATTAGAACATATTCATCTTCACTTGATGAGTCATCACTTTCTTCTCTAGCCTTCTTCTTGGGTGCTTCATCATCCTCAACAGCATGAGAATGCTATCTCTTTTTGCTTCCCTTCTTATTTTTGTAGTGATTCTTCCTTTTGTTCTTGGGGAAATCTGAGGCAAAGTGTCCCAACTCATCACAAGTGAAGCATTGAACTTGAGAGTGATATTTCTTCTTATGAAAGTGAGAATGCTTCTTGTTGTGAGATTTCTCCCTCTTAAACTTGCTTCCTTTAGTGTGTGCTGTGAGGGCTCAATCTTCACTTCGCATCTTTTCTTCTCGGACCACAAGCCTAGCTTCTTCTTGTGAAAATTCTTCCTAGAGTCTACTGAAGGAGACCAATTTTCTTCTTGCAAAAATTTCTTGGATGAAGGAGTCCCATGACCTAGTTAGGCCATTCAAAGTGGTCATCACAATTTCACCATTCTCCACTACTTCATCCACAACTTCAAGTTGTTCCTTGATTTGAGAGACCTTAGAAAAATAGTATTGAATGGTCTCTCCATTTTGAGGCTTTACCCCTTTCAATTGGTTCCGCGGAGTCATCTTCCGATTTATGTTCTTTCCTTCAAACAACTTGGCCAAAGAGTCAAACATATCCTTAGGTGTATTTAGGTGTCTTTAGGGAAGACACATGGGGTATGAGGTGGTCCTTTATAGAATTAGCAATGATTCTCTTAGCTTTCACCAATTCCTTCTTGTGTAAGGCCTTAGCCTCATCTCCCTCTGGGACTGGAACCTCTTCTTTTATGTAGGTGTCCAAATCATTCTCTTCTAGGATTAACCCAATCCTATACTTCCATGCTCGGAAGTTATCAGCTCCATCAAGCTTATCCTCAAGCTTGGTGTGGTCAGACATCTTAAAGAGTACTTCAAATGGAAATAGAAATTTTTAGGTCTTCCCACTTGATTTGCTGAAAACTGGATCTAGAGCTGGATTAGGGTTTGTTAGAGAAACCCTAAAAAATCAAAATGCGAATTTCCAAATTCTGAAAGGATAGAAAGATGCGCCTTGATGAGCTGATCATCCTGGTATACTCAGAAATTGAAAACTGCAAAGTTTCACCCTTCAGAAATGCTTTTCAATCTCCCTGATTCACTAAGGAGGACCTTGGATTAGGGTTTGAGTTTCCCACAGCTTCACCCAACCAAAAAGTTTGATTCAAAGCTCTAAACTTTGATTTTTTTAGGAGCTTCCAGTTATGTCTTCAGATTTTAGAAATTCCTATTTTTGTGGAAACCCTAATTTTTAGGGCCAAAACTGAAAAAGCTCAGAATTGAATTATGTCTCGACAGAAAGATGCGCCCTTCCAAGGAGAGTCAATCTAGCCTTCTGCCTTTGATGATCTGTGGAGAGAAACCCAAAAATTAAGAAGCCCTAGCTTCTGCAGCTGCACAGTTCCTTCTTCTTAGGTTAGCTTTGATACCATGTTAATTTTTCGATAATTTCATTCCATTATGATTAGGATATCTAAGGGAATAACATGTACAACATACCTCTATAGCATATCAATCAAAGACACAAAATCAATCACACAAGAGACATAGAGTTTCACGAGGGAAAACCAAGAAGGTGAAAAACCCCGCAACTTCCTCAGAGATAGAATAAACCCAAGTACAAGATCACAAGGATCAAACCCAAAGAGATGTCTCTAGCAGATGTTCCTCCTCGTCCACAAGTGTGCCACTTTCTCTCTTAGCTATGCGAGCTTGAGTAGTGAGTGAATGATATAAAGGAGAGACAAAACCTCTCTATTTATATACTTACTTGACCTGCCAATAATCCACTCGGGCCGACTTTCTAATCAAGCCTAATAACCCAACCACATGTTCTAACCAAGGTCGACCCCACACTCGTGGTGTAATAACTCATCAATACCAATGACAACACTTTTCGATGCACATGATGACACTTACAAATACAAATGACGACACTTCCAATCAGAGGAATAATACATCTTTGTGGGATATACAATAAAGTACAAATGTAATACATAGAATAATATCTTTCGAAGTTACAAATACATCAACACACCTAGCTATAGAAATGTGCTTATGCATCGCCCCCATAGCTTCGCCTCGGGTGAGACCTCAATCTGTTCGCAGGCTGTTGCCGAAAGGGCCAGTGAAGAAGGGTTTGTTGGAACACAATTGCGCTGAACCTGGGTCAATACAAGAAATCTAAAGAATAAGGTAGTCTCCCAACAAATGGTTCTGTTGTCGCACTTGAATTGGTGATGTGCTCTGATAACTGGAATCCCGAGCGAACACAGATACAAAACTGGGTAACTAAGGCAAAGGAAGATTTTGCGAAGAAGGAAAACAGACATCTGTGCTTATCTAGGGAAGAGTGGTTATAGAGATATCTTTTCTATGACATACACAAATTTTTCTTCGCATCCTTCAGAAACGAGCTACACGAGTGGATATCAAGGCTCGTGGAGTGGAAAAATTGATTTAAAAGTGGAGAACCTACAGTGTGGACTCAAGAACTAATCCAGAGACGTAAAGCAGTGGATAGTCCAATCTTGAGAGCAGTAGACTTCTGGATTGATAGCGTACTAGAAGGCTATGTTACATAATTTGTTGTGGACACTCTGAAGTCTTATAGCACTGTAGAAGCATATTTATTCAAAGGATTCAAAGGTAAGTACCTAAAAAATCTCAGTTTATGTATTAAAATGTTGTTAGCAGAGAAAAGTGTCTTAAGAATGCAATAAGATTCCTAGGATTTAAATCTGTAATGTTCAGTAACATAGATAGTGACACTGAGGAATACATCTATACATTACGAAGTGGTAAAAGATACAAGTTTAGCACCAAGAAGAGGTCCAATGAACCTGAACCTCGCATCTCTCTAGAAACTAAGTTAGGAAGTAATAGAGGCTCATATCAGGTTGAGGGTGATAGTGAAACAGAGCCTAGGGTAACTACCTATTAGCCAATCACTCCGCAAAAACCTCCAGTTGACGATAGAAATACTACTAACCCATAGAACAACAGTAGCAGTAACACCATAGGAGCAAGTACTCATAACATTCCAAGTAGTAGTATACCCAAGTCATCACATAACACTACGCCTCCTACAAGAAGAATGACAGATGACATTAAGCTACCTATATTCAAAGGAACTAGTCTTGAGGACCCATAGCAACATTGGTTTCTTTGTGAAGCCATGTGGAATGTTAAACAAGTACATGATGATGCTATTAGGCAAGCACAACTAGTCACCACATTTAGGGATAGAGCTATAACATGGTTTATGAAGTAATCTATTGGACATAATAGGACACTAGTAGAGATTAGAACTACGTTCATCAGAGAGTTTAAAAAAACTAAGTTAGAGTCGTAGTGTATCACAGAGCTGAAAGAAATTAAGCTTAAACCGAGTGAGTCAGTGTGGGAATTTGATCAAAATTTCAAATCGTTGTTAGATCGAGTGAGATTTGAAATAGCACCACAACAACACCAGGAATGGTTCATAGTCGCGATGTTGGCACATATTAAGTTACCGTTGATGCAACCAAAGGTTAATTCACAGATAGAGGCCCTAGAAATTGCGATGAAACTAGAGGCTTCGCCCATAGGAGAGACTAGCGCAGGTATGGTTCAGATAGAGACCCATCTAGAAAATTTAACATTACAAATGCAAGATATGAAGAAAGGTAAACAAACCTGAGAATAGGTTTGGTGTACAAAGTGCAAGGGAGAAGGACACTCTAAAGAACATTGTCCAGTATTTAGAGATTACGTCGCTAGCAGAGCTCCAAACCCATTGAATCAACAATAATGACCATGCTGGGAGATTTTTCGAAGTAGAGGACATCACCCGGAGGACTGCTACCTACCTCATAAGTATGACACGCAAACACCAAAGTACCTATATTTCACATTCTGTAAGTCATTTGGCCATGATGATAACAACTGTAGAGCATATGACCTCATGATAAAAATAAATCATGATGTCTACCGAGTACAAGAAGAAACACTGCATAACATTGAAAACATGCAATATGATCAAGGCACGTATAGAGGATGTGGAGGATTCAGAGGAAGAGGATGAAACACTGGACAAGGTCGGGAAGAGTCCAGATTGTGTGTTATAACTGCGCTCAACCAGGACATCTAGCTAGAGACTGTACGAACCCTTGTACTAATTGTAAATACTGTAAATCATTTGAACATGTCATTGAGGTATGCCCTGTTTTGCAAGCAAAATTGCAAGAGAGAAGACCAGAAGTACATAATCAACACATACATATGATCGTAGCTGAAAATGGAATACAGATTCTAATATTCATGATGTAACGCAAAGGGGATCCACGACAGGTGGATATCAAACAACTGAAGCTTCGAATTCTGGAAATCCACAAGCTAGACATAATCATATTGAAGGGCCTTGGATAAGAAAAGTAACTGGAAAAACACTTGCTTTCAACCTGAACAAAGAAAAATAAGTCTTCATGGAAGCAAGAGAAACCTTCAAAGAGCCAGAACCTTTAACTCCAAGAATCAAGTTGTGAAGTGAGACTATGCCTGTAAAGGATATGCCAACTTCGTATGATCGATCGCGTACTGCAACAGACACGATGAGTTACAGAGTTGTATTAAGTTGTTAAAGCATGGAAATGCTTTAGTGGAGTTACAAATCCTATTGATTCATTACAACCAGCGTAATGTAGTAAATGAAGCACATAGATCCGTTCACCATATTAAGAACCATAAAAGAACTAGAAGATAAATGAGACTAAATGCGCAGACTGGAGAATTTGAAATGGACGAGATTATCCTTGACTTAGGCTCATAATTAAATGTCTTGACAAAGCATACATGGGAACAAATGGGAAAACCGAATTTAACATGGTCACCAATATAGTTGAGACTAGCCAATCAACAAAAGGTTCTATCTTTTGGGAGGTTAACAAATATTGTTGTTGACATTGATGGAGTGCAAAGTAGAGCAGACTTCGAAGTGATTGAGATTGTAGATGACAGCCAACCCTATCCTGCACTATTGGGGATAGATTGGGAAATGGATAACCTCGCAATTATCAACCTGAAAAAGAAGAAGATCATATTCAAAGGACCATATATCACGATCATCGCGCCCTTGGATCCTTCATAAGGACCTAGATATACTGAGCCAATTGAGAAGAATGCAGAGCTCAAGATCTGGATCATATCTACAATATAACAGTGAATCAAACATATTGCATCAACTCAACTGATGATGGAACACTGAGTTGGTGATGTGACAGTTCTTGCATATCAAAATCGGATGCAGGACTAGAGAATTGGCAAAGCAGAATGCATGAAGTATCTACAAGAAGATGTGTGCAGCTCACAAGATCACTGCACTGGATTGGAACAGATGTAATTCCAATCTCTACTTATGATGGTTTGATTAATATTCATGCATTTTTTCAAGAATATCTTATATCAGTTTCAGATAAACACAAGCTAGCAGCATTGGATATAGCACTGCGTGCTACATCTTCTAGATGGTGGGTTGCGCATAAGCAGAATCTGACCACGTGGGAGGAATGTAAGCACATGATGGAGATCATATTTCTGGAATAAAATGAGTTTGTACAAGTGAAATATAATGGAAAAATCGATCCTAGAGATCACATAGATCATTGCCTGAAAGCATGGACACATAGGCCGCAAACAGAATGGGTTCATTTGTTTGTACACACACTCGAGTAAATTTTGAAGAACTAGTACACATAAATAGAACTTCGCAGAGGGACGATAGAATGGTCTTTCATGATCAAGAACTTCCTTGAAGTGACTTTTATCTTTGAGGATGAATGTCCAAGTATAAATGAGGCATTACAGATCATCAAAAAGAAGGTATTCAATGACACACTAGAACCTGTGTATCACCAACTAGAATGGGCAAGATAGCTAGAACATGCCCTGGAATGTTACAACTTCACTTTAGATGAAGATGAAGATCAAAGCGAGGATGATGACCCATGCAATGTTAACATACTTGAGTCGGAAGGAGAGCGCGAAGTAGAAGTACCTCCATTGGAAATTCTGGATCTAAGCAATCCTTTAAAAACTCAAAAAGTGAACATTGGAACTAGTGAAGAACCGAAGTTCGCTTCTATAGTGTATTATTGGGACGAGGAGACGGTTGCACAAATAGCATATTTACTCTGCGAATATGAAGAATTATTTCCTACAAAGTTTTCGGAAATGAAATGCATTTTGTGTGAATTGGGAGCTATGAAAATACCTCTCAATCCGGATGCGAAACTTATTAAGCAGAGACGTTATCGACTAAATCCAAGATATAAATAAAGGGTAAAAGAAGGGCTTGATAAGATGCTAGATGTAGGAATATTTGAACCTGTAGAAGACTCAGAATGGATAAGTCCCATGTTTATCTAGGAGAAGAAAACTAAAGGAAAAATTATGATCTGTGTAGGTCTCATAAAGTTAAATGATTCATCGATGTATAACCCATTTCCTACTCCATTTACAGATGAAGTGTTAGACAATGTTGGAGGAAATGAAGCATATTCTTTCACTGGTGGATTGTTTGGATATCATCAGATTAGAATTGATAAAGCAGGCACAAGACCACATTTTCCACTAAATGGGGCTCATTTCCATATACAGTTATGCCCTTTGGTCTGAAGAACGCACCTGCTATTTTTTCAAGAGTAGTTGTTGGTGCATTCAAGGATTTTATCCATAAATTTTTAGAAGTATATTTTGATGATTGGATAGTATTTGGGTTATTGAAGAACCATTATGCCATATTAAGACTGATGTTAGAAAAGTGTATACAACATCAGATCTCCGTCAACTTGAAGAAAATCATATTTTGTGTTCCCTATGGAATTCTACTCGGACACATTTTTGTAAGCAGGGGCTGATGGTTAATCCAACTAAAATCGCAGTTATTGTGAATTTTCCAGTGCTCAATTCAGTAAAATAGCTACACACTACATTGGGGAACACAGGCTACTACAGGAAGTTCATCAAAGGGTATGCACAGATCACTGTACCTATGGAAAAATTGTTGAAGAAGGAAGAGAAGTTCATATGGAATGAAAACTGTCAGAAAGGACTGGATAGATTGAAAGAGAGGATTGTAACTGTATTTATCTTAGTTTTTCCAGACTGGAGTAAACCATTCCATGTGCATGTATATTCTTCATCTATTTCACTTGCCATTGTTCTAGCTCAACTAGGTGAGGGAGGAATTAAACAATAACATCCTATTGGATTCTCAAGAAGGAAGTTGTCCTTAGTAGATAAGAATTATACCACAACAGAAAGAGAAGGCTTAGCAATGGTGTACGCACAACAAAAGTTCAGACACTATGTGCTAGGTGCGCACTTCTATATATTTATTGACCATTCAATGTTGAAATACCTGGTCAATAAACCATTGTTAGGGGGGAGAATCAATAGATGGTTGTTACTTTTTCAAGAGTATGACTTTGAAATCATTGTTAAGACAGGAAGACTGAACTCATGACCTTACCATCTTTCTAGAATCGATTCAGGCAAAGAACCCACCAACCTGGAAGACAATTTACCAGATGCGCAATTGTTTGCTATTCAAATAGAAGATGACTATTATAAGGACATTGTAGAATTCCTAACCACAAGTCTAGCACCTACAGAGTTTACTACGCAACAAAATAAACAACTGGTAGTAAAAGTAGCTGAGTTCACCATAATTGCAGGACAGTTATACAAGCTAGGACCGGATGAAGTACTGGGTAGATGTGTGCTAGAACATGAGAAACCATTGATACTGGTTGAAGCAAATTCAGGGGTGTCTGGAGGTCACTACGTAGGAAGAGTCACTACACAAAATTTTTTAAGAGAAGTACTATGGTGGCCTACACTACATAAGGATTCAAAGGAACATTTCCGCAGTTGTGATTTTTCCAGAGAATAGGAAATTCATCTCATAGAGATGAGATGGCATCAATACCATAATTGACATTGCAAGCATTCAATAACTAGGCTATTGATTTTGTGGGACCTATTAACCCACCAGGAAAGAGAACTGGTTCGAGATACATTATTATAGCTACAGACTATCTAACCAGAGGGGCATAGGCCAAACAAGTAAAGGGCTGTAGCGCAATTACTACGACGCAGATCATTTTTGAAAACATCCTCACAAGGTATGGATGTCCAAACATCCTAATGAGCGATCAAGAAACTCACTTCCTGAATAGAACTATTGAATCCCTGACTGAGGAATCTTAGGTTTACCATCAGAAAAGCATACCATATCATCCACAAGCTAATGGCACTGTTGAAGCTTTTAACAAAGTGGTGGAAAATGCATTGACTAAGGTATGTAATACAAAAGGGATGTTTGGGGTATACCAGTACCAGCTGTCTTATGGGAATATAGGATAACTTGCAAGAAGTTGACAGGTCATACACCCTTCAGGTTAGCATATGGGTAGGAATTTGTGATGTCAATGGAATACATAGTACCAAGTCTGAGAATTGCATCTTTCACAGACATGACCGATGATGAGACAATAGAAGAAAGTCTACTACACTTAGCTGGGCTAGAAGAAGATCACTTCATTGCATTTTTTCACCAACAAGTGAAAAAAGGAAGAGAAAAAGCATGGCATGACAGACATATTAAGAACAAATTCTTTCAGGTAGGATATCTTGTCCTCCTCTATGATAGAAAATTCATGAAGTTTCTTGGAAAATTTAAGATGCATTAGCTAGGGCCATATGTTGTCAATTATGTTACTAATGGTGGCATAGTCCACCTAGCCACATTAGCAAGAGACAACTTACCAGGTCTTATTAATGGAAGTAGACTAAAACCTTACAGGGATAGTCCCACTTCACCAGACATCAATTGATCAGCAACGAAGAGCATTCTAAGTGTCATGTGCAGTTGAAACTAGACACTAAGAATGACAAAGTAAAGAGTCTGCATGCATTTTTGGTAAAATGCGAAGTTTTTACGCAAACAAGAGTTATGCTATGATACGAACATAACAAGATGAGTTGCGAAGTTACATCAACAAAAGGGAAATGCGCAGTGAACCTTGCAACTCACATAAGAGAAGGCTTGCAATGCGAAGTTGGAAGCCAACAAGAAGAAATGTGCAGTAAACTTTGAAGTTGCACAATCATTTACGACAATAAGGGAAATATAACCATTACAATTATCGATCTGAAAGATAACAATTACCATTGTCAGTAGGAAAGATAACCATTACAATTTTCGGTCTGAAATATAACTGTTGCAATTGTCGGTCGTAAATATAGCTGTTATACAGTGTTTTGCCAACGGCTACGTTTTGTAATTAACGAAAAATTTAGTCGTTTCTGACGCATTAAATGAAGGAAAGGACCGAGATCCTTGAGGGATTGGGCTAATGGTTATGGAATTTAATTTCTAAATAGCCATTATGGGCACACCATCGGGGTAAAAGGCCTATAAATGGTCAATACTGTTTACTTACCAGTCTTAACACAAAATTTGAATTTTTACCAATTGTAAAAATCCTAAGTGTTTAGCAGCTAAAAGCAACATTTGCTCGCTAGTATATGTTCGAAGAGCTGACATTAGAAGAATTTTTGGGTACTTTCAACTGTTTGGTTTGGGAGGAGTGATGAAGTCAATCATCAAGCAAGTCGCTCGAGACCATGGTGGCTCATTTAGGAATTCACCATGGAATCAACCACCACAGTCAAAGAAAGACAAACAGAAGGCCACTGACTAGGAAAATCTCAAGGCCACAAGTACTAAGAAGCCAACTCCACCACCAGGGAACCTGTCGATGCCAATATGGCTCGTTCCATAGTATATTAGTCCTAGAAGAAGCGATGCACAAAACGTGCTTTTTGAAAAGAATGCCCAGTATAATATTCCCCTACCACCGATGTCAAACCATGTGCAGGTGAAGGAGAATTTGCTTGGTAAGATCCCTGAATGCAAATTTGCAGACCATGATTTGATGAATAAGGACAACTTTCCGTAATTCCATTTGGATAAATACATGTATAGGAAATACAATGAGGTTACCAAGCAAACGAATGTTGTCCCAATTGAATGGGATGAGCCATTATCTGGATTTGGACTGCTCAATTTGCTGCGGATTTTGCATTTTGACCGGAGCAATGAGCTCAATGCCGTGGTGCACACTCTGTTATCATGCATGCACCAAGGGTACATCTGGTTGGACCGCAAGGTGAACATTATTTTTGACCTTATCACCAGGATTATAGACCTAAAAAAAAGGGGTGTAGACCCTACAATTGAATTCATTGGAAAGAAAGAGGATAAAGAATTGGCCGCAAAAATAAAGGCTGAATTCCACTTAACCAAAGGAAGCCAGGGTTACGTAACTTATGGAATTAAGAACAAGCCTTTGCGCTTCATGGTTCAACTTATTGCGGGAAGGCTTCTAAGGAAGTTCAAGCCAACTGAAGTTTCTGCTGCCGTAGTATCCTTAGCTGCGAAGGATAAGGAGGGTTTTGAATACAATTGGGAAAACTATCTGTTAAATGAATTTTTAGAAGATGTTTGAGACACACAAGACAATGGATCGCCATTTTACTACAGCTAGTTGCTGGTGCTCATTGCCTTCATGGGGTGGAAGAAACCCCTCTATCAGAATGGTCTTCCGGTAGCCCCGAATGATTTCCGTGGGGTGAGATACGCAAACATGTGGGCAACAACAAACCCATAAAAACATAGGTGGAGCAACCTGCAATTGTTCACCTACTATGAGAAACTATGCGAAGTGATTAAGAAGACTTCGCGTATTATTAAGGAGGTGATGGCTCGGTATCATCCAAAGATGATATTCAAAGATGGGATTCACTTTATATATATACATCCATGAATACTAATTACGCCTCCTACATGGTATGAAGGACTGTATCAGCTCAATGCGCAGAGAATTGACCTGATCATAGAAGACTAGCCAGCAAAATGGAAAATAGATGCACCGTCAATGCTCATCACCTAATTTGAGGAGAACGAAGAGGATGACGAAGAACACAAAGATACTGAGGTCACAAGTATGCAGAATCCAAATCCTGACCAAAAATCAAGAGAGAAAAAGAAAGAACTTGACACAAAAGTGCCAGAAAAACCACATAAAAAGAAGATGAAAGCTACTCGATGACGACTGGATGCACAGTTGCACAACGACGACTATGAGTGCATTGTAGCCATGGTATCGACATATCTTGAAGATTTAATGGGGATGAAAAACACCAAGGAAGATACATCGCAAAAAGAAATGAAGGAAAACATCGCCGAGATGAAAAGTTTGGTTACAAGAATTGAACAAGTCCAATGAGACTTGGTAAAAGAACCATACCATGACAACCGCTTAAGTGAATCAAGCCAGCAGAAGAGAAACCCTCCTTCCTATACCATGAGGACCCAGCTAGTCAAAATTGAGCCAATGTCCATCATATTTCTGACAGATGACATTGTTGAAAGTGCGCGACGACTCGCACATATGGAAATCAATGTGGGGATGTTTCCCATAGAGGGATTGCATAACCTACACACGTATATTGTAGAAGAAATCCATGATAGATACCTAGTCTCTTATAACCAGTGCCTAAGGCTGGAATAAAATTACAAGAAGCTACAAGATGAATGTGTGCTAAAGACAAGGGAGCACGATTATGCACAAGAGAAGCAGCGCAAAATAAAGGAAGCAATTTCAACAGTCCGAGCAAAGCTACCTGAATATGATGAAGAACCAAAAATAGAGATGACCATCCTAAAGATTGGTGTTGTTGTTGACAGTATGAAGGAAGAAATGGTGCAGCTGGAAATTTCCCATGAGGATAAACTTGTTGATATGGAAACTTCCCATAAAGAAAAAATTGTTGAGATGGAAGCTCAATAGCAAGTTGGACCATCGTAGCAGGAGGAATAAGCAAGAGCCAAGGAACTGAAGACTTCCATAGAAAGAATCTACGCAGAAGTGACGAGCTGCCAAAGCCTGCTAGATGAAGTCTCTAAGGTTTGGGCTATGTTACAAGAAGAATCAGAGTTACAGAGAATCCAAGATTAAGTACAGTGGAAGCAGCGGGATCTCGATTATGTTAATACTGCTATGAAGCACTTTCCAAGAAGGAAAAAGATGCAGAAGTTCATAGAAAGGAGATAAATTCAGAGAGAGTTGGAAGTATTAAGAGCAAAGGAAGCTTAATCTTCCTCAAGATTGCAGCCATTGCAGGAAGAAGGTCTAACACTGACAAAAGAAATTGAGAAAAAGTTGCAAGATGTCTGGGCGACAGAGGATACTGTCAAGGAGCAAATTCTAGAACTTATCTTAGAGAAAATGCAAGCAAGAGGCCAAGGAAACAGTTGTGAATCTCAACGCAACTGTTCAATAGTGCACTGCGCAATCGAGCACTTCAATAGATGCATAGATGGAACAACCAAGTCAGAGTGGCTCGGGGACAAGCCACATGTGAGTGTTGGGGGCCTTTTGAGCGTGGCCCAAGTCGACCACTTTTTGGTAAGAAATTTTTTCATGGAGCAAGGATCCAACAAAACAATTATTTTGGGGAGAAAAATACAGGCGAAGCGAGGTCCAGCAGCGACCTATTTTGGGTAGGTTAGTCAGCAAAATCCCAGGAGCAAGGTGAAGAGCAACGCGGAATTGGAAGAAAGTGATTTGTCACCTTAGTACAGGAAAAGTACTAAGACATCCAAAACAACAGAAACCTTTAGAAGCAAAGTGACGGACCGAAGTCAATAGATTTAGTAGAACGACGGAAAGGGATGCGCTAGTACGTAGTCAGAGCCACACTGATAGAACTGTAGCTATCAGAAAAAGCGTCATAGCAAGAAGAGGTGGAGAAAGGCGGCCAAAGTCAAGTGATGTAGCTTTCGACTACGACAGGTTGAGTTAGCGGGGTAGCCACGCCATTTTTGGGGGATTTTTGGGTATCATAGGATATTGGCCCACAATGGTTGTAAATAAGTGACCCTTGGGAACGATCTATAAAAGGGGCAATTTTGTAAGGAAATGGTTGATATCTCATGGTGTTTTTGGGGTTTCAATAAAAGACTAAGTATTGTAAAGAGAAAGAAGAGAGGAAAAGCCTCTGCAGCTGTGTGTGCAGAGACCTATTGTAGAGAGAAGAGTCTGCAGTTGAGTGCATAGACTGGAACTGTTGAACCCTTCCCATTAATATAAACAATAGTTCTCGTGGACATAGCTCCCATCCGTGGGGTGAACCACATAAATACTTATGTTGTGTGATTGAATCCGTGATATTACTTATGTTTATGTTCGTGTTTGTGTATGTTCGCTCTTTATATGTATTTTCACATGTATGAAGGATGAGAATAATATGTTAAGTGTTGAACGTATATAATTGAATGTGTTGGGCCTGGCCCAAGAGGGGCATTTTTGTGCAAGTCAAGTTTCGGAACTACGAAGTTGAGCATAGTTCAAATGAATATTTTTGGTGCAAGTGAGTTTGAGGAACTGCATTGTGAGTGCAGTGCAGTATCGGCAGGATGGGAACCACACAGCTAAGGACCGGTTCCGTGAAGTAGTAGCGCCGCGATGTGCCAGCAGGGCACCCATTTTGGGTAAAGAATGAAGGTAAGTTCGGCTAGGGGAAAGCGACCAGTTTTTGGTTAAGATACTGCATGATTACCAAGCAGGCAGGTAAGGAGTAAGGAGGAAGGAAAGCGACTGGTCACATGTGCAGATGAAGCACGACATGAACCGGCCACATAATGTCATTAGAGAAGGAATGGAAACGTGAAAGCGACAGTTGGCATGCGGTCGATAGGGTAGGCTGAAAGTGACGTGACCATGCGCAGAGGAAGGCCACGATGGAAGATTCGCTACCAGAAGCCAAAAAGTCTAGTTAAGGGAAAATCGCGACAGTTTTGGGGAACCTTAGGGTTTTTTCCTGTGTATTGTAAAGAGATGACCTATGGGAAAAAGGCACCATTTTGTAAGGGAAAGGGTTAATGTTGAAATGTAATTGCTAAATTTGAGTGATACTGTATTGTATTGCTGAAAGCCATTGTAAAGCCTCTGCAAGCTATGTGCATAGAGGCCTGTTGAGAGAAAAGAGGGTCTGCAGCTGACTGCGCAGACTGAAACTATTGTACCCTTCCCAAATACTAATACATCAACAATTCCTGTGGACGTAGCTTCCATCCTGGGGGTGAACCACGTTAAATTCCTGTGTTGTGTGATTGTTTACATGTTTGCATTTGTGTATTTGCTTACAATGAATGCTTAAGATCTTGCTTATTAGTTTATGTGTTTACTTTTATATGTATTCTCCGTAAGGAATAAGATGGGGGTAGTATGTTAAGTATCGCATGTATGGATGAATGCTAGATGCTTAAGTAATTCTAAGTCTAAATGAATGCATAATGTTGATGTATATGTAACTTCAGAATGTATTTCATATATCTATATTGTACTCCTATAGAGATTGCATTATTCCTCTATATGGAAGTGTTTGTATTCCTATAGAGATGTTATTATTCCTCTATACGGAAGTGTTGTCATTTATATTGTAAGTGTTGTAACTTATACTTGATGGGTTATTAGACCACCTTGTTGGGGTTGGCCCTGTATAAGTCATGTGGGTCGAAGGGTTATTAGACCACCCTATTGGGGGTCAGCCATGTGGGTCAAAGGGTTATTAGAACACCCTATTGGGTGTCGGCCCAGTCAACATTATGTTATGTGGTTAAGTTAAGGCTGACCTAGTACAGTTTATTAGGCAAGTCAAGTCAAGTATAAAATAGAGTGTGGGAGGCACTCTATTTTATCATTATATTCTCTCTCACACTCTCGGGAGAGTGGTGCACTTGTGGAGGAGGAGAAACTACTGCTAGGGGATGTCTATATCTTATGCTTGGGTTGTATCATTGCTCTATCTATCTCTGAGGAAGTTATTGGGGTTTTCACCTTTATGGTTTTCCCCAAGTAAACTTTGTGTCTCTTGTGTGCTTGCATTATTGTGTCCATGATTGATATGATGTAGATATGCTGTACATGTTGTTATCTTAGTTAAGATCCTATATCAGATTGAAGTAAATTCTGAAAAATTAACATGGTATCAGAGCTAGCCTGAAAGAAGGCATGGTATGGCATGTATGACACTTGTTGCAATTGCAAAGCTAGGGCTTGATATAGAAAAAACTAGTCATCATAGCAGGTTCATTGTAAATCTATTTCGGTGAGGTTTCAGGGTCTGAAAATATTACAAGGAGAAGCTAAGATCCCCATGTACTTTGTGTCCAAAGTAAAACCTCTAATTCATTGTACTTTTTGATTTATGATCTGTACAATATAGGGTTTCTACCTCTTCTAGATCTCATTCATAAACAGGTGACCTTGGAAAAAAGGTCATAATGTGGGCCAGGAAGCTCCAAATGAAATTTTGTAAAAGGTGACAGGTAGTACAGGGAATGTAATTTTTCAGGTAGCTTTTTTAGAGGTCGAAACGGAACTAGTGACACGTGGCACACCGTACAAGTTCTCTCTCTTGTTTTATCCCATAAACAGGTCACGTTGCGACACTTGGCATAACTCTCTCGCAGAGAATCCATTTGAGGTAAGACCTATGGGGTTGGAAAGATGACAGGTCAGGATATGATAGCAAACGTTTTTAGACCCTGTGGATCGAAAAGTTCAGAGTTACACCAGAAACAATCAGGTACTTATTTCTATCAAAACAGAATTATTTTTGAGCACCTTCATTCATGGCTTCCGGAATTTAGGGTCTTGGAGAAAGTTGGAATTTTTGTAATCAGAGACTAAGGCTGAATGCTACTCATCAAAATCAAAATTTAGAGACCAAGATCAGAATTTTGGTTGGGCAGAAGGCCAGGCTTGATCAGACCCTAGTTCAGGACTTTGATCAGAAAAGTGGAAAATTAGGGCTTCTACAAAAATGGGAATTTTTTAAATCTGTGACCACAGCTGGAAGCTCCTTAGAAAACTAGAAGCTTAGAGCTTTGGATTGAACCTTTTGATTAGGAAGAAGGGTGGGCTTTATCAGACCCTAGTTTGGGGTCATGTCTAGTGAATACGAAAGTTTCAAAGGCAAATTTGAGGGGTGAAACTTTGCAGTTTTCAAATTCTGAGTATACCATCTTGATCAGCTCATTAAGGCGCATATTTCTATCCTTTCAGAAGTTTGAAATTCAAAGTTTGAATTTTTAGGGTTTCTCTAACAAACCCTAATCTAGCTCCAGTTCCAGTTCCTGCAAATCAAGTGGATTGGGTTAATCCTAGAAGAGAATGGATTGGTCACCTGCATAAGTGAAGAAGTTCATGTTTTAGAGGGAGATGAGGCTAAGGCCTTACATAAGAAGATTACAAGCAATCTCGACAGCTATGACTTATCCAGGTATGTTTCGAGATTTGTTCATGATTAAGTTTATGGTATGTTTGTCTTCATGTTATTACAGTTAGTACAATCCTGATTAAATTTAGACTTGTCGTATCACCTTAATAAAATTATGAATGCATGATAGAAGATATTCATTGATTAGGGTGTTGACACTTATGATTGTACTAATTCATTATGGTGTTCTATGAGGTTTATGTTTTCCGCTAACATGAAAGGTACACCAAGAAAGACAAATCATGTTCTAGTTCAAGAACATATGATCATGATGACATGAAGACAAAGACTCATCCATTGTCATGGATCACTTAGAAGATCTATTTATGAGGTATGTATAACTTGGTTCTATAATGGTTAACCTATGAGATATGCAGGTTACTAGCACAAGTCATTGAAGAGAACAAGAAGACATCATGTGGGTATGTTAGACATAACTAGCTAACATACCAATCCAGGTATGTTTTTCCTATATCAACTTAGAATCCTACCTTGTGTTAGGATCCCTTATATAAGTATACTCGGTATGATTGGTTATGTTTATTCATAAAGTTAGAAATGTAAGTAATCAAGGGTTTATGAATATTATGTCTCTTATCTTGATTGATGATTTAACTAACTAGAAAATCCCTATGATCAAATAAGAATATGCATGAGTAAAAGAAGACTTCCCTGAAACCTTGAATACTAATGTTTATTATCTGTGTTTGAAATGATCATGACTATACATGTTTAAGATTATTCTATATTAAGATTATACTAATAAATGTGTGATTATGTATGAGACCTCGAGGATGACACAATGGTGATACTAATAAGCATGCATAGTCATTAAGGATGGATATAAGTTCAAGGACAGGTAATCCAGGAAGCAAAGATCAAGAGGGAGCACACTCCAGTTGTTCCTGCAAGGAAGCAAAGATCAAGAGGGAGCACACCCCAGTTGTTCCTGCAAGGAAGCAAAGATCAAGAAGGAGCACACTTTAGTAGTTTCTGCAAGGATATAGACATTTAGAGGGAGTTGGTGACTTCTCACATTAGAATGGAGTTGCAGAAAAGAAGCAAAGACTGAGAAGGAGTCAACCCAACAAACAAACAAAGATAAGTATTTGAATTATCATTCCTTGCATATTTTATTGTTTAAATAGTACTGTTCACTAAAGTATATACTCATGTTCCTAGAATTAGGTTGTGTATTATTCATATTAGAATAGTTGCATTGATGAACAATATACTACTAATATACATGGGTAAGTGGCCTATGGCACTATACAACATTCCATTACTACTTATCTAGAATAAAACCTCTTTGCTGACATGTTGGGAGTTGTGCACACTCTTAACAATGTTCTGGTAGAGATTGGAAGGCATCTAGAAAGTTACGGGATATGGATAAATGTTGTATTGAAGCATTGGCTAAGATAATTGCATGACTGTATGACATATTTCTTTATGTGTAAGAATTTGTTCTGAAAACTATGAGATGTCTTCTAATCATGCAATTTAACTTGCTGTGTAGGAAAGATCGTATACCATCACCTAAAAAAGAAGGAGTACCACATTTGTTCAGCAACAAAGTTATCTATTGAAAATATTGAAGTCCCCAGGATCTGGGAAGAATGACATGATTGAGGAGTACCAGTTGATCATGAAGATGTTTGGGATGCAATCCCAAGACCTGAAGGGAAGTCTGTAGTGACTTCCAAGAGGATCTACAAGATCAAGCATGCTGCAGGTGGTAGCATAGAGACTTTTGCTCCTGTAGCCAGATACACTTCCATTAGATCCGTACTTGCTCTGGCTACAGTGATGAAATGGAAGATACACCAGATGGATTTCAAGATAGCTTTCTTGAATGGTGTAGTTGAAGAAGAAGTGTATGTGGAGCAACCACTTGGTTCTGAGACACATGAAAGGGAGTCATATATGTGCAGAACTTGGTATGGTAGGATAGACATCTTTCTATCTAGTTTGAGCTTTACCAAGAGTAAAGTGGATTCCAACCTTTACTACAAGGTTGAGGAAGGCAATCCAGTGATACTACTTTTGTATATGGATGACCTGTTTATTACAGGTGAAGATGGATTGATTGCCGACATGTAGTAGAAGCTTGCTGCCGAGTTCGATATGAAGAACTTGTGGATGATGCACTATTTCTAGGTATGGAGGTGTGGCAGAGTGTATATGGAATCTTCCTTGGACAAGGGAAGTATGCATTAGAGATCCTGAAGAGGTTCAGGATGATGGACTGCAAGGCCATGTCCACACCTATGGCATCAAACCTGAAGCTTCTGTGTGATGCATCATCTGAGCTGGTTGATATCACTATGTATTGTCAGATGATTGGGTCCTTGATGTACCTGATGAACACGAGACCAGATATTTTCTTTGCGGTGAACACACTGAGCCAGATCCTGACGGATCCGAGGAGTGTTCACCTGATTGTTGTAATGCATATTCTGAAGTACCTGAAGGGTATAGTTGACTATGGGCTCAAGTATGATGTGAATCAAAAGTTTAACCTACAGGGTTATGTTGATTAAGATGGGCAGGCAGTGCTGTAGATAGGAAGAGCACTTCTAGGTGTTGCTTCAGTATGGGATCAGGTGTGATCTCTTGGTTTAGCAGGAAGCAGTCCTGCATAGCACTGAGTACAGCTGAAGCAGAGTATGTTGCAACTTGTTCAGTTAGTTGTGAGGCGGTATGGCTTCGGAAGCCACTTTCTGAGTTATTTGATCTGCCGTTGGAGGCTACTGGTATCTTTTTTGACAACCAGAGTTGTGTGAAGCTGTCTGAGAATCCGGTGTTCCACGACAGGTTGAAACACATTGATTTCAAATATCACTATATCAGGGATATGGTGCAGAGAGGAGCAGTGAAACTCTTATATGTTGCAATAGATGAGCAGGTTGCAGATGTGCTGATGAAGCCACTAGCCAGAGTGAAGTTCGAGTACTTCAGAGAGAGACTAGGTGTTCTTTAGATTGATGAAAATTCGAGGAAGAAGTGATGGACACATTTGCAGGAGCCATTCCAAGCATGGTGAGAGGAGGATCCTTCCCATGGATGTGGATGTAAGTGTTGGATGATGAGCATCAGGACGATGCTCCAGTTACTGCTCTGTATATGCATCAACTGGATGTTGGAGATGATCGGTTGGATCATTTATATGTATATGTATGTATGAATCATATTGGATGCTGGATATGATCATTTCGATCATTTATATGTATTCGTATATGCATCATGTTGGATGCTTGGACCATGTATCTGTATATGTATCAAGTAGATACTGTGTATAATCAGGTAGATCATGTATGTTGTAATATATCAAGTGGATACATTGTGTGGATCAGGTGGATCATGTATGGTGATATGTATCAGGTAGATAGTTGGTATGCATCAGGTAGATGCATTGTATGATCAGGATGATCATGGATGACGAGCTTCAGGATGTTGCTCCAGATGACTTGCATCAGGACGATGCAGTGATGATGATCAAGATGATCATGTGTACATCAGGATGATGTATGGTGAGTATCAGGTTGGTACTCTGTGGCCGTGGACAGGTTGTGCAATGGAAATCCTAGATTTGTTCTAGGTCACATCCAGTATGAAAAAGGACTGTCACTGTGTATCACATGTAAGACCTGGGAGATCCGATAGGTTGGGCCGTGTGCCCGTAATAAGTCCTGGGATGCTCTTTTGAGGGTTTGTGATAGTGGGCCACATGTAAGACCTGGGAGATTCGATAGGTTGGGCTGTGTGCCCGTAATACGTCCTGGGATGCTCTTTCGATAGTTTGTGGTGGGATGCTACATGTAACACCTGGGAGATCCGATAGGTTGGGCTGTGTGCCCATAATAAGTCCTGGGATGCTCTTTCGAGGATTTGTAGTAGAGGTCATATGTAATCAGTCTTGGTGATCTTGCCGATCATGCTTAGGCACATAAATGTTCCTGGGATGCTCTTTAGAGTTCTTTCCAGTCGTGCTATGCACATAAACGTTCCTGGGACACTCTTTTAAGGTTTTGTGACAGTCACATGTAATAAGTCCTGGAGATCTGGACAGGATGAAAAAGGCCTCAGATGCTCTTTAGGGTTCTTGCTAGTCAAGAGACTCTTTTAAGGTTTTGTGATGCACGTAATAAGTCTTGAGGATTCCATAGTATGGCCAGTGATGATGAATACCTACAAGTGGTGATCCTACATCTAGTATGAAAAATGACTGGATCTGTAGAAATTCCTATGACGAGTAGATTCAGAGATTGACATAGCAGCAGTAGTGACGATGACGATGACTTGATGACGATTATCCAGTGACAATGATCCAGAGAAGAAGACTTGTGCTAGAAGAACTATGTCGAGAAATACCTTCCTAGTTAAGAGGGAGTGTTGATGTATATGTAACTTCAGAATGTATTTCATATATGTATATTGTACTCCTATAGAGACGGTATTATTCCTCTATACGGAAGTGTTTGTATTCCTATAGATATGTTATTATTCCTCTATACGGAAGTGTCGTCATTTATATTGTAAGTGTCGTAACTTATACTTGATGGGTTATTAGACCACCTTGTTGGTGTTGGCCCTGTATAAGTCATGTGGGTTGAAGGGTTATTAGACCACCCTATTGGGGGTCAGCCATTTGGGTCAAAGGGTTATTATACCACCCTATTGGGTGTCAGCCCAGTCAACATTATGTTATGTGGTTAAGTTAAGGCCGACCTAGTAAAGGTTATTAGGCAAGTCATGTCAAATATAAATAGAGTGCGGGAGGCACTCTATTTTATCATTCTATTCTCTCTCACACTCTCGGGAGAGTGGCACACTTGTGGAGAAGGAGAAGCTGCTGCTAGGCGACGTCTATCTCTTATGCCTGGGTTGTATCGTTTCTCTATCTATCTCTGAGGAATTTATTGGGTTTTTTCACCTTTATGGTTTTCCCCAAGTAAACTCTGTGTCTCTTGTGTGCTTGAATTATTGTGTCCATGATTGATATGATGTAGATATGGTGTACATGTTGTTCTCTCAGTTAATATCCTAGATCAGATTGAAGTAAATTATGAAAAATTAACACATAAGTTAGTTGGATATATACTTAAGTAGGTAGATTTCATGCCGAGCGGCTCCCTTGAAGCGTAGCACCGGAAGTGCGCAGTATTTTGTGTTCTATCATACTGTATAAGCCATAAGTTAGATAACATAAGATAGATGGTGAATGGATAAAACTCTAAGTATAGCTTGTTGAAGCCGGTTAAGTTTGAAGAGGAAGCACATTTATCGGTTGCGTTGTCCTTTTGTTGAGTAATTTCCAGATAGCGCAGTCCTTGGATGCGCGAGTCATGCAAGCGTCTGAGCTTGTGCAAGTGGTAACCGCGAAGAAGGTGATTTTTGCGCAGTCCTCAGTCCGCAGCGCGTAGCTCATCAGATCCGTTTAAACACTCATAACGTGGTTGTGGAAACTTGACTCCACAGCCCCCCCATTAGTTTGCCTCAGTTGAGACCTCAGTCTGCTAGTAGATTGTTGCCGAAAGGGCCGGTGAAAAGGGGTTTTGTTGCTTCCTTGAACCGCAAAGAACCGAAGTCTTTATAGAAAACCTCAAGATAGTTATGTAAGCCAACAAATGGTTTCGTTTCCGGGCTAAGAATACGTGATGAGTTGCCGCGCTTGGAAGAAGTGTTGTGCTCAGAAGAAAAGGTTTCATTGATTGCAGAAATTTGGCATCCGGACAAGAAAGAAATCCGGGCTTAGTGCAACAAGACAAAAAGAGAATTCGCAAGGAAGAAAAATAGAAATCTGCATCTCTCTGACATAGATTGGTTAAACAAATACCTGTGGAAAGACATTCACGAAATTTTTTGGGCATCTTTTGGAAACAAGTTGCACGAGTGGTTGTCGAGGCTCGCAGAGCTCAAGAACTGTTCACGCCAGCAGTGCCGACCGAGTGGACTCCAAAGCTCATTGTGAGTCTCAAAAGAGTAGATAGTCCATTTTCGAGAGCAGTTGAATTTTGGGCTGACAGTATAGTAGAAGGATTCATGACATAATTCGTTGTGGATACCATGAAGTCCTACAGCGCAACCAATGTAGATTTTTTCAAAGGTTTCATAGGTAAGTACCTAAACAATTTGAGTTTATACATTAAAATTATTTTAGCTAAGAAAGGTATTTTAAAAATGCAGTAAATATTCCTAGCAGTTTTGAATCTGTAATGGTCAATAGCATCTATAGTGATTCTGACAAAGAAACACATAAATTGAGAAGTGGAAAAAGATATAAGTGTACCACTAAGAAGACTGGACTCCGCATAGATATTGATTTACAAACCATGCTTGATAGCCAAACCGCACCCCTATCTGCTACCTATCAGCCTATTTCACCCCAGAATCCACCGATTGTAAGTATCGCGTTGTCTATCTCTCAGAATCCGTCAGTTCAGAACCCTCCTGGTGCTAATTTTTGGCATCCTTAGAATGTTGATACCAGTAACACCATGGGAGTGAGTAATCATACCATCCTGATTCAGACCATTCTGAATCCGACTATCTCGACTCAGAATATTCTACTTCAAAACATTCCGCGCAATACAAATTTTACTTTTGCCGCTTAGAACCCTGCGCAAAACACTATACCACCTAGGAGAAGGATGATTGATGATATTAAGCTGTCGATATTCAAAGGAACGGATCTAGAAGACCCTGAGCAACATTGGTTTCTATGTGAATCTGTACGGAGTGTTAAGCAAGTTCAGGATGATGCTGTGAAGCAAGCGCGGCTCATCGCCACATTTAGAGATAGAGCCTTGAATTGGTTCATAAAGTATGCTATTGGACATTAGAGAACCTTAACAGAGATTAAGGCTACATTATTGAGTGAGTTCAAGAAACCGAAGTTAGAATCTCAGTGCAGAACAGAACAAAAGGAAATTAAGCAAAAACCTAATGAAACAATTTGGGAATTTGACCATAAATTTAAGACACTGATGGACCAAGTAAGTTTCATCATAGCACTGCAAGAGCACCAAGAATGGTTTATAGCCACGATGTTTCCTCATATCATACTACCATTGATGCAGCAGAAAGTGGCTTCGCAGGAAGAATCCTTGGAGATTACGATGAAGTTGGTAGCTTCACCAATTGGAGAAACTAGCACTGGGATGTCTCAGATTCAAACCTAGTTAACTACCCTAACATTACAACTATAGGATATGAAGAAGGGAAAACAAGAGAGATAAGAAGTCTGGCGTACAGGATGCAAAGGAGAAGGGCACACTAGAGAGCATTGTCCTTTATTTCAAGAGTACCTTAACAATGGAGCACCGAATCCCCTGAATCTGAATCAAGCACCATGGTGTTAAATCTGTAAAACGTGAGGCCATAGGCCTGAAGACTGTTATCTAGTATAGAAGTATGTGCGTTCCCCTAAGAATCTATATTGCGATTTATGTAAATCAATTGGACATGATGAATACAATTGTAGGGCATATGAGCTCATGCAGGAAAGGAAGCGAGACATAGAGCATATGCGTGATAGTGGAATATATAGAGTCTAAGAAGCAACTCCGCAAAAGCAAGATAATGTGCAGCATGACTAGGGTGCATATAGAGGCTGTGGAGGATTCCGTGAAAGAGGAAAAAACACTGGCTCGGGACAAGGGAGGGGAAGAGGCCAGATGATCTATTACAACTATGGCCAGGCAGGTCACTTATGTAGAGATTGTACCAATGAATGTACTACTTGTAATTACTACAAATCTTTCAATCATGTTATTGAGGTCTATGCAGTGCTAGCAAAAGAAATGAAAAAAAGAAAACACGATGTCGCTAACCCAAACATTCAGTTGATCGCAGCAGAGAGAAAGCATGCGGATCCAAGTATCAGTGTAGTGATGCAAAGTGGCGCTATGATAGGAAGAGATAGAGGAGCAGAAACTTCTACTTATAGAGATTTTGAAACTAAGCAGACTCCTCTTGAAATGATCTAGATCAGAAAAGATAGTGGGAAGACACCTGCTTTAAATCTCGAGAAAAATAAAGAAGTGTTTGAAGAAGCACAAGACATTTTCAAAGAACAAGCACCTAGATCACCAAGAATCCTGTTGCGCAGTGAAATACCGCATATAGAGGATATGCCAGCCACTTATGACAAAATGTGCCACGTTGTAGAGACATGCACCTCTGTTGTGTAGTTCCTACGGAGCTGCATGAAGTTATTGAAGAGCACAGACACTATAGCAAAATTTCAAAAACTGTTAAACCGGTATGAACCAGGTAGCGAGATGGAAACTACTAAGAGTGCAATTCATCACATCAAGAAACACAAAAGAACATGCAGAGAAATGAGACCCAGTGCACAGATAGGAGACTATGATATGGATGAGATCATACTTGATCTGGGATCTGAAGTAAATGTCTTAACTAAACAGACATGGCAGCAGATGGGGACACCAAAGTTGCTATGGTCACCTATACAGTTGAGAATGGCCAACGAGGAGAAAGTCATACCTTTTGGATGAAGGTTAGCCAATGTCATTTTTGACATTGATGCAGTGCGAAGTCATGCAGACTTTGAGGTTATCAAGATTGTGGATGATAGTCAGCCTTATCCAACACTATTGGGTATAGACTGGGCATTGGATAACCTCACCATTATAAACCTGAAGACTAAGAAGATGATATTTGAAAGACAACAACTCAGGGTCATCTCACCGCTTGACCCTTCAGACGGAGAACGATACAGTGAGCCGATTCAGGAAGAATCCAGAGCTCAAGACCTGGACCACCTTTACAAGATGACTACGAATCAAGATGACTACATTAATCCCACAATGGATGGAACACTCAGTTGGAGATGTGACATTTCTTGCATCTCAAACTCTAACGCAGGATTGGAGAACTGGCAAGGTTGTGTTCATGAAGTATCTGCAAGAAGATGCACGCAGATTACAAATTCACTACACTAGATTGGAAAAGAGGTAAGTCCAATCCCCACCTATGATGGTTCATCTAATGTTTATTCATTTATCCAAGAATATACTGTATCAGTTGCAGCTAAACATCACATACCAACACTAGATATGGAACTGCGTGAGATACCTACCAAATGGTGGGCTACGCATAAGCAGACATTGATCACATGGGATCAGTGCATAAGCAGGATGTAGATTAGGTTCGCTGAGAAGGTTGTATTGCCCTTTCAAAAATATAATGGACAGACGCATCCAAGGGATCATATTGAAATCTGTTCATAAGCATCGAAGGAAAGACCACATATAGAATGGGCTCATCTGTTTGTGCACACATTGGAGGAACATGTTCCAAAGAACTGGTACCTAGACACGGAGTTGCACAAAGAAGCTATAAACTAGCCTACCCTCACTGCGAACTTTCAAAAAAGTTTCAGTTTTGGAGATGACAGCCCGAGTATAAATGAAGCTTTGCAGATCATTAAAGAGAGAATATTTAGACAAGAATTCCCAAGTACAAATGAGGCATTGGAAGAACTCAAAGAGAGACTATTTGAAGATATAAAAGTACCTGTGAATCTACAGCCAGAATGGTCCAGAATGATAGAACATGTCCTTGAATGCTATAACCTTATTGAAAATCGAGAAGAAGATAAACAAGAAGAAAGCCATGAGGAGGATCTGCGCAATGTCAATATTCCTGAGTCCAAAGGTGCACGCGATGTAGAAGTACCTTCCCTAGAAATTCCAGACATGAGTAGACCTTTGAAAACAAGGAAAGTGAACATTGGCACAAACGAAGAGCCAAAGTTCGCATCAATTGGAGACTACTGGGTGTTAGTTTTTCAGAATTTACTTCAATCTAATCTAGGATCTTAACCGAGAGAATAACATGTACAACATATCTACAGCATATCTATAGCATATCAATCCTCGACACAATAATGCAAGCACACAAGAGACATAGAGTTTAGTTGGGGAAAACCATAAAGGTGAAAAACCCCAATAACTTCCTCAGAGATAGATAGAGCAATGATACAACCCAAGCATAAGAGATAGACATCTCCTAGCAGCAGCTTCTCCTCCTCCACAATTGTGCCACTCTCCAAAGAGTGTGTGAGAGAATAGAATGATCAAATATATTGCCTCCTGCACTCTACTTATACTTGACTTTGACTTGCCTAATAACCTTTACTAGGTCGGCCTTAACTTAACCACATAACATAATGCTGATTGGGCCGACCCACAATAGGGTAGTCTAATAACCCTTTGACCCACATGGCTGACCCCTAATATTGTGGTCTAATAACCCTTTGACCCACATGATTTATACAGAGCCGACCCCAACAAGGTGGTCTAATAACCCATCAAGTATAAGTTACAACACTTACAATATAAATGACGACACTTCCGTATAGAGAAATAATACATCTCTATAGGAGTACAATAAATATATATATGAAATTGTTAACACCCTCACTACCTCATCTACCCCATTACATGACTCATTTGTCCATTTCTCCTCCCATATTTGCCTCCAGAACCCCAAAAGACCATTAAAAAGCTTCCAAAAGGCCAAAACACCATTAAAAAGCCTCCAAAAGGCCAAAAAACCATTAAAAAGCCTCCAAAAGGCCAAAAACCCCCTTTTCCCCCCCAAAATAAGTTAAATTCCTCCAAAAATAGTAAAAACCCTCTAAAAAGGGAATAAAAAATACAAATAAGAGGAAAAAGAGGGAAAAAAGGAAGCAAAAACCCTATACAGCTGACCTAAACCATATGTTGCCCAAAACCATGGATCAACACTCTACCACGAAAAACCCTATAAATAGGTAATGGAGGCTCCTCATTTCATATCCATAATCTTCCCTATCCTCACTTTGCCAAAATCACTCCTGAAACCCTAGCTCACCCTTTTGAGCTATTTTCACATTTGAGTGCCCCTTTGGCCCATATCCAAAATACTTTGGAGAAGGAGAAGGAACCTATTGGAGCTTGGAAGAAACCCTCCTGGACTATTGCAAGATCTTCACCAACCCCACATTGGAGGTATAACCAATACAAAAACCATTTTGATTATCTTTCTGTTATTTTATGCACATGCTTAGATTAGTTACTATTTTATTTACTGTCTTGTATTTAATATTTTTACTGAACTATTACTAAGGAGTCCCTTCTCCTTAGTAGGTGCTCATTTACACAAGCTAGGGTGAAAACCCTAGTTACAGTTTTGGTGACCCCCCTCGTGTTCCTTTGAATTTATGGTTATAGTTTTTAGAAATTTTTAGTTTTCTGGAATAATTTCCTGTTTTTTCCTTTCGGCTATCCCTTTTGGCAGTCGGGTTTGTTGCTGTAAATTGCATATTTTTTCCACATAGTTGCAATCCGACTGCGTCTTTCAGACTATTACCTATGATCCGACTACGACTCTCAGACAATTTCCCACGATCTCCCGACAGTTTTTAGTATGTTACCTACGATCTGACCGTGGATCTCAGCCTGTTTCTTGCGATTTGACCACAGCTGTTCACCCCTTTCCGGCGATCCGCCTGCGGCTTTCAGCCTTTTTCCTATGATCCACCTGTGGCTTTCAGCCATTTTCCTGTGATGTTCCTATGGCTTTAAGCCATTTTCTTGTGATCTTCCTGCGGCTTTCAACCATTTTCCTGCGATCCGCCTATGGCTTTCAGCCATTTTCCTGCGATCCGCCTGCGACTTTTAGCCAATTTCCTGCGATCCGCCTGCGACTTTCAACCATTTTCCTGTGACCCACCTATGGATTTCAGCCATTTTTCTGCAATCCTCCTACGGCTTTTAGCCATTTTCCTGCGACCTGCCTGCGGCTTTCAGCCATTTTCCTGCGGTCTGCCCACGACTGTAGACCTGTTTCCGGTGATCCGACCACGCCGTTTCGCCGCAGACCCACGATCTGTTTTCTGCACCTTTTCTCTGTTTGAACCTAGCACTTTGCTGCAATATTTTCTACACCTGCACAGCCACCTGTCCTATCTACAACCATACTGACCTACAGCTTTTTTCTACAGTGTTATTTCTGTTTTATTTATAGAATTTTTTAAATTTCAGCATTTTAATTGAAAAGAGAAAATTTTGCATTTCAAAGTTTAATTTCTGCATTGTTATTTAGAAATTTGCCCACCTCGTGGCACTTTTGTTTGGGTTCATTATCTCACACACACACACTCTATCACCTAATTCAAGTGAGCCCTAAAATACTGCTTAACACAACCAACATTCTAACCCCACTTGGGGAACACATAAGAATATTTTAGTTAGGTAGGGTCGAGGGGATAGGAATCCAAATAACACCCCTCGGTCACTTAAAATTGAGACATAGTTGTTGTCCATTAGGGAACCAAAATCCCCTACTATTTTTTGACACGGTTTAAAACCAATTTATCAGGAAGGCCTCTCCCCTAGGAGGGTTGAAGTAGCCAGACTTGTTCCGAAAGCCTGAGTGGAATACCACAATCCATTCAATAATCGAAGGATACCTTTCGTAGTTCTCAGTGTACTACCCGTATGGGAGTACAACGGCGATAGAACCAAACTGCAGATTCACCCAACCAAACGTGTCATGAATAGGGTATCTTAGTTGCTTTTCTTCTAGGATTGACTACCCGATGTCCCTCCGGATAGGGGGATATCTTTAGCCACTTGGCTCTACTATCCATATTGTATAACTTGGATTTCATCACCTTGCATAGGATATGTCTGGTTGAGTCAGAATAATATTTAGCTAGGTGTTTGCATGCTCCCTTACCTCCCTTTGGTCTAGTGAGTCCACTATTTTTATTTTTTAGGAAACCTGCTGCTTGTTGGTATTCAGACCATTTTTGTTGACGCTCCATTTATTGCAGTACAGTTGTTACAGTGAGTGTTTTGATATGGTTGTTGGCCTGAGTGCCATATTTTTTGCACTCTCCTTCTGCACACTTGGCTGCATTAGGGTTTTTGAGCTGTTTTCCACTTGACACAACCCCTAGAGACTTGACACCATCTGTCACCATTGAGTCCCTGAGACATTCTCGACACCTTCGGGGCCAGCCCCCACAGAACAATTCACTTGACATCACTCGTCATGGACGTAGATCTTCATCACTCGACTGCACTCATCACAGACGCAGAGCTTCTTCCCCTGGAACTGACGCCCCTTATTTTACCTTTGATTCTGAGGCAGAGTCCGAGAACCCCACTTATACTGCACCAACCAACCCCATCACTGGCATGACTTCCAACCCTTTCTTTGTAGGGACCATTGGTGGAGCATCCACCACCACCCCAGCTACCACACCTGCTTTCGGTATACCCTCGATGGGGCCCACACCCACCATTCTGATCAATGTACCTATTCCAATGACTAGCATGCCCATCTCAACTCCACCAGTGACTCACACTACCCTTGGCGATGCAGGTTCGTCGCATACCACCTTCGTTCCTCCACATAGGGGAAATGTCCCCAACCCGAACCCAACCCCTCCACTTGGGGGCATTGGCCCCAACATGGTCACAACCACCAATATGTCACATCCTTCTACTAGTTTTCCATTCATGACTAGTCTCAACCTTCCTGACCTATCCAGACTAACTAACGATCCCATCAGACATGACACTGCGTGGCCTCACATGCCCGCCAAGCTCCCATCAGACATCCCTAAGTTTGAGGGCAAGGAAGGTGAAGACCCTCAGAACCATATTATGTCCTTCCATCTATGGTGTTCCTCCAACTCCATAGTGGATGACTCTGTCCTCCTCTGTCTATTACAGTGCACCCTCACTAGCTCTGCAGCTAAGTGGTACATCGAGCAACCCCATGGGACCCATGCCACCTTTACCTCCCTCACCTAGACCTTCTTACAGTTCTTTTAGTTACCTGTTCGCTATAACGCGGGAGTTGAGATCCTACTGTCTTGTAGACAGAACACGGCCACCCACATCATTGACCACATTCATCAGTGGCGTCGATGCCGCAGCCTCTGCAAAATCAAGTTAGATGACCGTATCTTCTTAGATTAGTTTCTAAAATATCTCCTTCTTGTCATTGCCAAGGATGTGGCATCCGAGCGACCCCAGTCCGAAGAAGAGGCTATCCTTAAAGCCCAGCAATTTGACCTTATTTACGCCCAGTCTGGTTACCTATATTCCATCACCCCTGATGCCCCCCATGGTGATTCCTCCCAACACGATGCGCTAGGGGCATCCCATGCCGTAGATGGCATCATTGGCCATATAGCCTCACATAACCAACCCTTTTCCATAGCAAATCCTAGCCCTGGCCTCGACCTTTCACGGGCTAAATCCCAGTCCGGAGCAACCAATTCGTATGCTCCCATGGCACATCATCACAATTCCAATGGACCCTCATGTCCACCTCAGTTCTTTGGTCATGCATACCCCGCTTACGCCCCCCCAGTCGCACCTCAACCATATTACCATCCGTAGGCCGCACAACCTCCTGTAACCTCTCAAGTCACTCCCGCTTATTATCCACTATAGGAAGCACCTACGGAAAAACTACAACCCGTTGCACAAGCATATCAGGAACCACCACAAGGTTCAGCACCTGCACTGCCTCCACCCACTTATTGTCCATCGCAACCTGCTCCCGCACCTACACAACCCCAGAACCCACCTGCCACCCAATGACAAGTGTATGCACAACAAAATCCGCATCCCAACCAAAATAACCAATGCCAGCAGGGCCAGCAAAACCGCGTAAAAGGCCGTAACCGTGGAAACAACCCCCCTCCAGATCAAGGCGGCCAACCTCCTAATCCCCCGAACAATAATAACGTGGAGCCTACCAACCAAAACCCTAATCGGCCACCCAAGCAAGCCAAAAATCCTAATTTGCGAACAAACCATCCTTGTTCTATTTGCAGGGTCTATGGCCACTACATGCACGCTTGCCCACATTTGGAGCGAGCTCTACAACTCTGGATTGATGGTGCTCACTGCCAAGGGCACGCGGCTCCTCCGGCGCTGCCCAACCCCCTGCCACCTCAGAATCAACCCTTGGTGCTACAAAACCCTTTACCAACCCAAGGCATAGTGAACACTCAGTCATTGGATCCCTCTCAAGGAAACGCGCCCCCCACAACAACAAATCACTTATGCCGCTCTTGATCAACCCATGATAGACTCAGGTACCCATCACTTGTTAATGATGTCATCCACTGATGTCAACCTTCAAACCCGTCGGAACCAATATGGCTCCACCCCTGAAGCCCTTCCTGCCGACAAAAATACCAATGCTCATCCCATCGATCAGCCATTATGCATACCTGCAGCTCCACTAGATGGCACCTCCAAAGCCCCTCGCTTCCCACTTCGCCGCATCAACAATAACCCCAATGCTCGCGTTGCGTCTAATAAAAACATTGTAGATGACTTAGCACAGTCCCCCGCAGCCATGTCTGTGTTAGAGGTCTTAAAAAACTGTCCAACACAGTGCAAGACCTTGCTTTCAGCCATTGGTGCTATTGACCCAAATGATTCACGAATGATGACCTTCAATTTGGACCAATCCGAACCACGCCTACCTTCCACTTTAGCATTCCAAGTTTCTGTACCCATTCGGAATCTTGTCATCCATTGGTGCATCATCGATGAAGGTGCCTCTACATGCGTTATGTCCACATTCGTTTGGCAGAAGTTGGGATCCCCTACACTCCAGCAGTCCACCACTGCGTTGTGAGCCTACAACAGTAGTTCGTCTCAACCCCAAGATCTCTTAGCTAATGTCCCCATCCAATTGGATGGTAAAACAGTGGTTATTGACATAGAGGTCATCAATGCCCAGCTTGATTATAACCTCTTACCTGGCTACAGTTACATGTATTCCATGAGAGCGGTTGCCTCATCCATTTTTCGTACCATGATGTTCCCCCATGATGGACGCGTGGTTAAAGTTGACCAACTCACCTATTACGATCCCAATTCCCTGCACCCGAAAACGTTCTCCCCGTGATTGAACAACCTATTAATGGTGCATCTACCTCGTTGGTTTCCTCAGTGGGACCCAGAGTTTACTCAGATACGCCAATGACCTCGACATTCTAGTCCATTCCACCTCCGTCACCAGCAACTGAAATATCTGACTTATGTACCCTTTCCCACAATACACCAACACCCAACCATCAACCGCCCTTGCTACCCCAACCACCATTGGTACCTAGTCATGTTGGTGTTACACCCATCCATACAATCCCCTTCCTATTGCCCCCTTCGGGAGTAGTAAGCGCCCTAGTTATGGCTACCCTTAGCCTCCCCAGTTTAACTTTAGGATTACCTGTATGGTACATCGCGCCTCCCATTACCCCTCTTACACCAAATGTCATCCTACAACCGGTGCAACCCATCACCACTACTAGTCAACCACCTCCCATTGTCACTACCCCTTCATCATCCACTAATCCATCCCCTCTTATCAAGCACACTGGGGGCAGAGGCCAACAACCATACACTGCTTTACCCCCGCCTAAACCAGTTAAGAATACTACCGTGTTTCATGCTCGTCCCAAATTCTCGTTGTGTGATGAGTTAGGCCATGCCACTCATCAATGTCCACAATTACCCGCATTACAGGAACACATGCAAATGCTTGACGACAACCCCAACATCTCGGTTGTCCAACTGGACCCTACCCCTAAGACTCGTGATAAATCATTACGTACCAACCACCCTTCTGCAATATGTGGTATTTACGGCCATTACTCACATCACTCTCCCGATCTATCAGATTATAGAGCTGCTGTCACAGACCCCAATTTTTCAAAAATAATGTAATTATTTTATTAATATTCCTGAGACATTATGTTAAATTTAATGGTAAGTAGGAATTGATGACTCGGCAGAGTCACCAGAAATGGAATGTAAATTTTGAATATTTTATTTTTAATAAATAAATTATGGAGACAACAGCATGGGAGAGCTGTTAAAAGAGGTTACTGGTCTAACTGGTGGATGGAACTAGGTGGATAGACAAAAGACAAGTGGCAGCATCCTTAAACACTTCCTGAGTTGCAGGTGGCAACTTCCCTATATTTTGGGGTCATGATTCCCCAAGAAAGTGGAATCTGAGCAGGTGGCTCATTAATGACAGTTAACCCAACTAAGACCTAGGCAATCTTTTAAATAGTACTCAATGAACTGAGCTGGGGGTTCAGCATTGTTCTAGAGGGAGAATACATTCAGGAGAATGCTATTCAGGAGTCCCATTGAGGAAGTGGGGAAAAACAGTAAGGAAGTGTTTTGAGATAGGAAGTTGCAGTAACTTGGTTCCAGTGTAGCTGCTTTGGCTGAGGGAATTGTTGGCTGTACCTAGTTCCAGCCAGTTAGACCAGAGCAAGCTCGGGGGTCCTGAGAAGTGCTGTCTGGGCACTCTCCAGGAATTGGTAGGGAGGAACAGCCTCCCACTGCTGTTATTGTCTGCCATTGATACAGGTTCTGTCACTTTTCCTATTGTTTATTGCTTAATTTTAAATGTAGAATGGACTATCTCATCTGTGTTTGAACATTAATTATTTCAGTAAAGTTAGCCTCTCTGTATTGTCCTTTGATAGAATTTGCAGAATTTATATGTCTCAGAATTTCCCTATTTATCACACAGAACGAGTAATTATTTTATGCAGGATATGTTTGTGATTATTACAGTAATAAAATATTAGGGTGACTTTATATAGATTTAGTTTTAATAGTTAAATAATAAATATAGAATATTTATACAGTACTTATTCCTGTAAATATACTTACTATAAGCAATTATAAGAACAGACACATAGATAATTTTTAGAATTTTAGTGAAATATTCCCATAGAGAAATTAACAGGTATAAATCTTATCTGAGCTAATATACCAGTTTATATCTGCCTCATATTGTATTTAAACCAGAATACAGGTTATTCTCTGTATCCAGATATAGATGAACAAAATTTATATCAGTAAATTTATCTACATTCATAACATAACTGACTGCTATCGATTATCCATAGGTTGCGAATTGCAGTAAGATTTTATTTATAAACTTTTCCATACGATCCTATTTGACAAAATCTTAGTCAATACAAACAAGTAAACTGTAAATAAAGAATCATGGCGAGAGTTGTTTATTTAAAAACCTATTCTATAGTATTTATAGCCAGGATGATTACAACAGAGTTGACAGAGCTATTTAAAAGACAAACATAATGACTAGTTCGAAGCCGAGTCTTACAACATAGAAAAATTCATTGTGCCTTTATCCAAATCTTTCCATTATCACAAGCATAGGTTACTACTCATTATCGAGCTCATTTTATATGTAATACACAGCACCGTTGAGGTGTTTCCATAACAATAGTCAAACATCATAACACACGCAGAGAAGTTATCATCGAACTCAGCCATTGTTGGCTTTACAAACCCTACTATTAATTATTAACCAGGAGATATTGTAACCGTATGTAAGAACAAAACCAAATTTTTACAACTCATTCCCAGCCACAACAGAACTTAAACACTTCTCATATTTTCTTATATATATTAACCTGGGAGAGAACCCCAACTCGCCAGGGTTAACAACCTTTTTATTTGTCTATCACAGAAAGGGTAGTGAACCCCAACACTATCATTAACACTCAAAACCAAAAAAAAAAAATGCAGAGAACAAATACATGGTTATCACCTACAGCCGAGTTATCATTCTCTGGAGGTATCCGAGTAAACTTAGAACAAACCCATAACTAAACAGTGTGTTCATTTAACAAAAAAAAAACGCATATAATACACGGCCACTTGACAGGCCAAACATTACAGTATTTTTTTATAACTTCTACAGGATTGGGTAAAACCCTATATATTCAAAATATAATGACAATTAACAACCCCAAGGCCGTCATAACAGACTGAGCCTTAGATTGTTCCTCGTAAACATGCCGGGGTATACAAACCCTATCTACTGTAAGCAAAAATATTAATACATGTGACTGTATCCATGTTCACAAAAACGACAACAACCCAGTTACAAAGGAGACCCTTCCAGACATAACCCTAGCAAAACAAAACCAGCAAAGGGAGAGACAGCCATGGAATAACCAGGCTTACCCGGAGGAGCCAGTGCTAGTGATGAAGTCTCGTACACCTTCAAGAGCGGTTATGACCTGCACATTACAAATTGACGAGTATTGTCAACATTCATTTTAAATATAAACCAACTTATTCAACACTGAAATCTACGAAAATCATTGATATTTCTTACCTGAGCTATTGGAGGAAGCAAACCCAGTGGACAACCTGGTAGCCACGAGTTAAGCCAGGTAGCAAAACCTCCTCATACTCGTCAGAAGGATGAGCAAGGAAAACTTCAAGTTCCTCTCTATTGATAGCCGTGACAGGTAATATATTGAACAAACCCTTAAGCTGTGAATGAACCAGTCGGGGAGCACGATTTAAACCCATTACACGACCACCTCATGGATAAAAACAACAAAGAAAACCCTGACTCTAACTCACACCGGTAACAGTGTAAGACTGTAAGTAGCATGCGAATTAAACACAGCGACAACAAACGATACCATGATGCCCAATGAATTGTAGCAGACGCCAGTAGCAGAGTCCACAGACTTTTAAACCACCCGAGAGGCATACAGACTTTTAAACCACCAGAGGATAAAACTACGTGACCATAGCTATAAGAGAATTGCAATTTACAGTGCCCTACTGACGAACTCAGACATTGAAGGGTTTCTCTCTTACAACCCGAGCCCGAAGGCAGAGAAAATGATCAGGTAAGGGTTTCAAGACAGGCTTATATATCACCAAACGCAAGGATAAGAGCCATCCACATAGCCCTTTAAATTATCAACCTACCATGGGTCGACTTCCTATAGTCCAGCTGCAGCTCGAATCATTGCTCATTGATTTTATATCATTGCATGGATAAAAGTCGTATTCATAATATGGATAATCACTATGATTGATACCCAATAATCATATAGTGCATGTATTGTAACCGAACCATCGATAGTTCCTAAGGTACATATTATATGTATCACCTACAATTATTTGAAAGAGATGTAGTCAACTTCAAACTAGAGTTCCTCATAGTTTTAACATTCTAAATATTACCTTGGCAATATAATTGGATACATCATTGTTATATAAGATCTTATTACCATAATTCTTCCATCACCATTGTTAACAATCAAAGATGAGATTAATAACCTATTGTTAACACCTAAAAAGTGCTCACTAGCTCATTCCCTTACTCACATGACCCATTTGTCCACTTTTCCAACATCTGAGCCTCTGAAACCAACAAAAGGTCACCAAAAGACCTTAGTACACCCCTTTTTCCATTAAAAAAGATTATTTTTCCAAGAAAATCATAAAAAACCCTAAAAAAGGGTCCAAATTCCCAAAAATATTAAAAAGGGAATTAAAATATTATTTTTATTCAAAAAAGGAAAAAGGAGGGAAAATTACCTAAACTATGTTGGTCAATACCATTGGTTTCCACAAAACCACAAATGGTATTCCTCACCACCAAAACCTATAAAAAGGTGGTAGAGGCTCCTCATTTCACATCCTTCCATTATCTCATCCTTATGCTGCTGAAATATCCCCTGAGCACTTTTAGCCATTGAAGCAACCTTGGAGAAAGAGACCTATTGGAGTTTGGAGCTACTCATCTTGGGAGTTGCTCAACATCAACCTTCACCATTGAAGGTAATATCGCAAGCACTTGCTTGCCCCCCACTTTTCAATACAAAAATTATTTCTTATGTTTCTTGTTCTTGATTTTTGAAATATTTAAATTATTTGCTTAGATTCTTGCTTAGATCCATGAAAAGTATTGTTTATTTAGTTTATTGTTTTTATTTCTATTGAAACTGCTACTACTAGTTAGTAGGTGCCCATAGCACTAAGCTTGGTTGCAAAACCGAGCCAACAGTTTTTGGCGACTCCGCTTTGGTTTGAACTTTAGATCTCTAGCTTTGCCATTAAATCTTAGTTTTTATGAATTTTTAACCTTTATATCCATAGATCTACCATCTTAGACAGCAGATCCATTGCTGTTCTGAGATTTGGCCCCATAAACAGCCCGAAATTTTCAATTTTCGGGTTCGTTTCTCGGTTTCCGTGCACGGCTTCCGCCTCGCGGATTTTTTACAGACAGTCGCGCGGTCCATCGCGACTTTTCGGCCTTTTTCCGCGCGGTCCATCGCGGATTTTTTACAGACAGTCGCGCGGTCCATCGCGACTTTTCTGTATTTTTCCGCGCTGCTCATCGCGGCTGTACGGCCAAAACCTGCGCGGCTCATCGCGGCTGTGCGGCCAAAACCTGCGCGGCTCATCGCGACTGTGCGGCCAAAACCCGCGCGGTCCATCGCGACTCTGCGGCCAAAACCCGCGCGGTCCATCGCGACTGTGCTGCCAAAACCCGCGCGGCCCATCGCGGCTGTTCGTCCAAAACCCGCGCGGCTGAATTTTTTCATTCGGCCATCCCGATTTTGAAAAATATTTTTTACTGTACTTTCTGCCCATAGCACATTTTTTACAGTACTAAATTCTGCATAGTTTACAGATTTGAAAAAAAAATTTACTATTTAAAAAATGCATACCTAGAAATCTTTTTAAAAATTTTCAAGAAAGTGAAAGAAAGACTCATTTTGCATTCTTTATCTAGATTCAAATTTTTTCTTGTTTACTTCTTTAGAATCTTGCCCTTAGCAATTTTTATTGAAACGAAGAAATCCATTTATTTCTTTTAAAAAGGAGTTTATTATTTGCTTTCATAAAATCCAAGAAATCCTTTATTTTTTGAGTTATTTTTTGAAAAAGCATATTAATTCCTTTTAGTGAAAAAAGTCTTAGATATTTGCTTTGTATTTTCGAAAAGTCCTTTATTTTTTGAAAATTTCCCTTAAAGCATTTAATTTTTTCAAGTTCAGTTTACAACACCTCACATGCACTCACACGATCACTTAATTGAACTAAGCCTTAAAACGTACCTTAATTTGAACACACTTTTAACCCCACTTGGGGAACACTAAAAGAATTCTTGTAGCTAGGTAGTATTGGGGGGATAGGTGTTCCAATAACACCCCTCAGTTCATACATCTGAGACATAGAAGTTGTCCAATTAGGGAGCTAAAATCTCTTAGTACTTTTTGGCGCGGTCACAACCGGTTTGTGGGAAGGCCTCTCCCTTAGGAGGGTTGAAGTCGCGAGGATGGTTCCGGAATCCTGAGTGGGATACCGAAACCCATTCAGTAACCGAAGGGCTACCATTCGCAGTTCTCGGGATATCCCTGTATAGGGATATTGCGATCAAAGGACCAAACGGCAGATTTACCTTTTCTCGACGCGTCATGAACGGAGTATCCTAGTAGCCTGTCTTTTTAGGATTGATTACTCGGTGTCCCTCCCGGTAGGGGGATATCTAGCCGTTGTCTCTACATTCATATTGTCTGACTTGGATTTCATCACCTTGCAGAGGATATCGTCTGTTTGAGTCACAATACCTTTAGATTAGGTGTTTGCATGATCTTTACCACGTTTTGAGTCTAGTCACACCTATTTTTTCTAGGAGCCGCTTGCATGTTGGTATTCTGACCGGTTGTTGCATTCCTCCACTTATTGTAGCACAGCTGCTGGGATAAGTGCATTTTTTGAGGATTGATTTTTTTTTGGCCTGTGAGCCTTATTTTTTCACTCCCCTTCTTGCACCCTTGGTTGCATTAGGGTTTTGAGTCTTTTACATATATATCACCACCTGATACTTAAAACAATTTTTTACATAAAAAAAAAAAAAAAAAAAAACATATTCTCACCATTGAGAATTCTAGACGTTCTCGTCGTCTACAGGGCGAACTCCCAGAGTTTAGTCCACTTGGCTCTCCACGTCACGGACGCAGAGCATTATCCCTTGATTCGACACATCGTCAATCAATTAGACGGTCATCCGATTCTGACATACCCCACTTCACCTTTGATTTGGAGGTAGAATCCGAAAACCCCACCGAGTTACCACCAACCATAGTTATGTCTGGAACAACAGATGATACACAATTTACATTAACCATAGGTCAGACATCCGCAAACCCTTCTGCGGTAGTACCATCCATGGCAACAGCCACCCCCTTGGGAATGCCCAATATGGGTACCACTCCACATTCAGGAATGCCTAGCACAGGACCACCACCTGTCATAGGCATACCCAACATGGGGGTCATACCCCCTTCGGGTTCCACAAACCCTATCCCAGGAATCCCTAGTGCGATTCCTAACCCAAGTGCAACTCATGTTGCACTTGGCAGTGCTATACCAGGAATCCCTAGTGCGATTCCTAACCCAAGTATAACCCAAGTTGCACTTGGGAGCGCTAACCCATATCAGGCCACACCTTTTGGAGGGCACATACCCTCCATACCTAGCATACCTATAGGCACTACTGGACCCCTACACCATACCACTATGGCTAGGCAAGTCCCGGTTCCGGTCACCACATCCGCTAGTCTACCATACATGGCAAGTCTCAACCTGCCAGATTTAGCTAGGCTCACAAATGACCCCATCAGGCATGATCCTGCTTGGCCCCATATGCCCACTAAGCTTCCCTCTGACATCCCTAAGTTCGAGGGTAAGGCTGGAGAAGAACCCCAAAATCACATCATGTCCTTCCATTTATGGTGTTCCTCAAACTCCATAGTGGATGACTCAATCCGCCTACGGCTTTTACAACGCACCTTCACTGGCTCCGCAGCCAAATGGTATATCGAGCAACCCCATGGGACGCATTCCACATTTACCTCCCTTGCCTCGACCTTTCTACAATTCTTCCAGCTACCTGTCCGCTACGATGCGGGCGTCGAGATCCTACTGTCTTGCAGACAGAACACGGCCACGCATATCACTGACCATATTCATGATTGGCGTCGGCGCCGAAGCCTATGCAAGATCAAATTGGACGACCGAATCTTTTTAGACTGGTTCCTTAAATCCCTCCTTCCTCTCATTGCGAAGGATGTAGCATCCGAAAGACCCCAGTCTGAGGAGGAGGCCATCCTTAAGGCCCAACAGTTTGATCTTATCTATGCCCAGTCAGGTTACCTATACACGATCATACCTGACGCCCCACGAGGTGACTCTGCACGCGGTGACACACCGGGGGCATCACATGCCGCTGATGGCATTATTGGCCAAATTACACCGCAAGCAAAACCTTTCAGTATGGTGAGCACCATGCCCGCCCCAGACCTTTCTAGGGCTACATCTAGTTCCGGGGCGACAACTTCTTATGCTCCAACAAACCAGACCCATCACGTTCATGGACCCTCTTGTCCACAACATTGTTATGGCCAAGCGCCATCGGCATATGTACCCCCTACATACTATGCTCAACCTACGGTACAAAACCCCATGCAGTTCCAACAACAGCCCATGCATTACCCACAACCGGTTGCACCGGCTAACCTCACACCTCCACCAGCTCAGGGGTACCAACAACCCCAGCAGACAACTGGACCACCTCCAGCTCCACCTGCATACTATCCACCGCAACCTGCTCCCGCACCTGCGGCTCCTCAGAATCCCCCTAATGCTCAAGGGCATGTGTACGCACAACAACATCAACCCCAATATCAAAATAACCAACACAACCAGGGTGGGCAACCAAACCGCGGAAGAGGACGCAACCGTGGAAACAATCAAAACCGTAACCAAGCTCCACAACCTACCCATCCTCCACAAGACAATAACGCGGCGCCCGCTCATCAGAATCCTGATCGGCCACCTAAGCAACCCAAAAATGCTAATTTACGAACAAACCATCCTTGTTCCATTTGCGGTGTCTATGGCCACTATACCCACGCTTGCCCACATCTGGAGCGAGCTCGACAACTATGGACAAATGACGCCCATCGTCAAGGGCAGGCGGCTCCTCAGCCACCACCCAACCCCCCACCACCCCCACAACAACCTTTGGTCCTCCAAAACCCTTTTCCAACACAGGGAGTGGTAAACACTCAGCCGTTAACCCCCCAACAGGGCAACGTGCAACCACAACAAATAACTTACACAGCTCCTGATCAACCCATGTTTGATTCAGGCACCCACCACTTATTGATGATGTCCACCGCTGACGTCAATATCCAAACCCGTCGGAATCAATACGGACCGACTTCTGAAGCCCCCCCCGCTGAAAAGGATACTAATGCTAATCCCACTGATCAGACATTGCGTATACCTCAGGTTCCACTCGATGGTGCTTCTAAAGCACCTCGCTTCCCCCTTCGCCGAATCAACAACAACCCCAATGCACGGGCTGCGTCCAATTACAACATTGTCGATGACTTAGCCCAATCCCCTGCAGCCATGTCTGCGTTAGAAGTCTTAAAAACCTGTCCTACTCAGCGCAAGACTTTACTTTCCGCTATTGGGGCGATTGACCCAAATGATTCGAAATTGATGACCTTTGATTTAGACCAATCTGAACCACGGCTGCCTTCTACCATAGCAGTCCAAGTTTCCATTTCTATTCGGAATCTTGTCATCCATCGATGTATCATCGACGAGGGTGCCTCCACATGCGTCATGTCCACTTTTGTTTGGCAGAAGTTGGGATCCCCTGCTCTCCAGCAATCCACCACTGCATTGCGGGCCTACGACGGCCGGTCAGCTCAACCTCAAGGTTTATTACCCAAGGTGCCCGTCCAATTAGGTGGGAAAACTGTGCTCATCGACATAGAGGTCATTAACGCCCAGCTTGACTATAACCTTTTACTTGGCCGCAGTTACATGTACGCCATGAAAGCGGTCGCCTCCTCCGTCTTCCGCACCATGATGTTCCCCCACGAGGGACGCGTGGTCAAAATTGACCAACTCACCTACTATGATCCCAACGCCCCTGCAGCACCCGAGAATGTTCTTCCCATGGTTGAACAACCCGCTTCTAGTGCAGTTACCTCCTTTGTGTCTTCCGTGGCACCCGGACTTTATTCCGATACACCAATGACCTCTACATTTCAGGCCATTCCACCACCGTCACCGGAGACCCAAGTCGCAAACCTCTGTACTCTTTCACAGAATACGCAAACGTCCGGTGGTCAACCACCATTGATCCCCAGTCACATTGGTGTTACACCCATCCACACCATCCCCTTCCTATTTCCTCCTTCGGGTGTAGTAAGCGCCCCGGTTATGGCTACCCTTAGCCTACCCGGGCTAACATTGGGATTACCCATGTGGTATATTCCGCCTCCCGTTCGACCACCCACACCCGACGTCATCCTCCAACCGGTACAACCTATCGTTACCACAAATCAGCCTCCTCCTGGTGTTGCAATCTCTTCGTCGTCAACGAAACCTCCTCCTGGTCTCACGATTGCTTCGACGTCAAGAGATCCCCCTCTTCTTGCTAATCCCACTGGGGGCAGAGGTCCACAACCATACACTGCTATACCACCTCCGAAGGCAGTTAAACCCCCACCAGTGTTTCGAGCTCCCCCCAAATGTTCATTATGCGATGAAATTGGCCATCCAACTCATCAATGCCCACATTTACCGGCACTCCAAGAGCATATGAATATGTTGGACGATGACATTGGCATCCCAGTAGTCGGATTAGAACCACCTCTACAGCCTCGTGACAAATCACTGCGCACTAACCATCCTTGTGCTATATGCAGTGTTTACGGCCACTACTCTCACCATTGCCCTGATCTACCTGACTATAGAGCAGGTCTCTACGAGATGAACAATTTGGACCTAGAGACGGCACCCCCTACTATCGAGGAGATCTACCCTCCCGCATCATCATCATCCGGAGAGATTAACACCATCTACATGATCTCTTCGACTACCACTACCTCATCACTCGATTTGACCACTCAAAGCTCCCGCAATGATGAAGAGGTTCTCGAGATTCCTACTACCTTTGATTATCCCGGGGAAGACATGCACCATCGTCCATACTTCCTCCCGGAAGAGACTTCATCCACCACCGCTACCCAATCCGTGGTTGAGTCCAAGGATTTCCTTCCTACTAAAATCGACTGGTTAACGGATCTCATGGCCGATATTTCTTCCGTCATCCACATTGACATCTCTGACCCACTTGGTGCCCTTCATACCATCACATTAGGAACCTCCCACAGTGAGCATGAGATCGGAGAATACCAACAACTGTTCCAAGAATTCACTGAAGTATTTACTTGGTCAGTTACCGAAATTCCTGGCCTTGACCCCGCCATTTATACGATCTCCACTGGATACCCCTATGTCCGGTCGGCCCCTTCCATTGATCCCTTTGACACACAGGTTGAACCCTTTCAAATCAACCAGGAAACCACATGTCCACAACATGGGGGCATGCCCAAAACCTTGCCTACTTATCATCATCATAATCCTCGTCGGAGATACTGGGGGCATCCACCCCACAAAGGGAATCCCCCATCATCATATCATCACTTCAGTATGCCACCACGACCCACAGCCTCATGGTATAACACCCCTCCAGCAGTTGCTCAATGCCCTATTGATCTCTCTCTGAGACAACATCTACACCACATTGACACCTCTGAGTTAGGGGGCATAATAGATTACCTCGACCCCGGGATAGGGGGCATGATCAACCATTTTGAACCTTCCCCATCATCTCTATCTCAACACCTCAATGAGCCCATCGTTCAAACCAACACATATGTGATCCACAATCACAAATCCCATGCACATAGCATGGGGGCAGGTCATTAACCCTGCTCACTTTTTCATATTCGTGATCTCAACCATTTTTGAGGTCACGTGTCACTTGTATATTTCAGTTGATTTGATACACCTAGTATTTTGCCCCCACGGGTCATCATTTCTCCCCACCACTGCATCCTTCGCTTGGTGAGATCACCTGTATTTGTAGCCATTTTTTAACCTAGTTCTTTCCTTTAACCATTCCGGAGTCCTTATGACCTCCGTTTTTCGCACCATTTGCACTGCCGGATTCATATTTCCGTGCCCGTGATGATGCTTGAGATCATTTCTTGCTCTCACCAGGACCAATATCAACATTGTGTCCCGACACCTTGTCGCCCCAGCTTGCGTACCACTTCAGCTGCTCTCCGTTTTTTATATATTTTATATCGCCGGATTCAGTTTTCCGCGCTCATGATGATGCTCGAGATCATTTCTCGCTCTCACCTTTAGATTTTTCGGGCATTTTTTCCATGCCCCCTCGTCGCCTCGGTTTGCGTGCCCCATCGGCCATGCTCCGTTTTCGATGTGTCTTATATGGCCGGATTCAGTTTTCCGCGCTCGTGATGATGCTCGAGATCATTTCTCGCTCTCACCTTTAGATTTTTCGGGCATTTTCTCCACGCCCCCTCGTCGCCTCGGTTTGCGTGCCCCATCGGCCGTGCTCCTTTTTCGACGTGCCTTATATGGCCGGATTCAGTTTTCCGTGCTCGTGACGACGCTCGAGATCATTTCTCGCTCTCAAATCCAGATTTTTCGGGCATTTTTTCCTTGTGACCCCCTCGTCACCTCGGTTTGTGCGCCACATCGGCCGTTCTCCGTTTTCAACAATCCTTAGGTCACCGGATCCAGTTTTCCGCACAGATGACGATGCTTGAGACCTTTTCTCACCTTCATCAATCCATTTTTGTTTGGTATAATTTTATCCCTTTTTCGGGCCGAGCAAACCCTTTGACGAAAAAGGCACTTAGGGAGTTTCTGTTAAGCTCTTTTCTGACTCCTAAAACAATGAAAAGATCGCCGAGCAATCTTTCTTCCTTTCATGCTCGCTAAACGTATCTGAAAGGGCGTCTACCTGGTATAAGTTTACCCCTTTTCCGGACCTCGTAGACTAATTACGAAAAAAATATACTCTAGTCACATCGGCTAGAAGAGTTCTCCATCCGCATCATTTTATGCTTTTTTGGGCCTTGGAGACTAAACTTACGAAAAAGAAACACCAACAGAGTCCACTTACCGTTTTCAGACTCTCTAAACATGAAAGCAACCATGAGCATGTGCCGTCCTGGGCTCACAAAATCCACAGGACCGTACCATTTTAGAGCACACTTTTATCCCTTCTTGGAGCTCATTAAAACTACGAAGAAAAAAGAATGGTGCCTCTTGGCGCCACGACAGACCATGTCTACTCACATAGCAGCTTCCCCATTCTGGTCGCCTTTGTTCAGAGCATTCTGCAGTATGTCACCCGGAAACTCCCTCGACAGCTACCATCAGCTTCACCCACCCAGAGTCAGTACATACCCTTCAGTCCCTAAAAAATGATCCCCACACCTACAAGTCAGTTCCCTACGCTGCTAGGTCAACCACGTCATCATGCTCTGAACAAAGGAAGCTTGAGTCTACCCATTTTTGACCCAGTTATTTGCCATCCCCACAAGTATGTCAGTCCTACCAGCAGTACTACATCACTTCAATTCTACACCTCGTGCTCCTGTCAAGGAAACATCATTGCCTTGTTAGTTGCTGGTCTCCCTCTGTCGACGACAACCACATTGATTCCAGAGGATAGATCTAGAGGTCCCTGTGTCTTGGACTCATTACCATTTATGATGAGTGCCTACGAATCATTTCGAGAGGAATCCTCAGTGCCTCTCCGAATGGTTGTTTCTCACATGCTCGACTTCAACACCTTGATCGCATCGTTGAGACTCGCACAGGGTATTGGTCCGTTCAGTTATTAGTCGAAGACCCCGGATACCACCTGACTCCTCCACATTTGAGAGTCTTCCTATGGATCACACCAGCTACACTTTTTTTTATGGATATCCGGGTTGCGCATGGCGACAGTATTCAGATTTACCCCTGTTTCATACTCCCTTGAGTATACAGTTACATTAATTCTCAGAGATGACTCATAGTCTTTGAGTCCCTACAGATGTTGGACACCTTCAGTTTCAGCAGTTCAACAGTTATTCCAGTGTATCAGTTATTGAGATCAGCCATGATCATGAGTATATCCCACAATCATGTCCCCTCTGGACCATTATGATGTACCAGTATATTTCTTTACGTATTAGATCCCCCTTCTTGGGACTAATTGTTTTGTATATGTCTTGGTACGAGCATGGGAATGCCCGCCTCGTCCTTTATCAGAGATTATACCTCATTCATATTGAGGTAATGTAATATTTTTTGTTTTTGCAGCTTCCAAGGGCCGTGGCTCCAGTCTCCAACCGGTCTCTTCTCTCCCCTAAAACCCAGAAAAAGGACAAAAGAACTATGATGTCTATCGGCCATACGATGAGCTCCTGCCCTCACACATCAGGGGGCAATCTGTTAACACCTAAAAAGTGCTCACTAGCTCATTCCCTTACTCACATGACCCATTTGTCCACTTTTCCACCATCTGAGCCTCTGAAACCAACAAAAGGTCACCAAAAGACCTTAGTACACCCCTTTTTCCATTAAAAAAGATTATTTTTCCAAGAAAATCATAAAAAACCCTCAAAAAGGGTCCAAATTCCCAAAAATATTAAAAAGGGAATTAAAATATTATTTTTATTCAAAAAAAGAAAAATGAGGGAAAATTACCTAAACTATGTTGGTCAATACCATTGGTTTCCACAAAACCACAAATGGTATTCCTCACCACCAAAACCTATAAAAAGGTGGTAGAGGCTCCTCATTTCACATCCTTCCATTATCTCATCCTTATGCTGCTGAAATCTCCCCTGAGCACTTTTAGCCATTGAAGCAACCTTGGAGAAAGAGACCTATTGGAGTTTGGAGCTACTCATCTTGGGAGTTGCTCAACATCAACCTTCACCATTGAAGGTAATATCGCAAGCACTTGCTTGCCCCCCACTTTTCAATACAAAAATTATTTCTTATGTTTCTTGTTCTTGATTTTTGAAATATTTAAATTATTTGCTTAGATTCTTGCTTAGATCCATGAAAAGTATTGTTTATTTAGTTTATTGTTTTTATTTCTATTGAAACTGCTACTACTAGTTAGTAGGTGCCCATAGCACTAAGCTTGGTTGCAAAACCGAGCCAACACCTATAGTCCTGTGATGTATGGATATGAAATCATCTATAGTTCCATACATTGAACGTAGATTAAAAACAAGAAACAAAGATTCCGGCATGAGTTAAACTTGGTGAAATCATAAGAAAATTTACTAAGTAGACAAGGGATTATAAATTATAAATGAATATATTAGAACATCGCTAGAGTTATCACAATTCCAACTCATGCTAATAACAAGTGATCACAGCCGTAATCACAGCTAATAGTTGACAGTATATCACATAATGATAACGTCACGTTATGCATACGATGAACATAAAACAAACAACTTGTTCCAGTGACAGTATACAGCATTAACAAAGAGTCATGGTCACAACGCAATGAGTATGTCGGAGAGATTGTAAATCATCGAAATGCCTAATGATACTATCCAAAATAAGAGATATCATGTCAATACAGACTATCAACCATATATCAAGCATAAATTTCATGAAGAGAACTCTACCGTCTTATGTGACAACTAGTAACAATATTTAAATCTTCTCTGAGTTTTACAGTGCAGGGAAAAGAACTTGATGCTTACAAAAAGATAAATTTACAGTGATCCATACTTTAACTGTGTACCTGTGAACAAAAGACAAATTATGCATTAGCTCGTAAGCTAAGTAAGCCAGTCAACTATGGCTAGTTCTCCCTTTGAAGTTAAGAACAAAAACAATCAATAACAAAAATCAAAACTCACATTGGTATCATAACAGATCCTTTTAAACAAAATCACGATCAGTTAATTAAAATAAACAGGACCAGGAATGCAAATTAATTAACATTTATTGTTATAATAAAAAATTTTAAATTTTTCAGAAATACCGGGTTCTGACATGTGGTATCAGAGCGAGGTTCAGACACTAGGCTTGGATGTGACTCCACTAACTTCCGCAAAAACGGTGACCATAAAAGAAAATTTAAATATACATATAAAGTACTAACTTATATTTCTGTTTCATGATACAGAGCAGAAAATTTCCTCTTCTGAATTTTATAGGCAGGTATGGAGAAACTAGGAGAATACGCTGAGCAAGAATCTCCAAACCCTGTGACAAGACAGATGTCAAGAGAACCTGAGACAGAGGAGGTAATTGCACACACCACTGAGCTGATGCATACCATAAAAGGATTAAAGACAGAGATAGAAACAGTCAAGAAGGATAATGAAAGGATTCTAAAAACTCAGGAGCAGTTAAATCAGCTATTGATAGAAAAATGTCAGACAGAAGGAAGGAGCAAACAAGCTGACTCAGAAGAAGTTAGTCATCAAAGAGGGTCTAAAAGGACGAAACCAGCTAAATCTGACAGCAGTTCATCATCTGAAGAAAGAAAGGGACAACACAGTTATCACACTAGCAGTGACAGCAGTGAAGCTGAGCTGCACAACAGAAGGAAGAAGTACAGGCCTTATGAAGAGATTTCCGGGGAGTTTAAGAAGATAAAGCCCCCAACTTTCAATGGAGAATCTAAAACTGGAGAAGAGGCAGAATCCTGGTTATCCGGGATGAGAAAGTATTTTCAGATCTATAACTACTCAAATCAGCTGAAAGCACGAATGGCCATCTATAACCTTTCTGGAAAGGTGGACATATGGTGGCAAGATCTGAAAAGAGTTAAGGGGATTAAGGAGAAAGAAGTTAATTGGAGTACTTTTAAAAGATACTTCAAGAAGAAATCTCTGTCTGAACAGTACTATGAGGAGAGGGCCAAGGAATTTTATGAGCTGAAGCTAGGATCTATGACGATGAAGGACTTAAACAGTAAGTTCTTAAGTCTGTTACGGTATGTGCCGTATTTTGTCGAAGAGAAACCAAAAATACAGCAGTTTCTTAGCTGTCTGCCATATCATATCAAGGACAGAATTGAATATGACAACCCCAAGACACTGGAAGAAGCTATGCGAAAAGCTAATTTCTGTTATGAACAGAATAAAAAGAAAGAGGGGATAGCCAGCTGGAAAGCCAAAAAGAACAGCAATCAGATCGAGTACAAGAAAAAGGAGTTTGCCTCTCATAAAAATTTCAAGAATAGCAAAAACGGAAATCACTTTAATGGTAAAAGCTTCCAGGGAAACAAAAATGGAGCTTCCAATCATTCCAACAATTTCAAAAACAGCAAGGAGGTTCCTAACAATCATGGCAACTACACCAAAAACTTTGAACGAAAGGAAACTGTCAAGTGTTGGGAGTGTAATGGCCCACATTATGCTTCAGTTTGCCCAAATAGAAAGAAACAAATCAGCAATATTCATATGGTTCAAGAGGAAATGACTGTTGGAGACTTTGCAGGGACTATGCCCCGAATAAATGCAGCGTTGGAAAACTGCCAGGCTGACTACCAAACTTCCATGGTGGAAGTAGGAGGTATGATTCATAAAACCCCTGTAACTATTTTAATAGATCCGGGTGCTAGTCTTAGTTATATTTCACCCCAGCTGGTAGAAAAATGTAATTTGAATGTTGAAAGATTTGATAATTCTTGGTCTGTATAACTAGCTACTGGGGCAAAAAGGAAAGTAAACTGTTATGTAAAAGAATGTATCTTAAACATGAATGATTTTAGAACTACAGTTAGACTAAACGTCTTGCCACTTGGATCTTATGACATACTTATCGGAATGGACTGGTTGGAACAACATAGGGTCATTTTAAACTGTTTTGACAAAACTTTTAGATGTGTAAACAGTAGTGGACAGCCTGTGACTGTCAGGGGTATCCCTAGGAAAACAGTAGTTAGGCAGATTTCTGCCTTGCAACTTAAAAGGGCAATTAGAAAAGGGTGCAAGACCTATGCTGTAACTATTACAGATGAGACAGATAAGTCTGAAAACAACCAGAAAACAGTAGAGAACCTCCCTGTAGTCAATGAATTTACTGACGTTTTTCCTGAGGAAATCCCAGAATTACCACCCAAGAGGGAGATAGATTTTACAATTGAGCTAGTACCAGGTGCTGCTCCCAGTTCAAAGGCCCCGTATCGTATGAATATTTTGGAGCTTAACGAATTAAAAACTCAGTTAAAGGAGTTAATAGACAAGAATTACATTCGACCCAGTGTATCCCCTTGGGGAGCACCAGTATTTTTTGTTAAAAAGAAGGATGGAACTATGCGACTTTGCATAGATTACCGTCAGCTGAACAAGATGACGATTAAAAACAGGTATCCGTTACCTCGTATAGATGATCTGTTTGACCAGCTACGTGGAGCTACGGTGTTCTCTAAGATCGACCTGAGATCGGGTTATCATCAAGTGAGAATTAAAGAAGAGGACATTTTCAAAACCACTTTTAGAACCAGGTACAGACATTACGAATTTGTCGTAATGCCATTTGGGCTTACTAATGCCCTAGCTGTCTTTATGTGCTTAATGAACAACATAATGCATAAATACTTAGATAAATTTGTTGTCGTATTCATCGATGACATTTTAGTTTATTCTAAGAATGAGGAGGAGCATAAAGAACATTTACGTATAGTCTTACAAGAACTTAGAGAGCAGCAGCTCTTTGCGAAATTCAGTAAGTGTGATTTCTTCAAAGGCGAAATCCAGTACTTAGGACATGTAGTCACTAAGGAGGGGATTTCAGTTGATCCTGAAAAGATACGGGCGATTGAAGAATGGCCAGTACCTAAAGATGTAACGGACGTTAGATCTTTCATGGGAATTACCGGTTACTACAGGAGATTTATTGAAGGCTTTTCAAAAATAGCCAACCCAATCACTTCTTTGCAAAAGAAAGGCAAGAAGTTTGATTGGAATGCGAAGTGCGAAGAAAGCTTCAAGAAACTTAAGACTTTATTGACAACTGCGCCTATTCTCAGAATAGCAGATCCAAATAAAGATTTCGTAGTTTGCACCGACGCTTGTAATGATGGTTTAGGCGGAGTGCTCACTCAAAAGGGACATGTCATTGCTTACGAATCTAGGAAGCTAAAAATCCATGAAAGGAATTATGCCACCTATGACCTAGAATTAGCTGCTGTAATTCATGCTTTAAAGATGTGGCGACAACACTTAATAGGCAGAAAATTCACTTTACTGACTGATAATAAAGGTCTGAAATACCTTTTAGATCAGCCTAACTTAAATGCAAGACAAGCCAGGTGGTTGGCATTCTTAAGTGAATACGATTTTGAAATTCAACATATAAAAGGGAAGGAAAATAAGGTGGCTGATGCCTTGAGCAGAAATGCAAAGCTAAATTTTATATCAGCTAGCAGCACATACACCTCTGATTTAAATGAACAGCTGGCTGAAGGGATAAAATTAAATGAAAATTATCAGCATTTACAAACTGCAGCCAAAGAACAACCCACAGAAAGTTTGATAAAAGGGTATAGTTTAAATGAGGACGGATTTTTATTGTTTAAAGACAGGCTGTATGTTCCAAATGCACCTAAAGTTAAACTGTTAATTCTAGACGAAATTCATAAAACCCCTTACTCCGGGCATCCAGGCTACCAAAAGACTGTCACCATGTTGAGAAAAGAATATTTTTGGCCTAACATGAAATCTGAAACAGCTGAGTATTTAGCTAGATGTTTGGACTGCCAACAAGTGAAAACAGAACATCAACATCCAGCTGGATTGCTACAACCTTTACCTATTCCTAGCTGGAAGTGGGAAATAATCAACCTGGATTTCATTACGGGTTTACCCAAAAATCAACATCAGAATGATTCAATTATGGTAGTGGTGGATAAATTAAGTAAATCAGCACACTTTATTCTTGTTAAAACCACATACAAGGCTGCAAACATAGCAGATATCTTTCTAAAACAGATTTTTCGGTTACACGGTATTCCAAAAATTATTATATCAGACAGGGATCCTAAATTCACAGGGAATTTTTGGAGATCTTTGTTCAAAGGATTAAACACCACTCTGAATTTCAGCACCTCTTTCCATCCTCAGACGGACGGACAAACTGAAAGAGTTAATCAGGTATTAGAAGATCTGTTAAGGATGTATGTTAAAGATCAACCAGGTAAGTGGGAGGATTATTTACACTTAGCAGAATTTGCATACAATAACAGCTATCAATCATCAGCTAAGTTTAGTCCTTTTGAAATTCTGTATGGACGAAAATGTAACACTCCTATCTCTTGGAGTAATCCAGTAGATAGATTAGTGTTAGGACCTGATTTATTGAAAGAAATGGAACAGATTGTGAAACAAGTGCAGGAAAACTTGAAGATTGCCCAGGATCAGAAAAAGAGTCAAGCAGATTTGAAAAGAACTCCTAAAGAGTTCCAGGTAGGTGAACATGTGTTCATCAAGGTAAGGCCAAAGAAGAGCTCCCTAAGATTAGGAAGTTGTGCAAAATTAGCGCCACGTTACTGTGGTCCGTTTGAAATTTTATCTAGAATCGGTCAAGTTGCGTATCAGCTCGCATTACCACCAAATTTAAAAGTTCATAATGTTTTTCATATCTCTATTTTAAAAAAATATGTTCATGATGCTACTCATGTTATTGACTGGAACATTGTACAGGTAGAACCAGAAGGGGAAGTTCTGGTGGAACCGGATTGTATCCTCGGGAGGAGGGAAATTACTCTACGGAACCGCATAATTGGACAGCTGAAGGTGCAATGGAAGCACCTTAGTCCTGAAGAAGCTACCTGGGAGCTGGAAAGTAAGATGCGGGAAGCATACCCACATCTATTCCAGCAGGTGGCTGAAGATGAAGAATAAGTAACATCGAGGACGATGCTACATTCTAAGGGGGTCTGTATGTCACATACCCCAATTTTTCAAAAATAATGTAATTATTTTATTAATATTCCTGAGACATTATGTTAAATTTAATGCTAAGTAGGAATTGATGACTCAGCAGAGTCACCAGAAATGGAATGTAAATTCTGAATATTTTATTTTTAATAAATAAATTATGGAGACAACAGCATGGGAGAGCTGTTAAAAGAGGTTACTGGTCTAACTGGTGGATGGAACTAGGTGGATAGACAAAAGACAAGTGGCAGCATCCTCAAACACTTCCTGAGTTGCAGGTGGCAACTTCCCTATATTTTGGGGTCATGATTCCCCAAGAAAGTGGAATCTGAGCAGGTGGCTCATTAATGACAGTTAACCCAACTAAGACCTAGGCAATCTTTTAAATAGTACTCAATGAACTGAGCTGGGGGTTCAGCATTGTTCTAGAGGGAGAATACATTCAGCAGAATGCTATTCAGGAGTCCCATTGAGGAAGTGGGGAAAAATAGTAAGGAAGTGTTTTGAGACAAGAAGTTGCAGTAACTTGGTTCCAGTGTAGCTGCTTTGGCTGAGGGAATTGTTGGCTGTACCTAGTTCCAACCAGTTAGACCAGAGCAAGCTCGGGGGTCCTGAGAAGTGCTATCTGGGCACTCTCCAGGAATTGGTAGGGAGGAACAGCCTCCCACTGCTGTTATTCTCTGCCATTGATACAGGTTCTGTCACTTTTCCTATTGTTTATTGATTAATTTTAAATGTAGAATGGACTATCTCATCTGTGTTTGAACATTAATTATTTCAGTAAAGTTAGCCTCTCTGTATTGTCCTTTGATAGAATTTGCAGAATTTATATGTCTTAGAATTTCCCTATTTATCACACAGAACGAGTAATTATTTTATGCAGGATATGTTTGTGATTATTACAGTAATAAAATATTAGGGTGACTTTATATAGATTTAGTTTTAATAGTTAAATAATAAATATAGAATATTTATACAGTACTTATTCCTGTAAATATACTTACTATAAGCAATTATAAGAACAGACACATAGATAATTTTTAGAATTTCAGTGAAATATTCCCATAGAGAAATTAACAGGTATAAATCTTATCTGAGCTAATATACCAGTTTATATCTGCCTCATATTGTATTTAAACCAGAATACAGGTTATTCTCTGTATCCAGATATAGATGAACAAAATTTATATCAGTAAATTTATCTACATTCATAACATAACTGACTGCTATCGATTATCCATAGGTTGCGAATTGCAGTAAGATTTTATTTATAAACTTTTCCATACGATCCTATTTGACAAAATCTTAGTCAATACAAACAAGTAAACTGTAAATAAAGAATCATGGCGAGAGTTGTTTATTTCAAAACCTATTCTATAGTATTTTTAGCCAGGATGATTACAACAGAGTTGACAGAGCTATTTAAAAGACAAACATAATGACTAGTTCGAAGCCGAGTCTTACAACATAGAAAAATTCATTGTGCCTTTATCCAAATCTTTCCATTATCACAAGCATAGGTTACTGCTCATTATCGAGCTCATTTTATATGTAATACACAGCACCGTTGAGGTGTTTCCATAACAATAGTCAAACATCATAACACACGCAGAGAAGTTATCATCGAACTCAGCCATTGTTGGCTTTACAAACCCTACTATTAATTATTAACCAGGAGATATTGTAACCGTATGTAAGAACAAAACCAAATTTTTACAACTCGTTCCCAGCCACAACAGAACTTAAACACTTCTCATATTTTCTTATATATATTCACCTGGGAGAGAACCCCAACTCACCAGGGTTAACAACCTTCTTATTTGTCTATCACAGAAAGGGTAGTGAACCCCAACACTATCATTAACACTCAAAACCAAAAAAAAAAATGCAGAGAACAAATACATGGTTATCACCTATAGCCGAGTTATCATTCTCTGGAGGTATCCGTGTAAACTTAGAACAAACCCATAACTAAACAGTGTGTTCATTTAACAAAAAAAAAATGCATATAATACACGGCCACTTGACAGGCCAAACATTACAGTATTTTTTTATAACTTCTACAGGATTGGGTAAAACCCTATATATTCAAAATATAATGACAATTAACAACCCCAAGGCCGTCATAACAGACTGAGCCTTAGATTGTTCCTTGTAAACATGTCGGGGTATACAAACCCTATCTACTGTAAGCAAAAAGATTAATACATGTGACTGTATCCATGTTCACAAAAATGACAACAACCCAGTTACAAAAGAGACCCTCCCAGACATAACCCTAGCAAAACAAAACTAGCAAAGGGAGAGACAGCCATGGAATAACCAGGCTTACCCAGAGGAGCCAGCGCTAGTGATGAAGTCTCGTACACCTTCAGGAGTGGTTATGACCTACACATTACAAATTGTTGAGTATTGTCAACATTCATTTTAAATATAAACCAACTTATTCAACACTGAAATCTACGAAAATCATTCATATTTCTTACCTGAGCTATCAGAGGAAGCAAACCCAGTGGACAACCTGGTAGCCACGAGTTAAGCCAGCTAGCAAAACCTCCTCATATTCGTCAGAAGGATGAGCAAGGAGAACTTCAAGTTCCTCTCTATTGATAGCCGTGATAGGTAATATATTGAACAAACCCTTAAGCTGTGAATGAACCAGTCGGGGAGCACGATTTAAACCCATTACACGACCACCTCATGGATAAAAACAAGAAAGAAAACCCTGACTCTAACTCACACCGGTAACAGTGTAAGACTGTAAGTAGCATGCGAATTAAACACAGTGACAAAAAACGATACCATGATGCCCAATGAATTGTAGGAGACGCCAGTAGCAGAGTCCACAGACTTTTAAACCACCCGAGAGGCATACAGACTTTTAAACCACCAGAGGATAAAACTATGTGACCATAGCTATAAGAGAATTGCAGTTTACAGTGCCCTATTGACGAACTCAGACATTGAAGGGTTTCTCTCTTACAACCCGAGCCCGAAGGCAGAGAAAATGATCAGGTAAGGGTTTCAAGGCAGGCTTATATATCACCAAACGCAAGGATGAGAGCCATCCACGTAGCCCTTTAAATTATCAACCTACCATGGGTCGACTTCCTATAGTCCAGCTGCAGCTCGAATCATTGCTCATTGATTTTATATCATTGCATGGATAAAAGTCTTATTCATAATATGGATAATCACTATGATTGATACCCAATAATCATATAGTGCATGTATTGTAACCGAACCATCGATAGTTCCTAAGGTAGATATTATATGTATCACCTACAATTATTTGAAAGAGATGTAGTCAACTTCAAACTAGAGTTCCTCATAGTTTTAACATTCTAAATATTACCTTGGCAATATAATTGGATACATCATTGTTATATAAGATCTTATTACCATAATTCTTCCATCACCATTGTTAACAATCAAAGATGAGATTAATAACCTATAGTCCTGTGATGTATGGATATGAAATCATCTATAGTTCCATACATTGAACGTAGATTAAAAACAAGAAACAAAGATTCCGGCATGAGTTAAACTTGGTGAAATCATAAGAAAATTTACTAAGTAGACAAGGGATTATAAATTATAAATGAATATATTAGAACATCGCTAGAGTTATCACAATTCCAACTCATGCTAATAACAAGTGATCACAGCCGTAATCACAGCTAATAGTTGACAGTATATCACATATTGCTAACGTCACGTTATGCATACGAGGAACATAAAACAAACAACTTGTTCCAGTGACAGTATATAGCATTAACAAAGAGTCATGGTCACAACGCAATGAGTATGTCGGAGAGATTGTAAATCATCGAAATGCCTAATGATACTATCCAGAATAAGAGATATCATGTCAATACAGACTATCAACCATATATCAAGCATAAATTTCATGAAGAGAACTCTACCGTCTTACGTGACAACCAGTAACAATATTTAAATCTTCTCTGAGTTTTACAGTGCAGGGAAAAGAACTTGATGCTTACAAAAAGATAAATTTACAGTGATCCATACTTTACCTGTGTACCTGTGAACAAAAGACAAATTATGCATTAGCTCGTAAGCTAAGTTAGCCAGTCAACTATGGCTAGTTCTCCCTTTGAAGTTAAGAACAAAAACAATCAATAACAAAAATCAAAACTCACATTGGTATCATAACAGATCCTTTTAAACAAAATCACGATCAGTTAATTAAAATAAACAGGACCAGGAATGCAAATTAATTAACATTTATTGTTATAATAAAAAATTTTAAATTTTTCAGAAATACCGGGTTCTGACAGCTGCCCTCTATGAGATGAATAACTTGGACCTCGAGATGGCTCCCCCCACCATTGAAGAGATCCACCCCCCAGCATTCCCGCCAACCGGAGAGATTAATACCATCTACATGATCTCTTCTACTAGCACTCCCTCGTCAACCTATCTGACAACCCAAAGTTTCCACAATGATGAGGAGATTCTCGAGGCTCTTACTGCACCTGATTACCCTAGGGAAGACATGCACCATCGTTCCTATTTCCTCCCAGAAGGGTCCTCCTCCACCACAGCCACCCAATTCTCGGTTCAGTCCAAAGACTTCCTTCCCGCCAAAGTCGACTGGTTTAAAGACCCCATTCCTGCCCCCGACGCCTTTGAGGAAGGTAACATGGCCAACATCTCACCCGTCATCCACATTGATATCTCTTCCCCAGCCGGTGCTCCTGAAATCATTTCATTAGGAGCTTCTTGCACCGAGCACGAGATCGGAGAGTACAAAAAACGTTTCCAAGAGTTCTGCGATGTCTTTGCCTGGTCCTATACCGAAATTCCTAGTCTTGACCCCGCTATCAAAGAACACCACATTGACACGTGGCCCGATGTACCCCCCGTTCTCCAGAAACAATGCCCTATTCATCCATCAAAGCTCCCCACCGTTAAAGAAGAGATTGAGAAACTTTGCACAGCAAGATTCATTTATCCTATTGCATACACCACGTGGTTTTCTAACCCCGTCCCTGTCAACAAGAAACAAGGCACCATCAGAGTATGTACTGACTTCCGCGATTTAAACTGAGCATGTCCCAAAGACAACTTCCCCACGCCATTCATTGACCAACTCATTGATGTGTGTGTGGGCCATGAGGTCTTATCCTTCATGGACGGTTTCTCAGGATACAACCAGATTTAGACCCGCAAGGAAGATCAATACAAGACTGCCTTTACCACCCCATGGGGCACCTTTGCCTATTAAGTCATGCCTTTCGGCCTTAAAAACGTTGGTGCCACCTTCCAGCGGGCCATGACCTATTGTTTTCACGACTTGGTCCATATCCTACTAGTCTATCTTGATGATCTTATAGCTCGTTCCAAGAAACGATCCGACCACCTCAATGACCTTCGGCAAGTTTTTTTGCATTGTCGCAAGTATCAGATCCGCTTGAACCCACTCAAGTGCGTCTTTTGCATTCCATCATGCCGGTTGTTAGGTTTCATTGTTTCCCATAAAGGAATCGTTGTTGATCCCCTGAAAGTCCAGGCCATCAAAGACCTTCCCGCACCTTGCATGCTCCGGCAGCTCCAGAGTCTAGAGGGGAAATCTAATTTCCTTCGTCACTTCGTTCCTGATTATGCCACCATAGTTCATGGTTTCTTATGCCTGCTTCGTACCCATATACCCTTTGTTTGGGATGACCAGGTGCAAGCTGCATTCGAAGCCCTTAAGAAAGCCCTCACACAAGCCCCTTTGATCTCCCCTCCGGATTTCTCTCAGGAATTCATCCTTTACGTCTCAGCATTCGATCATGCCATGTCCGGAGTCCTTGTCCAAGAAGACACTTCTTGCCAGGAGCATGTCATTTATTATGTCAGCTAGACCTTATCTGGACGACCCCTACGTTACCCATATGAATAGAGGTTGGCCCTCGCCATCGTCTTTTCTGACCAAAAGTTGTGACATTATATTTTACTCAGTCATGCCACAGTTGTCGCCGACTCCAACCCCATGGTCTATCTCTTGAACTGACGACTTCTACAAGGTCGTGTTGCTAAATGGGTCATTATCCTCCAAGAATATGACTTAACTTTCACAACCCCTAAAATCACTAAAGCCCTTGCACTTGCCCAACTCATCATCGATCTCCCATCCCTTTTGCCCTCCCCAAAAATCTCTGATGAGTTACCCGACAATCACTTGTTCATCATCTCGTCCGATGACCCATGGTATAGTGATATTTTTCTCTACCTTCACACACAGAAGTTTAGACCCAACATAAATCGTGATGGACGCCGTCGTATCCATCACCAGGCCTCTCGATATCTCCTCTTGGGTCATGTCCTTTACCGGCGAGGGGTCGATACTATTCTCCGTCGATGTCTTACACATGAGGAAGCAGAACAAGTCCTCAATGACTATCATAGTGGCGCTTGCGGCAGACATTTCTCTAGAATGGCCACCGCCCAAAAGGTCATCCGCGCTGGATACTTCTAGCCCACACTCTTTACCAACTGCATCACAGTGGTCAAACATTGCCATAATTGCCAACTTTTTGCCCCTAAGGCTTGGACACCACCCGCTCCATTACACCTAGTCGTCACCATTGGTCCCTTTTGTAAATGGGCCATCGACTTCATGGAATGTAAACCCTCATCCGCAAATGGCCATAAGTACATCATTGTCGTCGTCGACTACTTCATCAAATGGGCTAATCCATGCCCACCTTCAATTGTAAAGCTGACACCGCTTCCTGTTTCTTTTCTAACCATGTTATCACATGATTCGGGGTCCCCAAACAGCTGGTCTCGGACCATGGTTCACATTTTGAAGATTCCATTTGGCGCGAGTTGTCCACTCTACTGAAGTTCGAACACTAGTATTCCTCTGCTTACTACCCCCTAGGGAACGGCCAAGTAGATGCCATTAACAAAATTTTAAAAACTATCCTCCAACGCACTGTTGACCGGCATAAGTCCAATTGGCATCACATGCTTTTTCCTTCCTTATGGGCTTACCATACATCAACTAAGACCGCCACCGGTTTTACCCCATTTCATTTAGTTCACGGTGTAGAGTCTGTCCTCCCCATCAAATGTCAGATACCTACCTTACACATCGCCGTCGAGCTTCTCCCAGACACCTTGCTACTTGAGAAACGTCTGCTATCATTAGAACAAGCTAACGAAGACCATCGTGCCACCCTCCAAACCATTGAAGCTTCCAAGAACCTCTCCAAAGCTGGTTACAACAAACATGTCCACCCTCGAACTTTCCGTGAAGGAGACCTTGTTCTCTCCTATGACCAAGCCCACGACAAGACCAGTAAAGGAAAATTTGAGTCCATGTGGCAAGGCCCTTACATCGTGCAGACCTACCTCGGAAATGGGGCATATATTTTAACTGGCTCAGAAGGCCACCCCTTGCGCAACCCCTGCAATGGGTTGTATCTTAAATGCTTTTATCCTTAAACACACCTGCAGCCCCATTGGTCTGTATTGTATAGTTTTCTTTCTTTTTGTTTTTCACTTTTTTACCACAACCTTACATTCATCATTTTTGTCTGATCACAGATGGACCATCTTCCACCTCATTACATAGGCTTCACTGATGGAGCAAGCCGCTAGTCTCCAAACCTGGCTTCTGCAGCATGGGTCTTATATTCCCCTTCACATGAGTTGATTCACCTTGACGGAATGTGCATAGGCACTGCTACTAATAACCAGGTAGAGTATGATTCTATGGCCGGTATCCTGACTGCTGCCCTTCAAATGGGCTTATGTCACCTTCATGTGTTCCTTGACTCCCAGCTACTTGTCTCCCAGCTCAACAACTGCTACCAGGTGCATGATCCTTGCATCTTTAGAATTTTCCTACGCACAAAACAGCTTAGCCGACAATTTGAATCCATATCATTCACCCATGTCCTGTGAGCTCAGAATAGTGTCGTAGATCAAATGGCTAACAACATACTAGATTGGCATATCAATCACACCATGTAAAATATCCCTCATGCATCATCATAACATATCATCCCATCAAAAAACATATAAAAATCCCAAAAAGATTGGATTTATAACAAGGGGCATCCATGTGCCTATCATCACATAATATTTGCATCCATATGCAATAACATAAACACATTACTATACAGGGGCATCCACGTGCCTCTCATAACACATAACAAACCACAAGCACATCCACGTGCGTACACTAAATCACAATAGCAAACGATACATCCATGTGCATATATATATATATAAATAAATGTCAATGTTCTACACATGTCCTGAGTACCTCAGCACTCAGCTATACAAAAAAATATATACATCGACAAGCCTCATAGAATACAAGTCGTAAGCTACAAAAAACCTCGAGTGTCCATCACACATCGGGGGAGAGTCCTCTGTACTCTTTGCTGAGAGTCATACCCTCCATCGCTGCTTGCATCGGCCGCCTCTGAGTCCTCACCCTGCTTATCCTCTGGAAGCTCCTCGTCCCCTACCAGATCCTGTGCCCGACCCCTCTCCACCAATATGGCCACCCGGATCGCGATCGATCGGAAATCCCATGGAGCCCCGAGACAATCCTGAATCACCTCCTGATTCAAATCATGCCACCCCTCATTGGTCACTCCAACCAGCAAACAGTCTAGCAACACTCGTAAGGACTCCATAGTCCCCTCCACGTCCCATCGACACACCTCCCCTCCGCCTGGCAGGGCTGGTATAGCCACATGCACCCCGCAGTCTATGTGTCCCAATGGTGGTCTCGGTCCAACATCTGCAGATCATACATCAGTCAGTACCAACACATCAATATATCAAACCTATCATACACAAAATATGACATAAAAAATAGTCAAGCAAGTAGCTACATACCATATGTTCCCCACGCCTACCCTAGAAGTCGTGGTGCCTCCGGATCTCCTATGTAGTCCATATCTCTATATGGATAATCATCCAGTGTCAGTGGCATCTGCAACCACTGTAGGTAGAGCTCCTGAGTGAAGTACCTACCAACTTCACCGCCACCCTGTCAACGCATAATTTCTCCCCACCACACCATCCGTGGCTCCCTAAGTCCTCTTGCCCTAATCGGCACCCATGACTACAGTGTAGGTACCCGCTCCATGAAGAAGGCACAGAGAAACGACCCGTAGCAAAATCCCTTGCCAACGTCCTTCACCTTGGTCAGCTCTCGCTGAACGCAAGTGAGGAATATTTGGTCCCATGCGAAGTAGATACCATCCAACACTCGCTCCACCAGCTGCATCTGGCCCCCTGACACCCGCTCGGGCGCGTGAGACCCCAAAAGTCAAACCACACATGCCGCGATTGCCTGCACTCATGGGTCCTGTGGGTCCACAATCCAGAGTGCATTCCTATACACTATATCCTCTAGAACGCAGTAATGCTCCAACATATCCTCCACATCCACATCTGCGAACACTCGTGGCTGCGTATCAACCACCCTACCCAGACAGGGAAACCTCGTCAAAAAATATACATCTGCAAGGGTGAGATCCACCCTCTCCCCTTGCACCGTGAAAGCCTGTATGTCGGGCTCCCAGAAGACCACCAACCTATTTAGCAATAGTCCTGCTGAATGTATCATGGGAACCTGTGCAAACTTTAGAAGCCCACACAACCCCAAAGTAGACCGCACATGCCGATCCCTGTAGATGACCTCCACTATGTCATCCGGGACTTCCCGCTCTTGCCATAGCACTACCGACATCTTGTCAATCCCATAATGCAAACTCATTAGACCCACGTAAATTAAATAACCCTTTTCCTCCCCAGGATAACCCTAAATATCGATCCAGATCGCGGCTTTAGGGCCCCTTGCCATGATCTCAGATCGCGGCTCTTGAGCTTTGAGTCGCGATCCAAGATCGCGGCTGTCAGGGCTACAGTCGTAGTCGCGGACCACAGATTTCCTGATCCGAGTCACAATCTCAGACCGCGACTGTAGGAGCTGAACACGTGATCCAGGACCGCGTATTCAGCCCCAAAACTCACAGTCCAAGACTGCGATTCCACCCGGGAAACCCGCGATCCACACCCTTGTGGACCGTACAAGCCCCCGCTAGGGACACACCACCCCCCCGAACCCAACAAAAAATGCAGGTATGAGTTTAATGGAATACCTGCAACTCCCAGATCTAAAATCGGTCGGTTGGATCATCCAAAAACACCAACTAAGCTCTAGTCTACTCTGATCTCTAGTCAAAGTCAACAAGTCCAACTGACACTTGTCATGTTGGGCCCACTTACTATTTATAACTCGTTGAATTTTCTTGTTTCGGACATTCTGAATCCATACGGAATCCATTTTCTGAACTATTTCCACCACTGGAATCAGCACGATGAGACCGTCATGATGGTCTACTCGTTTTCTTATTTTTTCCACACCGTTTTTTGAGCATTTTTTCTCGACACCTCTCGTCGCCTCGGTTTGCGCACCACATCGGTCGTAGCCCATTTATTATATATTTTGTATCATTAAATTCATTTTTCTGAGCCTGTGATGATGCTTGAGATCATTTCTCGCTCTCACCCCCATATTTTTGGGTATTTTTTCCAAAATGCCCCCCATCACCTCGGTTTTTGTGCCACCTCGGTCGTTCTCCATTTTTGACACTTTTATATCGCCGAATTCAGTTTTTTGAGCTTGTGATGATGCTTGAGATCATTTCTCGCTCTTACTAGGTACACTTTCAACATTGTGTCCTGACACCTTGCTGCCTCGATTTGCATGCCACATCGACCACCATCAAATTGTTACGCATTTTTACATGAGCCAGTCACTCCACTCATACTGCAATTATTTCATTATTTTTCCACCATTCATCATCCCACAAGGAGGCCCACCAGTGTTCCCCCACACCCTTGTTCTTGGTTCTCATCGATGTTCCTTGATTGAGCACTTCCTCCTTGCATGGCCATTCCTTTTGTTCAATATAATTTTATCCCCTTTTTGGGCCGGACAAGTCCTTTATGAAAATAATGAAAATATTGCCGAGCAATCTTGCTTCCTTTCATGCTCGTTAAAGTACCTGAAAGGGATTCTATCTGGTATAAGTTTAACCCTTTTTTAGACTAAGTTCAACCCTTTTCCGTACTTGGTAGACTAATTACGAAAAAGGAATACTCTAGTCACACTGGCTAGAAAAGTTCTTCATTGCATCCTTTTATGCTTCTTTGGGCCTTGGAGACTAACACACGAAAAAGCACTCCCCTGGAGTCTTCTTATTGCTTTCAGACTCTCTAAAATTGATAGCAACCATGAGCACGCACCATCCTGGGCTCGTACAATTCCACATGATGGTACCATTCCATTATTTTAGAGTCTTCTTATCGCTTTCACACTCCTTAAAATTGAAAGCAATCACGAGCATGAACTGTCCTAGGCTGGTATAAATCCACATGACAGTACCATTTTGAACACACTTCTTCTAGTTCCTTAACCCATGAAGAAGTCCCCCCCCCCGTGCCTCTCGGCAGAACCCCCAATAAGGTCACCTTTGTTCAGAGTATTCTGCAGTCTCCTGCCATCTTACACCACCTTGAGTATCACTCATCCCAGTTACTATCCTTGATCCATTACAACTATGATCCCTTTCCCACCAGTCAGTTTCATATGTTGTCTGATCATCCCTGCCATCATACTCTAAACAAAGGAAGTTTGAGTCCACCCACTCTACTTGCCCAGTTATCCCCCACCCCCACAGTATGTCAGTCCTACCATCAGTACTCTGACACTTCGGTTCGCCACCTCGTGCTCCTATTAAGGAAACATCATTGCCTTGCTAGTTGGAGGTCTCCCTCTATCGATGACAGCCCATCTATTCCAGAGGATAGACCTAGAGGTCCCTATGCCTTGGACCCATCACCATCTGTGATGAGTGCCTACGGACCATTTTGAGAGGAATCATCACTGCCTCTCCGAATGGTTGTTTCTCACATGCTCGACTTAAACACCTTGATCGCATCGTTGAGACTCGCGTAAGGTGTATATCCCTTCAGTTATTGGTCGAAGACCCCAGATTTCCCCTGACTCTAGCACATTGGTGAGTAACTTCAGAACGCCCAGTTATATCTTCCTGTGGATGTCCGGGTTGCGTTGGAGATTGTATTCGGAAGCCATCCAGTTATATGCTTTCTTGAGTACCCAGTTTAGTTCCAGTTCAGTATACCATTGAGGGTATGACCCCCCATCACTATGCCCCAGCAGTTCATCAGTTCTTCTGGTACCACACTCAGCAGCACTATTGTTATTCCAGTGTATCAGTTCTTCAATTCAGACATGGTCTGCCCAGTAGTATGTCCCAGATTCTGTGTTCTCTCTGGACCCTTATGATGTACACAGTGGCTCTCCATGTATCTTTCAGGTCCCCATTTTTGGGCCTCACTGTTATTTTTTATATATCTTGATACGAGCATGGGTATGCCCGCCTCATCCATATATTTAGATTATCCCTCATTCATTATTTGAGGCCATGTATATTTAAGATCCCCATTTTTTGGACCCCATTATTATTGTTATAGATCTTGATATGAGCATGGGAATGCCCGCCTCATCCATATGTTGAGATTATTCCTTATTCACTATTGAGGTCATGTACTTCTAGTTTTTGTAGTTTGTTCGAGACCGTTGTTCCGGGCTCTAGTTCGTTTCTTCTCCTCTCCACATCCAGGAAAACCATAAAAGACTTATGATGTCTATCAGCCATACGATGAGCTCCTGCCCTCACACATCAGGGGGCAATCTGTTAACACCCAAAAAGTGCTCACTACCTCATCTACCCCATTACATGACTCATTTGTCCATTTTCCTACCATATTTTCCTACAGAACCCCAAAAAACCATTAAAAAGCCTCCAAAAGGCCAAAAAACCATTACAAAGCCTCCTAAAGGCTAAAAAACCATTAACAAAGCCTCCAAAAGGCCAAAACCCCCCTTTTTTCCCCAAAATAAGTTAAATTCCTCCAAATATAGCAAAAACCCTCTAAAAAGGGAATAAAAAATACAAAAAAGAGGAAAAAGAGGGAAAAAAGGAAGCCAAAAACCTATATAGCTGACCTAAACCATATGGTGCCCAAAACCATGGGTCAACACTCCACCACTAAAAAACCTATAAATAGGTGATGGAGGCTCCCCATTTCATATCCATAATATTCCCTATCCTCACTTTGCCAAAATCACTCATGAAACCCTAGCTCACCCTTTTGAGCTATTTTCACATTTGAGTGCCCCTTTGGCCCATATCCAAAACACTTTGGAGAAGGAGAAGGAACCTATTGGAGCTTGGAAGAAACCCTCCTGGACTACTACAAGAGCTTCACCAATCCCACATTGGAGGTATAATCAATACAAAAACCATTTTTATTATCTTTCTGTTATTTTATGCAGCTTAGAGTAGTTATTGTTTTATTTACTATTTTGTATTTACTGTTTTTACTGAACTACTACTAAGGAGTCCCTTCTCCTTAGTAGGTGCTCATTTGCACAAGCTAGGGTAAAACCCTAGCTACAGAAATACATTCCGAAGTTACATATACATCAACACTCCCTCTTAACTAGGAAGGTATTTCTCGACACAGATAATCTAGCACAAGCCTTCTTCTCTGGATCATCGACATCGATGCATCGTACTCGAATCATCGTCATCATCACTGCTGCTACTATCTCAATCAATCTATGAATCTACTCGTCATAGGAAGTTCTACAGAGCCAGTCCTTTTTAATACTGGATGTAGGCCCACCACCTGCAGGTCTTCATCATCACTAGCCATATTGTGGAATCCTCAGGACTTATTACATGCATCACAAAACCTCGAAAGAGCATCCCAAGCTATTACGAGCACACAGCTCTACCCGTCGGATCTCCCAGGGCTAGTATTATATGTGACTGTCACAAAACCTTAAAAGAGTCTCTTGACTAGAAAGAACCCTAAAGAGCATCTGAGGCCTTTTTCATCTTGTCCAGATCTCTAGGACTTATTACATGTCACCTCCACCACAAAACCTTAAAAGACTGTCTTGCCAAGCAAGAACCCTAAAGAGCATCTGAGGCATTTTTCATCCTATCCATATCTCCAGGACTTATTACATGTGCTCATGGAAAAACCTCGAAATAGCATCCTAGGAATGACTACGAGCACACAACTCAACCTATCGTATCTCCTAGGGCTAGGATTACATGCCATAGGACAAAACCTCGAAAGAGCATTTTCCAGATCTCCAAGGTAGTTATTATATGCCAGTGGCAAAACCTAGCAAGAGAATATGCAAACCTCCTAGGGCTAGGATTATATGTCCTCCAAAGCAAAACCTCAAAAGAGCATTTGCCAGATATCCGAGGGCCAGTATTACATGCCATAGGCAAAACCTCGAAAGACTATCTGCAAAACTCCCAGGGCTAGGATTATATGCTTATCTGTACAACCTATTCCACGGCCACATAGTATCAACCTGATACTCACCATACATCATCCTAATGTACACATGATCATCCTGATCATCATCACTGCATCGTCCTGATGCATGTCATCTGGAGCAACATCCTGAAGCTCATCATCCATGATCATCCTGATCATATAATGCATCTTCCTGATGCATACACAATATATTCCTGATACATATCATCATAGATGATCTACCTGATCATAGAATGTATCCACCTGATATACATACAAATACATGATCCACTTGATCATACAATGTAGCCACCTGATACATCTACAGATACATACACATGACCCAACTGATCATATCTAGCATCCAACATGATGTGTACATACATATACATATAAATGATCCAACTGATCATATCCAACATCCAACATGATGCGTACATACATATACATATAAATTATCCAACTAATCATATCCAGCATCCAACATGATGCGTACATACATATACATATAAATGATCCATCTGATCATATCTAGCATCCAACATGATGCGTACATACATATAATATAGAGCAGTAACTATAGCATCGTCCTGATGCTCATCATCCAGTGCTTATATCCATAGCCATGGAAGGATCCTTCTCTCACCATGCTCGGAATGGCTTCGACAAATGTCTCCATCACTTCTTCCTCGAAGTGTCATTGATCTGAAGAACACCAAGCCTCTCTCTGATGTACTCAAACTTCACTCTGGCTAGTGGCTTCATTAGCACATCTACAATCTGCTCATCTGTTGCAACATACAGGAGCTTCACTACTCCTCTCTGCACCATATCCCTGATATAGTGATATTTGATCTCTATGTGTTTTGACCTGTTGTGGAACACTGGGTTCTCAGATAGATTCACACAACTCTGGTTGTCACAAAAGATACCAGTAGCCTGCAGCGGGAGATCAAATAACTCAGATAGTATCTTCCGAAGCCATACTACCTCACAACTAGTTAAACAAGCTGCAACATACTCTTCTTCATCTATACTAAGTGCTACGCAGGACTGCTTCCTGCTAAACCAAGACATCACACCTGATCCCATACTGAAGCAACACCCAGAAGTGCTCTTCCTATTTGCAGCACTGCCTACCCAATCTGAAGCAACATAGCCCTACAGGTTAAACTTTTGATTCACATCATACTTGAGCCCATAGTCAATCATACCCTTCAGGTACCTCAGAATATGCTTTACAACAACCAGGTAAACACCTTTGGGATCTATCAAGAACTGGCTCAATGTGTTCACCGCAAAGCAGATATCTGGTCTCGTATTCGTCAGGTACATCAAGGACCCAATCATCTGACGATACACTGTGACATCAACCAGATTAGATGAAGCATCACACAGAAGCTTCAGGTTTGATGCCATAGGTGTAACCATGGCCTTTCAGTCCATCATCCCGAACCTCTTCAGGATCTCCACTGCATACTTCCCTTGTCCAAGGAAGATTCCATCTGCACTCTGCCACACCTCCATGCCTAAAAAATAGTGCGTCATCCCCAAGTCCTTTATCTCGAACTCGGTTGCAAGCTTCCTCTTCGTATCGGCAATCAAACCAGCATTACCTGTTACAAATAGATCATCTACATACAACAGCAGTATCACAGTATTGCCTTCCTCAACCTTGTAGTAAAGGTTGGAATCCGCTTTACTCTTAGTAAAGCCCAAATTGGATAGAAAGTTGTCTATCCTCCCATACCAAGTCCTAGGAGCTTGCTTCAAGCCATACAAGGCTTTCTTCAACCTGCACACATATTACTTTCTGTCATGTGTCTCAAAACCAAGTAGCTGCTCCACATACACTTCCTCCTCGACTACACCATTCGAGAGAGCTGTCTTGACATCCATCTGGTGTATCTTCCACTTCATCACTGCAACCAGAGCAAGTACTCATCTGATGGAAACGTATCTGGCTACAAGAGTTGTTGGGCCTGGCCCAACAGGGCCATTTTTTATAACATTTTTGAGGCTAGATGGAGCCGAGCTGAGCGCAGCTCAGAAAATAAGTAAATTTTGGCTAAGTATTGGGGGTACTGCAAAGATGTGCATAGTACCGAGTTTTGAAGGATGCTGTGAAGCTCAGTGCTGAACAGTTTCAGTGCTGCAAAGGTAGTAGGCCACGTGGAGCCAGTAAAGTTGTGTACTGGACGGAGGATGGCCAGATAGAGTGGATAGACCGACGATGGTCTACTTTTGGTAAGACTGCTGGAAAGATGCCGAGTTGAGGGCATAAGAAGATAAGGAAGGCGACCGATTGTACGAGTTCGTTAAGCAGAGGATGGGTCAAGAAAGTGACAGTTCGGTGTACAACAGAGTACGTGACCGTTAAGGGGAAAGTGGCGGATGGACAATGACTGGAGCTGAGCTAGTTCTACGCGGTCATTAGAGGACGGACGGCCTGTAGGGAAAGTGACTAGGAGCTGAGCTAGTCGCACGAGTCCGTTAGTGGAAGGGCGGCTCAAAACGGATGATCTATTGGTGTGCGCACAACAGGAAGGATGAAAGCGATGGGTCTAAGGCGTGGAGGATTGCCACGACAACAGAATCGCTACCAGAAGCTTGCATGATGGTTTAGAGGGACTGTAGTCATTTGGAAACCCTAAGGATTTCGGTCTTCAATGTTGTAAAGACATGACCTTTGGGTGTGATCTATATTAAGAGGACAATTTTGTATAGGAAGGGTTGGTGAAGGGTTGTTGTTGTAAGTTAGGGGTTGTTGATTTTTTGGTTAGTTGCTCAAGACAAGAAAGACTTGTCATTGTTACCATATTGTATCGTAATATCTTTTGAGTCAGGAAAATATTGTAAAGGCTCTACAGTTGAGTGCGCAGAGACCTAACTAAGCAAGAAGAGAGCCACAGCTGAGTGCACGGCTAAGAACTGTGAACCCTTCCTTAAAAAGAAATATCAAACACAGTTCTTGTGGATGTAGCTTCCCATCCAGGGGAGTGAACCATGTTAAATAGTGTGTTGAGTGACTGAATGTTTATATGTGTGTTTATATTTATCTGTTTCTATAGTTAGATGTCTGAATATTGACTTGTAGTCTATTATGAGAAGGCTTTTATATGCATTCACCATCAAGAGAGTATAGAATGATATGTTAAGTCTGCAGGAATGGCAGTAGGGTTAGTATTAGATTTGCTTCTAAGGATAGTGAATCTATCATTTTCTTGAGTATGGAGAAAGTTGTTTACGAGTTTTGAATGGATGCAGTCGATGAATGTATAACAGTTATTTCGCACCTAAGGGTTATGCTTAAAATAGTAACATTATAAGTGTGTGTTATGAGCATTAAGTAGTAAGATAGTCACGTGAATGACTAAGTGGATAAGTGGTATTCAGCTCACTGCCTTAAGAATTTTACACTTAATCTAACTATAGGAAGTCAAGTGGTCGCTTTTGCAGTATAGTATTAAACCCCACAGTAAGGAAGAAGGTAGTGGTGCGGGCCGCGGTGTTGGCCATCGCCGTGTAGTCCGACCCTCGCAACACACAGCCGGTGCATTGCCGCGAATTTCATCACAGCCATCCACTCATCACTCACTGTGGACATTTGAGTCCGTAGTGCCCCATTAGAAACACCTCGGGTGAGACCTCAGCTTGCTTGCGGGCTGTTGCCAAAAGGGTCGGTGCGAAGGGGTTTTTTGGTTTAAGGTAACTGCGCAGAACCTGGGTCTTCATAAAACCTATGGTCATCATTCTCTATCCAACAGATGGTTCCATTGCCATGCTAGAATCCATGATGAGTTCCAGTTGTGATGAGCGACGAAGAGTCTGAGTTCCCGGAAGGTTCATTGAACTGGAATCTTGAGAAGACAAAAATCCAGGCTTGGTGGGATAAGACCATAAGAGACTTTAAAAGCCAAGAGAACAGACATCCGCGTCTAAGTGACACACAGTGGTCGGATAGATATCTGTTGGACGACATTCACGATATTTTCTGGGATACATTTCTAAACGAGCTGTATGCATGGATCTCGTGGCTCGTAGAAAAGAAAACCTGTTTTCAAGGAGGTGTTCCTACAGAGTGGAATCCTGAGCTCATATCACAGCTCAAAGCAATAGACAGCGCATTGATGTGCAGTGGATTTTTGGGTCGATCATATGCTAGAAGGATTTGTCACAGAGTTTGCTATGGATACGCTCAAATCCTATAGCCAAGTAGAGGCACACTTTTTCGCAGGTTTCCAAGGTAAATTTCCGAACAATCTCAGTCTATACATTAAGATGTTGTTAGCTGAGAAAGGCGTTTTAAGAATGCAGTAATTTTTTCAAGTTGTCATGATAAATAGCATTTATAGCGATTCCGACGAAGATACTCACAACTTAAGAAGTGGGAAAAGATACAATTTCAATCAGAATCCTAGAGGCTCTGGACTCCACATATATACTGAGATTCCTTCTGATATTGAAAACGAAGCCGCACCCCCATTTACCCCTCAGAATCCTCCACTTGTAGAGCCAACCTCGCCGAATACAGCCTACTACGTCTACCCCTATATGCCCATTTTTTTTCACTGCGCAAAGTCCTGTACGACACCCTAGCACTCCTCAGGGCACACCTCAAGGTTCCCCCTCAAGTGCTACACCTCCCCCTCGAGCCATGGGCCATAGGGATATGAAGCTGCCTATATTCAAAGGGACGGGTCTAGAAGATCCTGATCAGCACTGGTTCCTTTGTGAATCTATCTGGAGTGTCAGACAGATCCGAGATGACGATGAGAAGAAAGCCCAGCTTATTAACACATTTAGAAATAGAGCGTTGCACTGGTTCATGAAGTATTTTACCACACAGCCCAGAATGCTGGCAGAGATTAAAGCTGCACTGATAGTAGAGTTCAAGAAACCAAAGTTTGAATCTCAACGTATAACTGAGCTAAAGGGAATCAAGCAGAGACCGACTGAATCGGTTTGGGAGTTTGATCAGAAGTTCAAGACCCTATTAGACCAAGTAATCTTTGTTATAGCTTCGAATCAGCACAAGGAATGGTTCATTGTTGCGCTGCTACCCCACATTAGATTACCATTAATGCAGCAGAAGGTTATGTCGTAGGCAGAGGCCTTAGAGATCGCAATGAAGCTGGAGGCTTTGCCGATCGATGAGTCTAGTTCTGTGATGGCCCAGATTTAGAACCAACTTACCACCCTGACATTGGAGCTGCAGATCATGAAGAATGGAAAAGAGCAGCGATATGAACCTCGTCATGAGATCTGGTGTACGAGTTGCAAAGGAGAAGGGCATGACCGCGAACATTGTCCCCTATACTGCGACTACCTTGGCAGTGGTGCGCCTAACCCCATCAATCAGAACCAGGCACCTTGGTGTGAGATCTACAGAACTAATGGTCATAGACCTGAAGATTGTTACCTAATACAGAAATATGTGAAGACACCTAACAATCTATACTGTAATTTCTGTAAATCAGTTGGACATGATGAATCCAACTGTTGTTCCTATGAACTAATGAATGAAAGAAAGCGTGACATGGATTCAATGAGAGGCGCTGGCTTGTACAGAGTGCGAGAAGATAACTAGCCAAAGCAAGAAAACACGCATTATGATCAATCTTCCTACAAAGGTCGTGGTGGTGGATACCGCGGTAGAGGAAGAAATACCGGCCCTTCACAAGGAAGAGGCCGCGGTGGGGTCATCTGCTATAACTATGGCTAGTCAGGTCACGTATCCAGAGATTGTGTAAATCCCTGCACCACCTGTAATTATTGTAAATCATTTGAGCATGTGATAGAAGATTGCCTGGTGCTAGAGGTAGAGATGCAGAAAAGAAGAAGGACAGATGCGCCAGCCCCGAACATCCAGTGGATCGTAGTAGAGAACAGACCTGCGGATCCTAGCATTAAAGTAGTCACACACAGTGGCGTGGAAACAGGCCGTGATAGGGGAGCAGAGGCTTCCACTTTAGGAGAGGCTCATGCAAAGCAAGGCCCTCTTGAAACAATATGGGTAAGAAAAGCCCCAGGAAAGACGCCTGCTCTAGATCTGAAGAAGAACAAAGAATCTTTTGTTGACACGTCGGATACTTTCAGATAACCAGCACCTAAATCACCAAGGATCCCACTACACAGTGAAGTACCATGTGTTGAAGACACACCTGCTGCATATGACAAGACAAGACACACAGCGGATGTTAGCACTTCTATTGTGCAGTTCCTAAGAAGCTGCATGAAGCTGCTGAAAAATGAAAATGTGATAGTAGAGCTGGAGAAGCTAATAAATCTATACGAACCAGAGACAGAAGCAGAAACTTCTGATGGCACACTACATCATATAAAGAAACAGAAGAGGTCAGGCTGAGAGATGAGGCTCACTGTGTAGATAGGATACTTTGAGATGGACGAAGTTATCCTTGATCTAGGATCAAAAGTAAATGTCTTAACCAAGCAGACATGGTAGCAGATGGGTCAATATACCAGAGTCAGAAGGTGTGCGTGATATAGAAGGACCGCCATTGGAAATCCCAGACATGAGTGGATCAGTTAAGACACAAAAGGTGAACATCGGCACGAGTGAAGAGCCGAAGTTTGCATCTATCGGAGACTACTGGGATGATCAGACTGTCCAGACACTTTACATGAATATCAAGACCCATTTCCAACCAAGTTTACATAGATGAAAGGAATATTGGGTGACTTAGGAGTCATGAAAATCCCTTTGAAGCCAGGCACTAAACCTGTGAAGCAGTGACCGTATAGACTGAATCCACGGTATAAAGAGAGAGTCCGCGCAAAGTTGGACAAAATGTTAGAGGCAGGAATCATTGAACCTGTCGAGGAATTTGAATGGCTCAGTCCTATGGTTGTCCAGGACAAGAAGACGAAGTGCGAGATCAGGATTTGTGTCGATCTCAGAAAACTTAATGATGCCTCTATGCATGACCCATTCCCTACTTCATTTACAGATGAGGTACTTGACAATGTTGGAGGGAATGAGGCCTATTCATTTACTAATGGTTTCTCCGGTTATCATTAGATCAGGATCGATCCCGCAGACAGGCATAAGACGACATTTTCTACAGAATGGGGGTCGTTCCAGTATACAGTCATGTCGTTTGGTGTGAAGAATGTGCCCTCCATCTTCTCCAAGGTTGTCATCGCGAAATTCAAAGATTTCATGCATAAGTTTCTGGAAGCATATTTTGATGAATGGACTGTCTTTGGTTTGTTGAAGAACCATTGCGAAAACCTGAGGATGATGCTTGAAAAGTGCCGCCAGCATGAGATATCATTGAATTTAAAGAAGTGCATCTTCTGTGTGCCCTATGGAATTTTACTGGGACATATTGTTTGCAAATAGGGACTGATGGTGGACCCTGCGAAGATTGCCATCATTGTAAATTTGCCTACACCAACTTCAGTTAAAATGTTGTACTCTACCTTGGGCCATATAGGCTATTACAGGAAGTTCATTAAAGGTTACATGCGGATCACCGCAGCAATGGAGAAGCTGCTGAAGAAGGACGCGTCGTTCATTTGGAACGAAGAATGCGAACAGGGTTTTGACACCCTTAAAGAAAAGATGGTTACCGCGTCGATACTAGTCTTTCTAGACTGGGCAAAGCCATTTCATGTTCATGTGGACGCATCATGCATTGCCCTCGGTATTGTGTTAGCTCAGCCAGGAGAAGGGGGTATTGACCACCCCATCACATTTTCTAGTAGAAATCTATCGACAGCAGAGAAGAACTATACCACTACTGAGCAGGAAGGACTTGTGATGGTATATGCCCTGCAGAAGTTTAGACACTATCTACTTGGTGCACACTTCCTTATGTTCACCGATCATTCTGCATTGAAATACTTGGTCAATAAGCCAGTGTTAGGGGGGCGTATATGTAGATGGTTGTTGCTATTTCAGGAGTACGACTTCAAGATCGTTGTTAAACCTAGAAGGCTGAATTTGGGACTTGACCACTTGTCTCGAATTGAGTCGGGAGAGGATCCAACGAACATTGAAGATAGTCTGGTTGATGCGTAGATGTTTTCTATACAAGTTGCAGATGATTACTATAAGGATATCATTGATTTTCTGACAACGGGGCTGACACCACAAGAATTTTATGTTTAGCAGAAGAAGCAACTAGTAGTCCGCGCTGTGGATTTCACTATTATTGCAGGTTAGTTATACAAACTCAGACCAGATGAAGTCCTGCGCAGATGTGTACTCGACCACGAGAAACCATATATACTAGCAGATGCGCATTCAAGGATCACAGGAGGTCATTACGTAGGAAGGGCTACTGTGCAGAAGATATTGTGCACAGGGCTATGGTGGCCTACCATCCACAAAGATTCTAAGGAATACTACAGGAACTGCGAAATCTGTCAGAGGACAAGGAAGCCTTCATGGAGAGATGAAATGCCATTGAACCCGCAGTTGACCTTACAGGATTTTGAGAAGTGGGCAATTGATTTTGTGGGACCTATAAACACACCAAGGAAGAGAACTAGTGCGAGGTATATTATTACTGCCATGGATTACCTCACCAGATGGGCAGAAGCGAAACCAGTAAAGGACTGCAGCGCAAGTACTACCGTGCAGTTCATTTTTGAGGAAATTTTGTCAAGATTCGGCTGTCTAAAAATTTTGATGAGTGATCAGGACACTCACTTTCTGAATAAGACCATTGAAGCCCTCACAGTGGAGTTCCACATTCGGCATCACCGCAGTACAACATATCATCCACAGGAAAATGGAAATGTTGAAGCTTTCAATAAGATACTCGAAAACATGCTGACGAAGGTGTGCAACATAAATAGGGATGATTGGGACCTGCGCATCTCGTCTATACTATGGGCATACATAACAACTTGTAAGAAGTTGATGGGACAGACACCCTTCCGATTGGCTTATGGGAAAGAGGCCATAATGCCAATGGAGTACATTGTCCCCAGTCTGAGGATTGCTCCGTTCACCAGAATGGCAGATCGCGAAGCATTAGATGAAAGACTATTACATTTAGTCAGCTTGGAGGAGGATCATTTCATTGTAGGATTTCAACAGCAAGTCTAGAAGGATCGTGAAAAGTCATGGCATGATCACCATATCAGGAACAAATGCTTTCAGGTAGGTGATTTAGTCCTCCTCTATGATAGCAAGTTCATGAAATTTCTTGGCAAGTTTAAAATGCATTGGCTTGGTCCATATATTGTTATGTATGTCACTAACAGTGGTGCAGTCCAGTTAGCCACTTTAGCTGGTGATACTCTACCCACTATGATAAATGGAAGCAGACTTAAATTATATCGTGATAGTTCTGCTTTGCAGCACATGGCAAGATAAACACGGGGAGAAATTTCTAAGTGTCAAGTATAGTTGAAATTGGGCACTAGAAATGTATAGTGTCTGTACATGGATCATAAAGGAAGAATGTATGAGCAGCACAGCACTGCTGAAGCAGCACAGGAACGAGGAAGACAACAGTGGAAAAACAACCGTGTAGTTCAAAGATCAGTACCGTGAATAAACTGCGCAGGAGTCAAAATGGTTTTCCGCATAGATCGGTGCAGCATTCAGAGAGAAATAGACATTGCATGGCTTTTGAGAAAATAGTCATTGAAATGATCGTTGTAGCAACCGCTTGAGCATTTAAATGAAAGATAGTCATTCTAGACACACTGGCGATAGAAGAGACGGGAGTATCTATTCAAATTGGCCAATGGACAACTCATTAAATGCAGATATAACCATTGGGAGGCGCGGGGAGGACATAGCTGTGCCTATAAATAACACCGCTACAGCACTCGCGGGCGTTACTCAGCACTTAGAATTTTCTTGCGATCACTCCTTGAGCTAGTATTCTTCTATCATCTGATTATCACAGCCTTTAGCTAACCGGTGAATGTTCGAACCATTCTATAGAGAAGAAGCCCTGACCATTGAAGAAGCACTTAAGGTATTTCAGTACAAGGGAATTACAGATTTAATGAAAACCCCTGCCAAGAAGGTTGTAATTGAGCCAGGTCAAGCATCCCGAAGATCACCTCGTCATAATCCAAGCATGCATGAAAAAGGGAAAGATAAAGCAAAAGACGTAACTACACCTCGAAGCAAGATCATAAAGATGGGCTCGTCAGCACAAAAATTGGTAGTCCTTCAAAAAGAACCACTAAAACTGACACAAGAATACATATCACCTCGGGCGTTGGACGCCCCAGTCTTCAAATTGGTCAAGAGTGTTAAGTATGAGATCCCATTGTCACAGATCTCAAAGCATGTATACGTTGCCAAGAACCTGCTTGGAAACATTCTGGATTGCAAGTGGGAATATTTTGACCTCTTAGGCATACAAAAGGAAGAGCCCCACGCGCCTAAGTACCCACAATTCCAGCCTGACCAGTACATGTGCTAGAAGAAAGATGCCAAGGGTACACCTAACTTGGTTGCTGAAAGATGGCTGACACCGGTAGTTCGGTCAGGCTTGTTAAACCTACTCAGACTGCCACATTTTGACCGATTAGCGGAAGTTAATGCGGTGGTTCACACACTGATGGTGCAAATCCACCAAGGATACCTGTGGCTAGATAAAAACATTGATGTCAATATTTCCTTGGTCCACCACATAACAGGTCTCAGCAAGCACGGTAAAGATCCTAAGCAGTTCTTCCAAGGGAAGAGCAAAGAAAAAGAAGTTGTTGAGAAAATGAAGAAAAGCCAGCCATTGACAAAGGGGAAAAGAAGCTTTCCCACATAAGACATTGAGGACATAACGACAAAATTTGTGACCTAGTTACTCGTAGGAAAAATCCTCAGAATGGCTAGGCCTCAGGAAGTGCATGCGGGCGTAGTATTACTTGGTGCCGCATCATGGGCACCGAGTTCAATTGGTGTCAATTCCTTCTAAATGAGTTCTTGGATGAACTCAATGATACCCAGTAAAATGGTGGACAGTTCCACTTCACATGGCTCATCATCCTCACTGCCTTTTTTGGATGAAAGGATCCAAGGGACTATGTGGGGATTAACATAGAAACCAATGATCCCAGAGGATTCTGGTATGTCGACCTCTAGGCAAATGTCATCACAGAGTGACAGCATGCGACAGCTAAGGTGTTCTACCAATATTATAATTAGTTGCGCGATGTGATTGTCCGTACACCCCGCATCACAAAGCAGATAACATCAAAGTACATTCGCGTTCTGGACTTTAGCGCAGACATGCGATGTATCTTCATCACACCAAAGGAAAAAATGAAGAACCCAGAGTGGTTCCCAGGTAACTACCACATGTATGAGGAGGATATTGAAGCCCTCATGAAGGATTGGCCCACCGACTTCCATGTGAAAGTCATGGATGTTGAGACAGACTCTGAAGAGGATGAGCCAATCCTACTGGCATGCCCGATTGTTGAAGAAACTGGCAAGCGCAAAGAGCCAGAGACTCTGCAGAAGCCAAAGGCAAGAAAAAAGGTGAAGGCTACAAAGATTCAATCTGAGGCAGTCCTGAATGAAGATAATTATGAGATGATAGCTGAAACAGTTTCAGATTAAATGAAGGAGCTCATGGCGGCTAAAGATAAGAAGGATAAGGTCATCTAGGATGACCTGCAGAAGACGTGGCTCGCAATGCAAGGCTGGATGAAGAAAATGGACGATGTCCAAAAAATCCTTACCTTGCCGTGAGAAGCACGAGCCGAAGGGAGGTCAGCAGGGACCTCGCAGCAAGAACCGCCACAGCTAGAAATAACGCTACCGTCGAAGACTAGAATTGTCCACATCGACCCATTGGTTGTTGCACTGCAAATGGCAGATTAGTTGGTCTTAGACACAAAGGGAGTCAAGTGGGTAGAGCTCGACTTGGCAAAAATCCCGTACCAAGAATGCACTTCGTCCACATGCAGATCATCGAGGAGAGGCATGACCAAACAATAGAGTCGATGAAGTCACAAGCAGAGCTCACCGCAACAAATAGACAGCTCGAGTTGCACGTAGACATGTAGCTACGAAATGAACAAGACCGCCAACGGAACTTGGAGACTACCATATCTAATGTTGCGAAGGATATTGAAGGCATAGAAATCCAGGATGATCCCGCAGACACAGTTCTGAGGATTGGAGATCAGGTGAGATCCTTGTAGTCAGAGATGCAGGATAAAGAGATTTATTATGAGGCCAATATTGCCACATTGAAGGATAAGCTAAATAAGCAGACACCATTAACTGAGCAGCAGCTGAGAACAAGCCATTAGTACCGCTGCGCAGAACATGATGAGCGGCATCACTCAGTGCCAAGAGTTGTTGGAACAAGTCTCCAAGGCATTCACTGCTCTTGAAGAGGATCAAGTGCTGCAGCACATGAAGACCGTGGTAAAGGAAAAATAGACTGCCCTAGATAAATTGGATGTAGAGGTCAAAGCTCTACCACCAAGGGAGAGGCTGGCCAGGTATAAGGAAGTATTAGGCTTGAAGAAGCAAGTCCAGGCATTAAGAGAGAAGGAGACCGAAATGGACAATCAGTCACAGCAATTCATAGAGGATGCTACAATAGTGTCGCAGTAGATAGAATACAAGCTGGAATAAATACGCGACAACTAGGAGCAGGTACAGGGACATATTGGAGCAGAGATAACCCCAACGCTGCTCGAAACAATTTAGCAAGTTGAGCAGGATACCAAACAAGCAGTGGAATAGTTGCTCAGTGTATATAATGAGTTCGTGGCCAAACTAGTTCCACTGGCTGCAGAGCAGAATGAGACAACTGCAGTAGCAAGTGGCTCGGGGACGAGCCACATGTAAGTGTTAGGGGCATGTTGGGCCTGTCCCAACAAGGAAATTTTTGATAACATTTTTGAGGCTAAATGGAGCTGAGCTGAGCGCAGCTTAGAAAATAAGTAAATTTTGGCTAAGTATTGGGGGTACTGCGAATATGTGCACAATACTGGGTTTTGAAGGATGCTGCGAAGCTCAATGCTGAACAGGTTCAGTGCTGCGAAGGTAGTAGGCCACGTGGAGCCAGTAAAGTTGTGTACTGGACGGAGGATGGCCAGATAGAGTGGATAGACCGGCGATGGTCTACTTTTGGTAAGACTACTAGAAAGATGTCGATTTGAGGGCATAAGCAGAGTAGGAAGGCGACCAACTATACGATTCCGTTAAGTAGAGGACGGGTCAGGAAAGTGACAATTCGATGTACAGCAGAGTACGTGACCGTTAAGGGGAAAACGACGGATGGACAATGACTGGAGCTGAGCTAGGTGTACAGCAGAGTATGTGACCATTAAGGGGAAAACGACGGATGGAAAATGACTGGAGCTGAGCTAGGTGTACAGTAGAGTACGTGACCGTTAAGGGGAAAATGGTGGATGGACAGTGACTGGAGCTGAGCCAATTGTACGCGGCCGTTATAGGATGGATGACCAGTAGGGAAAGTGGTTGGGAGCTGAGCTAGTCGCACGAGTCCTTTAGTGGAAGCGCGGCTCGAAATGGATGATCTGTTGGTGTGCGCAAAACAGGAAGGATGAAAGCGACGGGTCTAAGGTGTGGAGGATTGCCACGACAGCAGAATCGCTACTAGAAGCCTACATGATGGTTCAGAGGGACCGTAGTGGTTCGGAAACCCTAAGGGTTTCGGTTTTCAATGTTGTAAAGACATGACCTTCGGGCATGATCTATATTACGAAGACAATTTTGTATAGGAAGGGTTGGTGAAGGGTTGTTGTTGTAAGTTAGGGGTTGTTGAGTTTTTGGTTAGTTGCTCAAGACAAGAAAGACTTGTCATTGTGACCATATTGTATTGTAATATCTTTTGAGTCAGGAAAATATTGTAAAGGCTCTGCAGCTAAGTGCGCAGAGACCTAACTGAGCAAGAAGAGAGCCACAGCTGAGTGTGCGGCTAAGAACTGTGAACCCTTCCTTTAAAAGAAATATCAAACACAGTTCTTGTGTACGTAGCTTCCCATCTAGGGGAGTGAATCACATTAAATAGTGTGTCGAGTGATTGAATGTTTATATGTGTGTTTATATTTATCTGTTTTTGTAGTTGGATGTCTGAATATTGACTTGAAGTCTGTTATGAGAAGGCTTTTATATGCATTCACCATCAAGAGAGTATGGAATGATATGTTAAGTCTGCATGAATGGAAGTATGGTTAGTATTAGATTTGCTTCTAAGGATAGTGAATCTATCATTTGCTTGAGTATGGAGAAAGTTGTTTAGGAGTTTTGAATGGAGCAGTCGATGAATGTATAACAGTTATTTCGCACCTGAGGGTTATGCTTAAAATAGTAACATTATAAGTGTGTGTTATGAGCATTAAGTAGTAAGATAGTCACGTGAATGACTAAATGGATAAGTGGTATTCAACTCACTGCCTTAATCATTTTGCACTTAGTCTAATTATAGGAATTCAAGTGGCCGCATTCCCAGTATAGTATTAAACCCCACAGTAAGGAAGAAGGTAGTGGTGCGGGCCGCGGTGTTGGCCATCACTGCATAGTCTGACCCTCGCAGCACGTAGCCGGTGTGCTGCCGCAAAATTCGTCACAGCCATCCACTCATCACTCACTTTCGACATCTGAGTCCGCAGTGCCCCATTAGAAACACCTCAGGTGAGACCTCAGCCTGCTTGCGGGCTGTTTCCGAAAGGGTTGGTGCGAAGGGGTTGTTGGCTCGGTTTTGCAACCAAGCTTAGTGCTATGGGCACCTACTAACTAGTAGTAGCAGTTTCAATAGAAATAAAAACAATAAACTAAATAAACAATACTTTTCATGGATCTAAACAAGAATCTAAGCAAATAATGTAAATATTTCAAAATCAAGAACAAGAAACATAAGAAATAAATTTTGTATTGAAAAGTGGGGGGCAAGCAAGTGCTTGCGATATTACCTCCAATGGTGAAGGTTGATGTTGAGCAACTCCCAAGATGAGTAGCTCCAAACTCCAATAGGTCTCTTTCTCCAAGGTTGCTTCAATGGCTAAAAGTGCTCAGGGGAGATTTCAGCAGCATAAGGATGAGATAATGGAAGGATATGAAATGAGGAGCCCCTACCACCTTTTTATAGGTTTTGGTGGTGAGGAATACCATTTGTGGTTTTGTGGAAACCAATGGTATTGACCAACATGGTTTAGGTTCTTTTCCCTCCTTTTTCCTTTTTTGAATAAAAATAATATTTTAATTCCCTTTTTAATATTTTTGGGAATTTGGACCCTTTTTGAGGGTTTTTTATGATTTTCTTGGAAAAAATAATCTTTTTTAATGGAAAAAGGGGTGTACCAAGGTCTTTTGGTGACCTTTTGTTGGTTTCAGAGGCTCAGATGGTGGAAAAGTGGACAAATGGGTCATGTGAGTAAGGGAATGAGCTAGTGAGCACTTTTTAGGTGTTAACAGATTGCCCCCTGATGTGTGAGGGCAGGAGCTCATCGTATGGCCGATAGACATCATAGTTCTTTTGTCCTTTTTCTGGGTTTTAGGGGGGAGAAGAGACCGTTTGGAGACTGGAGCCACGGCCCTTGGAAGCTGCAAAAACAAAAAATATTACATGGCCTCAATATGAATGAGGTATAATCTCTGATAAAGGACGAGGCGGGCATTCCCATGCTCGTATCAAGACATATACAAAACAATTAGTCCCAAGAAGGGGGATCTAATACGTAAAGAAATATACTGGTACATCATAATGGTCCAGAGGGGACATGATTGTGGGATATACTCATGATCATGACTGATCTCAATAACTGATACACTGGAATAACTGTGGAACTGCTGAAACTGAAGGTGTCCAACATCTGCAGGGACTCAAAGACTATGAGTCATCTTTGAGAAATAATGTAACTGTATACTCAAGGGAGTATGAAACTGGGGTACATCTGAATACTGTCGCCATACGCAACCCGGATATCTATAGAAAAAATGTAACTGGTTGTATCCATAGGTAGACTCTCAAATGTGGAGGAGTCAGGTGGTATCCGGGGTCTTCGACTAATAACTGAACGGACCAATACCCTGTGCGAGTCTCAACGATGCGATCAAGGTGTTGAAGTCGAGCATGTGAGAAACAACCATTTGGAGAGGCACTGAGGATTCCTCTCGAAATGATCCGTAGGCACCCATTATAAATGGTAATGAGTCCAAGACACAGGGACCTCTAGGTCTATCCTCTGGAATCAATGTGGTTGTCGTCGACAGAGGGAGACCAGCAACTAACAAGGCAATGATGTTTCCTTGACAGGAGCACGAGGTGTAAATGGAAGTGATGTAGTACTGCTGGTAGGACTGACATACTTGTGGGGATGGGAAATAACTGGGTCAAAAAATGGGTAGACTCAAACTTCCTTTGTTCAGAGCATGATGACATGGTTGACCTGGCAGTGTAGGGAACTGACTTGTAGGTGCAGGGATCATCTTTGACTGAATGGTATATATTGACTCTGGGGGGGGGAGGACCAGCTGATGGTAGCTGTCTAGGGAGTTTCAGGGTGACATACTGCAGAATACTCTGAACAAAGGCGACCAAAAAATGGGGAAGCTGATATGCGAGTAGCCAAGAGGCACCATTGATTCCTTCTTCGTAGTTTTAATGAGCTCCAAGAAGGGATAACAGTGTGCTCTGAAATGGTACGGTCCTGTGGATTTTGTGAGCCCAGGACGGCTGATGCTCATGGTTGCTTTCATGTTTAGAGAGTCTGAAAACGGTAAGTGGACTCTGTCGGTGTTCTTTTTCGTAGTTTAGTCTCCAAGGCCCGAAAAAGCATAAACTGATGCGGATGGAGAACTCTTCTAGCCGATGTGACTAGAGTATACCTTTTTCGTAATTAGTCTACGAGGTCCGGAAAAGGGGTAAACTTATACCAGGTAGACGCCCTTTCAGATACGTTTATCGAGCATGAAAGGAAGCAAGATTGCTCGGCGATCTTTTCATTGTTTTAGGAGTCAGAAAAGAGCTTAACAGAAACTCCCTAAGTGCCTTTTTCGTAAAAGAGGTTGCTCGGCCCGAAAAAGGGATAAAATTATACCGAACAACAAAGGAATGACGAGGGCGAGAAAAGGTCTCAAGCATCATCATCTGTGCGGAAAACTGGATCCGGTGACATAAGGATTGTCGAAAACGAAGAACGGCCGATGTGGCACGCAAACCGAGGTGACGAGGGGGCGTGGAAAAGATTCCCGGAAATTCTAAAGGTGAGAGCGAGAAATGGTCTCAAGTATCATCACGAGCGCGGAAAACTGAATCCGGCCATATAAGACACATCGAAAACGGAGCACGGCCGATGGGGCATGCAAACCGAGGCGACGAGGGGGCGTGGAAAAAATGCTCGAAAAATCTAAAGGTGAGAGCGAGAAATGATCTCAAGCATCATCACGGGCACGGAAATATGAATCCGGCAGTGCAAATGGTGCGAAAAACGGAGGTCATAAGGACTCCGGAATGGTTAAAGGAAAGAACTTGGTTAAAAAATGGCTACAAATAAAGGTGATCCCACCAAGCGAAGGATGCAGTGGTGGGGAGAAATGATGACCCGTGGGGGAAAAATACTAGGTGTATCAAATCAACTGAAATATACAAGTGACACATGACCTCAAAAATGGTTGAGATCACGAATATGAAAAAGTGAGCAGGGTTAATGACCTGCCCCCATGCTATGTGCATGGGGTTTGTGATTGTGGATCACATATGTGTTGGTTTGAACGATGGGCTCATTGAGGTGTTGAAATAGAGATGATGGGGAAGGTTCAAAATGATTGATCATGCCCCCTATCCCGGGGTCGAGGTAATCTATTATGCCCCCTAACTCAGAGGTGTCAATGTGGTGCAGATGTTGTCAAATAGAGAGATCAATAGGGCATTGAGCAACTGTTGGCGGGGTGTTATACCATGAGGCTGTGGGTCGTGGTGGCATACTGAAGTGATGATATGATGATGGGGGATTCCCTTTGTGGGGTGGATGCCCCCAGTATCTCCGACGAGGATCACGGTGATGATGAGTAGGCAAGGTTTTGGGCATGCCCCCATGTTGTGGACATGTGGTTTCCTGGTTGATTTGAAAGGGTTCAACCTGTGTGTCAAAGGGATCAATGGAAGGGGCCGACCGGACAGAGGGGTATCCAGTGGAGATCATATAAATGGCGGGGTCAAGGCCAGGCATTTCGGTATCTGACCAAGTAAAGACATCAGTGAATTCTTGGAACAGTTGTTGGTATTCTCCGATCTCATGCTCACTGTGGGAGGTTCCTAATGTGATGGTATGAAGGGCACCAAGTGGGTCAGAGATGTCAATGTGGATGACGGGAGAAATATCGGCCATGGGATCCGTTAACCAGTCGATTTTAGTAGGAAGGAAATCTTTGGACTCAACCGTGGATTGGGTAGCGGTGGTGGATGAAGTCTCTTCCAGGAGGAAGTATGGGCGATGGTGCATGTCTTCCCCGGGATAATCAAAGGTAGTAGGAGTCTCGAGAACCTCTTCATCATTGCGGGACCTTTGAGTGGTCAAATCGAGTGATGAGGTAGTGGTAGTCGAAGAGATCATATAGATGGTGTTAATCTCTCCGGATGAGGATGATGCGGGAGGGTAGATCTCCTCGATAGTAGAGGGTGCCGTCTCTAGGTCCAAATTGTTCATCTCGTAGAGAGCTGCTCTGTAGTCTGGGATGTCAGGACAGTTATGCGAGTAGTGGCCATAAATACCGCATATCGCACATGGGTGGTTGGTACGCAGTGATTTATCACGAGGCATAGGGTTTGGATCTAGTTTGACCACCGGGATGTTGGGGTCGTCGTCCAACATTTGCATGTGTTCCTGCAATGCAGGTAACTGTGGGCACTGATGGGTTGGATGGCCTAACTCATCACACAGCGAGCATTTTGGAGGAGCACGAAATATGGGGGGAGGTTTAACTGCCTTGGGTGGGGGAACCGCAGTGTATGGTTGTGGGCCTCTGCCCCCAGTGGGCCTGACGAATGGAGGGGGATTCGTCGACGACGAAGGAGTCGTGATACCGGGAGGTGGTTGGGTAGAAGTAACAATGGGTTGCACCGGTTGTAGGATGACATTTGGTGTCGGTGGAGGAACGGGAGGCGTAATATACCACACGGGTAATCCTAATGTTAACCCGGGGAGACTAAGGGTAGCCATAAACGGGGCGCTTACTACACCCGAAGGAGGAAATAGAAAGGGGATTGTGTGGATAGGTGTAACACCGATGTGACTAGGGACCAATGGTGGTTTGGGTAACAAGGAGGGTTGATTACCGGGTGTTTGTGAAAGAGTGCAGAGGTTAGCGACCTGGGTCTCCGGTGACGGTGGTGGAATGGCCTGGAATGTAGAGGTTATCGACGCCTCAGAGTAAATTCTGGGTCCTACTGAGGAAATGAATGAGGTAGTTGCACCACAAACAGGTTGTTCAACCATGGTGAGACCATTTTCAGGTGTGGTAGGGGCCTTGGGATCGTAATAGGTGAGCTGGTCGACCTTGACCACGCGTCCCTCATGGGGGAACATCATGGTACGAAAAACGGATGAGGCAACCGCTTTCATGGCGTACATGTAGTTGCGACCAAGTAAAAGGTTATAGTCTAGTGGGGCATTGATGACCTCAATGTCAATGAGCACGGTTTTACCCGCCAGCTGGACAGGGACATTGGCTAACAGACCTAGGGGTTGAGCCGAACGGCCGTCATAAGCTCGTAATGCAGTGGTGGACTGCTGGAGAGTAGGGGATCCCAACTTCTGCCAAACAAATGTGGACATGACGCATGTGGAGGCCCCTTCATCGATAATGCACCGATGGATGACAAGATTCCGAACAGAAACGGAAACTTGGAATGCTAAAGAGGAAGGCAGGCGGGGTTCAGACTGGTCTGAATCGAATGCGATCAACTGTGAATCATTGGGGTCAATGGCGCCAATGGCAGAGAGCAAAGTTTTGCGCTGCGAAGGACAGTTTTGCAAAACTTCTAAAGCAGACATGGCTGCAGGAGACTGGGCTAAGTCGTCTAGGATGTTGTAATTCGACGCAGCGCGAGCATTGGGATTACTGTTGATGCGACAAAGTGGGAAGCGAGGTGCTTTGGAAGCGCCATCAAGTGAAGCCGGGGGTATACGTAACGTTTGATCTGTGGGATTAACGTTAGTGTTCTTGTCGGCGGGAGGGGCTTCAGAGGTGGAGCCATATTGGTTCCAACGAGTTTGGAGGTTAGCATCGGCAGTCGACATCATCAACAAATGGTGAGTACCTGAATCGGACATGGGTTGATCAGGGGCTGCATAAGTGATCTGCTGTGGTGGCACGTTTCCCTGAGGGGGGGCTAACGGCTGAGTGTTCACTACACCCTGGTTTGGAAAGGGGTTTTGGAGAACCAGAGGTTGTTGTGGAGGTGGTGGGGGGTTGGGTGGTGGCTGAGGAGCCGCCTGCCCTTGACGATGGGCGTCATTTGTCCATAGTTGTCGAGCTCGCTCGAGATGTGGGCAAGCGTGGGTATAGTGGCCATAGACACCGCAAATGGAACAAGGATGGTTTGTCCGTAAATTAGCATTTTTAGGTTGCTTAGGTGGCCGATCAGGATTCTGATGAGCGGGCGCCGCGTTATTGTTTTGCGGGGGCTGGGTAGGCTGTGGAGCTTGGTTGCGGTTTTGATTGTTTCCACGGTTGCGTCCTCTTCCGCGGTTGGGTTGTCCACCCTGGTTGCGTTGGTTATTTTGATATTGGGGCTGCTGTTGTTGTGCGTACACATGCCCTTGAGCATTGGGGGGATTATGAGGAGCCGCAGGTGCGGGAGCAGGTTGCGGTGGATAGTATGCAGGTGGAGCTGGAGGTGGTCCAGTTGCCTGTTGGGGTTGTTGGTACCCCTGCGCTGGTGGAGGTGTGAGGTTAGCCGGTGCAACCGGTTGTGGGTAATGCATGGGCTGTTGTGGAAACTGCATGGGGTTTTGTACCGTAGGTTGAGCATAGTATGTAGGAGGTACATATGCTGATGGCGCTTGGCCATAACAATGTTGTGGACAAGAGGGTCCATGAACATGATGGGTCTGGTTTATTGGAGCATAAGAAGTTGTCGCTCCGGAACTGGATGTAGCCCTAGAAAGGTCTGGGGCGGGCATGGTGCTCACCCTACTGAAAGGTTTTGCTTGCGGTGTAATTTGGCCAATAATGCCATCAGCGGCATGTGATGCCCCCGGTGTGTCACCGCGTGCAGAGTCGCCTCGTGGGGCGTCAGGTATGATGGTGTATAGGTATCCTGACTGGGCATAGATAAGGTCAAACTGTTGGGCCTTCAGGATGGCCTCCTCTTCCGACTGGGGTCTTTCAGAAGCTACATCCTTCGCAATGAGGGGAAGGAGGGATTTAAGGAACCAGTCTAAAAAGATTCGGTCGTCTAATTTGATCTTGCATAGGCTTCGGCGCCGACGCCAATCATGGATATGGTCAGTGATGTGCGTGGCCGTGTTCTGTCTGCAAGACAGTAGGATTTCGACGCCCGCATCATAGCGGACTGGTAGCTGAAAGAACTGCAGGAAGGTCGAGGCAAGGGAGGTAAATGTGGAATGCGTCCCATGGGGTTGCTCGATATACCATTTGGCTGCAGAGCCAGTGAAGGTGTGCTGTAATAAACGGAGGCGGACTGAGTCGTCCACTATGGAGTTGGAGGAACACCATAAATGGAAGGACATGATGTGGTTCTGGGGGTCTTCTCCGGCCTTTCCCTCAAACTTAGGGATGTCAGAGGGAAGCTTAGTGGGCATATGGGGCCAAGCAGGATCATGCCTAATGGGGTCATTCGTAAGCCTAGCTAAATCTGGCAAGTTGAGACTTGCCATGTATGGTAGACTAGCGGATGTGGTGATTGGAACCGGGATTGGTCTAGCCATTGTGGTATGGTGTAGGGGTCCAGTAGCTCCTATAGGTATGCTAGGTATGGCGGGTATGTGCCCTCCAACAGGTGTGGCCTGATATGGGTTAGTACTCCCAAGTTCAACTTGGGTTACACTTGGGTTAGGAATCGCACTAGGGATTCCTGGTATATTACTACCGAGTGCAACGTGGGTTACACTTGGGTTAGGAATCGCACTAGGGATTCCTGGGATAGCATTCCCAAGTGCAACAGGAGTGACACTTGGGTTAGGAATCGTACTAGGGATTCCTGGGATAGGGTTTGTGGAAACCGAAGGGGGTATGACCCCCATGTTGGGCATGCCCATGACAGGTTGTGGTCCTGTGCTAGGCATTCCTAAATGTGGAGTGTTACCCATATTGGGCATACCCAAGGGGGTGGGTGTTGTCATGGATGGTATCCCCGCAGAAAGGTCTGCGGATGTCTGACCTATGGTTAATGTAAATTGTGGATCTTCTGGTGTTCCAGACATAATTGTGGTAGGTGGTAACTCTGTGGGGTTTTCGGATTCTACCTCCAAATCAAAGGTGAAGTGGGGTATGTCAGAATCGGATGACCGTCTAGATGATCGACGATGTGTCGAATCAAGGGATAATGCTCTGCGTCCGTGACGTGGAGAGCCAAGTGGACTAAACTCTGGGAGTTCGCCCTGTAGACGACGAGAACGTCTAGAATTCTCAATGGTGAGAATATGGTTTTTATGTAAAAATTGTTTTAAGTATCAGGTGGTGATATATATGTAAAAGACTCAAAACCCTAATGCAACCAAGGGTGCAAAAAGGGGAGTGAAAAAAGAAGGCTCACAGGCCAAAAAATCAATCCTCAAAAAATGCACTTATTCTAGCAGCTGTGCTACAATAAGTGGAGGAATGCAACAACCGGTCAGAATACCAACATGCAAGCGGCTCCTAGAAAAAATAGGTGTAACTAGACTCAAAAGGTGGTAAAGATCATGCAAACACCTAATCTAAAAGTATTGTGACTCAAACAGACGATATCCCCTGCAAGGTGATGAAATCCAAGTCAGACAATATGAATGTAGAGACAACGGCTAGATATCCCCCTACCGGGAGGGACACCGGGTAATCAATCCTAAAAAGACAGGCTACTAGGATACTCCGTTCATGACGCGTCGAGAAAAGGTAAATCTGCCGTTTGGTCCTTTGATCGCAATATCCCAATACAGGGATATCCCGAGAACTGCGAATGGTAGCCCTTCGGTTACTGAATGGGTTTCGGTATCCCACTCAGGCTTCCGGAACCATCCTCGCGACTTCAACCCTCCTAGGGGAGAGGCCTTCCCACAAACCGGTTGTGACCGCGCCAAAAAGTACTAAGAGATTTTAGCTCCCTAATTGGACAACTTCTATGTCTCAGATGTATGAACTGAGGGGTGTTATTGGAACACCTATCCCCCCAATACTACCTAGCTACAAGAATTCTTTTTGTGTTCCCCAAGTGGGGTTAAGAGTGTGTTCAAATTAGGGTAAGTTTTAAGTCTTAGTTCAATTAAGTGATCGTGTGAGTGCACGTGGGGTTTTGTAAACTGAACTTGAAAAAATTAAATGCTTTAAGGGAAAATTTTTCAAAAAAAATAAAAAAAATAAAGGACTTTTCGAAAAATAATAAGCAAATATTTAAGACTTTTTTCACTAAAAGAAATTAAATTGCTTTTTCAAAAATAACTCGAAAAAATAATGGATTTTTTGGATTTTTGAAAGCAAATAATAAACTTCTAAAAGAAATAAATGGATTTCTTCGTTTCAATAAAATTTGCTAAGGGCAAGATTCTAAAGAAGTAAACAGGAAAAAATTTGAATCTAGATAAAGAATGCAAAATGAATCTTTCTTTCACTTTCTTGAAAATTTTTAAAAAGATTTCTATGTATGCACTTTTAAATAGTAAAATTTTTTTCTAAATCTGGAAAATATGCAGAATTTGATACTGTAAAAAATGTGCTATGGGCAGAAAGTACAGTAAAAAAATATTTTTCAAAATCGGGATGGAATGAAAAAATTCAGCCGCGCGGGTTTTGGACGAACAGCCGCGATGGGCCGCGCGGGTTTTGGCCGAACAGTCGCGATGGACCGCGCGGGTTTTGGACGCACAGTCGCGATGGACCGCGCAGGTTTAGGGCGCACAGTCGCGATGGACCGCGCAGGTTTTGGGCGCACAGTCGCGATGGACCGCGCAGGTTTTGGGCGCACAGTCGCGATGGACAGCGCGGAAAAAGGCCGCGAAGCCGCGGTGTGCAGCGCGGAAAAACACAGAACAGTCGCGATGGACCGCGCGACTGTCTGGAAAAAGGCCGCGATGGACCGCGCGGAAAAATGCAGAAAAGTCGCGATGGACCGCGCGACTGTCTGGCAAAAAGCCGCGAGGCGGAAGCCGTGCACGGAAAACGAGAAACGAACTCGAAAATTTAAAATTTAGGGCTGTTTTTTGGGGCCAAATCTCAGAACAGCAATGGATCTGCTGTCTAAGATGGCAGATCTATGGATCTAATGGTTAAAAACTCATAAAAACTAAGATTTAATGGCAAAGCTAGAGATCTAAAGTTCAAACCAAAGCGGAGTCGCCAAAACTGTTGGCTCGGTTTTGCAACCAAGCTTAGTGCTATGGGCACCTACTAACTAGTAGTAGCAGTTTCAATAGAAATAAAAACAATAAACTAAATAAACAATACTTTTCATGGATCTAAACAAGAATCTAAGCAAATAATGTAAATATTTCAAAATCAAGAACAAGAAACATAAGAAATAAATTTTGTATTGAAAAGTGGGGGGCAAGCAAGTGCTTGCGATATTACCTCCAATGGTGAAGGTTGATGTTGAGCAACTCCCAAGATGAGTAGCTCCAAACTCCAATAGGTCTCTTTCTCCAAGGTTGCTTCAATGGCTAAAAGTGCTCAGGGGAGATTTCAGCAGCATAAGGATGAGATAATGGAAGGATATGAAATGAGGAGCCCCTACCACCTTTTTATAGGTTTTGGTGGTGAGGAATACCATTTGTGGTTTTGTGGAAACCAATGGTATTGACCAACATGGTTTAGGTTCTTTTCCCTCCTTTTTCCTTTTTTGAATAAAAATAATATTTTAATTCCCTTTTTAATATTTTTGGGAATTTGGACCCTTTTTGAGGGTTTTTTATGATTTTCTTGGAAAAAATAATCTTTTTTAATGGAAAAAGGGGTGTACCAAGGTCTTTTGGTGACCTTTTGTTGGTTTCAGAGGCTCAGATGGTGGAAAAGTGGACAAATGGGTCATGTGAGTAAGGGAATGAGCTAGTGAGCACTTTTTAGGTGTTAACAGGGGTTTTGTTGGTTTAAGGTAACCGCGCAAAACTTGGGTCTTCATAAAACCTCTGGTCAGCATTCTATAGCCAATGGGAGCAAAATCCTCTTCATAGTCTATCCCCTCTTTCTGGTAGAAGCCACAAGCTATGAATCTCGCTTTGTATTTCTCCATGCTACCATCTGCAGCATGCTTGATCTTATAGATCCATTTGGAAGTCACAACAGACTTCCCTTCAGGTCTTGGGACTACATCCCGAACATCATTCTTCATGATCGACTGGTACTCCTTGTTCATGGAATTCTTCTATTACTTCATCCCAGATCCTAGGAACTTCAATATCTTCAATAGATATCTTTGTTGCTGGAACAAATGTTGTCGTCCTTCTTTTGTAGGTGAAGGTATACGATCTTTCCTACAAAACAAGTTAAATTGCGTGATTAGAAACATCTCATAGTTTTTAGAACAAATTCTTACACATAAAGAAATATGTCATACAGTCATGCAATTATTTTAGCCAATGCTTCAATACAACATTCATCCATATCTTGTAACTTTCTAGATGCCTTCCAATCTCTACCAGAACATTGTTAAGAGTTTGCACTACTCCCAACATGTTAGCAAAGAGGTTTCATTCTAGATAAGTAGCAATGGAATGTTGTACAATGCCATAGGCCACTTACCCATCACATGCATATTAGTAGTATATTGTTCATTAATGCAATTATTCTAATATGCATAATACACAACCTAAGTCTAGGAACATAAGCATATACATAATTGAACAACATTATTTAAACAAACAAATATGTAAGAAATGACAATTCAAATACTTATCTTTGTTTGGTTGTTGGGTGGACTCCCTCTGAATCTTTGCAACTCCATTCTGATGTGGATTGTGAGAAGTGGTCGACTCCCTCTGAATATCTGCATCCTTGCAAAAACTACTGGAGTGTGCTCCCTCTTGATATTTGTTTCCTGGATTACCTATCTTTGAACTTATATCCATCCTCGATCACTATGCATGCTTACAAGTATCATTATTGTGATATCCTCGAGATCTCATACATAATCATACATTTATTAGTATATTATCAATACTATCAAAACACAATAATCTTAAGCATGTATAGTCATGATCATTTCAAACAGAAATAATAAGCATTAGTATTCAAGGACTCTTATGGTTAGTCATATTAAAGTAAGAAGAATAATATGCCTAAACCCGTGATTACTCAAACCTATATTTTCATGACTCTTCTAGTTAGTCATATCATCAATTAAGGTAAGAAACATAATATGCATACACCTATGAATAATCATTATCAATCATGCCATGTATACTTATATAAGAGATCCTATCACAAGGTAGGATTCTAACTTGATATAGGAAAAACATACCTGGATTGGTATGTTAGCTAGTTATGTCTAACATAACCACATGATGTCTTCTTGTTCTCTTGAATGACTTATGCTAGTAACCTACATATTTCATAGGTTAACCAAGTTATACATACCTCGTAAGTAGATCTTCTATTTGATCTATGGAAATGGATGAAGCTTTGTATTCCTTGATGTACCTTTCATGTTAGTGGACAACATCAACCTCATACAAAATCACAATGCATTAGTACAATCATAAGTGTCAAAAACCCTAATCAATGAATATCTTCTATCATGCATTCATAATTTTATTAAGGTGATACGACAAGTCTAAAATTAATCAATATTGTACTAACCGTAATAATATCAAGACAAACATATGATAAACTTAATTATGAACAAAATTCGAAACATACCTGTATGAGTCATAACAGTCAAGATTGCTTGTAATCTTCTTATGTGAGGCCTTAGCCTCATCTCCCTCTGAAACAGAAACTTCTTCACTTATGTAGGTGACCAATCCATTCTCTTCTAGGATTAACCCAATCCACTTGATTTACAGGAACTGGATCTGGAGCTGGATTAGGGTTTTTCAAAGAAACCCTAAAAAATTCAAACTTTGAATTTCAAACTTTTGAAAGGATTGAAGGATGCACCTTTATGAGCTGATCAAGTCAGTATATTCAGAATTTGAAAACTGCAAATTTTCACCCCTCAAATTTGCCTTTGAAACTTCTGGATTCATTGGACATGACCCCGAACTAGGGTTTGATAAAACCCACCCTTCTTCCCAATCAGAAGGTTCGATCCAAAGCTCTAAGCTTCTATTTTCTCTTAGGAGCTTCCAATAGTGGTCATAGATGTCAAAAAATTCCCATTTTTGCAGAAGCCCTAATTTTCCACTTTTCCGATCAAAGTCCCGAACTAGGGTCTAATCAAGCCCGGCCTTTTTCCCAACCAAAAATTCTGATCTCGGTCTCTAAATTTCGATTTTGATGAGTAGCATTCAGCCGTGGTCTTCGATTACAAAAAATACAACTTTCTCTGAAACCCTATATTCTCGAAGCCATGAATGAAGGTGCTCAAAAATAATTATGTCCTGACAGAAATATGTACCTAATTGTTTCTGGTGTAACTACGAACTTTCCAATCCACAGGGTCTAAAAATTCTACCTGTTGTATCTCAACCTGTCATCTTTCCAACCCCACAGTTATGACCTCCATTGGATTCTCTGAGAGAGAGTTATGCCAAGTGTCACAACGTGACCTGTTTATGGGATAAAACATAAGAGCAAACTTGTACGGCATGCCACGTGTCACTGGTTCAATTTCGGCCTCTGAAAATGTTACCTGAGAAATTACAGTCCATGCATTACCTATCACATTTTACAACATTTCATTTGGAGCTTCCTAGCCCAAGTTATGACCTTTTTTCCTAGGTCACCTGTTTATGACTTAGATCTGGAAGAGGCAGAAAACCTAGATTGTACAGATCCTAAAACACAAAGTACAACAAATTAGAAGTTTTCCTTTGGAAAAAAGGTACATGGGGATCTTATCTTCCACCTGTAAAAGTTTCAAATCCAAAAACGTCCCAAAAATCGATTTATAGCGAAAGTGATATGATGACTGGTTTTTGCTATATCAAGCCCTAGCATCGCAAGTGTAACAAGTGTCATACATGCCATACCATGCCTTCTTTCATGCTAGCTCTGATACCATGTTAGTTTTTCAGAATTTACTTCAATCTGATCTAGGATCTTAACTGAGAGAATAACATGTACATCATATCAATCATGGACACAATAATGTAAGCACACAAGAGACACAGAGTTTACTTTGGGAAAACCATATAGGTGAAAAACCCCAATAACTTCCTCAGAGATAGATAGAGCAATGATACAGCCCAAGCATAAGAGATAGACATCTCCTAGCAGCAGCTTCTCCTCCTCCACAAGTGTGCCACTCTCCAAAGACTGTGTGAGAGAATAGAATGATCAAATAGAGTGCCTCCCGCACTCTATTTATACTTGACTTTGACTTGCTTAATAACCTTTACTAGGTCGGCCTGAACTTAACCACATAACATAATGTTGACTGGGCTGACCCCCAATAGGGTGGTCTAATAACCCTTTGACCCACATAGCCGACCCCCAATAGGGTGGTCTAATAACCCTTTCACCCACATGACTTATACAAGGCCGACACCAACAAGGTGGTCTAATAACCCATCAAGTATAAGTTACGACACTTACAATATAAATGACGACACTTCCGTATAGAGGAATAATACATCTCTATACGAGTACAATAAATATATATATGAAATACATTCCGAAGTTACATATACATCAACACTGGGATGATCAGACGGTCGCGGAGATCGCAAATATGCTACATGAATATCAGACTTTGTTTCCGACAATGCTTACAGAAATGAAAGGTATTCTCAGCAAATTAGGGGTTAAGAAAATACCCCTTGAGCCAGGTGCAAAGCCTATTAAGCAAAGTCATTATAGACTGAATCCTCGATATAAAGAAAGAGTCAAGGCAGAACTTGATAAGATGCTTGATGCAGGGATCATTGAGTCGGTTGAAGAATCCGAGTGGATAAGCCCAATGGTTATCCAGGATTAAAAAACTAAGGGTGAGATCAAGATTTGTGTGGATCTCAGGAAGCTGAATGATGCTTCGCTACATGATCCATTTCCCACTCCTTTTACAGATGAAGTCTTAGATAATGTTGGAGGAAATGAGGCATACTCTTTTACTGATGGATTTTCTGGATATCATCAGATAAGAATTGATCCAGCAGATAGACACAAGACAACGTTTTCTACTAAATGGGGGTCGTCCCAGTATACAGTAATGCCCTTTGGTCTGAAGAACGCACCTGCCATCTTTTCTAGATTTGTTGTTGGAGCATTTAAAGATTTCATGCATAAATTTTTAGAAGCATATTTTGATGATTGGACTGTCTCTAGTTTGCTGAAGAAACACTGTGAAAACCTGAGAATGGTGTTAGCTAAATGCAGACAACATCAGATATCCTTGAATTTAAAGAAGTGTGTTTTCTATGTGCCTTATGGTATTCTGTTAGGACACATTGTGTGCAGACAAGGCTTGATGGCTGATCCTGCGAAGATCACAGTTATAGTGAACCTGCCAGCACAAAACTCGGTAAAGCAGCTCCATACCACATTGGGGCATACGGGTTACTACATAAAATTCATCAAAGGTTATGTGCAGATAACTGCACCAATGGAGAAGCTGTTAAAGAAAGATGCGATGTTCATTTGGGACGTAGAATGTGAGCAAGGATTTGACACATTAAAAGAGAAAATGATGACTACGCCAATCCTAGTTTTTCCAGACTGGGAGAAGCCATTTCATGTACATGTTGATGCTTCATGTATAGCATTGGGTGTTGTACTAGCATAACCAGGAGAGGGAGGTATTGACCATCCCATTGCATTTTTGAGCAGGAAGCTCTCATCTGCAAAAAAGAATTATACGAACACTAAGAGAGAGGGTCTAGCTATGGTCTATGCACTGTAGAAACTCAGGCGCAATTTGCTCGGTGCACACTTCTCTATGTATACTGACCATTTAGCTTTGAAATACCTGGTCAACAAGCCAGTGCTAGGGGGAGAATATGCAGATGGTTGTTACTCTTTTAGGAGTATGACTTTGAAATTGTAGTTAAGCCACGCATATTGAACTTAGGACTTGACCATCTTTCAAGGATTGAGTCAGGAAAAGAACCCACCAATCTTGAAGAAAGTCTTCGTGACGCATAGTTATTTGATATACAGATCGCAGATGACTACTACAAAGACATTGTTGACTTCTTGACCATTGGTTTAGCACCGACAGAGTTTACTATGCAACAGACTTCACCATAATAGCGGGATAGCTATATAAATTGGGACCGGATGAAGTGCTGCACAGATGTGTATTAGAACACGAGAATACATTCATTTTTGCTGAAGCACATTTAGGTGTATCGGGAGGCCACTACGCAGGAAGGGCCACTACGGAGAAGATATTGCGAGCAGACCTATGTGTTGAATATTGTAACTTCTAAGAATATTATATTTGTATATTATTTATTCCGGAGATGTTCCATACCTCCGATGTGATTATACTATGAATCCAGAGATTTTTATTCCTCCGAATTGGTTGTGGTAACTAGGGTTATTAGACCCACCATGTGGGGTTCGGCCCAGTCAGTTATAATAGGTTATTTAACCTAATGGTTAAATACGAGCCTACATGTACTTGTGTAAAATACATGTCAGTGTAGTGTATAAATAGAGGAGGTATGTTCCTCATTTGATACACTCACTCACATAAGAGAGGTGCACTTGTGGAGGAGAGGTCTGCTATGGTGGAGGAGGAGATCATGTCTTTGGTTTGCATCTTTGTATATTGTTGGTCATCTATATTGAGGAATCCTTACTGGGTTTTCTACCCCATGAGGGTTTCCCAGGATAAATCTATGTCTCTTGTGTTTATGCTATGCTTGTTGTTTCTTCAGTGATCCTGTATATGCTATCATTGTGAAATGGAATGTAATGCTACTATTTTCTGTCTTAGCATATTGAACTTTAACATGGTATCAGAGCTAACTTGAAGGAAGGCAATGTATGACACTTACGACACTTGCTTCTCTTGCGACAATTTGAAGGTTAGGGTTTTATATAGCAAAAACCAGTCATCGTGGAACTTTCGCTATAAATCCATTTATGCGAAGTTTCAGGATTTGAAAAGTTTATAGGTTCTAGATAACATCCCCAGGTACCTTGTGTCCAAAGGGAACCCTTAGATTCGTTGGAATTTATGAGTTATGATCAGTGCAAGTTAGGGTTTCTGCCTCTTCCAGATCTCAGTCAAAATCAGGTGACCTTGGAAAAAAGGTCATAACTTGGGCTAGGAAGCTCCAAATGAAATTTTGTAAAATGTGACAGGTAGTACACAGACTGTACTATCTCAAGAAATATTTTCAGAGGCCGAAGGTGAACCAGTGACAAGTGGCACGCCGTACAAGTTCGCTCTCTTGTTTTATCCCATAAACAGGTCACGTTGCGACACTTGGAATAACTCTCTCTCAGAGAGTCCAATTGAGGTCAGACCTATTAGGATGGAAATATAACAGGGCGAGATATGTCAGGAAAATTTTTCAGAGGCTGAAGTTCAAACAATGACACGTGGCATGCCGTACAAGTTCGCTCTCCTGTTTTATCCCATAAACAGGTCACGTTGCGACACTTGGCATAACTCTCTCTCAGAAAATCCAATTGAGATCAAACCTGTCAGGATGGAAAGATGACAGGTCAGGCTACTGCAGAAAAGGTTTTCAAACCCTGTGGAGCAGAAATTTCAGAGTTATAGCAGAAACAATCAGGTGCATATTTATGTCAAAACAGAATTATTTTTGGAGCACCTTTATTCATGGCTTCCGGAATTTAGGGTTTCGGAGAAAGTTAGAATTTTTGGAATCGGAGTCCACGGCTGGAAGCTCCTTAGAAAAATAAGATTGTAGATCCTTGGATCAAACCTTTTGATTGGATAGAAGGGTGGGCTTCATCAAACCCTAGTTCGGGTTCCTGTTCAGAAGATCCAGAAGTTTCGAAGGCAATTTTGAGGGGTCAAATTTTGGAGATTTCATAATTGAAGAATGCTAGGTTGATCAGCTCAGCAAGACACATTCTTCCATCCATTCAGAAGTGTGAAAGTCAAAGATTGAATTTTTAGGGTTTCTCTAGCAAACCCTAATCAAGCTCCAGATCAAGTTTCAGGGGGATTTGAGGCTAAGGCCTTACATAAGAAGACTACAAAAAGTCTCGACAGGTATGACTTAAGGAGGTTCAGGTATGCCTTGAAATCTGATTCTTGATTAAGTTCATAATGTGTTTGTCTTCATTTTATTTATTAGTACAATCTTGATTCATGTTATTAATTGTCTTATCACCCTAGTAACAATATGAATGCATGTGAATAATCGAAGACATTCATTGATTAGGGCTATATGATTGTACTTATGCATTATGGTGTTGTGTGAGGTTGATGTTGTCTGCTAACAAGACATAGGTACATCACAAAAGACAAATCAAGTTCCATGACCATGACAACATGAAGAAAAAGACTCACGAGGTATGTATGACTTTGTTATATCATGTTTAACCTACGAGACATGCAGGTTATAGCTCAGGATCTCTAAATCATTGAAGAGATTGTTTAGGTATGTTGTACATAACTAAGCAGGTATACTAATCCAGGTATGTTTTCCTGTGTCATATTAGAATCTTACCTTGTGTAAGTATACGTGGTATGATTGGTTAGTAATCAAGGGTTTATGCATATTATGTCTCTTATCTTGGTTGATGATTTAACTAACTAGATCAAACAAGAATATGCATGAGTAAAAGAAGACTTCCTTGAAACCCTTAATACTAATGATCATAATTGTACATATTCAAGATTATTTAGAATTAGAATGTTTTGATAATATTGAGAATATACTAATGAATGTATGTTTGTGTATGAGATCATGAGGATGACACTAGTGTACACTTGAGCATGCACAGTGGTACAGAATGAATAGAATCTCAGAATACATACAGAAGATCAAGCGGGAGGCAACCACACAAACATAAAAGATAAGTATTTGGGTTGTTATTAGAAATAGTAAATGATATTGCTTGTATGCATATTTGTATTCCTAGAATGTATCATGCTGAGTATAAACATTCATAAAGCATTAAACAGTATACTACTAATATGCATATGATTGGTAAATTGGACAAACATTCCATTATTGCTTGTCTATAATGAAACCTCTTTGCTGACATGCTGAGAGTTGTGCACACTCTCGATAGTATGTTCTGGTAGAGATGGAAAGCATCTAGATAGCCACTGTATGCATACAGGATATGGGAAAGTGTTGTGCCAAAGTATTGGTCAAAATAGTTGCATAACTATGTAAATGATATCTGTATGCATAATAGGTTATCATGTCAATATGATTTGATGATTATGAAGTATTACTAATCATGTACTTAATTTTGATTTGTAGGAAAGATCATGATGAATGGCGAACTCTGAACAAGCGATGGATGTTCAACAAAAGATTTACAAATCAAACACACTATAGAAAGCTTGTGGTTAAGAGATTCTCTTAGAAAGAGGAAGAGAATCATGATGAGATGTTTTGCTCCAAGGGACTAGATAAGACCATTCTCTTAATAATGTAATCAGGTTCTGTATGGGTTCCCAGGATCGGTAGTCAATTGATGAGCTTAATGATCATCATGAGTGATGTGGATCTCAACCTTTGCTACAAGGTTGAATATGGGTTCTATACACATATGACATGGATGCAAGAAGGAACTCACCATAGAGTTCGAATGATTTTGAGGATCATTTTAGTAGACCCATCTGACGAGAGATGGCATAGATAGATATGCAGAAGATCACTCAATGCTGAGTGTGAATAATGGACAATTGATAGCTTCATGACAAAGCTTGGGCTTTACCAAAAGTAAAGTTGTTCCTAACCTTTACCTTAAGGTTGTGGATGATGAACCTATCATACCATTATTGTATGACGATGATCTCTTTCTGACAAGGAATGAGAAACAAGTCATGAAAATGGCTGCAAAAATGAAAATGAAAGATCTCGGATTAATGCACTACTTCTTAGGTCTAGAAGTATGGCAAGATCCAAAAGGAATCTTTTAAATCAAGGTAAGTTTGTTGTGAAGTTTCTAAAAAGATTTGATATGTTGGAGTATAAATCCATGGCCACTCCCATGGACTCCAACTTGAAGTTATTAGTTAATGACTCATCGTATTTAGTGGACCTAACCCTATATATAGACAAATCATTGGGTCATTGATGTATTTAACAAATACTAGGCCAGATATATGCTTTGCTGTAAATACCCTAAGTCAGTATCTAGTAGAACCTAGAAAGGTGCACTTAATAGCTACAAAGCATGTGGTGAGGTACCTAAAAGGTACATTAGATTTTTGGTCTATATTATATTGGAGGTCATGAACTCCGTTTACATGGTTACTCAGATTCTGATTGGACAGGAAGTGCCTCAGACAGAAAGAGTACATCAGGTGGATGTTATAGTCTTGAATCTGCCATGATCTCATGGTTCAGCAAGGAACAATCTAGTGTGGCTCTCAGTACTGCTGAAGCAGAATATATATATAGCTGTCTGCTCTGCCAGCTGTGAAGCAGTATGGCTTCAGAAGCTTTTATATGGAGTGTTTGACTTAGAAATGAATTCCACTATGATTATGTGTGACATTCAAAACTGCATCAAGATAGAAAATCTTGTATTCCATGATAAGTAAAAAAAAAACACATAGAGATCCGATACTTCTACATACGAGATATGGTGCAAAGAGGAGTTATCAAGCTCGAATATATAAGCACTGAGGATCAGATTGCTGATATCTTCACTAAACCTCTGTCTTGAGTGAAGTTTGAATACTTTCGAGACAAGCTTGGTATAGTTCAAAAGAACTCTCCTCGAAAGGGGGAGTAGCATAGTATCTGATAACAAGTCTGTCTCATCAATGATGAGGTTACCTATTTACTGCACTTAGTTACTTAGAATTATTTTTAGGACCCTTATATTTTTACTTTTGATGATAGATGCATTAGTAAGAATACATGCTTTTGATGATAGATGTATACATACTTTTGATGATAGATGTATTAGTGAGTATACATGCTTTTGATGATATATGTATACATACTTTTGATGATAGATGTATTAGTGAGTATACATGCTTTTGATGATAGATGTATTAGTGAGAATACATGCTTTTGATGATAGATGTATACATGCCTTTAATGATATATGTATTTGATGCTATTGATGAGGATACATGTTTTGATATACATGTTTTGATGATGAGCATACATGTTTTGATATACATGTTTTGATGATGAGGATACATGATGCCTTGATGTACTTGTATGGATGAAGATACTTGTACCCATGATTGACATACGAGGGGATTGGATCATCCCTGTACTTCAGTCCTAAAGAGAGCCGTAGACGTATGTCTTCTAGAATGAAGTCCTTGGTGGACTTGAGGGGATTGGATCATCCCTGTACTTCAGTCCTAAAGAGAGCCGTAGACGTATGTCTCCGAGAACAAAATCCTGAATGAACAGGTAAGGGGATTGGATCGTCCTCGGACTTTAGTCCTTTGAATTGAGCCGTAGACATGATGTCTCCGAGAACTAAATCTTGAATGAACAGGTAAGGGGATTGGATCGTCCTCAGACTATGGTCCTTTGAATTGAGCCGTAGACATGAGGTCTCCGAGAATTGAATGATAGGACTGGATCGTCCCTGGACTTCGGTTTAAAAGGTACATGATAGGACTGGATCGTCCCTGGACTTCGGTTCAAAAGGTACATGATAGGACTGGATCGTCCCTGGACTTCGGTTCAAAAGGTACATGATAGGACTGGATCATCCCTGGACTTCGGTTCAAAAGGTACATGATAGTACTAGATCATCCCTGGATTTCGGTTCAAAAGGTACATGATAGGACTGGATCGTCCCTGGACCTCGGTTCAAAATGTACGTGACAAATCCTAAAATTGTTCTAGGTTACATCCAGCATGAAACAGGGCTGGCTCTGTAGATGTGTTACATCCAGCATGAAACAGGGCTGGCTCTGTAGATGTGATACATTCATCATGAAACAGGGCTGGCTCTGTAGATGTGATACATCCAGCATGAAACAGGCCTGGCTCTGTAGATGTGATACATCCAGCATGAAACAGGGCTGGCTCTATAGATGTGATACATCTAGCATGAAACAGGGCTGGCTCTGTAGATGTGATACATCCAGCATGAAACAGGGCTGGCTCTGTAGATGTGATACATCCAGCATGAAACAGGGTCGGCTCTGTAGATGTGATACATTCAGCATGAAACAGGGATGGCTCTATAGATGTGATACATCCAGCATGAAACAGGGCTGGCTCTGTAGATGTGATACATCCAACATGAAATAGGGTTGGCTCTGTAGATGTGATACATCCAGCATGAAACAGGGCTGGCTCTGTAGACATGACACATCCAGTATGAAAGAGGACTGGCTCTGTGGCGGTAAATCCTAGATCTGATCTAGGTCACATCCAGTATGAAAAAGGACTGGCACTGTGGTTGGGATTAGATCGTCCCTAGACATGAGACTTGTCTTAAATAGATAAGGATTGATCATCCTGGAACTTGATCTGGATTGTATCATCCATGGACCTATGTCCTAAAGAGAGCAGGATTGATCATCCTGTAATATGATCGTGTGATGATGATGCTGATGATCGATGCTGATGATCGTGTGATGACGATGCTGATCGTGTGATATCGATGCTGATGATCATGTGATGACGATGCTGATCATGTGATGGCGATGCTGATGATCGTGTGATGACGATGCTGATGATCGTGTGATGACGATGCTGATGATCGTGTGATGATGATGCTGATGACGATGCTGTTGATTGTATGATGATGATGATGATATTCGTATGATGACGATGCTGATGATCGTGTGATGACAATGATGATGATCGTGTGATGACGATGCTGACGATCGTGAGGATTCAGATATTGATGTTGCTATAGCTGTTTGAGTACTGCAGAAGATAAAGACTCAGTACTGAAGATGTTGATGTTCCAGTATTGAAGATGTTCCAGTAACTGGTTGAGTTACTGATGATGTTGAGAAAGCTTCCAATGATTTATAGATGTATCATGTATGATGTATGACTCGTTGCTCCTGCGGATGTTGTTATATTATCCTTCTCGTTAAGGGGGAGTGTTGAATATTGTAACTTCTAAGAATATTATATTTGTATATTATTTATTCTGGAGATGTTCCATACCTCCGATGTGATTATACTATGAATCCGGAGATCTTTATTCCTCTGAATTGGTTGTGGTAACTAGGGTTATTAGACCCACCATGTGGGGGTCGGCCCAGTCAGTTATAATAGGGTATTTAACCTAATGGTTAAATACGAGCCTACATGTACTTGTGTAAAATACATGTCAGTGTAGTGTATAAATAGAGGGGGTATGTTCCTCATTTGATACACTCACTCACTTAAGAGAGGCGCACTTGTGGAGGAGAGGTCTGCTATGGTGGAGGAGGAGATCATGTCTTTGGTTTGCATCTTTGTATATTGCTGGTCATCTATATTGAGGAAGCCTTACTGGGTTTTCTACCCCATCAGGGTTTCCCAGGATAAATCTGCGTTTCTTGTGTTTATGCTATGCTTGTTGTTTCTTCAGTGATTTTGTATATGCTATCATTGTGAAATGGAATGTAATGATGCTATTTTCTTTCTTAGCATATTGAATTTTAACACTATGGTGGCCTACTATCCACAAAGATGCAAAGGAACATTGCCAGAGCTGCGATGTTTGTCAAAGGATAGGGACACCGTCACGAAGAGATGAAATGCCTTTGAATCCGAAGTTGACACTTCAAGCATTTGAAAAATGCACCATTGATTTTGTGGGATCTATAAACCCACCAGGGAAAAGGACTGGTGTGAGATATATTATTACCACAACTGATTATCTCACTAGATGGGAAGAAGCGAAGCCGGTGAAGGACTGTAGCATAGTCACTGCCACGCAGTTCATTTTTTAGAACATCCTTACAAGATTTGGATGCCCAAAGATTTTGATGAGTGATCAAGGCACTCATTTCCTGAACAGAACTATTGAGGCCCTGACTGAAGAGTTCCACATTCATCGTCAGAGGAGTATGCCATATCATCCGCAAGCAAATGGAACTGTGGAAGCTTTCAATAAGGTACTGAAGAATGCGCTAACTAAGATATGCAATGTGAATAGGGATGACAGTGATCTGCTCATTACAGCTGTGTTATGGGAATACAGAACTACGTGCAAGAAATTGACTGGCCATACACCTTTTAGGTTGGCCTATGGATAGGAAGTATTGATTCCTATGGAGTATATTGTTCCCAGCTTGAGAATAGCTGCATTTATAGGCATGGAAGATCAAGAGGCACTAGAAGAAAGGCTTCTACACTTGGCTGGGTTGGAGGAAGGTCATTTCATCATAGGATTCCACCAACAAGTGCAGAAAGACAGAGAAAAAGCATGGCATGATCGCCATATCAAGAACAAGTCCTTTCAGGTAGGTGATCTAGTCCTCTTATATGATAGCAAATTTATTAAATTTCTTGGAAAGTTTAAGATGCATTGGCTTGGTCCATATACTGTTGTACATGTTACTAATGGTGGTGCAATTTAGTTAGCCACGTTAGCTGGAGATGATCTTCCTGGATTAGTCAATGGAACTAGGCTAAAACCCTATTGGGATAGCCCTACTTCGTAGAACCCTCTGTAGAATGAAGTTGTGAAGTTAAAAAAAAAAAGATAAGAGAAAAAGAGAAAGAAAAGAAGAACCGCGCAGCTCGAAGCTCAAAAAGGTAGCTACACAGAGCAAATGAGGCAGAGAAGGTTCAATTTCAGAACCGAGAAGCTTTACACGATGAAGTAACTACACTGGAGTAGTGATGACCCACCGTGCAGTTTGACGCAACAATCCAGAAAAATAGCCATTAGAATGTCGGTCGCAAATATAGTCATTATACAATACTTTTGTCAATGACCTCTTGCACATTTAAAGCAGAAGTAGCCATTCTGAACGAGTTAATGAAGGAAAGGACCCAAATCCGTGGAGCATTTGGTGAACAAACATGTCATTTAATGATTTTCTAGTCATTGAAGGGCACAATTGGGCCTCGCTGCACCTATAAATACCGCTGTATTTGGACTCGCGGGCGTTACCAAGACTCTAGAATTTTCTTGCGAGCTATACTTTGAAATTGTTTACAGTGAGTAGGCAGTGATATTGTAATTCTGTAACGAGCACCCAGTGAATGTCTGGAATCTCATCCATAGAGGAAGAATTCATAGTCAAAGAGACTATGAAGGTGTTTAAGTACAGATGGATTGAAGCATTGATGAGAACTCTTGCCAAGAAAGTGGTTACAGAGGAAGGTCAGGGTTCTCGAAGATCACCAAGACACGCTACAATTATGCAAGATAAAAGAAAAGGACCAGCAGTGGAGAAGATGAAGCCGAAGGTTGTGAGCTCCGAAGTACGAGAAATTTCATTGAGCAACTAAGAAATCCCTTTGAAGCTAACACCGCAGTATATCTCGCCGTGTGCAGCAAATGACCATCCATTAAACTACTCAAGAATGCTAAGTACGAGATCCCGATTCCATGTATATCCAAGTATGTACAAGTAGAAGGAAATATGTTGGGAAAAATTACAGAATGCAAGTTTGAGGACTTTAACCTGCTCCAGATGCAAAAAGACCCAGTTGAACCAAAGTTCCCAAAGTTTCAGCCAGATCAGTATATGTGCTGGAAGAAGGACGTAAAAGGAAACTATGTGCTAGTTGTACAGAACTGGCTAACTGGAGTAGTCGAATTGGGGTTTCTCAACCTGTTGAGACTCTTGCACTTCGACCCAACACCATAATTGAATGCAATGGTGCACACTCTTATGTCGTGCATGCATCAAGGATATCTTTGGCTGGATCATAATATTGACCTAAATATTGACTTTATCCACCAGATTACTGGGTTAAGTAAGAGAGGCGACGATCCCAAGCAATTTTTCCTTGGCAAGAGCCGAAATAAAGAGGTTGCCGCTAAGATCAAGAAGACACGGCCCATTGTCAAAGGAAAAAGAGGATTTGTCACAGATGACATAGATGACAAAGCCATGCGCTTTGTCACACAACTGCTAGAAGGAAATTTTTTTAGAAAAGCGAGACCGTTGGAAGTAGCCGCGGGAATAGTGCTCCTTGGGGGAAAGTCCGCGACAGGAGGAAGGTTTAATTGGTGTCAGTACCTACTAATTGAGTTTCTGGAAGAGCTAACTGACACATAGACGTATGGCATTAACTTCCACTATACATGGTTGATAGTGTTGATTTCCTTTGTAGGATGGAAGGATCCAAAACATTACATTGGATTAAACACCTACAACAGTGATTGCAGAGGAGCCCGTTATGAAAACCTTTGGGAGAATGTGATATCAGAAAGATAGAATGCGACAACTGAAGTCTTCTACACTTACTACAAGTAGTTGCACGAAGTCATCATCGCCACGCCAGGGATATCAAAAGAGGTAACGGATAAGTATATTCGCACCATCAATTTTAAAGTTGATATTCATTATGTCTTTATTTCAGCAAAGGCTCAGATGAAGAACCCTGAATGGTTCCAAGGAAGCTACCACATGAATGAAGAAGACATCGACACAATTATGAAAGAATGGATCCCTGAGTTCAAAGTCAAATGGATTGTGTATATCGAAAGTGACTCTGAGGAGAGTAACCCAATCCCTACACCCATTGTTGAAGAGCCATGGATGGGAAAAAGGAAGGAAGCTGAGAGTCCTGTTCAGCAAAAGGTACAGAGGAAAAAGAAGAAATCATTTAAGGGCCCATCAGAAGCAAATCTCCATGATGACAATTATGAGATGATCGCATCTACAGTAACATCATAGATGGAAGACCTGATGACTGCCAAATATTAAAAGAATGAAGCAATTCAAAAGAGTCTGCAGAAGAATCTGACCACACTGCAAGGCATTACAGAAAATATTGAACAAGTCCAGCAGAGCTTACCCTTGCCGTGAGACTCAGAATCAAAAGGGAAGTCAGGGGGCACTTCGTAGCCGAAGACAGTTCCTCTAGCCTTGACTTTTCCGTCGAAGCCATGCATACTCAAACTTGATCCATTGAGTGTAAGATTAACACCGCGTGAACAATTAACTTTGGGTGAGCAGGATATCCAACATGTGGAAGTTGACATCTCACTACTGCCAATGGAGGGCCTACATAATCTGCAACTGCACGTTGTGGAGGAGATCCATGAGAGAGATGTAGCTGCTCAAAACCAGCACCATGATTTAGTTGAAAACTATAAGTAGCTGCAGGAATCAAGCTCGCAGAGGTCCATGCAACTTCAAGATGAAAAGGACCAATGAATGACATTAGAGACTACGGTCGTTGCGGTAGTCGCGGAGAAACCTGAATGCGATGAGAAGAAAGAACCTGCAGACACTGTCATTAAGATCGCCGAGGTGGTCAGCAATCTTAAAGCTGAAATGAAAGATATGGAGATTAGTTATGAAGCAAATATTACTGCCTTGGAAGAACAGAATCAACCAAAGATATCACCTGATCAACAACAAATTCGATCAAAAGAAGTGGAAACTGCCGTAGAAAGTATAGCCAGTGAAGTGGCTAAGTGCCAAGCTTTGTTAGATGAAGCAACAAAAACATTTACTACCCTAGAAGAGAATCCAGAGTTGCTGTAAATCTAAAGTGATTTGAAGGATAGGTAGGCTTCCTTGGAACTACTGGATGCATAGGTCAAGGACCTGCCTCCAAGGGACCGAATCCATCGATATTGAGAAGTTAAGGGGTTGAATAAAGCATTGCAAGTACTACGAGGTAGGGAGACATAAGTCAGAGATAAGTCGCAGCCCCTGCAAGAGGAAGTCCATGAACTCACATAGAGAATTGAATAAAAATTGATGGAGCTCCACGAAGGACAAGATTCCATGCAAGAACAAGTCGACGATGAAATAACAACTTATGTGTTTGAGACCATCAAGCAAATTGAACAAGACACCAAAGAAGAGGTTGCAAAGTTGAATGCAACATTTCAAGAGTTTGCTGCGAAACTAGCTCTGCAAGAGGAAGGACAACTAGGAGAAGTAGAAGTTTAAGGTGGCTCGGGGACGAGCCACATGTAAGTGTTAGGGACCTGTTGGGCCTGGCCCAAGAGGGGCATTTTTGTGCAAGTCAAGTTTTGGAACTACGAAGTTGAGCTCATTTCAGATGAATATTTTTGGTGCAAGTTAGTTTGTGGAGCTGTGATGTGAGCGTAGCGTAGTATTGATAGGATGCATTCCGCGAAGTAGTAGCACCGTGATGTGCCAGCAGGGCACCCATTTTGGGTAAAGAATGAAGGTAAGGTCGGCTATGGGAAAGTGACCTGTTTTCTGTTAAGATACTCCATGATTACCAAGTAGGCAGGTAAGGAATAAGGAGGAAGGAAAGCAATTGGTCACATGCATGGAGGAAGCACGACGTGAACCGACCACATAAGGTCGTTACAGAAAAAATGGCCAGGTGAAAGCGACAGTCAGCATGCGATCGACAGTGCAGGATGAAAGCGATGTGACCACGCGAAGAGGATGGCCACAATGGAAGATTCTCTACCAGAAGCCAGCAAGTCCGGTTAAGGGAAAACCGTGACAGTTTTGGGAAACCTTAGGGTGTTTTCCTATGTATTGTAAAGACATGACCTATGGGCATGATCTATAAAAAGCCACCATTTTGTAAGGGTTATTGTTGAAATCTATTTACTGAATCTAAGTGATACAGTGTTGTATTGCTGAAAGCCATTGTAAAGGATCTGAAAGCTGTGTGCACAGAGGCCTATTGAGAGAGAAGAGAGTCTGCAGCTCAGTGCGCAAACTGGAATTGTTGTACCCTTCCCAAAGACTAATACAACAATAGTTCCTGTAGATGTTGGTACCATTCTAGGGGTGAACCACATTAAATTCCTGTGTTGTGTGATTGTTTACATGTTTGCATCTGTGTATTTGCTTACAATGAATGCTTGAGATCTTACTTATTAGTTTATGTGTTTACTTTTATATGTATTCGCCATAAGGAATTAGATGGGGGTAATATGTTAAGTATCGCATGTATGGATGAATGCTAGATTCTTAAGTATTCTAAGTTTGAATGAATGCATAATTTAGTCGGATAAATACTTAAGTAGGTAGAGTTCGGGTAGAGTGGCTCCCTTGAAGCACAACACCAGAAGTGCACAGTATTTTGTGTTCTGTCATACTTTATAAGCCATAAGTTAGATAACATAAGACGGTTGGTGAATGGATAAAAATCTAAGTATAGCTTGTTGAAGCCAATTAAGTCTGAAGAGGAAGCATAGTTATCCGTTGTGTTGTCCTATTGTTGAGTAATTTATGGACCGCGCAGTCCTTGGATGCGCGAGTCGTGCAAGCGTCTGAGCTTATGGAAGTGGTAACTGCGAAGAAGGTGATCTTCGCATAGTCCTCAGTATGTACCGCGAGCCTCGGAGCGTGCTGCTCATGAGATCTATTTAAACACTCATCACGTGGTTGTGGAAACCTGATTCCATATCCCCCCCATTACTTCACCTCGGGTGAGGCCTCAACCTACTCACAGATTGTTTCCTAAAGGGCCGGTGAAAAGGGGTTTTGTTGGTTCCTTGAACCGTGAAGAACCTGGGTCTTTATAGAAAACCTCAAGATAGTTATGTAAGCCAACAGAATGTGCAATTAATTCTAATTAAGTTGAATGCATAAGTAATAGGAATAAAGACTAAGTCGGTGAATTTTGTAAAGTGTGTGATTGTTGAGAAGCACAGTTCAGATTTGCATTGTCATATTGTATTGCGGTAGTTGCGAAGTGTGCAGTCCCAATGTGCATTATGGTAGAAGAAGTAAATGCAAAGCAGGTGTGACTTCGTGCCGCTCACAATTTTATTATCTCTGCATCACCTAGTTATAGAAACGTGCTTCTGCAGCCCCCCCATAAGTTCACCTCGGGTGAGACCTCAATCTGTTCGTAGACTATTGCCGAAAGGGCCGGTGAAGAAGGGTTTTGTTGGACCACAACTGCGCTAAACCCGAGTTAATACAAGAAAGGTAAAGAATAAGGTAGTATCCCAACACGTCGATACCTTGTTATCCGCGAGTGGTCATTTCTTCAGCAGATTTTCCTTCTTGTCACTGTCGGCTTCCGCAATTCATGCGGTCTTACCCTATGCCAACAGACCCCCAACACAAACTTGTAGCTCACCCTCGAGCCACCTCATCTTGACACCTCTAGTGCATTCATCTGTTGTCTAAAATCATCATATGCATTTTTGAGTTGTGTACATTATTCTACCTGCTGTTATGTTGGGTGTTCACAAATTTTCTATTGCGCTTCCTCCAGTTGTTGCTTGACCTATTTCATTGCGTCCATTTCCTTTACTACGAGGACTTCTTCTTTTGTTTGTAACTTGTCCAGGTGTGTGGCCCTTCTTTGTTTCCTTTGACGTGCCTTAGTTAAGTGTTGTTGCATTCCTTTTAGTTCTGCAGCCCTCGTCATTTGTATGAGTGAGGATATCACTTTAAGGGATCCCTTCAAGGATTCCAACTATGATTCTGCTTAACTGAGTTGCACCTTCAGATCATTAATCTATTTATCCTAAACTACGCTTCCCAAAAACTTCATGACACCCTATGCAATTGTCTGGGATGTCTATTCCATCTCTGTCACGGCTTCCTCGATCGCAATCTGCCAACCCTCAATTTGTTCCTGTGGTGTGCTAGGTAGCTCCCTTGCCTGTAGCTCTGCATTTTATTTCCTTAGTTTAGTGATAGCTACGCCTAACAATGTAGCTTTTTCTTCTGATAGTATATCCTGATCTACCTCCGAGGATTCACATGCCTTGGATATCGCCTTCTTTAACTGGCCTCTGTCTTCTATAGCCTTCTCTATTTCATCTAGTGTTTGGGATTTCTCTTCTTGGAGACGTTGTGCCTCCATCTCACTGATGCACGCCTTCTGCTTATAACTCACCATCTTTTCATGCATTGCGGCCTCACAGTTGAGGATTTCTCCACTTGCTATGGTTTGAATCTTGTGTAGTGACAACATTGGCAGTAGATTGAAATTTACCATGATTGAATCATACTTCCTTAATTCCAGGTCCAAGTCCTCACCACCTATTTCGACCCTTCTTGTTGACAAACTTGGAGGAGCGTCCCCATGTGGTACACTTGACTCTACAACTGCATTGGTTAGTGTGGATATCAGTTAGGTTACCCGGTGGAAGTATTCGGCTAAGTGCTGTGTGACTTTCGCACAGTTTTATTCGACAACCTCTGTCATTTTCTCCAGGAGCTTATTAACTTGCTCCTCCAGAAGACCACGACTAGTGCTTCCTTTTCCAAGGTCCATCCTATGCTTTGTCCTTGTTTCTTCACGCTGCGCCTCAAATTCGAAATCCATCGGGGTGGACGATTAGGCTCCATCATGACTGGACATCGATGACTGGTCTTTCAAGGGATCATCTTCTTCTGCACCCTCCTTTCGAATGGCTAAGCCCTTTTCTTCCACTTGTGCCTTTGGTCGAGTTGTTTCCTATCCATTCTCTAGATTCGATAGTTCCTCTTCTGCGACTGGAACTTTCCATTCTACTGGCCATCTGTCGATGATGCCATCCAACTCCTCCTCAGTTAGTTTGTACTGTGTTGGCATCCACTGCCGCTACTTCTTTGATCGTGCTTGGATGTAAATTGTTTGGGATTCGACTGATAGCCTTGCGATCAGTCGATACTTCCTTGCCACTTGCTTAGTTATCCGTAGTATTGCTTTCGCATCGATCTGCATCATGTCTAATAACAAGTAGAATTGTACAGTGCTGAATGCTTGCCATTATTTATCAGTTCTTTCCCATAAAGTTTTGTGCCGCGCCCCTTCTTGTACTCTGGATTCTACTGTTTCCATGCCTTGATAGTGCTCTGGCTCCCGCCATCCTGCTAATGCGACCAACATCAAGAGCCATGAATATGTGAACACCTTCCCTTTCTCCTGCATGTCAAGTGCATCCTCCATCAATTGGTTTAGTAGGAATTTTGACCATTTGATATGTACTCCTGCAGCACATTGTTCCATGGAGGTGATGATGCCCGAAGTGAACTCTTTTAGCCTATTCTCCACCCCTGACAGCTTGGTTCTTAATCGTGCTAATTAGGTATCCTCTGGAGTTTTTCTCCACTCTGTACTTCGTCTTCAGCCTTACTGTGAGCTTCTTGTCATTTTCATTCTCCTTGAAAAATTGGGAAGGGTCCTCACCGTCCATGGGTAGTCCGGTGATTCTACTTATGCCAATCGTGTTGAATTTAGGGTCACTGTATTCGGCTCTCGGTGGGTGTCTGCTGGCCGATTGGCACTCTGTTTCTTCCTGAATGATATTTCGGACACAATATCTGGTTGCTCCTGCATGATTGATGTTGGTTGTGCCCGTTCGATGCGTGTGCTTGAAATGTAAACTTCCATGCACTACTTTGCAGGTTCTTGCTTAACATACAATCCGTCAAACTATTCCCTTTCCCTACATTTATAGTGTTTATTTGTCGCATCCTTCCTATTTTTGGACATTGATTACCAAATACAACATATATTTACCAAATTCGCCACATGCATCAAGCATTAATTATGTCATTTTTTCATTTTTGTTGTCATCCATCATGTCTTAACTGCTGCATTGATGACTGGACTTGACCCTTTCACATCTTGGCACTTGTTGACTCGCCGAATATTGCTACTTCCTTGTGTAGTCTGAGACTATCTTGTCAACAGATGCTGAACTTTATTGTTTCCGTTGATTTTTTTTAGTTTTTTTTTATAGGGTCGTAGTTGATTCTGCGGTACCAGTCCTTTTCTACAATCACTTTCATTCATCTTTTTTGCGCTTCTGGGGACCTTAGGTTCATCTGATAAGGTTTATTCTTTCTTATATCGACACAAATCCTGACTTTTCTTGTTTTCTTATCTTGGACCACCATTGGGTTGATCCACTCTGGTTGCTCCACTGGTTCTATAATTCCTGCTTCCAGCATTCTCTTGAGTTCGTCCTTCACCCACTTCTTATACCTCGGATTCAACCTATAAGTTCGTTGCTTTACTGGCTTTGCATCATGTTTCAATGGGATTTTCATCTCGCCTAGGTCCCCAAAAATTCCTTTCATTTCCAAATTTTTTTTTGGGAACAAGACCTGAAACTCGTGTAATATGTCAATCATTGTTGGCATGGGATAGATCCACAGGAAGTGTAGAAGCCGAGAAACCCGAAAGCCAAATTCCGCTAAAGAAGGAATTACCGTGAAGTCTAAGGAAGCACAAGAATAGTTTAGAATATTTAATTGCTGAGTCAGCCAACATGGGCCATTTTGTAATAGGATAGAAGCATACAAATAAAATCATTTTGTAAGCTTAAGAAAAGAGCGTTAGGATTGAGACGATCTTTTGGATTCCGTTGACTATTCCCTGTGAGGTTTGTTTCGCAGATGTTAATGAATGAAGATGTTCGGTTATGAATTCTATTGTTATGCGATGATGGGTTATCTAAATGTGTTCTGTTGGTACATGTTGTTTGTTAATATGCTGTTGAAACATGCTTTGAGATAAATATGTGAATGTTTGGTTAAATAGACTGTCATAAATATTATAATCTCTAGTTAATGAGCATATATCCTCTTCGCAACTGCAGAAGCTTGGTTCCTGCAACACCCTTATCTTCCTCAGGTGAGACCTCACCTGCTTTGCAGGTGTTGCTAGAAGGAGTAACTCCTTTCTAGGTCGGTGAATAAGGGGTTATTGGTGTTGTTGACAATAGAGTGAACACCTGTCGAAAGACCATGTGTCAACAAATGGTTCTGTTGATGGGACATGAACTCGAGTCTCTCGGGTGAGGAAGCGGTTATGGTGATGGAATAGATCGTTCCAAGTTTGCGTATCGCAGTCTCCATATATATGAGCGATGACAGTGGGTTGGAAGAACGACTAGCACAATTACTACACTTAGAAGAAGATCGGTTCATCGGAGGATTCCACCAACAGGTTGAAAAGGATCACTAGAAAGCATGGCATGACTGTCACATTAAGCAGCGATACTTTCAGAAAGGTGACACAGTGTTGTTATATGACATCAAGTTCGCGAAACACCCGAGTAAATTACAATTGCACTGGTTAGGACCCTATATCATCAATTTTGTCACAAACAGTGGTGTAGTGTGGCTACAAACCTTACATGGGGTATTCTTGCCTCGCATGGTGAACAGAAATAGGCTAAAGCTCTATTGCTATGATCCGACATAACAGTAAAAATGCAAAAAAAAAGGGGGCTCAGGAATTGAGCAACGCGAAGACATGAAGGCTAGTCAGCCTTTGACCAGGACAGTAGGTAGGAATTGAACAACGTTAAGACATGAAGGCCAGTTAGCCTCTGACCAGGACAGTAGAACAAGAGGGGGTGGTCAGTCAGATCACATATCACCACCACGTGTGGAGGTCCATTTTGCACTTGTGACTCCACACCTAAGCATACGAGCACAGAAAAGCATCACCAGGAGATAGCAAAGGAAATGATGTTTGAATCGCATCTGAGCATGCGACCGCAACCGACGATAAAGGAAAAGGACGATTAAACTATAATTAGAGGGTCGGGCTTGTATGAATGATGATAGTAACTGACCCCACAGACACGAAGCACAAACATAAATACCGAGTGAAGATGCTAGAACAACAAGTTATCGATGAATAGGGAGAGGACATTCAGGAAACTGCATGCTGCAAGTTGATCAGGCAGTTAGTTGAATAAGGAGTTCCAAGGAGGTTGTGGAAATGGTTCATTTCATTTCGCATGGCAGCACACCAGGTGCACTGAGAGCTAGAACAACGAGCGTCCATACACAACCAGTGAGGGAAGCAGCGCAGAAACTCTGGGAAAACACCGTTGAGCTATCATCCAAGATGTCTAAGTATGTGGTGGAAGTGCAAAGTTTCGTGGTCCTGAGGACCACTAGAATGCCAAGAGTAAAGGCTCCACATCCCTGGTAGAAGGCTTCCCAGGGCACGGAATAGATGTTCCAGAGCAGTTGGCTTGTCTTCCACCTTAGTGACGTAGATGAACTTTTTTGTAGGGTGGTAGCAGCCGAAGAGGTAGATGATGAAGGTTCCAAGGGACTGGCAGCTGAGCGCAAGAAGTACATGACACCGAACCAGTGCCTGACGGATGGCAATAGGAAAAACAAAATAGCAAGTTCCAGACAACAAGAACGGTTTCAGAGACCGAGTACAGTCCAAGGCGGCCGCACAGTAGCACAGTCCGGCTGAGGTGTATCAGGACGAGCCACAAGTTTTTGTTGGGGGCCTGTTGGCACAGGATAGATCCGCAGGAAGTGCGGACGCCGATAGACCCGAAAGCCAAATTCCGCGAAAGAAGGAATTACCGCAAAGTCTAAGGAAGCGCAAGAATAGTTTAGAAGATTTAATTGTTGAGTCGGCCAACATGGGCCATTTTGTAATAGGATAGAATCATACAAATAGAAGTATATTGTAAGCCTAAGAAAAGGGTGTTAGGATTGAGACGATCTTTTGGATTTCGTTGACTGTTCCCTGTGAGGTTTGTTCCGCAAATGTTAATTAATAAAGATGTTCGGTTATGAATTCTATTGTTATGAGATGATGGGTTATCTAAATGCATGATTTTGATACATGTTGTTTGTTAATATGTTGTTGAAACATGCTTTGAGATAAATATGTGAATGTTTGGTTAAATAGACTGTTGTAGATATTCTAATCTCTGGTTAATGAGCATATATCCTCTTCGCAACTCCGGAAGCTTGGTTCCTGCAGCACCCTTATCTGCCTCGGGTGAGACCTCACCTGCTTTGGAGGTGTTGCTGGAAGGGGTAACTCCTTTCTGGGCTGGTGAATAAGGGGTTGTTGGTGTTGTTGATGACAGAGTGAACCCCTGTCGAAAGACCCTTTGTCAACAGTCATCTTGGAAATGGTCGAGTCATCCCAATAATATTCGATGCTCACAAACTTGGGATTTTCTTCTGACCCAATGTTCACTTTCTTGATTCGATTTGCTGTTGAAACTTGACGAAAGGAATATCTGGTGCTTCGACACTGCTACTTCCTTCTGAATCTAGTATATACATAGCCCTCAGATCATCGTCATCGTCTAGTTCTCTTGTTATGTTGTAGCATTCCAATGAATTCCCATAGGTTTCTCTTTCGGAACTGCTTCAAGTATTTTCTCACGGACCTCCAGTAACGCGCTATGGATGAAGGGGTTTTCATTGGAGATACTGAACATTTGGATAAAGCCAATTGTTAGATGTTCCCATGAGGTTTTTTTGCATCGCAGCTTTGCTGTGATATACAAACTTCGCGGTACTTCATCCAATGTGTGAATAAATGCGTGGAAGCATTCCTGTTTCGATCTTGTTCCCCATTTGCTTTGATATGCATTCAACTTCTCCTTTGGATCTCCCTTTCCATTGTACTTCCTTCTGTAGTATCCTTCAGTGTCGTCGAACCTAACCTCCATTAGGTGTCGACATAGTGGCCAATTGGTTATGGTTGACTTGTGCGCTTCCCACCATCGCGCTAGTGTAGTCTTTAGAGCTTCTTCCAAGGCCAATAGTCGTTGTGGTTTTGCCACTTTTTCTTCAAATCCAATGAGAAATGTGTTGGGCCTAGCCCAATTTGGGGAAAATTTTGGTAACAGAAGGAGTTTTAGCTGCGGAGCTGAGCGCAACTCAACAAAAATGCAATTTTGTGCAAGTGTTGGGGATGCTGCGAAGTTGTGCACAGCAACCAAATTTTGGCAGTACTTCGAAGGGTGCTACGAAGAGCAGTACTACGAAGTGACCAGTCCACGTGGATCTGGCAAAGAAAAGTGTTGGATGGAGGAAGGGCACAGGTACCGGTTAGACATTCAGCGGTCTAGTTTTGGCAAATATGCTCCATGAAGGCCAAGCGGCGGCCATGAGTAAATTAGGAAGGCGACGAAGTGTATGAGTCCGTTAGAGGAAGAACGGCTTGATGAAAGAGATTGGGAGCTGAGCCGGTTGTACGAGGTTGTTAGAGGAAGAACGACTTGATGAAAGTGAATGGGAGTTGAGCCAGTTGTACGAGGTCCTTAGAGGAAGAACAGCTTGATGAAAGCGACTGGGAACTAAGCCAGTTGTACGAGGCCATTACAGGAAGAGAAACTCGATGAAATTAACATATTGGCGTGCACACAATAGGAAGGCCGATAGCGACGGGACGAAGGCGTGGAGGACCGCCATGATGGAGCACTCGCTACTAGAGGCCAGCAGTCCGGTTTAGAGAAGCCGTAGTAGCTTTTTAAACCCTAAGGGTTTCGACCTTTAGCATTGCAAAGACATGACCTATGAGCATGATCTATTTAAGGAGGCATTTTTGTATGGGAAAGAGTTAGAAGTTTAGTACTGAGCATTGTAAAATATTTTTTGAGTAAAGATATTGTAAAGGCTCTGCAGCTGAGTGCACAAAGGCCTATCTGAGAGAGAAGAGAGTCTGCAGCTGAGTGCGCAAAGTAAGAACTGTTGTGCCCTTCCCAAAATATATATATATATAACAATAGTTCTTGTAGACGTAGCTTCCCACCCGGGGGAGTGAACCATGTTAAATATTGTGCAGTGTGATTGTGTGTGTATTGTGCATTTATCTGCTTCCTGTGAATGAATGTTTGAATTTTCCCTTGCATGCTGTTATGATAGGACTTTTATATGTATTTTCCATCAGGAGAATATGGAAATAATATGTTAAGTTCTGCATGAATAGATGCATGGTGAATGTTTGGCCTTTACTTATGAAGTAGTAATGAATTAGTTATTCGGCCAATTGTTAAGATATTATTTAAGCACTTTCACATTACGCAGTAGGAAGAATGCATGGTAGTTGGACCGTCTCCACGGTACATGCTTGAGCAGTGAACACCCCAAGTGAATGGATGAATGATTGAGTGTTAATAACTTCAGTAGACTAGTTAACTACAAGTATTTCAAGTCTTAATTTGAACTCCATCGACCGCAGTCACAAAGAAATTCCGCAGAAGTAGGATTTAGAGGTGCAGACCGCAGTGTCGTCTATCCCCGCACAATCTTGCCCCACAGCACACGTCCTGTGTCATGCTGTGCAGTACATCAGACTGAACAACTCATCACCTACTGTGGAAACCTGATTCCACAGTACCCCATAGATACACCTCGGGTGAGACCTCAACCTGCTCGCAAGTTGTTGCTGAAAGGGCCGGTGCGAAGGGGTTTTGTTGGTCAAGGGAAAACCACGAAGAACCTGGGTATTTATTGAAAACCCTCTAGGTCAGCATATGATAAGCCAACAAATGGTTCCATTGTCGGGCTAGAATCCGTGATGAGTTGCAGCAGTAATGTGTGACGAAGAACATCAGTTCCCAGAAGGCTCCGACAAAATTGGCATCCTGAAAAGACAGAGATCTGGGCTTGGTGTGACAAGACCGTAAGAGACTTTGCAAGGCAAGAAAATAGACACCCACATCTATCTGACGAATAGTTGTTTAGTAGATATCTATGGAAAGATATTCATGATATTTTTTGGGCATCATTTCCAGACGAGCTACACGAGTGGATCTCACACCTCTCAGAGAAGAAAACCTGTTTTCAAGGAGGAGTTCCTACAGAGTGGACTCTAGAGCTCATAACGCAGCTCAAAGCGATAGACATCCCATTGACAGGTGCAGTTGACTTATGGGTCGATCATATGCTAGAAGGATTCATAGCAGAATTTGTTGTAGACACGCTCAAATCCTACAGCCAAGCAGAAGCATACTTTTCAAATGGATTCCAAGGTAAGTACCTGAACAATCTCAGTCTATACATTAAGATTCTGTTAGCTGAGAAAGGTGTTTTAAGAATGCAGTAATATTTTCAAGTCTGTCATGGTAAATAGTATATATAGTAATTCTAACGAAGACACCCATAATCTTAGAAGTGGGAAGAGATATAAATTTAATAAGAATCTTGGAGGCATTGGACTCCACATAGATACTGAGATTCCTTGTGACCTTAACAACAAAGTCACGCCATCATTCACCCCTCATAATTTGCCAATTATAGAGACTGCGCCTCCCTTATCCCAAAGCCCACCCATTACATAGCCCACCCCGCAGGTTACTCAGCCGAGTACATCTACTCCGATATTCCCATTTACTTCCACTGCGCAGAGCCCCTCACAACAGTCGCGCACAAATCTGGGTGCTCCTACTAATAGGACAATGGAAAACATTGATATGAAGCTACCAATCTTTAAAGGAACTGGTCTAGAAGACGCTGACCAGCATTGGTTTCTTTGAGAAGCCGTATGGAGCGTAAGACAAATCTAGGATGATGCTTTGAAGAGAGCGCATCTCATTACCACCTTCAGATATAGAGCTTTACATTGGTTTATGAAGTACTGTCAGACACAATCGAGAACCCTCGCATAAATTAAAGCTGCACTTATGGAAAGGTTTAAGAAACCCAAATCTGAATCTCAGTGTATAACCAAGTTGAAATAAATAAAGCAGAGACCGATTGAAACGGTCTGGGAGTTTGAATAGAATTTCAAGACCTTATTGGACCAAGTGAGCTTTGTTATACCTCCAGAACAACACAAGGAATGGTTTATTGCTGCGTTGTTTCCCCACATTAGATTACCATTGATGCAGTAGAAGGTTTCGTCGCAGGCAGAGGCCTTGGAAATCACAATGAAACTAGAGGCTTCTCCGATTGGTGAGACTAGTTCTGGGATGTCTTAGATCTAGAACCAGCTTACCACCCTGACACTAGAACTGCAAAGCATGAAGAATGGAAAAGAACGAAGGTATGAACCTAGGCATGAGGTCTGGTGTACAAGTTGTAAACGAGAAGGCCATGACCGCGAGCATTGCCCTTTATTCTGTGACTATCTTAATAGTGGTGCGCCCAACCCGATAAATCAGAATCAGGCCCCATGGTGTGAAATTTGTAGAACTATAGGACACAGACCTAAAGACTGCTATCTCATATAGAAATATGTGAAAACACCCAAAAATTTATACTGCACTTTCTGTAAATTAGTTAGACATGATGAATCCAACTGCCACACATATGAGCTAATGAACGAAAGAAAACAAGATATGGAAGCAATGAGAAGCGCTGGCTTGTACCACATACAAGAAGAAAACCAGCCCAAACAAGAAAATGCACAATATGATCAAGGAGGATACAGAGGCCGTGTTGGTGGATACCACGGTAGAGGAAGAAATGATGGCCCAACACAGGGAAGAGGCCGTGGCCAGGTCATTTGTTATAATTGTGGCCAACCAGGTCACGTGTATAGAGATTGTGTTAACCCATGCACTACATGCAACTACTATAAATCATTTGAGCATGTTATTGAACATTTCCCAGTGCTAGAGGTGGAAATGCAGAAAAGAAGATGGACGGAGGAACCAACTCCAAACATCCATTGGATCGCAGCAGACAACAGATCAGTGGACTCGAGCATCAACATGGTCACGCCTAGTGGCACTGAGACAGGCTACGATAGGGGAGTAGAAGCTTCAACGTCAGGGGAGGCTCACACAAAGCAGACCCCTCTTAAGATAGTAGGGATAAGGAAAGCTCTGGGAAAAACACCTTCTCTCGACCTACGAAAGAACAAGGAGGTCTTTATCGACGCACAGGATACCTTCACAGAATTGGCAACTAAGTCACCGAGGATCTCGTTGCGCACTGAAATCCCACATGTTGAAGACATACCAGCTGCTTATGACAAAACAAGTACCACAACGGATGTCGGCAATTTCGTTGCGCAGTTCCTGCGAAGCTGCATGAAGCTACTAAAAATTGAAAATGCCATAGCAGAGCTACATAAGCTCATAAACCAATATGAATCATAGATGGGAACAAAAAATTCTGATAGCGTCGTACATCACATAAGGAAGCATAAAAGAACAGGCCAAGAAATGAGGCTTACCGCGCAGATAGGAGATTTTGAAATGGATGAAATCATCCTTGATCTGGGATCTGAAGTGAATGTCTTGACTAAGCAGACATGGCAGCAGATGGGTCAACCAAAGCTGTTATGGTCACCTATCCAATTGACAATGGATAACCAAGAGAAAGTCATACGTTTTTGTCGGTTAGCTGATGTGGTGGTTGATATTGATGGAGTCCAGAGTCATGCAGACTTTGACGTTATCAAGATTGTGGATGATAGTCAGCTTGTTCCTACACTGTTAGGAATTTACTAGGCCATGGATAACTTGTTTATCATAAACCTGAAGACAAAGAAGATGGTATTTGAAGCAAATCATCTTAGGGTCATCTCACCATTGGATCCTATAGATTGGGATAGATATAGTGAGCCGATTCAGGAGGAATCCAAGGCTCAAGACTTGGACAGACTGTACCAGATGACCGTGAACTAGGAAGATTACATTAATCCCACTGTGGATGGTACACTCAGCTGGAGATGTGACAACTCTTGTGTCTCTGAGTCGGAGATAGGACTGAAAAATTGGCAAAGCCGCATGCATGAAGTATTAGCGAGAAGGTGCGTGAAGGTTACAAAATCACTGCGCTGGATCGGAAAGGAGGTAAGTCCTATTCCCATATATGATGGTTTTGCTGACGTTTACACTTTCATCCAAGAATATACTGCAGCTATTGCAGATGAGCATAGATTACCAGCATTGGATATGGCACTGCACGACACACTATCCAGATGGTGGGTTGCACACAAGAAGACATTGACCAATTGGGATCAATGCAGGATTAAGATGCAGATTCGGTTTGCTGACAGGGTTACTTTACCTTTTGCAAAGTTTAATGGACAGACAGATCCTATGCAACATATTGAAGTCTGTTCATAGGCATGGGTGGAAAGGCCACATACAGAATGGGTGCATCAATTTGTACATACACTGGACGATGACATTCCAAAGAAATGGTACCTAGACCTGGAGTTGCGCAGGGAAACCACTGATTGCGATATGTTGACTGCGAACTTCAAGAAGGACTTCAGCTTTGACGACGACAACCCACTGATCCATGACACGTTGAAGATAATTAAGGAACGCATATTCAGGGAAGACTGTCCTCATGAAAATATAACGTTGGAAGAATTCTTCGGGGCAGATGGCATTCCTGCAAACCTACAATCAGAAGGGAAGGAACATGAAAAACAGCCCATCGAGTGTTATAACCTAGCTGAAGTACCCGATGAAAGATAGGAAGATGATGAGGACGATCTAGACAATATAAGCATACCAGAATCGGAGGGTGCGCGCAATGTAGAGGGACCTCCGTTGGAAATCCCATACATGAGTGGACCAGTAAAGATGCAGAAGGTGAACATTGGCACAAGTGAAGAGCCAAAGTTTGCATCAATTGGAGACTATTGGGATGATTAGACTATTGCAGAGATCGCAGACACCTTACATGAGTATTAGGAGTTGTTCTCGACAAAATTCACATAAATGAAAGGCATTCTGGGAGACCTAGGGGTCATGAAAATACCTTTGAAGCCAGGCACCAAGCCTGTGAAGCAAAGGCCATACAGACTAAACCTGTGGTACAAAGAAAGAGTTCGCGTAAAGCTAGATAAGATGCTTGAAGCAGGAATCATTGAACCTATTGAAGAATCCAAGTGGATTAGCCCCATGGTCATTCAAGACAAGAAAACAAAAGGTGAGATTAGGATTTGTGTGGATCTCAGAAAAATGAATGATGCTTTTATGCATGATCCATTCCCTACTCCTTTCACAGACGAAGTGCTTGATAATGTTTGAGGGAATGAGGCCTACTCTTTTACTGATGGTTTCTCCGGGTATCATTAGATCAGGATTAATCCCACAGACAGGCATAAGATAAATTTTGCTACAGAATGGGGGTCGTTCCAGTACATAGTAAATCCTTTTGGTCTGAAGAACGGACCTGCCATCTTTTCCCGAGTTGTCATCGCATCCTTTAAAGATTTTATGCACAAGTTTCTTGAATCCTATTTTGACGATTGGACTGTGTTTGGACTATTGAATAACCACCACGCGAATCTTAGAATTATGCTTGAGAAGTGTAGACAGCATCATATCTCCTTAAATCTGAAGAAGTGTATTTTCTGTGTTCCTTACGGAATTCTACTTGGCCACATTGTCTGTAAGCAAGGATTGATGGTGGATCCTGCGAAGATTGCAATTATTGTAAATTTACCAACACCAAATTCAGTCAATATGTTGTGTTCTACCTTAGGCCATACTAGATATTACAAGAAATTCATAAAGGGTTACGCGCAAATAACCGCAGCAATGGAGAAGTTTCTAAAGAAAGACATGTCGTTCATTTAGAATGCGGAGTGCGAGCAGGGTTTTGATACACTAAAGGAGAAGATGGTTACTACATCGATCCTAGTCTTCCCAGACTGGGTGAATCCATTCCATGTACATGTTGATGCATCATGCATTGCCCTAGGAGTCGTATTAGCTCATCCAGGAGAAGGAGGTATTGACCATCCCATCGCATTTTCGAGCAGGAAGCTTTCAACAGGGAAAAAAAATTACACTACTACTGAGAGGGAAGGTCTTGCGATGGTATATGCATTGTAGAAATCCATACACTACTTGCTTGGTGCACACTTACTCGTGTTTATTGACCATTCCGCTTTGAAATACTTGGTCAATAAGCCAGTGTTGGAGGGGCACATATGCATATGGCTATTGCTATTCCAGGAATATGATTTTGAGATTGTTGTTAAGCCAAGTAGGCTGAACTTGGGATCTAATCACCTCTCTAAGATTGAGTCAGGAGAAGAGACGACAAACATTGAAGACAGTTTTCCTGATGTACAGTTATTTGCTGTACAGGTTGCTGATGATTATTATCATGATATTATTGATCTCTTAACAAAAGGATTAGCACCTCAGGACTTTTCCATCCAGCAGAAGAAGAAACTAGTAGTGCGTGCCGCAGACTTCACTATTATTACAGGTCAGCTATACAAACTCGGACCAGATGAAGTCCTGTGTAGATGTGTACTAGACCTTGAGAAACCATTCATCTTAGAAGATCCACATTCATAGATCACAGGAGGTCACTATGCAGGAAGGGATACCACGCAGAAGATACTACGCGCAGGGCTATGGTGGCCTACGATCCATAAAGACTCCAAAGAATACTTCCGGAAGTGCGATGTTTGTCAAAGGACAGGAAAACCTTCGGGCAGAGATGAAATGCAGTTGAATCCACAGTTGACCTTACAGGCATTTGAAAAGTGGGCCATTGATTTCGTGGGTCCCATAAAACCACCATGGAAAAGAACTGGTGCAAGGTACATCATTACTACGACTTATTACCTCACCAGATGGGCAGAAGCAAAACCGGTAAAAAATTGCAGCACTGGTACTACTGCGCAGTTCATTTTTGAAGATATACTTTCATTATTTGGATGCCCGAATATTTTGATGAGAGATCAAGGCACTCATATTTTGAATAGAACTATCAAAGCTCTCATAGAGGAATTATGCATCCATCACCAGCGCAGTACCCCATATCATCCATAGGCGAATGGCACTGGTGAGGCTTTTAATAAAATACTTGAGAATATGCTCACTAAGATATGCAATGTGAATAGAGATGACTGGGATCTGTGCATCTCATCTATGTTATGGGCATATAGGACAACTTCCAAGAAATTGACAGGACACACACCTTTTTGGTTGTCTTATGGATAGGAGGCTATAATGCCAATGGAGTATATTGTCCCCAGCTTGAGAATCGCTGCATTTACAAGGATGGCAGATCACGCAGCGCTAGAAGAAAGATACACTTGGTTGGATTGGAGGAAGGTCGCTTCATCACAGGCTTTCACCAACAAGTGCAAAAATACCATGAGAAAGCATGGCAGGATCGCCATATAAAGAACAATTCCTTTTAGGTAGGTGACCTAGTCCACTTATATGATAGCAAATTCATGAAGATTCCTGGTAAATTTAAGATGCACTGACTTAGTCCATATACTGTGATACATGTTACTAACACTGGTGCAGCCCAGTTAGCCACCTTAGCTGGCAATACTTTACCAAGTTTGATAAATGGGAGCAGACTAAAGCTGTACCATGATAGTCCTGCTTTGCAGAATCCTGAATGATAAATAGAGGGAGAAATTTCTAAGTGCAAAGTACAGTTGAAATTGGACACTGGAAATGTAGAGGAGTTTGTACATGTACAATAAGTAGGACAATGTATGACCTGCGCACCACTGCTGAAGCTGCACACAAAAAAAAAAAAAAAGAAGAAAGAAAAGAAAAAGTGAGCCACGCAGTTGAAACATCGACACTGTGAAGTAACTGTGCAGGATCAGAGATGGCCTACCTCGTAGCTCAGTGCAGCTCTCACAAAAATAGCCGTTACACTAGGCGTGAGAAAAATAGTCGTTATATGACTGTTGCCAACAATTGCTTAAGCATTTAATGCCAAGATAGTCATTCTGAACACACTGACGAAGAAAGGGACTACAGGATCTACTCAATTTGGCCAACAGACACCACATTTAATGCTCATCTAGTCATTGGAAGGCACGGGAGGACTCACTTGTGCCTATAAGTAGTGCTGCATAAAGACTCGCGGGTGCTACCAAACACTTAGAATTTTCATGCGCTCAATCCTGTGTTAGCAATCGTTAGTAACATATCTGAAACATTTGCCTACTCTCGCCAGTGAATGTCTGAGTGCGGGTACAGAGAAGAACAATGTACAATCCAAGAAGCAGCCAGAGTCTTTCAGCAAGGAGGGATTGAAGGGTTAATGAAAACCCTTGCCAAGAAGGTTGCATTGGAACCAGGTCAGGCATCTCGAAGGTCACCTAGACACAACCCAGTCATGTAGGATAGGGGGAAGGATATAGTCACGCCATGAACAAAGAACCCCAGGCCACATTCGGCGGTGCCACAGTCATCGGTATTTCAGAAGGAGATACCTTTAAATCTTACACCAGAGTACATATCACCACGGGAGCTGGATGCCCCAGTCTATAAACTGGTCAAGAATTCCCGCTATGAAATCCCCTTGTCACCAATCTCGGAGCACGCAGAAGTTTCTCGGAACTTGCTAGGAAAGATCCCAGAGCATAAATGGGAAGACTATGACCTCCTCGGAGTGCAGAAGGAAGAACCCCATGATCCCAAGTTCCCACACTTCCATCCTGACCAGTACATGTGTTGGAAGAAAGATGCTAAAGGAATACTTAACTTGGTCGCTGAAAGATGGCTGACACCAGTAGTCCACTCAGAATTATTGAACCTACTGAGATTACCCCATTTTGATCATTCAGCAGAAGTCAATGAGGTGGTTCACACTTTGATGGCGCAAATCCATCAGGGATACCTGTGGCTAGATAGAAATGTTGATTTGAACCTCGACTTAATCCACCGTGTCACGGGACTAAGAAAGCACGGCAAGGACCCCAAGAAGTTCTTCCAAGGGAAGAATAAGGAGAAAGAAGTTGTCGTGAAGATGAAGAAAAGCCAAGCATTGGTGAAAGGAAAAAAAGGTTTTCCGATAGAAGAATTTGAAGATAGAGCGACAAAGTTTGTTACACAGTTGCTGGCCAGAAAAATTATAAGAACAGCTAGGCCTTTAGAGGTGCCTGCGGGCACAGTACTACTCGGTGCCGCGGTGGCTGAAGGAACTGAGTTCAATTGGTGTCAGTAGCTTCTCAATGAGCTCTTGGAAGAACTCAATGACACCCAGGTGAATGGAGGTCACTTCCACTTCACGTGGTTGATTATCCTGATCTCTTTTGTTGGATGGAAGGAGGCGAAGGACTATGTCGACGTGCTTGCAGAAACCAATGATCCCAGAGGATTTTGATATGCCAACCTTTGGGAAAATTTGAATGTGGAACGACAACACATGACAGCTGAAGTCTTCTACCAGTATTACACCTAGCTACAAGATGCGATCACGCACACATCGCACATTACAAAGCATGTAATGTCAAAATACATTCGCATTGTCGATTTTCATGCAGACATGCATTGTATTTTTATTTCACCCAAAGCAAAGAAGAAGAAGCCGGAATGGTATGCGGCTAATTACCATATGTACGAGGAAGACATCGACATCATCATGAAGGAATGTCCACCTGAGTTCCGTGTTGAGGTCATTGATGTTGCGAACAATTCAGAAGAAGATGAACCAATTCTACGGCCATGCCTAATCATTGAAGAAAAGGAAAAACGAAAAAGGAAAGAACCTGAAATCCTGCCAAAGCCAAAGGCGTGGAAGAAGATGAAAGAAACCAAGGGTCAGTAAGAAACAATGCTTAATGAGGAATATTTCGACATGATTGCCGAAAAAGTAATAGAACAGATGGAAGAGCTAATGACAGACAAAGAGAAAAAGGACAAGGCCATACAGGATGACCTACATAAGAATTGGCTCGCACTACAAGGGCTCATGCAAAAGATGGACAATGTCCAGAAAAGGCTACCTTTGCCACACGACGCAGAATCTGAATGGAGGTTGGGAGGAACCTCACAGCAGATACCACCGCAGCTAGCCATAATGCTTCCAGCGAAGACTCGGGTCATTCATCTAGACCTGTTGATTCCCTGAAAATCATAGCATCAAGCAGCAAGGGATTCTCCCCGGTAGGAAAGCCCAATTAGATCGCTCACCGTTTGGTGTGGGGAATCCATCAGGTTAACGATTCCTGCTATCGTAATGTTTAAAGATTTATATTCTTCTGTACTGGTTGCAGCCCGATCCACCGTTTTGTGCTTTTATTATTTATGATGATATGCAGGTGCCCTAAGCTATTTTAATCTAAATGCAGAGCTGAAACAAATCTTTATCTAAAACTGAGATAAAACAAATCTAATCTATCCTTGCAAGGAGCAAACTATAGATATGAGCAATGCGCTGAAAGAAACACCTAGAGATCATCTAGATAGCCATTTAAATCTGAGGATGCAATCTCAACATGAGGTAAAAGATATTTAAAAGATAGCTTTTAATTCAAATGCAATACATTCCATTACTAATTTAAGAGAGACATCATTGTAGAGGAAAATAGAAAGATCATTCATTACTCAAAAATAATTCATAACAGCAAAGAAAGATCTCACTGTAATATGCGAATGACACAAGAGTAGTCTAGCAAGCATTCAACACACAATTCCAGGCAAAAGGCACTCTCCCAGGCTTTCATTAGGAAAAATCGAGTTCCTTATACATGCAGAGAAGTAGTTCACCTACAAGACAGAAAATGTCTTTCACCTACCAAAAGTCCTCTCTTCTTCTTCTATTCTCCTATTTATAAATTTACAACTTGCTCCTTGCGCTGACAAGTGTGCCCTAAATTCTAGAACCCTCTAATTTGTCTTTTAGTGTATAGTTACCAAAAACAAAAATTAGTAAAAGGTCTTCCATATAAAACAAAAATGGAACCAGCTGTCCTTTTAAAATAGTTATACAATCAAGGAACTTCAGCCTTTTCTCATATTAAACGAATAAGAATTCTGGTGGTTCCTTTATTTTATTTGGTTTCCCTTTGCTGACTCGCTTCCTCATCCCTAAAAGTTGGATTGCTTGAGGGTTCTTGGCCATCTATACTTTGGATATGTGTGGCCCATTGACTGAGCTCTTTCATGATAATTTTGCTCCGAACAGATACTATTGCTTTTGCTGCGATCTCATGCTTGCATAGATCTGATTTGACATGTGTCGCTCCTACTGCTGCTTCTTCGGTAGTTGCTTCCATAAAGTAGATATGAACAGTGGGTTGGCCTATAAACTATTGGAGTTCATATTGGGTTATCACCTCCACCCTTTTAACGTAATCCAACCCTTGGTCCAACTCGCCTTGCAACTCAGCCAACCGATGTTCTTGCTCTAGGAATTCATTGATAGTTTCAGGTAGCATCAAGGGGCACTTGCCATGGGATTCTCTGATTTTGGAGTAAAAAGAGTGGCATTTGCGGATAGTTCTTTTGATCTCCAAGATTATCCTGGTGCCACAGTCTTTACTGAATTCAAGAAGTCCCACATCCAAGTCAAATTCTTCTTTGGTGGTGGGACGCAAGGTTGAGGGGAATCCAAATTTTCCTTTTCTCTAATCAAATTTTTGTTTTAACTCTTCCACATGCTTTGCAAATCTATCTCTATTCCTTAAGGGTCCATCTTCGATGGCTGTCATTTTCATGATCACTTTTTTAACGCTGCAAATTTCTCCTGAGATCAGCACCAGCAGCTGATGGCCTTTTATTAGCATGTCACATGCTTGCTTATGAAATGTGAACAGATCTTGCTTGTTTTCAATTGCTTCTTTGAGATGCTTAACCAATTGCTCTTTGTCTTGGATTAACCCTTCATATTGATCCTTGGTGAGATAAATTTGTTGGGCCCTTCTGGCTTCAAGCTCCTCCAATTCTGATATCCGGGCCTTCAAGTTCTTTTGCTCGTCTTCGGAGATGGCTAGCTACATCTGTAGTGAATTATTTTCATTTTCAAGTTGTAGATCTCCCAAAGTTAGCCTTAACTTCTCCTCTGTCATTTCCCTATATTTCTTCTTCAATTCATTTGCTTCTAGAACCTCCCTTTTCATGTCATCTCTTATTTTGAAGCATTGATCTCTGTAATGCTTTATTTCATTTATTAACCGATCAGTATTGGATTTACTCGCCTCGGCTGATCCCACAGTGCATTGGGCTTGGAATGAAGGGTCAACATCAGTTCCTTGGACTAGTGTGGTCTTTGGCACCCTGAATTCATACAATTTCTCCCCAATTTCCATCTTCCTCATTCTTCGGTCAATGATATCCCTTTTATGCTCGTGAAAATACACGGAATCCAGGTTGGCCACCTAGTGCTGCTTTCTAGGGTTGTATGGGGTCAATGTTAAACCTTCAGTAGAAGCAACCCCTTCTTGAGCTATCCCTGGTTGGCCTATCAGTGGCGGATCCAACTCCATGTCTTGTGGAGTAGATGGTTCTTCCTCGGGAGTTTTCTTGGTCTGTTCCCTTTGCTTCTTGTCAGCTAGCTCTGCTAATTCCTTTTTTAATATGTCAGCCTCTTCTAACAGAATCCTCTCTTCTTCTTTCTCTCTTACATTTTAGTAGCCTGTTCCTGGAGGATTCTTTCTTCTTCTTCTCTATGGACCCTTGCTTCATTTTCCTTTTGGCTTCTGGCAGCCTCATCTTCCAAAGCCCTTTTCTCCTACTCTCTCTGGATTCTAGCTGCCTCTTCTCGTTGGAGCTTGGTAGCTTGTTCATTTTGAATCCTAGCTGTTTCTTGATCTTGATGAGGTAGTATTCTGCCACCTTCCTCCTGCTCTATTCCTGGTAGATCTCCCGATTGGGCTACTGATGCCTCCTGTTCCTTTTGAATTAGGCTGATAGGCCTGAGGTTAGGGCTCTTTGCACCTTTCTTCTTGTAGCACTTGCCTAATTCCGTTAAGTTCCGAGCACTACGAAAAAAGTCTTCCTCCATATATTTAAGATGGGTGTACTCGAAGCTAGTCTTGACCTCAATAATATGTTTGGCAACTTCACCACAAGGGTCATGCCTTCTGAAAGACTTTGTGCCGAAATGGAAGATATCCAGGTCTCGAACATAGTTTTCTCCTTCCCTGGCCCTCAGGAGGCTATATGCGCTGACAATGAAAGGCATTGGTGGATAAATCCCTTTTCTCGTTTCAGTAAGAACCCTACTGATCCCACCAACACTGAAAAGTTTCCTTATGGCTTCCCCGTGGATTGCAAAATCTGTGGTGTATCTGGGAAGCAAAAATAGAGCTACAGATCCTCCATTCATCCGGATATAGGTACCTTCCATACTATGATAATAATATACAAATGCTTCGATGATGGGCATGGCGTTCTCTGACATGCAATTTGGTTCCTTCACAAAAATAAGCTGGTGCAGTGGCATGATGAATTTCTTGCAAACCTGCTTGTAATGGCTTGCGTATTTACTTGCCCATGTGAGTTGATAGGCCATGAATAGAGGCATTTCCTTTGGCTTCCATGAGCAGCCCAAGTCTGGGAAGGTATGTTTGCTTAATAAGAAGTCTATCAAATATGAATACATAAAGAAATCTTCCTTCTTCTGAGTCATCCCTTCCTGGGCCGTGGTTAATTGTGAGGCCATACTATCTGAAATTATGTCGGCCCAATTAAAGATGGTGCCATTCATGGCTATATGAAAGATTACTGGCACCCATCCGATCTTAAAAACATTGCCATTGGGCATTCCGAAAATCCCACTCAGCGTCAGGACGATGAGTCTATAAGGAGTCCTCAGGAGGTTGCTTCCATATTCATTGTTGTTCCTCCTTATCTGCCTGTCAGATATCATCATTTTCCTGGTAGCGTCCAGCGGGTCCATAGGATGCTTTGCTAACCATTTATCATCTAAACAAGCTCTGGGTTGAGGTAATCTGTAGGTGGCTGAGATATGCTCAAGAGAAAAAGGTGCTAGATTCAGCCCATTTTTGTCATTTATGAACCTAATGTCAGTCCTGACGTGAGGTATCAACCAGCCAATGACTTCAGAACACGGGAACAATTCGGGATGAGTTGTTGCCTTATGGAGGTAAGACCTTCGGATGTTTGCATACACCAAAGAATCTTCTATGGGGGCTTGAGGATTGTTTTGGTCCATGATGAACCTATATAGTTCACCCCACTAGAACTCCTGGGAATATCTCTAGGGGGGACATTGGTAGTAGCTTGTGTGTCAATGAACATTGTCTCCAGTGAAGTATCCAAGAGGATTTCTACTTCTGAATCTGAGTCAATATTTTGCGCTGCTTTCTTCCTTGCGGACCTCCTATGCATGATAATCCTGCGGTGAGCATGGCAGTACAAATGAGGCACGTGTAGATATTTAGCTATCATTAAAAATGCAAAGCTTTCTACTGACTTGTAAAGAAAATATGACAGAATTGATTCCAACTAGATGATTTTTTTAAGCATTAACAAAACAATTATGAGAAAGTCAGAAATATGTCATTTTCATAGTCACAGAAGCAGCTATCCTTGTATAGTTTAAAACCATAAGAGACACTTAGATGCCAATCAAGATATGCAAGTTGTTGTGGTTTCATGTATAAGGCAAATGGTAGAATGATTCGATCACTTTTGGGATAATAGTTCTAGAACCTATGTGACATTTTAGGACCGTGGGTGTCTTGATTTCGTGTTCAATCAGCTTATCCTGCCAGTGCTAGTTCATCGTCGGGGAAATCGACATGGGTTGGGAAGCTTAGGAACTGGAAAATGGCATGGGGACAAGGTAGCGAGAGAGCTTTCTTTTGTGCTATAACTCTGTTCAATATGTAAGTGCGTCCCTAATCAAAATACCTAGCCAGGACAGGCGGTTAATAGCGTCATGACCTCCATAGAAATGCGCAAGGACCTACAATTGTCTGTACGCCTGGTGAAAACACTGCGTTCGCACAGGGGTGGTTTCATTGGGTTCTGCTTGCCTCTACAAGTAAAATGTTGAGCTATTCGTAATGTCCCTACCGCCAGTCTGTCCAGTCATTTTCACATGTTTTACAGTGGTCTTGGTCGAGCACTGTGCTTTCGTCAGGAATGGATATGGTCACTTGAGGGCAATTTTCCATGGGATGTGCACAAATGCAGTTTCTTAATAGAAAATGAGTGCATAGCTCTAGATGATATGTGGTTATTATGGCACAACCGAGAAAGATTCAGAGATGGTAGGATATATGAGAAACTTACCTAGGATTCCGAACATGCGATAATAGGAGAAACTTCATGCGCGCATGGGAGGATAGAGCCATCCAGGCTCTGGTTCGCAAATGGTGGCTCCGCGTCTTCATGGTCTCTACTCACAACTAACTGCTCAGAGCATATAACTTGTTTTGCATATAAATACAGTCGATAACATGGTGTGAAAAACGGGGGGATGTCTTAATAAGGACCTCGAAAAACAAAAGAGGAGGGACCGAGAACCTACCTGTCAGCTTAGCAGTGCTTCCTGGAGGCTAACGATCATCCAGAGATGGGAAGCAGTGCAGTCCGAGTTTGATATTGAACAGCGAGCTCCATTCTTCAATGGCAGTGGTCGAGAGATTTAGAAATCCCGTTCTATGCATTGATATAGGGTTGGCATTCAATTCACGTACGTGATAGGTTAGCAGATTTATGAGTACAGGGCTCGAGAATTTGAGCATTTAAAATGGATCATGAGCATATTTATGACTCCGCCAACTCTGTAGTTGCATGCATGCCAAAATCAAGTTTCGCGCTAAAGCGGCAATCATATCGTTAGGTGTTGTGCCAAGGCACGGCAATTGCAAGACTAAGTTTTGTGATGACACCGCCACGCTATAATTTGGACTTGGAGGATAGACTAGGCGCAAGTATGGAGGCAGGAGTTCAATGGATAAGTTTTGCGCTTTTGGCGCAAGTTTAATCACATATCCGGTGCCAAAGCGCTTGTCTTATTGTTAGGAATTGCGCCAGTTGGCGGTCAAGCTGAACATAGACTCTGCGGAAATTATGGCGCAGATTCCAACCTTTAATTTGCGTGAAGAAAATCGAAAAGCCAAGTTTTGGGTAACGAGGTGGAAACATAAGGCTTAGAGAGTGCGCCTTTGGCGCAAGAAATAAGCCTAAGGTTTGCGCTATTAAAAGCGCATAGTTTAACTTTTCGATTGTGCCTTTAGTTGTTGGAATTGGTCATAGAACATCCGCCCATCGGAAGACTTAGAGTAAAATTTTGCACCAAAGCGGGGAATTTAGCATTAGCAATTGCGCTAAGGCACGGTCAGAAAAATTGCGCCAAACAGGAGACCTAAGTTTAAAACTTGTGCCAAAGCACGGAAGAATTAAGGCTAAAAAATGCGCTTTGAAGAGAAAAGGTGACTTTGCCTTAGAGAAAATAATCTAGAAAACCTTTTGGAAAGCAAGTGTTTAAGAATTTTGCCAAGTTAAGGACAAAATAAGCCTGAAAGTCATGAAAAACAATTGTTACAAAATGTGCAGAAGGAGGGGCCCCAAATATCTTCAAAATGTTTGGGAAGGATGTTGCAACAACAAGAGGACCCAATGACCATAACGCTGCCAATGTCAGAACAAGTGATTCTGGATACAAAGGGTGTCGAGCGGGTAGAGCTTGACCTGGCCAGGATTCCATTACCTGTCTTGCACTTTTTGCACCTGCAGATTGTAGATGAAATGCATGAAAGGATCACTGATTCGATGAAGTCACAAGCTAAGCTGCAAGCCGCAAATAGGAAGCTCAAGGAGTCTAGCTCGTGCACAGATATGCAACTACACGATGAACAGGACCATCGGCTGCGATTGGAGGACACTATTACTTCTGTTGCAGATGACATTGAAGATTTGGAACCCCAAACTAATCTTGTGGATACCATTCTGAGGATGGGATATATGGTGAAATCTATGAAGATAGAAATGTAGGACAAGGAGATTCTTTATGAGGATGATATTAACGCCCAGAAGGCAAAAAGCAATCCAGAGATACCATTATCTGAGCAGCAATTAAGGGAGCAAGTAGTAAAGGCCACAGCGCAGAATATTGCAATGGACGTGGCTAAGTGCCAAGATTTATTGACTCCAGCTTCGAAGGCATTCAATGCCCTCGAATAGGATCCAGGGCTACTGCAAGTAAAGACTACAGTGAAAGAAAAGCAGGCCACACTGGAGAAGCTGGATATAGAAGTCAAGGCCCTGCCAGCCAAAGACAGGCTTCCAAAATACAGGGAAATAACCAACTTAAAAAAGGAGGTACAAGCATTAAGGGAGAAAGAGACTGTGATGGATGATCAGTCCCAACCACTACTGCAAGATGCCATTGCAATATCATAGCAGATTGAAGAAAAACTCAAGGACTTGCACGAGAACCAGGAGCATATGGAAGGACAAATTGGAGAAGAAATAACTGTAGAGATGCTCAACACAGTCAGGCAAGTCAAGCACGATACAAAGGAAATAGTGGAGCAGCTGGTCAGCACATTCAATGAATTCGCGGCAAAGCTAGCTCCGCAGGTCGCGGAGCAGATCAAAAACGCCAAAGCTGAAGCTGGCTCAGGGACGAGCCACATGTAAGTGTTAGGGGCATGTTGGGCCTGGCCCAAGTTGGGGCAAATTTTGATAACAGAAATATTTTTAACTACGGAGTTGAGCGCAGCTCAACAAAAATACAATTTTGTGCAAGTGTTGGGGATGCTGCGAAGTTGCGCGCAGCAACCAAATTTTGGTAGTACTTTGAAGGTTGTTACGAAGATCAGTGCTACGAGGAAGTAGTGCTGCGAAGTGACTAGTCCACGTGGAGCCAGAAAAGCAGAGTGTTGGACGGAGGATAGGCACGGGTACCGGTTAGACCGTCAGCGGTCTAGTTTTGGCAAAGATGCTCTAGGAAGGCTAAGTGGCGGCCATGAGCAAATCAGAAAGGAGGCCAAGTCTATGAGTCCGTTAGAGGAAGAACGGCTTGATGAAAGCAACTGGGAGTTGATCTAGTTGTATGAGGTTTTTAGAGGAAGAATGGCTTGATGAAAGCGACTGGGATTTGAGCCAACTGTACGAGGTCGTTAGAGGAAGAACGACTTGATGAAAGCGATGGGGAACTGAACCAGTTATACGAGGCCATTAGAGGAAGAGCGGCTCGATGAAAGTAACCTGTTGGCATGCGCATAACAGGAAGGTCGATAGTGATAGGACAAAGGCATGGAGGACCTCCATGATGTCGGACTTGCTACCAATGGCCAGCAGTCCAATTTAGAGAAACCGTAGCAGCTTTGTAAACCCTAAGGGTTTCGACCTTTAGCATTGTAAAGACATGACCTACGGGCATGATCCATTTAAGGAGGCATTTTTGTGTGGGAAAGAGTTAGAATTTTAGTACTGAGCATTGTAAAATATTTTCTGAGTAAATATATTGTAAAGGATTTGCAGCTGAGTGTGCAAAGGCCTATCTGAGAGAGAAGAGAGTCTACAGCTGAGTGCGCAAACTAAGAACTGTTGTGCCCTTCCCAGAATATATATATATATAACAATAGTTCTTGTGGACGTAGCTTCCCACTCGGGGGAGTGAACCACGTTAAATACTGTGCAGTGTGATTGTGTGTGTATTGTGCATTTATCTGCTTCCTCTGAATGAATGTCTGAATTTTCCCCTGCATACTGTTATGATAGGACTTTTATATGTATTTTCCATCATAGGAATATGGAAATAATATGTTAAGTTCTGCATGAATAGATGAATGGTGAATGTTTGTCCTTTACTTATGAGCAGTAATGAATCAGTTATTCTGCTAAGTGTTAAGATATTGTTTAAGCACTTTCACATTACGAGGTAGGAAGAATGCATGGTAGTTGGAACGTCTCCGTGGCACATGATTGAGTTGTGAACACCCTAAGTGAATGGATGAATGATTGAGTGTTAATAACTTAAGTACACTAGTTAACTGCAAGTATTTCAAGTCTTAGTGTGAACTGCATCAACCGCAGTCACAAAGAAATTCTGCAGAAGTAGGATTTAGAGGTGCGGACCGCAGTGTCGTCTATGGCCGTGCAGTCTTTCCCTGCAGCACACGTCCCATGTCACACTGCACATTATGTCAAACTAAACAACTCATCACCTGTTGTGGAAATCTGATTCCACAGTACCCCATAGATACACCTTGGGTGAGACCTCAACCTGCTCGCAGGTTGTTGCCGAAAGGGTCGGTGCGAAGGGGTTTTGTTGGTCAAGGAGAAACTGCGAAGAACCTAGGTCTTTATTGAAAACCATCTAGGTTAGCATATGATAAGCAAACAAAATGCATTCATGTTGGGACAACCCTCATACGTTGGTAGTTCTCACTCTTCTGTAGCTACCCATCGCAGCGACCGGGTGATCCGTGCACACCTCCTAAACGATACTTCATGTAGCCTATTCTAGCAATTTTCTAGTGCTTCATCCGAATCTAATGACACCGAACTATCGTTGTTCCATCCTAACTCTCCATATGCAGTAGGATTGATGTATTTTTCTGATATGTTATAGATATTGTCCCATCCCTCTGTGAATTCATCCCTTATCGGCTCAGCATATCTCTTCCCTTCTTTGGAATCAAGTGGTGCGACTACCCTCATCTCGCAGTTTTCAAACGACATGGTTCGTTTCTTGAAATTGATGATGGCCTGATTCTCCATTTCCCAATCTATCCCCAATAGCACTAGATAGGGGCTTGTGTTGTCGACAGTCTCTATCACATCAAAATCTGTGTATGTTTTGAGTCCTTCTATCTGAACTGGGACCTGGCATAATTGACCAATCCGGGTGACCTTACTTTGATTTGCTAGTCGCAATTGTACTAGGGACCAGGCTAGCTTTGGTTTCCCCATTGTTTCCCATGTCTGTTTCGTCAAAATGTTTACGTCTGATCCCAGGTCTACGATAATGGAATCAACATCGAAGTTTTCGATTTTCCAGACATTCTCATCTCTCTTCCTGTCTTTCTCTTATGTATTCGATTGACCGTTCGATCCTGTCCTGCACCCTCCTGTCGATGCAATAAGATGGATATATATTCCAATACGTCCTAGTCCTTTTCCAACTCCATGTAGCTTTCTAGGAATTCTCTTAAGGTGTTAGCATTTTTCTGTGAATTCGTTGTGTCGAATGTTGGCGGCATGTCATAAGTGATTTCTTTCTGGTGAAGGGGTTTCTCCCTAATCTGTCTCATTGCCTCCTGTGCTTTCAAGAAAATATCCCTCTCTTCTTCCACATTGAATGTGACTTGTTTTCTTATAGTTGGTCGGATGCTATCCTGTGACCTATCGGCCCCTGTAATAGCTCCTCTTTGGTTCACTATTCCAACAGTCAAAGTTTGACTTCTGACCTCTGTTGATATCTTTCGTACCGCTGGTGGCAGATTCTAGTTCTGATTCTGATTTGGTGGAGGTGGTGGTAGGTTCTTAGTTTTCCACTTTGCGATGAGCTGAGGACAATCTTTGACACCATGGTCCAAGACACAATCTTAGAGTCATTTTGGTGATACAAAAATATCTTTAATATTATTTTTATTCTCTTATAAACCATCCTTAATATTATTGATAAATATTCCTTTCAAATTCTGCAAGTAATTAAGTCATTTTCCTACCTATGCTCATTAGACTAGAAATTTCGACTAGTTTTGCCAAAATATTTTAAAATGAGTTATATAAAGCCAAATGTAATTTTGTAAATTTATGAAGGTAACTACGGTCATAATGAATCCATACCAAGTTTTAGAATGCAATTTAGTTCAGTTCGTACAGAGTTTGGGTCCACTAGAAGTCGAGCTAGTCAGGCAATCCAACTAGCTAGTTTTACTGGTTTTCCTGTAAAATCTATTATATGAACTCAAATTCAATTATGTAAGTTTTTGTGAGTTATTTGGATAATAATGAATCATATTTCATACTCATAATACTAATTAGAGAAGTTCGTTTAGTTCTTGGGAAGCAAAATAGGAGATCCAACCTGTAGGAGGAAACTTCATCAGTTTTCTTATAAAATCAAGATCCAAAAGAAGAACATAAAATTGATTCACAGTCACCACTTGAGCTACCTAATGAAGCAGAACACAAGCATACATCAGTGGTAATTGAACTAGAATATTTGGTAGAAAAAAGACACCATAGCTCTACCACATGAAGAGAAAGACATGATACAAAAGTATTGCCACATTTCTGATTTTTGTACCCCCTAGTTTCATTTTGAAATGGAATCCACTTACAGTGAGAAGGTTGGCATGGTTGAGTCCTTCAGTATGGAGGCTCAAATGTTGGTTGTTAACTATGAAGGTAGTAATGGAGATGAATCATTGGAGGAGCATAAGTCATTGCAAGGTGATATAAATGAGGAAGATCCTGTAAATATAAATCAACCTATTTGCATCAGCCATAAGGTTGATGAGTTACCAAATAGTTCATCAGAAGAAGATAAAGAAGGTCCATGCACAGTTGAAGATCCAACAATCCAACATCTGGTTGTTGGAAATTTGAAAGGTGAAATCACTCCTAGTTTCTTTGTGGGTGATATCAAAATAATTACAAGGGATGATGATGTTGTCAGCAGTTGTAAGAAATATTTTGGACCTGATCATAAGGATGAACATGAATCAGATTTACATTCACCTCTTGAGCTTCATCAGGAACCAGACAACAAGCACACATCAGTGGGGTGTGAATCAAAAAATTTGGAGAAGAAGCCTGCTGATATAAGGCTTTCACACGAGGAGGAGAATTGGGAACAAAGCTATGGCTGCAATTCTGATTTTTGTATGCCTTTCTTGTAGCCCCATATGGAAGCCACTTCGAGTGGAAATATTGGCTTGGTTGAGTCCTCCAATATTGGGGTTCATGAATCAAAGGAGATTAAATTGCACGAAGCAAAAGAGGAGGTTCACCAACAAAAGCTTCTTTCCGTGATTGGGACATTGAAAATAAGTGAGGGAAATATCAAGGAGGCCCTAGAAAACCTCCATGAAATTTATTCTTTTATCTCACTACTATTGGAGAACTGCATCAATGGAGGAGCAACTCTCTATTGAATATTTTGTGTACATTCAGGAAGCAATAGGAATCCCAAGAGGAAATTTTTATGAGTTGCTTTCTTATAGAGATCTTTTACTGAGATTGCAGAGTTGTATCATGGAACATCCTTGAGGGATGAATAAAAGATTGACAAGATCAACCTTGATTTGGAATCCACCCAGGATTCTTTGAAGAATACTCACATGGCGCTTTAAGAATATGAGCACTGTGTTTAGCAAATCCATGAGAAGTTGCAAGAATCACATTTCACTCCATACATTGGAGACATCCATTATTATATGGATGATTGCATACATGATGTAGAAAGAGAATTTCATGTGATGGTGGCACATGAAGTAGAGTCTGATTTGCATGTGCTTGAGGACTTGGAAGACAAGCAAACTGAAGACCAAGCACCTGCTCATTTCCAGAGAGATTATGAGTTGCCTCTAGGAGGGAGTTGCATGGTTTTGGAAGAGGAACATGATCTCACCTTGATTGATCCAACCACAAGTGAGATGAATTATTATTTACAAGATTTGGGTCGTTGTCCTTCATTCGACACACCTATGGAATCCGTCACGCATAGGGATGAAAATTGGGTAAAGGGATTCTTCCTTTTTGTGCCACATGAGGAGCATGAGGCTCCTATAATTGATACATATGATATGTTCCCTTCCTAGCAGCAGTTGAGGCATCCCATGCCTATTATTGCAGCCTCTTTTGACAAAAAGGCATCAAATCTACACTTATCTTCAATGTGTGGGTCATTTGATGGAGTCTTGCACCCTTGGATCAATGGAAGAGGGTTGAGCCATTGGATGAAGAGGGAAGCACATGTTGGGTTCCATAGAGGTCACAATATCTCTTTATTGGAGGGAGACATACACATTGTTGATTTTTATATAAGTTACTCTCTTTTGGAGAATCATTATAGGACATGGGATCCTCACCCTTGTCATTTGAGTTTCATGGATAAAAACTTTGCTTATTGTATGCATTGGTCACATAAGAACCATCTAGTTGGAAAGGAAATGCTAGTTGAATTTTGGCCTCCCTCTTTGAAGGTATATTTGGTGATGTATAGTCTTCCTTTGATTCATCCCTACATTGGAGAGTTGCATATGTTGATGGGGTTTTCACAATTACCAAGTTGCTTATTTAAAGATGATCTTATTGTTGTGTGGCATGTTCTTTCCATATTTCCTTGCATTTTACATAATGATGGAACTTTATGGTTTTCACTAATGCTTGGAAAGATGCAGATTGTACAATGGAGTCCTCGCATTCCATGGGATACAAAAATTTCACTTTTGGCACTGCCATATAGATACTTGCAGTGGTAGAAGGGGTATCTAGGCATTCTTTTGCCTAATAGTTGGACTGCAGAAGTAGTCCTTTCCATGGGAATAAAAAAAAGCAATGGGATCCTGGCATTGTTGTTTCAGTTTATTGGGAACATATCTCTGGTTGTTGGTTTATTGGTGAAGCCAATCTTTCTTCTCTTGAGTTCATCTTTGCAGTACATAGTTTCAAAATTCATAAGGAATTAAATAATGCAGAGGTTCAATTTGGATCCTAGGATCATTTTGATTTTAAATTCTCAAGTTTGAAGAATTTCAAAAAACGAAATATGGGGACTAAAATAAGAGTAGAGTAGCAGTAAGCATAGTGGAACCTTGCATAAAATTGGTTCATAGAGTCCACTACTTCAAAATTGCACAACAGATGATTTTGACTAGAAGTAGAGAATTTTTTTGAAGGTGCACAGGTTCATCCTCCATAAATTCAATCGCTTGAGGACAAGCAATTTTGGGAAGGGAGGAATTTTCATGTCCCCAATTTTGACTTAGTCAGTTCTCATGGGTAAAGGGGACAAAATAGTCCCTAGGGATATTAATTTTATTCAATTTTGTAATCATAGAAAAAAACTAGCCTAGGTCTAGTAGATGAGCTAATTTAATTATTTTTATAATTAAACATTCCTAAAAATTTTGCAAGTGGGCCAAGAGGGTTCTCTCATGAGGATAAGCTTGCTAAATTGGAACCGAGGAAAAGAAATTAGCAAGGTTTCTAAAGCAACCCATTGGATTTAGAAATAGATCAAAAGCAGGCGGGTGTAAGAAGTTTTCAAAAGCAGGAAATTAGAAATATCCAGGAAAATCTAAGGAAGGCGCAATTTCAAAAAGGGAGCTCAGTTTACAATGCAGGAAACTCTAACAAAGAAGGAAAATTTTTGAGACAAAGGGGGGGCGCAAATTCCAAAAGGGATCTTAGTTTACAAAGAAGGAAACTCTAACAAAGCATGAAACATAATGATACAAAGGGGGGTGCAATTTCTATAGGAAGGAAAATATTGTAAGGAAAAAGCAAGGCAATTATACCCACTCATGGGTGACCCATGTGGAAGGGTTCTCACAGGTCACCAAGCTATTCAACTTGCTCAACAGGTCACCCTAAATTCTATAAAATAATGATTCCAACTTCAATTCACATATTTTGACCATTTTGTAATTGAATGTGAGCTTTAGCTTCTCTTATTGAGTGATGTGCCTCAACCTTGCTTTGGGTGATGCTCCACTTAGCCATTATCATTCCAGTATCTCTTCCACTCTCTCGTGTAGGTAATAAAGACTATTGTACATCCATTGCATATCATTTTGTAGACATTCAATTATGATCTCAAGTTGGGGTCTAAATTCCTTGAAGACTCTCAAAATATTGAAGAAGGAACCTCTCCTGCAGCAACCTTGTATCTTCTTCCTTCTCTCTAATTCTCTGTGAAAATCAACCCGTGATTATTCAAATTATACCATGGAGGAGGAGGATTCCAAACCTTCTCACTGAATTTATTGAAGTTTCACTCATGCTGCTCGGAACCTACCTTCACTATGTATTCCAGACTCCAACCAATGAAGCTTTCTTTGATGTAACAGAGACATGGTTCATGTTGGAGGTTACTAAGACCCTTAGAGTCATTTTGGTGCTGCAAAAATATCTATAATATGATGGTTATTATATTATAAACCATCATTACTATTATTAATAAATATTCCTTTTAAATTATGCAAGTAATTAAGTCATTTTCCTGCCTATGTTCATTAGAGTAGAAATTTTGACTAGTTTTTCCAAAAAGGTTGTAAAATGATTTATATAAAGAAAAATGCCATTCTCTAAATTTTTTTAGGTCATTAAGGTCGTAATTAATCCATTCGAGTTTCATAATGCAAATTAGTTCAGCTCGTTGTTGAGGCCTCGGATGTGCAGGGTATGCAAAGTGTTGGAATGAGGTTCCTAAGCTCTCAATGGAGGGGGAAAACCCAGACTGAAAGGCTTCAAAAGGCCCTACTCAAGGACAGTTCTATCCCCAGCTTGTTTGGTGTAGTAATCTCCCATGGATATTTGACCTCCGCTGGCACTCTAAGACTTGGTAGGTTTTGATCCAAAGGATCAATTTCCAAACGAAGAAAACCTAAGCGTAAAAGTCTGCAAACACTAATCTACTTAAAGAAACCTAAGCTAACTTAGATCTATTCTAAGAAGGTGTTTTGGAATAGGTGCAGATCAGCTTGATATATAAATGAACAGATCATTTATCGATTACACAGAAATGTATAAAAGGTTCAGTGATTTGTTCAGCTCAAGTTGTAATTAATTAATGAAAATCAACTAAGGGAAAATTGAGTTTGTTAAACATTCAAGACTTAATCTGTAACTAATATGTTAATTGAAAAATTAACACCATTTGTAACATACTGAAAGAATCATTTGCAGAAATATATAAGAGATTTTAATAGAATAAACTCTTTAAAACCCTTATGAACACATGAATCATGAGTAATGATAAACCAGAATTGTAGATTGTTATGTTTAATAAATTGCAAAAGATTAAAATAGTGTCAGATAAACAACTCGTAGAAATCTCATTCATCAAATAAACTTGACAAAAGACAAAAGTGGATCTGGAAAATAACTTTACTGTATTCAATAACCAGTTTAGAAGAAACTACAAGCTTGTATCAAAACAAAGCATCTCTAGCCTCTCCTCTAGATTTCGTCTCCAAGTTCCATCCTCTCTTGTCTATGAGGAATCATCTCTTTAAATAAGAGTTTACAAAATGATAATACAAACAGTAAATTCCCACAAACCGGGATTACAAAATCAAAGATAACCTAATGGCCTAGAAACTCTTTCCATTTGTTCCAAATCTCTAACAACTCATCTATAATCGGATAATTGGCTGACTCAAGCCCCAGCTAGGCATTGCATTTGAATGTTTCCATTTCTTTCTTAGCCAGCTTATGCCAAATATAGATAAAGATTTGGATTTTACGTTCCAAGGAAACTGGTTTCCTGATCAACTGCTCCACATCATCAATTTTGACTTCTTCTAGAAGCTGAATTTGCTACTAGGCTTCTTCACACTTGTGCTCAATTTCCTCGATCTTCAACTTCGGTGGACAAGCATCTTCGATGAGTTCCATGACGGGAAACTGAAGAGCCAACATCACATTATCTGCTGCATACCAGCGCCTGCTACAGATGGCTTGTGCTCTCTTGAGAAAATCTTCAAAAGATTTGTTGAGTTCAAGCCAAGTGTTCAATGCACCTCTGATCTTCTTAAATTGAAAATTGTTCAGCATAGGGAAACCTTCTAGAGTGTCCTTGATATATCTTTGCCACTCACTAACATTTTTCGTTTTCCTTAGAAGCTTCCAGCCTTCTTTCTTTCTGTTCTTCAAGGGAATTGAACATCTTACCAAAAGTGATATGAGTCTCCCTGATCTCATCTAGTGTTAAAAACAGTTTCTCCATAAACTCATAATACTCTTTGTGTAATGTCCCCATCTTGACCCTATTGCATTAAAATTGTAAATGATGTAAATAACGTTATTAAATCATGGCGAGGAGCTCAAGGTCAAGGCCCCGCCATCGATTTAGCATTTTAGATATCGGCAATTAAAAATAGATGCCTATGTTTCTTGTGCTAGATAGGCACAATGTAAATTAGGACATCATGTAATTATGAATTTTAATGAAATACCCACAACTAGCTATGCAATGCAACAAAGAGATGGGGGCATGATTTTTATAAGGAATAGGGAGGGAAATTATTCAAACCCTTCAGCTAATGGTGTTAATCCAAATGTCAATGAAGGAACCCATAAACCCTCAACTACCCATTTTGACTTATGTACCCAATCATTTAATTCTTCCAAGAGTTTGTTGAGGTAGTTAATGGCTTGGGAATGGAAAGGTATGGAAGCCAATTTCGTGCATGGGCAAGCCATCAATATGGGAAAACGTATTTTTGCTTCTTGGGGAAGAAAACACCCACGAAATTGTGCCCAGAGCTAGTCTTCACCTAAGGCCTTTGCTCTCTCACGCAGTGTGAGCTAGCTGGGGCTTTCTCCTTCACGTTTTGCATCATTTTCCTGCATTTTCAATGGTTCGGAACTCGTTTTTGGTTGGTACAGTGACTAGGAGAGGAGAACCACGATTTGGGGGTGTGATGCAGGTTTTTTTTGCTCCTGGAATGTCCATAAACGTTTTCTAAAAGTGAATTTGCCTTTAGGGGTGATTCCCCATTTATCATTTCGTTTTGGTTGCCCACGTTTTTCTTCATACCAAGAAGCATTTGTAATTTTGCTGTTATTTGAATCCCTTTTCTAGTTTGAACTTGTGAGCAAGAAATTGGGAGTGGAAGAGGACCAAAATTGGCTTGATAAACCTAGTGAGGAGGGTAACCTCTCAGAAAGATCAAAAGGGTTGGCTACTCTTCTATGCACACCTCGAATAACACTAGAATGGAAGGTATGGCATGAGGGACTGTGTATTAGTGAAGGGAATACCTCCTTGTGTGGGGTGTGTAGGCATTGTGGGTGCCAAGCTAGATAGATCTTTAAAAGGTATCCATGGCTTTGTGTTTGAGCTCACTAGCTTAGCAATTCATTCCCTCCCCTTTTCCTTAGCAGCCTAATAAACCCAACCGTGGATTGGCTTGGCTGATTTTGGTGTATTTTGGCTATGTGTGAGTCTGATGTTCCCTTTTTCCTTGTAGAAATCATGCCCAGCTCGGGGGTGGCCATTTTGTTGCAAGATTGATGAGCACAATTGGCCTATGGTTGGGTGGAACGTTGCAGTTGCATAGCCAGTTGCCCGGGACTACTTCGTTTCAAGATAAGTACTCTCTTGTATAAATTCTGCAATGTCTTTATTTAATATCTATCATGAAAATGTTGAATGTATGTTAGATATGTAGATGATTTTAACTCCGTTCTGTTTCTTACAATATGCATATGTATATGTATTTTATTATCAATGAGTTTAGCATCACGATCTCTCCATTTCACTGATATGATGGGAGGGGACATTACACTTTGTTAATTTGAAGGGCCAAGTCCTTGAATTCTTGAGATGACAACTTAAAGAAGGTAGATGAGGCTGCACTTGCAGTTGCATCCTCACATTGCTTTTGCAGTAAGGCTATCTTTTGAGTGTTAGCAGAATTCTGAGCTTGTACATTTCGAAGCTCAGCTTGCAGTGAACTGTTTCTTCGCTGCACATCTCCTAACCTGTCTTCCCATATTTTCTCGAGATCATTAACATAAATCTCATGATCTTCCTTAGTCTTCACCAATTCTTCTGACAACCTTTCTAAATACTCTTTCTTCTGATCAATTTCCCTATTAAGTATCTGGACTGAATCAAGTTTTGCACCAGCAAATGCTCCAAAGGTTGTAGCTGTTTCAATTGCTCCTTTCTGGGGGTCATTTTCCTGTTGAGTCCACACTATTTGGTTAGGGATATATACTTCCAATTCACCTTGATCCCTGCCCCTTTTCTTACCTCTCTTTACCACTTCTTTATTTTCCTTGTTGTAAAAATAATGTCCAAGAGGGACTACCTCATCATCTTCATATTCAGTTATTATCTCAGAAGTAATTAGATAACATTTTCTGTAGAAACCAATGAAGGAGTTTGAGTAGCCATTGGATTAGGCATCGGCATGGTAACCTAAGGGATAGCCATAGGGATAGAGACAACCTGAGGAATTGAAGTAATAGGAGCAGGAGAAGGGATTGAAGTGAAAGCTTCACAAAGAGGAACTTGATCATCATTTGCAGATGATGATGATGGCAAAGGGGTTGAGGGTGGCTCATTCTCAGTAGGTAATGATGAAGTGAATATGGGTAATTGCAGGGGGACAGTTGAAGACTGGTATTTTGCAAAAATAGATGAAGGGATAGTAAAATAAGCTGAGTTACTAGGAAAAGGGGTGGCTCTAGAAGTCAGAATATGAAACAATTGGGAAATGGAGAATGGTGGCATCACCCCTGTAGGCAGAGTTGAAAGATCCTGAATAGGTGTTATCAACAGTGATGGAGTTGTGATGTCAGGGGCAGTAGTGGTGAGTTCCAAAACTTGTTGATCAGGATCACAATGATCCATTTCAATATTTTCCAACAAGTCTGTGACTTCTTGTAAGCTTTCTATCACTTCTCTAGTGATTTCTTCAATAACCTTGTCAGTTACCTTCTCAGTAACTTCTTCAGTTATTTTAACTGCAGGAAGTGGCTCATGTTCAACATCACTGTCAATGAGATCAACGGTAGGGATATTTGATGTAGAAACCTGAACTTTATTCCTTTTGGATGGGTTAGCCTCAACCATTTCAAAATCATCAACTACGTACGAAGCTACAGGAGCCACTTGAACATCCATAGGGAGCTTAGGTTTTTCTGTTGTCAAAGTGCCCAATACTGAAGTCAATTTTTCTAACTATTGTTGTGAATCACGAGAGGTCTACAATAAAGCTTTAACCTGCTCAGTTGTTTTCATCTAAGGAGTATTATTAATGAGAGCTTTACCTTTATCCCCATCTGTATAAGTAAGCATGAGAGGAGCATTAGCCTATTGGATTTGCTTTTGTTCTCTATCCCTTCTAACCTGGTCAATCAGATTCAACTCCATTGTTCTTTGCCCAAAGACCAGAGTTTTTATTTCTTTCTAATATGTCATAATTTGCTTCTGTTCATCTACACTCTTGGCCCTTTCCAATACTTCAGAAAAAAGTATTCACTCCCTGATAGATAGAGTCCTCTAGGAGTTCTTCATGGAGATAGTCCATTTTCATGTGATGTTGCTTGAAGTGTGCATCTAGGAACTTCTTAGGATCATGCTTTCATTTGGGTTCTCTACCCAACTTCAAAGGAGCGAGCTGATCACCAAGCACCGGAGCCCAAGTTGAGGTAGGAATGACTAATGGCCCAAGATTTAAAGAGAATTTAGGACAACCTCTCTTTTTGGGACCAGTAAGCTTCTTGTAGACACCATTAGTGACAGTCTGATAGGAAACTTCTTGAATAACAAACCTATCAGGTACAACTCCTGGCAGAAGGTGAACAATATCACTTCCCAGACTCTGATGTCTGAGAAGGAGTCATAAACATACCAATCCCCAATGGTGTTGACGAAATTTCTTGCATCAGTTGAAAAGGCAGGAGCCTCCTGTTCGAATATTTTGAAATAGATAGTTCCCGTGAAATAGTCACATATGTCATAGAGCAGGGGCACATAATTGCTTTCCCACAATGCAAAATGATATATATGGACTTGTGGGGCTTCAATGGTCCAATTCCATCCCAAGTTGGGATATTGAAACTCAGAGCAGAAGACATCAAGGCTGTAGGCTGACAAGTAAAAATGTGGCTTTTTGGTAGTAGGTACCTTCTGATGATCTTGAATTGTTGTCTTAATTTCTGAAGACAGAATGGACGCCCAAGGGAAAGATTCTCCTGTTGTTAACACATGGTGAGCTATGGGAGCCCATTCGGCTTTAAAAACTGAGAAATTGGGGAGGCCAAAGAGCCTACAGAGCATGGATGCAAGTAAAGAGTAGGGTTCCTTTAACCAAGCAATTGGATAAAGGTTATCAACCTTCGGCACAAAAATGGTAGGTTTAACCATCCAGGATTTCATGATCTCATAAAAATTGTATCCGGTCTTGGAGGATTGAATGAAATCAGGGCTAAGGATTTGTACAGCTGGCTTAAGAGAAAAAACTCTATTAAAAACTTTAGGGTGAAAGGTAGTCAATTGCGACCCCGAACTGTCATTAAATGACCAGTCCTTAGGGTTGGTGTTTTTAACAATCCATTTAACAGGATCGGTGTAAGGTAGGATAGAAGGGCGAGCAGCAATGGCATGGAGTTGGGAAGCCCTAATTCTCTCATAGGCAGGTCGATCTTCCTTGATGTCTGAGAGGTCATCGTTGTCCAAGATTGAATATATTTTTGCCCAGTCCATTTGAGAGGTTTCAGTGACTCTCTCACTGGTGTCTGAGAAGATGCCAAAATTGGGGTCTTTGGTCAGTGAATCTTTGTTAAGTTCCCTGGACCAGGTATTGTGAGACATTTTGACGAGGCTTGGGAAATTCTGGTAAATAAATAAAACCAAACCATAAACAGAAAAATTGTAAATAAGAGATGCAAAAATGACAGCAAACCAACTTGATAACAACTAAAAAACTATCAAGGTGACCCCGGTAAGAAAATGGCAGTAAAATCCACGTAGGAGCATAAATTTTCGACAGTAAAAATGATAACAAAAAATAGAAAAATCGAATATTTATGGTTTTTTCGGTCGGATCGAATCTGGGCCGTATATTTAAAATAAATGGATGACTAGGATTAACCCATACTAGATGTGGGATCAAGTTCAAACCAATATTTATTCAAAATTTCCAAAATCCGCAATCCAAATTCCGGGTTGCGGGTTTTGGGTTTTACAAATTTTACAAAATAAACAAACGTGTTTCCGAAATCCACAACCTGAAATTCCGGGTTTTGGGTTTCGGAAACAAAAACAAATATCAAAATCAAATAACTTTTTTTGCAACCCGCAATCCGCAATTTGCGGGTTGAGGGTTTCGGGAACATACAACACGATTTATGGGCGTAACGAATTTCCGCAATCCGAAATACGAAATTTCAGGTTTCGGGTTTCGGAATCGAAAACTCTAAATATTTACACGGTCTTTGCGCAAACCGCAAATTCGGGTTGCGAGTTTCGGGTTGACGAATTCCCAAATGAAAAATACATGATTCCAGCAATCTAGAATTGCAAGACTTCGGGTTTCAGGATTTCGGGATTTCAAGATTTGCAGTAAGAAAATGATTTCGCACAAATTTAAGGTTTTCTGCAAATCAAGAAAACGACCAGAAATTTAGAAATTTTCAAAGGAGATAATAATGATAACTAAGTAAATCAAACAAAGGGTGATATGCCATAGCAAACCAAAAGTTAAAAATTACCAAAATACCTTTATATTTACATGATGGGGTTCCCATGATCAGTATGAAGCATGGGATCTGTTGTACCTACAATAAATGGCGACTGGTTGGAAGAACCAGTTATCTCTGCAATTAAAACTCAGTCAAAGAAAGTATGTCAGACTATTGATTTTCAGCCTGAAATATTAGAAGATGCTTACAAATGACCATTAATAGGTAGAATTAACCAAAAGATTGATATATTCCCATCCTTGATCAAATTAAAGATAATGCAAATCTGATAAGGTGATTCATGAGAGAACAGGAAACCTTTTGTCAATATGTGATTCACAGGAAGACAACTTTAGATGAACCTGGGGGAAAACTTCATAATAGTCTGGATATCCAAATCATAAACCACCTTGACTTATTAATTACCTTATTGACATAATTCTATTATTTTTCTTTTCTTCTTTCTTTTTATTTTTTTTATTTTTTTGAAAATAGAAAGATGAACATAAGACATTATTGGCATAAGACCACTCCCCTAACTTGGTGATCAGATTTTGGCAATGGCATTCACAAAACTGACCTGGAAACTGAACAAGCTAGCTTAGTAATCAGCCTCCTTGTCTTCCAGCTATGACACTGAAAGCAATTATTATGGCTTGATGACCATATAATGATAATTTCAGTCCAAAATCAAACCCATGATCATGGAAGGGATGGCTTGTAATAAAACCCCCCTGTCCTTATGCACAACATTGTCTTATAAAGAGAATAAAACAGACAGTTTATTAAGGTGCGAACTGCAGGACACCACCATGGCTTGGTGACCATATGATAGTGGCGTTACTCACTGATGTATTACAGATCATGAATGGACTGACCTGTAATAGGAACTTCCATCTTTCAGTAAACTAAAAGCCATCTTCTAAGTTTGGTGTCTTGGTGTGAAGATTTCATTCCACTCACATCTATGAACCTAATGGGCTGGCTTGAAAGAACACCCCCCATCCTGCAATCCACAATTATTAAATGATGTTATTTTTCAAGGTGATTGTGATAGGATCCATAGCAGATAAATGTTTTCTAGGTTATTGAGATATGTTGTATTACACATGTGAAACATAATACATAAGTTAGTCATTTTCCACAATCTCAATTAAACAAATGAAGCATGTATAAGATAATGACCAAGGTGGAAAGGTATCAATCAAATTTATGCAACTAATGACCATCTATTGTTTGTAAAACAGATTCTGACATTGGCTGAGAAAAACCAATACTGTCAGAACATCCTAAAACTTTAGCTGAGATTATCCTTGAGGAAAACTGACCACCAACCATAACTAAATGTGTGGGTTTATTAAAGGAGAAACTAATATAAGAAAAACCAATCAAAAGAAAGAAAATGCAAAACACGCCAAACTTATGTACAAAGTGCATCAAACTGATTAGACAAAATACTTTTTAAGCAGTGAATCATTCACTGGATAAGTGTCAATGACCCCCTCTAGTGTATGTAACTGAACTGTAGTTGGGCCAATCTTTTCTATAATAATGAAAGGCCCAAGCCAAAGGCGTTATAATTTGGTATACTGGTTTTTATCCTTTTGTTGTTTATCCCACCTCGACACCAAATCTCCCACTGAAAATTCCCTGTTAGAAGAGGATTTCTCATCAAACCATCTCTTAACCATTTGTTGATGATGATATAACTTATTTTTAGCCACCTCCCTATCTTCCTCCAACTTAAGCAAAGTATCAATTCTCTGTTGAAGAGGAGTGGAATCAACTTCCTGTATAGACTGGGCTAGCTGTAGTGATGGAATGGTAAGGTTAGATGGAAGAATAGCTTCCTTGCCATAGACTAAACAATAGGGAGAATTCCCAATGGCTGCGTTTGGAGTGATTCGATTTGCCCAAAGAGCATTATAGAGCTGTGTGTGCCAATACTTGTGATGAGTGGCTACTGTCTTCTTGAGGATATTTATCAGGTTCTTGTTAGAAGATTCAGCAAGCCCATTAGCCTGTTGGTAATAATTGGAAGAAAATTTTAATTTAATCCCTCTTTCAAGGGCATACTGTGTCAAGTCGATCGAGGAAAAATAGGATGCATTATCAAAGACAAGATACTCGGGGGCACCAAACCTTGTAACTATCTGACTGTGAAGGAAATAGATTACTTGGTTCATGTTGCACTGCTTAAGGGGGACTGCCTCTACCCATCTGGTAAAGTAGCCAATTGTTGTAAGGATATACCTGTGTTCAAGGGAGGAGGTAGGATTAATGGGACCAAAAAAGTCCAATCGCCACTACTAAAAAGGGAACTGGATTGTGACTGGTTCCAAAGGAAAAGCAGTTTTCTTGAATTTCCCTGCACACTTTTGACAAGGTTCACACCTCCTGACATAGGCATAAGCATCTTTAAACAGAGTAGGTCAATAATATCTAGCCCTGAGAATCTTGTGTGTTGTGGTTTCACCTAAGAAATGACCTCCAGCAAGTCCTGCATGAAATTGAAAAAGAATGTCATTAGTCTCATTTTTATCCAAGCATCTAAGAAAAACTCCATTAATGAATTGATAAGGAGCATGCTTCAACCTTAAGGCTCTGCGTTTGTTGAAGTCTAAAGTTTCGGGAGAAAACCCATAGTTTAGAAAAAACCTAATATGGTCATACCATTCAGATGTCGAAGTATCTATTGCATTAACAAAACCTGCCGGGAGTTCTTCCTCTTGCTCCCACTCAGTCTATTGTTGTACAGGGTCATTGGAATGAGCAGTAAGTAGGCAAAAACCTTGCCCTTTTACAATTTTAGCTGGTTTGATTTCCAGATCGTATTCCTGCAAAGCAGTCATCCAATGTGCCCTCTTTTCTCCCGGTTCTTTCTGGATCAGCACGTTTCTTATAGTTGTATATGGCACAATTACCTTTGTTTTAGATTTTAACAAGTAGGGCCTGTAATGTTTCAAAGACTTGTACACTGCATCAGCTTGCTTATCAACCTGGGAGTAATTAATTTCAGCTCCCTTAAATGCTGAGCTCATGAAGGAAATTGGAATTTCAGTATCCCTGGAATGCTTCTGTGTCAAAACAGCTGCATAAGAAAAATCAGTAGTGAAAGTATATAAAATAAAATCCTTACTAAAATTGGGGGACATCAGGGTAGGAGCTTTTGCAATAGCCCTCTGAATTTCAACAAATGCATCTTTCTGTTCCTGTGACCAACAAAACTATACATCTTTCTTAACTAATTGCTGCAAAGGATTAACAATTTGTTTAAAATTAGGGACAAACCTACGTACAAAATTGATCTTCCCAAGGAATAACTGCATGGCTTTTCACGAGCCAGGCAAACTGATCTTTGAAATAGCATCTGTGCATTTCGGATCAATTATCATACCTTCTTTGGAAACAATGAAACCTAGAAGCTTACCTTCCATCACTGCAAATATAGACTTCTTAGAGTTCAGGGATATTCCATACCTCCTGCAACACTCAAAAACCTGTTTCAAAGCAGATAAATGTTCATGTCGTTTCTTGGAATATATAGTAATGTCATCTAGATATACTACGACAGAATTATGCATTAAACCTCTGAAAGCTATGTCCATAGCTCTCTGAAATGTGGCCCCTACATTTATCAGTCCAAAGGGTATTCACCTGTAGGCGAGGGTACCCCATGGTGTTTTGAAGGCTGTTTTGAGTTGGTCATCAGGAGAAACCATGACTTGGTTGTAACCCGAAAAACCATCCAAGAGGGAGAACATCTCTGAACTAGCTACCTTTTGCAAAATCTGTTCCATGGGAGGAACAGGGTATTTATCCTTCTTGGAGGCTCTGTTTAGATTTATGAAATCTACACACAGTTTGATTTCCCCATTCTTTTTACGGACAGGTACTAGATTTTCTATCCATTGGGTGTGTCTGACAGGAAATATAATTCGTGTTGTCAATATCTTTTCAAGTTATTTTTTAATAGAGGGCTCCAAACTAGGATGCATCTTTCTTTGTTTTTGTTGATAGGGTTTCACTTCTAGCTTCATAGGTATGTTGTGATGCATAATACTAGTATCAAAGGTTTTTAGTTCGTCATAGGTCTAGGCAAAAACATCCTTGTATTCTTTACATAGTTTGATGAAAGCTCTTTTTTCTTCAACAAAACAGTCAAGTCCAAGGTTAATAAATCTGGGGTCTTGCTCAGTACCAAGGTTGACTTGCTCATAGTTCAAGGAAGAGATTTGTGTCTTGCAGTTGGTCTTGTGTTTAAACTTGTCTTGCAAGTCATAAAACTTTTCTAGATTAATCACTGATTTCAGGATAATGTTTGACGGATCAGCCAAGGATTTTTCATGTTCAGCTTCATCTATATCCATGTGTTGAAAGGTATCTTGAGCTGAAAGGAAATATAGGATTTTCTGATCATCATCAAATACTTTCCAACTTGTATCATTATCAGGGATGGAAGGTTTGTACATCAATTCAATTGAAAAGGTTTTAGGTGATAGGCCTTCTGGTGGAATTAACCTACATGCATTGTTTGTTAAAAGGTCAGCATCAAAGTTCTGTGACCTAGGGATAGAGTTAATGTTGAGTGCAAAAAAGGAGTTGGTGATTTCTCTTACCATTTTTTGATAATTAGTCAAACGAGGAGAGAGACAATGTATATTATTCCTTACTTGTTTAACTATAATTTCTGAATTACCAAAACATTCAATGACTTGTGCCTTCATATCAATAGTGTTTTTCAGTCCCGGCACCAGAGCTTCAAATTTAGCTACATTATTTGTGCAATCAAATTCAAGCGTGTATGCAATCATGGTTTTTGTCCCTTTAGGATCAATCTGTGTGCAACCTACACCAGCTCCATCTTTGGATCTGGATCCATAAAAAAATAAAGTCCATGCGGTGGGGTCTACCTAAAATTGATATTGACATTATAGAAACTATGTACAATGGTTCCAGAGAATGGTAGTGTGGAAGCATTAACAATATGAGATTCATTTTTTGCATTCTCTGGTGATAAATCAGTAGGCAAATATCCAAAAAGGTATCAAATGTAAAATGTTCAATGTGTGAGCTAAAATAACAGGTAGGTTCACTTGAATCATTTAGATCAGTCACAGTTTGCTTCATGAATGGATCTCTACTAATATTGATCTTATTTGGATGACCATTGTAGGGTAACCATAGGTGAGACCAATCAGTGGAAAAATATCCCTTGAGATTTTCTGACCAGTCTCTGCTTAACCACATCCCATAGGCTTCAGGAATTTCAGCTATAACAATGTCAATTGTCTGATGAACCCGAGGATCAATAGACAAAATCAACAACACATTTCTCAATCTCCCTACTACTCTTACTTTAGATCTATCTAGTTGAACAATCTAAGTAGGATAGGGTTCCCTAGTGGAATTAAGTTTTCTGCAAACAGAGAGTGGCATTACATTTGAAGAAGCACCAAAATCTATCGTGCAGTTGTGTATGTTCATGTTGAAGATTTCAAAAGTCAGCAAGAAAGGAGGTGTACTCTTGCTTCCATATTTCTGATCTTCTGGTTTAGTGAAAGAGTCTAAGTTGTTATTCTATGATTCTATTGGTTGTTTGATTATCATGATTTTGGGTAAATAATCCCTCATAGAATGGATTTTTAGAAGTTCAAACAAAGAGATGTTTGCTTTGACCCTTTTCAAATCTTCAGCTAAACTATACTCCAATTCAGGGATTATTGAATCCTTTTAAGGAACTGTCTTGTTTTTGTTGGGAGGTGGTATTGAAGATGAAGGCTCTTGAGTGGGTTGTGGTCTTGCCCTAGTGTTATAGGGATGTTGAACATTAAACACTATCTCAGGTTCAACATCTTCTTCGTTCATTGGTAATTCATAGAAATAGCTAACAGTATTTACCTGAGGATCGTCTTCTTCATCTTCTCCTTCTGGTAACTGTGAATCTTGGTTTGGTTGGTCTTCATAAGGTTCAGGGTTGTTTTGTGATTCAGTAGCAAGGGCTTTGAAAATGGAATAAATCTCTTAGGACTAGGAGGTGGTGGATAAGGTCTCCTAAAAGGTGGCCTTACAAAACCTCTATTATTGTTTTGGTTTTCATTATTATTCTTCTAAGATCTACCATCTCGTTTGACATTTTTTGGAGAAATTTCTTTATGTCAGTTATTTCAAAGGGATCTTTTCTTTGGACAGAGGTTTTGGGAGTAGTGTCAATTTTCTTCCTAGATGTAGAAGTAGAGGGCTGATCTTCTACAACATCAGGATTATCTTTCAGACAATAGATATCCTTCTCAACTTGAATGGCTTCAGCGTAATCTTCAAACAAGTTTTCTTTGTGTGCCCTTTTTACCCACATTGCAATGGGAACAAAAATACCCTTTTCACAATAGGAAACTAAAAGCTATTATGCTGGCATAACAGTGGCAGGGATTATGTTCTTTAGGTAAGAAAATCTTTGGTTGTAATCTTTGGTTTGTCATCCCCAAACTTTTGAATAAATAATTTTTCAAACTCATCCCATGATGTTATGGTCCTGGCTTCCAAGGAAAAATACCATGTGGATGCTTTTCCTTCAAATGTGTAAGGAAAGAGTCTGCAAACCACATCCCCATGGGTTACGCTCCTAAGTCTAATGGCTTGCATAAAGGTTTTAATGTGATATAATGCAGGAGACTTGTAATCTCGGTTGAATTTGGGAAGCCATTTTTCAGGGTTTTTGGGAAACCTGTGTTGATCCCCAACTATGAACACAGCATCTTGGTCAAGCCAAGGTCTGTTTTGGCCTTCCCCAACCATAGGTTGTTCTTCTTCTTCTGATGATGAAGAGTTAGAAGAATGTTGACTATCATATGAGGAGGATGATGATGAAGGAGGAGAGGGTGATCATCCACCTGAAGCAGTAGTGTGTGAAACTTGTTCTGTTTCTAGTAAATAGTAAATCAAGATCAAATTCAGGAAGTTGTTGTTAGTTTGATGAACTATTATGCTCGGTATTATGTTCCACTGAATTTTGATTATCTTGATTATCTTGAATGTTTTCCCTTGGATTAGTATTTTCTTAGTGAATTACTGATAATCCTTTATTTCTCTCTACAGAGAGCCTCTATTGTAACCTGGTAACAATATCATTAGACCTTTTAAGTATTTCTTCAATTAAGATATGTCCTTTGGAGGGTGATATAATAATAACTTCACCTGTTCTAGGATCTCGGTGATCTATAGGGGTAGTAGGGATAGTAGTAGAATGTTGCACCCGTTGGTAAACAGAAGTGGGTGCTTGCATGTGGCTGCGGGTGAAAATCATTATTCTTGCTGCAAGAGGTTTCTCAGTATTCTGTTTAGGCATAGATTACTGCTGTACCTCCTTCTAGCGCCATTTTTTGAGGCCTCGGATGTGCAGGGTATGCAAAGTGATGGAACGAGGTTCCTAAGCTCTCAACAGAGGGGGAAAACCCAGACTGAAAGGCTTCAAAAGTCCATACACAAGGATAGTTCTATCCCCAACCTGTTTGGTGTAGTAATCTCCCATGGATATTCGGCCTCCGCTGGCACACTAAGACATGGTAGGTTTTGATCCAAAGGATCAATTTCCAAATGAGGAAAACGTAAGTGTAAAAGTCTGCAAACACTAATCTACTTAAAGAAACCTAAGCTAAGTTAGATCTATTCTAAGAAGGTGTTTTGGAATAGGTACAGATCATCTTGATATATAAATGAACAGATCATTTATCGATTACACATAAATGTATAAAAGGTTTAGTGATTTCTTCAACTCAAGTTGTAATTAATTAATGAAAATCAACTAAGGGAAAATTGAGTTTGTTAAACATTCAAGACTTAATCTGTAACTGATATGTTAATTGAAAAATTAACACCATTTGTAACTTACTGAAAGAATCATTTGCATAAATCTATAAGATATTTTAATAGATTAAACTCTTTAAAACCCTTAGGAACACATGAATCATGAGTAATGATAAACCAAAATTGTAGATTGATATATTTAATAAATTGCAAAAGATTAAAATAGTGTCAGATAAACAACTTGGAGAAATCTCATTCATCAAATAAACTTGATAAAAGACAAAAGTGGATCGGAAAAATAACTTTACTGTATTCAATAACCAGTTCGCAAGAAACTACAATATTGTATCAAAACAGAGCATCTCCAGCCTCTCCTGTAGGTTTCGTCTCCAAGTTCCATCCTCTCTTGTCTATGAGGAATCATATCTTTAAATAAGAGTTTACAAAATAATAATACAAACAGTAAATTCCCACAAATCGGGATTACAAATCAAACATAACCTAACGGCCTAGAAACTCTTGCCATTTCTTCCAAATCTCTAACAACTCATCTATAATCGGATAACTGGTTGACTCAAGCCCCAACTGGGAATTGCATTTGAATGTTTCCATTTCATTCTTAGCCAGCTTATGCCAAATACAGATAAAGACTTGGATTTTATGTTCCAAGGAAACTGGTTTCCTGATCAACTGCTCGACATCATCAATTTTGACTTCTTCTAGAAGGTGAATTTGTTGCTGGGCTTCTTCACACTTGCGCTCAATTTCCTCGATCTTCTATTTTGGTGGACTAGCATATTCGATGATTTCCATGGTAGGAAACTGAAGAGTCAGCATGACATTATCTGCTGCATACCAACGCCTGCTATAGATGGCTTGCACTCTCTTGAGCATATCTTCAACAGATTCGTTGAGTTCAAGCCAAGTGTTCAATGCACCTCTGATCTTCTTAAATTGAAAATTGTTCAGCATAGGGAAACCTTCTAGAGTGTCCTTGATATATCTCTGCCACTCACTAACATTTTTCGTTTTCCTTAGAATCTTCCAACCTTATGTCTTTCTACTCTTCAAGGGAATTGAACATCTTACCGAAAGTGATATAAGTCTCTCTCATCTCATCTAGTGTTAAAAACGGTTTTTCTAGAAATTCATAATACTCTTTGTTTATTTGAAGGGCCAAGTCCTTCAATTCTTGAGATGACAACTTAAAGAGGGTAGATGAGGCTGCACTTGCAGTTACATCCTCACATTGCTTTTGCAGTAAGGCTATCTTTTGATTTTTAGCAGAATTTGGTGCTTGTACATTGTAGTAAGGCTATCTTTTGATTTTTTGCAGTAAGGCTATCTCACATTGCTTTTGCAGTAAGGCTATCTTTTGATTTTTAGCAGAATTCGGAGCTTGTACATTTCGAATCTCAGCTTGTAGAGAGTTGTTGCTTCGATCCACATCTCCTAACCTTTATTCTCATATTCTCCTGAGATCGTTAACATAAATCTCATGATATTCCTTAGTCTTCACCAATTCTTCTGACAACCTTTCTAACTCCTCTTTCTTCCTATCAATTTCCCTATTAAGTATTTGGATTGAATCAAGATTTGCACCAACAAATGCTCCTAAGGTTGTACCTGTTTCAATTGGTCCTGTCTAGGGGTCATTTTCCTGCTGAGTCCACACTATTTGGTTAGGTATAGATACTTCCAATTCACCTTGATCATTAGCAGATGATGATGATGGAGAAGGGGTTGAGGATGGCTCATTCTCAGTAGGTAATGATGAATTGAATATGGGTAATTGCAGGGGGACAATCGAAGACTGGGATTCTGCAAAACTAGATGAAGGGATAGTAAAAAAAAACTGAAACAAGTTAGAATATGAAACAATTGGGAAAGGGAGAATGGTGGTAGCACCCCTGTAGGTAGAGTTGAAAGATCATGAATAGGTGGTATCAACAGTGATGGAGTTGTGATGTCAGGGGCAATAGTGGTGAGTTCCAAAATTTGTTGATCAGGATCACAATGATCCATTTCAATATCGTCCAACGGGTCTGTGATTACCTGTGAGTTGTCTATCACTTCTCCAATGATTTCTTCAATAACCTTGCCAGTTACCTTCTCAATAACTTCTTCAGTTATTTTAACTGCAGGAAGTGGCTCATCATAAACATCACTGTCAATGAGATCAACGGTAGGGAGCTTTGATGTAGAAACCTGAACTTGTTGCCTTTTGGTTGGGTTAGCCTCAACCATTTCCTAATCATCAACTACATGTGAAGCTACAGGAGTCACTTGAACATCCATAGGGAGCTTAGGTTGTTCTGCTGTCAGAGTCCCCAGTACTGAAGTCAATTTTTCTAACTGTTGCAGTGAATCACGAGAGGTCTGCAATAAAGCTTTAGCTTGCTAAGTTGTTTTCATCTGAGGAGGATTCCGCATGGGAGCTTTACCTTTATCCCCGTCTGTATAGGTAATCATGAGAGGAGCATTAGTGTGCTAGATTTGCTTTTGTTCGTTATCCCTTCTAACCTGCTTAATCAGATTCAACTCCATTGTTCTTTGCCCAAAGACTAGATTTTTTATTTCTTTCTGATATGTCATAATTTGCTTATGTTCATTTACACCCTTGGCCCTTGCCAATAGTTCAGAAAAAGTATTCACTCCATGACAGATGGATTCATCTGGGAGTTCTTCATGGATATAGTCCATTTTCATGTGATACTGCTTGAATTGTGCATCCAAGAACTTCTTAGGATGAGGATTTCGTTTGGGTGGTCTACCCAGCTTCAAAGGAGCCAGCTGATCACCAAGCACCGCAGCCCAAGTTGAGGTAGGAATGACTAATGGCCCAATATTTAAAGAGAATTTAGGCCAGCCTCTCTTTTTGGGACCAGTAAGCTTCTTGTAGACACCATCAATGAGAGTCTGATAGGAAACTTCTTAAATAACGAACCTGTCAGGTACAATTCTTAGCAGAAGGTGAACAATATCACTTCCCCAAACTCTAATGTTTGAGAAGAACTCATAAACATACCGATCCTCAATGGTGTTGATGAAATTTCTTGCATCAATTGAAAAGGCAGGAGCCTCCTGTTGGAATATTTTGAAATAGATAGTGCCCATTAAATGGTCACATATGTGATAGAGAAGGGGAACATAATTGCTTTCCCACAATGCAGAATGGTATATATGGACTGGTGGGGCTTCAGTGTTCCAATTCCATCCTAAGTTGGGATATTGAAACTCAGAGTAGAAGACATCAAGGATGTAGGCTGACAAGTAAAAATGTGGCTTTCTGGTAGCAGGTGCCTTCTGATAATCTTGAATTATTGTCTTAATTTCTGAAGACAGAATGGACACCCAAGGGAAAGATTCTCTAGTTTTTAACACATGGTGAGCTATGGGAGCCCATTTAGCTTTAAAAACTAATCAATTGGGGAGGCCAAAGATCCTATAGAGCATGGTTGCAAGTAAAGATTAGGGTTCCTTAAATGAAGCAATTGGATAAAGGTTATCAGCCCTTGGCACAAAATTGCTAGGTTTAACCACCCAGGATTTCATGATCTCATCAAAATTATATCTAGTCTTGGAGGATTGAATGAAATCGGGGATAAGGATTTGTACAGTCGGCTTAAGAGCAAAAGCTCTAATAAAAACTTCAGGGAGAAAGGTAGTCAATTGCGACCCCACACTCTCATTAAACGTCTGGTCCTTAGGGTTGGCGTTTTCAACAATCCATTTAACAGGATCAGTGTAAGGTAGGACAGTAGGGCGAGCAATAATGGCATGGATTTGGGAAGCCCTAATTCTCTCATAGGAAGGTTGGTCTTCCTTGATGTCTGAGAGGTCATCGTTGTCAAAGATTGAATATATTGTTTCCCTGTCCATTTGATAGGTTTCAATGACGCTCTCACTCGTGTCTGAGAAGATGCCAAAATTGGGGTCTTTGGTCAGTGAATCATTTTTAAGTGCCCTAGATCGAGTATTGCGAAACATTTTGACAAGGCTTGGGAATTTCTGCTAAATAAATAAAACAAAATAAAAACCAAACCATAAACAGAAAAAACGTAAATAACATATGTGAAAATGACAGCAAACCAGCCTGATAACAACTGAAAAACCGTGAAGGTGACCATGGTAAGAAAATGGCAGTAAAATCCACGTAGGAGCATAAATTTCCGACAGTAAAAATTATAACAAAAAATAGAAAAATCGTATATTTATGGTTTTTTCGGTCAGATCGAATCTGGGGCATAGATTTAAAAAAAATGGATGGCTAGGATTAACCCCTACGGGATGCGGGATCGAGTTCTAACCAATCTTTATTCAAAATTCCCGAAATCTGCAATCCGAAATTCCGGGTTGTGTGTTTCAAGTTTTACAAATTTTACAAAATAAACAAACGTGTTTCCGAAATCAGTAACTCAATATTCTGGGTTTCGAGTTTCGGAAACGAAAACAAATATCAAAATCAGATAATTTTTTCCACAACCCGCAATCTGCAATTTGTAGGTTGCAGGTTTTGGGAACACACAAGACGAGTTATGGGCATAACAAATTTCCGCAATCCGAAATCCAGAATTTTGGGTTTCGGGTTTCGGAGTCGAAAACTCTAAAATATTTACACGGTCTTTCCACAACCCACAATTTTGCATTGCGGGTTTCGGGTTGACGAATTCCCAAATAAAAAACACATGATTCCCGCAATCCGGAATTGCGGGATTTTGGGTTTCAGGATTTCGGTATTTCGGGATGTGCAGTAAGAAAATTATTTTGGGAAAAATCTAAGGTTTTCTGCAAATCAAGAAAACAACCAGAAACTTTAGAAATTTTCAAAGGAGATAATAATGATAACTATGCGAATCAAACAAAGGGTGATATGCAATATCAAATCAAAATTTAAAACTTACCTAAATACCTTTATATTTACATGATGGGGTTCCCATGATCAGCATGAAGCATGGGATTTGTTGTACCTACAACACTCGTACAAATTTTGGGTCCACTAGACGTCGAACTAGTCAGGAAGACCAACTAGCTAGTTTTACTGGTTTTCCTTCAAAATATATTATATGAACTAAAATTCAATTATGTAAGTTGTTGTGAGTTATTTGGTTAAAAATGAATCATATTACATATTCATAACACTAATTATGTAATTTCATTTAGTTCTTGGGAATGCAAATAGGAGATCCAACCTATTTTTCCAAACTCAACCAGAACCTCCCAAATTCCCTGAAACTCTTGTCCATCATTTAATTGGTAGTTTAATGTCTGATATACACTATTGGTTACAATCAGGTGTAAGAAATTGACCCTAGTATGCATATGTTGGAGTGCCCAGGAAGCCTCAAAGTAGACTTCAACGACAGTTGTTGTTGAAATGTAAATGGCAAGAGTACTTTGTGCATAGGAATCAGAAGTTGGATTTGTTTTTGATATGTTTTTTGCTGCACATTGACCCATACATTTGGCATATCCTAAACCTTATCAATTCCTAACCTTGGGTGAAAAGCTAATTGTGTCCAAGACTGGTTTTTTTGCTACTAGTTTTGTTATAGTCAATTACGGTGTTAATTAAAGTTTTAAATTCTGAATTTGAGATAATATAATATCATCTTAGGTCAGGGGTATTATAGATGATGAAATATTTTATTCATCATTCATTTTATTATAGGTCCCTAAGTTTGATCCATTGAAGTTCGATCTTGTTTGCAGAGATTGGGAAGCCTCCCATTGAAAATTCTGATGATTTCTAGTATTTCTATGATGGAGATTTTTTTTTTCTTATGTATTTATTTGGTTAGACTTATACGACATGTATTTCAGCTTCGGATGGATTTAATTAATGTAATTTTGAACCTATGAAGTCCATTCTGTAGATTGAATGAAGAGAGTTCTTATTTTCATATCAATTTCTTGTACCTAGTCTAGATTGCCATGGAAAATAGCTAGTTTTTAGTGTTTGATCAATATATGAATCTCTACAAATCCAATTTGATTTATTTCTGTTTTTTATATCACACACATTTCAATCAATGTATTCCATGTCTAAAACCAAGAATTAAATCCTTCTCCCCCTATTTGGAAAATCCTGAAGTTGAACTAGTTGTGGAGTCCCGGGAGACCATTTTGCTTGCTTTTTTCTAAAACCTCATAACAAATTCCTCAAAATTGATTGTGCAAAAAAAAACTGATATTTTATAGTAAATGAATTTTTTTAAGCCTTCTTAAGTCAAAATCCTTTGCCATTTCCTTCCTATAGCCAATCAAGTCACTAGTTTTCATTGTTTTTCCTTAAGTCTTGTAGGAGAGTCAATTAATGTAAAATCAAATATGACAGTGGTATCAGAGCATGGTCCTATGAACCTGATCTTTGTATTCTTCTATGATTCCTAAAATAAATTTATATCCAAAGAATAAAGATCCTATGATAGAGGAAGAAGGAGAATAAGAAGTTAATTCCACTAAAGGGAAGATTCAAGGAGAATCAGAGATGTCTCACAATTATGAAAAGGATGAGTTCCAGATATTTGTTCAAATAATGATGAAAGGTATCCAATATATCTCACACAACATCATCCATTCCGGGAAAGAGACAAGATAATTGCTTTCTAAGAAGTTGGGAAACAAGGATGGTGAAGGGAGTAGCCATTGTTCGCAACATGGAGAAAAGAGGATTCCTGGCAGTTCTATTTTCTCAAATACTAGGCCTCACAATCACCCTGATGAATTCAAGATGGAGTCTCAGTACAAACCAAGGCATACTATGCCATTCAAATATTTATGTGATTCTCAATACAAGACTAATCCAAGAGTAATTTTTCAGATGCCTTATCAAAATTATGAGTTGAAGAATTATATTGGTAAGATTTCTCTACCATACTTTGATGGCTCATCAAAATGCACTGCTAGTTCTTGGATCCAGAAGCTAGACACCTATTTTCAGTTGAATCTAATGGAAGAGAGAGATGCCATCAATATGGATACTCTACACTTGGATGATGAAGCCAATGATTGGTGGTTTCATGGAATGGATACACTTGGACATGATCAAGTGATCACTTATGAATAATTCACAAGAAGATTGTCTAAAATATTTGAAAGAAGAGACCCTGAAATAAATTTCAGACAGCTAGCGCATGTGAAGTAGACTGGAACTCTTAAAGAATACATATCAAAGTTCTAGAAGTTGGCTATGATGGTCACTGATATCTCTAAATCTCACTTAATCCTTTTGTCCATTGAAGGATTAGGAGAGCCTTTAAAAGGCTTAGTGAAATCCTACAGACCTTCTTCCTTGCAAGATGCACTGAATATAACAAGATATTTGCAAGATGATATTCCAAGGATAATACTCCCCCCTGGAACTATAGTTCCTACTCAATTCAATAATCAAATGCCACCCATGAATATTCCTTCTGGAAATTTTAAGACGGAAAATTTCTCCAAAACTAGGGATGAATTGAGAAGAAGGAAGTTATGTTTCACCTCTCAGGAACCATGGGTTTCGGGACATAAGTGTGCTAAGGGGAAAGTGAACTATATTTAATTGTATTTAGAGAGTGAAGATGAGGAGGAAGAATAATATGTCCCAGTAGATATAGAGGTGGCCTTTGATACTGCTGAAGAAGAGCCTCCTTCATAGGTTAGCAAATTTGTAATATTGTTAGGGGTGCCTCACTTCCACACTCTCAAATTCGAAGGAGTGGTGCAAGGGAAATCAGTCACTCTGTTGGTGGATGGAGTAGCAACACATAAATTCATTGATTCATATTTGGTGGAAAGGATAAATATGTCTACTGATAAATTCGAAGGCTTCGTTGTCATAATCCTAGTTAATCATTCTATGGAGTGTTCTAGATGGATTCCTGAATTGCAAGTCACTGTAAGAGATTACACTGTGACAAAGAGATTTTATGTTGTGAATGTGGTTGATACTAATATGGATTTGGGATTGAAATGGTTATATTCTATTGGGAAGAAAACCCTAGACTACAAATTCCCTGAGATGAGATTCCAAGATGAAGGTGGAAAGGAGGTAGTGTTGAGGGGGATCAACACCTACCCAAAGAAAGTAGTGCTTTTGCATATTATGAGATTCATATTGAGGCATGGAGACATTACATGGGATAAAAAATGACTAATCACTACTAAAGGAACCTCTTTGGAGGTAGCACGGTATCCACAAGAGATTCAAAATTGCTCCAAAAGCATAAAAAGGTGTTTGGGGACCTTCCTCATGGTAGGTCACCTGGTAGAGGAATGGGGCATAGAATTGAATTGGATATAGGCACATCACCTATCAAATTCCATACTTATAATCATCCAAAAGGATTCAAGGATGACATAGATTGAACCATCAAAGAACTACTTGACTTGGGATTCATCAAACTGAGGTCAATCCCTTTTGCATCATCTATAGTCCTTGTAAAGAAATAAATACGAGACCATGTGCATGTGTATAGACTTTAGAGCCCTCAACAAAAAGAACATCAAGAACAAATATCATATTCCAAGGATTGATGAATTGATGGATAAACTACATGGATCCAAATACTTTTCAAATATTGACCTTCGCTCTGGTTACCATCAAATCAGAATGCAGGAGGAGGAAATTCGGAAGACGGTTTTTTCTTGTTTTTTTTTATGATATTCTGATTTATAGTAGGACTTGGGAGGAGCATTTGCATCATTTGTACATTGTGCTAACTATATTGTCATATCAATATTTTTATGCTAAATTGTCCAAATGTGAATTTGGAATGGCTGAGATTTTATATCTCAGTTATGTGATTGTGAAAGAAGGGGTTGAGGTTCACATGGAGAATATCCAAGAGATTCTAGATTGGCCAAGCCCAATAAATATTACTAAATTGAGGGGGTTCATTGTTTTGTGTACATATTAGCGAAATTTTGTCAAAGTTTTTTCGAATTTGTCATCTCCATTGAAAAATTTCACTAATAAGGGAGCCTTTAGTTTGATGGAAGATGATGAACAAGCATTCAAGAGAATGAAAGAGGTAATGAGTAGTTTTCTTGTTCTTGCACTTCCATATTTTTCTAAATATTATGTTCTTGAATGTGATGCGTCAGGAAATGGGATTGGAGTTGTCTTGATGAAAAACAAGCATCCCATAGCCTTCTAAAGTAGAAAGTTGCATCCCCATGAGAGGCTATACTCATTTTTTGATGAGGAGATGTTATCCATCATGCATGCACTAGTCAAGTTCAAACAATATCTTGTGGGGGGTAAGTTCATCATCAAAACTGATCATAATAGCTTGAGACATGTCTTGTCACAAAAGGAATTGAATGACATGCAACATAAGTGGGTAGTTAAGTTCCAAGATTTTGACTTTGACATTGAATAAAATAAGGGTAAGATGAATATTGTAGATGATGCACTCTCTAGGAAACCAATACTTGGATTGATGAAGTTCCATGGTGACTGGAAAGAACAACTAGGAATAGAGTATGCAAAGAATCAGTTTGCTTGTGATTTATTTGATGGACTAATTCATGATTATGATTACAAGTTCCTTAATTATATCATATATCATAAGGATGATATTTTCTTGGTTCCATAATCCTCATTAAATAAGAAGATCTTATAGGTTTCCCATGATGCACCCCTAGTAGGACATCCAGGGTCTGTGAAGACATATAGAAAAGTGAGGGAAAGGTTCTTTTGGAAGGGCCTAAAGAAGGAAGTGATCGAGTATGTTAGAACATGTGGGGTATGTCACCGGACTCCCCAAAATCCAAGGTAAAGACATTATTTTTGTTGTGGTTGATAGACTAACCAAGTATGCACACTTATTTGCTATCACAACCACTATTGTATCCATCCAAGTTGATGGAATTCTCATCAAATAAGTCTTCAAAATTCATGGCATTCCCAAGCCTATCATTAGTGATAGAGATAGAAAGTTCACTAGCAATTTCTGGAAAGAATTGTTGAGCTAGTGGGGACAAGTTTGAACATGAGTACAATCTACCATCCAAAAACCTGATGGTAAAATAGAGACAGTGAAGTAGTGGCTCAAAGGGTACCTAATAAACTATGTTATTGGTTAGCAGAAGACATGGACTACTTGGCTACACCAGGGAGAATTTTTCTATAACACCACTTTCAATCTATCAGTTGGAATGTCATCATTCAAGGCCCTGTATGGATATGATGCACTCATTTTTTCTAATATGATATTTGGTGATTGAGAGACACATAAGTAAAATTATTGGCTCCAAGAGAGTCAAGACATACTCAGGACTCTCGTGGTCAACTTCCTAGTAGCACACAATAGACAAAAGGTGAATGCAGATAGGAAAAGAGTGGAACGAACATTCCAAGTTGGAGATCTAGTATATTTGTGGTTGCATCCCTATAGACAATACTCATTGAATTATAAGGGATGTGAGAATATACAACCAAGTTTATATGTTCCATTCAAATTCCTAAATAATATTGGTGAAGTGGCATATGAGCTAGAATTGCCTTCAAAAAGAAAAATTCACAATGTTTTCCATGTGTCTTGTTTGAAGAAGGAAATAGGGAAGCAAGTTAAAGTTTCAAAAGATTTGCCTCTCCTTGATGATGATGTATATTTGGTGTTAGTTCCATAGAATATTTTATAGGTCTGAGAAAGGAAGTTAAGAAGAAAAATCATTAAAGAATATTTGGTGCAATGGGTAGGGATTCCTAGTGAGGATTATACTTGGGAAGGAGAACACATCTTACATCATCCAAGTTTCAAATTGCTTGCGGATAAGAAATATGGGGAAGTAAGGAATTTAATGTCCCATCATTGATTCTCATTGGATTGAGTTCCTAACCCAATCAATCACTTGGGTTGAGGAGAAAATTCCATACACTTGGGGTTATTTTCTAAAGTGAAGGCATTAATTAATTAGGGGTGTTAATTTTAGTTTCTTAAGTTTGATATGCACTTAATGGGAGTTATTTTTCATTAATAAATATTTATTTTAATGAAATAAATTGGATAAGGATTCACAAGGTTGCATTAGAGGATAATATTTGACCAAGAGATAGCTTAGAAAAGAAGAAAAGCTGAAAGAAGTCAAAGCTAGGAAAGCAGGAAAAAGAAAGGAAAAGCTGGCACAAGGATGAAAAGAAGTAAAGCTCAGGAAAAGCAAAATAAAGCAGAAAAACAGATAAAATTAGAAATAAAAATAAGGAAGAAAAGAAGGAAAAAGTAGCATAAGGAAGAAAAGTAGGAAAAAGCAGTCAAAACCAAAAAATGAGGACAGAAAATCAAAAGCAGGATAAAGAAAAAGCATAAAGCAAAGAAAAAAGAAAAACATCAAATCAAGCTATCCTTATCCACTCCATCAGGGAGAATTAGTGTAGATTACTTGCTCAATAATTCACCTCAATTCTATAAAAGAAGGACTATGCAGCACTTGCCCATCTTTTGAAAGTTTGAGAATTTAATTGAGAGTTATTTTGCCTCTTTGACTCGGGATATGTGCCCCTAGTGCAAGATGGGAGATGGCCCCCTGCTTATTTTGAGAGGATGATGACATATAGTCTTCATAATTGAATTTATTTCAGGTCCTGAAGTCTGATCCAGTGAAGTTCGAGCCTATTTACAGAGATTGGGAAGCCTCCCATTTGAAATCTTGATGATTTCTAGTCTTTCTATGATGGAGAGTTCTTTCTCTTATGTATTCCTTTCCTAAGACTTCTATGAGATGTATTTCATATTGCGATGGTTGTCATTAATGTAATTTTGAACATATGAAGTCCATTGTGCATATTGAATAAATATAATTATGATTTTCATATCAACTTCTTGCACCTAGTCTAGATTGCCATGGAAAATAGCTAGTTTTCAGTGTTTGATCAATATATGAATATATATAACTCCAATTTGATTTATTTCAGTTGACTATATAAATTAACATGTCATGAAATGCATTCCATGTATGAAACCAAGAATTTGTATCCTTCTCCCCCTATTTGGAAAATACTGGAGTTGAATTAGTTGTGAAATCCCAGGAGAAAATTTTGCTTGCTTACTTCTAAAAACTCATAAAAATTTCCTAAAACTTGATGGTGCAAACCCAAAATAATATTTTTCAATAAATTAATATTTTTAATACTTCATAATTCAAAATCCTCCACCATTTCCTTCCTACATCTAGTCAAGTCACTATTTTTCACTATTTTTCCTTAAGTCTTGTAGGAGAGTCAATTAATGTAAAATAAAATATGATTGGTATTGTTATCACACAAGCTCTAGCTTCTACTAAAGGTATCGCATCCGAGATGGTAGAGGGAAGGCAGCCAGGTAGGTGAAACCTACAAACACCAAGTCCACCTTTCGAAGAACGGTAGTCATACCAAACAAGGCATTTGTCACTTCGTATAGGGCACGTATCCTAATCTAGGGGGAGATCCTTTTCAACCAGCTAAGGTTGAGAGACAAAAACAAGACACTCCCAAACCCAAAAAAAACAATGGAAAGCAGAGAGGGGGTGTCTAAAACATCTAGGACTCTTAACCAACCAACAAGCAGAAATTTGGTAGTAGATTGGGGTGCTGACTGAAGCAATTTTTGATCTGATTTTGAAGATAAAAATGGTTGATTTGAGATGTTTGGTGGCTGGAAATGAAAGCAGAGATTAAAAATACACTAGATGTGCCAATTGGTTCTCTACCTATGGGGGAATTTAACTCAATAACATGGGGCATACATGGCAGAATTAAAATATCAATTTTTAGGGTGCTTCTAATGATTTTTATGTGATAATAGATGATGTTCAACCACTACAAAGTGAAAACGAAAATACCCACAACCCCAAAATGACCCAGCTAGACAAACAGTGGAAAACGCCCAAGGAGGGCGAAATTGCCAAGTGGACCAATGCTAGTTCTAGGGGTAAATGGAGTCAAAATGGAATAGGATTTTGGATGTAGGCATTGAGGAAAATTCCAATGCGGATTTGAAATAAAATTAGCATTTTAACGGTGAAAATTTTATATTTTAATTTTTTAGGGTTTTCTATGTAAATTTCTAGCTTAACACACACAATGAAATTGAAAGCTATGAGACCAGCAAGAGAAGCATGCTTGGGATAGAAATGTATGGCTGAAATGGCTTGAATACTAACTCCACATTCAATAGTTGAGCAACCAACAAGTTTCTATGGGCGTTTGAGCAGCTATATGACCGATTTTGCCCACAAACAAGAGAGAATCAACATGTGCAGCAAATAACCAAGTGAAAACAGAAAATGAATGGCTAAAAATAAAGAAATTGACAAGCTAAATAGCAAAGACAACTCCCTTGTGAATAATTTGATGAGAAATGCTAGAATGGAGCTCCCACTCCAAGTGTAGCGCCTCCCTTCAAATGGCCACCCTCCCTCCAATTATTGTTAGCCAAATATGGGTAGAAAACTTAGTACAATTTCTCCACAAAGCTATGAAAACTAGCTAACAATCAAGACCATCAACACCCATACAAATCATCTCAAGAAATCGGGAGGAAAATGTCTCTATATCACTCAAATGTCAAGTATACAATGTCCCAAGAGAGCTGCAAAATGAGTGAGTCTCTTCTCTTATAGAGAATGCTCACTCTCAACCCTAACTCCCTCCAAAACCAATGGATGAGATTAACTCTCTCAATGCCCAAATCGATGGTGGAGGATCACTCTAGAGAGGGGGGGAATTGTACGCTAACGCCCATGTGGAGGATGGGGCCCTTCATGGGGCCCATAAAATACATACAATAGGTGGTTGGGGGGTGTCTATGGGTTGTTTTAGCCACCCATACCACTCAGCCATAGTCTCAATACATAAAAACCCCCAAATATGAAGTTTTGCTAAGTAAAAAACACCCCTCTATGGGAAAATTCGTCCTCTGTGTTGGGATGGGAAAAATTGAGGGCCCCACAACATAAAATGAATGTCCAAACATTACAAAAACTACCTTAGGAGACCCCCTTACCTTAGCCAACCTTTTCACTTACCATTTCAATAGTTATCTTTGCCACATTTGATTTGCCATATTAATTTATTATTGGTTTTTATTGTTGAAGATGTAATTTGGGATTTTGACCAACTTATATTTCTCGGATTGACAAACTCTCTGCTGCAATGCGATCTTGGACTCCAAATATAGTAGACATGGTCACTTGAAGGACCCTGATCCATCAATTAGGCACTGTTTGCCCAAAATCCAAGATTTTTAATTAAAACGGGTCCCTGGTGACCCATAATAATTAAAAATCTCATCAAAGCTTCAACTTTTTCGAATTTTGACACTTGGAGGCGCATATGGGATGCCAAGACATAATAAATTACCAAAATTGAAATCTTTATCGCAACTTTTTTTCGGGCCCATTTTTGGCCTAGTCAACCTGGTTTGACCAAGTCAAATCTGGTCAAAATGGTAACGGCTGAAAATATGCATGCAACATGAAGTGTTCAAGGATTCCTTATTCATGTTAGTACATTACTCAAAACAAATAATATCTCAATAAAAATAGGCCCCGGGTGAGGTGGGCCCACCACCTCCAACAAAGACTCAAAACTGCTATACACAACTTATAGACTTGACCACTTAGCTAACTTTGGATGAGGTGGATAAAAAAGGTGAACGATATGGGAAGACAAGGACCAAGACCATGTGACCCTTTGGATAAACAGGGAAGGTGGGACCCACTAACATAAGCATACCATGACAATACATTGGGAAGGGCGGTGCATCACAAATGGGTATAGTGCAGGGAAACCACCACTGATCATCTAACATGCACCTTGCAACTCACATCTGTGCCTTCAGAATACTCTGTGAGGATCTTTTCTAGAGCCGCCATGACTGGGTGTCCGGCAAACCGTAACTTGAGACTCTATGGGACAATTCGCATAGCTGTCCCTCACTCCATCTCACCTCCTTGCCCTGGAGGACTAGGTGAGGAAAGAACCTCTACAATGCTGATACATATGGTTGACCTGTGTCCGTGTGTGTTCAAAAACACATTACTTGGACTTTACATTTGAATTTCATACTTAGCCTTTTTGGCTTGATTTACATTTCATTTCAAGTCCCTTTTGGGCTACATACATATCTCAAAATATATAACAAGGTGCTCATACTGCAAAGTAATGGGGGCAAGTGTACATGCTTCAATGACGAATGGGGAACACCCAGTGAGTCTACACAATCCTATAATGCATTGCAACATCGAGGGCAACCGACGAGAGCAAATCCCAGGTTTGAGAATGCATCACACACACTAAAGAGCCGAGACACAAGAGACAAGGAATCATGGCATACTCAAAGGTCAATGCGGAAGGGGATCCTCAAGGCCACAAATCAAGGTCCAAGTCGGGAAAAATAAACATGAATGAGTCGGATGGGTGGAAGGAAGTGACAGGTGGATCCAAGGTTATCTTCCAAGGAGGACGAAATGACCAAGTCTATACCGATAGTGGGGTAGGGACCAGCGTCAATATACATGAGTCTACTAGAATGCGGTGGAATGACATCACCAAGGGCCATACACATCATAATGACAAACTGAGATCACCACATCAAACATCTTACTTCAAGTCCGTGTACTATCATAAATAAACAAGTCTAAACAACAATATGAGCAATAAACCATAAAGTGTTATACCTTCCATACCATATACTTGTTGTTGAAGCTGACTCTCGAACTGGATATCTGCTAAATCCAGGCAATAAGTGGAAAACCAACAATACTCTGTAGTACTCTCATCACAATATGGCTAAGCGACTCTCTCAATGGGATCATGCAAAGCTCGGCAAGGAAGGGTGACCCTATGGTCACTGCTTTGTAATATGTCTGAATCAATAAAAAACCATATGTCCCCTCTGATACCTCTGCTCGTGGAAATTTGAATACAATGAATGCCCCCTCTGTAGGCATTTGATCTATGATCTGGAAAAAAAATGTAGTATGGTCTGCGACCACACAATCTGTAGCGTGGAAGCTCCAAATAACATGGATGTGGTAACATCTGGCTCTAGCTGGGACAAGTGCTCTAAGGGAGAGAGTGCTTGAGAACCACAAAATCTCTGGTCCGTATCACCCCTCTCATCATCATCAAACCGCATGCACACACATTCTATCTGCATCATCATCATATATGTACCTATCCATGTAAAATGCAGATGCTATACCAATCTCTGCAAACCACTCGTCAGGACATACAATATATATATATATAATCTAGCAGAAATATAAACAAAATGACAAATGCTGAAATGGAAAGATGTCTAATATGAAATGTACTCTACAACATTTTAAGTTTTTTATTACGCTGACACATAAGGTGTATAAAAAGGTGAAAAACAAGAAAAGAAAACTAGGGTACAGATGCAAACCGGAAAAGAAAAATGGTGTCAACAGTCAGAAAAGAAAAACAAAACAAAAAGGGCAACCGGTCGTCAAGCAAAGGTGGGACAGTCAAAGGAAAAGGACAACCGGCTGCTGCTCTCGAGAGCTTATTATCCAGAAAAAGGGGAAGGGCAAGGCTCGAGGTCAAGGAATACCTCCCCGGGTGGACCCGGGAACGTATCCCTGAAGATGATGACTACTCGTAGGGACGGAGAAGTAGTGTCCATCCTCGGTAGATAGGAAGTACACGTCCCTATCACAGATATCGACTCTAAAAGGACAAACCAGAAGCCCGCTGTGATTTCCAGTCATATGATGAAAGACGTGACTCGGTATGACTACCTGGTCACCCATAGTGAAATTCCTTCTATTCACCAAAGGCGGGTCTAAAGCTATATCCCGGAATACCGACACATCAGCATTCCCACTATCGTTGGGATGGCGGTCCCTATGGCTGATACGAGAGACAAATCTATGGGATCCACCATCGAGCGGGATCGCAACTTCTCCTATCAAAACTTCTGAAGTCACTTCCCTCACAGGGGCTGGGCTATCTCAGGAACCAAAGGACCTAGGGTGTGAAATTCCTATCTCAATCTCTCCAACGGTCCAAAAATCCGAAGGATGGGCAGGCAGGCTCTTGGTAGAGGGGTGGGTGGAGGGCGAAGAGGCAGCATGAGAGCTACACCCTTCTCCCGATGTAACATGCATCTCAGCCGGTATAAGGAAACTCAGGAAAGCATGTAGGCAAGGGGAGGGAGGTGGAGTATCTATTGGTAAGGGCTCAAACTCTCCCGTGATATCCGTAGGAAGAGAGAACTCCTGGAAGAAAATCTAATCTGACGAATCGCTCTCCAACTTAGGGGGATCCTAGGAATATGGCCCCTCCCACCAGTAGCGTGGGGGTAGGCCTTTGGCCTTCGTAGTGAGATTGTCATTCATAATGGCCAACATATCAGGGATCGTCCTGAAGCTTCTCTCTTCTGGGGGAGGGATCCCCCTTACTTCCCAGTCCTAGAGAGGATGGGGAATGTCATCACTCATTTCCTCCATCTGGTGATCCTCCTCCTTATGCATGGGAAACTCATGCGTGACAGCCCCAAACTCAACCGGCTAGGAATGCTCCAACTCCTCATCTATCATGGTGGAATGGGAATCTATGTATAGTTGATCCAACTGATCCCGGGGGCCTTAAGGATGAGGGGCACCCCTAGGGGATTCCTCTCGTATCTCTAAAGGCTCGTGCCCCTCAGGAAGTGGGTTCAACTCACTCATGAGGTCCTCATGGATGAGTTGATGGATGCATTCCTCCTCGGAATCATCCTCGGATGAGATCAACCTGGGGCTCGAGAGCCACCATTCGAACTGGTGTCCCACCCTAGCATGATCATCAAAATATTCCCTATCATCACCAAAGTCCATGAACATCCCTTGAGGGCTAGGTTTGCACTCCCCATAATTGTTCTGCATGGCCTCCTCCATGCCCTCGATATGACCTTCATAAAAGGGATCCCAATACACCCTCACTAAAACCCCATTCAGATATGGAATAGAGGCATAAGATAGGTCCATCTGTAAGTGTCCTCCTAATATGACTACCCATTTCCTGGACACGAGCTAGCCATATACAGGGGGAAGATGAATAACCACCACGTCCATGAGTGTGGATATGTCTAGACACGAGAAAAGATTGGCTTTGAGGTTCTTGATCAAGCTGTAAGCCAAAACCTATCTGGAATCTATTCCACACACATTCCCGTAGGTCCATGTCACTTCCAGTCCCAAGGCCTTCATGATACGAAAGGGCATGACATTCATCGAGGCCCCTGAAACAAGCATGCAGTTATGCAACATCATGTCTTGAATACGAAGGGTAAGGTAGAAGGCCTGATGCCCCCCATTCTCCTGCTCGTATATGGAAGTATGGATAGTGACCGGGGGGTCCTCCATCTCTCTCTCATCCTCATGGGATATGTTAGTACTGCTAGGGACATCTGTGGAGGTATTGAATAACTCCCTCTCTATAGGAATACTATCGAGTAACTCAGTGATCTTGTCCCAGACTAAAGGGAGCTTCGCGAGCTCGGACATGGGAACATTCTGCATGATATTGGCTAACTCGTTTTCCAGATCTATACTACATCCAAAGACCTCGTTGGATGAATGGAGGCTAGGGTCAAGGTCCAGTTGGGGACCTCGTGCCTCTCCATCAAGGGCATGGATCTTGGTTCCTCCCTGTGTCTTCTGTAGATTCTGGTTCTTTGATGATCATAACTCACAGGGTGCACCGACAAACAAGAAGGACCAACCTCTTCTACAATGTCTTCTTCTACCTCATCCTTAGTGAGGATCCTGCCGAAGTCTAAGTCAAAAGGTATGTCATCAATGAAGTTGATATTTTCTACATGTTCCTCAGTGTTGGCAGGTGGTTTGGTAAGGTAACATCGCAGCATCACGGATGCTATGACAAGTCAGAAGATATTGCGGAAGGTGGAGAGCTGGGCGTAAAGAAGATTATTTTATACATTTTTGGGTCAATTGTACCACAGTTTGCGGGTTTTGGGTCATTTGGACCGTATATTATATATTTTTGGGTCAATCGTACCGCATTTTGTGGGTTTTGGGTCATTTTGGACTATGTCGGTTAGTTGTTGGGTCAATTCCTTGAAGTGTCGATTAGGAAGTTGTTAGAAAGTGGACAAGCATTGTAAGAGTGGAAGCCTATATATAGGCCTAAGTTGTAAGTGTTGAGGCATCTTAGTACAGATCCTTGGATGTTGGATGTGTTCGTCTTTGAGTCTGTATTTGATATCAAGAGTTACTAGTGACATCTGTGTTTTCATGGAGATATTGTATCTAGGTTTTGCTAATTTAATATGACATGACAGAGCTGTTTTGCGAAATCCTTGTGCATCTTTTGTTCACTTATGGTAATGAATGTTGCGATATATGAAATAATGCTATGTTTTCTTCCTGCAATTAATGCTTTACTGTTATACTTGTTGCAATGAATGTTTCTATTGAATGATGCTATGGATACAATGTTGTCGAAGTTAAATGCATATATTTCCTTCTAAATGTTGGAATAAGTTTAAGTGATTGTTGCCGCAAACATCCTCCTGGTTCCGTCGACTCTCCCTTGAACATCTTGGGTGAGACCTCATCTGCTCCGCAGGTGTTGTTGGACGGGGTAAAACCTGTCTATTCCGGTGCTCAGGGAGATCGCAGTGGGTTGGTGTCGATAGCGACGGGAACCCCTATCGATTGGGTTTGAGTCAACAAATGGTTTCGTTGCTGGGACCATGTGCGAAGTTAAAGGAGGATATGTTGTGGCATCCGACGCAACCGGAGATAAAAAGTTGGTTTGATCAAAAGCTGCAGGAATTTGAGAGTCAGGACACTCGACTGACAGTAGATCAGTGGGTGGGAAGGTATATTCACGATGGTCTGCACGAATGGTTTTTCTGTGAATTCACAGTCATCTTGTATGAGTGGTTGGCAAAGTTTACTTTCCATACGAGGAACTTCCAAGGCAATGAATTGATGACCTGGACCCCAGAGATGATCCAAGAACTGCAGGAAGTCGACAACAAAGCATTGCGAGCTGTCAAAGTGTGGCTTGATAGCATCTTGGAAGGGTATATCACTGAATTCGTGGTTGATACGCAAAATTCCTATAGTGAAGCTGAATGATATTTCTTCTGCAAACCCTAGGGAAGGTTTCTGCTGTCGCTTCAACTGTCCATTAAGATGCTTATTTGCAAGAAGGGTATATTGAATATGCATCTAGATCAGTAAACAACCTGGTGGGCCGAGGCCATGGGTATTGCGATGGAAGGGGGTGGTACATGGAATGATAAGGGGTAGATGGGTGTAGTTCATGATAAGAATGTGAGCGAAGCCGAAGAAGAGAGTGGTCTTACAAGGGGAGGAGCAAGGTTTTGACAAGAAAGGAGGCAGAGGATAGGAGAAGGTCCTGATGCGATCGAAAATCAAGTTCACAAAGGATTACCACATATGACGAAGTGAACTCACAGTTTGGACAAGGAAAACTAGGCTACACCTAGGATAGAGGCAGGACCAAACCCCAGCGACAACGTACCCACACCTCCGCTCACTATCTGTCAACCGGTAAGAAACACAACTTTGACCCCATCGGGTCAACAAAACTTGATTGCTAGTAGATCAACGACTCCAGGAAGAAAGCCTAGGATGTCGGGAGAAGACGCTAAGTTGCGGATGTTCCACGGGAGTGGGACAGATAACCCAGAGCAGTACTAGTTGTTGTGTGAAGTGGTATGGACTGTAAAATAGATCACTGATGATAATGCTAAGAAAGGAAATATGGCGACAACTCTGCAAGGTCACGCATTAGATTGGTTTATGAATTTTGTTCTAGTCCCTATAGGAGCTCTGGAGAAGACACTAGACGACATCAGGGATGGCTTGATTGCAGAATTCAGAAAACCCAAGTCTCAAGCATAGTATATTACAGAATTGAAAGAAATTAAGCAGTATCCCAATGAGACGGTGTGTGATTTTGACCAGCGGTTCAAGATGCTGATGGCAAGGGTTAGTTTTGATATGAGCATTGTCCAACAAAAAGAGTGGTTCATCGCGGCACTACTACCACACATTCGACTACCACTGATGCAATAGAACATTACGATGCCCAGTGAAGCTCTGGAGATTGCAATGCGGTTGCAGGCGTCACCGATTGGGGAAAATGCAGCTGGGATGTCACAGATACAGACACAGCTGGCTAACTTGACCATACAGTTACAAGATATGAAGAAGAGTGTTGGTGTTTCTATTGGTCTAGAGGTTTTCCAATGTAGACCCAGGTACTTCATGGTGCAAGATACCAACAAAACCCCTATTCACCGGCCCTTTCGGAAATAGGCTACAAGCAACCTGAGGTCTCACCTGAGGCGAAGTTGAGGGGGTGGTTGCAGAATCAGGTTTCCACAACCTTGTGATGTGAATGTTTCAATCGGTTAATGCACAGTGTGGTGATAAACTGTGTATTGCAGTTAGTTATTGCACAAGGTATTCTACTCTGCGTTGAATGCCGCAGCAAGCAAGGATTCTTGTGCACCCAACGCATTCACTGAATGCGTACTGGGATTACTTCCACTCTACGATGATAAGTTATCAACAGCATATCGCACAACACGTCTTATGGATCGGCGCGTCAACTAGACCGCGTGGTGCTATGTGCTTTGATATCGCGATTCAACCTTAACAATTAACTGTGTGGTTATCTTATAGATCCATTCATTCGAGGACTTATAGTTGCTTGACTATTAACATTCATCCATACATGAACTACTAACATCTTATTTCATCCCTTCCATGGTGAACACAGATAAAGTAACATATATCAGATAACAGTAACTTTATGCATGCATTGTAAGTAATTCAAGTAAAAATAATAGCAATCATACGCAGCAATCACATAACACAAGGTTTAACGTAGTTCACTCCCCCGGATGGGAAGCTAAGTCCACAAGGACTTTTGTTTATTATCTTTAGGAAAGGTTACACTAGTTCTTCTCCTGCGCACTCAGCTGCACACGCTCTTCTTCCTCAAATCTAGGTCTCTGCACAATCAGCTGCAGAGCCTTTATAATAGCTTTTGCTAAAAAGTCCTAACAATATTCAACAATACCCAAGTAGTAGTAATCCTGTCGAGTTGTTCCTTCTTTCACGGCCTTAGATGACTAGTTCAATTAGTAGTAATCCTCTGTTTGTGTGATCAGTCACCTACCTCCCGATCTGCACCTACCCACTGCTTCGTAGTTGTTGATGATCTTTGCCAAAAATAGGTCTTCTGTGACCTAACCAAAATAACTGTCATCATCCATCCATGCTCTACTTAGATGGATCTCCGTCGACGTGGCACATCATGGTGTTGTAATCCTCACGACACCGACCTCGCAGTTCTTCCGTCACTGCGCTGCGTGCAACATCACAGCGTACCAAAACTATGTTGTGCTTCTCCTCGCAACTTCCAAAACTATTTTTTCACAAAAAGTCTCCATCCATGCTGCGCTTAGCTTCGCAGTTCCCAAAAACTTAATGTGTTCAAAATTTAACCCCCTTGGGACAGGCCCAACAAGCCCCTAACACTTACATGTGGCTCACCTCTGAGCCACCTGCAACTTTTCCAAGATGTTCCTCTGGCTACAGAGCTATCTTCACAGCGAACTCATTGTATGTGTTGAACAGCTTGTTGACCACTTGCTTTGTGTCCTGCTCGACTTGTCGGACTGTTTCCATTATGTCTAGTGTAATTTCGTCGTCGATCGGGCCTTCCAATTGCACTTGATTCACGTGCAACTCTTTTAACTTATCTTCGATCTCTTTTGATATTGTGTTGGCATCGTCCAACAAAGATTGTGATTTATCTCCCAGTTCACTTTCTTTTTCCCGCAATGCCTCTACTTCCTTTTTCATCACATTGATTTCTCGGTACTTTGGTAACCTATCTCTTGGTAGAAGAGATTTTACCTCCGTATCTAGCTGCTCCAGTGCATCCTGCTTCTTTTTGACAGTATCCTTCACCTCCTGCAATGCTTGGTCTTCTTCGAGGGCAGTGAATGATGTCGAATTTGCACCCAACAACCCTTGGCACTTCACCACTTCAGCTGCAATATTCTATTAGCTGCTTGTAGCTCCACCTGTCCTTTTAGTGCATCTATGGTTATGTCATGCATTTCTTCATACACTTGGTTCTATAAGTAATGTAGTCCTCGCAATGGTATTTTTTCTAGATCAAGCTCCACGCGCTCTACATTCTTTGTATCTAGCATTACTTGATCAGGTAATGGCGACCTTATAGATAATGGTTGTAGATGGACAACACGAGACCTCGTGGGAATGGTGATTTGCTGCTGCGAAGTTCCTGCCGACTGCCCTTCAGCTATTGATTCACATTGCAAGGGTAATCTTCTACTTACTTCATCAAATTTTTGGGAAATTCCTTGTAGTGTGGTCAAGTTCTGGTCCAAACTGTCCTGAATTGTCTTTCCTTTCTTCTCCTTATCAGTCGAGAGCTCCTCCATTTGTTCAATGACTTTCGTAGTGATCATTAGGTATTTAGCCTTGTGAAGCACTGTGTCCAATTGGTCTTTGCTTGATTTCTTCTTTTTCCTTGGTTCATTGCGTCCTGAAGGACTCCCAGCGTCCTTCCTTTTTCCTGACTCTTTATCTTCTACTATGGGACATGGGATAGGGTTATCCTCACCAGAATCACTTTGGATGTCCACAACCTCAACTCGAAATTCAGCTGGTCATTCCTTCATGATATTCTCAATATCTTCCTTCTACATATCATAGTTTCCTGGGTACCAGTCAGGATTCTTCTTCTGTGCTTTAGCTGAAATCGAGATGCATTTCATCACAACATAAAATTTTATAATGCAAATATATTTGCTAGTTACTTGCTTTGATATTCGAGGTGTAAGCATGATAGCCCCGCGCAGCTAGTCATAATATGTGTAAAATACCAGTGATGTCTCGTTCTGTCTTTCAGGATTCAAATTTGCCCACAAATTCTGATATCGAGCACCTCTACAGTCCGAAGTATCCGTGACCACTCTGACATATTGCTTCAGTTCCCTCCACCCTAGGAAGGCGATCGGTACGATTAGCAAGGTGAAGTGGAAGTATCCACCATTGATTTGTGTGTCATTCAGTTCCTCAAGGAAATCATTTAGTAGATATTGGAACCAATTTAATTCTTTTCCCTCGGCAGTGTTGAGGCCTCGGTTGTGCAGGTTAGATGCAAAGGTGCTAGAATCGTTCCAAGGCTCCCAACCGAGGAAGAAAACTCAAGTTGAAAGGATTCGAAAGACCCTACGCAAGGGAAGTTCTATCCCCAACCTGTTTGGTATGGTGATCCTCCACGGATATTCGGCCTCCACTGGCCCTCTAAGAGTCGTTGGTTTGACCAATTAGGTCAGTTTTCCAATTGAGGAAAACAAGGGTGTGAAAATGGTAAAGCTAAGCTAAGCTAACCTATTTCAAAAGAGGAAACTAATCTGAGTTAGTCCTACTCTAAAATGAAAGCTTGATATTATGTAGATCAACCTTGAGGTATGATGAACAAGTAAATTACCACCTTCAATAGAAATGTCTTTGATGTGTTACTTATTAACTTAAATCACAATCCATTAATGAAAATCAAAAGACAATAATTCAAATACTTAAGCCTTTTCAAGATTCAATCTGTAATCATTCTGTCAATTGAAAAATTAACCGTGATTATTGTATGCAATGAATCATTTGCAGAAATCAATAAAGAAAGTATTAATATTGAATAAACACAATGAAATACCCCATAACATCAATCAGTCATACATGGAAACCAATATGATAGATCCATACATTATGTATATGCAAAATGATAACATTTACTGTAGATGACAATCTGAAGTACACAACCAGTAATTCTCAAATAAACTTGAAGAATAACAAGAGATAGATCAAAGATGACTTTACTGTATTAAAAGAGTCTTGTACAAAAATTACAAAAGCTCTTATGAACAGAGTATCCCAGTCCCTTCTACTACTAATGTGTAGCTCCAAAATTCCCAACCCCTAACTAAGAGAAGTTGAGCTCGTTAAATACGAAATTACAAAAGAGTGTAGGTGGGATTTTCCCAAAAACAGGGATTAAAAATTCGGATCTCGCTAAGGATCCAGGAAATCCTTCCACTTTTCATATATTTCTAACAATTCATCTACATTTGGAAAATTGATAGATTCTAAATCTATCTGGACATTGCAAGTATTATTCTCCATGTCATGTTAGCCAGCTTATGCCAGGTGCAAAGGAATATGTGGATTTTTCCCTCCATGACAAGTGGTGCTCTGACTAATCTATCCACATCATCAATGCTGACTTCATTGAGGGCCCGAATCTTCTGTGCATCCTCCTTGCATCTTCTGTGTAGCCTCCTTGCACTTGCGCTTAATTTCCTCAAGCTTGCATTTGGGCGGCCAAGCCTCTTGAATAGGGTCCATGAGTGTGAGCTATAATACATTCATAATGTTATCAACTGTGTAACAACGTTTTTTGCATATACCTTTATATTTCTTGAGCCGATTCATTGAACTCAAGCCATTTATTCAAAGAAGCTTTGATCTTCTTGATCTGAAAGGTATTTAAAATGGGGAAATCTTCTGGTACATCCTTTATATATCCCTTCCATTCTCTGATCTTCTGCTCTGCCTCGCAAGCTTGAAGTCTTTTATCCTTTTGCTCTTGCAGAGTAGAAGACATCTTTGAAAAAGCAATATAATTCTCATCCAAAGAAATGTACAGTTTCTCAAGCAGCTTATAATGATCGAGATTTACCTTAAGATCCAAGTCCTTAAACTCTTTTGAGGAAATATTAAAGAAACTTGTTGAGGCCGTACTTGCAGTTGCATCCTCAATTCACTTTTCCAGAGCAATTATCTTTTTTTTATTAGAGGAGCTTTGAGCCTGGGCCAGTCGAAGTTTGGTATGGAGGGTAGCATTCTTTTGCTCGAGATCATGCACTTTGTCTATCCAAGTCTTCCTAAGGTCATCCACATCAGTCCCATGCTTTTCGTTGGTGTTGAGCAACTCTCCTTCCAACCTCTTCATTTCTTCTTTCCTAAGGTCAAGTTCCCTGCTTAGTACCTGTATGGAATCCCAATTCGCCTTCCCAAAAGATCCTAAAGATGCAGCTGTCTCTATAGCCTCAACCTGTGGATGATTAGTCTTGGGGGCCCATATGACCTGATCAGGAACTAGTTCTTCTAGCTTATCCTGTCCTTTTCCTCGCTTTCTGGTTCTCCTCACCACTTCCATGTCTTCTTGGTTGTAGAAGTAATCCCCAAGAGGGACGATATCTTCATCAATGTATTCAGGCACTAATTCTATGGAAGAAGAGGGAACACTCACTGTGGAGATCAGAGAGGGTGCCTGAGTGACAACTGGACTAGGTATTGGTATAGTGACCTGGGAGGTGACCAAAGGAATTGAGGTGGTTTGAGAAACTGATGAGATTTTGGATGGTGAGGGCACTGAAACATAGGCTTCAGAAACTGGAACTTGATTGTCAATATTTGTTTCAGGCAGTCGGAGTTGACTATCAACATTATTGGGTGGTGATGAAGATGGGAGTGAAGATAGTTCACCAGTACAACTCTGGTTGATCAGGAAATGATTGATCTATGTCAATACTGTTTAGCAAATCATTCACAGTTTGCGAATATTCGGTAGGTTCCTGTGTTACTGATACCGGAGGGTGTGGCACCACTTCCTCATCATAATCTATTATATCAATTGGAGAGACCTGTGAGGTATAAGGAAAAACTTTCCACCTCTTTGTTGGGCTAGCTTGAGTTATGACCAGGTCCTCATCTTCTTGAGTCTCTGCACTAGATAACTGTAAATCCACTGTAAGCTTAGGGGGTTCCAAATATTGAGGACTTAGGATTACTGACATCTGTGCCAGCTTCTATGTGGACTGATGAGCTACCTGCAATAATATTTTAGTTTGCTCAGTTACCTTGACTTGAGGGGTTTCCTGCATGGGATTTTTCCCCTTGCTTCCATCATGGATGACGAGCATCTGGGAGGATTCAACCTTTTGAGCTTCGTTTCCTTCTTTGTCCTTTCGAGTCTGCTCAATCAAATTGAACTGCATAGCCCTGTAACTCAAAACCCTAGTTCTGAGTTCCCTCTGATACTGCAAAATGTTGTGTTGATCTCTTGAGCTCTTTTCCTTGGCAAGGACTTGGGAAAACGTATCCACACCTTGATATATAAAATCATCTGGGATTACCTCATGTGCATAGTCCATCTTGACATGTGTTTGCTTGAAGTGTGCATCTAAGAACTCCTTAGGGTCATGCTTCCTCTTGGGAGCATGTCCTAGTTTCAAAGCCACTATCTGATCACCAAGGACTGTAGCCCAAATGGAAGTTGGAATTACCAGTTGCCCAAGATTCAGAGCAAACTTAGGCCAGCCTTTCTTCTTGGGGCCTGTAAGTTTCCTTTACATGCCATCAGTGATAGTTTGAAATGATACTTCTTGTATGACCATTTTATCAGGGATCAATCTAGGAAAAAGGTGTACTGTATCACTTCCCCAAATCCTGATGTATGCAAAATATTCACCTACATACCAGTCCCCAATGGTGTTGATGAAGGATTTGGCATCTTCTGAAAATGCTTGTGCTTCTTCTCTGAAAATCTTGAAGTAAACTGTACCCATGAAATGATCACAAATGTCATAGAGTGAAGGAACATAATTTCCTTCCCACAATGCCGAGTCATAAATATGAACAGGTGGGTCAAAGGGGAACTACTTCCAACCTAGGTTAGGGTAATGGAACTCCGCACATAAAACATCAAATACATAGGGAGATAGATAAAAATGTGGTTTCTTGTGAGCAGGTGCCTTTTGATATTCATGAATGGTGTTCTTAAGCTCAGATGACAGGATAGAGGCCCACGGAAAATACTAGCCTATAGTTAGAACATGATGTGCTATGGGGGCCCATTCAACCTTGAATAGAGAGCAGTTAGGAAGACCGAACAGTCATCATAGCATGGTTGCTAGAAAAGAGTAGGGTTATTTGAACGAAATAATAGCGTACAGGTGATCCACCTTTGACACGAAGGTATTGGGTTTGTGCATCCACGATTTCATCATCTCATCGAAGATATACCGGGTTTTCAAAATTTGTAAAAACTCAGATGAAAGGGTTTGCACATGTGGTTTAAGGGAAAAGGCCCCGATAAATATTTCTAGGAAAAAATGAGACAACTGAGCTCCTGCACTATCATTAAAAGAGCGGTCTTTGACATCTGCGTTCTCAATTATCCATTTAACTGGGTCCGTGTAAGGTCAGATGGATGGACGTGCATCAATGGCGTGGATTTGAGAATATCTAATCTTCTCATACACAGGTCTGTCATTTTCAATGTGGGAGAGGTCGTCATTGTCCAAAACAGCATATATTTTGGACCAATCCATCTGGTAGTTTTTATTGACTCTTTCACCCATGTCCGAAAGGATACTGAAATTAGGGTCCTTGGTAAGGGAAGCCCTTTGTGCTATCTTAGACCAGGTGTTTTTCGACATGGCGACTGAAAACGTAATTTTTGACAAAAATAAAAGAATTCCAAATCAAAAATTAAAATGGCAAAGAAAAACCCAATGGAAAATGCAAGGGGAAAGGCACACTTACCTGAAATAACTGGAAAAATGACACAAATCACCCTTAGAAACAAATCCACAGTAAAAATTGGCACAGCACAGTAATTCCGATAGTAAAAATGATAAAACAGAAATAGAAAAACCCTTATTTATCGAATTTACAAGACGAAATATTGATTGTGCGATTGGAGTGGCTGAACGGCTCAGGTTACCCAAATCAAGATTTGGGATGGGGCCGCTGGTGTTTTATTCACAAAATTTAAAAAGGTTCTTAGAAGCCGCAACCTGAAAAAGTCAGGTTCGGGTTTCGGGATTGCACACTGGAAAAACATAACAAGAAAAGTAATTCCCGAAAGCCGCAACCCGAAAGGTCGTGTTCGGGTTTCAGGATCGCAATCGAAAAGAAAGACACAAAATAAATTCCCAAAATCCATAACCCGAAAGGTCAGGTTCAGGTTTTGGAAACAGAATAAAACTAAACAAAAACAAAACCTTTTTTCTGAATCACGAAACGCGACATTGTCGGGTTTCGGGTTTTGGGAACACAGAAAAATGATAAAAATTGAAATGAAGTCCCGAAAGCCGAAAGCTGCAAGAGCGGGTTTCAGGTTTCGGGAACACATATCCCATAATTATTAAAAGGAGGAACCCGTAACCTGCAACTGTTGGGTTTCGAGTTTCGGGTGCACAAACTATCAGGTTTCGGGTTGGAATAAATAAACAACAAAACACTCAAAAATTAAGGTTTTCTCCAGACCGAAACACTTAGAAAAAGAAATCAAAAACTTGGTAAACAGACAGGGAAAAAGCATGGGTAAGAGGTCTTCAGGATTTGGTGTTTAGCAAGCACTTACCCAAATGCTTTTGCATTTATTTAGAAATGGGGCTCCCGTGCTTTAGTTAAGCATGGGATCTGTTGTGGCCACAACAGGAGGTTGTAGCGCCAAGTAGTACTATGCCCGCAGAGACTTCTAGCGGTCTGCACTTTTATAGAATTTTACCCGCTAACAGCTACATGACAAACCTTATTGCTTGGTCGTTTATTTCATCCATCTAGAAGCCTCGCTTCCCTTTGATGACAGATTCCGTTTGCTTCATCAATGCAGCTACCTATTTATCCTTTGTCTTCCCCTGGAAGAACTTCCTTAGGTCTGCTCCCCTTTTGCTCAATCCAGTTATCTGGTGGATTAAGTCAATTGTGAGGTCAATATTCTGGTCCAACCATAAATATCCCTGGTGGATATGAGCCATAAGAGTTCACACCACCGCATTGAGCTTCGGTGATCTGTCGAAATGTGGGATCCTGAGTAGGTTGAGCAGCCTCGACTTGGCTACTCTAGACAACTAGCTCTCGGCTACCAAGGTGAGGTCGGCCTTTGCATTCTTCTTCCAACACATGTATTTGTTGGGCTGGAAATGTGGGAACCTCGGATCGGTTGGCTTCTCTTTCTGCATTGCTAGCAGATCATAGTCCTCCCATTTACATTCTAGAATCTTTCCCAACAGATTTTTGTGCACCTCAACATGCTTCAATACCAGCGAAAGTGGTATCTCGTACTTTGGACTCTTCAATAGTCTAATGGCCGGTGCATCCACTGCACGTGGCGATATATAGTCTGGAGTCATAGTTAAAGGTATCTCTTTATCGATAAGGGGCTTATTTGGCCCTACCGAACTTGTCTTCGGTAGTTTTGATCTCGGTGCTACTAGATTTTTCCCTTTGTCTTGCATTGAGGGGCCGTGTATTGGTGATCTTCTTAGACCCTGTTCTGGTTTAGTGATGACTTTCTTGTTTGGGGTTCTCATTAACTCGTCAATTCCTCCCCTCCCTTCAACGGTTAGATAAGCATTAATGGCGGTATCCGTTGGCCAAATCCGGCGGATGCTTCAGTCAATTCTGTCATTAAGTTGTTCAGAATTGCTGTCTGTGCTTTAAATGCCCAAGCGGTCGGTAGGAAAGTACTACATAATGGCTATCTTTCTGACCGGCATTCTAACGGCTATTTTCTAGAGCCTTGCGTCGAACTGTGTAGCAGGCCATATTTGGTTCTTCGCAGTGTATAATTTCTTTTCTCTTCAGGGTAGCTTTTTGAATGTCGCAACAACGCATTGTTTCTTTTCCTTTATTATCATTTTCTTTTTCTTCATGTAGTTTCAACAACGCTGCGCAGTATATAGATCTATCTCTACAAGTTTGTGTACATACTTTTCCGCAGTTTATAGTGCCCAATTCCAATTATACTTGGCATCTAGAAACTTTTCCTTCTTTCCGATCATACTGGATGTTGCGAAGCAGGAGTATCGCGGTAAAGCTTTAGTCTGCTTCCATTTATCAAATTGGGTAATGTATCACCAGCTAAAGTAGCTAACTAGGTTGCACCTCCATTAGTAGCATGCATGATAGTATATGGTCCAAGCCAATGCATTTTAAATTTTCCAAGAAACTTTATGAACTTACTATCGTACAGGAGGACTAGATCACCTACCTAAAAAGACTTATTCTTGATGTGGCGATCGTGCCATGCCTTTTCTCATTCTTTCTGCACTTGCTGGTGGAATCCTGCGATGAAGCAATCTTCTTTCACCCCAACCAAGTGTAACAGCCTTTCTTCCAGTGCTGCGCAATCTGCCATCCCTGTAAATGCAACTATTCTCAAGCTGGGGATAATGTACTCCATTGGCATTATTGATTCCTGTTTGTAAGCCAATCTGAAAGGTGTATGTCCAGTTAATTTCTTGCATGTCATTCTGTATGCCCATAATACAGATGGAATGCATAGCTCCCAGTCATCGCGGTTTACATTGCATATATTGGTTAGCGCATTCTCAAGTACTTTATTGAATGCTTCAACAGTTCCATTTGCTTGTGGGTGATAAGGCATACTACGCTGATGATGGATGGAGAACTCTTCAGTCAAAGCTTCAATAGTTCTGTTCAGAAAATGGGTTCCTTGATCACTCATCAAATTTTTTGGGCATCCAAATCGTGTAAGAATGTTCTCAAAGATAAACTGTGCGGCTGTAGCTGCGCTACAGTCTTTGACTAGTTTTGCTTCTGCCCATCTCGTGAGGTAGTCAGTTGGAGTAATAATGTACCTCGCACTAGTTCTTTTTCCCGGTGGGTTAATAGGTCCCACAAAATCGATTGCTCATTTGTCGAATTCCTGCAAGGTCAGTTGAGGGTTCAACGGCATTTCATCTCTTCTTGACGGCTTCCCTGTCCTATGATAGACATCGCAGTTCTAGCAATGTTCTTTGGAGTCCTTATGAATCATAGGCCACCATAGCCCTGTGTGCAATATATTATGTGTAGTAGCCCTTTCAGCATAATGACCTCCTACTACTCCTAAATGCGCATCAACTAATATAAGTGGCTTCTCATGTTCTAATACACACCTTCGCAGCACTTCATCAGGTCCTAACTTGTAGAGCTATCCTGCGATAATGGTGAAGTTTGCGGCTCGCACTACTAGCTGCTTCTTTTGCTGCGTAGTGAATGTAGTAGGTGCAAACTTGGTAGTTAGAAAATAAATGATATCTTGATAACAATCATCGGCAACCTGTATAGAAAACAATTGCACATCAGGCAGATTGTCTTCTAGATTCATAGGTTCCTCTCCTGGCTTGATCCTTGATAGATGGTCAAGGCCTAAATTTAATCTTCCTGGCTTAACTACTATTTCAAAATCATACTCTAGGAAGAGTAAAAGCCATCTACATATTCGCCCCCCTAACACTGGCTTATTGACTAGGTATTTCAATGCAGAATGGTCGGTAAACATTGAGAAGTGCGCACCAAGTAAATAGTGTCTGAATTTATGTAGCGCATATACCATTGCGAGTCCTTCCCTTTTAGTAGTGGTATAGTTCTTCTCAGCAGATGACATCTTTCTACTCGAAAATGCAATGGGATGATCAATGCCTCTTTCTCCTGGCTGCGCAAGAACAATACCCAATGCTATACATGAAGCATCAACATGTACGTGAAATGGTTTTTCCCAGTCTGGAAAAATGAGGATCAGTGTAGTGACCATTTTCTCTTTCAATGTGTCAAATCCTTTCTCACAGTCCTCATTCCAAATGAATGGTGCATCCTTTTTTAAAAGCTTCTCCATTGCTGCGGTTATCTATGCATACCCCTTTATGAATTTCCTATAGTATCTGGTATGCCCTGGTGTAGTGCGCAATTGCTTAACTGAATTCGGTGCAGGCAAGTTTACAATTACTACGATCTTTGTAGGATCAACCATCAATCCTTGCTTACACACAATATGTCCCAGGAAAATCCCATAAGGAACACAGAAAATACATTTTTTCAAGTTCAATGAAATATGATGTTGTCTGCATTTTTCCAACATCATTCTGAGGTTCGCGGCATGGTTCTTCAATAACCCAAAAATGGTCCAATCATCAAAGTAAACTTCTAAAAAATTGTGGATGAATTCTTTAAATGTTGCAATCACCACTCTTGAAAATATAGCCGGTGCATTCTTCAAACCAAAAGGAATCATTGTATACTGGAATGATCCCCATTCAGTTGTAAAAGTGGTTTTGTGCCTATCGACCAGATCAATTCTTATCTGATGGTATCCAGAAAATCCATCAGTGAAAGAGTATGCGTCATTCCCTCCAATGTTATCAAGCACTTTGTCGTTAAAAGGTGTAGGAAATGGGTCATGCAACGAGGCATCATTCAAATTTCTGAGATCAACACAGATCCTAATTTCACCCTTTGTGTTATAGGTCAAACTTGCACCTCTCCGTTCGTGATCACCCTGAGCTGCTGATCACACAAAAGGACAATTTGGATGGAGGAGCATGTTGACCTTGGATCATATGACAACTCATTCCATTTCCTGAAAATACTGGAAAACATACAAAAATATCATTTTGAGATATGAGCGCTACTCTACTCAAAGAGACTAGCGCCCATACGCTACTCCACTGTATAATAGTAGCGCCCATATCCAAGTATACTCTACTCCAGTGTAGCATAGTAGCGCTCACAATTTAAATTCGATTGAGCGTTAGTTGTTAAACACTAGGGTAGCGCCCTATACGCTACTCTACTGAAGAAGAGTCGCGTACATCTTAAAAGATGATTAAAAAATAAATTAATTCATTGAGGAGGATTAGTTGATGGCAGTTTCCTAACTCCCCCAACTTCCTCCATAACTACATCTCGACCTGAACTGTTTCTTTGAACCTATAAATACCAAGAAGGTTAAAGGAGCAAGGTTAGCTTTTGTTAGAAATTGGAGTTAGTGAGATTGATTAATGGAAAAAATTTGAAGGAGCTTGCATTGGAGGATTTGTTGCAGAAGACATCCAAGCCAGAGCAGAGCCAGAGCCCAGAATCTAGTTGCAGGAACCTGCTTCATTGTCAGGTATACTTGTACTTCATTCTACTTTTGACAAATAAAGGTTGAAGTGTTTTTGATCTTGTTCCAATTTGTATGTGTTAGGAAATGGCATTTTAAATTGGATTTATTTTGGTCAATGCTGAATGTTAAACATTGCTTTTGTTTATGTCAAGCTTTATATATTGCCCAAAATGTTTTGAGAAAGGTATTGTTGTTGCAGGTTTGCTGAAGGAAAGGTAGATTCGGAAGCTGGACACGAGATCGATTCAAGGCAAGGATCAGACTTCGGTTTAAAGGTGTGTTCCCTAAATCTACAATCTATTTCTTTTTGTAAATGCCTCTGTAATAGCATCAATACACTTACCTGTCACCCCAACCAAGTTGATAGCAGTAGTTTCCTTGCTATAGGGTAGAAATGCCCGCCAACAGACTGGCGACTCCGCTGGGGAAATAGAGTTTTTGGCTTTAGGAAACCTTGTTCTTGTGTGTCTTCTCAGTTTGTTTTGACTTCTTTGATGTGTCAAGAAACTTTTTAGGTAGCCCTTGCCTGTTTCTTGCCTGCTTTCATCAGTTTTTGATACCTTCCAGAGTCAGTTTTCAAATCTTGGAGATATGAGCGCTACTCTGATATATATACAGTAGTGCCCATACGCTACTGTCCTATATATACAGTAGCGCCCGTTTCTGTATGGGCGCGAGTTTCTCTACTACACAGTAGAGTACACTTTATGAAGCAGTCTATTTTTGGTTTGCTTGTTTGTTAGCCCTTTTTATGATTTGCTAACTTTGCTGTGGGATCCTTTGGACTGTTGCATGAGGTTGTAATTGTTATTTAAGTCATAAGAACCTTCTCTTGAAGTTTTTCCCATTTTTTAAACCACTTGTTGACCTTTGGAACTTTTGAGACTTTTTATTGACTTTTTGGAAGACTTGGTGGTGTTTGGTGACGAACACTTTCACTTTTTCAAATCCTGACTACTCATTACCAGTTTACAAACCTGCATACTCCTGTATCTGTTGTTTGTGGTGACGTTGTCTGCTCTCTACTACCCCGATCCTTTGTTTACGTTTTGGTCCTTGGTAGAGCCTCTAGGGTGTCTTCTTTCTGGTCAAGTTTCATTCTTCCTAGACTCATTGTCTTCTGCTGGTTACAAGTGCTTTTTAAACAGCTGTAGGCTAGTTTCATTTCTCAGTTTCTTTGTGTTAGTAGGGCAGCTTGCTTGTCTACTTGTGCTTGGCTTTGTGGTCTTGCTAGGGCTAGACACTTTAGTTCAGTCCTTTGGTGTTTTTTCTCCTTTGTTTTCTCCCACTTGGTGTCCAAGTTTAGAGGCTTTTTCTTAGTAAAAAAACTGTAGATCAAGTATTTCTCGAGCTAGGGTTTTCGACAGCTATAGGCCTAAGAAAGTTTAGCCATACTTACACACTTTGCATAAAAAGTTTTATTTGGCTTTCCATTTTTGCATAGTTCTTTTTCGTTTATTGAAAAAGCAAAAAAATTTGGTATTTTAAGCTTAAGTAGAACTTGTTTCGGTTATTGCAAAATAGCTTAGTATAATTTCAAAAAAGAAAACAAAATTTTTTTAGTAAGTTTGCTTAGATTTTCAGTTTTGGAAAGAAGTAGATATAAAAAATGAAAAAAGATTTGTTGTAGGAAGGATTGAATTATATTTGCACTTTTGTTTTCTTGTTATAACCACGCTCACACACCCACTACCCTTTTTGAGTAATAACATCCCTAAAATTTACTAATAAAATGAAATAGAAACATTTTTCTTTTTAGGGTACACTACACCAACTAGTTTTGGTTAGGATCTTGGGTTTAAATCACCTTAAACCACCCAAGATCACACATTGCGCAAAAATCATAGTGAGACTATCATAGGTAAACCCACCTCACTCAAAATTTGCCTGGGATCTATGCAGTAGGTCATTGCGAGATCAGTTTTTGGGAATACTCCTCCTACTTACTGTTCGAGCAAACGCCAGGATTGGATTGTGTATTGGGGACTCTTTCGAGTTTAGGGCTTAGCTACCCTACCCACACTTTCTTATTCAACCGGTGACTATTCCCCCAGGAATTTTCAGTGTTGTGGTATCCATAGTATCAGACTCTAGGTTCATACACAGGTGACAGTAGAGGGTATATCTACTGTACCTAAGACAGACGTGGGAGGAAACCCCTTGCAGGTCTTTGGGAGGGTGGTTGGGTGATTCCAGCGCTTGCACCCTTAGTCATTGTATTGTGGACCCCGGGTAACTGTCTTTCTTCCTTCGTTGATATGTTCTGGGCCCTCATCATCCCAGACTCTTCTCCGGAAGGCACCTTTGTTTGACTGGTTTGTATACTTAGGAATTTTTTTTAGTTGGTGTGTTGTTTGCCCCCTAGTTGTATTGGCCACTAGGTTCTAGTTTGTTATTTTATATTTATAATCACAGAGAATCAACAACTACGTAGATCGAGAAGGATTCAAAACCTTCCACTAGTTAGAACAGAACCTATACAACCAGCCAGATGACAGCGGGTAAACCCCGGTATTTCTTCAGAAATTACCTCTGAAATAGAATTGTTTGAAGAAATCCTTGTAACAGAAAACCTTGAAATTGAGGTTCCTGAGGAACCACTACTAGGTACCACAGATCAGCAACACTTTAGTACTGTTGAGGTGGAAGATCTTACTTCCGCGGAGTATAGCACTCCTTTCAATCCTCCCTTAACCAATACTAGAATTCCGCTTCTGTCACCTGTTGGTTTCCAACAGCCCCTTTTCAGTGTAGATCTTTCCTTTCTCGATCATCTGATGTCTAACTCAGTAGGTGAACAGGGGGGTCCCCAAACTCCCACTTTAGGTATGAATACTAGCACAGTTAACCCTTCTTTTACTGCTACACCTAGTCAGGCACAAACCACATCTGTGCCTACTCCATCTTTCAGTTTCAACACTAGTACATTAGGTATGCCTAGTTTTACAATGATGGTATCTATTCCTACATCTACTGTTGGATCTAGCAGTATGGCCAACTGTGCAACACCTTCTACTTCCCAACCATTATATCAGATTCCTAGTACTTGGGTTTCCACACCTGTGGTAGGACCAAGTGTTTCTGCAAACATGCCAATCATGGGCACCATGACTACACCGTCCACATCAGCTTCTGCTGGTTTCAATACTTTTGTAGGCCCTAACTTAAATCAAGGTAACATGCCTGCAAGTAACACCCCTTTTTCCTTATTCTCAGAGGGAGGGGGTAATATCTTTAACCAGCAATATGACGGGGCTAACACCCAGCCACAGTGGATGAACCTGCAAAGCACTAATCCACTCTCATATGGGTGGGGAAATTTTAATAACTCTTTCGTACAACAACAACAGCTGGCAGGGGGAAACCCCTACCAACAAATACCTGGGCGTAATCCCTACCAACAGTTAACTGGGGGCAACCCCTATCAACAGTTGGTAGGTGGCAACTCCTATCAGCACATGGTCGGGGGCAACCCTTATCACTAGATGGCTGGGGGCAACCCCTACCAACAATTCATGGGACAAACGATGGGTGGTTCCCCTTATCAAGCATCATCCTACCGGCCTCGCCAACTTTTTTTGGAAACTTTGAATTTGCCAGACCTTTCTAAACTGAAAAATGATCCTGTGTGTCATAATGCCACATGGCCATCAGTTCCCACCAAATTACCTTCGGATATTCCAAAATTCAAAGGCAAAACAGGTGAAGATCCTGGTGACCATGTCACTACCTTCCACCTTTGGTGTTCTTCCAATTCCTTAAATGAGGATTCCATCAGATTGAGATTGTTTCAAAGGACCTTAACTGGTCCTGCAGCCAAATGGTACATTGAACTACCTACGGCTACTTTCTATAGTTTTGGGGACCTAGCAACCGTCTTTTTGAACCATTTCCAGCTTCCTGTTTGGTATGATGCCGAAACAGAACTTTTGTTTACTTTTAGACAAAACAAAGCCACTCACCTATCTGACCACATTCAGGAGTGGCGAAGACGGAAGAGGCTCATAAAGGCCAACATTCCTCCAGAGTTCCTGCTTGAGTGGTACTTGAAATCACTCCTTCCTTATATTTCTAAGGAAGTAGAGACATCTGGAGTATCCAATGAAGAAGTAGCCATCTTAAGGACTCAACAATTAGACCTTGCATATGCACAATCTGGTTTACTGTACGAGATTATACCTGACGCACCGAGATCAAACACTGATCTAAGTAGACCCAAACCTGGACCACATGCTGACGGCATAGTGGGTTCAGTTAACTCTGCAGCCTTCGAAGCACTGACCAAACAGGTCCAAGCCTTAACTGTCAAACATTCAACTGCAGACTTTGCTTCCGTCACAACCTCTCCTTATATGTCTGAGCCTATCAATCAGGTTCAGAACAATCAAAAGGGCCCTCGACAGCCCAACAACAAAAAGAAGGGAAAGAAAGGAGAGGGGAACCAACAAAAGCCCAAAAAAGACAATGCCGAAGAGGGTAACAAGGAAGAAAAGAAGGTTAAGTTCCCTTGTAAACTTTGCAAGCAGAACCACCTTACCCACCAATGCCCTCTACTTGAAGAAGCCTAGAAGCTCTTAAGAGAAAAGAAGCTTGCCGTCTTGAAAGATCCATTTCTTAAAGGGAAAGGCTCAACTTCTGGCACCTCCAAAACTGGGGGCACTTCGCACGCTTCGGTTGATCAAACATTTATAAATATGGTTAACTCAGATGCACTTTGCAAACTAGAGCCAGGAACTATACCCTGGAAGCGCAGAAAAAGGATAAGGAGATTGCTGAATCCTCCACTCCACTCCACATACCTGTGGACCCAATGCCCAAGATTCCGAAAGGTGTCTTGAAGAGGGCATCGCACAATCCCAACACACGGGCTGCTTCCAACTACAATGTGGTTGAAGATCTAGCCCAAAACCCTTGTTCCATGTCTACTCTAGAAGTCTTGCAGAGTTGTCCATTGCAACGAAATGCACTTCTGGCAGCTATTGGGAGTATGGAGTCCTCCAACATGTCTGCGCGATTTGATATGACTGATGTCAAATACCGGTTGCCATATCACGTTTCCCTCCAGATTGAGGTCGTTCATGGTCCAATGACCATCAGACGAGTTGTAGTAGATGAGGGAGCGTCGACTTGCGTAATGTCGATTTCCTGTTGGAAACCTCTAGGTTCTCCTAAGTTAGTCCCTTCCAACACAATGCTTACTGCATTTGATGGCAGAACTTTCCATCCACATGGAGTTTTACCATCATTTAATGTCACTTTGGCCAGTAAGACAGTTGTTGTTGAGATAGAAGTTCTGGACGGTCCGCTCGATTACAATATGTTATTGGGCAGGAGTTGGACTTATGCCATGCAAGCTATAGCATCGGCAGTTTTTCGGGTGGTCATGTTCCCATTTGAAGGTAAGATCATTACAGTCAATCAACTTTCTTTCACCCAAGGAAAACACCAGACTTCTTCGGAAACCACAGTTCCTTTAATTGATCAAAACACCCCAGTTGGCGAGAGTTTAGGAGCAGGACTTTTCGGATCACTGATTGGCACTTTTGACCTACCCGTTCCTACTTTATTTGTTGGGACTGAGGGATGTTCATCGTCTGAAACTTCTATGGTTAGTTCAACGACTGATCCTGAGTTTCACTCAACTGATACAAATCCCTCCGTGCCCACTCCTGTTGTAGAAGTTACCCACTTGGATTCTCATCAAACTACAACGGAGTATATGTCGACTCAATTGGTGTCTGTCGAGTCAAACATAGATTGTGCCACTACTCAGACACCTGACCTGATCCATTCTCTCGACAGTTCAGGACTTAGTTTACCTTCTGATGAGGAAATGTTAGAAGCTTTGAACGACCCGAACCATCCTCGTGAACATATAAATCGCGTGTCTTTCTTGTTTCCTTTTCTTAACTTGTTAGAGAGAGGTGAATTTTGTTCACCACCCGATGAAAATACTTGTCTCACTCCTTCACAAGTTGCTATTGTTGAAGCAAATAGAGTACATACCTCGCTGGTGAACATTTTCACTGGGGTCAACGGAAATATTTTCTTTGAGACGGGATGTTATCTCGATGAGATCATCCCATATACCAATCTTTTCCGTGATTTCCATAACACCTTTGCCCGGCCTCCTGAGGAGGATCCAGGCATTGACCCCACCTGAAGTAGTACTACGCCTAGGCCGACATACTTTTTCTTGTAATATAGCTGTATATTTTTGTAAAGCTAGTTTTGTTATGCTCGTTAGGTGATCTTATGTGTGTTTCTCGTTTCGTGTACCAGATGCCAACCGCACATTTCTTAGGATTTGCTGATGGCGCCAGTCGCCACACCTGTCAGTTGGCTGCAGCAGCTTGGGTCATTTACTCACCCGCTGACCAACTTGTCTCTTTGGGGGGGGTTTGTTTGGGACCTACCACGAATAATGTAGCTGAATACAATGCAGTTATAGAACTTCTCCGAGATGCTCTCAGTCATGACATTTCGTACCTGGAGGTAAGGATTGACTCACAATTAATTGTATTTCAGTTAACAGGTGTTTATCAGATAAGAGATCCAGGATTGCTACGTCCATTTCTACGAGTTAGACTATTGGAAAGACAATTTCATTCTATCAGATATGAACACATTCCGAGAAGTTTAAACACTTTAGCTGATTCATTAGCAAACTATGTGTTAGACTAGCATTTGCATCATACATTATAAACAACATTACACACATAAAATTTAGACGCATACACATGTAAATAACCGATACTGTATATAACTGGTACCGTATCAAAAAAATGAGTTTTTGAGTCATGAGTCTCTCAAGTCAAGTCAGAAAAGTACAAAAGCTGGGCATAGTAGCCTCAAAAATATATACATATAATGTTTTCTTCTCCTATGGAGAAGGAGGGACCTCCTCATCATCTACCGCATTGCGATAGCATATCACTAGTCTAGCAATCCGCCGTAGCACCCTAAGCCATGCTGGGGGCACCCCAACAACATCTTCCTGCATGTCAACAGGTATCTGGTCCATGCGGCATGCAGGAATCTCATGAGTCAATCGACTCATTTTCCTCTCCAGGGTTCCCAACATAGCATCCGCTGCGGTAATATCAGTTGGCCTCACATATATGGTAGGATGGCCCTCAGGATGAACGGGCCCAACATCTGCATTTTACACTTGATTAGAACTCCAAAACTCATTCATAAAAATCAAATACTTGATAAAGTTTGAAAAAATTGAATAAATCCTCAAAATTTAAACATACCAATATCTCCCCAGGCTGCATGTGGCGGAAGCACCAGCTCTGGATCATGACGGAAATCCAATCCAGCATAGGGAAACTGCTCAAAAGCGGGTACTTGCCTCTCCCACCACCCCCAGAAGTCATCAGCGTGGTAACAATAGTGACTTTCCCCACCACCATGGCAGAGAAAAATGTCACCCCAATGGCCTAGTCTGGGCTCACGGGGGTTAACCTGTGGTAGAGGCATCCCCAAACTAATAGCAGGCATCCTCTCGAAGAAGAAAGTACACAAAATACTTCCGTACCAAAAATTCTTCATTGTGCCAGATTTGCAACCCGTCAATTGATACTTCATGTTTGCCAGCAAGCTAGTACTCCAATCATAAACATGACCGTGCAAGCACTGTACACCAATATGTATTGAATGCCTGGAAGCTAAGTGTTGTGATGCACTACCGGCTACCCAGTTGATCATGCTCACTATCACTTTCAGTGGGAGACCATCAATAGTTGAAATTAGGACTTGGCTTCCCGATTTTTCTGCTCCGGCAACACAGTATGTATTCACATATTCTTGCACTGATCGTGCACCCAAACGAGAAGTCCCTTTCAGATTGATTACGTCTCCTCTCCTTGAGAGACCAGTAATAAAGTATATGTCCTCAACGGTAAGCTCAAGAGTTTGCCCGCGGATGATGAAAGTATTAGTATCGACATCCCAATACTGAATTAGTCTTCGGAACAGCTTGTTTAGTGCCCGCATGTTTACGGTTCGATAACATTTCAACAAACCACATCTACGGAGCGCATGGAGGGTAGTCGGGTCTTGCATGGCTAACCTATCCATGTCTTCATGCTCCCTTTCTCTCCATTGTAAGACCATCCTGCACAAAAACCCCAAAATTTTTGAGTCTCGGCGCTTGAAAATAGCTTTGCAAGTATGTACGCTACTTTGTATACTACATAGTAGCGTGTAGGCGCTACTCTGTTTGAGCAAAGTAGCACCCATTGCGTTTGTACGCTACTCTGGTGTATACAAAGTAGCACCCGCACATAAAACCTTATTAGCATCGCGTTGCAAGCTATTTTTTGCTCAAAAATTTAAAAATAAACCATGAAAATGCAAGATAAGGTGATTTCTACTTACTTGGTGGAGGAAGTTTGGTGGTTGGATGCCCGGTTTGATCGCAGTGGAGATTTGAAATTCGCAAATGTTGCCCAATTTTTGCCCTACAACACAAATTGAAAATTGATTTTTTAAACAATGAAATTATATATAAAATTGGATTTTGATTTTTACCCATAATTTTTAATTTTCCATAGTTTCAAAAACTTTCAAAAACCCTAATTAATCAATTGAAACACAAAATAAGGTATAACACTGATCCAAGTTCAATTTTCACTCAATTGTTATCGGATTCGTCTCCTAAGCTCAAATTTCTTGATGATAGACCTTGTCAGTTAACTAAACATTCCAAATTCATATATCATTTAAGATTTTTTCCGCATCGACTCATATTTTGTTGAAGACCTAGTTTTGGCAGGGCATGAAGATATGATCCCAGAAGCTGACCTTTAAGTCATTTTAAGCTCTTGTTTGGACTATTTAAACCTAAACAACATAGCCGAGAAAACTTGTCCTCTTCGATCTCGTTAAAGTATCCGAAGGCTCATCCACTCAGGTATAGAATTATCCCTTTTCCGGGCCTCAGTGGATTAACTACGGAAAATGTATACTCTAGGTATACTCCTGTATGCGCTAGAAGAGTTCTCCTTTCATTGTTTTATACTTTTTCGGGGGAGGAGACTAACTGTACGAAAAAGGACCTCTTGGAGTCTATCTTTAGGGTTTTCAGACTCTCTAAACATGAAAATACCACGCGAGCATTCACGTACTCGGGCCCGATGTAAAATCCACGAGAGGGTAAGTAGAGGACTGTTTAAGTTTTTCAACTCTATAAACAAGAAAACACCGCTGAGCACAGACCAATCCAGGCTCGATATAAAATCCATCGATAGGTGGAAAGAGGATTGTTTAGGTTTTTCAGACTCTATAAACAGGAAAACACCGGCGAGCATTAATCTGCTTGGGCTCGATATTAAAATCCATGAATAGATATATGGAGTTATTGTTTAAGTTTTTCAGACTCCTTAAAATTGAAAACACCGGCGAGCAAGAACAGATCTCGGCTCGATATTAAAATCCAGAGATCAGTACATATAGAGTAATCTTCTATCTCTTCTTCGAACTCTATAAATTATGAAGAAGGTACTGAGTCTTCCTCCCATGGGCTCGTTAAATTTTTACATGGTTGGACCTATTGAGTTTTCATTCTTTCTTGGACTCATTAAATCCACAAGAAGGGTATTCTTTTATCTAAAAAGAATAAGGAACGGGAAAAACATATCATATCTTCATTGTCAAAGGTAGTTTTCAGTCAAGTTCTATCCTTGAACACAGCACCTACTTGAGTCTATCTTGTCGGCTGGGTTTAGTTTTTGGCCTCAGGGTGAACCTTTCCTCCGAGTTATTTACTCCCCTGGTTGGTTATTCTTCCAACCATATGGAGGGTCTGTTAATGTCTCTTACATTTCAGACTTATTTACCCCATTATGTCAGAAACTGCCTGAGTCACTTTGTGTCGTGCTCACTGTTCAAGGATATACCCTGTGTTGGCCATTCTACAGTTTACCTTGACCTCATGTGTCGGCCTTCCTAGTGTCAATCTTGTTACATATTATTCCATATCATCTCTTACCAGTTGAGTGTTCCTCGATTTGGATGATGGAGGATGCCTTAAGGCCTCCCTTCCAATGGACTTCTTCCCATCGACACCAAATCATTATTCGGGGATTGAAGTTTAGAGTTTCGGTTAGTACCTTGGAGATTGCAGTCACCAGTGGCAATTTTCCTCGCTGTTGAATGATGAGAATACATCAATGTCTCTTCTTCGACAGGATTACCAAGTGTTCGACTCCAAGTCCATCTATTCACATTTGGTGAATCGTACTTGGTACCTTGGATCCCATCATCATTATCGGTGGAAGTCCTCGCATTTGTTAACGGTATACATCAATGACCGGTAATCAAACGATGCCCTCCATGTTCGACTATCAGCTCACCTATTCACATGGTTAGGGTTTGTACCTAGGATTGTTGTGGGATGAAGACCTTGGGATTTTGATGACATTACCTCATTTTGTTATCACCCAAGTTGCGCAAGACTGAGCCTCACTTCTATTCGGCTCTCCATGAGACATAGATCCAGTTTGTTGTTATGGCTATGATCTCTCAGTTTGACATGGATCCACGCTTGTATTTCAAGTGGCCATGCTTTATATACATCTCCTTGTTATGTATCGGAGATCATGTTGTATCACACTACACATCTATAAGATGTCAACATGTAATTGCTCGCTAACCTTGATCTTTGTTGCAGGTTTCTTGTGACTTGTTTTCTACGGTTCTGTGCTCCTCCTCTGGCTTTGGATTATAATGTATTTCGGCCATCGTTTCCCTATGAACTCACACATTAGGGGGCATCTGTTATAGGTCAAACTTGCACCTCTCCATCCGTGATCACCCTGAGCTGCTGATCACACAAAAGGACAATTTGGATGGAGGAGCATGTTGACCTTGGATCATATGACAACTCATTCCATTTCCTGAAAATACTGGAAAACATACAAAAATATCATTTTGAGATATGAGTGCTACTCTACTCAAAGAGACTAGCGCCCATACGCTACTCCACTGTATAATAGTAGCACCCATATCCAAGTATACGCTACTCCAGTGTAGCATAGTAGCGCTCACAATTTAAATTCGATTGAGCACTAGTTGTTAAACACTAGGGTAGCACCCTATACGCTACTCTACTGAAGAAGAGTCGCGTACATCTTAAAAGATGATTAAAAAATAAATTAATTCATCAAGGAGGATTAGTTGATGGCAGTTTCCTAACTCCCCCAACTTCCTCCATAACTACATCTCGACCTGAACTGCTTCTTTGAACCTATAAATACCAAGAAGGTTAAAGGAGCAAGGTTAGCTTTTGTTATAAATTGGAGTTAGTGAGATTGATTAATGGAAAAACTTTGAAGGAGCTTGCATTGGAGGAGTTGTTGCAGAAGACATCCAAGCCAGAGAGAGCCAGAGCCCAGAATCTAGTTGCAGGAGCCTGCTTCATTGTTAGGTATACTTGTACTTCATTCTACTTTTGACAAATAAAGTTTGAAGTGTTTTTCTTGTTCCAATTTGTATGTGTTAGGAAATGGCATTTTAAATTGGATTTATTTTGGTCAATGCTGAATGTTAAACATTGCTTTTGTTTATGTCAAGCTTTACATATTGCCCAAAATGTTTTGAGAAAGGTATTGTTGTTGCAGGTTTGCTGAAGGAAAGGTAGATTCGGAAGTTGGACACGAGACCGAGTCAAGGCAAGGATCAGACTTCGGTTAAAAGGTGTGTTTCCTAAATCTACAATCTATTTCTTTTTGTAAATGCCTCTGTAATAGCATCAATACACTTACCTGTCACCCCAACCAAGTTGATAGCAGTAGTTTCCTTGCTATAGGGTATAAATGCCCGCCAACACTTTGTTTTCTTGTCTTGGATGACCGTCAGGCTTATCCATTCAGATTCTTCAACCGGGTCAATGATTCTTGCATCAAGCATCTTGTCGATTTCTTCCTTAACTCGTTCTTTGTAGCATGGATTCAGTCTATATGGCCTTTGTTTAATAATTTTCGCTCCACGATTAAGAGGAATTCTCATCACTCTGAAGATTCCCAGGATGCCTTTCATCTCTGTGAACTTCATCGGGAAAACTTCCTGATATTCTTGTAATATAGTTGCGATCTTCGTAACTATATCATCATCCTAGTAGTCTCCTATTGCTGCGAACTTTGGCTCTTCACTAGTACTGATGTTCACTTCCTATGTTTTGACCAGTCCACTCGTATCTGGAATCTCTAGTGGAGGTCCTTCTACTTCGCACATTCCTTCTGATTCAGGGATCTTTATATTACACGGATCCTCCTCATCGCTGTCTTCCTTATCTTCATTTTTTTCAACTAAGTTATAACAGTCCATGACTTGCTCTACTTGTTTTGTTCAATCTGGTTGTAGACTCGCAAGTACGTTGTTTGTTTCAAAAAACTCTTCTAATGTTATGTTTTCCTCCGTGCAATTTGGTGTAATTATCTTTTCCTTGATAAGATGCAGCGCGTCCTGGATAATCGGATGGTCATCTTCAAAGCTAAATTCCTTTTGAAAGCTCCTAATGAGGACAGACCAATCTATGGTTCCTCTGCGCATCTCCTCCTCCAAGTACAATTTCTTTGGAATAGGTTCCTCCAATGTATGCATAAAAAGATGTACCCATTCTATCTGTGGTCTTTCTTCCCATGATTTTCCACGGGCTGCAATATGATCCTTTGTATCCGTCTGGCGATTATATTTCTCAAATGGTAGTGTAACCTTATCAGCGAATCTGATCTGTAGTTTGATTCTGCACTGGTCCCAAGTTGTCAATGTCTTTTTATGAGTAGCCCACCATTTGGCAGGTGTCTTGCGGAGTGACATATCTAATGTTGAGACACGATGTTCATCTGCAACTGCTACACTGTATTCTTTGATAACTGTATAGACGTTAGCTTTACCATCATAAGTGGGGATTGGACTTACCTTCTTTCCAATCTAGAGAAGTGACTTTGTAATTGTCGCACATCTCCTGGCAGATACTTCATGCATTCTGTGTTGCCATTTTTCTAAGTTGCCAGTTTTCTAATGCTGCTTCAAAGTCTGAGATGAAAGAACTATCGCAGCACCAGCTGAGCATTCCATCCGCAGTAGGATGAGTATAATCCATAGCATTTGTTGTCATTTTATAGATACGGTCAAGGTCTTGAGCTCTGTACTCTTCTTGAATAGGTTCAACATATCGATCCCCCTGCGAAGGATCCAATGGTGCGACAACCCTTATGTCATTGCCTTCAAATATCATTTTCATTGTCTTCATATTGATGATGGTGGACTTCATCATTGCCCAATCGATTCCCAACAGTGCTGGATAAGGATTGCTATCATCCACAATTTCAATTACTTCGAAGTCTGCATAACTTCACATTCCGTCAATGTCGAGAATGGTCTTGGTTAACCTTCCCAGCGGTATAAATATGCCTTGATTAGCCATTCTTAACTATATAGGTGACCACTATAGCTTTGATTTTCCCATCGCCTACCATGTCTGCTTGGTCAAGAAATTCACTTCAGATCCGAGATCAAGAATGAACTCATCCATCTCGTAGTCTCATATCTATGTAGTGAACCGCATTTCCCTGTCAGTTCTTTTGGGACTCCGAATGTTATGTACTTCCATGTGCTACTCCTTTCTTACTGCATGATTCATACTGATTTATTAGTTTTTTAAATTCCATAAGAGTGTCTTTGTTTTTTAATAACTTGATGTAGCTGTTTCGAAACTGCGCAACAATAATAGATGTATCTAGTGCAGCGCGCGTCTAATCATATGCCAGTGGCATATCTTCTTTTTGCTGTTCTTGACTGCACAACGGGATCCTTGGTGAAGTAGGTGGTGGTTATTTAAACATGTCCCACGATTCCTTAAATATTTCTTTATTTTTTTGTATGTTCAATGGAGGTGCTTTCCCAGGAGCTTTTCTAATTCCTACTATTTCTACAGGGTTCTTTTTAGGATCAGTTGTTCCATAGGTCGAGGCTTCTGCGATTTTGTCTTTTCCTGTATCAATGCCACTTCATGTTACTGCATTGACACTCTGACCTGTAGGTCTACTCTCTGAGGCTATCAACTGGATGTTAGGGTTCGGTGTTTCTATTCTTCTCCGCTTCTGCATTTCTACCTCAAGCACGGGGCAATCTTCAATCACATTATCAAACAATTTATAGTAATTGCATGTGGTGCATGGATTAGTACATTCTCTAGATACATGACCTGGCTGGACACAGTTATAGCATATTACCTAGCCTCGTCCTCTTCCTTGAGCTTGGCCAATATTTCTTCCTCTCCCGCAATATCCACCACCGCGGCCTCTATATCCTCCTTGATCATAGTGGGTGTTCTCTTGCTTTGGCTGATTTTCCTCTTGGACGCGGTACATTCCAGCACCTCGTATTGCTTCCATATCTCGCTTTCTTTCATTCATCAACTCACAAGCGTGACAGTTAGAATCATCATGTCCAACTGATTTACAGAAGTTACAGTATACGTTTTTAGACGTTTTGACATATTTCTGTATGAGGTAACAATCCTCAGGTGGGTGTCCTCTGGTTCTACAAATTTCACACCATGGCGCCTGGTTCTAATTCATATTTATTGGGTTTGGTGCGCCACTATTAAGATAATCTTGAAATAAGGGGCAATGTTCTCTAGTGTGGCCCTCCCCTTTGCATCTTGTGCACCAAACTTCATGTCTTTGTTCATGTCTCTGTTCTTTTCCATTTTTCATACCTTGTAATTCTAATGTCAAGGTAGCCAACTCGTTCTGGATCTGTATCATCCCAGAACTACTTTCTCCAATTGGTGAGGCTTCTAACTTCATTGCGGTCTCTAAGGCCTCTACCTGAGATACAACCTTCTGTTGCATCAGTGGTTGTATGATATGGGGCAACAGCGCAGCAATGAACCATTCTTGATGCTGTTGCGGAGATATAACAAAGCTCACTTGGTCCAACAATGTTCTGAATTTTTGGTCGAATTCCCATACCGATTCACTAGGTTTCTGCTTCATTTCTTTCAACTCTGTTATGCACTGTGATTCTGATTTGGGCTTCTTAAACTCTGCTGCAATCACGGTCTTGATGTCTGCTAAGGTTCTTGGCTCTGCTTGAGAATACTTCATAAACCAATGCAGTGCTCTATCTCTAAAAGTAGTGATGAGTTGTACTCTTTTTATAGCATCATCTGTAACTTGTTTGACACTCCACATGGCTTTGCATAGAAACCAGTGTTGACCAGGGTCTTCCTAACCCGTTCCTTTGAATATCGACATTTTTATATCGTTATCTGTCATTCTTCTTCTGGATTGTGTACTGTTTTGGGACTGATTCCCTACGACAAAGGTAGACGCAAGCTACTAGATTGTGCTAGGTATAGTATTCTGTGGAATGGGCTGAGTCGTAGTGCTGTGAGCACTCGCTCCTGCGGTGTTACTAGTATTGTTGATCTATGGGATGGGCTACGCGATGCTCGCAGTGGGTGGGTTCTAGACTGATGGATTCTGAGGTGTAATACTCTGGATTGTGGATGATAACTGAGTGTTTGTATTATTGAGGTCACATGGAATTTCGGTATCTATACGGTTTCTAGATTGTCTGGGATTCTTTTCGTTAGTAAGCTTATCTCTCTTTCCACTTCTCAAAGTATGGTTTTTTTCATCAAAATCAATGTGTGTATTCTCTACAATGACAGATTTAGAATTATTGTTGCATCCTTAAAACACCTTTCTCAGCTAAAATAATTTTAATGTATAGACTGAGGTTTTTTAGGAACTTACCTATGATTCCTTCGAAAAAGTATGCTTCAGCTTGGCTATAGGACTTCAGTGTATCTACAGCAAACTTGGTCAAAAATACTTCTAGTATGCTATCAACCTAGACGTCAACTGCTCGCGATAGTGTGTTGTCAATTGCTTTGAGTTGTTCAGTAAGCTCTGGACTCCACTCTGTAGGTACTTCGCCTTGGGAACAATTCTTTCTTTCTACTAGGCGCGATATCCACTCATGTAGCTCATTTGGAAATGAAGCCCAAAAAAATTCGTGGATGTCCCTCCACAAGTATTTGTTCAACCACTCTACATTAGATAGACGCGGATGTTTGTTTTCTTTCTTTGCGTAATCTCTTTCGATCTTATCATACCAAGCCCAGACCTCTTTCTTTTATGGATACTAGTGGTCTTACCTTGATGAGAACTCGTATTCTTCTTCGCACATTACTTTTTGAAACACACTATCGCATCATTGAGTCTTAGAATGGCAACGAAACCATTTGTTGGTGTTTCTTCTGATCTAAAGGTTTTCCAATGTAGACCCAGGTACTTTTTGGTGCAAGATACCAACAAAACCCTTATTCACCAGCCCTTTCAGCAACAGGTTGCAAGCAGCCTGAGGTCTCACCTGAGGCGAAGTTGAGGGGGTGGTTGCAGAATCAGGTTTCCACAACCTTGTGATGTGAATGTTTCAACCAGTTAATGCATAGTGCGATGATAGACTACGTACTGTGGTTAGTGACTGCGCGAGGTCTTCTACTCTGCGTTGAATGCTGCAGCGAGCAAGGATGCTTGTGCACCCAACGCATTCACTGAATGCGTACTGGGATTACTTCCACTCTACGAGGATAAGTTATCAACAACGTATCGCATAATACTTCTTATGGATCGGCATGTCAACTAGACCGCGCGGTGTTGTGTGCTTCGATATTGCAATTCAACCTTAACAATTAACTGTGTGGTTATCTCATAGATCCATTCATTTGAGGACTTATAGGTGCTTGACTATTAACATTCATCCATACATGAACTACTAATATCTTATTTCATCCCTTCCATGGTGAACATAGATAAAGTAACATATATCAGATAACAGTAACTTTATGCATGCACTGTAAATAATTCAAGTAAAAATAATAGCAATCATACACAACAATCACATAACACAAGGTTTAATGTGGTTCACTCCCCCGGATGGGAAGCTACGTCCACAAGAACTGTTGTTTATTATCTTTAGGAAAGGGTACAATAGCTCTTCGCCTGCACACTCAGCTGCAGACGTTCTTCTTCCTCAAAATTAGGTCTCTGCGCACTCAGCTACAGAGCCTTTACAATAGCTTTTGCTCAAAAATCCTAACAATATTCAACAATACTCAAGTACAAAAGTAGTCACCCTTTCCCATACAAAAATGCCTTTTTTATAGATCATGCCTGTAGGTCATGTCTTTACATTATGAAGGAAAAACCCTTAGGTTTACAAAACTGTTGTGGTTTTCCCAAAACCGGACTACTGGTATCTGGCACAGGATCTTCTGTCACGCGCTCGCCAACAGGTTGTTTCCGTCGAGTTGTTCCTTCTTTCACGGCTTTAGATGACTGGTTCAAGTAGTAGTAATCCTCTCTTTGTGTGATCAGTCACTTACCTCCTGATCTGCACCTACCCATTGCTTGGTAGTTATTGATGATCTTTGCCAAAAATAGGTCTTCTGTGACCTAACCAAAATAACTGTCGTCATCCATCCATGCTCTGCTTAGTTGGATCTGCGTCGACGTGGCACATCGCGGCACTGTAATCCTCATGGCACCGACCTCGCATTTCTTTTGACACTGCGCTGGGTGCAACATCACAGCATACAAAAACTGTGTTGTGCTTCTTCTTGCAACTTCCAAAATTCTTTTTTCACAAGAAGTCTCCATCCATGCTGCACTTAACTTCACAGTTCCAAAAAATTAATGTGTTTAAAATTAGACCCCCTTGGGCCAGGCCCAACAAAGGGCAAGGAGCAACGGGAAGAAGTATGTTGTACGTGATGTCGAGGAGAAGGGTATACTAAGGATAATTGCCCTGACTTCCGCAATTATCTAGTTTCAGGAGCACCAAACCTGTTGAGTGGTGGTGGCATGCCATGGTGTCGCGTTTGTCAGGTATATGGGCACCACCATGAGGAATGTCCATACATGTAGAAGATGGTCACCAAACCGATCAATCTGTATTGCACATTTTGTAAATCTGTGGGACATGACGACAAAGATTGCTAGGCATATGGGTTGCTTCAGGAGAGAACATATGATGCATTCTATGTAAATGACGATCAGCATGTCGTACAACAACCACACCTACAGCCGCAGGTAGCCCAACCGCTACCTCAATCGTAGGTACAGTTTGTACCGCAACAACAACCACAACAGTTTGTGCCACAATATGCTCTGATGTAAATGGCTCCATCGCAGCCACAATACGTTCAGCAACCGCAATATGCGCAGCAAGGGCAGGGCATGAAACCAGCTCCTATGCAACAATAGTACAACCAACCGCATTATCATTAGTAGGGTGGATTCCAGGGTGGATGCGGCAGAGGATTTGGTTGCGGAGGAGGATGAGGAGGTCACGGACCAGTGCATTGCTATCACTGTGCGGTATGGGGACATTCCCAGCGTGATTTCCCACTATTGCAGACACAGTGTACATTTTGCTTTGTTATAGACCATACAGTAGAGAGCTTCCCGCAGTTGATTGCGCGATGGAAGGTAGGGAATGTTCCACATTTGCAGAATTAGAATCAGGCGCAACAACCATTACAGAATCAGGTGCAGCAACCGGCACAGAACCAGAATCAATGCCCGAACCAAAATGCTAGTCAGAATGTGAACCAACCAGGGAATCCCCTGAAGAACTAGAATCAAGGTTTGAGTGTTGCAACAATTTCTGCGGAGCCAAGACCACAGGATGCATCTATCGCAGTCATCATGCGGGGAGGTGGAATAACATGAGGAGATAGCCCACAACCACTCATTCGATTGGCCAAGCAGAAGAAGGTATCATTCGATATTGAGTCCAAGCACAATATATTCTTTCAGGCATGCCATGCGATGGACTAGGATCGCTGTAAAGCCATTATCTGCGATAGGCTCCCTGTTTTTTATGTTACTTAAAAGGTTGGTCTGTTGGCGCCATCTGGAACCTTGCAGAAATTTTTTGAGAGCTGCTTATTATTAGCAAGGGATCTTGCTGCCCTAGCTAAGATCGACAGGTTGCTGCAGCGACCAACCATGGGATGGCAAGATTCTGCGGTTAACTCCTTACAATGATGGAAGACCAGTAAGGAGATGCGCATGAACATACAAATTGGGGACTATGATGTTGATTCAGTTATTCTAGATCTTGGTTGAGATGTCAACATCTTAACCAAGTAGGCATGGCATAAAATGGGGAGCCTCCCATTGAGTTGGTCTCCTGTACAGCTCTGGTTAGCTAATCACACTAAGGTAACATCGATTAGGAGAGTGCCATGCCTGGTGGTGGACATTGAGGGCATGAAGACGTATGCTGAATTTGACGTCATCGAAGTGGTGGAAGGAGGAAGCTCGTATCCTTCGTTGCTGGGGATCGGATGGGCTAATGACAGTGGAGCGGTAATCAACTTCAAGCGGTGGATGATGACTTTTCTAAACTGCGATCTTAGAGTCATAGCCTTGTTGGATCTGGTTGAAGGATGCAGATACATTGAGCCAGTGAAGGACGAAGATCGCAATGGATGGGACCATGCATTCAATATTTCCGAAGACTATATTCATCTGACTGCCAACGCTGAGCTAGGATGGCGCAGTGAGAGCTTTGTGTCTTTCGACTCGGATGATGCATTAGAACACTAACAAAACCGCTTGCACGAGGTATTGCTCCGCAAGTGCAGATTATTCACGTAGTCATTATGCCACGTTGCGACTGAAACGGTCACACTACCAGTATATGAGGGGTTGTCGGGCCTATCTGACTTTCTAGTGGAGTTTGAGGAAAGAGTTTCTGCACCACAGCAACTGTTGGCATTGGAGGAAGCACTAAAGGCTGCTCCAGTATGCTGGTGGGCGACACACAAGAAATCAATTAATGAATTGTCACAATGCAGGATATTGATGACAGTTCGCTTCAACGATACTGAGGTTTACAACACAGGGAAATATGATGGTCGAAATAACCTTGGAAGTCATTTGAGGGAGTGTCAAACATTGTCAGCATAGTGACCACGAGATGAGTGGGTCCATGCCTTTATCCATACTTTAGATGAGATGTCGCGCTCATGGTATACTGCAGCTGAGTTGTGAGGAGAAATTACCACTTGGGTGGAGTTCACGGTATGCTTCACTCATACGTTCAGTTTCGCGGATGCCAACCCTGATGTCAATAATGCTTTGCAGATCATCCACGATCCCGCGGCATATCCCACGGATCGGCATACACATTGTCAGATGCAATCCATGATGGAATGTTACAATATCACCAGTGGGCCCGAAGACGGTGATGACCCTCGAAATGTCAATATTCCCGAGTCTGAAGGGAATCGCGATGTGATAGCACCTGATGCGCCAAGTGATTCGATCAGTCAGCCATTGAAGTTCCATAAGATCAATATTGGGACAAAGGCCACCCCCAATTTGGCGAATGTTGGATACTATTGGGATGATGAGATGATGGGAAAGGTCACTGATTTGCTGCATGAATTCCAAGACCTATTTCCTACGAAGTTTTCTGAGATGAAAGGTATCTTACGCGATTTAGGTGAGATGAAGATCCCCTTGAAACTGGATGTTAAACCGATCAGGAAGCAACCCTACCCGATGAATCCGCAACATAAGGAAAGGATCAAGGTAGAACTTGATCGCATGTTGAATGCTGGTATCATTGAACTGGTTGAAGAGTCAAAATGGATTAGTCCTATGATGGTGCAGGACAAGAAGACTGGTGAGGTCCGCATTGGTGTCGACTTGCGGAAGTTGAATGACTCCTGCTTGCATGATCCCTTTCCGACTCCGTTTACTGATGAAGTACTTGAAGGTGTGGGCAGCCAGGAGATGTATTCTTTCATGGATGGGTTATTGGGTTATCATAAGATCCGCATTACGAAGGAAGACTGCCACAAGACAACTTTTGTGATAGAATGGGGCTGTTTTTAGTACACCATGATGTCATTTGGATTGAAGAACGCACCTGTGATCTTATCACAGGTTGTTGTTGCTACGTTCCGGGACTTCATTCAGAAGTTTCCGTAGGTATACATGGATTATTGGACAGTCTATGGTTTGATCTGTGATCATCTAGCTAATTTGCGGTTGATGTTGGAGTGATGCTGACAGCATCAGATATCGCTGAATTTGAAGAAGTGCATATTTTGTGCACTGTTTGGGATATTGTTGGGTCACATTGTGTGCAAAGAAGGGTTACTAGTCGATCCAACAAAGATTGCCCTCATTTTGAGTTTAACACCGCCGACTAATATCAAGCAGTTGCAGGAAACGTTGGGGCATATTGAGTATTATCACAAGTTCATCAGGGGATATGCAGTGATTACTGCCCCTATGGAGAAGCTATTGAAGAAAGATGTGGTATTTCAATGGAGCCCTGAATGTTAGGATAGCTTTGAGAAGCTGAAGGCTAAGATGGCTTCGGCACCCATACTGGTCTTTCCATACTGGAGTAAGGAGTTCCATGTCCATTTCGATGCATCATCAATTGCACTAGGAGTGGTGCTAGCGCAACCAAGAGAGGGGGATCTCGATCACCGTATTGCTTTCGCAAGTCGGAAGTTGTCATCCATGGAAAGGAATTACACCACTACCGAGAGGGAAGGTCTGTCGATGGTCTATGCGCTACAAAAGTTTTGACATTACTTATTGGGAGGACATTTTAAGATGTTCATAGACCACTCCACGTTGAAATACTTGGTCAATAAGCCTGTGTTGGTGGGGAAGATATGTCGATGGTTACTTATTTTTCAGTAGTTTGATTTTGAATTAATTGTGAAGCTAGGGAGGTTGAATGCTGGCCCCGATCATCTATCGCGGATTGAAACAGGAGAGGATCCAACTAACATTGAAGACGGATTACCCGATGTGCAGTTGTTTAAGGTTGAAGTAGCTGATGGCTATTTTGAAGAAATCATTCAGTTTCTGGCGATAGGTATTGCACCAGAAGAATTCACCACTATTCAGAAGAAGCAGTTGGTAGTCAAGGTTGCATATTTCGAGCTAATCGCAAGAGAGTTATACAAGATGGGTACAGATGAGATATTGTGATGGTGTGTTTTGCCACATGAGCAAGAGAAGATCTTGTCAGAAGCACATGTAGGAGTGGCTAGAGGGCACTATGGTGGTCGTGCGACTGCCAGGAAGGTGCTTCGTGCGGGGCTCTGGTTGCCCATGCTGCACAATGATGTGATCGACTATGTGCGGTCCTATGATGTTTGTCAGAGAATCGGGAAGCCATCCAGGAGAGATGAGATGACGTTGATGCCTCAGCTCACACTCCAGCCATTCGACAAATGGGTAGTGGATTTTGTGGGACTAGTCAATCCACCGGGGAAGTGCACTAGTGCAAGATACATCATCACGGTGAGAGATTATTTGACAAGATGGGTAGAAGCTGCACCAGTCGTTGATTGTTTTGTGGCCACGGTCACATGGTTTTTGTAAAACAATATTGTCACTTGCTTCGGCTGCCCCAAGATATTGCTGAGTGATCAAGGAATCCATTTTCTCAATCGCACCATCAACGCATTGACGGAGGAACTGTAGATACAACACAAGAAGAGTACGATGTATCATCCGTAGGAAAATTGCATGGTGGAATATTTCTACAAAGTATTGGAGCAGGTGCTAACAAAGGTGTGCAATGCGAACCGCGATGACTGGGATATGAAAATACCAGCAGTGTTGTGGGTGTATCGCACCATGTGTAAAGGGTTGACGGGACAGACACCATTAAAGCTGGTGTATGGACAAGAAGCAATTATGCTAATGGAGTACATCGTTCCAAGTCTACGCATCGCGGTAACGACAGGTATGGATGCTGCAGCAACATTAGAAGAAAGTCTAGTGCAGTTAGTACAGATGGAGGAAGATCGCTTTATTGTTGGATTCCACCAAAGTGTGGAGAAGGATCGCCAAAAGGATTGGCATGATCGCCACATAAAAAACAAACAGTTTTAGTAGGGTGACTTGGTCCTATTATATGACAGCAAGTTTATGAAACATCTGGGAAAACTGCAGATGCATTGGCTTGGTCCGTATCACAGCAGTAGAATCACTTCAGGAGGCACGATACAGTTGTAGTAGTTGGATGGAGCGATGCTCCCAAAGTTAATCAACAGCAGTAGGTTGAAGCCATATGGGTCGGGCCTGGGACAGTGCGATGCTTGAGTCACATCGGCACAAAATAAAAATAAATAAAAAATGTAGGTTGATTCAGTGGCAGGATGACGCACCAACAAAGACGAGAATGCATAGGCAGGGAAGCTTGTGTCATACGTTAGGAGCAGTCCGCAACAATGGTAGGGTCACAACTAGGTCAAATCAGCAATAAATGCCAAAAGTTCAGACAGTTAATTAACGACACTTGTTCGAATGATGGGCATTGATGGCGGATCCGACCGATGGGATGACAGGATTACCGGTGGATTTGGGTCATTAAGATAGAATTTGGGTTGAATTAATGATGGATTTAGTAATGATTACGAGGGATTGCATTGGGTGCTATAAGAATGGGCTGATGCTGGTTGGAAGAGTTCAATTATTCAGTGTGCAAGTGTTGTCAAGTGTTGTTGTTTCTTAGTGAGTGTGTATGAGATTCGGGCAAGGTTCTGTTGAACTTACAGAGTGTCGTTGCTAAGCATTGAGTGGGTCTGTTAATTATGCTGGTGAAGCCATTAGTTGGTGTCTGAGAACGACATGTGAGGTATGCTAGGCAAGCTGGAAACAATTGAGATTAGAAGTGAAGTAGAGTCTTCCCTTGTCCCGGTTGTCGTTGAGGAAGAGGTCGAGTTTGCGAGAGACATCAATCTTGAGGAAGAAGTTGCAAACATGTCGGTTGGAGCATTAGTTATTGCTAAAAAGAATCGTGGAGGTCAACATTCTAAGTCCCCACAGAGGAAGCGGCAACTCAAGTCATCCACTGTTGTGGCAGGAGAGGTTCAACTATCGATGGGAGAGTCTAGTCATAGAATTGATGAGTCTACTGCATGGGGGGGATTGTTTACTGCTGACATCCTCGGGTATATTCCTCCTAGTAGGTCGAGTGCACCACCACGTAAAGTGAACAAAAATCAGAAGTATCCATTGAGGCTACCAGCACTCCCTGCTGGAATGGAGTGCTCCACTGATATTGTGTTGGCATTGATGCGCCTGAAGTATGATGATCATGATATGGTGGCCTATCCACAAATTACGTTAGACCCCTATGTGCCAGGGTCAAAGCTCACTTCGACGTCGATTCCAGAAGACTGGGCACGGGGGTTTAACCAAGCTGGATTGTTGGGGCTTATCAACATGTCGCATTTTGGGCAATTAACGGAGGTTAATGCTTGTGTGAAGCAGTTGTTAGCATGCTTCCACGGTAGTTCATTGTGGCTGGACTGAGAGATTCTGGTCACCGTTGACCTGATTGCGACCATTACCGGGTTGCCCAAAGATGGCGTAGACCCATCGCAATATTTCTGAGGAAAGGAGAATGACAAGAAGAGGGAGAAGTAGTTAGTTGAACTCTATAAGATGGAACGAGATGGCCATGGTTATCACACCAGCAGTATAAATGACAAGGTGATTCTCAGTGTTGATGTATATGTAACTTCGGAATGTATTTCATCTATGTATTTCATATATATTTATTGTACCCTTATAAGAGATGTGTTATTCCTCTATAAGGAAGTGTTGTCATGTGTAATGCCAAGTGTCGCAAGTGTGTACACTTGCCGATGGGTTATTAGACCACCATGTGTGGGGTTGGCCCTGAAATATATATTATATTGTGGATGTACCTAGCTAGACAAGTCGGTCCCATAGTGTCACTAGGCAAACATGTTAAGTATAAATAGAGATTGGGAGATCTCTATTTGATCACTCGGAAACTCACACTTCTCTCACTCAGAAAGTGGCGCACTAGTGAGGAGGAGCATCATCTACTACTAGGAGACTAAGTGAGGAGGACGATCATCTGCTACAAGGAAACTATCTCAGTGCATTTTGGTTGTACTTTGGTTGAGCCATTGCTCTCTCTATCTCTGAGGAAGTTGTGGGGTTTTTAACCTTAGGGTTTTCCCCACGGAAACTATATGTCTCTTGTCTCTCATGCTTTTGATACTTATGATGCTTGTCATGCTTGTTATGATTGATATGCATTGATATACTATACATGTTATTCTCTTAGTAAAGATCCTAGAGTGTTGTGAATTAATGCTCAAAATTTAACATGGTATCAGAGCTAACCTAAGAAGAAGACATTTTGCAGTGACGAAAACTTGAGTTTCTTGTTTATTGGGTTTCTCTCCACAGATTTTGGAAAAGCAGTATAGTAGATTAAATCTAATCATCAAGGAGAATCTATCTGTCCAATCAAAATTCAATTCTGAGCATTTTCAGATTTGCCCCTAAAAATTAGGGTTTCCACAAAAATAAGAATTTCTGAAAGCTGAAGACATAGTTGGAAGCTCCTTGCAAAAATAGAAGTTTAGAGCTTTGGATCAAGATTTTTGGATGGGTAGATCTCCGAGAAACTCAAACCCTAATTCTGGGCTCTCCCTAGTGAACCCGGGAGGACAAAAAGGAAAATCTGAAGGTAAAGCTTTGCTAATCTCAAATTCTGAATACACCAAGCTAATTAGCTCATCAAGGCACATCTTTCTATCCTTTCAAAAAGTTGAAATTCACATTTTGAATTTTTAGGGTTTTTTTGACAAACCCTAATCTGGGACCAGATCCAGTTTTCAGCAATTCAAGTGGTAAGACCTAAATCTTTTCTATTTCCATTTGAGGTACTCTTTAAGATGTCTCACCACACCAAGCTTGAGGATAAGCTTGAAGGGGTTGGTAACTTCCGAGCTTCGAAGTATAGGATTGGGTTAATCCTAGAAGAGAATGAGTTGGACTCATATATAAAAGAAGACATCCCTATCCTAGAGGATGAAGAGGTTAAGGTATTGCATAAGAAGAACTTGGTCAAGGCAAAGAGAATCATTATTGATTCTATCAAAGACCATCTCATACCCCATGTGTCTTCTCTAAAGAAACCCAAGGAGATGTTTGACTCTTTGACCAAGCTATTTGAAGGGAAGAACATTAATCGAAAGATGACCCTACGGAATCAATTGAAAGGGGTCAAGATATCGAATGGAGAAACCATTCAATCCTATTTCTCCAAGGTCTCTCAGATCAAGGAACAACTTGAAGCTGTAGATGAAATGGTGGAGAATGGTGAAATTGTTATGACCATTTTGAATGGCCTACCTAGGTCATGGGACTCTTTTATCCAGGGGATCTATGCTAGAAAGAAATTAATCTCGTTCAGCAGATTGTGGGAGGAATGTTCTCAAGAAGAAGCAAGGCGTGTGGCAAGAGAAGAAAAGATGGGGAATGAAGATCAAGCTCTCACAGCTCACACTAAGAAGGGCAAGTTCAAGAGGGAGCCATCCCATTACAAGAAGAAATCTTCTCATCGTTATCACAAAGACAAGAAAGATCTAAGGTGTTTCACTTGTAATGAGAAGGGTCACTTCGCTTCAGAATGTCCCAAGAAGAAAAGGGACAACCACAACAATAGCAAGAAGAAGAAGGGCAACAGAAGAAGGTACCATGCTCATGCTGCCGAAGATGATGAACCTCCAAAGAATAAAGCTAGGGAAGAAAGTGAAGATGACTCATCAAGTGAAGAAGAGTATGTCCTAATCTCTGCTCTCACAGGTACAATCTCCCATGGTTGTAATGATTGGTTAATTGACAGTGGGGCTTCCAAACACATGACTAGGTTTAAAGAATCTTTTGTAAATCTGTCTGAACATGAATCACCCCATAAAGTGGAACTTGGGGATGATTATCAATATCCCATCAAAGGAAGTGGTGAAGCCTCCTACAACCTAGATTCTGGAAAATCTTTGAAGATGAAAGAAGTCCTTTATGTACTTGGGCTCAAGAAGAACTTACTCTCCATCTTTGCATTGGATGCAAAAGGTATGAGGGTTGCATTTGTGGATGGCCAAGTCCTAATGTGGCCAAAGGGAAAGACCATAGATGATGCAGTGGTGATTGGAGAGCAAGATGGAGGTTTGTATAAATTGAAAGGACAACCTGAACATGCCATGGTGCATGATTCGATGGAGCCAAGTGAACTTTGGCATAAAAGACTTGCACATATGCACTACAGAGCATTACCAATTGCAAGTAAGGCTGTAGAAGGTCTTCCTCAAATCAATACCAAGCATGAAGGTGTTTGCAAAGGATGTGCAAAAGGAAAGAACATTAAGAAGGCATTTCCAAGCAGTGAAAGCAAGGAAAAAGGCATCTCGGAAATCATCCACTCAGATGTTTGTGGTCCCATGTCATCCAATTCTCTAAGTGGGTATGTTTACTATGTCTCTTTCATAGATGACTTCTCCAGGAAGACTTGGGTCTACTTCTTGAAGAACAAAGATGAGGTGTTTGACAAGTTCAAGGAATTCAAAACCTTGATGGATAATCAAACTGACAAGAAGATCAAAACATTCAGATCCAACAATGGTGGAGAATTCACCTCAGGTGACTTAAAAAATATTTGCAGTGATTCAGGGATTAAGAGGGAGTTGACTGCTCCTTATAATCCTCAATAGAATGGAGTTGCAGAAAGGAAGAACAGAAGAATCATGGAAGCAGCAATGGCAATACTGCATGACCAGGATCTACCTATGCATCTATGGGCAGAAGCAACTAGAATAGTTGTATATGTGCAGAACATAACACCCCACAAGATATTGGAAAACAAAACACCATAAGAGGTCTTTTCTGGTAAGAAACCTGAAGTCAACCATCTCAGAATATTTGGTTGTCCAGTATACACTCATGTCCCAAAGGAAAAGAGGACTAAACTAGATCCTTCAGGAAAGAAGGGTATCTTTGTGGGTTACAGTGAAAGCTCGAAGGATTACAGAATATACTTTCCAGGGTTCAAGAAGATTGATGTCAGCAGGGATGTAACATTTGATGAAAACTCAACATTCATCAAATCAAGGAAGGCACCTATCGAAGTTTATGAAGAACCTAAGGAAACTAGATTTCAAGACACTACTATGACTGAAGCAATTCCAGAAGTTGTTCGTGAGTTTGAAGATCCGTAAGAACCTGTAGATCCACCCCGTGAGGATAAGTCTCACAAGAGGAAACCTACATGGGCTAGAGAGCTCATTCAAGATGCAGAAAGATTTGGCATTCTAGAAGAAGAACACAGAGCAAAGAAGAGAACCAGATCACATACCAGCTATGTTGCTTTACTCTGTGACATTATGAACAAAGAACCTTCCAGTTATGAAGAAGTAGCCTAAAAGAAAGAATGGAAGGATGCCATGGTTGAGGAATACCAATAAATAATGAAGAATGATGTTTGGGATGGTGTCCCAAGACCTAAAGAGAAGTCTGTTGTGACTTCCAAATGGATCTACAAAATCAAGCATGCTGTAGATGGCAGTGTAGAGAAATACAAGGCAAGATTCGTAGCTTGTAGCTTCTCTCAGAAAGAGGGAATAGATTATGAAGAAAATTTTGCACTTGTAGCCAGGTATACTTCCATCAGAACAATACTTTCCCTAGCTGCAGCAATGAAATGGAAAATACACTAGATGGATGTCAAGACTACTTTCTTGAATGGTGTAGTTGAAGAGGAAGTATATGTGGAGCAGCCACTCGGTTTTGAAATACATGTTAGCGAGTCATATGTGTACAGAGTGAAGAAAGCCTTGTATGGCTTGAAGCAAGCTCCTAGAACTTGGTATGGTAGGACGGACAGTTTCCTATCTAGTTTTGGCTTTGCCAAGAGTAAAGTGGATTCCAACCTTTACTAGAAGGTTGACGAAGGGAATCCTGTGATTCTACTCCTATATGTGGATGACTTATTTGTAACTGGAGATGACATATTGATTGCAGATACTAATAGGAACCTTGCTGCCGAGTTTGATATGAAATATTTGGGAATGATGCATTATTTCCTAGGTATGGAGGTGTGGCAGAGTGCAGGTAGGATCTTCCTTGGTCAAGGGAAGTACACAGTAGATATCCTGAAGAGATTCGGGATGATGGATTGCAATGCCATGGCCACACCTATGGCATTGTTGGCTTAAACTAACCAAGAGGTTTTCAACTAGACCTAGGTTCTTTGTGGTTCTCCCTTTGACCAACAAAACCCTTTCGCACCGGCCCTTTCGGCAACAACCTGCGAACAGGTTGAGGTCTCATCCGAGGTGTATCTCTATGGGGTACTGCAGAATTAGGTTTCCACAGTAAATGATGAGATGTTTATCTGAACAGGCTGCATAGTGCAGGATAGAAGGACGACGCTGCGGGCAGAGTGATGCAGTACGCAGCAGGATCTATGCTGTGAACAATACTGCGTGGTGTAGGCAACCCTGCGGGCCCACCAAAGGTTTCTTACTGCTGCGAATATTCTACTAGAACTGTGAATCACCCATAATTATCCTCTATTTGGAAACTCCTGGAACCACTAAGGCACTGAAATGAATATCACTCATCCATTCATTCAAGCACTTACTGGCTATCTTTCTAGCATTCGTCAAGGACTTGGATTATTACAACATGAACTGAAATGATAAACATAATTAACTGTGCTGCATTCCTTCACTGTGTTTAAGAAAGTAATTATACTTAAATGAATAATTCATGGCCTTAACATAGAATTGAAATGTTCACCATTCATTTGCTTCTGCGAAACCTAGCATATCCTTCCCAAACTTTCCTATTGGTAAATTCATAACAAAGTTCTCCTATTACAGCATGGAAGGAAACATTCAAGCATTCACTTTACAGAAAATACATACAGTCATTCATTCATAAACATCATCACATAACACAGGAATTAACGTGGTTCACTTCCCCGGATGGAAAGCTATGTCCACAAGAATGGTTGGTAATATATTTCTTTCAAAAGGGATGGGGCAACCGTTCTTAGTCTGCACAATCAGCTGCAAACTCTTCCTTCTCTCAACTAGGTATCTATGCACACAGTTGCAGAGCCTTTAGAATTGTCTTAGCTCAGAGAGATTTTACAACACAAAAATATTATCTCCTTAAGTTCTCAGCAGCTTGAAAGATTAACAATCCAAAAGGATAACAACACTGAGAACAACCCAAGAAGCGAACCCCCATCCCATAAAAAATGTCTTCTTAAATAGATCATGTCCGAAGGTCATGTCTGTACAATGTTGAAGACCTAAAAACACAAAACCCTAAGGGTTTCCAAAACTGTGCTGGTTTTCCAAACCGACTTGCTGGCTCCTGGTAGCGTCTGCTTGATCATGGCAAATCTCCACGTCCTCATTCTATGGCTATCGGCCTTCCTATCGCACGCGTGCCTGCAAGCTACTTCTGCCGAACCATTTCTATATGACGGTTTTACCTTCTCCGTGTGCCAAATGTCGCTTTCCTTAACAACCCACGTGTGGTTTCCTTCCTGTTTTGCCTACATTCACCGCTCGGCAATCCTGAAGTATCTTTCCAAAAATGGCTACTACTAGTCGAACCGGTAACTACACTTGATATTTTTCCAACACATCACTTTGCTGGCTCCATGTGGCCTCCTAAATCCGCATCACTGCTTGTGCATAGTACTAGTATTCTCATCACGGCCAAAACTTCGACACTGCACACAACTCCGCAGTCTGGTCAAAAGTTGGATGCTGCGCGCAACTTCGCAGCATCCTCAATACTTAGCCAAAATTGTGTTTCTGAGTTGTGCTCAGCTTAGCTTTCCTTGCTTGCCTCAAAAATGTGCTTCCCAAAAATTTAACTCAACCTGGGCCCAACATGCCCCTAACACTTAGATGTGGCTCGTCCCCGAGCCACTGATTGTTTCAGCTGTCTCACTCTACACCGCGACTGGTGGGACAAACTTGGCCATGAACTCGTTATATGTACCGGGCAACTGCACCACTACTTATCTTGTATCTTCCTCGACCTGTTTAATTGCCTCAAGCAGTGTTGGAGTTATTTCTTTTCCAATTTGATCTTGTACCTGCTCCTGATTATCATGCAGTTCTATTAACTTATCTTCAATCTGTTGCGACACTTCCATGGCATTCTCCAGGAGCTGTTGCGACTGATTATCCATCTCAGTCTCTTTTTTTCATAATTCCTGCACTTATTTCTTCAATTTGGATATCTCCTTGTATCTTAGGAGCCTTTCTCTAGGTGGTAGAGCTTTCACCTCTATGTTCAACTTGTCCAGCGCGGTTTGTTTTTCTTGTACCATGGTCTTGACCTGCAGCAATCCTTGATCCTCTTCAAGGGTCACGATTGCCTGCGAAACCTTATCCAGGAGAGATTGGCACTTAGCCATCTCACTTGTGATGCTTTTTGAGGTGGTGTTGACTGCTTGCTCTCTGACCTGTTGCTCGTTTAATGGTGCCTACTTATTTAGCTTCTCCTTCAATGTAGCAATATCGGCCTCATAGTAAATTTCTTTCTCTTGCATCTCCGACTGCAAGGATCTCACCTTATCTTCGATCCTCAGAACTGTGTCTGCAGGATCATCCTGGATTTCTATGTCTTTAATATCCTTCGCCACATTGGATATGGTGGTCTCCAAATTCTGTCGGTGGTCCTGCTCGTTGCGTAGCTGTACTTCTGCCTTCTGTTGAATTTGTCTATTTGCTGCGGTGAGTTTTTCCTGTAACTTCATTGCTTCGACCGTCCGTTCATGAATCTCGTCAACGATCTACATGTGGATGAAGTGCAATCCTGGAAAAGGGATTTTGGATAACTCGAGCTCTACCCTCTCGACTCCCTTCATGTCCAAGGCCACTTTCTCTGCTATTAGCAACACAACAGCCAATGGGTCCACATGGACAATCCTAGTCTTTGACGAGAGCGTTATTGGTAGATGCTGGCTTCCTTGTTGTGAGGTTCCTACCGACCTCCTTTCAGCCCCTACTTCCTGCGGTAGAATAAGGCTTTTTTGGACATTGTCCATTTTCTTCATTAGGCCTTGCATTGCGAGTCTCATCTGGTGCAGGTCATCATGGATGACCTTGTCCTTCTTTTCTTTAGCCGCCATCAGCTCCTTCATCTGCTCTGAGATTGTTTCAGCTATCATCTCATAGTCGTCATCATTGAGGACTGCCTCTGATTGAATCTTTGTAGCCTTCACCTTTTTCCTCGACTTTGGCTTCTACGAAGTCTCAACTTCTTTTCTCTTCCCTATTTCTTCAATGATTGGGCATGAGAGCGGGATCGGCTCATCTTCTGCTGAATCTGTCTCCATGTCCATGACCTCTATGCGGAATTCTATTAGCCAATCTTTCATAAGGTCCTCAATATCCTGCTCGTACATGTTGTACTTTCCTGGGAACCACTCGGGTTTCCTCATTTGTGCTTTCGGCGATATGAATATACATTTCATATCCGCCTCAAAGTCGATGATGCGGATATACTTCGCCATGACCTGCTTTGTGATGCAAGGTGTCTTCGTGATTGCATCGCGCAGCTGCATATAGTATTGGTAAAAGACTTCTGCGGTTGCATGCTGGAGTTCAGGATTTGTGTTTTCCCATAGGTTGACGAACTTAAACCCTCTAGGATCCTTGGGATCCATAACGACGCCCACATAATCTCGCGGTTCCTTCCATCTGCACAAAGCGATCAGGACGATGAGCTAGGTGAAATGGAACTAGCTGCCATTCACCTGGGTGTCGTTGAGTTCTTCAAGGAACTCATTGAGTAGAAACTGACACCAATTGAAGCTATGGCCTTCGGCCACTACGGCGCCAAGGAGTATTGCGCCCGGAGGCACCTCCGAAGGTCTAGCTGTTTTGGGCATTTTGCCTGCGAGCAACTGCGTTACAAATCTTGTTGCTCGGTCCTCTATGTCTTTTGTCAGGAATTCTCTTTTTCCCTTTACCACCGAGTGGGTCTTCTTCATCTTCTCAATAGCCTCTTTTTCTTTGCTCTTCCCCTAGAAGAAATGCTTCGGATCCTTATCGCACTTGCTTAGCCTGGTAATGCAGTGGATCAAATCAATATTAATATCCACATTTCTGTCCAACCACAGATAACCTTAATGGATTTGCGCCATGAGTGTGCAAACCACGATATTCAGTTATTGGGAACGATCAAAATGTGGTAATCTTAACAAGTTCAGTAGCCCTGACTGAAAGAAAGGTGCTAACCAACTGTTAGCTACCAAGTTCAGAGTTCCCTTGGTGTCCTTTTTCCAGCACATATACTGGTCTGGTTGAAAATCTGGGTATTTGGGAACATTTGGCTCATCTTTCTTCATTCCCAAGAGGTCATAATCCTCCCATTTACAATCTGCTATCTCTCCTAGCAGATTCTTACCAACGCTTACATGCTTTGACATAGGCAATAGCGGGATGTCATATCTCGCATTCTTGAGCAATTTGAACACAAGGGCACGAGAGATGTATTCAGGTGTCATCTTCAAAGGTTTTGTTTGAAAGGCTTTTTCTTTCTGTGCCGACGATCCCAACTTTATGATATTGGATCAAGGTGAAGTTACCACTTTTCCCTTATCTTTTAGTTTTTCCTGCATCGTGGGATTAATTCTTAGTGATCTACGGGATCCTTCTCCTTGTTCTACGGCTACCTTCTTAACCGGAGTTTTCATTAACTACTGAATCCCTCCTTGCTGAAAGATCCTCAAGGCTTCTTCAAGGGTCAGCTCTTCTTCTCTAAAGGGAGGTTCGGACATTCATAAATGAGGTAGCAGTTAAGGCAAACAGACTACAGATGGCTACTAGCTCAGAGAGGTTAATCGCAAGAAAATTCTAAGTGCTTGGTAACGCCCGTGAGTCTCCCAACGATGTTATTTATAGGTGCAACAAACCCTCTCCCGCGCCCTTCAATGGCCAGATAAGCATTTAATTTGGTGTCCATTGGTGAATTTGAGCGGATCCTTCAGTCTTTTCTATTGTCAGCGTGCTCAGAACGACTATCTTTTCTTTAAATGCTAAAGCGGTTGGTGCAACGGTCATCTAACGGCTATTTTTTTGAAAAGCCATGCAACGGCTATTTTTCTCTGAGTGTCGCACTGAACTGCGCGGCAAGCCATCTACAACCATGCGTGGATACTTCGCAATGCCAAAAATTTCCAACTGCGTGGCTTCCACTTTATCTATTTTTCTTCTTCTTTTTCTCCTTTTTTTTCCCCGCGCAGCTTCAACAGTGCTGCGCGGTGCATAGATCATTCTTCTTTTCATACCTTTTCTCTTTATCATACATGTACAGAATCCTTTACCTTTCTAGTGTCCATTTTCAACTGTACTTGACACTTAGAACTTTCTTCCTTGGTTTGTTATTCAGGGTTCTGCGAAGCAGTGCTATCATGGTATAGCTTTAGCCTGCTTCCATTTATCAAAGTTGGCAAAGTATCACCAGCTAAATTGGCTAACTAGACTGCACCAGTGTTAGTAAAATGCATCATAGTATATGGGCCAAGCCAATGCATCTTAAATTTACCAGGGAATTTCATGAATTTGTTATCATACAGGAGGACTAGATCACCTACCTGAAAACACTTGTTCTTTATATGGCGATCATGCCATGCTTTATCGCGGTCCTTCTGAGCTTGCTGGTGGAAACCTGCGATGAATCCATCTTCCTCCAAGCCTAGTAAATGTAGTAATCTTTCTTCTAGAGCTTCGCAGTCTGCCATCCCTGTAAATGCAGCGATTCTCAAAATAGGGACAATATATTCCATAGGCATTATAGCCTCCTGCCCATAAACCAACCAAAAGGGTGTCTGTCCTATCAATTTATTGCATGTAGTCCTGTATGCCCATAGCACAGATGAGACGCGCAGGTCCCAATCGTATCTATTTACATTCCACACCTTAGTGAGTGCATTTTCCAATATTTTACTGAAAGCCTCTATAGTACCATTCGCATGTGGATGGTATGGAGTACTGCACTGATGAAGAATGTGGAATTCCTCTGTAAGCGCCTCAATCATCTTGTTAATAAAGTGAGTACCTTGGTCACTCATCAAAATCTTCGAAAAGCTAAATCTGGTAAGTATTTATTCAAAAATAAACTGTGCAGCAGTACTGGTGCTGCAGTCCTTAACTGGTTTTGCTTCCGCCCATCTGCTGAGGTAATCCGTAGCAGTAATAATATACCTTGCACCCATTCTTTTTCCTGGTCGGTTTATAGGACCCACAAAGTCTATTGCCCATTTTTCAAATGGCTGCAGTGTCAACTGTGGATTTAATGGCATCTCATCTCGGTGTGATGGTATTCCTGTCCTCTGACAGACATCACAGTTCCTGCAATGTTCTTTGGCATCTTTATGGATCATAGGCCACCATAGTCCTGAGCATAATATCTTCTACGCAGTATCCCTTCCTGCATAGTGACCTCCCACGATTCCTGAGTGTGCGTCGGCTAGAATAAATGGCTTCTCATGATCGAGTATGCACCTGAGTAGGACTTCATCTGGCCCAAGTTTGTATAACTGACCTACAATTATAGTGAAGTCCGTAGTGCGCACCACTAACTATTTTTTCTGCTAGACCGAGAATTCCTGAGGTGACAGCCCTGTGGTTAGGAAGTCAATGATATCCCTGTAATAATCATCAGCAACCTGTATACTAAATAGCTACGCATCAGGCAGAATGTCTTCAATATTCGTCGGCTCCTCTCCTGACTCGATCCTTGACGATGATCAGGTCCCAAGTTCAGTCTACCTGAGTTAACAATAATTTCAAAGTCATATTCCTGGAACAGCAATAGCCATCGGCATATGCGTCCCCCTAACACTGGCTTGTTGACCAAATATTTTAACGCAGAATGGTCAGTAAACATAAGGAAGTGCGATCCCAGCAAGTAGTGTCTAAATTTCTGTAGGGCATATACCATCGCAAGGCCTTCCCTCTCAGTAGTAGTATAGTTCTTTTCTGTTGTCAAAAGATTTCTGCTAAAAAATGCAATAGGGTGGTCAATACCTCCCTCTCCTGGCTAAGCTAACACGATCCCCAGGGCAATACATGATGCATCAACATGGACATGGAATGGCTTTGTCTAGTCTGGAAAGACTAGAATCGGCACAGTGACGATCTTTTCTTTTAATGTGTCAAAACCCTATTCGCATTCTATGTTCCAAATGAATAGTGCATCTTTCTACACCATCTTTTCCATTGCTGCGGTTATCTGTGCATAACCCTTTATAAATTTCCTGTAATACCAAGTATGGCCTAATGTAGATCGCAACATCTTGACTGAATTTGGTGTTGGTAAGTTTGCAATAACTGCAATCTCCGTAGGGTCTACCATCAATCCTTGCTTACAGACAATGTGGCAAAGTAAAATTCCATAAGGCACACAGAAAATACACTTTTTCAAATTGCAGGATATTTGATGCTGTCGACACTTCTCGAGCATTATGCAGAGATTCGCACAATGATTTTTCAATAGACCAAATACAGTCCAATCATCAAAACATGCTTCTAAAAACTTGTGCATAAAATTTTTAAATGCTGTGACAAGGACTCTAGAGAATATGGCAGGTGCGTTTTTCAGCCCAAAAGGCATGACAGTGTACGGGAATGACCCCCATTCTGTAGCAAATGTCATCTTATTCCTGTCCGCAGGATCAATCCTGATCTGATGATAACCAGAGAAACCATCAGTGAAAGAATATGCCTCATTTCCTCCAACGTTATCAAGCACTTTGTCTGTGAATGGAGTAGGAAATGGGTCGTGCATGGAAGCATCGTTCATCTTTCTGAGATCCACACAAATCCTGATCTCGCCTTTTGCTTTCTTGTCTTGAACAACCATGGGGCTAATCCATTTGCATTCTTCAACTGGTTCAATGATTCCTGCTTCCAGCATCTTATCTAGCTCTGTGTGTACTTTTTCCTTATAGCGCGGATTCAATCTGTATGGTCTCTGCTTGACATGCTTAGCGCCTGGTTTTAAAGGTATTTTCATGACCCCTAGGTCTTCCAAAAATCCTTTCATCTCTGTAAATTTTGTTGGAAATAGTTCCTGATACTCATGTAAGGTATCTGCGATCTCTGCAATAGTCTGATCGTCCCAATAATCTCCTATTGATGTGAACTTCGGCTCTTTGTCTATACAAATGTTCACTTTTTGCGTCTTTACTGGTCTAGTCATATTTGGGATTTCCAATGGAGGTCCTTCTACCTCATGCGTGCCTTCTGATTCTGGTATATCTATGTTGCACGGGTCGTCCTCATCATCTTCATTTGTATCATTGGTATCTTTAGCTAAGTTGTAACACTCTATCAAGTGCTCTTCATGTTCCTTCCATTCTGACTGTAGGTGCGCGGGAATGCACTCTATCCCAAAAAACTCCTGCAGTGTTATGTTTTTATGATGACAGCCGTCCTAGAATATGCACTTCTTGATCAGCTGTAATGCTTCATGGATTAATGGATTCTCATCTTCAAAACTGAAGTCCTTCCGGAAGTTCACAGCAAGCAGCTCCCAATCAGTGAGTTCACTGCACAACTCCAGGTCAAGGTACCATTTCTCTGGGATACCCGCATCCAATGTATGTACAAATAAATGTACCCATTCTGTAAGTGGTCTTTCCACCCATGCCTTTGAACAAATTTCAATGTGCTGACTAGGGTCTGTCTGTCCATTATACTTTTCAAAGGGTAAAGTAACCTTTTCGGCGAATCGGATCTGCATCTTAGTTCTGCATTGATCCCAAGTGGTCAATGTTTTCTTATGTGCATTCCACCATCTGGCAGGTGTATCGTGCAATGCTATATCTAAAGCTGGTAGTCTATGCTCATCTAGTATAGCTGCAGTATATTCCCTTATGAAACTGTAAACATTAGCAGAACCATCATATGTGAGAATAGAAATCACCTCTTTTCTGATCCAGCACAGTGATTTTGTAACCTGCGCACATCTTCTTGCTGATACTTCATGCATGCGGCTTTGCCAATTCTCCAGTCTTGTATCAGAGTCAGAGATACAAGAAGTGTCACAAGTCCAGTTGAGCGTACCGTCCGTAGTAGGAATAATGTAGTCTTCCTTGTTTGCAGTAAGCTAGTATAGTCGGTCTAAGTATTGAGCTTGGGATTCCTCCTGAATCGGCTCACTGTATCTATCACCATCTTTAAGATCCAATGGTGCGATTACCCTAAGATGCTTCCCTTCAAATATCATCTTCTTTGTCTTCAAGTTTATGATAGCCAAGTTATCCATTTCCCAATCAATTCCCAATATTGTTGGAAAAGGTTGACTATCATCCACAATTTCAATAACCTCAAAGTCTGCATGACTCTGTACTCCGTCAATGTGAACTACTACATTAGCTAAGCGGCCAAAAGGTATGACCTTCTCTTGATTAGCCATTCATAACTGGATAGGTGACCAGAGCAACTTTGGTCGACCCATCTGCTGCCATGTCTGCTTAGTCAAGACATTCACTTCTAATCCTAGATCAAGGATGACTTCATCCATTTCAAAATCTCCTATCTACGCAGTAAGCCTCATCTCTCGGCCTGTTCTTTTGTGCTTCCTTATATGATGTATGGCGCTATCTGGAGTCTCTGTTGCAATTTGAGGTTCATACTGGCTGATAAGCTTCTGGAGCTCTAATATGGCATTTTCGCTTTTTAGTAACTTCATGCAACTTCGCAAGAACTACACAACAGAAGTACAAACATCTGTCGCAGTACTTGTTTTGTCATATGGAGCCGGCATGTCTTCAACATGCGGTGTTTCACTGCGCAACGGGATCCTTGATGACTTATCCACTGGTTCTCTAAAGGTATCCCACACATCAATGAAGACCTCCTTGTTCTTCTGTAGGTTAAGAGGGGGTGTATTTCCTGGAGCTTTCCTTATCCATACTGTTTCAAGGGGATCCTTCATCGTATTTGCATCCCCTAATGTTGAAGCTTCCGCTCCTCTATCGCGTCCTATCTCAGCGCCACTGCGCATGACCACATTAATGCTTGGATCCATTGGTATATTTTCTACTGCAATCCACTGGACGTTTGGATTCGGAGCCTCTGTTCGTCTTCTCTTCTGCATTTCCACCTCTAATACTAGGCAATCTTCAATGACATGCTCAAATGATTTACAATAATTGCACATACTGCATGGGTTAACACAATCTCTAGATACGTGCCTAGGTTGGCCACAGTTATAAAAAATGACTTGGCCATGACCTCTTCCTTGTGCCAGACCAACATTTCTTCCTCTGCCGTGGTATCCACCACCACGACCTCTATATCCTTCTTGGTCATATTGTGCATTTTCTTGTTTTGGTTGGGTATCTTCTTGTACGCGGTACAAGCCAGCGCCTCGCATTGAGTCCATATCCCTTTTTCTTTCATTCACTAATTCATATGCGCGACAGTTGGATTCATCATGTCCAAATGATTTACATAAATTGTAGTATAAATTCTTAGGAGTTTTCACATATTTCTGGATGAGGTAACAGTCTTTAGGTCTGTGTCCTGTGGTTCTACAAATTTCACACCATGGGGCCTGATTCTGATTTAATGGGTTAGGCGCACCACTGTTAATATAGTCGCGGAACAGAGGGAAATGTTTGTGGTCATGACCTTCTCCTTTACAACTTGTACACCAGACCTCCTGTCTAGGTTCATATCTTTGTTCTTTACCATTTTTCATACTTTGTAGTTCAAGTGCCAGGGTGGTCAGCTGGTTTTGGATCTGAGACATCCCAGAACTAGTATCACCAATCGGTGAAGCTTCCAGCTTCATTTCAATTTCCAAGGCCTCTGCCTGGGATAGAACCTTCTGCTGCATCAATGGTAATCTGATATGAGGTAATAGTGCAGCAATGAACCATTCTTTATGCTGTTCTGGTGGTATAACAAAACTTACTTGGTCTAGTAAGGTCTTAAATTTCTAATCAAATTCCCAGACCATTTCAGTTGGTCTTTGCTTTATTTCCTTCAGCTCAATTATACACTGAGACTCAGACTTAGGTTTCTTGAACTCTGCCACCAGTGTGACTTTAATTTCTACCAAGGTTCTTGGCTGTACGGTAGAGTATTTCATAAACCAATGTAGCACTCTATCCCTGAAAGTGGTGATCAACTGTGCTTGTTTCACAGCATTGTCCTGGATTTGTCTTAAACTCCATACGGCTTCACAAAGGAACCAATGTTGATCAAGGTCTTCTAGGCCAGTTCCTCTGAATATTGGTAGTTTCATATCAGTGTTTTCCATTGTGCTACTAGGTGGTGGGGCGCCGGGATTAGTGCGTGGCTGCTGTAAAGGGATCTGCGCAGTAAATAAAAATGGGACTATTGGGAGAGATGGACTAGGCTGATTCTTCTACGGGGTGGGCTGCGTAGCGGGTGGGTTGTGCGATAAGGGTGGCGCGGTTTCTGCAACCAGCGGATTCTCAGGGGTAAATGGTTGTGTAACTTCACTATCAAGATCGCAGGGGATATCAATATCTATATGAAGTTTAGGGCCTTCCGGATCTTTATTAATTTTATATCTCTTACCACTTCTAAGAGTATGTGTCTCTTCGTCAGAATCAATATATGTACTATTTATCATGACAAACTTCAAGCATATTACTGCATTCTTAGAACACCTTTCTCAGCTAACAACATCTTAATGTATAGACTGAGATTGTTCAAAAACTTACCGTGGAATCCTCCAAAAAACTTTGCTTCTGCTTGGCTGTAGGATTTGAGTGTGTCTACAACAAATTCTATTACAAAGCCTTCTAGCATATGATTGACCCAATAATCAACTACGTGTGACAACGGGTTGTCTAACGCTTCAAGCTACACTGTGAGCTCAGGATTCCACTCTGTAGGAACTCCTCCTTGGAAAGCGTTGTTCTTCTCTGTGAGCTACGAGATCCACGCATGCAGCTTGTTTGGAAACGATTCCCAAAAGATCTCGTGAATGTCGTCTAATAGATATCTATCCGACCACTGTGTGTCGCTTAGACGCGGATGTCTATATTCTTGTCTGTTAAAATTTCTTATGATCTTATCCCACCAAGCTTGGATTTTTGTCTTTTCAAGGTGCCAATAGTCAGATCCTTCAGGGAACTGATATTCTTCTTCACACATCGTAATTGCAACTTAAGGGAACCATTTCAACTCATCATGGATTCTATCGCGGCAACGAAACCATTTTTTGGCTTAAACTGACCCAGAGGTTTTCAACTAGACCCAGGTTCTTTGCAGTTCTCCCTTTGACCAACAAAACCCCTTCGCACCAACCCTTTCGGCAACAACCTGCAAACAGGTTGAGGTCTCACCCGAGGTGTATCTCTATGGGGTACTGCGGAATCAAGTTTCCACAGTAAATGATGAGTTGTTTATCTGAACAGGCTATGCAGCACAGGATAGAAGGACGGCATTGCGGGCAGAGTGATGCGGTACGTAGCAGGATCTATGCTGCAAACAATACCGCGCAGTGTAGGAAACCCGGCGGGCCACACCAAGGGTTTCTTACTGTTGCGAATCTTCTACTGGAACTACGAATCACCCATAATTATCCTCTAGTTGGAAAATCCCAGAACCACTAAGGCACTGAAATGAATAGCACTCATCCATTCATTTAGGCACTTACTGGCTATCTTTCTAGCATTCGTCAAGAACTAAGATTATTACAACATGAACTGAAATGATAAACATAATTAAATGTGTTGCATTCCTTCACTGTGTTTAAAAAAGTAATTATACTTAAATGACTGATTCATGGCCTTAACATAGAATTGAAATGTTCACCATTCGTCTGCTTCTGCGGAACCTAGCATATCATTCCCAAACTTTCCTATTGGTAAATGCATATCAAAGTTCTCCTATTACAGCATGCAAGGAAACATTCAAGCATTCACTCTATAGAAAATACATACAGTCATTCATTCATAAACATCATCACATAACACAGGATTTAACATGGTTCACTTCCCCGGATGGAAAGCTACGTCCACAAGAACGGTTGGTAATATATTTCTTTCAAAAGGGATGGGGCAACCATTCTTAGTCTGTGCACTTAGATGCAGACTCTTCCTTCTCTCAGCTAGGTCTCTACGCACACAGCTGCAGAGCCTTTACAATCATCTTAGCTCAGAGAGATTTTACAACACAAAACGATTATCTCCTTAAGTTCTCAGCAACTACAAAGAATAACAATCCAGAAGGATAACAACACTGAGAACAACCCAAAAAGTGAGCCCCCATCCCATACAAAATGTTTTCTTAAATAGATCATGCTCGAAGGTCATGTCTGTACAATGTTGAAGACCTAAAAACCCAAAACCCTAAGGGTTTCCAAAACTGTGTCGGTTTTCCAAACCGGCTTGCTGGCTCCTGGTAGCGTCTGCTTGATCATGGCAGATCTCCATGTCCTCATTCTGTCCCTATCGGCCTTCCTGTCGCACATGTGCCTGCAGGCTACTTCTGCCGAACCGTTTCTTTCTAACAGTTTTACCTTCTACGTGTGCCAAATGTCGCTTTCCTTAACAACCCACGCGTGGTCGCCTTCCTGTTTTACCTACGTCCGTCGCATGACAATCCTGAAGTATCTTTCAAAAAATGGCTGCTACTAGTAGAGTGAGTAACTACACTTGATATTTGTCCAGCACACTGCTTTGCTGGCTCCACATGGCTTCCTAACTCCGCAGCATTGCTTCTGCACAGTATTGGTCTTCACATCACGGCCAAAACTTCGACTCTACGCGCAACTCCGCAGTCTGGTCAAACGTTGGATGCTGCGCGCAACTTCGCAGCATCCTCAATACTTAGCCAAAATTGTGTTTCTCAGCTACGCTCAGCTCAACTTTCCCTGCTTGCCTCAAAAAGGTGCTTCCCAAAACTTTAACTCAACCTGGGCCCAACAGGCATCAAACCTTAAGCTTCTATGTGATGCTTCATCTGAGCCAGTTGATATCTCTATGTATCGTCAGATGATTGGGTCCTTGATGTACCTGACGAACACGAGACGAGATATTTGCTTTGCTGTCAACACATTGAGTTAGTTCCTGACAGATCCGAGGAGTGTTCATCTGATTGCTATAAAGCATGTTTTGAGGTACCTGAAGGGTATAGTGGATTATGGGCTCAAGTATGAAGCGAATCAAAAGTTTAACCTGCAGGGTTATGTTGATTCAGATTGGGCTAGCAGTGCTACAGATAGGAAGAGCACATCTGGATGCTGCTTTAGTATGGGATCAGGTGTGATCTCTTGGTTTAGCAGGAAGCAGTCCTGCGTAGCACTGAGTACAGTTGAGGCAGAGTATGCTGCATCCTGTTCAACTAGTTGTGAGGCAGTATGGCTATGGAAGCTACTGTCTGAGTTATTTGATCTCCTGTTGGATGCTACTGGTATCTTTTGTGATAACCAGAGTTGTGTGAAGCTGTCCGAGAACCCAGTGTTTCATGACAGTTCGAAACACATAGAGATCAAATATCACTATATGAGGGATATGGTGCAGAGAGGAGCTGTGAAGGTATTGTATGTGGCGATAGACGAGTAGATTGCAGATGTACTGACGAAGCCACTAGCTAGAGTGAAGTTTGAGTACTTCAGGGAGAGGCTTGGTGTTCTTCAGATCGATGACACTTCGAGGAAGAAGTGATGGACACATTTTCTGAATCCATTCCAAGCATGTTGGAAGGAGGATCCTTCACATGGCTGTGGATGTAAGCACTGGATGATGAGCATCAGGATGATGTTCTAGTTTCTGCTTTGTATGATCAGTTCGATCATTTATATGTATATGTATGTACGCATCCTGTTGGATGCTAGATATGATCAGTTGGATCATTTATATGTATATGTATGTACGCATCATGTTGGATGCTGGATATGATCGATTGGATCATTTGTATGTATTTTGTATATGCATCATGTTGGATGCTTGGACCATGTATCTGTATATGTATCAGGTGGATACATTGTATAATCAGGTAGATCATGTATGTTGATATGTATCATGTATTTGTATTTGTATAAGGTGGATACACTGTATGATCAGGTGGATCATGTATGATGATATGTATCAGGTAGATACTTGGTATGCATCAGGTGGATGCATTGTATGATCAAGATGATCATGATGACGAGCTTCAAGGTGTTTCTCCAGATGATATGTATCAGGATGGTATAGTGATGATGATCAGTGTGATCATGAGCAACAGGATGATGTTTTGTGTGATGATGATCCGTTGGATCATGAGTATCAGGTTGATACTTGGAGGTCAGAGATGATATGTGGCAGGTTGTGAAAATAGCATGTAATCAATCCTGGGAGATCTTACCGGTCATGCTACGGCACATAAATGTTCTTGGGATACTCTTTCCGATATTACTATGTAGTATGTAATCAGTCCTCAGATATCCGATAGGTTGAGCTGTGTGCTCGTAATCAGTCCTGGGATGAGGTATTACTACGGAGACATGTAATCAGTCCTGGAGATCCGAGAGGTTGAGCTGTGTGCTCATAATTAGTCTTGGGATGCTCTTTAGAGATCTTGTCGGTCGTGCTGCGACACATAAATGTTCCTGGGATGCTCTTGAAAGGTTTTGTCTATCCACATGTAATGAGTCGTGGAGATCCGAGAGGTTGAGCCGTGTGCTCGTAATAAGTCCTGGGATGCTCTTTAGAGATCTTTTCGGTCATGCTGTGGCACATAAATGTTCTTGGGATGCTCTTTAAAGGTATTATGGAGGAGATGCATGTAATCAATCCTAGGAGATCTTGCCGGTCATGCTTAGGCTCATAAATGTTCCTGGGATGCTCTTTCTGGTATTGCATCCGCACATAAAATTAGTCCTGAGAGACCACCTATATCAGACCGTTCGCACAGATGATGAAAACCTGCAGGTGGTGGGCCTACATCCAGGGTGAAAAAGGACTAGCTCTGTAGAACTTCCTATGACGAGTAGATCCATAGATTGGTTGAGATAGAAACTGCAGTGACGATGATGATGACAATGCATCGATGACGATGATCCAGAGAAGAAGACTTGTGCTAGCAGATCTGTGTCAAGAAATACCTTCCTAGTTAAGAGGGAGTGTTTATGTATATGTAACTTCGGAATGTATTTCATCTATGTATTTCATATATATTTATTGTACCCTTATAAGAGATGTGTTATTCCTCTATAAGGACGTGTCGTCATGTGTAATGACAAGTGTCGCAAGTGTGTATACTTGCCGATGGGTTATTAGACCACCATGTGTGGGGTCGGCCCTGAAATATATATTATACTGTGGATGTACCTAGCTAGACAAGTCGGCCCCATAGCATCACTGGGAAAACAGGTTAAGTATAAATAGAGATCGGGAGATCTCTATTTGATCACTCGGAAACTCACACTTCTCTCACTCAGAAAGTGGCGCACTAGTAAGGAGGAGGATCATCTGCTACTAGGAGACTATCTTAGTGTATTTTGGTTGTAGTTTGGTTGAGCCATTGCTCTCTCTATCTCTGAGGAAGTTGTGGGGTTTTTCACCTTAGGGTTTTCCCCATGGAAACTCTGTGTCCCTTGTCTCTCATGCTTTTGATTCTTATGATGCTTGTCATGCTTGTTATGATTGATATGCATTGATATACTGTACATGTTATTCTCTCAGTAAAGATCCTAGAGTATTGTAAATTAATGCTCAAAATTTAACACTCAGCGGCACCAAGATATTGTCCTGCAAGGTGGTTTGGGGTAGTCGGCCTAATCATTGCAATTCGGGGATCGTGGCATGCCAGAGTAATGTGCGGAAGGTGTCTAGATGAATTGGTCCTTTTTTCTGTTGAACCAATTGGCGGAGGATGCCGCCGCTATCCAAGATGGGAAGGGCTCCTTCACATATAGATGGCTGTTAATATTGATCATATTCGTGGCCTGGAAGGAGCCCAGTACTTAGCAAGGTATGGAGGTGGAGGCCGCCAAAGAGCATCGGGGTGCGTGATATCAAAACTTGTGGTGGGTACGTGAGCTAGAGCGACTTCGGGAGTGTGTGTTGCAGTTATGGTTTTATTGGGATATGCTCTATGATGCAATAGTACAGGTGTTGTGGCTATCTGAGGAAACCGTGGCAAAGTTTAAGCCACTTATGGTGTTCATGATCTGGCTGCACGCCATTTATGTGCAAGCCCGATGCAACCCTGGTAAGCAATGGTTTGTTATGTACCCACCTGTTGACCCAATGCAAGGAAGGGAACATGGCACTATTCTCTGGGCATTTCATAAAACTCAGCCCACTAATTAGAATCATAAGAATTTAAACATTGGTGTGCAGATACAATTAGGCAATATGCATAGCGGAATTTAAAACTAATCCGCACACACACTTCATGCTCATCCAGCATATCAAAATAATCATTAATTAAACATTGCATAAGTAAATACATGGACATAAAAACACTTATCTTCATTTTTGCAACTGCCCAAGCAACTAGCTATGTCGCTGCAACATTCCACCTAGCCATAGGCTCTTCGACAGCTTATACTGAGTCCGTCCGAAGGCCACCCCCAAGCTGGGCATGATTCCTTCAAGGAAAAGGGGACATTCACTCTCTCAAAACCAATTCATCATTCAATCTGAGCCAAGCCAGTCCATAGCTGGGTTTATCAGGCGACAATTGAACCCTAGATTATCGCACTCAAGCTCAAGCCCAAGCCATGGATACTCATACCCATACCCAACATACTCTTCTCTCACACAGTAAGCACAAACAGGGGGCAGGGATACACATTTTAGACAGTGGGCTTTACAAATAAGATGGCCATGGGTTTTCCCAAAAATGTTCCCAACCAAAAACGGATTGTGGGATGGGAAAAAAAACCACAGGGGGAAAAATGATTTCTTCCCCAAATATCTCAGCCTTCAACAGCCCAAAACGGTCTCTATTGAACCCCCATTCGATTTCCCTTCTTCCCCACTAGTATACAACACAGAAAATACCCTTCTCTACTGGGGAAATGAAGAAAACACTGCAACATGCCTGGAAAACGCCCATGTAGCTCTAAAATCGTGAGGGAGGAAGAATGATCATGGATAATGGCTTGGGGGAGAAATTCATGACTCTTTTCTTTCCCAAGGAGACAAACACGTTTTTCCATAAAGGGTGGATTGCCTATACCCAAATTTGGACAGCCATACCTCTCCATTCCCAAGGCTCTAACTACCTCAACCAACTCTTGGGAGAAATCAATGGTTGGGTACAAAAGTCAACATGGGTAGTTGAGGGTTTGATGGGTTATCTCATTGACACTTGGCTTGACCTGATTGGCTCAAGGGTTTGAATGTTTTCCCTCCCAATTCCTTGTGAAATCATACCCCCATCTCTTGGTTGCATTGTATAGCTAGTTGTGGGTATTTTTATTAAAATGCATATTACATGATATTTGAATTTCCAATGTGCATTGCTAGCACGCAAACCATATGCATCACTAAATCGATGGCGGGGCCTTGGCCTTGAGCTCCTCACCATGATTTCATAACAATATTACATCATTTATAATGTTAATGCCATGGGGTAAAACTGGGGACATTACATGGTTGTTGACCCCTTACAAGGTGACAACCGACGTGCTGGATGCCATTGTGAACCATTGACTACTGGAATGGTGAAAACCCATGGGCTTACCAGAGATTGAGGCTGTAGAATCGGTGAAAGGCTTAGATGACCGGTTATCGGCATCGAACTAGCAAAGTCATCATGACTCAGATCAAGAATTGATAAGGACACAAACAGTTGATGAAAGTGACCGGGATGTTGAAGAAGGTAGAAACAGAAAGGCACCAGGACCATGCGACAATCAGTGGGCTACCCTGGAATCAAAAGCGCACTTGGGCCGCCTAATACAAGTAATCACTGATGCATCCACCGCAGCGGCTCAAAAGATGACAGTGAAGACAGATGAAGGGTTCCATGTGCTCATTGCTCGTATGGAATCCTTGTGCGATATTGTTTTGAAGAAGGCACCCGAGGGAGCAGCGGTGAGGGAAATTGGCACAATCAACACTAAGCCATAGGTTCAGAATGTTCAAATTCCGCTAACTGCGATTGCGACCGACGATGCCGCTCTTAGGACAATGCTGCAGCAGTTTGAATATTTGACGGTAAATATCAATGCACTGTCCTCACCAGTGTTGGTGTGCATACAAGCCGTTTCTAGCCAGGAATTGGCGAATAGAAAACGTGATGCACGAAGTCAGCTAATACAGTCGCAGGAGGCTGATGTAGCTGTCCGCAAGGAAGCTGAGGATCTCAAAAGGAAGGCCGCGACAGCATGGGAGGTGGTTGACAAGTTGAAGGAGACAATGGAGACCCTCCGTGCTAAGAAGGCTACTGAGATCACGGAGATAAAGAAGGAACATGATTGGCTGACTGTGGAAAAAATGGCCTTATGGGAAACTCAAGCACGGTTGGAGGCGACCATCGACGAAGCCTGTAACCATGTCTTCATGCCCATCGCAGAGTTAGATCCGGTCGAGCGAGCGCAGAAGTTGAGGGATGTTATCCCCCAATTGTGGGAGGACAATGCGGCATCAACCCATGCCCTGAAGCCAACTACACCTCAGAAGGATGTTGAGGAATGGAAGAGTGCCATTCAAGAAGTGGCAACTTAGCTAGCCGAGTTAGAGAAGGAGGTGACAAGAATCACTGCGGAAACTGCGTTGTTCTAGGGGAGCATCATCCAGGATGAGCCGCTGGAACAATTGACCAAGAAATGGTGTGAGGTGGAAGAGCAGTTGGCTACACTGAAGACTGCCATGTGCACCATGCTGCCAGTGGTGCAGGTATCTAAAAAGGCAGATATCAAGGACTTACAGCAATGAGTTGCCAAAGTAGAAGAATGACAGAAGCAGTGGTCTACACAGTTGGATGAGTTCCACGACGTTGGGGCTGAGCTTAATGATGTCGTCGATTCTGCACTCCAGGCGGTGCAGGAAGAAAAGCAACGAGTTGACACACACCTGTGCACCCACCCTCTGGCCACAGACCTCGAGGATAGTAAGGAGATTGCTGCGAGAGTCCTGCAGCGGGTCAACGAAATTCGGCAGCAGTATGAGGACTTCTGAGTCAAGACCAATGAATACACCATGTCCATTTGATGTGGCTCGAGGGTGAGCGACAAGATTGTGTTGGGAGCTTGTTGGTACGCGGTTTGGTAAGGTAACATCGTAGCATCGCTGATACTACGACAAGTCAGAAGATATCGCGGAAGGCGGAGAGATGGGCATAAAGAATATTATTTTATGCATTTTTGGGTCAATTGTACTGTAGTTTGCGGTTTTTGGGTCATTTGGACTGTATATTATGTATTTTTGGGTCAATTGTACTGCAGTATGCGGCTTTTGGGTCATTTTGGACTATGTCGGTTAGTTGTTGGGTCAATTGCGTGAAGTGTCGGTTAGGAAGTTGTTAGAAAGTGGACAAGCATTGTAAGGGAGGAAGCCTATATATAGACCTAAGTTGTAAGTGTTGAGGCATCTTAGTACGGATCCTTGTATGTTGGATGTGTGTGTCTTTGAGTCTGTATCTGATATCAAGAGTTACTGGTGAGATCTTTGTTTTTGTGGAGATATTGTATCTGGGTTTTGCTAAGTTAATATGACATGACAGAGTTGTTTTGCGAAATCCTTGTGCATCTTTTGCTCACTTGGGGTAATGCATGTTGTGATATATGAAATAATGCTATGTTTTATTGCTGCAATTAATGCTTTACTGTTATACTTGTCACGATGAATGTTTCTATTGAATGATGCTATGGATACAATGTTGCCGAAGTTAAATGCATAGATTTCCTTCTGAATGTTGCAATACGTTTAAGTGATTGTTTTCACAAACATCCTCCTTCATTCGGTGGAAACATGGTTTTGTTGAATCTCCCTTGAACATCTCGGGTGAGACCTCATCTGCTCCACAGGTGTTGTTGGACGGGGTAAAACCTATCTGGGCTAGTGCTCAGGGAGATCGCAGTGGGTTGGTGTCGACAGCGATGGGAACCTCTATCGACTCGGTTTGAGTCAACACTCAGGTTGAGCGTAATGCCATTCGGACTCGGGATGCTCATCCTCACAACTCTCACACCAATGAATCTCTCTTGTGTCAGGTACATTGGGGGCAACAGGGGGTCTCTTGTTTTCTTCAGTAGTTGGCCTCCTATTCGGGTTCCAGTATGGCTTGGGGCGATATGGATCCTTGTACCTATCTGAGTCCCTATACTTAGAAAGGTCTCTCGTAAGAATAGTCAAGGTTTTTATCATTTCTTTCATATCTTCAGTCGTTGTTGACTGAGCGTCTTCTTTTGCAGGTTCTTTTCCCTTGCGGAAATGGGAATCGGTGCATGAGGACGAGGGAGCATGGTGGTCGAAAACGTTTTGCTTCCCCATGGACACTATGTTTGCTTCAGATTTCCTTGCATTGTCCTGGGCTATCTTTAAAGAGCAGTCTCCTTGTCTTTCATGTGGTACCCTATCCATCCTTCGAAAGAATCTAGATAATGTATTAGGACGGCCGGGTCCTTAGGGTGGATTTCTTCAAGTATTTGTACCACAACCTTATCAAATCGTTGATTGAGTTCATGTGTGGTTTCATTTTCTCTTTTCTTTATCCCAGATAGTTGGTTAAGCAAGTACTTTCCATCTAACTTGAATGACCAGTGCTTGGTAAGTTTGGTCACGAAGTTGTCGTAACCATTTATTGAACCTGCTGGCAGCCGGTCAAACCACTTCCAGACATTGCCCTTGAGTGACATAAACAATCCTCTCATGAAAACATCTTCATCTATGGCCCCGTAGGCCTCCATGTGTTGCCACATGGACTCGATGTGATCTTCTATGGTGATGGAATTACTCCCACTGAACTTAGGAATTTTTTCAAAATACTTATCGGGCATGTCATGGGGAGCACCCTGAATTTGGGCAAAGTCTAGAGGTGAAGCTCTCGCCCTATTTCCAAAGACTCGTGGACCAGGGATGGTATTAGCCATCTGGTTGTTGTTCGTGGGTGGATTGAGGGTGGTGGAAAAGGGTGGCACTACAATGCTAGGTGAGGCTGCAGCGTTGACTTCCTTCCAAAATGAGCTAGGGGAGTTTTCACCAAGGTTTCGTCTGACATAAGTGATGGGTGTACTATGTAATGTGTTAGAACGATCTAAACTACGGAGGTTGTATGGATGGGTTCATCCTTCAGTGGAGCCGCCGGGTGGAGTCGCTAGGTGAACTAGGAACCTTGTTCACCGAAGGTGGAGTGTCATGAGGGGAAGTGGAGAGTGAGACAAAATGGTGTTGGATGCAATAAATTATGCAAATGGAAATCAGCCAACAAAGTTTTAATTACAGATGCGATGATAAAAAAGGAAAAAGAAAAGAAAAAAGACTCAAAATCAAGAAAAACATGGGTAGGCCTCTACCTCCCCGGTAGCGGCACCAAAAATGTTATCACACTAGCTCTAGCTGCTACTAAAGGTATCTCGTCCAAGGTGATAGAGGGCGGGAAGCCAGGTAGGTTAAAACTACAAACACCAAGTCCACCATTCGAAGAACGGTAGTCACACCAGACAAGGCGTTTGTCACTTCGGATAAGGCACGTAGCCTAATCCAGGGGGAGACCCTTCTCAACCATCTAAGGTTGAGAGACAAAAACAAGACACTCCCAAACCCAAAACAAACAATGGAAAACAGAGAGGGGGTGTCTAGAACATCTAGGACTCTTAACCAACCAACAAGCATAAATTTGGTAGTAGATTGGGGTGCTGACTGATGCAATTTCTGATATGATTTTGAAGATAAAAATGGTTGATTTTAGATGTTTGGTGGCTGGAAATGAAATCAGAGGTTAAAAATACACTAGAAGTTCCAATTGGTTCTCTACCTATGGGGGAATTTAACTCAATAACATGGAGCATACATGGCAGAATTAAAATATCAATTTTTAGGGTGCTTCTAATTATTTTTATGTGATAATAGATGATGTTCAGCCACTACAAAGTGAAAACAAAAATACCCACAACCCGAAAATGGCCGAACTAGATAGAGAGAGGAAAACGCCCAAGGAGGGCGAAATTACCAAGTTGACTAGTGCTAGTTCTAGGGGTAAATGGAGTCGAAATGGAATAGGATTTTGGATGTAGGCGTTTGAGGAAAATTCCAATGTGGGTTTGAAATACAATTAGCGTTTTAATGGTGAAATTTTTATATTTTAATTTTTTAGGGTTTTCTATGTGAATATCCATCTTAACACACACAATGAAATTGAAAGCTATGAGACCAGCAAGAGAAGCATACCTGGGATAGAAATGTATGGCTGAAATGGCTTGAAGACTAACTCCACATTGAATAGTTGAGCAACCAGCGAGTTTCTATGGGCGTTTGAGCAGCTATATGACCAATTTTGCCCTGGATACCTGCCACAAGCAAGAGAGAATCAACATGTGCAGCAAATAACCAAGCAAAAACAGAAAATGAATTGCTAAAAATAAAGAATTTGACAAGCTAAATAGCAAAGACAACTCCCTTGTGAATATTTTAATGAGAAGTGCTAGAATGGAGCTCCCACTCCAAGTGTAGTGCCTCCCTTCAAATGGCCACCCTCCCTATAATTCGTGTTAGCCAAATATGGGCAGAAAAATCACTACAATTGCTCCACAAAGCTATGAAAACTAGCTAACAATCAAAACCATCAACATCCATACAAATCATCTCAAGAAATCGGGAGAAAAATGTCTCTATATCACTCAAATGTCAAGTATACAATGTCGCAAGAGAGCTGCAAAATGAGTGAGTCTCTTCTCTTATAGAGAATGCTCATTCTCAACCCTAACTCCCTCCAAAACCAAGGGTTGAGATTAACTCTCTCAATGCCCAAATCGATGGTGGAGGATCACTCTAGAGAGGGGGGGTGAATTTCTCTCTAACACCCGTGTGGAGGATGGGGCCCTTCAAGGGGACCATAAAATACATACAATAGGTGGTTGGGAGGTGTCTATGGGCTGTTTTATCCCCCCATACCACTCAGCCATAGTCTCAATACATAAAAACCCCAAAATATGAAGTTTTGCTAAGTCAAAAATGCCCCTCTATGGGCAAATTCGTCCCATGTGTTGGGATGGGAAAATATGAGGGCCCCACAACATAAAATGAATGTCCAAACATTACAAAAATTACCTTATGATACCCCCTTACCTTAGCCAACAATTTCACTTACCATTTCAATAGTTACCTTTGCCATATTTACTTTTCCATATTAATTTATTGTTGGTTTTTATTGTTGAAGATGTAATTTGGTATTTTGACCCACTTATATTGCATGTATTGACGAACAGTATGCTGTAATGCGATCGTGGACCCCAAATATAGTAGACATGGTCACTTGAATGACCCCGATCCATCAATTAGGCAATGTTTGCCCCAAATCCAAGATTTTTAATTAAAACGGGTCCCTCGTGACCCATAATAAATAAAAATCTCATCAACGCTTCAACTTTTTTGAAACCTAAGACTTGGAGGCGCATATGAAACCCTAAGACATAATAAATGACCAAAATCGAAATCTTGATTGCAACTTTTTTTCGGGCCCATTTTTGGCCTAGTCAAATCTGGTCAAAATGGTAACGGCTAAAAATATGCATGCAACATGAAGCATTCAAGGCTTCCTTATTCATGTTAGTACATTACTCAAAACATATAATGCCAATATGGTGATCAAAACAAATAATATGTCAATAAAAATCGGCCCCAGGTAAGGTGGGCCCACCACCTCCAACAAAGACTCAAAATTGCTATACACAACTTATAGACTTGACCACTTAGCTAAATTTGGGTGAGGTCGATAAACAAGGTAAAGGGTACGGGAAGACGAGGACCAATACCATGTGACCCTTCAGATAAATAGGGAAGGTGGGACCTACTGACATAAGCATACCATGACAATACATAGGGAAGGGCGGTGCCTCACAAATGGGTATAGTGCGGGGAAACCTCCACTTATCATCTAACATGCACCTTGCAACTCATATACGTGCCTTCAGAAGACTTAATGAGGATCTTTTATAGAGCCGCCATGACTGGGTGTCCGGCAAACCGTAACTTGAGACTCTAGGGGACAATTTGCATAGTTGTCCCTTACTCCATCTCACCTCCTTGCCCCGTAGGACTAGGTGAGGAAATAACCACTGCAATGCTAATACATATGGTTGACCTATGTCCGTGTGTGTTCAAAAACACATTACTTGGACTTTACATTTGACTTTCATACTTAGCCTTTTTGGCTTGATTTACATTTCATTTCAAGGCCCTTTTTGGGCTACATACATATCTCAAAAGATATAACAAGGTGTTCATACTACAAAGTAATGTGGGAAAGTGTACATGCTTCAATGACCAATGGGGAACACCTGGTGAGTCTACAAAATTTGATACTGCATTGCAACATCGGGGGTAACCGACGGGAGCAAATCCCAGGTTTGAGAATGCATCTCACACACTAAAGAGCTGAGGCACAAGAGACAAGGAATCATGGAATACTCAGAGGTCAATGGGGAAGGGGATCCTCAAGGCCACAAATAAAGGTCCAAGTCGGGAAAAATCAACATGAATGAGTTGGATGGTTGGAAGGAAGTGACTAGAGGATCCAAGGTTAGCTGCCAAGGAGTATGAAATGATAAAGTCTATACCGATAGTGGGGTAGGGACCAGCGTGCATATACATGAGTCTACTAGAATGGGGTGGACTGACATCACCGAGGGCCATACACATCATAATGACAAACCGAGATCACCACATCAAACATCATACGTAAAGTCCCTATACTATCATAAATAAACAAGTCTAAACAACAACATGAGCAATAAACCATAAAGTGTTATACCTTCCATACCATATACCTGCTGTTAAAGCTGACTCTGGAACTGGATCTCTGCTGAATCCAGGAAATAAGTGGAAAACCATCAATACTCTATAGTACTCTCATCCCAATATGGCTAAGTGACTCTCTCAATGGGGTCATGCAAAGATCGACAAGGAAGGGTGACCCTATGGTCATTGCTCTGTAATATGTATGGATCAATACAAAACCATCTGTCCCCTCTGATATCTCTTCTCGGGGCAATCTGAATACAATGAATGCCCCCTCTGTAGGCATCTGATCTCTGATATGGAAAAAAAATGTAGTATGGTCCCCGACCACACAATCTGCAGCATGGTAGCTCCAGCTAGCATTGATGTGATAACATGTATATTACATTTTGTGTACCTGCAAGATTATTACTGGGATTTGTTTTTCATATAAATGGATTGCTGTCGATCCCTGCAAGGATCAAGCCATTGTCAACCTTCCCCCTATGTGAACTTCATGCCAACTGCAAAGTCTCTATGGAAAGGACAACTTCCTACGGCACTTCATTCCCAATTACACAATGACTATTCATGGATTCCTACGTCTCCTCTGAGTCATCATTCCTTTCGTTTGGGATGAGCCGGTGCAAGGAAATTTCAATGCGTTAAGAAAGACTTTGACTTCCACTCCTTTGATCTCTCCACTAGTTTTTAGGAATGATTTTATCCTATACATTTTGGCATATGAATATGTCTTTACTAGATTATTATTCCAATAATATGCTCCCTGCCAATATTATATCACTACTATGTCAATATGAACCTATCTTATCCTCTGCTTCGTTATCTTCATGAGGATAATTTGGTCATTGCCATCATTTTTTCAATTCAAAATATACGCCATTACATTCTTATGAGCTGAACCAAAGTAGTCGCTAACTCGAATCCAATTTTGTATCTCTGGAATTGATGACTTATTCAAGGTCGCATCGCAAAATGGATCGTTATACTAAGAGTGTGACCTTGAGCTTGCAACTCCCAAGAGCACTAAGGCCTTATCTTTAGCAAAACTCATCACAGACTTACCATATAATTTTTTTGCGTCCGCTATCACCGATCATATAACTGGTGAGCATTTGTTCACAATTTCGTCTAATTATCATTGGTATGGAGACATCTTGGTTTACCTACGCACCCAAAAATTTGTCCCTCAACTCAATCGCGATGAACATCATCGCATCTATCACTAGGCCCCTCGCTATTTACTCATTGGTGATGTCCTTTATCACCAAGGGGTCAACACCATTTTACAACGATCTCTCACTCATGAAGAAGTTGAACAAGTCCTAAATAATTGCCATAATAGAGCTTGTGGTAGCCATCTCTCTGGGATGGCCACTTCCCAAAAATTCATTCGTGCCAGTTATTTTTGGCCAACCTTTTTTTTCTTATTGTATTGAGGAAGTCAAACATTGTCGCAATTTCCATCCTTTTCCCCAAAGGAGAGAACCCCTCCCGTGTCACTTCATCCAGTGGTCGCTATTGGCCCTTTCTATACATCGTCCATTGACTTTATAGAATGCAATCCACCGTCCGCTGGCGTCCATAAGTGCATAATTGTCGCCATTGACTACTTCACAAAGTGGGATGAGTCCATGTCAACCTTTAATTGTAGTGGTGAAACCGCCATGCATTTCTTTTTTCACCATGTTATCACTCGAATTGGTGTACCGCACCAACTAGTGTTCGACCATGGTTCTCATTTCAAGGACACCATGTGGAAAGAACTGTCTTAGTTTTTAAAATTTGAACTCCAATTCTCATCCTCCTATTACCCTCAGAGAAGTGGACAGGTGGAGCTTGTCAACAAAATCCTTAAAACGATGCTCTAACAGATGGTGGATAAACATCAACATATATATATATATATATATATATATATAAATAATAATAATAATAACAACAAACAAGAATAATATAATAATATAATTAATTAGTGAAATGGTGTAACTCTTTATGAAGAGTTGCATTAGACACCCTTTAAACAATTATAAATACGGGAAAGTCTTTCTTGTAAAAGACATCATCTTTATATCATCAAATATATTATTATTATCCATTATTCAATATGAGAGTCGGATTCGACTATTAACCTATTGAACGGATTCGTTCACCTCATTTATATGTTTTCATTAATAAGATGTGAAATCTATGATGCGGTATGTGGATACCGTCTTATGATGTGATTTATGGAAGTATTATATGTCATGTGCATCTATGATGAACTAAAACTGTTACATGAAGTGAAATGATGTTGCTAATATGGATCAATTGGTGATCGATGGGAAATGCTTTCTATTAGATGTGTATTTTGTTAAATACTAAACTAGAAGACACAAGGGATATGGGATAGCCAAATACTTAATATGATATATGGAATAAGAACTTGTTCATGCAGTAAAAATTAGAAACCAAAAGTGATGATACGATGACATAGACCGATAATCTTGATAGCAACAAAGTATGAGTTGATAAGGGTGTAGACCCAGTATGTTGAGAGGGATGGATGTATTTCCCACCCTATGTTTCTATGATACCCGGGGTCGTGGGAGGGCCATGCGGAGACATGCTCTCTAAGTTGTTTTGATGACGATGGTCGGATGCCCACTAGGAGAGGTTAGGTCTATTGTTCAGCCGACGTTAACGCTTTGAGGTTCTTATGAGGTCAGGTTGGTGAATCCGACATCCACTTGTGTACTAGCAAAGGAAGGATAGGGAGGATGCGGACATAGGTTATGATGGGAGGATATGCTAGTTAGCATTGTTGAGGGTTGGATATTCCTTGATCTTGAGTTAGTATGTGTAGATACCCTCCCTTGTACTCGATTAATTAAACCAAATGTAAAAATAAAGATAATGATATGAAATCCTGAAGGGATAATTGTTAAACAACTGAGAATGTTAAAATAATTATATTGCATTTATGTGCTTTCTCTTTCTGCATGGTGGGCATACTATTATTAGTTAGCAGGTATGCAGGCTGGATGGGGTTTTTTTATAGTACATATCCGACCTGTGCATACATTGGCCATGCATGCACACCTTGTACATGTACAATAGTACTGGTGTAGAACATACTTGTCATGCTTGAATAGAAGTGTAAAATGTCATGGATAACTCAGTTAAGGATACATTAATCAACTTAGGAAATGAATGGTTAAATTTTCAATGTGTAAAATAAGATAATTAGTCATTCTATGAAAACATTGTAATAAGCAAGTAGGACAAGTGTCGTCAGCTAGAATTGTCGTACGAGAATTGTTGTGAATAGGGTATTGGTACTGTCTAATTAATTAGTAAGATTGTTTAATCCCTCAAGAGTTCTTTGTTTATAAGAACAAGGATACTATGTTGATGTTAGGGTACTCATGTGATAAACAAATAATTAAAAATATTGTTATTAATTCACCATCTATTATTGTTTAATGGTGATTTAATTATTATTATTACTTAATTAATATTATTCTAATAATATTCATATCCTTGTCATAACAATTAAGATATAAGTAAAATTTAAAAGATTGATTAATAAATTATTAGTGTGTGAGTATTTCAATGTCAAAAGTTAGAAGGGATAAGAAATAAATGCTTTAAACTAATGGATATGATGTGATGGAACGGGTTTTAAATATTAATTATTTATTTGATATAACTCTTGGACTTTTAAATTTACAAGATAAGTTATTTTGTCAGATCATGTTTGTTTGGTAAAACCATTAACACATACCTTGTCCCAAACTGAAAAGTCAACTAGAATATATATTATTGTATTATTTTATTCTAAAAACACTAAATGCAAATACGGTGAATAAACAAACATTTATTAAATTAGATCTCGAATAGAGAACTCTTAGGTAATAGTTCCTACCATAATAAATACTTACCATCAACAGTTAAAGTGCAATAAATTTACTGTAAGTACATTTAATTCTCGGTACACTAAGTGAAGAAATACATTATTATATTGTAACTTGTATGAATTAACTAGTCAAGGAATTGAATGATTGAGTGGCTCGAGAGAGGGAATTTTGGGCGGTGGAGTAAGCCCAAAGTCTTCTTGAGGAAGGAAAGGTATATAGGGAAGAGTGAAGGGAGGAGAACGGGTTGGATTTTGATGGGAGAAAAATGGGAAGGTAATGTGGCACAGAACTGAGTGGAGACAAGAGGAAATACTGCTATCAGAATTATCGGTTTGTGGGCTCAGGGGCTTGGAAATCCTTTGATTTCCGAGGGTCAGCAAGATAATAGTTGGTCGGCAGGGTGGACAAGTAATTTTGGTTGGATAAGGGGATAGATAAAGAACCTACTACAATCTACCATCTACTAGCATCAACATGAGGTATTCTTCTTGTTATTTATTTGATTATTCCTATTCTAACTTATGTTGAAACATATCGGAAAGAAAATCCTCAAATTTTAGTTATTTTTACATCTGTATGTATGATTGTTAATGACCAAAATAAGAAAATGCATATACTTGAATAGAACTTATTAGAAAATTTCATTGAAACAACAATTAATTTATCAGAAATTCAATTGAAACAGTATAGTAAATTTCATTTAAACAACATAGAATTTTTATTGGAAATTTACTAAAACTAGATTAGGGTAAGCTTAATACATAGAAAAGTAACTCAGAAAATGACTTAGTGCTCTGTTGTAAAAACCAGAGCACTACACATGGTTTTAAACATGAATATGTGGCAAGACAGACCATTTTTCAATATCTTGCCAATGAGAGTCCAATCCTTCAGGGTGCAAGTCTAAGAGTTTTAATAGGCTTCCAACTAGAATAAAATGAAAGGAGTAAATATCTAATAGGGTAAGAGAGGAGGGCCTAAAGCAGATTACATATTATAATAAACTCTATGAAAGTTAGTGGGTGGATTAATCATAATAGATATATTGACTCATTTTGCTTTGCAAAATGCAATAGGGTAAGAGAGGAGGGCCTAAAGCAGATTACATATTATAATAAACTCTATAGGAAAATGCAAAAAAACAAAGAAGCATAAAGTTTATAACTGAATGGGCTTGAACGGATTCATTTATTTTTATAATACCATAACATTGTAAAGATACATATTTGAAAAAACCCTTGACAATAGGAATGATACGTTTTTATACATTTATGCAAACAAAAGATGGCATCCACTCACTGGTAACTTTCCCTTGTATTTTATTATAAAACTGTAAACTCATAATGATAAATGGAAGCAACAAGAAAATTACAACACAGTGACAAGTTTATGGGGGGTTCCTCATCTATTCGGCATCCAAATCCAAAGTATCGTTCGCAAGACGCATTGTAGATATACTTTTGTTGCTTCCTTGCTTTCCAAAACCTTGGCGGCAGTTTTAATATGGCAGTCGATCATTTCTTGTTTGGTGGCCTTACCGTGGTTGGGAGAGTCCATGACAATAACCCCGTGCTCGTAGTCACAGCCAGGTAATAGGGGAACAGTCTACACAGGAGGTCGGTCGCTCCAGTTCGGCAACGAATTGGATAGAGGGGATACCAATGTTTCCATACTCGGAAGCTCTCAGCGCCTTCACCAGAGCACTACGACACCTCAATAATTCCATTTCCGGCAAGCTAAGGCATATACCTGTTTCTCCTACTAGACCTAGTCTCCTTAGTCCTACCCGGTGACATGAGGATACAGAGCTGAAGTAGAGACCAGGTCCCGCGCGCGTGAGACTGATCCTCCTTTAGAGGATGGAGGTGAGGCTTGCATGCAGCCCACGAGGCTGGCATGCAGCCAAGCCCCCCTCCTCTCATGACTCCTGAGGACCGATTGGGCAATGGAGAGGCAAAGGGCGCATGGGCCTTCGCTCGGGCTAGGGCATGGGAGATAGTGGATGCGCGTGAGTGGAGAGCTAGAGTGGTGGATGGTGATAGGGGGGCTTGACGGTGGTAGTTGGATGAGGTCGCGTGGAAGGAGGCTGAGGGAGATGATAGGTGTAGTGAGTTGTGGAAAGAGAGGTGGCATAGAGGTGGAGGGTCGAACGGTGGAGGGAGCCTGATGAACTACGAAGGGATAGCTGCCTTCGAACAAGTACAAAAATATATTGGAATGTTAAAATGTTTTAATGTTGTAAATTTAAATATTGTTTTGGAAATATATATATATATATTTAAAAATTAAAGTTAAATATTTAATATAAAAAAAGGGGTGTGATTGTGGTTAACAAAGTGATATGAAGCCACTGACATTAGTAACCGATAACACTTAGTTAAAATTCAACAGTTTCATAGTTAATGGTTTCATTTCTCCGTTGGTCAAAACATGAATATAAAGGCATCACAATATCTATGATATGTATAAATAAGAATAGTTGTGTACGTAAAGGTTTCGAAGCTCGACAATGAATGTCCATATTTCCACTAAACTTTTGGCACAATAAACAAAAGTCCATGTGTCTTGTTCTCAATAGACAAGGGGCATCATAACTTAACCTAAAATATAATATAAATGTAGTAAATAACATACTAATAAATTGAAATGTAGTCAATAGAGGACGAGTAAATAATTTGACATAAAATTGAAATTGAACAAATAACGGACGAGGAAATGTAATAGTTAAAATGTGTAATATATATTTTAGAAGTCTATAAAGAAAATAAAATGTATATAAGCTCATAAGATTATGTTACAGGTATTGATCTTCAATATGATGGTTATCATAGTGATTTTTTACACGTCTTGGTTTATATTATACTTTAGATAATATTGTATTTATATTATATTTATTGGTTTTATATTTTGAGACATGGATTACAACATGATGTGTGTTTCGGTGATTATGTCACCAAGTCATAGTTTTATATTATATTCCTAATTATAGTGCAAAGTGTAATATATATCTATATATATATAAATAAAACTTTGAATATTTAGAACATTTAAAATATTAAAGTAGAAAGGATATTTAGACAATGCTTTAGTCGAAAATTTGACAAATAGTCGAAGGGGTGAGACAAATATAGAATCTCCAAAACAAGACACCATTGAGATCAGCACAACAAGATGAATGCTATGATGTTGAGTTCACTACATGACAAGATTGTTAATGAAAACTACCATAGAATTTAGCACGCTAATTTTGACAATCTGTTGTATCATGATGCAAGTTATTACTTGCACATAAGTGTAAGTGTATGCATATCTAGACTTTAATTCTGCATGTATATATATATAGATGTGGAGGAAGGTATTTGTAACACGTAACCATATAAAAATGGCAATTACAAAGATTAATAATACATATAGAGAAGGATTAGTCTTTTAAAATATGGAAAATTGTCGTTGAAAGTCTTACAATATAATATAGCAATGATGTGAATTAATTATTAATTATTTCACAGTATTTTGATTATATAATGTCAATATTTTAAGGTTAATATGATATTGATAAGTATAAAATGATACCATATTATTGTTTATAAAATTACATTAAATTAGTGAGGTTGTTATTTCCTTGCTACCTTCATCTATGAGAAGAGGTTAAATAGTCGAGTTGCATTGACCAACACCATTGTTTGAGCTAACATAGTTGGAGTCTATGCATCAAATTGAGAAATAAATATGGGTACACAAGTGTTGAGGATTGATGCTTGATAGTGCTACTGATAACAATGATGTATTCTGCCACATTGTGTGTGAAAATTCATGTGACATAGTAAGTGGGAAGGGCGTGAGGGAGATAGGTATGTGTGAGAGGGGCTAGAGGTTATATGTGGCTAGTATGGCTTATGTAAAATTGTTATGACTTGGAAATATATATATATATATATATATATTGGGAGACAACTAGGACTTAACCATTACAAAATGAACTTGAGCAATAAAATATAAAAGTATGGGAATTGTTGAGGAATTAATGAGTTAGCATTAATGATCATGCTTGATTCCATGTGAATGTATTGGGTTCATATTAGTACCTTGTGAGGTGGTCATAGTGCATAATGGGTGTAAGTATTTATGGGTTCCACGTAGAATAATGAGTGCATGGATACCCCATTTAAGCAAGCTTAAAGTCAGCTCTATATTTATAGGATTGAGCTGAATATTTCAGCCTCTAAACCACCATGCAACAATTTAACTTTAAAAGTAAAATTAAACCCATAATAAGCGTATGTATACTGCAATAAACATTGGTAAATTATCTTTACAATTTTGAGAGTAAGAACAAAATTATCTTTAAATTTCTTAAAATTAGGAAGTCATGGTTTTCCCTCGAATTATATTAGATGGAAAAAGGAGAGATCAATGAATGAAGTTGATAACATTTGCATTCTGATACAATATAGTCACAAAAACCTGGTAACAACAACACTTCTCCTAATTTAATAATTTTTACAGTACTTTTGTTATCATCGGATACAAATTTGCTTATTACCACTAAGGAAATAATAAAGTATAATCATAGAAATGAAAGACATGGACCATCTTCTATTGGATCATGTATGCAAACCTTAAGGGCCCTTTATAGTTGATTGTTGAGTATTTACCAATATAGGCTCTAATCCCTTCTCTAAATCATCGATTGTTTTCTTGCTAAGTTGGATCGATATACGCTTATGAAGAAAACTTGATTGTGTGATGAGTAAACATGGTTGGATGGTGTAAATTAAAAGTTATTGTTAAAAGGTAAGAAGTAGGATGCTAAGGTGGATAACACTTGATTGTAACCTTAGGCATTCTAGATATATTATTGAGATTCGATAGAAGGATTAATCTAAATGTTCTTTAACTATTAGAACATATATCAGGGGATAAAAGAAGTGAAACCATAAGATAAAATTGACATATTTGGTTAAGTTCAAGCTTAAGTAGCACAAGTATGGCCACGACTTGCTACTACAAGAATGCAGAGACTATGCATCGATAATTTTCCGGCATCAATTTGACCATAACTTTGGGACGAAGTTTCCCAAAGGGTGGGTGTATGTAATGCCCCATAGTTTGATTAGGCATATTTATCAGTTAGACACACTGTACTTTATTTGCTTATTATCTATTGAACTTAGCTCGAATGAGTAAACTTTATTACGACATGATGGACACAAGTATATTATGCTAGTGTGTTTTATGATTTCACTATTATTATGATGTTACTATGTTATGTGGTTACCATGTCATGATTATCATAGGATTCCTTTATTTTATGATTACAGTATATGTTTATATCTCCTCATTAATAAGATGTGAAATATATGATGCGGTACATGGATACCGTCTTACGATGTGATTTATGGAAGTATTATATGTCATGTGCATCTATGATGCACTAAAACGGTTACATGAAGTGAAATGATGTTGCTAATATGGATCAATTGGTGATCGAGGGGAAATGCTTTCTATAAAATGTGTATTTTGCGAAATACTAACCTACAGGACACAAGGCTATGGGATAGTCGGATACCTAATCTAATATATGGGATAAGAACCTGTTCATGCGGTAAACCTTAGAAACCAAAAGTGATGGTATGATGACACAAATCGATAATCTCTATAGAAACAAAGTATGAGTTGATGAGGGTGTAGACCTAGTATGTTGAGAGGGATGGATGTATTGCCCACCCTTTGTTTCTATGATACCCGGGGTAGTGGGAGGGCCGTGCTGAGACACGCTCTCCAAGTTGTTGTGATGATGATGGTTGGATGCCTTCTAGGAGAGGCTAGGTCTGTTGTTCAACTGACATTATCCCTCTCAGATTCTTATGTGGTTAGGTCAGTGAATCTGACATCCACTTGTGTACTAGCAGAGGAAGGATAGGGAGGATGCAAATGTAGGTTAGGATGAGAGGATATGCTAGTTAGTACTGTTGAGGGTTGGATATTCCTTGATCTTGAGTTAGTGGGAGTAGATTCCCTCCCTTGTACTAGATTGACTAAACCAAATGTAAAAATAAATATAATGATATGAAATCCTAAACGGATTACTATTAAACAACTGAGAATGTTAAAGTAATTATACTGTATTTATATGCTTTCTCTTTCTGCATGGTGGGAATACTATTATTAGTTAGCACGTATGCATAGGCGGGATGGGGTTTGTTTATAATACATATCCAACATGTGCATACACTCCCATGCATGCACACCTTGTACATGTACAATAGTACTGGTGTATAACATACTTGTCATGCTTGAATAGAAGTGTAAAATTTCATAGATAACTCAGTTAAGAATACATTAATCAACTTAGGAAATGAATGATTAAATTTTCAATGTGTAAAATAAGTGAATTAGTCATTATATGAAAACATTGTAATACGCAAGTAGGACAAGTGTCGTCAGTTAGAATTGTTGTACGGGAATTGTTGTGAATAGGGTAATGGTACTGTCTAATTAATTAGTAAGATTGTTTAATCCCTCAAGAGTGCTTTGTTTATAAGAACAAGGATACTATGTTGATGTTAGGGTACTCATGTGATAAAAAAATAATTAAAAATATGTTATTAATTCACCATCCATTATTGTTTAATGGTGATTTAATTATTATCATTACTTAATTATTATTATTCTAATAATACACATCTCCTTGTCATAACAATTATGATATAAGTAAAATTTAAAGATTGATTAATAAATTATTAGTGTGTGAGTATTTCCATGTCGAAAGTTAGAAGGGATAAGAAAATAATGCTTTAAACTAATGGATGTGATGTGATGGAACGGGTTTTTAAATATTAATTATTTATTCGATATAACTCTTAGATTTTTAAATCTACAAGATAATTTATTTTGTCGAATCATGTTTGTTTGGTTAAACCATTAAGACATACCTTGTCCCAAACTAAAAAGTCAACTAGAATATATATTATTTTATTATTTTATTCTAAGAACACTAAATGCAAATGCGGTGAATAAATAGACATTTATTAAACTAGATATCGAATAGAGAACCCTTAGGTAATAGTTCCTACCATAATAAATACTTACCATCAACATTTAAAGTGCAATAATTTTACCGTAAGTAGATTTAATTGTCGGTACAATAAGTGAAGAAATATATTATTATATTCTAACTTGTATGAATTAACTAGTCAAGGAATTGAATGATTGAGTGGCTTGAGACAGGGAATTTGAGGCAGTGGAGTAAGACCAAAGTCTTCTCAAATAAGGAAAGGTATATAGGGAAGAGTGAAGGGAGGAAAGGGGGTTGGATTCTGACACGATTCTGATGGGAAAAAAATGGGAAGGTAATGTGGCACAAAACTCAGTGGAGACAAGAGTAAATACTACTCTCAGAATTATCGGTTTGTGGGCTCGGGGGCTTGGAAATGCTTTGATTTCTAAGGGCCAGCAAGATAATAGCTGTCACATCCCTTCCCGTTGATCCGATGCAAGGGAGGAAACATGGCTAACATTCCAAGGCTTGTTTGGAAAGAACTCAACCCCGTTCACTTAACATAATTCACAATAAATAAAAACTTATGTGTGGAGATTCATGCTCAATGTAAACACAGCATACCAACTACATCATGCATTTAGCATACCAATGTAAACACACAACTACATCATGCATTTAGCATACCAATAACATTCATCAAATTAAACATTGCAGAACACAATATTAACATAATTCAAACCACAGAGAATACTTATCTTTAAAATGAAACAGTCCAACAACTGGCTATGTGAGAGAAAGATTCCACCCAACCATAGGTATCTGTCCATCGTGTATTCTTTTAGCAGAGAGTCCACCCCCGAGCTGGGATGTGTATCCACTATGGAGGAACTAAACGTGCTCACTCACAGCCATGATCTCACACAACAGCCATGCTAATCCAACACATAGTTGGGTTTATCAAGCATGTAAGAGACAAATGAGAAGGATTCTAAGCCAATGAGATCAACCATAGATCTATAGACATCTCAACTAAACTCAAACAGTCATGGCACCCATAATACCTACCACACCCAACACAAGGAAGGTCCCCTTCTCTGTTGCACAGTCCCTCAGGCGTCCCTTCCCTCCAGTGCTCTTCAGGGTGGGCATAGAAAATTTCAGCTACAAATTTTCTTAAGATTCTAGCCTTCACTAGGTTTATCAAGAAATCCAATCCTCTGTTCAAACATTCACACATGGATTTTCACAATTCGGTTACCAAATAACTCAATCCCGTAATTGGATTTCTGGGCTATAAAAACTGGGTTTTCCAATGGATTTCACGGTATCTAATACTCTCAATTTTCCCCCAAGGTTCATAAACACTCATTGGCCTACCCTACAGACTCCCAAATTTATGTTCACTAAAGGAAGTTTGATGATCTACATTGTACATTCAAGATCCCTCTGCTCCATCAATACTACAAAAATGACATTATTGTGCCACCATTCACAGTGCTGCAAGGAGGTTACCATGAGTGTCCCACCCTACATCAAAACCCCGACTACGATCAAGTTTATCCAGTTGAACCAACTAATCAATTCGTTGAATACGTATCTCCTTTCCTATCATTTTATATTACTGAGGTTTCGTTCCACCTCACCAACCATGATTCAATGGTTCTTTTAAACACCCCCTTTTCTAGATTCCCATGCATCTGGGAAGCTACGACTATGAAGTAAAACTCCACATCCTCTCTTTCGTGCATCCCGCATCAGAGAAACCATTTACAAATGGTGCTTATTACCACCACTCCAGATCGCATATAGTTCCTTATTTACAGTAGCATCCCTGGTCTCCTTTGTTCAAATTATTCTACGATAAGTCACCGTGATGTCATCAGTACCCACCCCTATGAGTGTCCCCCACTGTAGTCATATTGCTTGTATCCCAATTGTGTCCCTCTCCAATATTCATTTCACATATGATTCCAGTTCAACCATGTCGCCATACTCTGAACAAAGGAAGTTTGAGTCCATATTACATAGTTTCCCTCGTATACCCCACCAGTGTCTCAGTCCCATGTCCATTTCTCTTACTCTTTGGTTGTATCCCATGTTCCTCTATCAAGGAAACATCATTTCCTGCATGTATCCCTTTATCGACATTAACACATTCATTCAAGAGGATACACCCAAAGGTAGCATGTACCTTGGCCTCATAACCCTCATTGATGAGCCCCTTGTACCACTTAAAGGGAGACCTCAATTCCCTTAGGAATCGTTGTTTCTAACGTGCTCAACATCAGTTATGTTATCTCCCTGATGATATTTGTACAGGTTAATAGTTATTTCATTATTTGATTGAAGACCCCGTATGTCCCTTGTCTCTAGTCCATTGGTGAGTCTTTATGGAAACCCAATGATATTTTTTTTCCTGAGATATACGAGTTGCATTGGTGTGATAGTGTTCGGAAGCCATCCAGTTACATGCTTCCTTATGTGTCCAGTTTGGATGCAGTTCATTGTACCAGCTAGATCCAAACTCTCAGTTGTTTGAGTCATTACAGATATTGGACCCCTTCAGATCCAACAGTGTATAAGTTATTGATATTCAACATTACATGAGAATTCCATTGTTCCTATTCCAGCTCTTCAGATCAGCCTTGGTTGGACCATTATTACATTCCAGATTTCAATCCATCTTGGACATGTATGATGCACAGATCATTTTATCCATGTATTGATCAAACCCTCTTTTTTCCTCCATCAAGTTCTCAATTTGATACATTGTTACGAGCATGGGAATGCTCGCCTCATCCATATACTTGATATTATATGCACCTCATTCATATTGAGTATTGTATCTACATGTAAGGGCCCCTATATTCCCATTGAAGGGTGAGCTCCTCTCACGTAATCATGATTCTCTATGCCATTGCAACACTAAAATAGAAGATCATATGATGTATGTCAACCATACGATGAGCTCATGACCTCACACATCAAGGGGCAATTTGTTAACACCTAATTTTTTTCTTCCTACCTTTTTATTATCCCCGTCACACATATACATCCTTACCACATTCCACTTCAACTATTTTTACATTGGTAAAAACAAAAAACCAAAGTCTCACATCAAAGTTCCATTTTACAAAATTAATTTGCTCAATTATCTCAAAAATGAGCAACTTATGCCCTGACTTGTTTTTTGGATGTTTCTTTTTTTATCACTAAATAAAAAGAACAAACCTGGCATGACACCTATGATAGTCCAATTTTCAAAAAGGATAAAAAAGTGAAAGGTACAAAATCAAACAAAAAAATTAAAAATTAAAAAAATCAAAAGCCAAAAAAAAAATTAAAAAATCAAAGCCTTATCCTTATCCTAGATCTATCTATCGTGCCTATAAATGAGCCATCAAGATCCATCACTCAACACCCATTCTCCATACATTAATCAAGCCATTACTCTATGAAAATATCCCCGAGACCAAAAATCTCTTTGTGTTCCATTCTCAACCTTCTGGAGATTGTGTACGTGACGTGTGGCCAGAGAATCGTGGAATGCAAGGAGACCAAGCAAACCCCCCCTCGGACAACTGTAGGGGCCCCTACTACTCTAACTCAAAGATGATATTAAATCCTTGTAAATTCCATTTTTTACATAACGAAAGAGAATTCTTTATTATTTAAAAGATGATTTTATCTATTTGCTTGATAAAAAAGTGCAAAAAATATTAATTTAGATTTATTTTAATATAGTTTTCATGTTTGATTAGTTTAGTTGTTTAATTTATGTTTTGATTAATTTATTTTCCATTGATACTCTACTAATTTTAGCACAACCCTTAGTAGGTGTGTATTTACATGTGCTGGTGTGAAAACACTAGCAATAGATGGGCATGATTATAAGCATGGAATTTTAAAAGAGTTGGTCAAATTGGCCGCATCGTACTTGTAATGTTGTTATATTTAAACTCCATGTGAATTCATTCTCTATCTACAAGTAATATATATATATATATATATATATATATATATATATATATATACGTTTTCCAATTATTCTCATGTATGGAGAATGATTAGCCAACCCTTATCCTATCTTCTTTTATTCACACTAAATAAGGAAATTATTTACGTTATGGACATGATGAAAAATGTAAACAGTGAGCGGTCATGTAACACTTCCACTTTTTTATTGTAATGGTATTGTAAAAGGAGATCATATTATTTCATTCATTATAATGGTAGTATATAACGAGATCATATTATTTCATTCAAGTAGTGTGGATGATGGTTGACTAATTCTTCTTAGTAATGGATAAGGGCCATCTGATGCATATTCTATTCCCTTATAATCATGTTAAATCAGGAAATAATTTAAATGACTAACATGTTGATAAGCATGTAAATGTAAATTAGTTGGTTGACCCTTTCTAATTCTATTTATGATGGTGTTATATCTAGAGATCATATGATGTCCTCCATTTGCAAGTATCATGGAGAATACTTGGTATATTATTCTCATGGATGGAGAGGGTTTTTTAACCCTAACTGACCCTTCTCTATATAAATCTAATCAGATTCTATTAAATATATCAAATTGAAGCTTCCAAACTCTATGTCTCATGCATATCACATTGATGATCCCTAGATATAGTTTTTTGAAGCTACCGAGATCACCTGATACCATAACTTGTGGATAAAAAATTCACGTTGATCTTGATTTTAATCTATTAGGAACCCATGTCCTTACCTTGTTAATATGTTGTTGTTGGACGCATATGCTTTGTAAGTCGTCCCGTAGTATTTGTTGATCAATAGTTTGTGTTATTGTTGTTGGCGCATATGCTTTGTAAGTTTCCCGTAGTATTGTTGATCCATAGTTTGTAATGGCCCATGGTTTTGACCCATAGTATTGGTGCCTAGAATTAGTATATAAGTGTGTGTCGAGACCTATGAAGGCACCGTGAAGTTATTTGTATTGAGCTTGCTCAAAGGAGGTTGCCTCCTCGAAGTGGCCTGTGATCAATATAAAAGTGATTCTGAGTTCTGTCATTTCTGCTATTTCACGTATTCTTGTTAATTAATTGTTGCAGGTGCATCACATCTGGTATCAGAGCACTTTCTTGGGCTCAATAGGTGAAATTTCTGCCAAATTTTTTTTTTTTTTCGCATATGTTGCAGGTTTGGATTTGGGAATAATCCCTATCCGCTTAACTGTGGGAAGTACTTGGGAATAAGCCCTAAAAATCATTGTGAGGAGTACCACAGGAACCCTGAAGTAGCTGGCCCATTGAGAGGACCTGCCAGCGAAAAGGGCAACGACCCCTACCTGATTGACTAGTTCCCACCCGTGAGGTAAACCAAGAGCTGTCGTTTGTGGCAAAGTGGTTATCAGTTTTACCTGAGCCGTGGAGTGAGGGGTAATGCCCCAATACGCAAGCTTTCAGACAACATTGGTGGCCGAGTGAAACCCCTGAACTATCAGGAAGCCACACATACCCGGGGTCCATATCTACTTTCAGTTGAACTATTGTCGATCACTACTGCGCTGTTTCAGATCCATTTTGCAAGCCGTTCCAGATTCAACCATTTTCAATCCATTCTGTGATGTTCCAAATCCATTTTGAGCCATAGCCACTCCAGTCTGGAAAAAAAAATAAAAAAAAATCAGTTTTTTCTTTATATCTCCCTTATTTTCACTCTATTTCCCTTGAAATTTTCAGGGAACCCCTGTCATCCCATTCTGCATATTTCGGTCCTGAGGACCCTACCCCCAATTCCCCTTCCCAAAGCCCGAAATCCCACATTTGTCTATTTTTAGGGTTTGCCATAACTTCCTCAAATTTCACCCAATCACCTTCAAATTTTACCACAGAGTTCCTTTCTGAATTCTGCTTCTTTGTTCCCCTCTGCCAAATTTTCCCATTCTTGCACCCCGCTTCAAAAATCCTCATTTTTGGTTCCCTGTCTATCCAACAGTGTCCAAAACCTATTCAAACCCCAATTACCCTTCTGATTTTTTCCCAAGTCTAGATTTTCCCTTACTAAAGTAGCTTTTGTTTTTGTTTTCCTACCCAGTCAACTAAAAAAAAAAAAAATCCTGGTTATGGTTGTCACCTGTGCAAGAGCAAAAACCATGGAGGACGCACTTGCAGCCATCCAAGCCAAACTCTAGGATCTGGATGAAAAATTTCTCGGTCTCCATCTTGAACGTTCAGCTATGAACAACAAATGGCAGTCCGAGTCTTCAACAGACAATGGGTTCTCTTCTTCTAGCAATTTCCATGGTCCGAAGCTTGATTTTCCTCGCCTCAATGGTACCGATCCAACTGGATGGATCTATCATGCAGAACAGTATTTCAATCTGCATAATACTTTTGATGTCAACAAAGTTCCGTTGGCATCCTTTCATTTGGAACAGGAAGCTCTTCAATGGTACCGTTGGTACATCAAGGCTCATCCAGAGCCCAAATGGCCAGACTTTTGCCAGCTCCTTTTGCAACGATTTGGTCCTAGTGTTTTTGATGACTTCACAGGAGCCCTCACTAAACTTCGCCAAACTAGCACTGTGAGAGAGTATCAAACTGAATTTGAGAATCTAGCCAACCACACTGAAGGATTGTCTGATGACTTTTACCAGAGTTATTTTATCAGTGGTCTAAAGGATGCCATCCACTCTGAGGTCAAAATGTTTTGTCCCAACACAATGATGGAAGCACTAGGGTTGGCTAAGTTGGCCGAAGACAATATTGTATCCCAACAACGCTCCAAGCCCACTTTTGTTCCCTTCCGAAATATGGGTTCTCAGCGACCACCTATACCGCAGGCTCCTCGACCAAATCCTATCAAGCGTTTGTCTGAAACAGAGATGCAAGCATGCAGAGAAAAGGGGCTTTGCTATAATTGTGATGAGAAATTCACTCGGGGACATAGATGTGTTCAGCAAAATCTCTATCTCTTGGATGTGGAGTCTCCACCTGCCTCTGAAATTGGTGACAAAGATCCAGAAACAATGGATGCTTCGGTCGACATTCAGGAACCGCCTATTGACCCTCCGTCTCAGGATGACCAGCCAGAGATATCTCTCCATGCTTTAGCTGGAATCACCACCCCCCAAACAATGCAGGTCAGGGGTTACTTCAAGAATCTTCCTCTTACAATACTCATTGATTCTAGGAGCACTCATAATTTCATTGACCCTCGGATCGCCAAACAAGCTGATTATTTTATCCATCCTTGCTCCAACTTTGAAGTCATGGTTGCCAATGGGGGCACCTTACCTTGCAAAGGGAAGTGTTGAAATGTGTGTATCTCTATGGGATATTATGCCTTGCACTTTGACATGTTTGCCTTGCCCTTAGGTGGATGTGATGTGGTTTTGGGCGCTCAATGGCTACGCACACTTGGCCCTATCTTATGGGATTTTGCTGAACTTTGGATGCAGTTTTCCATCAGTGGACAAAAACACACATTGACAGGATTACAACCAGGTTCTCTCAGCATCATCAGTTCACATTGCATTGAAAAAATCCTCAAGAATAATTCACATGGTGTCATCGCTCAGATCCATTCCATCCAGATGCAACCATCAGCACTCTCCACCACTCCTTTGTATCTACAACAAATTCTAGATCAATATACAAGTGTCTTTGCTGAACCAGTGGGATTGCCACCTTCCAGGCCAGAATACCATCGTATTTAGCTCTTTCCTGGCAGCGTTCCTCCCAACATCAGGCCCTATCGCTACCCATTTCACCAAAAAATGGAGATTGAAATGCTCGTTCGGGACTTATTGAAGGAAGGTATTATTCGCCCAAGCACTAGTTCCTTTTCTTCTCCAGTTATTCTTGTCCGCAAAAAAGATGGGTCATCACGCCTCTGCATTGACTTCCAAGCACTTAATCACCTCACCATCAAGGATAAGTTTCCAATTCCTGTTGTTGATGAGCTTCTTGATGAGCTTCATGGGGCTCACTTTTTCTCCAAGTTGGATCTTCGTTCTGGGTATCATCAAATTCGGGTTCATGAGGATGATATCCCTAAAACAGCTTTCCACACACATGATGGCCATTATGAGTTTTTGGTCATGCCCTTTGGCCTCACTAATGCTCCTTCCACATTCCAGGCCTTAATGAATAAAATATTTTGACCCTACTTGCAGAAATTCATTCTGTTATTCTTTGATGATATCCTCATCTATAGTAAAACATGGGATGAACATCTCCAGCATTTGGATCTTGTCATGCAACTTTTCTCTGACCATCATCTCCATGCCAAGCAGTCTAAATGTGTTTTTGGACAGAAGGAAGTTGAGTATCTCGGGCACATTATCTCACCACAAGGGGTTCGCGTGGATCCTGCCAAAATCGATGCCATGAACAATTGGCCGCATCCTCAGACACTCAAGAGCCTTCGTGGTTTTTTGGGGTTGACTGGATACCACCGCAAGTTTGTCAAGGATTATGGGAAGATTGCAGCTCCATTAACTACTCTATTGAAAAAAGATGCCTTCACATGGACACCTGCTGCTCAATGTGAATTTGATAAACTAAAACAAGCTATGTGTACTACACTTGTGCTAGCTATGCCCGATTTTTCCAAGCACTTCACTATTGAGAGTGATGCTTGCGGCAATGGACTTGGTGCTGTTCTCCTTCAAGATGACCACCCCATTGCGTTCACTAGCAAATCCCTTTCAGGTAAGAATTTAGCTGCCTCTACCTATGAGAAGGAAATGATGGCTATTTTGCATGCAGTTCAGAAGTGGTGCCCATACCTATTAGGTAATCATTTCTGCATCAAAACTGATCACCAGAGTCTGAAATATTTGTTGGACCAGCGTGTCTCCTCCCCGGCACAACAGAAATGGGTTAGCAAACTCATGGGTTATGACTATGAGATCACTTACAAGAAGGGTAAAGAAAATATTGTGGCAGATGCTCTTTCTCGCACATTTGATGCCCAAGGTTCTCTTTCAGCTATTTTTATGCCTGTTCCAAATTGGTTGCAATCTGTTCAACAGGGTTATGTCAATGACTCCTCCTTATCTCAAATCATCCAACGCTTGACCAACAACCCTTCTGCTGTACCACATTACTCTTGGTATGGTGCTTCTCTGCGATACAAGGGTCATCTAGTGCTTCCCCAAAGCACAGATCTTCAACAGGATGTCTTCTATGAACTCCATGCTTCTCCATCGGCAGGGCACTCTGGGTTCCTCAAAATGTATGAACGAGCACGGCGTAACTTCTTTTGGCAGGGCATGAAAAGGACAATTCAACAGATGGTGGCCGAATGTGATACCTGCCAGCGCAATAAGGGTGAAACAACACTCCTTCCAGGATTGCTTGAACCCTTTCCCATACCTACATGGATTTGGACAGATATTTCTATGGATTTCATTGAAGGGATCCCTAAATCTGGCGGGAAAATAGTGATTCTCATTGTGGTTGATCGCCTCTCCAAATATAGTCATTTTTGTGCTCTCAGCCATCCCTATACAGCCTCCTCTGTCGCTCAATTTTTTATGGACCATATCTTTCGTCTTCATGGCATCCCTTCTTCCATTGTCTCGGATCCTGATGCGACTTTCACCAGTCATTTTTGGACAGAACTATTTCACCACACTGGCACCAAACTGAAGATGAGTTCAGGGTATCACCCACAAACAGATGGTCAGACTGAAATTGTCAATAAATTCTTGGAAACTTATCTTCGTTGCTTCACCTCGGAACAACAACATCAGTGGGAAAAATGGCTCCCTCTCGCTGAATGGTGGTACAATACCTCTTACCACAGTGCCTCTAAAATGACCCCATATGAAGTAGTCTATGGTCAGGCACCTCCAACTCTTCTTCCATACACCCCCACCAGTTCACCAGTTCAGGAAGTTGATACGGTCCTTCGAAACTGCGATCAGATTCTTCACATTTTGCGGGACAATCTTCACATGGCAAGAAATCTCATGAAGCAACAAGCTGATCAGCATCATTCTGAGCACACTTTTCAAGTCGGCGATATGGTTTTTCTTCGTCTCCAACCGTACAAACAATCATCTTTGAAACTCAAAGGGTGTCATAAGCTCGCTCCAAAGTTCTATGGGCCATATCGGATTCTTCAGAAGATTGGGTCCGTTGCTTATAAATTGGAACTTCCTCCTTCTTCCCGCATTCATCCAGTCTTTCATGTCTCTTGTCTGAAGAAATTTCTTGGCACCAACATCAGTGGAAAAATGATTTTACCTGAACTGGATAAGGAAGGATCCATCCTTTTGGAGCCAGAGGCCATCCTCAATCGGCGCACGCGTCAGTTTCGCTCTCGCTCTATCACAGAGGTCTTAATTCAGTGGCATGGCATGCAACCAGAGGATGCTACATGGGAACCACTCCTTCAGATTCAACAACAATTTCCACATCTAAAGCTCTGAGGACAAAGATTTTTTAAAGGGGAGGGGATGTTAGGAACCCATGTCCTTACCTTGTTAGAATGTTGTTGTTGGATGCATATGCTTTGTAAGTCGTCCCATAGTATTTGTTGATCAATAGTTTGTGTTATTGTTGTTGGCGCATATGCTTGTAAGTCGCCCGTAGTATTGTTGATCCATAGTTTGTAACAGCCCATGGTTTTGACCCATAGTATTGGCGCCTAGAATTAGTATATAAGTGTGTGTCGAGACCTATGAAGGCACCGTGAAGTTATTTGTATTGAGCTTGCTCAAAGGAGGTTGCCCCCTCGAAGTGGCCTGTGATCAATATAAAAGTGATTCTGAGCTCTGTCATTTCTGCTATTTCGCGTATTCTTGTTAATTAATTGTTGCAGGTGCATCACATAATCCTACCTTATCGTTACCTAAGTATTTAACATGTCTTAATCACCTAAAATAGTTGGCTCTATGTCCTCTCTACCAACTAAACTTTTCCTTATTGATTAGTGTTGAATAACGATCCTACAATACATCCTTTATTTTTTGTAAATTCTTAGTTTGTGCATCTCTCGTACTTTTTCTCATTATATAAGGAGGTTAACATTTAAATCAACCACTAAAAGGTTTCATATGGTGATAGAGAAAAGGCCAAATTAATTTTCATACTGTCATACAAATTATTGCATCCCCTACTACACACTACGCTATGGTGACTTACTAGCTGAAACATAATAGATATGTAGTGAAGACAATGCCTCTAGTATGGTTATGTGTGAATATTTCACTACTTATTCTTATCATCCACCAATCAATTTATATGCATTAGAAACAATGGAGTGGATTTTGATCCCCATAATATCTCAATAATGTCATGTGTTTACAGTTTGAGTTATATCAACTATGGGGCCTTTAGGGTGTTGATGTATATGTAACTTCAAAATGTATTTTACCCATGTGTATTGTATTCCTATAGAGATGTTATTATTCCTCTATATGGAAGCGTTTGTATTCCTATAGAGATGTTATTATTCCTCTATACGGAAGTGTCGTCATTTATATTGTAAGTGTCGTAATTTATACTTGATGGGTTATTAGACCACCTTGATGGGGTCGGCCATGTATGAGTCATGTGGGTAAATGGGTTATTAGACCACCAAGTCTAGGGTCGTCCTAGATTAAGTTAACCATGGGTTATTAGGCTAAGCTAGACAAGTCGGCCCCATTAGTTTATTGGGAAAGACAGGACAAGTATAAATAGAGATCGGGAGATCTCTACTTGATCAATCATTTACTCAGTTCTATCTCTCTCAGAAACTGGCGCACTTGTGTGGAGAAGGATCATCTGCTAGGAGAAGACTATCTCTTGTACTTTGGTTGTATCATTGCTCTATCTATCTCTGAGGAAGTTGTGGGGTTTTTCACCTTCTTGGTTTTCCCTGGCGAAACTCTGTGTCTCTTGTGTGCTTGCATTATTGTGTCAATGATTGATATGCTGTAGATATTCGACAGATATGTTGTACATGTTATTCTCTTAGTTAAGATCCTAGATCATATTGAAATTTCTGAAAAACTAACATGGTATTAGAGCTAGCATGAAAGAAGGCATGGTATGGCATGTATGACACTTGTTGCACTTGCGATGCTAGGGCTTGATATAGAAAAAACCACTCATCATAGAACTTTCGATATAAATCCATTTTGGAAAGGTTTTGGGATCTAAAACTCTTACAGGTCGAAGACAAGATCCCCATGTACCTTATGTCCAAAGCACAACTTCTATTTCGTTTTAATTTGTGTTTTATGATCTGTACAATATAGGGTTTCTGCCTCTTCCAGATCTGAGTCATAAACAGGTGACCTATGAAAAAAGGTCTAAACTTGGGCTAGGAAGCTCCAAATGAAATTTTGTAAAACATGCCAGGTAGGGCATGGACTTTACTTTCATAGTCCAAAGGTTCAGAGGCCGAAAGTGAACCAGTGACACGTGGCACTCCATACAAGTTTGCTCTTCTATTTTATCCCATAAACAAATCACATTATGACACTTGGCATAGCTCTCTCTCAGAGAATCCAATTGAGGTTAGACCTATGGGGTTGGACATATGACAGGTTGGGCTACCACAGGTAGACGTTTCAAGCCCTGTGGATTCGGATTTTTAGAGTTACACAAGAAACAATCAGGTGCATATTTCTATCAAAACATAATTTGATTTTGAGCACCTTCATTCATGGCTCCGGGAGTTAGGGTTTTGGATAAAGTTGGAATTTTTGTAATCAGAGACCACGGCTGAATGCTACTCATAAAAATCAAAATTTAGAGACCAAGATCAAATTTTTTGGTTGGGAAGAAGGCCGGGCTTGATCAAACCCTAGTTCAGGACTTTGATCGAAAAAGTGGAAAATTATGGCTTCGGCAAAAGTTGGAATTTTTTAATTCTGTGACAACGGCAAGAAGCTCCTCAAAAAAATAGAATTTTAGAGCTTCGGATTGAACCTTTTGGTTGGGCAGAAGGGTGGTCTTTATCAAACCCTAGTTCGAGATCCTGTCTAGAAGATCCGGAAGTTTCAAAAGCAATTTTGAGGGGTGAAACTTTGCAGTTTTCAAATTCTGAGTATACCAGCTTGATCATCTCACCATGGCGTATATTTCTATCCTTTTAGAAGTTTGAATTTTTAGGGTTTCTCTAACAAACCCTAATCTAGCTCCAGATCCAGTTTCTTCAAATCAAGTGGATTGGGTTAATCCTAGAAGAGAATGGATTGGTCACGTGCATAAGTGAAGAAGTTCCAATTTCAGAGGGAGATGAGGCTAAGGCCTCACATAAGAAGATTACAAGAAAACTCGACAGGTATGACTTATCTAGGTATGTTTCGAGATATGTTCATGATTAAGCTTATAGTATGGTTGTCTTCATTAAGTCACACCAAAACGCATGTTACTTTGTCATAAACACTCATTGGCCTACCCTACGGAATCCCAAATTTATGTTCACTAAAGGAAGTTTAATGATCTACATTGTACATTCAAGATCCCTCTGCTCCATCCATACTAAAAAAATGACATTATTGTGCCACCATTCACAGTGTTGCATGGAGGTTACCACGAGTGTCCGACCTTACATCAAAACCCCAACTGTGATCAAGTTTATCCAGTTGAACCAAGTAATCAGTTCATTGAATACTTACCTCCTTACCTATCATTTTATATTACAAAGGTTCCGTTCCACCTCACCAACCATGATTCAATGGTTCTTTTAAGCACCCCCTTTTCCAGATTCCCATGCATCTCGCAAGCTACGATTGTGAAGTACAACTCCACATCCTCTCTTCGGTGCATCCCACATCAGAGAAACCTATTACAAATGGTGCTTATTATGGTAGAATCAGAGAAACCATTTACAAATGATCGCATATAGTTCCTTATTTACGGTAGCATCCTTGGTCTCCTTTGTTCAAATTATTCTACGATGAGTCACTATGATGTCATCAGTACCCACCCCTATGAGTGTCCCCCACTATAGCCATATTTCTTGGTATCCTAATTATGTCCCTCTCCAATATTCATTTCACATATGATTCCAGTTCAACCATGTCGCCATACTCTGAACAAAGGAAGTTGAAGTTTGTATTACATAGTTTCCCTTGTATACCCCACTAGTGTCTCGGTCCCATGTCCATTTCTCTTACTCTTTGGTTGTATTCCTCTATCGAGGAAACATCATTTCCTGCATGTCTCCCTTTATCGACATTAACACATTCATTCAAGAGGATACACCCAAAGGTAGCATGTACCTTGGCCTCATAACCCTCATTGATGAGCCCCTTGTACCACTTAAAGGGAGACCTCAATTCCCTTAGGAATCGTTGTTTCTAATGTGCTCGACATTAGTTATGTTATCTCCCTGATGATATTGGTACAAGTTAATATTTATTTCATTATTTGGTTGAAGACCCCGTATGTCCCTTCTCTCTAGTCCATTAGTGAGTCTTTATGGAAACCCAATGATATTTTGTTTCCTGAGATATATGGGCTGCATTGGTGTGACAGTGTTTGGAAGCCATCCAGTTACATGCTTCCTTATGTGTCCAGTTTAGATGTAGTTCATTGTAACAGCTAGATCCATACTCTCATTTGTTTGAGTCATTACAGATATTGGACCCCTTCAGATCCAACAGTGCATTAGTTATTGATATTCAACATTCCATGGGAATTCCATTGTTCCTGTTCCAGATCTTCAGATCAGCCTTGGTTGGACCATTATTACATTCCATATTTCAGTCCATCTTGGACATTTATGATGCACAGATAATTTTATCCATGTATTTATCAAACCCTCTTTGTTCCTCCATCAAGTTATCAATTTGATACATTGTTACGAGCATGGGAATGCTCGCCTCATCCATATATTTGATATTATATGCACCTCATTCATATTGAGTATTGTATCTACATGTAAGGGCCCCTGTAGTCCCATTGAAGGGTGAGCTCCTCCCACTCAATCATGATTCTCCATGCCACTGTAACACTAGAATAGAAGATCCTATGATATACGTCAGCCATACGATGAGCTCATGACCTCACACATCAAGGGGCAATTTGTTAACACCTAAATTTTGTCTTCCTACCTTTTTATTATCCCCGTCACACCTATACATCATTACCACATTCCACTTCAACTATTTTTACATTGGTAAAACCAAAAAACCAAAGTCTCACATAAAAGGTCCATTTTACAAAATTAATTTGCTCAATTATCTAAAAAATGAGCAACTTATGCCCTGACTTGTTTTTTGGATGTTTCTTTTTTTATCACTAAACAAAAAGAACAAACCTAGAATGACACCTATGATAGTCAAATTTGCAAAAAGGATAAACAAGTGAAAGGTACAAAATCAAACAAAAAAATTAAAAATTAAAAAAATCAAAAGCCAAAAACAAAAATTAAAAAATCAAAGCCTTATCCTTATCCTAGATGTATCTATCGTGCCTATAAATGAACCATCAAGGTCCATCACTCAACACCCATTCTCCATACATTAATCAAGCCGTTACTCTGTGAAAATATCCCCGAGACCAAAAATCTCTTTATGTTACATTGTCAACCTTCTCGAGATTGTGTACGTGACGTGTGGCCGGAGAATCGTGGAATGCAAGGAGACCAAGCAAACCCCCTTTTGGAGAACTGTAGGGACCCTACTACTGTAACTCAAAGATGATATTAAATCCTTGTAAATTCCATTTTTTACATAATGAAAGAGAATTCTTTATTATTTAAAAGATGATTTTATCTATTTGCTTGATAAAAAGGTGCAAAAAAAATTAATTTAGATTTATTTTAATATAGTTTTCATGTTTGAATAGTTTAGTTGTTTAATTTATGTTTTGTTTATTTTGTTTTCCATTGATACTCTACTAATTTTAGCACAACCCTTAGTAGGTTTGTATTTACATGTGTTGGTGTGAAAACACCAACAGCAGATGGACATGATTATAAGCATGGAATTTTAAATGAGTTAGTCAAATTAACCGCATCGTACTTTTAATGTTGTTATATTTAAACTGCATGTTAATTCGTTCTCTATCTACAAGTAATATATCTATATATCTATATCTATATCTATATCTATATCTATATCTATATCTATATATATATATATATATACGTTTTCCAATTATTCTCATGTATGGAGAATGATTAGCCAACCCTTATCCTATCTTCTTTTATTCACACTAACTAAGGAAATTATTTACGTTATGGGCATGATGAAAAGTGTAAACAGTGAGGGGTCATGTAACACTTCCACTTTTTTATTGTAATGGTATTATAAAAAGAGATCATATTATTTCATTCATTATAATGATAGTATATAACGAGATCATATTATTTCATTCAAGTAGTGTGGATGATGGTTGACTAATTCTTATTAGTAATGGATAAGGGCCATCTGATGCATATTCTATTCCCTTATAATCATGTTAAATAAGGAAATAATTTAAATGACTAACAAGTTGATAAGAATGTAAATGTAAATTAGTTGGTTGACCCTTTCTCATTCTATTTATGATGGTGTTATATCTAGAGATCATATGATGTCCTTCATTTGCAAGTATCATGGAGAATACTTGGTAAATTATTATCATGGATGGAGAGGGGTTTTTTACCCTAAATGACCCTTCTCTATATAAATCTAATCAGATTCTATTATAGATATCAAATTGAAGCTTCCAAAACCTATGTCTCATGGATATCACATTGATGATCCCTAGATCTAGTTTTTTGAAGCTACCGAGATCACCTGATAGCATAACTTGTGGATAATAAATTCATGTCGATCTTGATTTTAATCCTACCTTATCGTTACCTAAGTATTTAACATGTCTTAATCACCTAAAATAGTTGGCTCTATGTCCTCTCTACCAAATAAACTTTTCCTTATTGATTAGTGTCAAATAAAGATCCTAGAATACATCCTTTCTTTTTTGTAAATTCTTAGTTTGTGCATCTCTCATACTTTTTCTCATTATATAAGGAGGTTAACATTTAAATCAACCACTAAAAGGTTTCATATGGTGATAGATAAAAGGCCAGATTAATTTTCATACTGTCATACAAGTTATCGCATCCCCTACTAGACACTACTCTATGGTGACTTACTAGTTGAAACATAATAGATATGTAGTGAAGACAATGTCTCTAGTATGGTTATGTGTGAATATTTCACTGCTTATTCTTATCATCCACCAATCAATTTATATGTATTAGAAACAATGGAGTGGATTCTGATCCCCATAATATCTCAATAATGTCATGTGTTTACAGTTTGAGTTATATCAATTATGGGGCCTTTAGGGTGTTGATGTATATGTAACTTCGGAATGTATTTTACCCATGTGTATTGTACTCCTATAGAGATGTTATTATTCCTCTATATGGAAGTGTTTGTATTCCTATAAAGATGTTATTATTCCTCTATACGGAAGTGTTGTCATTTATATTGTAAGTGTCGTCACTAGTAGATTTGAACCCAAAATCCGACGAGCAAATCCGACGACCTATGACGAAATGGACTGTGTCGTCAGATTTTTCTTTCAAATTTACTTTTTTTGTTTTTTTTTTTATAAATTTTGAAAGGCATCTGTCAGATATCCGACGTAATTTTGAATATCCGACGAAGCTCGTAGGATATCCTATGGCTTTGCGAATATCCAATGCTTGTTTGGGTATCCGACGCTTTGGATGTCGGATAACTGACGGCATTTTCGAACCCAAGGAAGTCGGATATATGACGGATTTTTCCCAATGGTAACTAGATTATTGTCGTCGGATATCCGATGTAGGTTTGACTTTTTGACTTTTAAAATTTATAAATATCTAACCATTCCGACATGTTTTCTATACCAGCGACGGTTTGCGGATGTGTTTTTTTGTTGGACAGACTGTTTTTCGTTGTTTTTGTTATTCAAGTGAGCAAAGTATTGTGGAGATTCATTTTCTAAGATCGATAATCTTCATTTAAGCTCTTTATGAGAAAATGTCAACTACGAATATTCCTGATTCAGACGAACAAAATCGACAATTTCTTGCTAGATTGTGGGAAGGAGTTGAAAGAAGGGGTAATGGTAAATGCTATTGTCCATGTAATCAATGCAGGGGCTTTAAGAGGAGAAGAATTTTGATCACAACAACTGCAAAACATTGTAGGGAGCGTGGGCATGCCGAGGGGGGACATGAATACCATCGATTTGTAAGTTTTGCATTATATTTTTTTTTTTATTGCTTTTGTAAATTTATGTATTATTATAATATTTCTTACTTTTGACAAACAGTACAATTGGTCGTTGTTCTTTTCATCCCAACAGTACAAAATTTGTTAAATTTTTAAATTTTGCGTTTGAATTTCTTATATTAACTTTTATTTAATGATTTTTTCATGTATTTATAAAGGAAAGACATCCTACGGCATATCGTCCGGATCAACAAGTGCTTCCAGAACAAGTACCGGAGGAACATGGAGCTATGAATATTAATGGAGAACATTTTAATGATCACATTGAAGAAGATGATGATACTAATAACATACTTGAAGATGATGTTACAAATACTTTGATCCATGATTCATTTAATGTTGGAATGGATGATGATGATCATGAAAATGATTAACATTTTGATGATATTCATGATACACCTCTTCTTGACAAGGCATACAAACCCCTTTATGACGGCTCCAAGACAAATCTTCTCTCTGCTATATTGTTGGTAATGAACTTGAAGGTTATGAATGGTCTTTCAAACATATTAGTCACACGGATGTTAAGGTATGTAATATATTCCATCACAAAATATATATGAATTTCATGTATTTTATTGTTAATTCATATATAAGTCAAATTACTACGGATGAAATTTGTTTCATTAATATTATTTCTATATTATATTATCTAGATTTTTATTTTAATTTGTTGTAGCATGATAGATGAATATTTGTTACCACCGTCAAATATTTTAGCTCGCACATATTGATATTTATTTGTCATCATGAAAGAAATTGGAATGCAGTATGAAGCAATTCATTCATGCCCCGATGATCATGTTCTTTATTACAACCAGCATGAATTTGCAACAGAATGTCCTGAATGTCATATCAGTAGATATCGCACAGATCAAGTAACTAAAAAGGTTCCTCGCAAGGTTCTACGTTATATTCCCATTATTCCCCATTTGCAACAACTGTTCAGGTGCAAAAACATAGCGTGGTGTATCGATTACCATGCATGGAACAGAAATCAAGACGACATTATTCGGATGCCTGCAGATGGGTCTGCATGTAGAGATATAGAGGAAAAGTGGCCTTACTTTAAAGACGAACCTTGTAATCTTAGGATTTCTTTGGCAATAGATGGTGTCAATCCTTTTGCAGATATGAGATCTGTTTACTCGGTGTGGCCTATTTTTGTTATCAACAACAACATTCCTCCATGGTTGACAATAAAGAGGGAGAACATAATGTTGTCGATGATTATTCCAAGTACGAACATTGCAGTTTTTTTTATTGCAGTGCTATATTCTCATTTGTCATTTTTTGTCTCATAATGTTATATATATATTTCAAGTTTTTCTATTGCGAAATATGGTTTATATATCTAAATGGTACGTCTCATAATCAGAATATTTATTTTATATGTTCAAATCAATCAGGTAAGTACCAAGTCAAAGATATGAATGTATATATCGAACCTCTTATTGACGAGCTACTGAAGTTATGGACTGACATCACTATGTATGACTTATCTAGACCAATACGACAAAGGCAATTCCAATTCCATGCAATACTTGTATGGACAATACATGATGCCAGGGTTAACCCATTTATGTGGTATGTAATTATAAATTCGACTTTAGTTGCATTTAATTTTACAAACTACTAGTTAATATAATACGGATGCATGTTTTTCTAAATAAATATCCAGTCATTTTTATATAATTATAATAGACAATATTGATATTCCATCTTTTTATTTAGGTCTTCAGACAAAGAGGAAATTTGCATGTCCAGTTTGTGGTCCTAAGATCAAATCTTGTCGTTCAAAAAGCTTAGGAAAGGAGGTGTTTGATGAGTATAGGCACTTCCTCTCCAAGAATCACAGGTATCGAACTACCGAAAAACATCTTTTCAATGGCAAGCAAGAGACTGCATTAAAACCAAAGAGAATGAAACCTCAGCTATGGAAGTTGCAATATAATAGAAATCGTTAAGGTACGTATAATCAATCATTGTATATATATGATGATATTGTATTTTATTATATTGTGTGCTATTTACTGTAATTGACATTGATTTAATATTTAATTTCATCATTGTTGTTCATGTGATCATCATGAAGGCATTAATGGGCTTCCACGATGAATGAAAAGTTATCCTAAACAATTTAGTAGGTTGCCCTACTATGAGCACCTACAAATTGCTCATCTATTTGATGCAATGCATATCGGAAAGAATGTGACTGAAACATTATGGTGAATATTGGATGGAAGGAGTGACAAAGAAAAAATTGTCAAAATTTGCAAAGACATTCAAGATAACAACCATGCAATGAAAGACGTCATTCAATTTCATAGCAACGGAGAGCAAATTAATATAAACTCACTTCCATGGATGTTAACGGACCAGCAAAGTAATGTTGTAAAAGAAGTCATTCAAAAAATTAAATTTCCCACTGCATTTTGTGCGAACATGAAGAATATCATAACAAAGAAAGGTGATTTCGCTGGGGTGAAAATGCATGATTGGCATGTCTTCATGAAGGTAATAATTAATATGGTATGCATTTAATAATTAGTTTTTTTCTTTTTCTAGTACTCTTATTCGATATACTGAAACTATTTGTATATTATTGTTACAGTATGTTATACCTCTCTCTATCCCGGACAACTTCGACAACAATGTCAAGCAAATAATATATAGTCTTAGGAAATACATGAGGTAAGTGGTGATTTTTCCATGTGCTTACTGTTTGTTTAATTCAACATAGAACTTATTATTAATTTGATTTTCATTATCTACTTCATGTTACGTAATATAATGAATTTTTTTCTTTAATCTCTTGATTGGGTTGTCATGTCACTTGTAGATGGTTGTCATCTAAAGAATTCCATAAAGAAGACATAAAGTACTGGAGGAGAGAAATTCCTCGTCTCATGTGTGAAATGCAGAAGCATCTACCTTCATCATTTTTCAATGCACAGGAACACTACCTCATACACCAAGTTGAGGAGATTGAACTGTGTGGACCTGCGCACTCAAGGTCCATGTGGATGGTTGAGAGGCACTTGAAATTTATGAAGGGTTTGTTCAGACAACGAGCATATGTTGAGGGTTCTACGATGGAACGATATATGGTATACCAAAACATGATGTACATTAGTGAATATCTTCCTATATTGGCATCAAAGCTCAATTTACGTTGCATTTGTGATCCAGACTCCAAAAAAGATTTCGAAGGGGAGTACCCGAAGGGGAAAGGTAGATCGAGGAAGGTGAAAGGTAATATAACACATTTCACTGGTGATTTTTATGTTTATATATCATACATATATATTCTATTTTTTATTTAGTATTTTGCATCATTTTATATTGTAATTATATACTTTTTCAAGTGACTAATATACATTTTCATTGAATTTTAATTTTATTGTCATCAAACAGTTGGTCGAGAGTGGGATGCTATTCATTTATACATCACAAACAATCTTGACTGGATGAAGGTATGGATCGAAAAATGTGAACAATATAGTCATGGAATATCATGGGAAGGTGTGGCTTCATTGGTTAAAGCTGCACATCGCAATGGAGACACCAATCTAACACAAAGGGAAATCGATTTAGAAAGAGGTTTAAAAGATAAGCAGGTAAGCGTATTAATCAACAACGCTATTTTTTTTTTATAAATATTGTCGTTATACGTCACGCTTGTTATTTTCCTTTTATGGCATTATAATAAACATGCACTACTTTATCATAAATATGGTGTCATTATGTAATCTTTTCCTGTATGGCTTGTTGTACTAGGTAAAACACCATAAGGCTATGTGGTGCAATGGATGTAGATATCGCATCAAAAAGTTGGATGAAACAAAGAAAACATATGATTGTCGGATATCTACAGTCTTTGAGGTGACCAATGTTTCGTCTAGAAGTGACAGACATCCAGAACTATCTGAAAATCGATATTATGGGTATCTGGAAGACATTCTTCATTGTGACTTTAACTCCTTCAAGGTATTTCTATTCATTGTCAAATGGTACAGGTGTCGATTGAATCAACGTGATCCCGATAGAACAATTATTGAACATGATAATGGTTTTACCATGGTAAATACAAGGTTGTTTGAGCCAGGAACGGAGCCTTATGTTCTTCCAACCCAATGTGAACAGGTATTTTACTCTAAGGTTCCAGGTAGAGCGGTTTGGTCATTTTCTATGAGACACGATCCAAGGGGAAGGTCGGTAAAGTATAATGTAGATGAAGGCTGTAATGAAGACGTTCTTGAAGAAGAATATGCCGTTGAATATGATCATGATCAACATGAGTACTTAGATGATATTCCTGTTCCAGAAGAAGATGTCGAAGAACTTCTTGAATCGGATCATGACGTATATTCAGACAATGTCCATGAAGATGATATCAACGATGACATGATGATCGATGTAACTGAGATCGACGATGATGATGATATGGCCAATCCTTACAATGTTGAATCTGGATCATCGGATGATAGTATAGACGATCAATACTTAGATGAAGAATATGATGAAGACCATTGAAGTCTATGATCACGTATGCAATACTAATAATAAATTATTAACTGTTTCTTAGCTAATTTCCATTTTCCTGTATGTTAAAATTAGAAACCTTTCTTGTTACTTAGTATGAATGAGAAAAGACATTTAATATTTTTGTACATAGATATTTTTTTCGGGCTATATTAGGGAATTGAGAGTGATGAGAGGGGGGGGAGGGGCCATAAGAGCTTCCACCTTCACGTGGTTGGCCCTGTTTAATAGAGAATATTAAATGATTCTCGAAACATAGAGAAGCTTATAATTAAGGAAATGCAGTACAATTATCATGCTACCGCAAATGGCATACTGCTTGATCATCAATATCATCTTCATCATGATCACCATCTTCATCATGATCACCAGGATCATCATCATCATCATCATCATCATCATCTTCTTCATCATCATCATCATCATCATCTTCATGATCGTCATCATCATCATCTTCATGATCGTCATCATCATCATCTTCATGATTGTGATCATCGTCATCTTCATCATTGTCGTTGTCATCACCACCAACAACATCATCATCATCATCATCGTCCCCATCTTGATCATCATCATCATCATCATCATTGTAATCATCTTCGTCTTCATCATCATTCTTGTTGTCATCACCACCAACATCATCATCATCATCATCATCATCACCATCATCTTCATCATCGTCATCATCATCATCATCATCATCACATCCATCATGACCAACATCATCGTCATCATCATCATCGTCGTCGTCATCATCGTCATCATCATTATAATGACAAAAAACACATTCTTCATCATCTTAGATAGACATTCTTCATCATCGTCTTCATCATCATCTTCTTCATCATCGTCATCATCATCATCTTCATGATCGTCATCATCATCATCATCTTCATCATTGTCATTTTCATCACCACCAACCCTATACTCATCATCATCATCATCCCCATCTTGATCATCATCATCGTCATCATCATGATCATGATCATAATCAGCTTCGTCTTCATCATCATTGTTGTTGTCATCACAACCAACATCATCGTCGTCATCATCATCATCACCATCATCTTCATCATCGTCTTCATCATCATTGTTTTTGTCATCACCACCAACATCATCGTCATCATCATCATCGTCGTCATCATCATCATAATGGCAAAAAACACATTCTTCATCATCTTAGATAGACATTCTTCATCATCGTCTTCATCATCATCTTATTCATCATCGTCATCGTCATCATCTTCATGATCGTCATCATCATCATCTTCATCATTGTCGTTGTCATCACCACCAACCCTGTACTCACCGTCATCATCGTCCCCATCTTGATCATCATCATCGTCATCATCATGATCATCGTAATCATCTTCGTCTTCATCATCATTGTCGTTGTCATCACAACCAACATCATCGTCATCATCATCATCATCACCATCATCTTCATCATCGTCTTCATCATCATTGTCGTTGTCATCACCACCAACATCATCGTCATCATCATCATAATAACAAAAAACACATTCTTCATCATCTTAGATAGACATTCTTCATCATTGTCTTCATCATCATCTTCTTCATCATCATCATCGTCATCATCTTCATGATCTTCATGATCATCATCATCATCATCATTGTCGTTGTCATCACCACCAACAGCATCGTCATCATCATCATCATCATCATCATCATCTTCTTCATCATCATCATCGTGCAACTTATGCCCACTTGGTAATTTGATTGAACACCTTATAATTATGTGCTCATAAATGATAAATGATATTGGAAAGTCACTCCTTTCATAATTCATCTTTATGAGTGAGTGTGACGAAAGAGAGTGGCATAACTTATTCATGTGTTTTTAATCACTAGATAGTTCTTTATGAGTGAGTGCGACAAATGAGAGTGGCATAACTTATTCATGTGTTTTTAATCACTAGCTTAGTTTAATTCAACATCGTGTAATCTTTCTGCTAATAAATGACATTGGAAAATCACTCCTTCCACCTACAGTGAGTGTGACAAAAGGGAGCGATTAGATATTGCAAATGCATAACTTACTTAGATTTGTTTTTTAATCATTAAATATAGTTTAATTTAACATCTTGTATTCTCATGCTCATAAATGATATTGGGCATTCACTCCTTTTATCATAGAGGAAAAAATAATAATCAAAGTTTGGATTAATTTGTTTAAGGATGGAGCGGTAGCAATAGTTGTCTTGATTTCTCAACCTTAGTTTATAAAATCATGCATCCTTCTTAATCATATTTTATAAGGGTTTGAGGATTTCAATGAAGTCAAAGCCAGAACACCTTATGAAATTGATCATCCCAAAGAATGATTACATCAAGTCCTTGTTGTGTGGCAATGGGATAGAATGTTATAGGTTTTATTCTTTTTTAATATACCAATATCATGTATTTTGATATGATATGCCCAAGTAATTTTCCTTATGCAATAATGAAAATGGTTTTATTGGGATGTAATGTGATCCCATATTTTCTACATCTATTAAAAATAGCTTTAATTTCAATATTGTCCATTTAGACAAGTACATTTTGATTTAGGCCTATGAAAGCTATATCCATTACACATGAATTGCTCCATTCCTTGTTGAAAGCAATTTTTGATCTATCTTCATTTGAGACAAGAACTTGATTAGATCCCAAAAATACATCCTAGAGTGATCATTTTAGATCTCATTACAAGTTTCAAAATTGACTCCATAGGTGGAACTCAATAATTATATTTCTCTTATGCTTACTTAAGGTTTCTAAAATTGACACAAGGCCTATTTTCACCACTTTTGTTCCTTAGCATGTACAAGGTTTTCAATTCATGGCTAATGGTGCATTGGAAACATAATGTTTGCATCTAGCAACTTCTTCAACTGATCCTTTTGCATCAACGGTTCTAATGATGGATGAACCTTTCACATCTTTTATTGTATATATGAGCTATTGTGTCATACACCTTCAAGTCCTGGTATGTCTAAGAAAATAAATCTCTATACAAGTAAAATAGCTTGACATAAGGTCTTCTTTTAACCTCTAAACAAAAATAACCTAGATTGATTATATTTCGATCCTGATCTTGTGGTTAAATTTTTATTTATTTGTGTTATTGTTTGTATTATTTGTTGTATTTTTTTGAATTTAATATATAAATATTATATAAAAAATGATAATATATATATATATATATATATATATTGTATTGAATAAAAAAATTACAAATAATAAATCAAATAATAAAAAAAATAACAAAAAACAAACATTACATAATAAAAAAACAAAATATATAAAATATATAAAAAAAATCACTATATATAATAGACATATATAAAAAAATAAAAAATACATTGCAAAATAAAAACTTACCTCGACCCGCGATGTGTGCTGCCGATACCTCCCGCAACAGGTTTTTCCCTAAACCCTTTCTGCTACCTCCCTGTGTGACCGTTCTTCTGCGGACCTTTCTGTGACCTTTCTGCTACCTCCTGTGGTGACCTTTCTCTAACCTTTGTTGAGCTGTGAGAAGGGGATATTCACCCTGCACATGCAAATTTGATTGTGGTTCCCTACATTTGAGTCCGGTACTGAGCTGTTAGCAAAGGATATTGAGCCTATTCGTGGAAATTGGGATTGTGGCCATGCATTTGAGACTGAGCCAGAGTGGAGAAACTCTGAGAAGAAGCAATGGCGCCTCCCAAATCAGCAAGTACGATGCCCTAATTTTTATGGGGTCCAATCCAAAGTTTAAATCTCTAATTTGGTATTGTAATTTTGTTTTTCTTATGTGTGAATCAGAACCCCCGTGATGGCACTTATGTGGTCGTACCCTTCTATTATGATCTCCTCCATTGAATGCAGAACTTACCCTTTGAGAAAGGTCCAAAGAGCTCACAAGATTAGGCACCCTCACCTCTTTGTCATTTCCCATGGAAGCTATTATGCTTCTTATCAGCCAGAAAGATGGTTGAAAATGTAGATGCTACAAATTTGGAAGCAGGACTGACAACTCATTTTTCCTAGTTCGAACCTATTTAATTAATGAAATCGTAGTATTAATGCTGAAACTATGGCTCTATTGATGAATTAATGTTTCTCCATTATTCATGTGGATTGTGTCCTTTCCCTGAGCGTTTGAGACAAATAGGATCAACAAAAATGTTTCATTAGGTGGTCCTCGGTTGTTCTATGTAGATTGAAAATGTGCAGAGATTATCATTGTTAGCCTGTGTAGAGATGGTAAAGCATCAGTGACAGAAACCCTGCTTTTAAATTACCTTGAGTTTACCTCCATAATAAGTGCTAAGACTTTACATTTGACAGATAAGATTTTGGTGATAACAACACCCATAGCTTCAATGCCATAGTATTTTTGACTTATGGGAAGTTTACTACATACAGCTAGCTATTTAAGTTTATGTAGGTTGACTTATCCACATGCTGGTATGTTTATGTTTAGCCTAATATACCATCAAATGTTTATGTTTAGCCTAATATATCATCAAATTATTTTGTGTTAAGACTTTCTAAGTTTGTTATAAATAAATTTAACTTCTTCTTATAATACAACAAATAACTATTTTCTTTGTTATGTCAAACTCATATATGATACTCTGTGCAGATTCTAAGCTTCACATACTGGTCATGCACATTGTGTTCACATGTTTTATGTTGTAGAGTTGGCATGTGGGGTTTGTGTGTGAAGGAGGAGACACAAGTTCAAAATGATTAGCTTGTGTTTACAAAATTTCTACATTTTTCATTTTCACAGTAAAGAAACTTTGCATTTTGCATGTAAAAGATTTTTGTATTTTTAGGATTTTGGCATTTTTATTTCAATTGATTGTATTTTAGAAGTTATTGGCATAGGTTTTGTCATAAATTCTTATTGGAGTCTCCATGTTTTGTCTTGTTTGAACTATGGTGAAGAGCATTCTGCTCTCTTTCTAATAAGAGGTTGCATGTCACCCTAATCATCTTAATTTACTTCTTTTATCTTGTTGTTTTTCTCATGGGATTAATAAATATTTGTTGATTTCTCACTTGTACATGGGTAGCTATCATGGCCTTGTTATCCAATACTCATATGAGAACTTGGATAGTAGCACTCCTATTCTATGCCAAAGAACCCCTCTCTCATCTTTGGAATGAAGTAAATAGGAGGAGATCTAGCCCAGGGATAGCTGGAAGGCCAAGTGTCCCCAACCCTTTAGCTTCCTCTTTGTCTTTTCTCCCTTTCATACATATAAGGAGGAATTTTTCCTTTTATATTATTTAATACATGAGAGAAATGTTTTCCTACATGTGACTACTATTCAACAAGTGAATGAGATAAATACCTCATTCTAACATTGGAGTGTTTTCTTTATGCAAGGCTAGACACCATTAGCAATGACATTCCTCTTTGTCTTTTCTCCTTTTCATACATTTAAGGAGCAATTTTTCCTTTTATATTATTTAATACATGACATAAATGTTTTCCTACATGTCACTTATATTCGACGAGTGAATGAGATAAATATCTCATTCTAACATTGGAGTGTTTTCTTTATGCAAGGCTAGACACCATTAGCAATGACATGGGGTCCTTCATGCCACCACTATATCTTTTTCCTTGTTCTTAACTCAACATAGCCTTTCCAATCTTTGTTGAGTCTGCTCCTGAAGCCATTGTTATTGGGATCCAATTTCAAATCAAACTTCCCCATTGGGAGGTTTTTGGTTCCCAAAAGTTTCCAAGGATATATGAGGGAACTTGCTTTTAGTATGGTTCTTCTCATATAATTTCACTTTTCTTAGAGTCTATCCCTTGAGGCAAATTTTCCATAGTTCTTTTCATTCTCTATAGGTTACCTATTCTTTATGTTGCAACACCATGTCTTCTTTCAACTTCACAAGTGTGTGAGGGGCAAGGTCTTCAAAAATTGGAAGAATCTGTTAATCATCATCTCCATCTGACATGGATGGCTCGAACAACTTCAATTACTCCACGTTCACCACAAAACTCATCTGCATATATGAAGGAATCTTCAACACAAAAGTATTCTCATTTATCTGTTCAATAATTTCAAATGGTCCATATCTAAGAGGCTTGGGCCTCTTTGTTGGTCCTTGCAATCTTCCTTGCATCAGTGAAGCTATACCTTATCTCCAACATGGAACTTATACTATTCATGATGTTGGTCATGTATGGCCTTGCGTTATTTGTTGGATTTTCTCAAGCTACTCCTATACCTTCATATCTATTTGTGTGATATTGTTCATAAACATGCTTTCCTTCTTGTCATCTCCTTGTAAATTTGTCTCAGAAAGCTAATTTAGAAATTAAAACTAGCACACGTGTCCACCATAGATAGCAATTCTAATTAAACTTTCGGTCTTGGTATAAGTAGTGTGTATGTCATTTCATCATTTAAACTGCTGTCTGCATGCACAGCATACCGACAAATGCTACTTAAAGTCCACGTATAACTGGGGAAAATATGTAGTTGGCTCCAACTGTGACCTCCGCCTGTGCAATTATTGAAGAATGTTGTAAGTGTTCCTAGAGAATTATGAACATGGTAATGTACAATTCCTTATATTTATTATCACTTTGTTTTATGTGATGAATTCATTTGCATGACTTGAGTATATGATCTGAAGCTCTCCTTGAGGTCCCATGAATGAACTCGAACACTTGTTGGATTCATTTAATTTGAAAGAGTAGTTATAGTTTGAAAGAACTCTCTCCTTACCTTAGCTAGCATTCATTGAAAGGAAAGGCTTATTTTATTCATATGCATTTGCATGGTTTGAGTCAGTCATCACACCACGAGTTTCACTTCCATCACCCGACTAAGTAATAAAACCATTACAATTTAACTCGTTAACTCAGCACACTTTAACCTCGCTTGAGGATAAAAAGAATTTGTTAGTTAGGTAGGACACTGGGGATAGGCATCCAAATAATTCCCCCTTGTCATTTTTCATCTGAGACATAGTCGTTGTCTTTAGGGAACTAAAATCCTCTAGTATTTATTGACATGGTCACGACCAGTTTGTGGAGGGGCCTCCTGTTGTTTCAGGGGTTAAACCGCCGCAAGATTGGGAACCGGACGGACTCTGTGGAATTTCACACTCCACTTAGCCCTAAGGCAACATCAATCTGTAATGTACCCACCTGTTGAATCAATGCAAGGAAGGGAACATGGCACTATAATCCAGGCATTTCATAAAACTCAGCCCACTAATTAGAATCATGAGAATTTAAACATTAGTGTGCAGATACAAATTAGGCAATATGCACAGCGGAATTTAAAACTAATCCACACACACAATTCATGCCCATCTAGCATATCAAAACAGTCATCAAATTGATGCATTGCAGAAGTAAATACATAGACAGAAAGCACTTATCTTCATTGTGCAATTGTCCCAAGCAACTAGCTATGTCGCTGCAACGTTCCACCCATCCATAGGCTCTTCGACAGCTTATACTGAGTCCGTCCGAAGGCCACCCCCGAGATGGGCATGATTCTCATAAGGAAAGGGAACATTCCAGCTCACACACAGCCCATTAACCATTTCCTCTCAGCCAAGCCAGTCCAACTGGGTTTATCAGGCTACACTTGAACCCTGGAGGCTTACACTCAAGCTCAAGCCAAAGCCATGGATACCCATAACCCATACCCAACATACTCTTCTCTCACACAGCAAGCACAGACATGGGGCAGGGATACACATTTTAAACAATGGGATTTACAATAATATGGCCATGGGTTTTCCCCAAATCATGGGCACCCCAAAAACGGATTGGGAGAAGGGAGTTCAATCATAGGGGAGAAAAGGATTTCTCCCACAGATATAACAACATTCAGTGAGCCAAAGAGCCTCTCTACACTCCCAAATCAATTTCCTCTTTCTTCCCAACTGGTATAAAACAAAAAAATGCCCTTCTCTCAGCTGAGAAAGAAGTAATCGCAGAAAAACCATGGAGGAAAACGCCCAGGTGGTTCCAAACTCGTGAGGGAGGAAGACTAGTTGATGGATAATGGATTGGGGAGCAATTCATGTCTCTTTTCTTGCCCAAGAAGCAAAAATGTGATTTCCCATGTAGGGTGGCTTTCCCATACCCGAATTTGGACAGCCATACCTCCCATTCCCCAAGGCATTAACTACCTCAACCAACTCTTGGGAGAAAACAATGATTGGGTACAAAAGTAAACATGGGTAGTTGAGGGTTTGATGGGTTCTCTCATTGACACTTGGCTTGACTTGAGTGGCTCAAGGGTTTGAATGTTTTCCCTCCCAATTCCTTGTAAAATCATGCCCCCATATCTTGTTGCATTGCATAGCTAGTTGTGGGTATTTATTAAAATGCATATTTACAATTTCAATGTGCCTGGCTAGCATGTAAACCTTATGCATCACTAAATCGATGGCGGGGCCTTGGCCTTGAGCTCCTCACCATGATTTCATGACAATATTACATCATTTATAATGTTAATGTCATGGGGTCAAACTGGGGACATTACACAATCATTGCCTTCCTTGTATTCTCTGGCCACCATACTGGTGATACAAGGGTGATAAGGCAGAAGTGCCGAAAACCTTTTCTGACATGTCATGAACGAGGTAGCTTAGTGAATTTTCTACTAGGGCTCTTTTACCCAGGATCCCTTTCGGTAGAGGGATATCCTTCAAATTCGGTCTCTCACTTCGTATTGTTCGACTTGGATTTCATCACCTTGCGAAGGATACGATTTGTCGAGGTCTCCAGCTCCTAGTTAGGAAGTTTGCTTGCATTATCACCTTTTTAGAGGGTCTTTTTCTTTTTAGTGCTACTTGTTGGCATTCTGGCCACTTTTGTTTTAGCTGGGTTACTGTGACATCATTCCCAGTATAGTTTTTTGAGCCTATTTTTTTGGCCTACGAACCTTGTCTTTTCATAGCTCCCCTTCTGCACGCTCGGTTGCTTTAGAGTTTTTGAGCTCATACACGGTAGTTTCCAATACTTATTTGATGATGTGTGATGTCCTCTTCTCCTAGGTCTTCGAGATGGTTGAGTTAGATGGTCTTCTGAAGGGACTGAACACCCCTTCATGGAGCCACTAACGCTTGACTGTAGGATTAGTCTAGAGGACCACGTGATCACATCACCCGTCTGGACTTTTCCGTTTTCTATGATGATGGTCTTTCAAGTTATATGGAACAATGGTACATTTGAGAGAGAGATGAATGGTTGTACCCCACCTTGGTCAATTGTCTTATGGTCCTTTCATTTTGTCGATAATATTTTTGTGGTACCTTGCCTTTTACCTTTTGGGTGTTTTACTGATATTGGGATATCATTTGATTTGTACCACCTTTTATGTTTTAGGTCTTGTGGGTACTATGGTAGTCTGTCCACATTTGAGGTACACCCACTTTCTCCAAATTGTTATGTGTCTTTATACCCACTTCGTACCACCCTCCTGACCTTAGTTTGGAAGATTGCATGCTATCATACCTTTTGGTGGTACTATTTGAGTTTCAAGAGGTAGTTTCAAGGAGCTATTGCATATATAAGGTAGTTACAAGGAGATATTGCATGTATGAGGTAGTTACAAGGAGATATTACATATATGAGGTAGTTACAAGGAGCTATTGCATATATGAGGTAGTTGCAAGGAGATATTGCATATCTGAGGTAGTTACAAGGAGATATTGAATATATTGATTTGGACCGCCTTTTATGTTTTTGGTCTTGTGGTTATAACTATTGTAGTTTGTCCATGTTTGAGGCAATGTACACCCCCTTAGTTCCAAGGGTTGTGAGTCTTTATACCCATTATTTTTTTTACTTGTACCTTACTGGATACCACCCTCCTGACCTTAGTTTGGAAGATTGCATACTATCATACCTTTTGGTGGTACTATTTGAGTTTCAAGAGGTAGTTACAATGAGCTATTGCATATATGAGGTAGTTACAAGGAGATATTGCATATATGAGGTAGTTACAAGGAGATATTGCATATATTGATTTGGACCGCCTTTTATGTTTTTGGTCTTGTGGTTATAACTATTTTAGTTTGTCCACGTTTGAGGTAGTGTACACCCCCTTAGTCCCAAGGGTTGTGAGTCTTTATACACATTCTTTTATTTTTTACTTGTACCTTACTGGTTGGTCTTTGTACTGAGCCTTTTTATTGTCACTGAATTTCTTTGATTGACCGTACCATAGCCCAGTCATCTCTCTCTCTCTGGTTTGTACTAGCCCTATCATAGGGTCACTTGGTTCCTAGAGTTGACTGGCCTCTAAGAGACACAGTCATTTCTGAAAGTAACTCTTCTGAGTATATTACAGGAAACGTCTACACTAAGGTAATCAAATATGTGGTAAATAGTTTTCATTAAGTAGACATGACTTGTAGCATTAGAGGATATCTTGTAACGTGTATGTGTAGTGTTTCATGTGTGCTACATGTGTGATGTAGCGTTAAATCAGATAGTAAAAAACAACTCATAAATATTGCATGACTTTCTACTCTTAGAAAAGATAAATAGGTCATCTTCCGATCATCACTTGAATGCCTACATGTTGACAAATGGAATGAGGATCAAGTAAAATTATAAAAGGTGATACACGTCAACTTTTAAGAGGCGCTATGCCTTGTGGTCGAATCTGAACTTTTTCCAATGGTGCAGGTAGAACCAAACAGGTATTTGTCTGATCTATCTTCCTCGAGAAAGGGGAGTTTAGGAAGGCTATAGGAAAGTGAGACATCCAGTAGGTCTAGAAGAATTGTATCAACTAGATGTCAAAAAACCAAAAGAAGATTCCATAGACGCAATGAATTTTTTCACGGTCAAGGGGGGGCATGTTCCTATGGTGATGAGACAAAAGACGATGAAGAGGTGCCCTTGAGGTACAGACATTTAGTGAAACAATGGGTACCGAAGGATCTTCCTCCACTGAACACTGATTTTTGTGTGAACAAGAGGAGATATCGAATTGCACCGTCGTTGATACATGGTTTCGGGTTGTTTTCCATGGATTGCATCTTGGTCAGTTACGGGACATGTACAGAGTTGATGGAGTATTTTGGACCCATATACAACTACAACGATTGGATGTACCTTGTCCGATATACAAAAACTATGCGTAGCTATGGATTGTCAACAAACTATTTACAATTGAAAGACACAAATCAAAATAAAGGAGGAACGTTGTACATGGACGGAAGGCCAAAGGCCATAGGGAATATTGCGGGGTTTATAAACAGTACACAACCAGAGTCTACAATTAAGCAACCAAACTGCGAATTTGAGGGGCGTGAAGGAAACCATGTTTTTGTAGTTGCTATTAAAACAATATCTGCAGGGGACGAGTTGCTTATAATTACCCTGTCAATCGAGTAGATACAAACAAGGTTACTATATAACATTTTATCCAACCTTTTAGTAATAAATTAAACATCATAACGATTTTTTGTTAGTTTATTTCATTTAAATTTCCCATATTTACTTCGCAGGCCAGTGATCGGGATAAATCCCTGCCAACAAATGGTCGAAGGAGAACTTCTTCCTCGACGGAGCAGGTATACATCTTTCTAATAGTACAAGTATAATAAGAGAAAAGATTTTTTATTTGCTTTGTTTTTCCATTATTAATAACTTGGTTTGTTTTATATAATGAAATTTATATTTGATGCAGAACGTTGATCGGGAAATACACCCGTCGAATGTTGATCAGACGACAACACCCTCGGGGCAACAGGTAGACCTGATTTGAATTGTACAATTAAAATATGTCAAAATGTTTTAGCACTATATAAATGTTTCAATGAATATTTTGGTTTCGTTTACGTAATTTTTTAGTCTATGTTTTTTATGCAGGCTGGTTCCGTAAGGTCGGCCACACTAGGGTCCAGGCAACAGGTATACATCTTTGTAATATTAAAAATATAATATGAATAATAATTTTTTTGATGTGTTTTCTCATGAATACTTTTGGAATCGTTTAGGTGACTTTCACTATGTTTTTTTATTAGGGTGTTGTTAGGGGCAGCTCCCAAATATTAGTAGATCGGGGCAAGTCGCCTATGACCATTGATCCAATGAGTGGATTGCGATCCTCGAGGTCGCAGGTATAATTCATTTCAATTGTACCAATATAATACGTAGCATAATGTTAATTTTTTTATTTATTTTTCGTGTGATATACTAGTTTCGTTGTGATAATGTAAACCGTGTAGTAATTTTACGAATCTATCATGATAGATGTGTTATATACATTAATATAAAATTTGGAATCTATCAGTAGAGAACTCAATAGTGCTTTATATATGTTTGTTGCAACCCAGTAGTGAATCGCAGTATGAATCAGCATCGTAAGATTTTCCGTTAGACCCTGAAGTAGAAGAGGTGCTTCACGATTGCAAAAAAATTGGTGAAGCCACACACCCGCTAAAGATGGCAGAGAAATTGTTGAATAGATATACTATGGAAATCCTTTCTCTAGTAATCCAGGTTCTGCATACAAGCACAATTAAAGAAAGGATTGCATTGTTGGAACATAGATCTAATAACTTGCAAGTAAGTTGAGGAATCTTGAATCATAGAATAATTCGTTTAAATATTTATAATGTTCTCTTTTATATGATAGTATTGAACGTATAAGACGTGGTGTGTATTTACAGAATTATCAGGGACCACACAATATTGGTGAAGGTGGTGTTGGCCCCAGCGAGGCTTGTGGAGAGACTTCGCATCACGACCAAATGACTCGACGTAGTTTGAATCCTTCGCCATTGTTGTCGACCGAATAGTCGGCAACACGTTCTGAAACACCACAGACCCCCGCTGTGAGCGCAACAACCGCTACTAACCAACACATAACGGATCCTCCACAAGAAAGGGTTGACACCGAGTCCCCTATCAATTTTGATGTCAAACAAGCTACATTTCCAGGATCTTCCCGTGTCAAAATCACGGGAACACTGGAGACAACATTTTTGGTGGACGAAGATCTTGTCCCAATAAAGATACCGACGATCCCAGGTAATTAATCATAGTTGATCAGGTTAATTAGTGTTTATAATTTCATTGTAATATACCGATAAAACGTTTTTTATCAACTATTTATGATCATGGCATGATCGTTGTACAGGAAACAATGTTTTCTATAAACATATGAATGACTTTTGCTTGAAGATCTTCGGGCCCACCATCCGATCAAGGTGGGATAGACAACCGAAACATTTAAAAGATGAACTCACTTATCAGTTGGTTGGCATGTTCGGGGAGAAAACCTTCAGTCATGCCAATGTCTTGAAAAAGGCTTGTCAACATGTGAAGGTTGTCCGAGACCAATATAGGACACACCTCAAAAGAAACCATAGGTATAAGCGCCCACCAATGATTCCAGCAATGGAGTGGAGAGCTCTAGTGGAAGATGGAAAGGAGAAGGCTTTGAGAAGAGAAGGCAAGCTAACACCAGGCACAGGGAGGTATGCAATACTTTCCACAATGTAATTCTAAACCTTATTATCCTTAACTTCGAACTTGGAACATATAACATATTTCAACACTTGCATAGGCTACTAGACACATCAAAGGCCATAAAGGCAAGACTAGAAAAAGTAGGTCAGCACAAGCTTGGCCCTGGTGGTTATTCGAATTTGGCGGCACGGTTTGTATGTTTTGAGAAACCAACAATGAATCCAAATAATAAATTGAAAATAATTTTTCGTTTTATTGCACCGTAAAATGTTAATTAATGACGACAAGAAAATATGCAGGTCGATCGATTCAATGAAGTACCCACAGAGGAAGACATGAAGCTTGGCTTCCAGGAAGGCTTTGTAGCTGTTGTTGAACGTAGAAGAATCTTATCTGGAAAGACATAGTCTTGTGGTACCAATCCATCCGGTGCACAGGTATATAGAATCTATATAGTTTAATGAAGATTTGTCTCCTGTGGAATATTTTCGTTCCAGATACTTGATGTAAAATATTGACTTTGTTTTTAACAGGAAAGTAATGATCCCATTAGTGTCGAGGAGGGACAACAACAAATCGATGATCAAGCTTCAAATCTCGGTAATGAATTTATTCATATGGTACAATTTTATGTATAGCATTGCAAATGGTGACCATTAATTGTAGTTCACCGTATTTCAACTGCAAAGCATGTAGAGAGTGAAACTGTACAGGTTGAGACTGGACAAGAACATCAACAACATGATTTGGTCACACCTGGTAAAAAACACCTTCGTAATGAATTGTTTTAAATGAAAAACTTGTCATTACAATAGTAAAATATAACGATGTAACATTTTCACATCGTTGCAGCAAATCCGAACCCCTTGCAGTAAAATCCAGGTCTAGATCAACAACAATCAGCAAGGATATTGAAAACATCACCAAAAGCGCCTGCTAAAGAACCAAGAACTGGAAGAAAAAGTCTAGATGATGTAGATGGTCCTCTCATAGATTATATACCACTGAAGAGAAGAAAAACTTATAAAAAGAAGGACGAGAAAAACAACGACTAAATATTTTTGATAACAATATATCGTCCACTATTTTTGGTCTAATGAATGAATGAATGGTTTAATGAATGTTCTAATGTTTTAATGATTCAGTGTAGTAAACTGTTAACTTCATTGAATTTCAACTTTTATTTAATGAATGTATTGACTGAATGATTAATGAATGGTGTATTGAATGTTATCTTTTATTGAATGAATGTGTTGATCGACTGAAACGATGGTTTAGTGAATGTTAGCATTTATTGAATGTATAATGGATGAAAGTTCATGATGAAATATGGATGAATTTGCACGTATTTGTTTTTTTCAAGTACATGCATTGGGTATGGGGAATTGAGAGTGATGTGAGGGGGGGGGGTGGCATAAGAGCTTCCGCCTTCACATGGTTGGCCTTGTTCAGTAGAGAATATGAAATTATTCTCGAAACAGAGAGGAGCTCAATGAATATTCTGACAACGGTGACGATTCATTCTATATTTACGTTTCCCTTAAGCTGCAAAATGGCAAACTCATAGTTCACTATCAAGATTTCTTTGACCGTCATCTTTGTCAGACAAACCCTATAAGTTTGTCATTTGCAGTTGAAGGGAAACATAATACCATGAATCATCAACCATTGCCAGGCTGAAACTGAAGACCATGGAAACTCATTGGATGGTGGAAATTCATTGAATGGTTTAATGAATTTTCTAATGTTTTAATGATTCGGTGTAGTAAATTGTTACCTTTATTGAATTTCAGCTTTTATTGAATGAATTTGTTCACTGAATGATTAATGAATGGTTTATTGAATGTTATCTTTTATTGAATGAATGTGTGTATCGACAGAAACAATGGTTTAGTGAATGTTAGCATTTATTGAATGAATAATGGATGAAAGTTCATGATAAAATATGGATGAATTTGCACATATTTGTTTTTTTCGAGTGCATGCGTTGGGTATGGGGAATTGAGAGTGATGTGAGGGGGGGGGCATAAGAGCTTCCACCTTCACGTGGTTGGCCCTGTTCAGTAGAGAATATGAAATTATTCTCGAAACAGAGAGGAGCTCAATGAATCTTCTAACAACGGTGACGATTCATTGTATATTTACGTTTCCCTTAAGCTGCAATATGGCAAACTCATAGTTCACTATCAAGATTTATTTGATCGTCAGCTTTGTCAGACAAACCTTAATAGTGAACTATAAGTTTGTCATTTGCAGTTGAAGGGAAACGTAATACCATGAATCGTCAATCGTTGCCAGGCTGAAACTGAAGACTGTGGAAACTCATTGGATGGCGGAATCATTGAATGGTTTAATGAATTTTCTAATGTTTTAATGATTCAGTGTAGTAAACTGTTACCTTTGTTGAATTTCAGCTTTTATTGAATGAATTTGTTGACTGAATGATTACTGAATGGTTTATTGAATGTTATCTTTTATTGAATGAATGTGTGTATCGATAGAAACAATGGTTTAGTGAATGTTAGCATTATTGAATGAATAATGGATGAAAGTTCAGGATAAAATATGGATGAATTTGCACATATTTGTTTTTTTCGAGTGCATGCATTAGGTATGGGGAATTGAGAGCGATGTGAGGGGGCGGGGGCATAAGATCTTCCACCTTCACGTGGTTGGCCTTGTTCATTAGAGAATATGAAATTATTCTCGAAACAGAGAGGAGCTCAATGAATATTCTGACAATGGTGACGATTCATTCTATATTTACGTTTTCCTTAAGCTGCAATATGGCAAACTCATAGTTCACTATCAAGATTTATTTCACCGTCAGCTTTGTCAGACAAACCTTAATAGTGAACTATGAGTTTGTCATTTGTAGTCGAAGGGAAACGTAATACCATGAATCGTCAACCATTGCCAGGCTGGAACTGAAGACCGTGGAAACTCATTGGATGGCGGAAATTCATTGAATGGTTTAATGAATTTTCTAATGTTTTAATGATTCAGTGTAGTAAACTGTTACCTTTATTGAATTTCTGCTTTTATTGAATGAATGTGTTGACTGAATGATCATTAATTAATAGTTTATTGAATGTTATCTTTTATTGAATGAATGTGTGTATTGACAGAAACAATGGTTTAGTGAATGTTAACATTTATTGAATGAATAATGGATGAAAGTTCATGATAAAATATGGATGAATTTGCACATATTTGTTTTTTTCGAGTGCATGCATTGGGTATGGGGAATTGAGAGTGATGTGAGGGGGGGAAGGGGCCATAAGAGCTTCCACCTTCACGTGGTTGGCCCTGTTCAGTAGAGAATATGAAATTATTCTCGAAACAAAGAGGAGCTCAATGAATGGCTACGATGCTGGCTTTCTACAACCCAAAACCCTAACTACATGCAATCTCAAAATTAATGACTACCAACCACCTATTGGTTCTTATTTAATAAAAATGAGTCTTTTACATTAAGTAACTACCTGTTAACTATCTAATGAGCCTTATTCAAAGAATATGATCTCATACATGAATATACAAACTCCTCAGTATACCAAATTAGAGAAGTTAGGTAAGAGTACCTTGACATAATGGAAGCAAACTACCATATCTTTGTGACGAATATGCCACATTGTTACATAACTTCCCAGTCTTTTTATTCTGCTACATGGAAATCCTGTAGTCCATAAAGTAAGTTCCATAGACACAGCACTTGAGACTTAGAGACAGTTTTTTGTGCCACCTTAATAGGCACCCACTAGCCTGTAGGTCCACTTGAATAATGATTGACTCCACCGCTTAATACAATGACTCTAATACAATGGCTTTATTACAACGGCTCTATTCCCTTAGGCTACTCCATTGCTCATACAATGGGAAGAGCACTGCTGCTAATACAATGGGAAGAGCATAATGGGGTTCTCAGTTATATATATATGTAATTATTCTACATATTTCCACAATAGAGATAGAATATATTGATTTCCTGCAATATGAAAACTTTTATTTGAAAAATGCTAATTTTTTTTTTAAATGTAATGGGTGGTCGCTTAACCGATGCTCTAAACCGACGAAGGTATGGTAATATCCGATGGTTTTTCAATATTACCGACGGCTCAGAACGTTGGATTCTATTTTTTTTTATGGCATACCCATTGCTTAACTGACGACCCAATCCAACGACCATACGGTAATAGCCGATGGTTTTGCAATACAACCGACGGCTCGGAATGTCGGATTCCATTTTTTTTTGTATGGCATACCCGTCGCTTAACCGACGACTAAACCGACGCATAATCGATGGCGAAATATGGTAATCCGACTACCTGTGGAGCTTGAGGAATTCAGTTAACCGACATGTTTTCTAGTCGAATATCCGACGTCTTGAACTACGCTGGATTTTAGCCGATATCCCATTGATGATAAAAAAATACTGGAATTGTCGGATAGTTGACCATAGGTTGTAGCAAATTCGACTTTTTAGCTGTCGGATTTTGGGTCAAAAAAACTTTGTGCGTAACTTATACTTGATGGGTAATTAGACCACCTTGATGGGGTCGGCAATGTATGAGTCATGTGGGTAAATGGGTTATTAGACCACCAAGTGTGGGGTCATCCCGGATTAAGTTAACCATGGGTTATTAGGATAAGCTACACAAGTCGTCCCCATTAGTTTATTGGGCAGGACATGACAAGTATAAATAGAGATCGGGAGATCTCTATTTGATCACTCATTTACTCACTTCTATCTCTCTCAGAAAGTGGCGCACTCTTGTGGAGGAGGATCATCTGCTAGGAGAAGACTATCTCTTGTACTTTGGTTGTACTTTGGTTGTATCATTGCTCTATCTATCTCTGAGGAAGTTGTGTGGTTTTTCACCTTCTTGGTTTTCCCTGGTGAAACTCTGTGTCTCTTATGTGCTTGCATTATTGTGTCCATGATTGATATGATGTAGATATGTTGTACATGTTATTCTCTTATTTAAGATCCTAGATCATATTGAAATTTCTGAAAAACTAACATGGTATCAGAGCTAGCCTGAAAGAAGGCATGGTATGGCATGTATGACACTTGTTGCACTTGCAATGCTAGGGCTTGATATAGCAAAAACTAGTCATCATAGAACTTTCGCTATAAATCCATTTCGAAAAGGTTTCAGGATCTGAAACTCTTACAAGTCGAAGATAAGATCCCCATGTACCTTGTGTCCTAAGCACAACTTCTATTTCGTTGTACTTTGTGTTTTATGATCTATACAATACAGGGTTTCTGCCTCTTCCAGATCTGATTCATAAACAGGTGACCTAGGAAAAAAGGTCATAACTTCGGCTAGGAAGATCCAAATGAAATTTAGTAAAATGTGACAGGTAGTACATGGACTTTACTTTCATAGGCCGAAGGTTCAGAGGCCAAAAATGAACCTATGACATGTGGCACTCCGTACAAGTTCGCTCTTTTGTTGTATCCCATAAACAGATCACATTTCTACACTTGGAAAAAAATCTCTCTCAAAGAATCCAATTGAGGTAAGACCTATGGGGTTGGAAATATGACAGGTTGGGCTACCACAGGGAGACGTTTCAGACCCTGTGGATTCAGAGTTTCGGAGTTACACCAAAAACAATCAGGTGCATATTTCTGTCAAAACAGAATTGGATTTTGAGCACCTTCATTCATGGCTCCAGGAATTAGGGTTTTGGATAAAGTTGGAATTTTTGTAATCAGAGACCATGGCTGAATGATACTCATAAAAATAAAAATTTAGAGACCAAGATCAAATTTTTTGGTTGGGCAGAAGGCCGGGATTGATCAAACCCTAGTTCGAGACTTTGATCGGAAAAGTGGAAAATTAGGGCTTCTGCAAAAGTTGGAATTTTTTATGTTTGTGACCACGGCTGGAAGCTTTTCAGAAAAATAGAAGTTTAGAGCTTTGGATCGAACCTTTTGGTTGGACAGAAGGGTGGGCTTTATCAAACCCTAGTTCAGGATCCTTTCTAGAAGATTTTGAAGTTTCAAAGGCAATTTTGAGGGGTGAAACTCTGCAGTTTTCAAATTCTGAGTATACCATCTTGATCAGCTCACCATGGCGTATATTTTTATCCTTTCAGAAGTTTGAATTTTTAGGGTTTCTCTGACAAACCCTAATCCAACTCCAGATCCAGTTTTTGCAAATCAAGTGGATTGGGTTAATCCTATAAGAGAATGGATTGGTCATGTGCATAAGTGAAGAAGTTCCAATTTCAAAGGGAGATGAGGCTAAGGCCTTACATAAGAAGATTACAAGCAAACTCGACAGGTATAACTTATATAGGTATGTTTTGAGATATGTCCATGATTAAGCTTATGGTATGGTTGTCTTCATTAAGTTTAATACAATCTTGATTAACTTTAGACTTGTCGTATCACCTTAATAAAATTATGAATGCAGATATTCATTGATTAGGGTTTTGACACTTATGATTGTACTAATGCATTGTGGTGTTGTATGAGGTTGATGTTGTCCACTAACATGAAAGATACATCAAGAAAGACAAATCATGTTCTAGTTCAAGAACATATGACTATGGTGACATGAAGACAAAGAATCATCCATTTTCATGGATCACATAGAAGATCTACTTACGAGACATGTATAACTTGGTTCTATAATGATTAACCTATGAGATATGTAGGTTACTAGCACAAGTCATTGAAGAAGAACAAGAAGACATTATGCAGGTATGCTAGACATAACTAGCTAGCATGCTAATCCAAGTATGTTTTTCCTATATCAAGTTATAATCCTACCTTGTGCTAGGATCTCTTATATAAGTATACATGGCATGATTGATACTGATTATTCATTGAAGTTAGTAATCATGGGTTTAGACATATTATGCTTCTTACTTCGATTGATGATATGACTAACCAGAAGAGTCCTATGGTCAATAAGAATATGCATGAGTAAAAGAAGTATTCCATGAAACCTTGAATACTAATGTTTATTATCTGTGTTTAAAATGATCATTATTATACATGTTTAAGATTATTGTGTTTCTGATAGTATTGAAATTATACTAATAAATGTATGATTATTTATGATATCTCGAGGATATCACAATAATGATACTTGTAAGCATGCATAGTGATCGAGGATGGATATAAGTTCAAGGACAGGTAATCCAGGAAGCAAAGATCTAGAGGGAGCACACTCCAGTAGTTTCTGCAAGGATGCAGATATTCAGAAGGAGTTGACCACTTCTCACAATCCACATCAGAATAGAGTTGCAGAAAGGAAGCAAAGACTAAGAGAGAGTCAACCCAACAAGCAAACAAAGATAAGCATTTGAATTATCATTTCTTGCATATTTGATTGTTTAAATAATATTGTTCAATAAAGTATATACTGATGTTCCTAGAATTAGGCTGTGTATTTTTGGCATATTAGAATAATTGCATTAATGAATACCATACTACTAATATGCATGCAATGGGTAAGTGGCCTATGGCACTGTACAACATTCCATTGCTACTTATCTAGAATGAAACCTCTTTGCTGACATGTTGGGAGTAGTGAAAACTCTTAACAATGTTCTGGTAGAGATTGGAAGGCATCTAGAAAGTTACAGGATATGGATGAATGTTGTATTGAAGCATTGGCTAAAATAATTGCATGACTGTATGACATATTTCTTTATTTGTAAGAATTTGTTATGAAAACTATGAGATGTTTCTACTCATGCAATTTAACTTTTTTTGTAGGAAAGATCGTATACCATCACCTACAAAAGAAGGACCACGACATTTGTTCCAGCAACAAAGATATCTATTGAAGATATTGAAGATATTGAAGTTCCCAAGATCTAGGATGAAGTAATGGAAGAATTCCATGATCCGTCGATCATGAAGAATGATGTTTGGGATGTAGTCCCAAGACCTAAAGGGAAGTTTGTTGTGACTTCCAAATGGATCTACAAGATCAAGCATGCTGTAGATGGAAGCATAGAGAAATATAAAGTGAGATTTGTAGCTTGTGGCTTCTCTCAAAAAGAGGAATTGATTATGAAGAGGCTTTTTCTCCTATAGCCAGATACACTTCCATTAGTAATTGCTCTAGTTGCAGTGATGAAATGGAAGATACACCAGATGGATGTCAAGACTGCTTTCTTGAATGGTGTAGTCGAGGAGGAAGTATATGTGGAGCAGCCACTGGTTTTGAGACACATGACAGGTAGTCATATGTGTGTAAGTTGAAGAAAGCCTTGTATGGCTTGAAGCAAGCTCCTAGGACCTAATATGGTAGGATAAACAGCTTTCTATCCAGTTTGGGATTTACTAAGAGTAAAGCAGATTCCAACCTTTACTACAAGGTTGAGGAAGGAAATCATATGATACTACTTTTGTATGTGGATGACATGTTTGTAGCAGTTGAGGATGGATTGATTGTCGATACCAAGAGGAAGCTTGCTGCCAAGTTCGAGATGAAGGACTTGGGGATGATGCACTATTTTCTAGGCATGGAAGTGTGGCAGAGTGCAGATGGGATCTTCCTTGGACAAGGGAAGTATGTAGTAGAGATCCTGAAAAGGTTCAGGATGATGGACTGCAAGGACATGGCCACACCTATGGCATCGAACCTGAAGCTTCTGTGTGATGCTTCATTTGATCTGGTTGATGTCACTGTGTATCGCCAGATGATTGGGTCCTTGATGTACCTGACGAACACGAGACCAGATATTTGCTTTGTGGTGAACACATTGAGTCAGTTCCTGACATATCCCAGAGGTGTTCACCTGGTTGCTGTAAAGCATATTCTGAGGTACCTGAAGGGTACAATTGATTATGGGCTCAAGTATGATGCGAATCAAAACTTTAACGTGGAAGGTTATGTTGATTTGGACTAGGCGGGCAGTGCTGCAGATACGAAGAGCACATCTGGGTGCTTCTTCAGTATAGGATCAGGTGTGATCTCTTGGTTTAGCAGGAAGCAGTCTTGGGTAGCACTAAGTACAGCCGAAGCAGAGTATGTTGTAGCTTGTTCGACTAGTTGTGAGGCAGTATGGCTCCGGAAGCTACTGTCTGAGTTATTTGATCTCCCATTGGATGCTACTGGTATCTTTTGTGACAACCAGAGTTGTGTGAATTTGTGTAAGAACCCGGTTTTCCACAACAGATTGAAGCACATTGAGATCAAATATCACTATATCAAAGATATGGTGTAGAGAGGAGCAGTGAAGTTCCTATATGTTGCGATGGATGAGAAGGTTGCGGATGTGCTGATGAAACCACTAGCCAAAGTGAAGTTTGAATACTTTAGAGAGAGGCTTGGTGTTCTTCAGATTGACGACACTTCGAGGAAGAAGTGATGGACACATTTGCTGGAGCCATTCTAAGCATGGTGAGAGGAGGATCCTTCCAATGGCTGTGGATATAATCATTGGATGATGAGCATCAGGACGATGTTCTAGTTTCTGCTTTGTATGATCAGTTGGATCATTTATATATGTATGTTGGATGCTGGATATGATCAGTTGGATCATTTATATGTATGTATGTATGCATCATGTTAGATGCTAGATATGATCAGTTAGATGCTGGATATGATCAGCTGGATCATGTGTATGTATCTGTAGATGTATCAGGAGGATACATTGTATGATCAAGTAGATCATGTATGTTGATATGTATCAAGTATGAACAGGTGGATCATGTGTTTGTATATGTATCAGGTGGATGCATTGTATGATCAGGTAGATCATGTATGATGATATGTATCAGGTAGATACTGTGTATGCATCAGATGGATGCATTGTATGATCAGGATGATCATAGATGATGAGCTTTAGGATGTTGCTCCAGATGACATGCATCAAGACGATGCAGTGATGATGATCAGGATGATCATGTGTATATCAGGATGATGTATGGTGAGTATCAGGATTATACTATGTGGCCGTGGAATAGGTTGTGCAGATGAGCATGTAGGTTGACCTGGGAGATCCTATAGGTCGGAGCTGTGTGCCCGTAATATCCTGGGATGCTCTTTCGAGGCATTGCTCTGAGAGGACATATAATAGTGCCCTGGGAGATCCTATAGGTCGGATCTATGTGCCCGTAACATCCTGGGATGCTCTTGCGAGGTTTTTCCATGACCACATATAATAGCGCCCTGGGAGATCCTATAGGTCGGAGCTGTGTGCCCATAACAGACTGGGATGCTCTTGTGAGGTTTTGTTGTGGGGTCACATGTAATCTGTCGCTGGGAGATCCTATAGGTCGGAGCTGTGTGCCCCTAACAGCCTGGGATGCTCTTGTGAGGTTTTGTGACACATGTAATAAGTCCTGAGAATTCCACAGTATGGCCAGTGGTGATGAAGACCTGCAGGTGGTGGGACTACATCCAGTATGAAAAAGGAATGGCTTTGTAGAACTTCCTATGACGAGTAGATTCAGAGATTGATTGAGATACCAGCAACAGTGACGATGACGATGATTCGAGGATGATGATTCGTTGATGATGATCCATAGAAGAATACTTGTGCTAGAAGATCTATGTCGAGAAATACCTTCCTAGTTAAGAGGGAGTGTTGATGTATATGTAAGTTCAGAATGTATTTTACCCATGTGTATTGTATTCCTATAGAGATGTTATTATTCCTCTATACGGAAGTGTTTGTATTCCTATAGAGATTTTATTATTCCTCTATACGGAAGTGTCGTCATTTATATTGTAAGTGTCGTAACTTATACTTGATGGGTTATTAGACCACCTTGATGGGGTCGGCCATGTATGATTCATGTGGGTAAATGGGTTATTAGACCACCAAGTGTGGGGTCAGCCCAAATTAAGTTAACCATGGGTTATTAGGCTAAGCTAGACAAGTCGGCCCCATTAGTTTATTGGGCAGGACGGGACAAGTATAAATAGAGATTAGGAGATCTCTATTTGATCACTCATTTACTCACTTCTATCTCTCTCAGAAAGTGGTGCACCTGTGCGGAGGAGGATCATCTGCTAGGAGAAGACTATCTCTTGTACTTTGGTTATATCATTGATCTATCTATCTCTGAGGAAGTTGTGGGGTTTTTCACCTTCTTGGTTTTCCCCAGTGAAACTCCGTGTCTCTTGTGTGCTTGCATTATTGTGTCCATGATTGATATGTTGTAGATATGCTGTAGATATGTTGTACATGTTATTCTCTCAGTTAAGATCCTATATTAGATTGAAATTTCTGAAAAACGAACATAGGGTTGTAGGGTTTTTCAAAAATACCTAGACACTGAATACCTTGTTGAAATCGATCTCTAGACACCTCCATTATGAGTGGTGCAAAAATATGATTATCCCTATAATACACCAATTAATTTATATGGATTAGAAACAATGGAGTGTATTTTGATCCCCATAATATCTCAATACTGTCATTTGTTTACAGTTTGAGTTGTATCCATTGTGGGGCCTTTAGGGTTGTGGTATTTTTCAAAAAACCTAGATGTTGAATACCTTGTTGAGATCTACCTCTAGATACCTCCATTGTGAGTGGTGCACAAATATTTGGTGAAACCTGTATCCTTCTAAGAAAGTGACATTTATATCCAAAATGACATGCGTCTACCTTATTGAACCATTTGCAAAGTCTAGTTTTGTAACATATGAAGGAAACATCGAAAATTGGTCACAACCTATACACCTCTACCATGTTCAAAATTGTCAGTGTGGAAACATTTCTTTATGAATGTTCAACACAATGCAATGATACCCTATATAGTTCGAACGTCATCAAGAGATTCAATCTATAGAAACAAAATTCTCTACTAGACTATGACATGAGAGGTCAATTTTAATGTCCCTTGTTAGGAATTTTATTAAAATGGCAATTTTTCACTTTTTTTCCCTAGTTAGACCTTTGACTAGTTTTGATCTCTAGGTCCCAAATTTGCCCCATATGATCCCAAATATTCTAAGAAGGTATATGAATGATATTAGAACATAAATATGTGTTTCATTGATTCCTTTGTACCTTTAAAATACTTCTGCAAATCCTCTTTCAATTCTGGTCAATGTAGGTAACTTTACTAGTGATTTCCCTTTGACTAGTATTAGTCTCTAGGTCTCAAATTGACTCCAAATTCCTTCAAATCTTCAAGGAAGGTGTATGAATGATATTACTACTTGAATATGATGTTAAGGGATTACATATGGCCACCAAAAGACCTCTGAAAACTCTCTTAAGATTCTGGACCAATTATGCAATTTTACTAATAATTCGGGGTTCAAATCCCCCTGGGGTAAGTATTGAAAATGGCTTCCCAAATGCCTCCAAACCCACTCAAATTTATGAAAAGAGGTAGGGAATGTATTAATGATTTTATTAAGGTATCATGTGAACCATTAATTTATTATTATATATGTTCCAACCCTCTCCCATTCAATTGCAAAAATCATCAATTCGACCCTTGGGGAAATGGCACTATTTCTTCTCCCAATGCACCTAAATTGAGTAAAAATACTTCAAATGCTCAAGTAAAGTACATGAAACTTGTAGAAGACATCCATGGTAGTATATTGATCACAAATATATCATAAAATCATCCATTCATTCGAAATAATTAGCATTACATTGATTCAGAACAAGGTAGTGGGGAAATGGCACCGTTCTTTCATTAAAATTGAGATTTATACATTTCTACTTGTAATTTCGATCTGAAAATTTCTGGAGATGAATAAAAGAGTATTTACTTAATATTACAAAATAAATGGTGCATTAGAAGCTCCCCCAAAGAGTACAATATCTCACCAAAAACGCCCTCCCTCAAGGATCAAGAATATGCCATCAAAACTGGAAATGGTTGAAGGAGGGAGCTACAATAGAAGAAACCATGAGCTTCCCTGTAGCTTACACATGCAAATAAAGACTCCATTAAAGCTCCAAATGAAAGGTCTGAATGGCCTTTCCAATTACCAACTTGGATGGGAATCTTTCACCCTCGAAATTGGCTAAGGCAAGAAACTAGTCATCTACTAGCTCTCCCTCTTCACAAATGCAATTGCAAATTCTACAAATGATAAAAATCTGGTTTCATTATTTGTTATTGAAATTTATAAAGTTCTAATTTCCTCCATGGGTCGAATTCCTTCCAAGATACTCATGCCAACTCAAGTTGGGAAGAGATTCCAAAGAACGCCACTTGTACAACAATTCTTAGTTTCCCCCTTCCACCAAATCACATGTGGAAGCATCTTAGCTGCCATACACCCTTGAGCGTCCTCTTGGAGTCTATTTTTAGCCCTGACATGTAATATATGTCATATGTCATCCTTCAGGTCTGATTTGTGTCATAGGTGTCATAGCATCTTCATCATTGTTGTCATAGAGCTAGGGAATCTAGCCCAAGTGTCTCACTAGCTCCAAATTGCCTCTTCCTCTTCCATGGGAGTTACTCTTCCTATATATTTTGAACTTGGATGAATCATGCCATGAATAATATCTTTTGTACTCCCCCAAGTATGTTACCATTCACCTTGAATTCGAATTGGTGAGAGAATGATGCCAAGTGTAGTGGGGAAATCTAGCCATATGTGGGTCCCACTTCCTCCATGTGTCTTCATGATCAAATTCCACTTTGATTTTCACTTGTATATATTTATTTATCTCCTTTATTAAATATTTATGCCACTCTAATGTTCAAACATCATTTATTATCCCCATTATTCCAAATCCCAAAGCTTCCACCCCAAACCTAGGAAACTAGTAATTTTCCTCATTGGCAATTATTTGACCTTTAACATCAATTTTACAAACTCTAATGAATATGGCAAATGTGATTAGGCCATTGTAACCCAATTCCAAATTTGGGACATGACATCAATAATTTCTTAGCTTGTATTCCAAGTGAACACAACAACATGCTACAATCCAATGATAATTTTTGGAATGGTTTTCTTAACACGTGATTAATACAGTTTTTCACTTGATTTGATCAATCTAGCACCACTAAAAAGAAAGATCCATGGAATTTTATTTTGGAAGATTTGCAACCGATCTTCTGGTGTGACATTTAACCCCATACAATATCATATTTGCTCATCTATCTTTTGCATGTCTAGTTTCTTTTCACTCGACGTGGTTTTTATCTCTAATCATACTTATAGAATTGTATGCAATCATTTTTTGTCTAGATTGCGCACTTCACATCCTTAAAACAAAGGCATGTATTCATTCTTTATTGTTGGGATCTAAACATAAAGAGCTCTTGTGATTAGATATATATTTCCTTGAGAAAAGACTCAATATTTCAACCATGCCTCCAATCCATACCTCTTCTACAGCTAATGTCAAATCACCTCACTCCCATCTCACTCTCTCCCTAATAATCCTATTTTGTAGTTGGAAAAATTCATTTCTCTACCCAAATATGGTGGCTAAATGCAAGGTGTGTTGAGAGTAATTATTTCTCCAACCCCTATACAAGAAAAATCAAGCCATAAAGCTAAGTTTGGAATAGTTCCAGTAATTGAAATTAATGATTGCAACAACAAAGATTATGGTTATCATATTGAATTGGATTTGATTGAGGGAGTTCAACCATCAATCAGTTTAGTTGGTGTAATGGTGCCACATTCAACAAACATTGAAGTTAAGGGTTATGCAAAAGCAATAATGGTGATCGTGAATGGGTTAGATCTTTTCAAGTTTAAGAAACATGGTGGCATTCAATAGAATTGAAGAAGTGTTGTAGGTTTTAACTGGCCTCGTGGTCTAGTCACATTAAAATTTTAAGTCTTCACCAAACGTATTAATTGCCACTTGTTGCATTTCCATAGGAGGTCAAATTGAATAGTCCTCAAGAAGTCTGAAATTGGAAGTCCCAACAACTTGATAAATGGAAAAATTCGAGAGGGTGTGAAAGAGGTCAATCATAGGTGCAAAGAAAAGGCTCAAGAGGAGTCCTGAAAGAGATAGTCCAAGAATGTATCGAAAGTCTTGTATCATAGGCGCCAACAAGTGTGTTTGGTGGAACTCCTAACGGAGCACGTTCGATAGTGTATTGGACCCAAAGCATCATAGTTGTGTGAAAGTGTTGGATAAGAACAGTCCAATGGAGAGTACCGGTGAGTACATATGGCGGCATATCACAATCTTGTGTTGTAGTATTCAATCAAAGGTCGCGGGGTAAATGTTGAAAGGAAAGTGTCGATATGTCGGGGTGATGTATCAAATGAGGATAGTGATAAGTGATATATGATGGTCATATCATGGCTGTCAATGATAGGATGATTGTATGATACAATATTTTTTTGGAGGTTTGGTTTTAGAAGTGATTTAGTCATCGATTTTGTATATGTCATTTGGTCCAATGGAAATTATAATTGCAGAGAAAAATGTCGTTTGATTATATATATGTAATTTTTACATATTAATGAGGGGTAGTGGAGTAGAATCGAAACCAAGTTTGAAAATTTTTCACTATGTACTCTACGCTTTTTTGGACAGGTGAGTTTGTAAAATCTCCTAGATCCCCCAAATTGGTACAATATCTATACTAATGGTGTTGAGCTAGTGTCTACCACATATTTTATGTTGATCCAATTAGAAGTGTTGAAGGGAGAGTTGATTTATTCGCTGGAAGAATTGTTTGAGCCGTAACTTGTGGGAATCGAATGATTTTTTTCAGTGCGATAATTGATTGGGTTGTAATCACTGGTTCTTTGTTGAGATAGTTGTTCTCATGGTCCTATTTTGTTGATGTATTTGTAACTTTGGAATATATTCACTTGTATATTACATTTGTACTTTATTGTATATCCAACAGAGATGTATTATTCCTTTGATTGGAAGTGTCATCATTTGTATTTGCAAGTGTTGGAAGTTACATTGTAAGTGTCATCATTTGTATTGATGGGTTATTAGACTACCAGTGTGGGGTCGGCTATAGTTAGGTCATGTGGTTGGGTTATTAGGATTCCTTAGGAAGTCGGCCCTATTGGTTTATTGGCAAGTCAAGTCAATGTATAAATAGAGGGTGTGCCTCTCTCATTCTATTCATTCACTCGCTTCTCAACCTCGCATAGCTAAGAGAGAAAGTGGCACACAAGTGGAAGAGGAGGAGTATATGCTAGAGACATCTCTTTGGGTTTGATCATTGTGATCTTGGTTTGTGGCTTATCTTATCTCTGAGGAAGTTGCGAGGTTTTTCACCTTCTTAGTTTTCCCCAAGGAAACCCCATGTCTCTTGTGTGCTTGTGTTATTGTGTCTATGATCGATATGTTGTATATATGTTGTACAAGCTATTCTCTTAGTGATCATGAATGATAGTGGAATGAAATTATTGGAAAATTTAACATGGTATCAGAGCTGACCTAAGAAGAAGGCGTTGTGCAGCTGCGGAAGCTATGGATTCTTAATTTTTTGGTTTCTCTCTACAGATCATCAAAGGCAAGAGGCTAGATTGACTCGCCTAGAAAGGGTACATCTTTCTGTTGAGACAGAATTCAATTCTGAGCATTTTCAGTTTTGACCTAATATCTATTGTGGGAAATTAGGGTTTCGGAGAAAGTTGGAATTTTTGAAATCTAAAACCATGACTGGAAGCTCCTCTGAAAAATTGAAGTTTAGAGCTTGGGATCGAACTTTTTGATTGGGTGAAGCTCCAGGAAAATCAAACCCTAGTTCAGGGTCCTTTCTAGTGAATCTGGAAGTTTCAAAGGCAATTTTGAGGGGTCAAATTTTGCAGTTTTCAAATTTGGAGTATGCCAGCTTGACCAACTCAGTAAGGCGCATCTTTCTATCCTTTTAGAAGTTTGAAATTCAAATTTTAAATTTTTAGGGTTTCTCTGATAAACCCTAATCCAGCTCCAGATCCAGTTTTCAGCAAATCAAGTGGTAGGACTAATAACTTTTCTATTTCCATTTGAAGTACTCTTTAAGATGTCTCACCACACCAAGCTTGAGGATAAGCTTGAAGGGGTTGATAATTTTTTAGCCTGGAAGTATAGGATTGGGTTAATCGTAGAAGATAATAAGTTGGACACTTACATAAGTGAAGAGGTTCTAGTTCCAGAGGGAGAAGAGGCTAAGGCCTTACAGAAGACGAACCTGGTCAAGGCTAAGAGAATCATTGCTGATTCTATAAAGGACCATCTCATACCTCATGTGTCTTCCCTAAAGACACCTAAGGAGATGTTTGACTCTTTGACCAATTTGTTTGAAGGAAAGAACATAAATCCAAAGATGACTCTGCGGAACCAATTGAAAGGGATAAAGATCTAGAATGGAGAGACCATTGAATCCTACTTTTCTAAGGTATCTCAAATCAAGGAACAACTTGAAGCTGTGGATGAAGTAGTGGAGAATGGATAAATTGTAATGACCACATTCGGTCATGGGAATCCTTCATCCAAGGAATCTGTGCAAGAAAGAAATTGATCTCTTTCAGTAGACTGTGGGAGGAATGTTCACAAGAAGAATCTAGGCTTGTGGCCCGAGAAGAAAAGATGGGAAATGAATATCAAGATCTCACAGTACACACCAAGAAAGGTAATTTCAAGAGGGAGCAATATTATCACAAGAAAACTCCACACCACCATCAAATAGATAAGAAAGATTTGAGGTGCTTTACTTGTAATGAGAAGGGACACTTTTCTTCAGATTGTCCCAAGAATAACAAGAACAACTACAACTACAACTACAACAAGAATATGAAGAGAAATAAGAAGAGATATCATGCTCATGCTGCTGAGGATGACGAACCTCCCAAGAAGAAGACTAGGGCAAAAAGTGAAGACTCTTCAAATGAGGAAGAATATGTGTTGATCTCTGCTCTCATAGGTACTATCTCTCATGGATGTGATGATTGGCTTATTGATAGTGGGGCTTCCAAACACATGACTGGGTTTAAAGAATCCCTTATAGATCTATCTGAACATGAGTCACCTCATAAGGTGAAACTTGGGGATGACTATCAATATCCCATAAAAGAAAGTGGTGAAGCCTCCTACAAACTAAACTCTGGGAAGTCTTTGAAGATGAAATTTTTTCTATATGTACATGGAATCAAGAAGAATATTCTCTCCATATCATATTTGGATGCAAAAGGAATGAGAGTTGCATTTATGGATGGCCAAGTACTCAAGTGGCCAAAGGGTAAGACCATAGATGATGCAGTAGTGATTGGAGAGCAAGAGGGAGGATTGTACAAATTGAAGGGCCAACCTGAACATGCCATGGTACATGAATCCATGGAGCCATGTGAACATTGTCATAGAAGGCTTGCACACATGCACTAACATAGCACTACCAATTGCAAGCAAAGTTGTAGAAGGTCTTCCTAAGATCTAGTCAAAGCATGAAGGCATTTGCAAAGGATGTGCAAAAGGGAAGAACACTAAGAAGGCATTTCCAAACAGTGAAAGCAAAGCAAAAGGAATCTTGGAGATTATCCACTCCGATGTATGTGGACCAATGTCATCCAATTATCTGAGTCGGTATGTATGTTATGTTTCCTTCATTGATGATTTCTCTAGGAAGACTTGGATTTATTTCTTGAAGAATAAAGATGAAGTGTTTGATAAGTTCAAGGAATTCAAGGCCTTGTTAGAAAATCAAACTGATAAGATGATCAAGACCTTCAGATCTGACAATGGCAGAGAATTCACTTCAGGAGATTTCAAGAAGTTATGCAGTGATTTGGGGATTAAGAGGGCCTTGACCACTCCTTACAATCCACAACAGAATGGAGTTGCAGAAAGGAAGAATAGAACTATCATGGAAGCAACACGGGAAATGCTTCATGACCAAGATCTTCCTATGCATCTATGGGAAGAAGTAGCTAGGACAACTGTATATGTGCCGAACAGAACACCCCACAAGATACTTGACAACAAAACACCAAAAGAAGTTTTCACAGGTAAGAAACCCGGAGTTAGCCATCTCAGGATATTTGGCTCTCTAGTATGCACACACATTCCAAAAGAAAAGAGGACAAAGCTAGATTCTTCAAGAAACAAGGGCATCTTTGTGGGTTATAGTGAAAGCTCAAAGGCATACAGAATCTACTTTCCATGGTTCAAGAAGATTGACATCAGCACGGATGTAACATTTGATGAAGACTCAGCATACATCAAATCAAGGAAGACACATGTTGAAGACAATGAAGAAACAAAGGTAACCATATTTCAAGATGCCATTATGAAAAAGGGAATTCCAGAAGAAGTTCATGAAATTGAAGATCCACAAGAACCTGTAGATCCACCCCGTGAGAAGAACTCTCACAAGAGGGAACCTGCATGGGCTAGAGATCTCATCCAAGATGCATAAAGGTATGGTATTCCAGAAGAGGAAAACAAAGAAAGGAAAAGGACAAGGTCACACACTAGCCATGTTTCCTTGCTTTGTGACATTATGAACAAAGAACCTTCCAGTTATGAAGAGGCAACGGAAAAGAAAGAATGGAAGGATGCCATGGTCAAGGAATACCAATCGATCATGAAGAATGATGTTTGGGATGTGGTCCCAAGACCAGAAGGGAAGTCTTTTGTGAATTCCAAGTGGATCTATACGATCAAGCATGCTGCAGATTTAGCATAGAGAAATACAAGGCGAGTTTTGTAGCTCGTGGCTTCTCCCAAAAAGAGGGGATAGACTATGAAGAAAATTTTGCACCTGTAGCCAGAGACACTTCCATTAGAATACTGCTTGCTCTGGCTGCAGTGATGAAGTGCAAGATACACCAGATGGATGTCAAGACAGATTTCTTGAATGGTGTAGTCAAAGAGGAAGTGTATGTTGAGCAACAACTTTGTTTTGAGACACATGATAGGGAGTCATATGTATGTAGGTTGAAGAAAGCCTTGTATGGCTTGAAGCAAGATCCTAGGACTTGGTATCGTAGGATAGACAACTTTCTATCCAATTTGGGATTTACCAAGAGTAAAGCGGATTCAAACCTTTACTACAAGGTTGAGGAAGGAAATCCTGTGATACTACTATTGTATGTGGATGACCTGTTTGTTACAGGATAGGATATGTTGATTGCCGACACCAAGAGGAATCTTGCTGCCGAGTTTGAGATGAAGGACTTGGGGATGATGCACTACTTTATAGGCATGGAGGTGTGGCAGAGTGCAGTTGGAATCTTCCTTGGACAAGGGAAGTATGCAGTAGAGATCTTGAAGCAGTTCAGGATGATGGACTACAAGTCCATGGCCACACTTATGGCATCGGACCTAAATCTATTGTGTGATGCTTCATCTGATCCAGTTGATGTCATGGTGTATCGTCAGATGATTGTGTTCTTGATGTACCTGACAAACACGAGACCAGATATTTGCTTTACGATGAACACATTGAGCTAGTTCCTGATGGATCCAAGAGGTTTTCACCTAGTTGCTGTAAAGCTTATTGTGAGGTACCAGAAGGATACGATTGATTATGGGCTCAAGTATGATGCGAATCAAAATTTTAACCTGGAGGGTTATGTTGATTCAGATTCGACTGGCAGTGTTCTAGATAGGAAGAGCACTTCAGGGTGCTTCTTCAGTATGGAATCGGGTGTGATCTCTTGGTATAGTAGGAAGCAGTCCTGTGTAACACTGAGTACATTCGAAGAAGAGTATGTCGCAGCTTGTTTGGCCAGTTGTAAGACAGTATGGCTTAGGAAGCTACTATCTGAGTTATTTGATCTTTTGTTGGATGCTACCTGTATCTATTGTGACAACCAGAGTTGTGTGAAGTTGTTGGAGAACCTGGTGTTCCATGACAGGTGTAACGTACCCTCCCATGGTCCCAATACAAGGAAGGGAACATGATGCCAATCTCTAGGGATTTTCATAAAACTCAGCCAAATTTATTAGATTCATACGAATTAAAACCAATATGTGCAGATGCAATTCAAAAATTATGCACAGCGGAAATAAACCTCATCCACACACATAACATATGCATATAGCATATCAAAAACAGTCATCAATTTAAACATTGCATAAGTGAATACATGGACAAAAAAACACATATCTTCATTGTGCAATTGCCCCAAGCAACTAGCTATGTCACTGCAACGTTCCACCCGCCCGTAGGTCTCTGCCCAGCCTATATTCTTTCGGCACTCAGAGACCACCCCCACGCTGGGCATGATTTCTACAAGGAAAAGGGGACATTCAAGCTCATACATAACCAATAATCATTTCATCTAAGCCAAGCCAGTCCACAACTGGGTTTATCAGGCTAAATTTGAACCCTCTTCATCTTTGGATACTTGCACTCAAGCTCAAGCCAAAGCAATGGATACCCATCTCAACCCAAACATTCTATTACTCACAGCAAACTCATAAACTAGGCATGGATACACATTTACAACCAAGGTATTTTACAAACAGGATCCATGGGTTTTCCCCAAATCGTGGCTCACCCAAAACGAACTGTGGAAAGAGAAATTCATCCCTAGGGAGCCAACCCAATTTCTCCTATAGGTTATGATCATTTCAAATGGCCCAAACAGCCTCATTGAAACCCCAAAACGAGCTCCCTCTTCTCCCAACATCTCTGCAACACAAAAACGCGCTCCTCCTAGCTAGAAAACAAAGAAAAACAATAAAAACGTGGCTGGAAAACGCCCAGGTAGCTCCAAGAACATGAGAGAGGAAAAACTGGTTGATGGATAATGGCTTAGGGAGAAATTCATGGCTCTTTTCTTGCCAAGGAAGCCAAACACAATTTTCCATGAAGGGTGGCTTGCCCATACCTAAATTTGGATAGCCATATCTCCCATTGGGATAAATGAATGATTGGATACAAAAGTCAACATGGGCAGTTGAGGGTTGATGGGTTCTCTCATTGACACTTGGCTTGACTAGATTGGCTCAAGGGTTTGAATGTTTTCCCTCCCAATTCCTTGTAAAATCATGCCCCCATCTCTTGTTGCATTGCATAGCTAGTTGTGGGTATTTGATTAAAATGCATATATACAATCCCCATGGTTCACTAGCACATGGGTAGCATAATATCCAATACTTGCCTCTTCAAGGTCGAACATTCACTAGCGGGGCCTTGGCCTTGAGATCCGCGCTAGGAATCATACATAATATGCATAGAATATTTACATTATAGCCCAAGATATTACAAGGGTTAAAATGGGGACATTACAACAGGTCGAAGCACATCGAGATCAAATATCACTATATTACGGATATGGTGCAGAGAGGAGCAGTGAAGCTTCTGTATGTTGCGATGGATGAGCAGGTTGCAGATGTGTTGACGAAACCACTAGCCAGAGTGAAGTTTGAGTACTTCAGAGAGAGGCTTGGTGTTCTTCAGATTGAAGATACTTCGAGGAATAAGTGATGGGACACATTTAAAGGATCCATTCCAAGCATGGTGATAGGAGGATCCTTCCCATGGCTATGGATGTAAGCGCTGTGTGATGAGAATCAGGACGATGCTCCAGTTACTGCTATGTATGATGATCATGATGATCATGTATGAGGATATGGATCAGGTGGATGCTTTGTATGATCAGTTTGATTATATGGTGATGATGAGTATTAGGACGATGCTCTAGATGATATGCATCATGATGATGCTATGACGATGATCGGGATGATCATGCAAGGATGACATGCATCAGGACGATGCTATGATGATGATCAGGTTGATCATGTGATGATGTGCAACAGGATGATGTACGGTATGATGATGATCAGTATGATCATGAGTATTAGGATGATACTCTATGGCCATGGACAGGTTGTGCAAATAAGCATTAAATCTTTCCCTGGGAGATTTGCAGATACTCTTGCGAGGTTTTTCCTATGGCATGTAATAGTTCCCTGGGAGGTTTTTCCTATGAAATGTAATAGTTCCCTGGGAGGTTTCTCCTATGGCATGTAATTTATTGTATATCCAATAAAGATGTATTATTCCTCTGATTGGAAGTGTCATCATTTGTATTTGCAAGTGTCGCAAGTTACATTGCAGGTGTCGTCATTTGTATTGATGGGTTATTAGACCACCAGTGTCGGGTCGGCCCTAGTTAGGTCATGTGGTTGGGTTATTAGTCTTCCTTAGGAATTCGACCCTATTGGTTTATTGGTAGATCAATTCAATGTATAAATAGAGAGTGTGCCTCTCTCGTTCTATGCATTCACTCACTTCTCAAGCTCGCATAGCTAAGAGAGAAAGTGGCGCACAAGTGGAGGAGGAGGAGTATCTGCTAGAGATATCTCTTTGGGTTTTATCATTGTGATCTTGGTTTGTGGCTTATCTTATCTTTGAGGAAGTTGCGGGGTTTTTCACCTTCTTGGTTTTCCCCAAGGAAACTCTATGTCTCTTGTGTGCTTGTGTTATTGTGTCTATGATTGATATGTTGTATATATGCTGTACATGTTATTCTCATAGTGATCCTGAATGATAATCGAATGAAATTATCGAAAAATTTAACATATTGATCTTGTTTCTTCTCTAGATGCATGATCAGTTGTGAAGCGGATTAAATATCATGTGAAATCTATGCAAGTAGATTGAACTTCCTACATAGATCGCTCTAGTTCTAATAATGGTAGATTGGTACATCTTCAAGCATTGAATAAAACAATCATGAAGGTTATTGGATTTTTTATGTTGATATATTTGAGCTCTATACATAGTATGCTCAATGTTGTCATCATAAGTCTCTACATTTGGTTTAAAGGAGAAGGAGTTCTCTTCTATAGGTAATTTATAGTCTTGTATGTGTTGTTGGATCTTGTCTCCATGTCAAGATAGAGAATATTTGTGGCTCTCTTGTCTATTAGAAAGTTACTAAAGCTGAGATAACTATAGGTTTATTCTATGCATCGTAGAAAGAACTCCTCGTAGTCAAATTGAGTGGCACATGTTTTGGTTGTGAGTGAAGTTGTGAACAAAGTTTTTGAATGCCATAGCGTTTGCTGACCTATGAATGAGAAAAGAATCTTAGTGCATTTGGGTAATGTGAATGAGGAACATGACCCAAAAAAAAGGGTTGTGTTATAGTCCTAAGGTGGTGGTAATGTTGTGGTCAATCTACCTTGAGAAATGTAAGTTGTTGAGAAATAGTGTGTTGTAGGAGATCGAATTCAGAAGAGTAGATTCAAGAAAACCAATAGGAGAACTAGAAGAGCTAAAGCAAAGTATTTTGCATAAGTATATGGGGAGGTTCCATCTATAGAAGAAGATCCCAAAAATCATAAAGATGATAAATTTCAAGTTGAAGATCATGATTTGAGGATGGATCTAGGATATTTCTCAAAAAAAATTATTTCCCACCACCAGTTTTACAGGAAATAATTTTGATGTGTGGATTGTTAATGTGAAAATCCTCACAGCAGATCTAAGAGCTGATGTATACCTCACAATGAAATAATTTAGGAATAAGATTAAGAGTGGTCAATCCAGTAAAATGAGCAACAGAATAATAATACAGTATAAATCGGATAGAAGCAAAATAACTTCACCCACTAATTCATTAATAAAAAATGGACAAATAAATAATACAATGCATTAGGATTCGAAATGCCAAGGTGGAAATTCGAATTATCCTTCATGGATTGATCAAAAGATCACTGGAGTGTCATCGGAGCACAACTATAAGTTTTCATCGTCATTAGTGGAGTCATCAATGCTCAAGTAACTATCAACCATCAGTCAAACGGAGTCTAACTGAGTGCGGTAGGTGTAACTAAGTGTAACTGGCACTAACTGAATGAAGGAGGCTCAGTGGAGGGTGCATGAGGAGCTAACTGGAGTCAGAATGGGAAGTCTAGTCTCACTGGAGGTCCATCCGAGTGATACAGTCAATTGAGAGTCAGTATTTCCTTAAATCAAAGAGAGAACTAAAGGTAACTGAAGTGAAACTGAGTGGTAGGTGAGAGAGGACGAGTGGCTTCCTAAAATCAAGGAAGAAGGGTGCATTAAGCTCTAGGAGGGATAAAAATGATCTGAGAGAAGCTCTCGGGGCTAGCTAGTTGTGGCCTAGGTGCTGGGACTGATGACTGGGATGCATGGAATTGCATGCAAGACTGAAACTGCAAGTGATGAAAATGTTGGTAGGACTAGGATGGAGTATAGGAATATCCTAACACCCCCCCTTAATCCATCATGGGCTCTGGTAACTGAGACCAAAGGTCACCCAATACAATGAATAATAACAGTCAATAAACCGAGGAAATGCGGAAAGCCTCATGGAAACAATACCCCCCCTCAAAATAGACTGTAAGGCACACACAAAAATAAATGCTCCAAACTCAAGCAGGTGTGATGCTTGGTCATATGTCTAGAGGTATCTTCTTCTTGGTAAGAAGTGGATCATGCTCAAAAAGCATGTGCTTGTACTTGCTCTTCAGATCGAATGTGATGAGAACAAATCCAAAAGTATGAGGATGATCCTTGAACCCATGATTCGAATCAGTTGAGGCAGGATCAAATCTATGAATGTGCAAATAGTCTTTTGTCTTCTCCTTTGAACCATCATGGGTGAGATTATGCTCAAAAGAACCATCAAATATCAGTGATTGCTTGGAATCCAAATCAGATCCAAGACTTGAATCATGGTTGCTTAAGGTCTCCTTTGAATCGTTTGAGGTGAGATCTAAACCAGTAAATGCATGAGAAATTATCCCAAGCGAATGGCAATGGCCATCATCTTCAATAACCTTCTGAGAGCATGAAATAATGATCTTACAGTAGTAAATAAGAGGTGAGTGATCAAGGAGAGTGAATGCATTACCTCCAATGGCTGATTTGAGCTCTGAAACATTCATGAGATCATGATGCAAACCAACAGACTCTGGTGCAAGAGAGGATTTAGGAACCTATGCAATTTCTAGTGTGTGAGCTGGCACATAATTCGAAATAGAAGGAATTTGGAGCATGAGTGTAGAGTCTGCAAGTTCTTCTTCTTTGTGGATAAATTCAATATGAGATATGTTCGATACTGATTCATGATCAATGATATAATCAAGGAGGGTGAATCCACCACTAGGCTTGCTCTCGAAAGGGTTTGGACCAATTCCTTCATTCTGTTTGCCAAATCTTTCATCCATATGGGCCCATAGCTCTTTTGGAGATTCAACATCATCAATGAATTGGTGTACCAAGCATCGATACATAGCAAACATCATGGCTGCAATGGCTTTTCCACCTTTATTTAACCAGTCAATCTCTTCTTCGGAGGATTTGAACTCTCTTTCAAAACAATAATCAAAGAGATCATTTCTCTTCAAATGTGCTATCATCTTTGGTTTCCATTCATCATAGTTGAATGGAGAAAGAGGATCATAGTTGAATGGAGGAGGATAGATTTCTTTTGAATACATGGAAGCTGTAGAAGACCTGCAAAAACAATAGAAAAGTCTGCAACTACTACTGCTGCAAAAGTGCAGAAACTCCTGCAACTGCGACACTCGAAATCTTGATAATAAGCTGCAAAAAACTCTCAGGAATGGAGATAAACAATACTCTCAACATGCTCTGATACCATGTGAAAATCCTCACAGCAGATCTAAGAGCTGATGTATACCTCACAATGAAAGAATTTAGGAATACGATTAAGAGTCGTCAATGCAGTAAAATAAGCAACAGAATAATAATACAGTAGAACTCGGATAGAAGAAAAATAACTTCACACACTAATTCATTAATAAAAAATGGACAAATAAATAATACAATTCATGAGGATTCAAAATGCCAAGGTGGAAATTAGAATTATCCTTCATGGAGTGATCAAAAGATCACTGGAGTGTCATCGGAGCACAACTAGAAGTCTTCATCATCATTAGTGAAGTCATCAATGCTCAAGTAACTGTCAACCATCAGTCAAACTGAGTCTAACTGAGTGTGGTAGGTGTAACTGAGTGCAACTGGCACTAACGGAATGAAGGAGGATCAGTGGAGGGTGCATGAGGAGCTAACTAGAGTCAGAATGGGCAGTCTAGTCTCACTGGAGGTCCATCGGAGTGATACAGTCAGTTGAGAGTCAGTCTTTCCTTAAATCAAGGAGAAAACTAAAAAGGTAACTGAAGTGCAATTGAGTGATAGGTGAGAGAGGACGAGTGGCTTCCTAAAATCAAGGAAGAAGGGTGCACTAAGCTCTAGGAGGGATCAAACTGATCTGAGAGAAGCTCCCAGGGTTGGCTAGTTGAGGACTAGCTGCTGGGACTGATGAATGGGATGCATACAATTGCATGCATGCATGCAGAAATGCATGCAAGACTGAAACTGCAAGTGATGAAAATGCTGGTAGGACTAGGATGGAGTATAGGAATATCCTAACAGTTAATATGAAGAGAAAATTGCTTGGAGAAGATGTATGGGATGTGAAAAAACCACATATGCTGAATGTATCAAGGAGAATGATGCAACAAAATTATCACTCATTTGGCAAGGTTTGGATGGGATTATTTTACCCCAAATTGTACAAGAAAAAGGTTCCAAGGAATATTGGAGTATTCTAGAATTAGAGTACAATGTAAGGGGGAGTGATACTCATTAGTAGCAATCTGATTTACTGGTTGTTGAAGAATTAGGAGAGAATCTTGTAGTATAACATAAGTCAACCAATTTATTGGTGAATCCCATTGTGTTGGTATATTAGTGGAAGTAAATTATGTTGATGATCACTATGAAGAAGTTATCAATAAAGCATCCAATGTATCCCATTTTATAAAGAAACGTGTGGATGATGAAGTTCGAAGACAAAGAAGTTGCAAATTTTTCTAATATTGTAGTAGGTAGTGGTCCAGTGAACCCATCAATGTCTACTATTGATAAAGAAACTGCCAATGAAGAAACATGTTTTGTTGAAATGAATTATGTTGAAGAAGAAGTAAATCCCACTATGAAGGTGGATGTAGAAGAAGAAATGGCTAAGGAATATGTGTCATGGGGAGCCATTGATTTTATTAATCATTTATTTAACTTTGAAGGTATAGAGGATGCAAAGTGTAAACAAGTTGAATATGTTATAAGAATAAATGATGAGTGAGTGCACAACTGCAAGTGTTGCCAGGATATGCAAAGAAACAGATGAAGAACCTATAGTTGTAGAGGAGGAACAAGAATATGGAATTTTGTCTTGTAATTCAAATGATGGTGATTAGGTACATAATTTTGAATTTGTAGTAGTATCAGATGAAGAAAATTTATTTGATAAAGAGTTGATACAATTAAATTTAGAAATGAAGATAATCAATAAATTATTGAGCAATAGAATTATACCACTTGGACATGTAAATCAACTGGATGGTGAAAATGAAGATGAAGATAATCTAACAACGCAATTTGTTGATGATATGACTGGTATTGAGGATGTGCACTCTAAATTGGTACTAGAGAAATACGATGCAAAGAAATTCCTAGAGAAGGAAGATGACGTAGAAGAGGGTAGTTAAACTATGGTGGATGTTTGCATGAAAAGGAAAAAGGCATTGGATAAATGTCCTACTGCATGCACATAAGAATAATTCAACAATTGTAATGATGTAGGGGAAGATGATGATCGATTTATTGTACTTGACATAAAATTTAGAGAATATGAAGATGGGGAAGGAATCCCTGAGGCCATAAAGTATTCCAAGAGAGATGGAGTTACATATGAGACTGCAAAAGATTTGGTATCCCATGACTAAACTAAAGTTAGAATTGATGAAGTAGATTGTATTGTTCAAGATGAAGAGATCAATATCCATTAGGAGAAGAGGTTGATTGAAGAGATATGGAATGGATTGGACATTTAGTTTGATGTTGAGAAATATTAAGTATTGATGGAGATTGCAATGAAGAAAGAAGAATATGATAGTGAGATGATCAAAATATCCATTGTAGATTAACGAATAGCCAAGGAGAGTGCAAATTTTGAAGTTTTCATTGTGGTAGTTAGGACTGCAGAAGGATTGAATGAGCACATATGTGAAGTTACATAGGGAAATGGTGAAAATTCCATGAATATTGCGGTTGAGGTAGAACAGATAATGGACCAAATGTAGATTCCATGGATGCGGAATGGAAAAATGAGTGAAAGAAATTAATTTATAAACTTGCATAAATAGATAAAGAAAGTTTTGGTGATGTTGAATTTAATGACGGGTTGAAAAATGTAGCTACTAAAAGTGTAAATCTATGAATTTTAGTTTGGAATAGTTTAGGTCAGCATAGGTACTGATTGATGCAAAAAATACCATGAAGATCATATTGAATCAAATTTTGTTGAGGTGTTTTAGCCATCAATCAGTTCAGCCGATGAGGCGGTGAGGTGATCCATACCTACATTAAAAAAGTTTTGTAGGTTGATGTAATGGTGTTGCATTCAACAATCAAGGAAGTTAAGTGTTCTATAGAAGCAATAATGGTGATTGTGATTGATTTAGATCATATCAAGTGTAGGAAGAAAGGTGTCCTTCAATAGACTTGAAGAAGTGTTATAGGTTTTAAATGGTTTCATGGTCTAGTCGCATTCAAAGTTTAAGACTTATCCAAATGTATTAATTTCCACTAGTTGTACTTGAATAAAAGATCAAATTCAACAAAACTTGAGAATTTGGAACTCAAAAATCTCGATGTGTCAACACATGGTAGAGGCTAAGAGGGTCTCATAGAGGTTATTAAGGGTTGCAAACATATATTCTCAATAGGAGTCCCGATAGAGATAGTAAGACAATGTATTGGGAGTTTCAATACTAAGAATATGCATAAACATACAAAAATAGATTTGCTAACATGCAAAGAAAAAATCTACTAGTCTATCCTTCTTTCTATACAAGAAACAAATAATCATGTAATAAAAAAGAGACAAGAGAAAATAATGATACACTAGATATATGTGGTAAAACACCAAATGGGGAAACATCCAGTGGAAGGTATTGTCTTCTTATTCTTCAGAAATATCCAATCTTACATGTGAGCTCCACTCCACATATGCTTCATAGATTTACAATAACATGACAATGCAATACACAAGATGTACCTAAGGGATCTAGTTCACCTCTATTATATACCAAATGATATGGAATAATTACCTCCCAAAATACATGTGGTATAAATGGATTTCCACTTCTCTTATATAAAGAATTGTTATAAGAGAATTTTTTCTATGGTGCATTTGGGATAAATCTATTTTATAATATTAGATTTTTTTTTTTAATGATATTATACACAAATGATACCACACAATTCATCATTACATATTCCAACACACCCCCTTAATTATGACTAGGGGGGAGCATACAAATGGAGGAAGGTGGCATTACCTTAACATACAGCTTCATGACAACTTCTTGAATTCCCCATAATATGGAAATATTGACACACTTAACCTCGTGGATTTGATGAATATAACAATTTATTCTCACTTAATCATAAAATTGCAACAAAACCAAGTTGTACAATGAACTCTTCCAAAAAAACACAACAATGCATAGAAACCTCAAAGGGACAGTACAAAAACCTATGGTAAGTAGACAATCATCACAATTGTAACCAAGCTAATAGTTGAAAGAAATCTACAATAAACTTATCATGAATACAAGAACCCTAGATCTATACATCAAAATTTTTCCTACAGACAACCTTCACAACCAAATAACTCTATTGAAGATTACATTGTGAATAAAAGACACTAATGTTCTACACATCAAAAATGCGTCGAGCAAGCAGTGTTCACAACCAAGCTAAAAGATGAAAATTCTCTACAGTAGTCGTAATTATGAATACAAGAACCATCGATATATACATTGAGATGTTTCCAACAAACAATCTTTATAACCAAATAAATCTACTGAAGACTACATTACAAATACAAGAAACCAATGGTCTATCCATCAAAAAAATTGGACCGCAGATAATCATCATGACTTACAGTAGAATATGGATGTTCATTTCATACATTATTACTAGAATAAGGTGATATGATATGGTATTTGATTACATTACATTCATTTTTAATGACAACTTCAACCATCCCAAATAACAAAAGGTTTCAACTTTGTTGTTGTCAAGGATAAGTTGAAAATAGGAACAATGTTGAATAACTAGAGATAACCACAACAATATGATTAAGATAGGAAAGAATGACATAATCATCTTTTACCACAACTCTTCACAAATACCCCTTAAGATAAATTGAAGTAAACAAAGATCTATTATGTATTAAAGAACTTCCAAGTGTAAATCATACAATGAACATCATAATCCCATAATGATAAAAAATAATAATATGTGACATGATATATGAAAGTGTCATGTACCCTCATTGATGTTAATTGGATTGATTTCCTAACCCAATCAATCCCTTGGGTTGAGGATAAAATTTCATACACTTGGTGTTAATTTTGAAAGTTAAGGCATTAATTAATTAGGAGGTGTTAATTTTATTTTCTTAAGTTTGCGATGCACTTAATGGAAGTTATTTTTCAGTATAAAATATTTATTTTAATGAAATAAAGTGGATAATTATTCGCAAGGGCACATTAAAGGATAAGATTTTACCAAGAGATATATTGCAAAGAAAAGATGAAACTAGTTCAAGCTAGGAAAGCAGGAAAAAGAAAGGAAAAGCTGGAACAAGGCAGAAAAGTAGTAAAGCTAAGGAAAAGCAGAATAAAGCAGAAAATGAGATAAAAGTAGAAAGAAGGATAATGCAGAAAAGCATGAAAATGTAGGATAAGGTAGAAAGAAGGATAAGGAAGAAATGTAGGAAAAACCAAAAAAAGCACGATAGAAAAGCAAAAGAAGGATAACACAAAAGTAGAAAGAAAAGCAAAAAAAAGATTGAAATCGAGCTATCATTATCCACTCCATGAGGACACATTATCCTAGATGAGTTGCTCAAAAAGTCACCTCAATTCTATAAAAGAAGGAGTGCACACCACTTTCCCATCTTTTGACAACTTGAGAATTGAATTCAGAGTTATTTTTCCTCTTTTACTTGGGAGATGTGCCCCTAGTTCAACCTGGGAGATGCACCCCTGATTCCTCTGAGAGGATGATGAAATATAGTCTTAATCATTGATTTTATTGCAGTTCCTGGAGTCTAATCTAGTGGTTGGCGTTCTCGTTGTGCGGTTCAACTCCTTCATTCAGTGCGAACAGTGTTGAGGGGCCAAAATGGAGGTTTTGGTTTCAAATTTTCTAAGCATTTATGGACTTTGATACCTATCCCATTGCATCTGTACCATCATTTCTAGTAGGAAACACTTTTGTTTCATCAAAAAAAGTGTCTAGATGAGCAAGTTATGGCCATTTTACTAAATACAGGTGTTCGCCATTGATTTTCTATCTAGTTTAGTGAATGTGCCATGTGAGAATACCTAAATCTTGGTGAAACTTCCATGATTATCCATCTTATCCATTTTCATCATTATTTCAGATCCCATGAAGAAATCCTCTTATTCTCTTCTTAGACATATTATACACTCAGTATTGTAAGGATTTTATGTATTAGAGACTCTCGGAGAAGTATGATATTAAAGTATCTTCAATTTCTATTAAATACTCCTAATTTTGGTTTTTTGGTGTTCTTATATTAATTCTCAATCCATACTATACTTCAAAAAATTAATTCGGAATCATTAGAGGTTGTTTGAATAAAGTTTTATCAAGACTAGCTCTTTGGGATCTATTTCTTCACTAGTGTTACAATATTTGCTATTAAAATTTTCCTGAGAGTTAATTTTATGTTTTGATGATCACATGTTATTCTTAAGACTCTATTGAATAAATTCCAACCCTTTCCTTGAGAATTCGTAGTCCTCTCATCCTTTTTAGGAGAGCATGGGAGTAGACTAGTTGAGTTTTCCATCCTAGTGCACTTACCCTTTTGCTCCCAAACTCTGCCAAATCCTCCCTGATTCTCAGAAAATATTTCCCAGACACAAATTAAGGGATTAATATCCAATATCAACACTCGGGTTGAGTTCAAGTGTAGTGGCTGATTTTAGTTTTCATATGCTGGTGTGCACAGTAAGCCTTGCAAAGACTTCGGCAGTAACTAAGTCAAATCATAAATGGCCCCAGTATATTGTGCATAAAACTCAAAATATTTCCTTCAATCTTATATCCTTTTTTTTTACACTCCATAATACAATTTTCAGATCCTAAAGTGTTCATCTATCATGCTCCTGGTGGGTTAATCAATGATCTAGTCTAGTTTCTCCTTCACTAGTTTTGAGAACTAGTTTCTGCTTGCAAATTTTCTGTTTTAAAAGTTTGAAATTGAGTTGGTATCTTCTAATATCATGTCGGGGTATATTACTGTGGTATCAAATCACTTTCCTCTATTCCTATGGAAAGTAAGCTTTCAATTTGAAGAATTTGCATCCATGATACTAGCAACTGCTTGGGTTAATCTTTTCAGTAAGGCCAAGCTTCTTTGATTCATTGAAGAAATCACCACCATGACTTTCCTTGGTTTTCATGATGGGAAGAATATGGATGAGATGATCAAATATATGAAAAAATTTAATGACTATATGGATTTGATTTTTTATTGCAGAAAGAAATTGTCCTTCACAGAGTACTGTGTTTGTCAATACAATCTTGAATGAAGAAGTTCTGCTCAAAATTCGAATTCTCTCAAGAAGAACAAACCATCTATCTATGGGAGATTCATGAGACAAATTAAAACCAAGGATACCAAGGAGAAAGATGCATCATCTATATTGAAGGATAAAAGGCACAGTAACAATCAACTGTCAAAGGAGAGGAGAAGCAATCTTCCAAGAGAAGAGTCGTGTGGTTCTTCTAATGAATGCATTGAGAAAGAAGAAGAGGACATCAAGCTAAGGAAGAAAGGTAAATCTGATTTTGGTAGAAACAATTCCTTCTTTCATAAATATGAAGAATATCCCACCGAGTTAAACACTGTAAGATGGTAGGCCAAGCCACCATGCAAGAGGTTGTTCACAGTGTTGAGACTGAATCCAATCATGCACACCCAAGATTCTTTGTTGGTGAGTTTGAGATCCCTACAAGGTATATGGAAGATTGTATTTGTAGAGGAAAAAACACTTGTAGAGAATATTTGGTGGAAGAGAAAATATCAACCATTCAAGCATTCTCATAACATTATTATAGAGAAAAAGACAACCACACTCTAGTTGAGAGTGAACCTGGAGATTTGGTGGAGGAGCGTGCCATCACCACTCCATATCATGAAGAGATATAGGTGTCACAAAGGTATTACAACCATTATGATTTTTTCATTCACCAAATTCCTTTGTTTCATCTTGATATCGCAGCCACTTCCGGTTAGAAGGTTGGGAGAAAATATCCTTCTAGTGTTGAGATCCAAATTTTTGACAAGGTTGAATTTTTAGAAGAGAGTTTGCATGACTCTAAATAGTTGCATGAGCAAACATGTGATCAAATTTGTGTGGATAATATTGTACATGAAATTTTGGAGTAACATCATGTCCGAGGTAAACATGAGGAGTCTTCATATTTACAAGTGCTTGAAGAAAGCATTGACTTGCAGGATGATTACCAGGAACTTGTTTCACTCCAGAGAGATTGCGATCCTCTTTCATGTAAGGAGTATGTATCCCTAATTAAGGTGGCTTATTACATCCCATTTGTATCATCAAGCAAATAATCATATTCATCATTCAATCATATGGATAGCTACATTACCGAGATGGAGACCCAAGATTGTGCAATACTAACTCAGAGTGGTAAGAGTTATTTTTGCATTAGTGATGGATCCATTGTTGCATTGGAGTCTGTTATGTTCAATGAGAATCATCCAAGGCTATGGCTGCAATATGATTCTTTCTATACATTTCCATTCATACCTTGGAGAAATAATTACGTAGTAGATGAGAAGTTATCTCATGGCATGATATTCATAGTGAAGCATGGCGACATTGTGAGGGATATTGTGGGCCTCACCACCATCCAAGGAACAATTATGGACTACTTACATCATATTGAGTCCATATGGAAGTCACTACAACAACATGCGAAGGTTCTTGAATACCTTCCACCTGGAATACATACAGATAAAAGAGAGAAGCACAAGATTAAGTTGAAGGTGGGTAAAACACCAAACATGATCCCAATTTGAAATCATCTCACTGATTTGGGAAGAAGAAACTTGTTTCCATATGGGATACCTCATTCCATCTATGACATATCAATCCACACCATCATGCATACCATGGAAAAATCTAGAAAACAGTTGGTGGAGAATAAGTATGGGGTCAAGGTAGATCCCAACAGTTGGGTGCATTGCATGGAACCAAAGGAGCATAATTATTGGAAACCAGGAATTGTAATTAAATTTCAAATCTATAAGGCTGATCATGTATGTAAGAAGGTAGTGAAATATGTTCTCATTTCTTTGAAATATTCACTTGTTTTTGGAAGTCCAGTAGTAGAGTTTTCCAATGGCAATGTTGCATATGAGTTTCAAAATGGGCTGATCCAAGTGGAACAACTGCTGATAAGGGAAGAAGTTATCCATTGGGTTCCAAATTTAGTTAGCATGAAGGAACATATGGGGGCTTCCCATGAATTTTTCTTAATTGATCCCTCTCTTAAAATGAGTGTAGAATCACCACAAAAGATCAGTCAACCTTGCAAACATATGAAGAGGTGCAAAGGAGAAAATGGAAGGAACATCCAAGAATTCCTTGATCCAAGTTTCAAAAGGTTCCATGTGAGTCCAATTTCATCCAAAATCAACTTGAAAAAGGGGAGGAATGTAATGCATAAGTACAAGAACCTCCCAAGTTTGATTCCCACGTTCACCATCACTAGTTTAGCTTGAAGGGAGAAGTTTTGCAGGAGGCAACTAGATGTTGTCGGTGTAATCACTATGGAACCTTATCCATGGCCATTGAACTGGCTAATGCACCATTTACACTCCATTCTTTCATGCACAATTTGTTTGGTAAGCATCTTTCTAAGTATGTACTATTTCTTTCTTATCACATTTTGATTTGTAGCAATATCTGGAAAGAATGCATGCACCATTTAGGAACTATGCTAACCCTTTTGACAGGGACAACTTTACATGAAAAGTTGTCTAAATAGAAATTTGGAATGTTGGGGATATTACATATTGGACATGAAAATGAGTAATATGGTACCAAGACACATATGGAGCAGTTTGGGCCCATTCCTGATTGGCCAAAGAAAGTAATTAAGTTGGGAAAATTTCACTCCTACATTCCTTCCCACATGTCCAATGGAATGTCTTTATTCCAACCTTGGTATTGGTATGAAACTCACATCTATATGGATCATATTTATGGGGATGGTAATGCACAAGTAGAAAAGTATTGGATCCAAGTGCATCAAGGAATCCAAGAGGCACTCCAAATCCTTCTTCAAACAGGCAAGAGTCAGCAGCAGGTGCTTGAAGATAAGAGCAAGAGGGAGCTAAGCTTTCGGGTGGTTGTTTTGTCACATCAAAGATTGCATCCATATGAGGCATTCCTATTGAATGAGGAAGGGGATGTAAATTTAAGGACAATCCTCTATGGTCCATGCAAAATTAATAAGGAGATTGGCAATGTTATTTGTGAGTTGGGGATTCCCAAGGGAGGCAAGGAGTACATTACACTTTATATCTCTTATTTCATGGAAACAATTGTGAAACAAGTGACCATATCAAACGATCTTCTTCCAACTGATGAGATACACATGGTTCTTATTCCTAAAAGGATTCTGCACATGTGGATAAATAAAATCATCCAAAAATATCTTGTGCAGTGGAAAGGGTTTCCTGGTGAGGATGTTACTTGGGAAGGAGAACACGTCTTACAACATCCAAGTTTTAAATTGATTTGGGACAAGAACTTGGGAGGGAAGGACTTTCATGTCCCCTCATTGATTTTCATTGGATTGAGTTCCTAACCTAATCAATCCCTTGGGCTTAGGAGAAAATTTCATACACTTGGGGTTAATTTTGAAAGTTAAGGCATTAATTAATTAGGAGGTGTTAATTTTATTTTATTAAGTTTGAGATGCACTTAATGGAAGTTATATTTTATTAATAAATATTTATTTTACTAAAATAAATTGGATAATTATTCACAAGGGTGAATTATAGGATAAGCTTTGACCAAGAGATATCTTGCAAAAAAAAAGAAGCTAAAAGCAGTTAAATCTAGGAAAGCAGGAAAAAGAAAGGAAACGATGGCACAAGACATAAAAGTAGTAAAGCTTAGGAAAAGTAGAATAAAGAAAAAAAGAAGGTAAAAATAGAAAGTAGGATAAGATATAAAAGAGGGGGAAAGTAGGATAAGTTAGAAAAGAAGGACAAGGCAGAAAATTAGGCAAAAGCAGTCAAAAGCAAAAAAAACATAATAGAAAAGCATAAGCAGGATAAAGCAAAAGCAGAAAGCAAAGAAAAATAAAATCTTTAAAACAAACTATCCTTATCCACTCCATGAGTATGCATTATTCGAGATGAATTTCTCAACAAGTCATCTCAAGTCTATAAAAGAAGGAGTGCACACCACTTTCCCATCTTTTGACAGTTTGAGAATTGAATTGAGAGTTATTTTGCCTCTTTGACTTGGGAGATGTGCCTTTGTTCCAAGCTGGGAGATGTGGCCCTGCTTTCTCTAAGGGGATGATGACATACAGTCTTCATCATTGATTTTATTGCAAGTCCTAAAGTATGATCCAGTGGTCGGTGTTCTTGTTGTGCGGTTCAACTCCTTCATTCAGTAGGAACAATGTTGAAGGGTCGAAATGGAGGTTTTGGTTTTGACTTTTATAAGAATTTCTAGACTTTTATACTTGTAACATTACATCCGTAGCATCGTTTCCAATAGGAAATAATTTTTTTTCATTAAGAAACGTGTGTGGATGAGCAAGTTATGGCCATTTTACTAGATCTGTGGGTTCTAGCTATAAAGAATGCGCCATTGCTTTTCTATCTAGTTTGGTGTATGCACCCTGTGAGAAACCTTGAAGCTTGGTGCGCCTTCCATGAGAATCCATCCATTCTATGTTTATCATTATTGCATATCCTGTGAATAAATACTCTCTTCTTCTCTTCTTAGACATCTTCTACACTCAGTATTGTAAGGATTTTATGTATTAGAGAATCTCAAAGAAGTTTTAGATTAAAGTATCTTCAATTTCTACTCAATAATATTAATTTTTTTTTATTCTATTCTTATATTCATTCCTGATCCATATTGTACTTCAAAAAAGAATTTGGAATCCTCATGGGTTGTTTTCATTATGTTTTATCAAGACTAGCTCTTTGGGCTCTATTTCTTGACTAGTCTTCCAGTATTTACTATTAAAAGTTTTTTGAGAGTTAATTTTCTGTTATTATGATCATATGTGATTATTAATACTCTACTAAATACACTCCAACCGTTTCCTTCGGAGTTCGTAGGCCTCTTAGCCTATATGGGAGAACCAGGAAATAGACTAGTTGAGTTGTCCATCCCAACACACTTTACCCTTTTGATCCCAAACTCTTCCAAATAATCCCTAATTCTCAAAACCTCTTTCCCGGAAACAAATTAAGGGATTAATATCCATTATCCACCCTCTAGTTGAGTTCAGTTGTAGTGACTGATTTTAGATTGCATATGTTGGTGTCCCCATGAAGCCTTCCAGAGACTTCAATGGTAGCTAATTCAAAGCATAAATGGCCCCATTACATTGTGCATAGGACTCAGAATCTTGTATTGAATATGATATCCTTGTTGCTACACACTCCCCGATACATTTTTCAGATATGAAAGTTTTCATCTATTAAGATCTTGGTGGGTTAATTAGTGACCTAGTCTAGTTTCTCCTTCACTACTTTTGAGAACTAGTTTCTGCTTGCAATTTTTCTGTTTTAAAAGTTTGAAATTGAGTTGATATCTTCTGAGATAAAATAGGGGGATATTATAGAAATATAGAGGAGCATATGAATTTTGTTTTCCACAAACAAGGTTTATCAATATCATATAAATAGAGAGAGAGATATAATACCAAGATAGACTATTGAGAAACTTATAATCAAAATAAAAAATGGTATCACTTATAGATATGAAAAATATAGACATTAAGAAACTAAGACTTAACTATAGGTCCATTTCTTGTGGTCACCATGATAACGTACTACAGATACATACCCCTTAAAATGTCAAAACATATTCCACATAAGAAGGTTAGAGACAAGTAAAAAAGGAACAAAAAAACCTCTAGAAACATGATGATTAAGCTAAGGACATAAATCTTAATACAAAAGACAAGAAGATAATGAGAAGAGTTTCAAGATAATATTCAATATACTATAAATTTCTCACCAATACCAAATCCTAACATCATCTAATAGACATCTCTGAGAAACTTCAATAGCAACATAGATCAGAGAATCAAATTCAGTGATTTTTTTCCAAAAAAGACACACAGATGCCTTCTATGTAGAACCATTGCGAGTGAGACACACTTTTTGCTGTAAAAAGGTGCATGTCACATGCTTCCTCAGAACATAATTGAGCATTTCTACCTTAAAATGACTAAAACTAGTAAAAAATTGGAAAGTTCTAAACTAGTCACCATCCTATACGGAAACCTATGATAAAATATAGCTAGGGCTGAAAAGACAATAGATTTGTAGCAAAAACACCTATATCCTTAGTAGCAAGGTAGCATACAATGAATTTTAACTTTGATATACAAGAAAAAAATTGATAAAATTATGAAAAATTAATGTTGAGGGTAAGGGTCTGAAAATTAATTCTCAAACATGTATCAAATGCCTAGATGTAAGAAAAAACCACAAGGGTTTAATAGATCAATTGAGAAACCTTCTAAACATGGAGTTCCCTTAAAGAAATTTTTTCTTGTATTTTTTTTTAACAAAATATACTCAATAAGTTAGAGCACAACAACTAAGTCTGATACCATGTTAGAATATTAAGAATATGCATAAACATACAACAATAGATTTGGTAACATGAAAAGGAGGAATCTACTAGTCTATCATTCGATCTATACAAACAACAAATAATCATGTAGGAAACAAGAGACAAGAGAAAATAATGATACACTATATATATGTGGTAAAACCCCAAATGGGGAAACATCCATGGGAAGGTATTGTCTTATTATTCTTTAGGAATATTCAATATTACAAGTAAGCTCCACTCCACATATGCTTCACCACTTTACAATAGAATTACAATGCAGTATACAAGATGTTCCCAAGGGATCTCCTTCACCTCTATTATATACCAAGAGCTATGGAAAAATTACATCCCAAAATACATGTGGAATCGTGGATAAATGGATTTCCACCTCTCTTATATAAAGAATGGTTATAATATAATTTATTACATGATGCATGTGGGATAACTCTATTTCACAATATTATATTTATTTATGTCTTTTAATGATATTACACCAACAATACTGCACAAGTATTCATTACATATTCCAACAGTGAGTGTCGTATTGAAGGTGTCAACAAGTGAGCTCAGAGGAATCCCGATGTAGCATGTCCAATATTATATCAGACCCAATACATCGAAGTTGTGTTAAAGTGTTGGAAATGAATAATTTGAATAAGACTCCCAATGGGGACACGAGGCATGATATTAGAGTTTTGTGTCGAAGGATTCAAGCGAAGGTCGCGAGGGAGAAGCCAAAAGGAAAGTGCCAATACACCATGGTGATATATCAAAGGAGGACATTGATAGGTGATATCCAATGAACAGATCCTAACCATCAATGATAGGATGATTATATGATATGATGGTGTTTTGGTGGTTTGGTTTAACAGTGACTTAGTCATTGTTTTGTAATTATATTTTTGACCTGATGGAAATTCCAATCACCAAGAAATTTGTTGTTTGAATACATATATACTTTATTTTTACATATTAATGAAGGGTTGTGGAGTATAATAGAAACCAAGTTCGACATTTTACACTCTATATTATGTATGTATACATGTGATTTTGTAAACTCGCTCATATTATTTGGGTTGGGTTTCTAGACTCATGAATACATGAACTATTTCAAACTATATAATGACATGGCTAAAAATAAACCTCGACACCTTATAGGATTCCATCTTGATGATGTGGATCTAACACGGTGGAAAACTCAATTTGAACATGAATTGGGACATTATGTGAGTTTGAATTTTAAGTGCGTTAATATTTTGGATGCATTTTGCCAAGTAGTTTACTGATGGATTTACCCTCTAGGGTACCTACATGATTTGATTAGCCATTTATTACCACTATGCCAAAATCCATATCAAATAGTTTGTCGCCATATTGATATCTTCACCAAAATTTGAATCTAGCTCCACATCAATACCATGCAAAAGGTACTCATACCTAATAGAATTTTGTGTTATTACTTATTTTTGGGGGAGACTTGATTTTTTTTATTTTTTTACAATTCTATACTAAGAAAATATTTATCCTTTCTCTAAGTGTGGAATGAAAACTCACTCGCAAAATCCCCTCACCTAATCCATGGATTATATATTGAGCTATAATCTTGGGTTAAGTATAAGGTACTTTTTAATAGCTTTTAAATTAAAACTAACTTTTTTAAAAAGTGCTCCCCCAATTTATGTGGTGAAGTTTATAATTACTTTTGTTCAAACCATGAGCCCATAAACAACCAATCCATTTTCAAAACCACATGTTTGAAAGAAAAATGATATGTACAAGAGTGGGTTTCCATAAGAAAGTGTGTGAGAAATCCCACAGTTGTGCTTAACAAAGAAAATGAGTAAATAATAACCATTCAATTCCCTCCATCAATGAAATACCATGGGTTGGAATTCAATACCATGGTCCAATACTATTGCAACTCCAAACCATGAACCAAGTCACCACATCCAACGAGAATATACTGAACCACACACAAGTGTCTATCCAATTGCATATCATCAAAAAAACTATAAGAAAATATACACAATCCCTATGGATCTTTCCTCTTCAAAATAGTATTTTTGGCTTTTAATTTATTTAAATATTTGGAAAAATATTGACATTGAAATATCTACTGAGCATTGAATTAGTTGAGGGAAATAAAACTCACTTGTTAATTTTTCTGTAAATTTGTAAGGAAACACATTTAATTAAATCTAAATGTGGCACATTAAATGACACTAATAAATTTGAACAAAATACCATTAGGAATACAACACAATTCCCTGCACGTTTCTTTTTTAATGCACATTAGGAGTCATAAGGATCATATGATGTTTTGGGGGTTCAATATGTAAAATATCAAATTTTCATCACCACGTTCATTGGAAAGCATTACTCATTTTCGGGAATTTGTCACTATTAGGTACAACATTAGCCAAAATTTATTCTTCTATCCCCTCGACCTATCTCGCATTCTCCTTAAATATATAACTCACCCAATGTATTATTGTCTTGTGCCACCACCTCTCCATCACCTTTTTCGACTACCCAACCTCTCTATGTTAACCCTCATAGACACACCTAAAAACAAAAAAACACCTTAGTATGGCACCTTAATGTCCCACTTGATCTAGAGACCATCCATTTCCATGTCAAATTCTCTCCTCCACTGCTTACCCCCACCCAACCCCAAAGTATTATTGTATTGCACCTCCACTTAACAACCACCCCATTCTTCCAAATCCACAAGCATACTCCCTCATAAGAATACTAATAAAGGCTATTCTATTTCCCCCCTGCCACCCCCTTCAAACTATCACCTATTCTCCTTAAACCTATAACTCACTCAAGTTATTATTGTCTTCTGCCACCTATCAATCACCTTCTTCGACTACCAAACCTGTCTATGTTACCCATAATTGGCGCACCTAGAAAACAAACCACCACCCTAGCATGGCACCTAATGTCTCACTTGATCTAGAGACCATCGCTTAGGTTTTTACCTTCTCTCCTTCACTGCTTACTCACACGCAACCCCAAAGTATTATTTTCTTGTGCATCCATTCGACCACCTTCCTATTTTTCCAAATCCATATGCATACCCCCTTATAAGCATACGCATCAAGGCTCTAAATTTGTTGGGATTTTTGTTATCCACCCCACACCCATGTTCCATATCCTTGTAGCCCTCTTACCATCATCATTGACCAAGGAGAAAAATAAGGTAGTGATAACGCATCCACTTTATGTACATTATCACATCTTGTGGAAATCATTCATAATACCACGCAAAATTTTGAAGAAACAAAAGGCATTGTAGCTTACATAGTTAGATAGACTAAGGACCATTCTCATTTCTCTGTAAAAGCTTCTCAAAGACATATAAAAGAAATTTTTTGTCATAGTGATCTACCTCCATAAACAAATATCAAAGATTTGGTTCAAACCATGGGAAGATCTTCACAATAGTCATTTAGCATCATAAAATCACTTTGCTTTCTTTATAATGCCACCTCTTCTTACAATGCAATGCTTAGCATTAAATGAGGTTCAACCCAATCATATTACTCTCTCTAGGGTCATTCATAAACTGATAGGAAAGCAAAGACACTTTCTATCTAAATCAAGAGGAACTAATGTAGATCAAGAGGGAACAACCAAGGATAATTTTAGGGGCGAAATTTAGCCCATGGGCTATTTTTCCTTGTTTTTTTCCAAAAAACGATTCGCCAATTTGCATTCTTTGAAGCCCCATTTTGCCCAATTTTGATGGGGTGAACTTTTTTCACTCTAAAAATCGCCAAATTATTATATAAACTATATAAAATCGTCGAAAATTGAAATAATTTTAGAAACATATCGCCACATATTTTATAGTTGCCATTTTAAGAATTGGTAAAATTCGCCAAGGTTTATACACTTTTAAATAAGTATGGGTCCTTAAAATTATCCCTGGGAACAACTCACAAGAAGAGTGCCCCCATCAACATACATCTCTAGAAGGTATCCCTTGAGCTCCATACACTTAGTTAATTAGTTTTTTCACTATTAGGGTTGCATGCAATGTAGCTAGAAATTTAGCCATATTTATGTCTTTAATGTTTGGTTATTTGTTGTGTTATATTCTCTTGTTTTAGGTTTTCTTTGTGTTTTGTCACATGACTCTTCTTCTATCTCCTTCGAATCATGTTAAATAAGGGAATGGTTTATAAATATAAATGAAGAAGCATTAGTTAACCATTCTACATACTACTTGTAATAGTATTATATATAAATATCATGCTATTTTACTCTCCATTTAAAAAAGATATGGAGAAGGGTTTACTAATTCTTCTTTCTTCTCACATATGAATTTCTTTTCAATCACATTGGAGAACTTTCTTAAAACATAAAACACCAATAATTAAATGTGTGTGTGTGTGAGAGAGAGAGAGAGAGAAGGCCAAAACCACCTTATACTAGTAAAATTGAGTATAAACCATCCTAGATCCAAATCCTAGGCTCTATCAAGTGCCGAGAGGGATCAAATCTCCCCAGGTGCAAACCTCTCCTTGAATAGCTCCTTGAGTGCAATACCTGAGCCACCTAATCCTAAGCTCTAAAGTCTCTAGTTTAAGTCTCATATTTACTTTTTACTTTGTATTATTCTTTTTTGTTTATGGCCGACATAATATTTATTACTTTTTACTTTGTATTATTATTTTTTTCTTACTTTGTAATATTTTGTCAGTGGACAAACACTCTAAAGTTTCATATTTACTTTTACTTTGTATTAAAAGTAAAAAGTAAAGTCTCTAGTTTAAGTCTCATATTTACTTTTTACTTTGTATTATTTTTTTTTTGTTTATGGCCGACATAATATTTACGACCTAATCCTAAGCTCTAAAGTCTCTAGTTTAAGTCTCATATTTACTTTTAACTTTGTATTTTTTTTTGTTTATGGCCGACATAATATTTATTACTTTTTACTTTGCATTATTCTTTTTTTGTTTACTTTCTATTATTTTGTTCCTCGACAAACACTCGACTAATAAGATCTCCCCCCATACTGGGTTGTAGAGCGCCTCTCGGTGCAATAATTCCCCTTATTCACTACTTAACAAATCCTTAAAATAGTTTCCAAAACATTAATACAAAGAGCCAATCACATATTCACATCATTAATAGTTTTCTATTTTCAATAATTTAAAACAAGTGAACATGCTACAAAGTGGCTAGTGCATGCTCAAAATAAAAATTAAGAAAATATATAATAAGATGATTATGAAATTGAAAAAGTAGAAATCATAAGAATATAACAAGTTTATAAAACTTCTCACGACATTAATTAAGTATTTATTCTCAAACACAATATATATAGAAATTATTGACCTCAAAAGTCAACAATGACATGTGAAAGTTGTCACATAAAACGCTTAAAAAACATCATATTCAATGTTTTTAATTTCTTAATTTTATTTAAAAATTAAATGAAACACACAATATTTTAACGAGATTTATGAGATCCGATCAATATTCAACTTTCATAACATAAAATGAATAAAATTTTAAATATCCTTAATTTTAAATAAAATAATTTTAATAAAGTATATTTTATAAAAAATAAAAAAATTTATAAAAATTTATATTCAATACTAAGTTAGAGCACTTTCACTTGAAAATGAAAAGTATAATCCAAGGTATGGATCAATAATAACTAGAATCGAACATTAACTTTAAAGCCATCTAGAAAATTTAAAAAAACATAATATTAACCTTATGAATTTTATTAGTCCATATGCTTTGGGGGTAGACAAATCATGCATCCTATAAACACGGTCAACTACGTCGAAGGATATTCGAATGGCACCAAAGTACCTATCAAAGATAATTTACTCAATATATAACTCACTTAGATATACCGTTTGATTTTCAATTCTAAAGAAAGTAATATGTACACATTGAACAGATATATTATAAGTTTCTACATTTTTTTCATTTTTAAACAAAAATAACATGTACGCGTTTTTTTCATTTCTTAAAGAAAAACATATACACATTCAAAACATATATTATAATTTCTACATTTTTAAATCTAAAGAAAGTAACATATACACATTGAAAACATATATTATAATTTTTCTACTCTAAACAAAGTAATATTATGAAATGAATGAAGTGCAAAGTAAGTAAAAAGTGGAATAATATTGCCATCCACTATCAAACATTGACCATAATATATTTTTATCAAAATACAATAAATTATTGTTTAAACATATTTTTAATAAAATACAATTCGTGATGTGATTTCAATTGGCTCAGACGGATATGCCGTAAAACTGCTTTATGTTTGGGATACCCAACGAAAGAGACCCTCCCGCCAGTTCCACCTCTCCAAGGTAACCAGGGAACAACGTTGACACCATGCCTCTAAAGTAATTATGTCCAACGTCCCCATCCATCTCCTCTCACAACGGCAAGGATAAGGAGATAAAAATCTAAAATATTATAAAAAATATTAAGTGGGATCAAATTAGCTTTAAAATATTTATAACCACATATACCTAAAATTAGATAAATTAAAACCCTTCCTCAACATTTGCATTGGAATTTGTAATTGAGAAGATTTGATACTTCCCAGCGCTTGGTAGATCCCCTTTTGAGATGGATCTATACTGGTAATAATCTCATTAAGCATTTGCTAGCTCTTGAACTCCTCAGAATTACGGGTCGTTTCCTGCTCTAGGATTTCAAAACAGTAATCCCCGTGCTCTTATAGAAAAATCGTTTTGTAGGATATAGTACAGTAATCCTCATCTCTCTAGGACAACACGGATGGAGATTCTTTCCACCATTTTCACTTCAACCAAAGATGGCTACAATTTGATCCGTCATCACCCAACATAGATGTATACATATGCGTTTAGAATTCCACAGACAAAGCTAGTCGGCTTCCTCTTCACGAGATTATTTTCCAGTAATGAAGATCAAAGCATAGCTAGAATACAAATGTAAATTACAATTCTCATGGCTAGAGAAGTAATGGAATTTATACTGATACAAAAGAATGAGAACGAAATGGGAAGGCAGAGCTTTCATTCTAGAACAAACTGTTTTGTAAAGAATTGAGAATCTACAAATGCCTTCAGAATTCATATCAGCTATCCCTCTACGGAATTCACATATAAGCCTCTGTATTTCAAAATAAGGCCGTAAAAGAAAGAACTCTATGGCAATTATGAGTTGAAGCCTTTTTCAACAAATTAGGAAATCAAGAATAGTGAAAATGAGATGAACTAAAATTGGGGTTCTACTTTGCAGGTTTTGGGTTACCTCAAGTGTTAGCAGGAGGATTTGGAGGTTGGCCCCCACCATCCTAATATTGATTGATACACTTGTTCTTTCCCTTATTATGCTTCTTGTTTGTATTGGGCTGCACTTGTTGGTTATTTGGAGTAGGCTGGGAATATATGTTTTTTTTAGCATAGACTTTCTCATGACGAAAGGGGGATCCATGGGGTAAAGGTTAATGGTTGGGGGGGGGAGTATTCGGTAGAAGCATTTCCAGACATAGTACCACTACACGAGGGATCATGAACATGGGGGACCGAAGGAGGAGACAAATAAGAGGTACTCATTCCTACATGTGAGAATGAGTGCGAAGGGTTGGGGGGTATTAAGGTGTCAATGGTATTCCTTGATTACGACACTCCAGACTCTGGGGGTTACTATACATATAAGAACTATGAACGTTAGGTAACCGAGGATATGGGTTTGGATAAGATGCCATCACACAAACCATGCTATGTGCGAAATGGGATGCCCTTACTAGATCATGACTTGTGGAATCACTATGGGGAGCAACAAGAATGATCATGTAGAGGTAGATGGATTGAGCATAAATGAGATCATACTATTGAGATTTAATGATTACTTCATATTTAGTTTGCAGATGTTCGAAGGTGTTTACGAATAATCTACTCGAGCGGGCGCGAGCGTGATCTCCCTAGTCCAAGTGGATCTAGAACAAAAGAATACAAAATATAGATCTACTTTCCTAGATCAATTAGAGATTAAATTAGATAGATGTCTTACCTTAAGATTTGTGAATCCTTCTCCTCTTTGTTGCTCCAAGCTCTGTGGTTTTCATATCTTAAGCTGCAAAACCTGTCAAAGCACATAGAGACAAACAAACAATAAAAGCACATCTAAGCACTAGCTAATCTAAGCAAATAGTTAAGGAAGTAAGCTCTAAACATCACAAACACAAATATATTTATGGAAAGAGATTATATTGATGTTAATAAGTGGGAAATATATAGAAGGGTGATGATTACAACCCAAGCATTAACATTGTAACCTTCCTCCAACAGTCCAAGCCAAGCCTCCAAAAGGGTATGTATGCCTCCCAAGAGATGAATATGGATCACCTAGGGTAAATTTACCAGCATGTAAGTCCTATAGTCCTTCCTCCCTTCTCAATGGAGAGAGAGGTCTTATTAATAAGGCTAGGAGGAAAGAGTAGGTTGAGGATTGGGGGAGAGGTCTAAGGGATCTACCCATTAGGTTAGGAGTCGAATACCAGTTGTTCCTACCAATTAGGGATAGGTATCCATGTCACCTAGCTTCGAGAATTCGCTCGAAGCCCCTTGTTATCCACTCTAACCAAACCTGGCGCACCCTGCATGAAGACAACACGCGCAGGATGCATGAAGGCAACAGGAGCAACGGGTGCAGGGTGCAAGTGTACAGTAGGCGCTAGCCAATGATTGGCTCTCCTTTCTAGGCAACAGCATGTGCCAACCTCACTAGGAAAGGTGGGAAACAAGGCCAATAAATTGCTCAATGATGTTCTAGCCAATGAAACTTTAGGGATTGAGGCACTGAGTTAATACATGGCTCATGATGACGAGATTTTGGTATAACAGAAGGCCACATACTTGGCTATAGTGGGAATAATGGATTTTAGGAACCAATCTAGGAAGAAATGATCATAGGGTTTGATCTTACGAAGACTCATTCATCTCCACTCATGAATATGATCCATGATATGTGTAGATGAGTGTTGGCTTATATAATTGTCTTGAGGTTTTCTATAATGACCTAGGTTCTGCACGGTTCAAGGAACCAACAAAACCCCTTTTCACCGGCCCTTTCGGCAACAATCCGTGAATAGATTGAGGTCTCACCCGAGGCGAAGTAATGGGGGGGTTGGGGAATCAAGTTTCCACAACCAGGTGATGGGTGTTCAAACAAGCTGATGAGCATCGCGCTATAGGACTCGTGCTGCGGACCCTGGGCTGCGCAAAGCTTAACTCCTTCACGGTTAACACTTAGCCTATCGCGCATCCAAGGACTGTGCGATGTCAGATGGTCTTTTGATGACAGGACAACGCAACTGATAACTATGCTTCCTCTTTGGAATTAACCAACTTCAATGACTTTACTTAGAGTTTCCTATCCATTCTTCAATTGCCTTAGGTTATTTATCTTATGACTTATGCAATATGACAAAACACAATGTACTGCACACTTCTGGTGCTCCGCTTCGCGCGAATCGCACAACGTGAACTCCACTGATTCTAGTGTTTACTCAATCAAATTATGCATTCATTCTGACTTTGAAATACTTACGCATCTAACATTCATCCACATATGCGATACTTAACATATTATTCCCATCTTCATTCTTTATGGCGAATACATATAAAAGTAAGAACATATAAATTGATAAACGAGATCTTAAGCATTCATTGTAAACAAACATACAGATTCAAGCATATAAATAGTCACACAACAAAGAATTTAACGTGGTTCACCCCCAGGATGGGAGCTACGTCCACAGGAACTGTTGTTATATTATCTTGGGAAGGGTAAAACAGTTCTAGTCTGCGCACTTAGCTGCAGACTCTCTTCTCTCTCTGTAGGTCTCTACGCACACAGCTGCAGAGCCTTTATGTTGGCTGCTTTTCTGGGCAGACCCGGGTTTTAATGAAGCGCAGCAACAAAACCCCTTGGCGCACTGGCCCTCTCGGCAACGAGCTGCGCGGCAGCTCGAGGTCTCACCCGAAGTGGCTATGGGGGGGTTAAGGAATCAGGTTTCCTTAACCGGGGTGACGCGGAGATGGCTCTTCCTTGAATGGTTCCTGTGAAATCGGCGGTCGGACCTTCCCGCAGGCCGCTCGTCGCAGCTGCGTGGGTCCCTTCCTTGGCAGGTCTACTGCGCAGTTTCTTCTCTCTAACGCAGCAGGCAACTATCCCTTGGGTCGACGCGCTGAACACTTCCTCGCCCTTCACATCTAGCGCAGTAACGCAGTCTGCTCTCGCCGCAGCGACCGTGCGTTACTACCTCTTTAGTACTTAAGACACTTCTAGTTATCAAAGGATCTTTCCAACTTGCTCAAACAGTCACAAAGATAAGACAGAAGTCTTGCATACTCAAATAATGAACTCTTAATAGTTATCATTCACGCAAACATTATAACAAGAAGACATAAGTGAAGCTCATCCCCTCGAGGAAAACCACATCCACGGGAGCGTTATATTAACCAGAAAATGATAGAGTCATACAATATGCTGCGCACACAGCTGCAGCCTTAGATCTTACAGGAAACTCCACGCACACAGCTGGGAGCCCTTCTCTCAAGCTTGTCTCCTCTCTATGGAGATTACAAAGGCACAGACGTCGACTCAGACTGTCTGGCAACTCAGGGATTAGCTCCTCGGCTATCCGATTTCCTCTCTCTAGTTCTACACACCGGGTAGAAATTACAGTGAAGGATAATCAACACATGATCTATCCTTTAGACTGGCTCTCTAACAGTCTAGTGTCCAACTCTCTAACTCTCCAAAAGGAAGGAACTGAAGGAAGGGAGGAAGAACCCTCTACCCATTACAATGATTCATCTATATAGGTAGCCATGACGGTCACACCTTTACAAAACTGTGGGCCTTTCCCAACAGTGATTCCCAAAAACCCTAACCACGCACATGGCTAGGTGTACTGTAGGCGCCGCTTGCAGTCACGTCGCCGCTTCCTGCAGGCTCCGTGAATTCCGGCGCAGATTGTGGGTATGGGCGATCGTCCTTCGCCTTCAATGCTCTGGTCCGTTGCTCCTCCTTGATCCGAGCAACCATAACTTCTGTACTAAGCCTTTAAATGAGGGTAGCTAAGCCCTCTACTCCATCGCCTTTATTTATTATGGTAGCTGAGCCACCTTCATTCTTTGATGACGTGCGCGCGATCTCCGCAATTTCCGGTCCATGATCTGCGCTGAGATCATCCATCTGGCACCGTACTGCGCACCGTCTCCTTCTTACCCAAAACTTAGTGCTTGTCCCAAAATTAGCACTTTCCTTCCATACTCGTGATTTTTCCCAAAATTCGCAGCTTTTACTATAGCTGCGACCTTGGCCCCAACAGGCCCCCAACACTCACTTGTGGCTCGCCCTCGAGACACTCGCACTAGCGCGTGGTCTTTGGATTTGCGCCTCTGTGTTTGCTTGAATCTCCGCGAATGTTTTCTGCCACTTCGCAATAGCGGAGTCCAATTCCTCAATACACTGATCAGCTGTCTGTACTGTTTCTGCGGTTGTTTCATCTTTAGTGAGTGTATCAATGATCTCTTGAGACTCGGCAATCTCTTTGATTTTTGTCTCAATCTGGCCAACGATTTCAGCATACTCATCCATGAATGGCTGAATGCTGTTGGTGAGCTTCTCATCTTCAGTTCTGAGCTTGTGCAGTTGCTGCTGCATTTTGCGCACTTCGCCCATTTTCTTCATCTTTGGCAAGCCTGTTAAGGACTTGGCTTCTTCATTCAGAACAGTGAGAGACTGTTCTGCAGCTTGCACCTGTTCTGATAGTCCTACTTTAAAAGGGAGGTTCACAAGCTCTGACCATGCTTCCATAGCCTGGTCCATCAGGTTCTTGGCTTCCTGTACTCGACCTTTCATTCGTGTGGAAGCTCTGCTCAATGCTTCAAATTGTACCTGCGCATCATCCGTAAGATGCGCAGCGACGCGAGCTTCTAGCTCAGCAATCTGGTTTTTATGGCCTTCTGCCATAGCAGCTATTTCTTGCTCCAGGGTTTTCGCCCTTTCGCCAATAATTTGAACTTTTGCAACCAGAGGGAGGTCTGGTTGAATCTCGCAAGCCGGCAATTCCTGAGCAATCTCTTCTATTGCGTTTCTGATGCCGGTGTCTTGCGCCTCATAGAGTGCAAGCTTCGCAGAGATATTCTTATGACTTTCCTTCAGCTCTATCTCCTGCGATTGCAGTCGTTGGTTTGCCTGGAAAGTAGAGAGCTCTCTAGCTCTCAACTCAAGAGAAACTTTCTCCTGTACTAGCTGTAGAGTTTCTATAGGAATCATAGACAAATTAATTTCTACAGGTCCAACTGTGCTTACCTGCAGTTCAGCTAGGGGATCTGGAAGTGTCATGCTGGTAGGCGGAATATGCACGACAGTGTGCCTTTCTGTGAGTTCTTCAACTCGCTCACCAGTTGGAATTTCTTGTGGCGCCTGCGAAGTAGATGCTGGCGCATGGGTCTGCGCAATCCTTCCTGCGAGACCTTTTAGTTCTACAAATTGTAAGTCTAGAGCACCTCGGATGTGAGCATGCATGTTCCTCATCTCACGAAATTGGTCTTTCAAATATTTGTCGATCTCCGAGGGAATGGCCTCAGTGGGATGCGACACTTTCTGCTTCTTTGTGGCTGGTTCTGTTGAGCCTTCATCGCTTCTTTGCTCAGGGGCTTCCTTGCCCTTATTTTTTTCTTGCGCAGCGGCGGGTGGCATCGCAGGTGCGATGTCAGCTGCTGCTCTCCATTCATCGGACCACGACTTAATGGTTTCTTCGACATCTTCTGTGGTCATCCTGTAAAGACCTAGTGCCCAGTCACCTGGAATGTCGCAAGGCCGAAGGTAGAGTTGATGGATGTCGGCAGTAAAAGCAAACTTCCCGTCATACAATGTGGCTGTCTCCTCGCTCAGCCTTGGCATATCTTGTATGGTCTCTCGGAGGAGATAGTAATACTCACAAAAAACAGCGCGATTCATCTTGCGCTTCGCGGGATTAGGGGAATCCCAGAGGTTGATGTAGCGCATGCCGGCAACCTCTCCTGCGCGGCGTGGACGGAACTGAGTATTCGGGGGCTCCTTCCACCCGACGAGAGCACATAGAATTAGAAGCCACGAAAAATGGAATGATTGGCCTGCATTGTCCTGCACATTCAGGCAATCAGCCAAAAAAGAATTCAGCAGGAAGAGAGACCAATTGTACTGTTCTCCCTCCGCAGCTGCGATAGCGAGCTCTACGACAGCTCCAGTAACTTCTTTTGGTCGGCACTTGGTGAGAAGTCTGCCTGCAAGCAGACTTCCTGTGAAGCGAAGTGCCTCATCTTCAACTGTGGTGAGGTCATAAGCCCGACCTCCTCTTGTCAAGTTATATTTCTGGACCAGCTTTGCAGCTAATTTTCGGTCCTTCTCCTTTCCCGCAAAATGGATATTGGGATCCTTCCCGACCTTAGATAGGCCGGTGATACGGTGTATCAAATCAACATTTAGATCAATTGGCCTCCCGAGCCAAAGGTAACCTCCATGAACGCAGGATAGCAGTGTTTTAACGACTGCGTTCACTTCATTGCTACGCCCAAAGTGCGGTAGCTTCAACAAATTCAAGAGTCCAGGGCGCTCAAGATTTGCTGCAAATCCCTTCGGGATAAACTCATCAACGTTTCTGGTGGGATTATGGACGATATCCAAATATCGGTCCAACTAAAACTGAGGATATGTCTTATAGTCTCCAAGGTTAAAATCAGAGAATTTAACCAATGGAATGTTTCCCAATAGTTGGCCCTCTACCCGCACACTAGCCGGTAGTGGCGGGTAGCGGAATTGGATACTTTGCATTCTTCGGAATCTGTACATCCGGCGCATCATCTGGACGCGGCGGAAGGTAGTTCACCATAGATGCGAGCGGCTCTGGAACAGGTTCCTCCTGCTGCTGCTGAGATGCTCTTGTGCCTGGAGATGTTCTGGGATCAGTAGCACCGGGGTGTACGTAGGTCGAAGCCGTCACCGGAGTGGCCATGCCGAAATCTAAGCCTCGGCGTAGAAATTGACGAACAACTTCTTCAGTCGATAAATTCTCCGTTGTGAACCAATGTAAATAACAAAACTCTGGACAGCAAATGGCGGAACTGCGTAGGGTATAGACTCTGAAAACAAGGGAAAATAGTCTGCACACTCGGCTCTGAAAACAATAATGCAGATCTTCAAACACAACTTATGCAACTCGAGACAGTAACCCGAAATTGATACAAGTGTGAGGTATGTATAGCCAGCGGGGTTAGTAAATGCGACCAAGTGGGGTTACGTAGCTATAGGCGGCTACAGATGAGTTGACAACACGCTATCCTCCTTGCCGTAGCGGTGCATTTAGTGTGATTGACGGGTTCTGACAGCCTTCCGGGAGAAGCTAATGCTTTCGGCGCCTGAGTTAAATGCAAATCTTTCGGAGATTAAGCCGAATCCGTCAGAACGGGTAGAATTAAATAGCGGCCTTATCCTTCATTTATTCAAACGCGGCTACATAACTGCTGTAATTCAAAATTTCCGGCGGGTCATTTCAACTTAGGAAACCGTGCCTCTATGGGTCCACAACAAAACTCTTTTCAGCGGCAAATTATGAAAGGGGACTTCGCAAGAGCGATAGTCCAATGGTCCACAAAGCAAAACTTCGCCAGAGCGGACTGCTAAGCTTTGCTCAAGCAATTTTTATTCAGGATGCGCGGATATTTCAAGGAACTGCGCAGGAAGCTGGAAACTGAGGGTGTGTCGCAGCTTCCGTGTAGACTAAATGCGATGTCTCTTTCAACTACACTGGGCATCTGCATTCCTGAGTAATATATTATGTCGACAGGGCGGAGTGGCCGTCGCAATAAAGCTTAAGCCGACTCCCGTTTATCATTGTAGGTAGTAGTTCTCCATTCAGCTTCGCAAGCTGAACTGCGCCTCCGTCTGTTATTTTTAGTACCTGAAAAGGACCTAACCAATGCACACGAAACTTGCCTGGAAACTTGATGAATTTACTATCGTAAAGGAGTACCAAGTCTCCTTCTTCAAAGTGCTTATGCTTAATGTGCCTGTCATGCCAAGCTTTCTGTCTTGCCTTCTGTACCTGTTGATGAAATCCGGCCATAAGTCTGTCTTCTTCTAAAGAAAGCAGTTGCGAAAGTCTTTCATTCATAGTGTCAGGATCTGCCATTTCTGTAATTTGCGCAATCCGGAGACTGGGAACAATGTATTCCATGGGCATAACTGCTTCTTGTCCATACACCAAGCTGAAAGGTGTGTGACCTGTTAATTTCTTGCAAGTGGTTCTGTAAGCCCATAATACAGCTGTGACTCTAAGGTCCCAATCATCTCTTTGTTGATTACAGATCTTCGTCAGGGCATTCTCAAGGATCTTATTGAATGCTTCCACCGTACCATTAGCTTGAGGATGGTAGGGTGTACTCTTATGGTGATTAATTTGAAATTCTTCAGTAAGGGCCTCTATAGTCTCATTGAGGAAATGTGTACCTTGATCACTCATGAGGATCACTGGGCATCCAAACCTAGTGATAATGTTCTCGAAAATGAACTGCGCGGCAGTAGCAGCGTCGCAGTTCTTAACTGGCTTCGCCTCAGCCCATCGGGTGAGGTACTCAGTAGCTGTAATGATATATCTTGCGCCAGTTCTTTTTCCTGGTGGGTTAATAGGTCCTACAAAGTCAATGGCCCATTTATCAAAAGCACGCAGTGTGATCTGGGGTCTTAGCGGCATTTCATCTCTCCTTGAGGGTTTTCCTGTGCGCTGGCACACATCGCAACATTTACAGAATTCCTTAGTATCCTTGTGCAATGTCGGCCACCAAAGTCCTGCGGCTAATATCTTCTGCGCAGTCGGCTTTCCTGCGAAATGGCCTCCTGCGGTACCTGAATGCGCTTCTGCGATGATAGAGCTCTTTTCATGTGGTAAGATACATCTGCGCAAAATTTCGTCAGGGCCCAACTTATAAAGCTGGCCTGCTATCAAAGTGAAGTCTGCGGCTCTGACAACAAGTTGCTTCTTCTGCTGGATTGTAAACTCAGCCGGCGCTTGTCCGGTAGTGAGAAACTTAAGAATATCAGAGTAATATTCGTCTGCTGCTTGGATATAAAACAACTGTGCGTCAGGCAGATTGTCCTCCAGACTCGTAGGTTCCTCTCCTGACTCTATTCTGGATAGATGGTCAGGCCCTGCATTCAATCTGCCTGGCTTTACAATAACCTCAAAATCATACTCTTGAAAGAGCAATAGCCATCTGCAAATTCTGCCTCCTAAAACTGGTTTATTGACCAAATATTTCAAAGCAGAATGATCAGTATACATTTTAAAGTGAGCTCCTAACAGGTAGTGTCTGAATTTCTGTAAGGCATACACCATAGCTAGTCCTTCCCGTTCTGTAGTGGTGTAGTTCTTCTCAGCTGTAGAGAGCTTTCTGCTGGAGTAAGCAATTGGGTGATCAATACTTCCTTCTCCAGACTGTGTAAGCACGATTCCTAATGCTATGGAAGAAGCATCAACATGAACATGAAAAGGTTTTCTCCAATCCGGGAAAACTAGAATAGGCGCTGTGATCATCTTTTCTTTAAGTGTGTCCAAGCTCTGTTGGCATTCCTCTGTCCATTGGAACTTCGAATCCTTCTTCAGCAATCTTTCCATAGGCGCTGTGATCCTTGCATATCCTTTGATGAATTTTCTGTAGTATCCTGTATGTCCCAATGTAGTGCGCAATTGCTTAACTGAGTTGGGCGCAGGTAACTTAGCAATGATGGCAACCTTCGCAGGATCCATCAAGAGTCCTTGTCTGCATACAATATGTCCCAACAAAATACCAAAGGGGGCACAGAATATACATTTTTTCAAGTTAAGGGAAATCTGATGCTGTCTACATTTTTCTAGCATCATGCGCAGATTCGCAATATGGTTCTTGAGTAAACCAAATACAGTCCAGTCATCAAAATAGACTTCTAAAAACTTGTGGATAAATTCTTTAAAAACAGCAACAACAACTCTAGAGAAAATAGCAGGTGCGTTTTTAAGACCAAAGGGCATTACCGTATACTGGAATGAGCCCCATTCAGTTGCAAAAGTAGTCTTGTGGCGGTCATCCGGATGGATTCTAATCTGATGATATCCCGAAAATCCATCAGTGAAAGAGTAAGCCTCTTGTCCTCCAACATTATCAAGTACTTCATCTGTGAAAGGAGTGGGAAATGGGTCGTGCGCTGATGCATCATTGAGTTTGCGCAAGTCGACACAAATTCTTATTTCACCTTTCGTTTTCTTTTCTTGGACCACCATAGGACTAATCCAATCGCTTTCCTCTACTGGCTCAATAATACCTGCTGCAAGCATCTTATCAATTTCTTCTTTGACTTTTTCTTTGTAGCGCGGGTTCAACCTGTATGGGCGCTGCTTTACTGGCTTGGCGTCGGGTTTCAGAGGTATGCGCATCACTCCTAAGTCTCCTAGGATGCCTTTCATTTCTGTGAACTTGGTAGGAAAGATATCCTGGTAATCACGTAATAAATCTGAAACATGCGCAACGGTTTCATCATCCCAATAATCTCCTATAGAAGCAAACTTTGGGTCAGCTTCTGTACCAATGTTAACTTTCTTGAGCTTGACGTGTTCTGCGATGGCAGGAATGTCAAGCTCAGGACCTTCAATATTGCGCGTCCCTTCTGATTCTGGGATATTGATGTTGCGAGGATCGTCCTCCTCATCTTCAGCGGTGAAGTTATAGCATTCCAGGGCATGTTCTATCTGGACAGCCCAATCTGGTTGGGAATATTCTGTTACTAGACCTGGTTCAAATACCTTCTTTTTAATACACTTCAGAGCCTGATCAATGCTTGGATGCTCTGACTCAAAGCTGAATGTAAGTTGAAAACTTTCTATCATAAGAGCCCAAGTAAGAGTGCCTTTGCGCAATTCTATTTCAGTATACCAATTCCTTGGAATTGTATCTAATGTGTGGATGAATTGGTGAACCCATTCATCTTCCGGAATATCTGACCATTGCTGAATACATGCTTCAATGTGTGACCTGGGGTCACTCTGTCCTTCATATTTGCGTAGCGCTTCGGCTGTGGTGTCCTGAAATCTGCGCAGTATCAATCTGCGACAGTCTTTCCATGTATGAATATTCTCCTTGTGCGCAATCCACCATCTTGCGGGTGTAGCGCGCAATGCTATATCCAGTGCCTGGATGCGCTGCGGTTCTGGAAGCTTTTGTTCATATTCCTGTATGAATTTAGTTACTTCAGTTAAGCCATCAAAAGTTGGAGTATCAATTAATTCTGTACCAATCCATCGGATGGATTTAGTCATCATGGCGCAACGTCTTGCAGAAACCTCATGTAGACGATTCTGCCAGTTTTCCAATCCTGCATCTGAATCTGATGTGCACGAGCTATCACATCGCCAGCTGATATGGCCGTCTGCTGTGGGGTTGACATAGTCACTGTGGTTAGTGGTCATCTGATACAAGCTTTCCATGTGGCGCGCTTCCTCTTCTGCGCGAATGGGTTCTATATATCTTGGTCCTTGAATAGGATCAAGAGGTGCGATGACCCTGATCTGGTCATCCTCAAAGGTCATCTGTCTTTTCTTCAGGTTAATGACAGCCAAATTATCAAGTGCCCAGTCTATTCCTAACAGCGCTGGGTATGGTCTACTATCATCCATAATTTTGATTACTTCAAAATCTGCAGAGCTTCTTACTCCTTCAATATCAATAGGTACATTGGGTAATCTGCCCAATGGAGAGACTCGTTGCTGATTTGCGAGTCTTAGCTGGATAGGGGATCTTGTAAGATGAGGGCTTCCCATCTGTTCCCATGTCTGCATAGTGAGAACATTGGCTTCTGAGCCCAAGTCTAACATGACTTCGTCCATTTCAAATGCTCCAATCTGCGCTGTAAGCCTCATCTCTTTTCCAGTTCTAGTGTGACTCCTAATCTGGTGAACAGCACGCTGTGGTGTGTTCGTCGAAGCAGAGTGTTGGCACTGATCCAACAGGTGTTGGAGTTCTAGAGTTGCTTGTTCATTGCGCAACAATTTTAAAAATTGTCGCAGGAACGCATGAACACTGCCTAGTGCATGCTCCTTATCGTCATCAGGTCTTCTAGCTGTAGTGGCCTGTTCTTGTACCAGGTTGTCTTGTCTTAGCACTTGTGATCTACTATTGTTCTGCGGAATTGCGGCAGAACTTGAAGCTCTCGGATCTGAGAAATACTCTTGAGCTTGCTTAAATGCTTCTTTTTGCTTCTGTAGGTTAAGTGGGGATGGTTTAATGTTAGCGCGGCGCACCCATTGCGTCGCTTGCTTTCCCGTTCCCATCTCTTGCGCACCAGTGGTAGCTCCACTGCGTGTCACTATATTAACTGTAGGGTCTGGTTCTCTTTTTTCTGCTCCAATCAACTGGATATTCTGATTGACCTGTGGTGTCTTTGCTTGCATCTTAGCCTGTAACTGAGGGCATTCTTCAATGATATGGTCAGAAGATTTACAATACCTGCAGAGGGTTGTAGGATTTTGGCAATCCCTAGCAAAATGACCTTGTTCTCCGCAATTATAACAAGTGATCTGTCCTCTTCCACGACCAAAGTTTGTTGTGCGTCCGCGTCCTCTGTAATTTGCTGCTCGGGCGTCCCGAGGTTGGTCATAAGGTGGACCTGCTGTGGGTCCTTGTGTCTCTGCTTGTACCCTATAAACATCATGCTTTCTTTCTATCATAAGATCATATGCTCTACAGTTGTTCTCATCATGACCTACTGATTTACAGAAATTACAATATAGATTCTTTGGAGTTTGTACATATTTCTGAAGTAAGTGGCATTCTTGTGGTCTATGACCTCTAGTTCTGCAGATTTCACACCAAGGCCCTTGTGCCTGTGGTAAAGGATTAGGTGCTCCAGTTGCAATATAGTCTATGAAAACAGGACAATGGTCCTTTGAATGACCTTGGGCTTTACATTTTGTACACCAAATTTCTTCCTTAATCTCCTTGCCTTTCTTAATATCATGCACTTGCAAGGTTAAGTTTGCTAATTGGTTCTGTAAATGCGCAACATCGTTGCTTGTTCCTGCAATTGGCGAAGCTTCTAGTTTCATAGCCATTTCTAGAGCTTGTTCCTGAGTATTGAGATTCTGTTGCATAAGAGGAAGTCTAATGTGTGGAAGCAGTGCAGCAATGAACCATTCTTTATGTTGCTGTGGTGCAAACTCGAAGCTTACTTGATCTATCAAGGCTTTGAACTTCTGGTCAAAGTCCCATACTGATTCTGTAGGTAACTGTTTGATGTCTTTGAGCTCTGTTATACACTGTGATTCTGACTTAGGTTTCTTGAATTCTCTAATCATGGCATTTCTTACCTCAGCAAGCGTCCTATTCTGTGCTGCTGAGTATTTCATGAACCAAGTCAAGGCTCTTTCTCTTAGTGTGGTTGCTAACTGAACCAGTTTAACAGCATCATCATTAATTTGCTTAATTGTCCAAATGGCTTCACATAAGAACCAGTGCTGCTCAGGGTCCTCTATCCCTGTTCCTCTAAAAGTTGGTAGTTTCATGTCATCACCCATCCTTCTTGCACGGGTTTGAGATGGAGGTACTGTAGCAGTGCCTCCGGGATGGTTAAACAAAGGTGGTACAGAGGTACTAGAAGTAGCGTGTGGGCTACTAGAAGGTGTTACTGTAGGATTATACTGAGCTCCGTCTGGTTTTTGCGGTGTAAAGGGGTAATACGGGATATGAGCACTCCCTTGTCTTTCTATATGGCTTGCTCTAGGAACTTGGCTATCGTTTGGGCTAGACTCAAAAGGATATTGGTCAAGGCCTACTTTATATCGTTTTCCACTACGAGTGCAACCAATAACTTCAGGATCACTATCAGAATCTACGGACATTACTTGACTATGCTATTCATCAGAAGCAATACATAGCTTTCCTTTTTCATACAGAAGCATTTTAATCCATAAGTTCAGAGAATTTAAGAACTTACCTCTGTGTACTTGGAAGAAACTCCTCTCAGCTTCACTGAAACTCTTTCTTGTATCGACTGCAAATTCGGTAATAAAACCTTCCAGTAGACTATTCAACCAAAAGTCTACTGCGCGGGACACAGGATTGTCTATCCGCTTCACAATACTAACTAGCTCAGGCGTCCACGTGACGGGTCGATCAACATGCAGCGTAGGTCTAGATTCTGCTAACTTGGCTATCCAAGCGTGTAACTCCAATGCAAACGTAACAAAGAAAATTTCGTAAAGGTCAGCATAAATATACTTATGTAACCAATCTTCTGTTTGAAGCGTAGGGCTTCTATTTTCTTGTTCAGCAAACTCTTTAGCCTTTAAATCAAACCAATCTCCAATTTCCTTAGCTGTAGGATTCCAGTAACACATTTGTTAGCTGAGCAAGTCTCGGTGTAACAGAACCTTATGTTGTCTTCAGCAACAGTCTCAGATGTCGCGTGACTAGTAAGTCTTACAGCAACAAGTCGCAAGGCAAAGGAATCATTTGTTGGCTCAATCAACAGGGTTCAAAGCCATGGAAGTAATGTGATCAAAAAGTCATAAGGCAACAGAACCATTTGTTGGTCACTAGGCAACGGAACCATTTGTTGACTCTTCTATCTCGCGCGTTGCCAAAATAACAAGTCTCATTCGCGCGGCAACGGAACCATTTGTTGGCTCTTCTATCTCGCGCGTCGCCAAAATAACAAGTCTCATTCGCGCGGCAACGGAACCATTTGTTGGCTCTTCTATCTCGCGCGTCGCCAAAATAACAAGTCTCATTCGCGCGGCAACGGAACCATTTGTTGGCTCTTCTATCTCGCGCGTCGCCAAAATAACAAGTCTCATTCGCGCGGCAACGGAACCATTTGTTGGCTGCTTTTCTGGGCAGACTCGGGTTTTAATGAAGCGCAGCAACAAAACCCCTTGGCGCACTGGCCCTCTCGGCAACGAGCTGCGCGGCAGCTCGAGGTCTCACCCGAAGTGGCTATGGGGGGGTTAAGGAATCAGGTTTCCTTAACCGGGGTGACGCGGAGATGGCTCTTCCTTGAATGGTTCCTGTGAAATCGGCGGTCGGACCTTCCCGCAGGCCGCTCGTCGCAGCTGCGTGGGTCCCTTCCTTGGCAGGTCTACTGCGCAGTTTCTTCTCTCTAACGCAGCAGGCAACTATCCCTTGGGTCGACGCGCTGAACACTTCCTCGCCCTTCACATCTAGCGCAGTAACGCAGTCTGCTCTCGCCGCAGCGACCGTGCGTTACTACCTCTTTAGTACTTAAGACACTTCTAGTTATCAAAGGATCTTTCCAACTTGCTCAAACAGTCACAAAGATAAGACAGAAGTCTTGCATACTCAAATAATGAACTCTTAATAGTTATCATTCACGCAAACATTATAACAAGAAGACATAAGTGAAGCTCATCCCCTCGAGGAAAACCACATCCACGGGAGCGTTATATTAACCAGAAAATGATAGAGTCATACAATATGCTGCGCACACAGCTGCAGCCTTAGATCTTACAGGAAACTCCACGCACACAGCTGGGAGCCCTTCTCTCAAGCTTGTCTCCTCTCTATGGAGATTACAAAGGCACAGACGTCGACTCAGACTGTCTGGCAACTCAGGGATTAGCTCCTCGGCTATCCGATTTCCTCTCTCTAGTTCTACACACCGGGTAGAAATTACAGTGAAGGATAATCAACACATGATCTATCCTTTAGACTGGCTCTCTAACAGTCTAGTGTCCAACTCTCTAACTCTCCAAAAGGAAGGAACTGAAGGAAGGGAGGAAGAACCCTCTACCCATTACAATGATTCATCTATATAGGTAGCCATGACGGTCACACCTTTACAAAACTGTGGGCCTTTCCCAACAGTGATTCCCAAAAACCCTAACCACGCACATGGCTAGGTGTACTGTAGGCGCCGCTTGCAGTCACGTCGCCGCTTCCTGCAGGCTCCGTGAATTCCGGCGCAGATTGTGGGTATGGGCGATCGTCCTTCGCCTTCAATGCTCTGGTCCGTTGCTCCTCCTTGATCTGAGCAACCATAACTTCTGTACTAAGCCTTTAAATGAGGGTAGCTAAGCCCTCTACTCCATCGCCTTTATTTATTATGGTAGCTGAGCCACCTTCATTCTTTGATGACGTGCGCGCGATCTCCGCAATTTCCGGTCCATGATCTGCGCTGAGATCATCCATCTGGCACCGTACTGCGCACCGTCTCCTTCTTACCCAAAACTTAGTGCTTGTCCCAAAATTAGCACTTTCCTTCCATACTCGTGATTTTTCCCAAAATTCGCAGCTTTTACTATAGCTGCGACCTTGGCCCCAACACTTTACAATCTTCTCTCAACAGAGATCAATGTTCAACAACAAAGATTACCAATTCATAAACAAAAGATTAACCATTTCCCTTACAAAATGTGCCCTTTTATAGATCATGCTCGTAGGTCATGTATTTACAATGAATAGGAAAAAACCCTAAGGTTTCCCAAACCTGTCGCGGTTTTCCCCTAACCAGATTGTTAGGCTCTGATAGCGACTCATCTGTCGTGCCCATCCTCTACGTGTGGTCACGTCACTTTCAGCCCCACTGTCGAGCGCATGCCGACAGGTTGCTTTAACCCAGTTGTTCCTTCTCTAACGGTCTTGTGTGACCGGTTCATGTCATGCTTCCTCTGCTCGTGTGACCAGTCGCTTTCCTTCCACAATGCTCCTTACCTGCATGCTTGGTAATTATGGAGTATCTTAACCAAAAATAGACCACCGATGGTCTTACCAGAATATGTACCATTTTCCTTCCAACATTCTTCCTTGCCAGATCTCCGTAGATTGGGCTCTTCGCAGTGCTACCTCTTCGCAACGATGTACTTCGCAGCACTGTATCTTCGCGGCATTGGATTCCTTACTTTGTCGATGCTACGCTGCATTATATCCTCACAGCTTCCAAAACTGTCTTTTTTCAAAAAGTCTTCAATTGAACTGCACTCAACTTCATAGTTCCAAAAACTTTCTTCTCAAAAATGTCTTACTTGGGCTAGGCCCAACAGGCCCCTAACACTTACATATGGCTCGTCCCCGATCCAATTTCCACTTATGCTTCTCCTAGTTTCTCTTCCTCATGCGGAGCTACCTTAGTAGCAAATTCTTGATAGGTTGCACTCAGCTTAGCAACCGTATCCTTCGCATCCTGTTCAATAGTTTTGATGGTGTCTAACACATCCGGTTCTATGTCATCCTTAGTCTTCTCTTTGACTGAATCATGCGCGTCACGGAGCTCTGTCATTTTTTGTTCAATCTTCTACGATAGCTCGTGGGCTTCCTCCTGCAGGGGCTGCGATTTATCTCCACCTTCAGCCTCCCTGTCTCTCCATACTTGAAGTTATTTTTACAGTTCTCTGACTTCTGGATATCTTTTTAGTCTATCTCTTGGTCGTAGTGCCTTCACCTCCACATCCAGGGATTCTAACGCGGCATGTTTTTCCTTCACAGTGATATAGACTTCCAGCAGCTCTGGGTCCTCTTCCAGCGTAGTAAACGTTCTTGTCGCCTTGTCCAGGAAAGTTTGGCACTTAGCCGCCTCACTAGCTATACTCTCTGCGGCAGCTTTCACTTTCGCTGCTCTAAGTTTTTGCTGATCAGGTGGTGTCTTGGGATGATTATGTGCTTCCAAGGCGGCGATCTTTGTTTGGTAATCAGTCTCCATATCTTTCATCTCATCCTTAATATCGCTGACCACTGAGCCGATCTTAAGGATAGTATCCGCAGGCTCTGGATGCTCTTCGCATTCTGGTATCTCTGTGTTGGAGAAAACTCACTATGGCTTGGGGTGTACCACAAGAGACAGATGACTACCACAAATCAACTCAATTCTCAGAACTATGCTATATAAATGACAATGCTAAGTTAATGAAGAAGATAACCAACCTCGATCCAAACGTTTGATGTAGATCCCCGTTGGAGCTTTTCAATCCGTGCACTTGAATCTGCAAATTAGTCTTGACAGCCAATATACAACAAGTACATATAATATATAAACGGAATTAACATCATCAATAGCAATGGCCCATGATATAACAAGTAAATGCAACCCAATGTAAGATAAACAACATTTACAACATTAATGGACGAGAATATGAGTATTTCTATTAATAAACAAGAAGAAGTACAAAGTGATACGACCTCTTGCCGGCAACCAATCTGAACCAAGATCTGGATCAATCCACTTGTGCCTCCACCACTTCAATACTCCATGAAAGGCAAACTCAAACTAGATAGGAGTTTGGAAGGTGAACATAAAGGGTTCACAACTACAAGGATCAATGAGTGTAGACTCAAGATAGGGAAAAAATCCGCTAGAGTTCTCTTGCTCTTCTTTCTCCTCCCGTCCATAAGCCATATGTGCTCAATATATAGTCCTCTCAAAGGTAAGTGAAAGGACACATTGAGACGTTACTTGGGCAGATGGAGAGCCAAAGGTCACCCAACGACCACTTTTTGGGAGTAAAACGTAATAAACTAGTGATTTTTACCATTTTACTTGATACCCGTGGGCTATAGTGATGCAACTTGCGGGTACGCATGCTATAGTGATGCAAGATGCGGGTTAGAGGAAAACTCAGGAAAAATATGTCTGAAGGATATAAGTGGATCTGAGTCAGTGAAATGGATCCTACAGGCCACAGAATGCTGATGCTCATAGGGTGGAAGATTATGTTGTAACAGATGCCCCCTAATGTGTGAGGACAGAGACTGATGCTATGATGGCCGAAATACATTATAAAAATCAGAAGTGGAGTGATGGAGACACAAGTTGAAAGAGCAGCTCACTCGTCATAATATAAGAGTATCCCTGAATACATGTCATAGTACAACAATCTGATACAATGGCCATGAATAGGCAGTACATAATGAATACATGTCATAAGTGATCATAGCCATGATCCCTCTACAGTAAGATATGGTCTCCTGCTGAAAAGGAAACAACTGGTGCAAAATGGAGGTACAAAAAGCTAATATCTGAGAGGTGATATCTCAGATGTAAAGTCAAAGTCAGAAGTAGCATATTGAATGCCACTATCGCCTGGGGTCTTCTACACAAGTCTTCGACGGTGCAAGTCCCATCAAGTGAATAAAGGAGTTGGGGTCGAACCTGATGTGACATCGTCTGATTACCGGTCAATGATGTATACCGTTAACAGATGCGAGATAACCCACCAACAATGAAAATGGGCATCAAGGCACAGAGTACAATCATCGGAGTGTGAATAAATGAATTGAATTCAAACACTAGGATGAATCCATAAATTAGGGGACATTGATGTATTCCCAAATCTGTCGATGGCAAGAGAACCTGCCATTGATGACTACAAGCCTCAAGGTACTCAACCGAACTCTAAGCCTCAAGTCCCAGAATAAATGGGTTGAAGTCGACGAAACGAGACTCGCTGGAAGGAGGGCATTAAGGCATCCCCCACCAACCAGCACGAGGTACCAGCTACGCTAAAAGATTTGGAAGAACTCGGGTGAAACGGACTGACTCAATAAGGATGGCCGACACGCAATAGTCAAGAGATCTGAGGAGTGGCTGACACTGGTTTCAGGACTTCCTTTGAACAAGAGCATGAGCATATGGATAGACTTAGGCAGCATAAACTTGACATAAACTATGCAATGTAGGAGTCATTACAAAGGGCTCCATAATGACTGGAAGCTTAACCAATCGATGGAGAAAACTGAGAAACAAGTACAGCTCCTAAGGTCCAACTATAGTCCCGACTCATAATGTACGGAGTGGAATGAATGCTCTATTCAAAGGAGACATAACAGCTACCAACAAGAAGTAGTAACCATAATCCTGTCCGGATTTTTGGAACATTTGATTTTTTTGGTCTTTTTCATATTTGGGAAAAGCTTGAAAAAGAATAAAATTGCTTATAGTACAACAAGTGAGGGAACGAGTGTCAAATAGCAAGCAGACTAGTTCCAAGCAGTGGAACATACCTATGATCAATGCAAGGAAGTGCATGCAGGACGTGGACACTCGGGGGGGTTCCCTCAGGGTCAAAAGGTGATCAAATTGTGAAGGGAAAATATATAAGCTCTGCAAGGCTCGACAGGGAAAAGTGCTCAGGCACCAGGCTAACAACTGAGTAAGCGGGAGTCAGCACAAGGCTCAAGCAGCAAGCAGGATGATGCAATGCAATCACAACATGATATAACTGAGGGGAGTCCTTAAGGGAGATGGCCAGCATAAGACAAAGTAGAGTATGAGTCTTTATAGCAATGTCATGGCGTAACTACAAAGGACTCCCAATCCTAAGGACAAACAACGACATGGGCACCAAAATGAACAAAGGGGGTCTAACTAGGGTACCCATGTTTGGAAAAGCCCTATCGCCACATAACGACACTTCTATAGCAGTGTGAAGGTTCAGTGTCAGTTACGAAATGGGGTCACACCTAGGGTTTATGAAAGTGGTCAAAAGGTCAAATGCATAATGCACATGGAAATGGCATCTAACCTATATGCCAGGTGTGAAATGTACCTGCTGTAGGTGTGAAATGGTCTAGAACAGCTTTTGCCGAAGAAATCTGATTAAAAAATACTACTCCAAGACATTCTATTAGTCCATAATGGCACAAAACGGTAAAAACTATAGACAAGTGGGTCCTGAAAATTATAAATAGTAATAAAAAATTACAATTCACAATTCATTTTTACTATTCACCCATTTGGAGCTTTTGGTTAGTTTTCACCTTAAAGTTCAGTTGCCGATTCTGGGAGCTACGAGCGACTGTTCATCGAACCATCCGGAGCAGGTTGGTAGTCTCATCCATACCTTTCATTTCAATGCTTTTATTTTAGTTTTCAGCGGTGGGATTTTTTGTTTGGCCAAGCCCTAAATGGCTTCAGCACTACCCGCGGGCTATAGCTATGTGGGTCGTGGGTAGGGCACGAAACGCGTAGTCAACTCAAAGGTTGACCGTGGGTACCCGCACCTGTATACAAGTTAGCCCGTGGGTACGGCCCTGTAGTTGGTTTTTTAAAATAATTTGACTAAAATGATTGTTTTTGTTCACTCCAGGATGGTTCTAGAGTGGAGGGAGAGGGAGCATGACCAAGTTGATGAGACCATGCGCAACGATGTGCAAGCACAACAGGAATTGCAAGCATGTGGGTTGTACAAATTCTAGAGTATAGGGGGTTTGAGGTCCCAAAACCTATTGCTCCGGCGCTTGATCGACTATTGGGATGTTGATGCACAAAACTTCAATCTCAATTGGCAAATCCTCACACTGGAAGTGGACGACATCTACTTCATTACTAGTTTGTCCCATCGAGGTGAGGAGGCTAGTCTTTGGTCTCGTACTGTGGGTGGTGGGATCACTGTCCTTGACTACATAGTGCAGTATTTCCCTGCAAACACACGCACGGTGGGAAGTCAGGTGCCCAGCAATGCCATAGTGAATCTGAGCATGAAGATCATTGTGGCTACCTTAGTGCGGATCACGGTATCCAAAGCTCTACACCAGGAATCTAGGCCGATGATGTTCTATGCATCACAATGCATGCAACCTATAGTGTTTGACTGGTGTGCCACACTGTTGGGGTCTATGAAGACCCAACTGACAGAATGCAAAGAAGGGAAGGCTAAAAACTTCGGGTATGGGAGTATCCTATGCAGCTTCTTCTTTGAGAGGGTTCCAGGGCTTAGTCCAAGGGTGGATGTCCCTCCTCATAGTCTCCGGGATCCAGCCCTGACCCGGTGGTCTGAGATATTGACACGACAGGGTGGTGGCCGTCTGGCATCACCATATACCGAGGAGTTCTTTTGCTAGTGGGACCGGCAGGTCATTTCCATAGAGGACTACCCCTATGCAGGGATATATTTTCGCCAGGATAGGGATTTGCCACTCCCACCAGACGTCGCGTTCGAAGACATTGGTGAGTACTCTTTTTGGTTTTTGTGTATTAAATTTTTTTGGATTTTTTATTATAGATGCAAATGCAAAAATATTTTTGGTGGTAGTATCATATGCTAATGGTTTACTTTTTGCTCACAGACAAAGGCCTAGTGAGACCTGATGGCTTCCTGAGACATGGTCGTCGGGGCAGGGGTGAGGAGGCAGGAGATGCTATAGTAGGACGCACACTACAGACCTTGCGCAACCTTACACAGATGGTTGCTAGGGTTCCACATATAGAGGTGGCGAGACTACCTCAGGCCATGTAGCGCCAAGTAGTGGGGGTTCCGGATGACTGGGTGCGGCTACTGCAGCGGGTAGCCAATGCAGTACAATATTTCTACGAGACACATCCTGTCAAGGCAGCAGCTAAGCCTCCTCATAGGGATTAGATATCTCAGGATCTCATTTTTGTATCTATATGTATATTTTTGAGGGCTACGGGATCCAATTTTGTATGACACTACCATTTTGGACATATTTATATATATAAAACTTTGGTTCTCCGGTTCTACTATATGTGTGTATGTACAAATGTATGAATGTATTCTTATATTTGTGTGCTTCATGGTGAATGTGACAAATGCTAATCTAATACATAGTTAGCGTATGCATCAGATATGTGATTAACACTTCTCGGAACATGTATGTATGTAATTGAAACAAAATATCGTTCCAAGAGTCTTACCCTTAGGAATTTCCGTAATAGCGTAGGATCTCGCACACTGTACTACCTATTCAGCTGAGACACAACTAGTTGTGAATCCAGGCGGACTTCTAAATACTGGACGCCATGGGAAATGGCATCCCGAAGTAGCTCAATGATGGCACTATACTCAGCCACGTTGTTAGATGTAGGACCAAGACAAGCACCTCCTGAGGACACAACTAGGTGGTCAGGTGAGAAAATAACCCAGGTAGCAGAAGAAAGATGCTGCGTATGATGGCTAGCACCATCCACGAATCCTAAGAACGTTGGAAACTCTGCTGACATCTGTCAATCAAGCGGAAGCTAATCAGTAGACCCAAAAATCGAAGGAAATCTAAACTATGTACAGAAGAAACTATACAATATTATACAAAAGTATCAGCCTGAACCAGAGGTTCAAGCGTAACACTGCTTGAGGTAGAGCCCATTTCTAGGCTCCTTCAAGACAGTCCCCTCATAGTATTCTAACTCATAGGCTCCTTTTCCCAGGACACGCCTCATGATGTAAGGACCGTGCTACATGGGGTTGAACTTTCCTGCCCCCATGGGTTCTTTAGCTTGGTCATATAAGAGGACCATGTCACCTTCAGCATATTGCCGGGGATGGACAAACCTATCATATTGAACCTTAATACGATGTTTGTTGGCATCTATATCCATAGCGGCATCTCAACGTTGCTCGTCAAGTTGCTCAAGGTGGATTAAACGTTGCTCAAGACCCGTCATATCAGAGAGGAGTTCTATGGCTAGTTTAAGTGAAGGGATCTCGCATTCAATCGATAAAAGTGACTCCACACCATGAACTAGCTCAAACGGTGAGAACCCGGTGGCAGTCTTGACTGCGGTTCGATACACCCACAAAGCAGGATATAACATGATGTGCCAATTGGTCTTTCTTTTTTGGATGGTACGTTGGAGAATGGTCTTCAAAGACTTATTGATTGCTTCTACTTGACCATTCACTTGGGGATAATAAGAAGACGAGTGTTCTTGATGAAACCCAAGCTTGAGGGACAAATCCTCCATCCTCTTGTTTTGAAAGTGACTGCCATGGTCAGTGACAATCTCTTTCGGAATACCGAACCGAGTTATAATTTGCTTGAATACGAAGTGGGCTGCTGTAGCACCATCGACTTTAACAGTAGGCATTGCCTCAGCCCATTTGGAAAAATAGTCCACGGCCACTATGATATGGTGATGCCCCCCAGCCGAAGCTGGTTTACAATCCATGAAATCCACCCCCCACTTGGTGAAGGGACTGACGGTGACGACTGGATGAAGGGACGTTGGATGCGAGTGTATGTTCCAAGGAAACACCTGGCAAGGGTGACATCTCTTCACAGCATTAACACAATCCTTAAAGATGGAAGGCCAAAAATAACCAGCTCGCATAATACGTTGGGCTGTAGCAAGCCCGGATAAGTGACCGCCACACGCCCCAGCATGGAAATCATTAAGCACCCGCTCCGCTTCTTCGTGAGTTAAGCAACGACGGAGAATGGAATCCTTTCCTCGGAGATACAAAGTGTCACCGACGATAGTATAATATTTAGCGTGATGTTTCACACTTTGTCGCTCATCTCATGAATAGTGCAGAGGAAACTTCAATGCTTGGAGATATACGATGACATCCCCATACCAAGGGTCCTCTGACAAGATAAGAAATAAGTGCTCATCCACAAAGGAATCTTCATGAATGACATCCTCATCAAGTCTCAGAAGGTCCGACAAAAGCTCAGCAAATACCAATGATTTCACTGACTTTGCCGAAGTAAAATCGAGATCAAATTCATGAAGGATAACAATCCATTTATTATACTTCTCCCCGATAAGGCATCGTGATAGCACGAACTGAAACAGATTGATATGAGCGACAACTATGGTGGTTCTAAGCAAAATGTAATGTCGTAACCACTAGACTGAATGAACAGTTGCAAGTGCCAGCTTTTCCACATGAGTATATCTTAGCTCAGCGTCTAATAGATTTTGACTAAGGCAATAGATGACATGCTCAACAAGGGCATCATCCACCTGCAACAAGACCATGCCAATCGTCTCTTGAGACGTGGCCACATAAAGGATAAAATCTCGTGTGAAGCCTAGTGGACTAAGCACAGGGGCCAATACCAAAGATTTCTTAAGGGCATCGAAATACTGCTGGGCTCGCTCATCCTAGATAAAAGGTGTTCCCTTCTTCAATAAGAGCGCGAAACCTTTGGTAAAATTAGCATAATTGACTATGAAACAACGTAGAAAAGTGGCTCTCCCTTGGAGGCTCTAAAGTTGTAACAAATTACGCAGAGGAGGCAACTGAAGTATTGCCTCAACGTTTAGAGGGTCGACTCTAATACCGTCTTTCGAAACTATGAAGCCCAGAAGGCCACCCATCCTTACAACAAAGATGAATTTGTTAGGATTCAATTGAATCTTGTATCATATACATCATTCAAGAATCATGCGGAGGTGCTTGGGGTGGTCCATTCTCTTGCGAGAATGGCTGGCAAGATCATCCAAGAAAACCTCCATAATCTTTTTAATATCGTGAAAGGTGTAGGTCATGGCACGCTGAAACATAGCTCCGGCATTTTTAAGACCAAAGGGAATTTTATGATATGCAAACGTTCCCGAAGGACAAAAAAAAGTTGTCTTATGTTGTTCCTCGGGTTTGATTTGAATCTGGTTATATTCGTAAAATCCGTCCATGAAGGAAAAAATCTCACTCCCGGCACAAGCATCCAAGATTTGATCTATGAATGGTGTGGGGAAGTTGTCTTCCGGACATGCATGGTTCAAATCCCTAAATTTGGTGCATACACAGATCGTTCCTTGCTTCTTATCCATAGGAACGGGGTTTGACACCCATTCGGTAAGGGGAACGGGGTAGATGAAACTAGCTTTGAGCAGTTTCTCCACCTCTGCCTTGATAGCGGCTGCTTTTCTAGGGTTCACAGCACATAAGCATTGTCGAACTGGTTTAACATTGGGATACGTTCTAATATCATGTTCAACAATGCGGGGGTCTATTCCTGGCATCTCCTCATATGACTAGGAAAAATCTTACCATAGTTCTGTAAACAATTCAGTGTAAATAGCAATCTACTAAGGAGTGCAATCGTCACCGATGTAGACATTCTCAACTAGTCCGGGAGTACAAGAGATATTGATCGACGTAGTTAGGGAAATGTTAGCCATATTCCCTTCCACAAACACATCATTCAACTCCAAAAGAGCCACAGGGTGACCAACCATCTCTTCCAGAGTCGTCCTAAACTCTTCTCGTTCGGAGAGCTCGAGTTTGGGAAGGAAATAAGAGCGATGGTGCATATCTTCCCAATTTCTCTCACTACCACACATGGCCTCCATAATAGCTTCATCAGAAGGCAAAGTATCATCAAGGAAATCATGGGAACAAGACGAGTTGGCTGTCCAAACTGGCAGCGTAATGGGATCTTCCTTGACTGTATGGGAAGAAGAGAGATCCAGTTCTGCAGTGGCTTGTTGAATATGTTGGTAAGCAAGCTCAGCTACAGATAGTGGCATAGACATCTCGACATGCGAAATGTTTCTAGACGTGGAACTCGTGGACGGTAAAGTCCACGGATCATCGAAATAAGAATTCCGGAATGACATATTATGCGAAGGAGGAGACGCATCGTCGATAATGGTTCCAATAAAATTCTTAGGTGCAGAAAAATCATAAGTTCCCATCAATGAAGGGTACATGCGAGCACCCATGTTCCCAGTTTCCGGCTAAGAATGAGTAACCTGCGGGACTATGGATCCCATGGATGTTGTGGAAGAGGAGTTAATGTAATCCAGTTGATCGATGGTCACAATCTTGCCTTCATGAGGAAAGCAGATAACTCTGAATATAGTAGACGCAACAGCTTTCATGGCATACATCCAATTCCGACCCAGTAAAAGGTTGTAGTCGATGAGTGCATCAACCACCTCAACTTCAATAGGCACAGACTTACCTCCCAAGGAGACAACAAGGGAAGGGATAATTTGATGCGGCTTAAATGAACGACCATCGAATGCAATGAGCGTGGTTCTAGACGCGAGTAGGGAAGGAGAGCCAAGAGCTTTCCAACAAGCTAACGACATTACTGACGCAGAGGCACCTTCGTCAACCATAGTATGTTTGACAAAACTCTGAAGGCACACCACCTGGATTTGAAAATCCACGTGGTAGGGTAAGCGAGGTTGAACATTAGTAGTATCGAACTTGATAACAGTGGGACTTCCCCCATCCTGAACTCCTAACGCACTCAAAAGAGCATGCTTCTGAGAAGGATAGGCTTGCAAAAATTCAAGATTCGACATGGCACACGGAGTTTGGCCCAAATCTTCTACGATGGAGTAGTTGTGGGCGGCTCGAGCATTAGGATTATACGTAGAGCGCTTAAGAACACCTTTCGGTATTCGCAGCATAATAGAGGGCTTCTTGATATGCAAGTAATTTTCAGGAGGAGGGGGAGGCTCAGTCCCCAAATTGGGTTGTGGTGCATCATAATCGCGCTGACGAGTGGCAACACTAACCTATAACTGAACCATGTTCACACATCCATAACCACTAGTATTGGAAGAAGATGTTTCCGTCTCAGTAGGTCCATAACCGGTGGTGGGAGCATGCGAAGCCATGTTTTGGTGATGAGGTAGAGGATCCTTCAACACAGCTAGGCTCTGTGCCAAGTGCTTTGATGCTTCTTCAATACGAGGACATAAGTGAGTAAGATGGTCTTCCCCACAGAGCTTGCAAGGAAACTTCACCTTACGCCTAGGTTTACGGTCCTCACCAGCATTTCCATCTTCCCGAGGAGGGTTGGCATTATCCTTATGGGGGGTATTGCGATTGCTATTTCTATTCCCATTGTTTCCACCCTTACGATTATTTCTCTCCTTTTTCTTACCACCAGGTTGCTGGTTACCTGACTGGTTCGTCGTTTGCACACTGTGTACATCGGACGATGGAGTGGAAGTAGACAAGGTGTGAATCTGTCTGGGAGTAGACTAGTTTAGCAACAAATTCTGCATTTGATCAGCTACCAAATCTATGGGGCGAGTGCTTGCAGATCCAACGATGCCATCGGCATGCGGTACAGGAACTGACGTAGGCTCATGATGTGTACGCGGTGCATCGGGGATGATGTCATACAAAATGCCAGACTGAGAGTATAATAAGTCTAACTGCTGGACTTTAAAGATAGCTTGTTCCTCAGTCACAATGTCATACATCGACACATCCTTAGCAATGTATGGGAGTAGAGACTTGAGGAACCATTCCAACAGGAACTCTGGAGGAATGTTGGATTTCACTAACCTCTTCCGCCGACGCCACTCTTGAACGTGATCAGAAATATGTGTGGCCTTGTTCTGACGGAAGGTAGATAAAAGTTCAGTGCCAGTATCATAGCGAACCGGTAACTGGAAATTATCTAAGAAAACCAAAGCGATCTCGTTAAAACCCCTATAGGTGTTTCCAGGCAACTCGATGTACCACTTCGCGACTTCCCCCGTGAGGGTGCATTGAAATAGTCGCAATCTAACGGAATCATGATTCAATGAGTTGGAGGAGCACCAAAGGTGAAATGTCGTGACATGATCTCCCGGGTCCTCACCACCTTTCCCCTCAAACTTAGGAATGTCTAAAGGGAGCTTGGTAGGGACTGGGGGCCAAGTAGGGTCGTGACACACCGGATCATTCGCGAGCTTCGAAAGATCCGGAAGATTCAAGCGTGCAAGGAATGGGAGCTGAGGCTGGAAAGCTTGATTATAAGCCCCCATAAAAGGTTGGTTAAACGGAACTGTATTATAAGATGGACCAAAAGCTTGACCATGAGGATTAAACTGCTGATAATAAGGACCTGACGGACCATAAGCTTTCCCATGGCCATAGGATTGATAACCTCCTACTGCCTGACCCATTTGAGAGTAAGCAGGTATGTGCGTGTTTTGGGCACCATATTGGGGTGGTGGGTTATACTGGTGGCCAGCACCGACTATGTTGTAGTAAGGGTTGCCACCATGAGTATGGGGCACATATGTACTATTCATAGCAGGAACAATGTTGTAATGACCATAATGGTATGGTATGTTCCCACCCCCAGCATTAGGATTAGCATGAGCAGTCGTGTGGTGACCAGAAGCATGATATATGTTCCCACCCCCCAATATTGGTGTGACTAGTAGCAAGGATGGTGGCATGATGTCCATGTGGATAGGAGATATTCCCACCCCCTACATTAACATTAATAGTGGTGGCAGTGGATGCGAAAGTATGTAGTATATGTCCACCCCCGTGGTTGGGAGGAGCATTAACATCTGTAAAAGTAGTCCTGGGTTGACGAGTAGTGGCATGTGTATTAGGTGGTGGATGGCGAGTCATGTTTCGAACAACATTCCTATTAGGTTGGGAAATCCTAGCAGGTGGTCGTCTTCCAACATTAGCATCGTTAGGAGGAGCATGACTAGTCCTCATACTATGTGTGTGGGTGCAGAACGTAGTGCCCCTAGTGAGGGTAGTGCCCCCAGTGGGTATAGTATGGCTAACACCATGACTAGTGCTAGCGTGACTACCAAACGTGGTGGAAGGTTCAATGGTACTATGACTAGGCATACCAAAAGAGAGTGTTGTCGGGTTGATCATAGGGCCAATGTTGTCATGTAACTCCAGCATCCCATGTCTATAACTGCGTGGAAACGAAGGAATGAACGTGTCGTCCTGTTCTTCGTCCTCGGGTAAGGTTGGAATTCCGTAAAGATAATTATCCGGATTCGAAGGATCGAACGGATCTCGTTCAAGTGGATTAGGCCAAATAGAACCAGGTTGAGTCTCAGGTGGATCACCTCCCCACTCCTCACAAGGAGTATGGGGATTGGAAGTGTGGTAAACTCTACCCGATGGAGTCGAAGGTTTTTCCTCAGTATCGGAATGTGTAGCAGTCATGACGTCTTGGACGTAAGCCTCGTAAGAATCCAAAGATTCAGAGGGAGCCCTTCGGCATCCTCTAGCAATACGGCGTGTAACCTCGGCCGGCTTTAAACCAGCCAACCGACGGGACCGGCGGAGAGTAGGGCTCTGCGCCACGATATCTCCAGAGAGAATATATAATCAAAACGTCCCCTAAAGGCCAACTATCGACGAAAAACAATAAATCAAAAGCACACACCTAGAGAAACTACATCGAAGAGCAGACAAACAAAGTGGCTAAATGAGCTCTCGACACTAGAGCCAGTATGTCTCGCCTAGGAGAGGCTTGAGACTCCCAAACTATAGCCGGAGGTAACAGAATCAGTTATAGAGACACCCAGGCTTCACTGCGTGTACAGGGTCAAGTCCACTGCACAAACACAACTATGCTGTCCAATCCCTATCTGACTCAGGACACAAATAGTATAACCGCTGCAAGTACCCTGTGCGATACCTAGGTAAGGCAACTATGGTCACCGCAATATAACCAATGCTCAGGGGGACAGTCACAGGTGGGATCCGTTATATGGGCAGGGTAGCTGAGCTCAAAACTCAATTGTAATGTCCCCTCCTATCATACCATCATGATAGAGAGGATCATTATGCTAAAACCGGGCATCTAGCTCCAAAAATATTTTAACCAAGCATTCACATAATTTAAAAGAGATATGGGATGTATAATTATAAGAAAAACATAGCGGAAATAATCAATTACACATCCATTATACATTCAGTATATTCATGCCATTCATCAATCTAAACAATATCAAATTAGCAAATGAGAATACTTATCTTAAACCAAGTAATCCCTGAGCAACCAGTTACGCTTCTGCAATGTTCCACCCAACCGTAGGCCAGGGTGCTCCTTAATCTCTCAGCACCATTGCCACCCCCGAGCTGGGCATGATCTCCACAAGGAACAAGGGGAAAACAGGCTTTCACATAGCCAAAGATACACCAAAATCAGCCAAGCCAATCAGCAATTGGGTTTCTCAGGCTGTAAGAGATGGACAGAGGTGGATTACTAAGCTAGTGGCTCACCCATTGAGCTATGGATACTTCATTGGGCTCATCAAGCCAAATCTGTCCTCTTCCACTCCTGAATCTCCTACTCACAGGTCCAAACCAAAGGTGGGGTTTCCCACTAGCTCAGAAAAACGTGGGGAGACTAGAAAACGAAATGGAGAAACGGGAATAAACCCTGGAAGGTAGAATTCATTTTCAGAAAACGTTTAGGGACAACCCAGGGGCAAAAACGACCTCCATTAAACCCCCAATTCACGGCTCGCTTCTCCCAGCCACTGTGCTATCTAAAAACGAGTTTCCAGGCACGGGAAAATTCAGGAAATGGTGAAAACGTGAAGGATAAAATCCCAACAAGCTCCGACTGCGTGAGAGGATGAATGCCATGGGTGAAGAATGGCTTTGGGCACAATTTCGTGGGGGTTTTCTTTCCCAGCAAACCAAAACTCGATTCCCCAGGTTGCTGTCTTGCCCATACACAAAAATTGACAGCCATACCTCTCCCATCCCAAGGCATTAATTGTCTCAACCAATTCTTGGAAGAATTAAATGATGGGGTGCATGAGACCAAATGGGTAGTTGAGAGTTCATGGGTTTCCTCAATGAAATGGCTTAACACCATGGCTCAAGGGTTTGGTTATTTTCCCTCCCTATTTCTTGTAAAGATCATGCCCAAATCTCTTTGTTGCATTGCGTAGCTGGTTGTGGGTTTTTCATTAAAATGGCATACTTACATGATGTCTGATTTTACATTGTGCACCGCTAGCACAAGAACTCTATGCATCTATTCTAATTGCCAATACATAGAACGATAAATCAATGGCGGGGCCTTGGCCTTGAGCTCCTCGCCATGACTAAATAACATTATTTACATCATTTACAATATTAATGCAATAGGGTCAAGCTGGGGACATTACATCAATGAGGTTCAAATCCCCCAAGAGTCCCCAGATACGAACAAATCCTTGAAATATATCCCACATTCAGCCGGTATCAAAGGGATATCCCTTCAACCAACCTCCCATGACCTCGTTCTTAACTCTGGCTTGAGTAGAGCTTCCTGAGAACACCGATCTATACCATGGATTCCTCCACTCCCTGGTCAGACACCTAATGTTTCGTCTAGTAGTTTTGGATTGTTAACTCACAATGATCTATTCCAAGACACTAAACCTATGCTAGTTGGTGTACCCTATAAATAAAATTGGTCTAATTAATTTTAAGATTAAGCGTTAATTTTAATGGCTGTGATTACTCAAGGGATATGATCGTGAAACTAGTGATGTGTAAGACTCAATGGTATGCAAAATCATCAAATCCTAGACTCATCTATCCAATGAAAACAATGCCCCTAATATGCACAATCAAACCAACGATTTTGAAATAAATATGCAATCCTTTTTTATTTCTTTCAATGCAAAATCAGAATCTAAATGAAGGCAGAAAGAACTCAATGCAAGATGCAATACATAAAAGCAATTTTTTTTTGTATTTTCTCTTATAAATGAAAGGAAAATGAAAATACTATGTGTATTTTTTTTATTTTTCAATATATGGAAATAAAAAATGCAAGCAAAATCCTACTATCTAGTCACTGATATGCCAAGGAGATCACTAAGACAACCAGGTAGATACCAAACAGTAAGACTCAGCTAAAGGAATGAGCTCAAAAGGAAAAAACCAACAAGGCTAAATCCAAAGATGGGTAAAAAACCAACAAGGCTCAACCAAGAGAAACGAAGAGTTATGGTCACAACCAAGGCATGGAACAGTCAAGAAATAGGCCAACAAAGACTCGGGACCAACCAAAACCAACCCAACAACAACCAAAGGTCATAAACCAACAAAATTCAGAGTTGTACGCTACTGTCGAAGGAATACCTGTGGGTACCCGCGAGCAGTAGAGTAAACAGAGGCGGGTGTATGCGGGCAGAGCTAAGCTATCTTGCGGGTGAGGAAAGGTAAAATGGCAAATAGAGAGTCCAATGGCTCAGAAAAAGCAAGTTTTCTATAGTGTATCTCAACGGCAGATAAGTGACATAGAGCTTCGACAAACAACAACTCTAATTATGAAATAATGCTCAAAAAATCCCCAAGATGGATGTTTTCCCCAACGGAGTCACCATTTCTGTGTTGGAGAAAACTCATTATGGATTGGGGTGTACCACAACAGACAAATGACTACCAGAAATCAACTCGATTCTCAGAACTATGCTATATAAATGGCAATGCTAAGTTAATGACGAAGATAACCAACCTCGATCCAAACGTTTGATGTAGATCCCTGTTGGAGCTTTTCAATCCGTGCACTTGAATCTGCAAATTAGTCTTGACAACCAATATACAACAAGTACATATAATATATAAATGGCATTAACATCATCAATAGCAATGGCCCATGATATAACAAGTAAATGCAACCCAATGTAAGATAAACAACATTTACAACATTAATGGACGAGAATATGAGTATTTCTATTAATAAACAAGAAGAAGTACAAAGTGATATTACCTCTTGCCGGCAACCAATCTGAACCAAGATCTGGATCAATCCACTTGTGCCTCCACCACTTCAATCCTCCATGAAAGGCAAACTCAAACTAGATAGGAGTTTGGAAGGTGAACATAAAGGGTTCACAACTACAAGGATCAATGAGTGTAGACTCAACATAGGGCAAAAATCCGCTAGAGTTCTCTTGCTCTTCTTTCTCCTCCCGTCCATAAGCCATATGTGATCAATATATAGTCCTCTCAAAGGTAAGTGAAAGGACACATCAAGACGTTACTTGGGAAAATGGAGAGCCAAAGGTCACCCAACGACCGCTTTTTGGGAGTAAAAAGTAATAAACTAGTGATTTTTACCATTTTACTTGATACCCGCGGGCTATAGTGATGCAACTCGCGGGTATGCATGCTATAGTGATGCAACATGCAGGTCAGAGGAAAAATATGTCTGAAGGATATAAGTGGATCTGAGTCAGTGAAATGGATCCTACAGGCCTAAGAATGTTGATGCTCATAGGGTGGAATATTATGTTGTAACAATCTCTGTGCAGACCGAAGCCACAGTATGCTCTATTCTCCTTCGCTGGTACTTCTCATCTTCAAGTGCCATAGTCTTCTTTAAGCTTGCTTCCTGCAGCTGCTTATAATTTTCTTGCTACAGATGGTGTTGGGTCATATCGGCCACACTTCTATCATGGATCTCTTCGACAACCTATAGATGCAGATTGTGTAGGCCCTCTAGTGGAAACATCGCAATGTCGATGTCCACATGCTCTAAGTCCTTCGTGCCCAAAACTAACTGTTCTTGCGGTGGTAACCTTAGGCTTAGCAGGTTAAGTTGGACTATGCACGATTTTGGTGGCAAGGTCAGAGCTAGAGATGTTTTATTTGGCTGTGAAGTGTCCCCTGACCTCACTTCGGATTCCAAGCCTCGCGACAAGGGCAAGCTGCGTTGGACTTGCTCGAACTTCTCCGTTATGCCTTGCAGCGTGGTGAGATTCTTCTACAAACTTACCTGGATCGCCTCATCCTTTTTATCTTTGATGGCCAGTAGGTCTTCCATCTATGCGGTGACCGTGGATGCGATCATCTCATAATCGTCATCATGGAGCTTCGCTTCTGACTAGCCCTTTACATCCTTTTGCTTCTTTTTTTGGACTTTCTACTGCACAAAACTCTCGGGTTCCTTCCTTTTTCCTGGCAGTGACTCTTCAACAATTGGCATTGGAATGGGATTACTTTCTTCGGAGTCACTGTCAATGATCATAGGTCCTTTGACCTTCGACTCATCTATCCATTCCCTCATGATGATGTCTATATCTGCTTCATTCATATGGTAGTTCCCTTGGAACCATTTTGGGTTCTTCTTCTGCGCCTTCGCTGAAATGTGGATGGAATGCATGTCAGCGTAAAAATTGATAGTGCAAATATATTTAGATGTTACCTTCTTGGCTATGTGCGGTGTGGGAATAATAACGTCGCGCAACTGCTCATAGTATGTGTGGAATACTTCATTCGACGCGTGCTGTCTCTTTGCCATCAAATTTTCCCAAAGGTTCACATACCTTAGTCCTCTATAGTCAGTGCTGGCAGTGGTGAGGCCAACATAGTGTTTTGGGTCCTTCCATCCCACAAACGCAATCAAGAACATCAACCATCTATAGTGGAAGTTGCTACCGTGTATCTACGTGTCGCGCACATCTCCTAGAAATTCATTCAACAGGTATTGGCACCAGTTAAATCGTCCACCCTTTGCGGCCTTCGCCCCAAGGAGCACCACTCCGGCTGGTACTTCAGTAGATATTTCCTTTCGCAAAATTTTCCCTGCTAGCAATTGTGTTATGAACCGCGTAGCATTATCGGCGATATCGTCTGTGACGAATCCTCTTTTGCCTTTCGGGACGCTGTGCGTTGAATTCATCTGCGTGACAACCTCCTTGTCCATGCTCTTTCCTTGCAAGAATTGCTTAGGATCATAGCCTCGCTTTCTTAACCCTATGATGCGATGCATTAGGTCGATGTTTAAGTCGACGTTCCTATCCAACCACAGATACCCTTGGTGTGTGTGCAATATGAGTGTGTGCACCACCACATTCAGTTCTGGGCTCCGGTTGAAGTGCGGGAGCCTTAATAGGTTCAACAATCCGAACTCCACTACTTCAGATAACCAACTCTATGCAACTAGCACAGGATTTCCCTTCACATCCTTCTTCCAGCACATATATTGATCTGGTTGAAATTGCTGGTACCTCGGCTCGACCGGGTCCTTTTGCATTTGAAGTAGGTCATGGTCCTCAAACTTACATTCTGTGATTATTCCCAACATATTTTTCTCTACATTCACATGCTTGGATATTGGTGGAAGGGGTATGTCATACTTCGCATTCCTCAACAACTTAATGGCCGGTGTATCCTATGCACGCAGAGAGATATACTAAGGTGTCAACTTCAAGGGTATTTCTTTGTCACCCAACGTAACTTTCGACACTGTGGAGCTCATCACCTTCAGCTTCATCTTCTCCACTGCTGGTTCTTTACCCTTGTCTTGCATTGCTGTGGAATGTCACGATGATCGTCTTGAACCTTTTCCTTGCTCAGTAACAACCTTCTTAGCAGGAGTTCTCATCAACCCTTCAATTCCTCCGTATTTAAACACCATCACAGTCTCCTTGACTATGAATTCATGCTCAATAGAGGATATTTCAGACATTCGCTAGATAATCTCTTAACAGACTGACAATATCACTTAGCGCTCGATGTAAACAAATTCAAGCTAAGGCTTGCAGGAAAATTTTAGAGTCTCGATAACGCTTGCAAGTCCCAATACAACGACATTTATAGGTGCAACTGGGCTCAGTCGTGCCCCTCAACAGCTAGATAAGCAATAATTGTTATGGCCATTGGCCAAATCTGACGAATATTCCGGTCTTTTCCTTCATTAACTCCTTCGGAACGGCTATTTCTGCGTTAAATGCCCAAGCGGTCGTTGACAAAATCACTGTATAACGGTTAGTTTTCTGACCAACATTGCAATGGCTAGTTTGTTGGAAGGGGGCGCATTTCCCAAGGAAGGGGGCGTTAATTTTGAGGTGTCTGCAGCTTGGTTTGTGGCATCATTTGGGCTGATATATGGCAGCTATTAACAAGGAAACAGTACCCTCTATCAATACTTAATTCATGGATTGATTCCCTCTATGGTGCGCCCTCCCTTTTCCTATAAGAGTGTGGACTCCTCTCCCTTTTTTCTATATAATGAGGGAAGATCCCTCCTCTCTTCTCTAGTTGGATTTTGAGATTGAGAGCTCGCTTTGTAATTGAATATTTTGTTTATGAGAAATAAAGAGACTTTGGAGTTCAAGCTTGGTGTAGTCCTTTTATTAGTGGGTGAATGTCATGATCTTCACTAAGCTAACATGTATTTGAGCTTCTTATTTTCTCTTGCATCTAAATCTAGCTTATTGTAAGGATCGGTATTGATTTATAAGAAACGTTAGGCAATAATTCTATTGTTTTAATCTTTTATATATGCATGTGTAGAGATCTAATTTTTATGTTTCATTTTTTTATGAGCATTATAAATTCGATTTCTTATATGTACATGTCTAGATTTGATATTTGTTTTCAAGTTGATGTGATTTGCAAGTTATCTCAAGTGGATTAGTATCATGTCCCAAAAATTTGCATTGGGTCACAATGGCCTAAACCACTTGGCCATATTCATGATAGTCTTTCAAATTGATGATAAGGGTCAAATAATTACCAAGCATGATGTCTAAGTTAGTAATAATGTAAAATTAGATCCAAGTGGACAAGGTGGGTCACATTAAGAGAAAATTCCCAATTCAAAGCTTGTAATATTCCCATCCAAATGAACTATCATGGAGGAAAATTACTAGTTTCCAAGGTTGGGGGTGGAAGCATTAAAAGTTGGAGTAAATGAGCTACAAGACCCAAAATGACCTTAGACTTCCAAATTCACATTAAATGGGTCAATTAAATAATAATACAAAGAAAATAATGTGCCATTAGACCATGAGGGCACATAATAGGTTGTGGGACCCACTTGTGGCAAGATTCCCGACTACACTTGGCATGATTCTCTCACCAATTCGAGTTCAAGATGAAGGGTAACATTCGAGCATAGTCCTTGCACCTGTGCATTAATAAGATACATTGAATAATAACTTGCAGTCATGTCTTACTGTTATGATGACTCCTATGGGTACTATGCTTATGAGCAATATGAAGCAGAATGTGAATGGTTTGAGGAAGAGGTGCCATCATAAAGCACTTCTTGCAATTTCATAAGGAATAAGGGTTATTCCTATCAACCTAAATCTGATGAATATGAGTGTGTCACACTACCAAAGGATAAATCTATGAACGAATCACAAATATGGGGAGCAACATGTAAAACTTTGCCCCAACAATATCAGGCAGATCTGGATGTGTATAAGAGAGATACACAAAAGGCCATTCCTTTTGAAGACTTTGTTGATTGGGTGTTTGAAAATACGCCCAGAATGAAGATGTGGAGTTAGTGAAGAAAGGTTTATGCCATTCTTGTAAAAGACCTTGGAGAGAAAATCATGTGTGTGCGTGAGTGAAAAGAGCAGTGAAATATCTGAAGTTTCAGGGAATGCATGTATTTCCTACTTGAAGAGAGTTTTTGGGTTTTATTCAAAAATATATTCCAAATATGAAGAGACATCACATGATCATTAAAAAGACTCTATTGAAAATATTGAAGATCATTTCGAGACACGTTCTATCTTGGACATGACTCAAAGAGCGTCTACTGATGGATGATTGAATTATGAAGGAATACCTACTGATGGGTGCTCACACCTCTATGTTGGTGACATAGAGATCACTTTTGAAAGTGTTGCTGCAAGCCAAACTTCCATTAAGAATGAAAATGAAGACCCTGTAGCAGTTGAAGAAGAAATAAGATCAACTTCCCCATCACCACCTGCGCTTCATGAAGTTGGTCCAAGTAAGAAGGAAGAAGATGATGAAGTTCATTTGCAAGAGCCTATTTTTCTTGAAGGTTCATTAAATATGAATGAAAAGAAGATCCAAGAGACCCTTATCATGCTCCATGACACTCAAGCATTAGTGTCAAATTATTTTTGGAAAGTTTGTTCATTGAAGGATTCATCCTTCCTTGAAGATATGGAGAAGATTCAAAGAGCAATGTGCAACATCAAAGGTAATTTCATGTCTTTTCTTTTTGATAGAAACAATTTGGTTGAGTTTAATGAATTGTTACATGATGCATACTTGAAGAATAATGAGGATATTCATAAACTCAAAGTTCAAAATGAGCAACTTCTTGAAAGGTTGCAATATACTTGTTCCTCCTCCTATGTTTCAAATTGTCACATGGTAGATCGCATGGAGGATTCTCGTGACATGGAATATCATGAGAAACATGGAAATTTAAAGGGGCTTGATGTGTTTGAATATAGGCTTGATGAGATCCAAGCACTTGATGTGGTGGAAGAGAAACTTGAGTTTCCTCCTGGGAATGGTGACACAATTTTTGAAGAATTCTATGATTCCACTACCTTGGAACAACCCATGAGGAAATTTTTTCATTTTTGAGGGAGGTGCATTGTTATCGGACAATCCACTCGAATGGATGCGAGCTGGATCTCCCTAGCTCAAAGTGAGTCTAGAACAAATAGAATAGACTACCAATGCATTTCCTAGATCTACTTAAGGATTAAGTACTAGGTGTCTTACCTTTTTATTATGCAATCCTTTCTCCTGGATGTTGATCCACATCCCACGGTCGTCAGATCCAAGCTGCAAGACCTTTCAAGACAAGAAACAAGAGAAACAAGTAAAAGACATCTATACAATAAGCAATCTAAGTAAACAGTTAAGCAGGTAAACTACTCAATATCATTGCATACATGAACAACATTGGTGGAAAGAATTTGTATTACTGTAAATAGAGGAGTACATGATAGAGATATAGAACCACAACCAAGACTTAATGCTGTAGCCCTTCTCCAACAAAGTCGTTTGCCATATCCTTCCAAGGAAGTATGAGTTCTCCAATAGGTGAGTAGAGATGTTCTAAGAGATTTCACCAGCATGTAGATACCATAGTCTCCCTCCCTTTGAGATGGGAGTGAACCTCACTTATATAGGACTAAGTGGATACGGTATCGATAGGATAGGTTGAGAGATGGTAGCAGAGAGATAGGGGATCCTCCCAAAGAGTTAGGGATCGAGTACCATCTCCCCTATAGGTCAGTGATAAGCCCCTAAATGAGCAAGTTTTGAGAAGGATCTTGAATAAGCTATTTTTTCCCATTAACTGACCTCGTCGCACCCTGCAGTGGAGCAAGATGTGATGTCACATGTTGATAGTGTGCAACCTGCGAAAATCCTTCAAAACCAAGCACAATTAGGTACAAATCCTCCCAGGATGATTACTTGGTCCAGATATATTCAGGGGTGTATACACTAAATCTTATGATGAGTAGATTTTGCGTGTAACAAAATGCCCTCCAAAGCATGAAGTTGTTGAAGATAGACAGGTGAAGTGCTTTGATAGAAGTAATGGCAATAGACTCGTCGAACGAAGGACACTAATGCAGTACAACTGACTCTAAACTGACAATCTCAAATGAAGTACAACATGGCTGCCGACCAATACATTGCAGATCCATGGTAGCAATGACCGACTGAACAAAATCATGGCTACTATACACAAGCATAGATCCATGATGAGATGATAACACAGCCACGACCAATACAAAAGTGGATCCGTGTAATATGACTCAATACAAACTCCATCGCAACCTGGGTAAAACATGACTCCCCAGGGTCTTCAAGCTGAACCCGCAATGATATGAATCTATCCATGTGATTACAAATGTATTGACGTCGAACATGGTAGAAACCACTTGATTACCGACCATTGATGTAAACCGTTAACAAGTGCGAGGGAGATCACCATTGCTGTCAATGATTCCCAAGGTATCACAGTACATATCATCAAGCATGAATAAATGATTTGAAGTCGAATGCAAGATGAAATCTTTCAATCAAGAGTCAATGATGTAAACTCATGATGAAAGCAAGGTAACCTGCCATTGAGGCATGCAGGGCCAAGGTACTTGGTTGGTTTCTAGATTCGATCCTCGGATGATGAGTTGAAGTCGAAAAGGATGAATCCGTCGAAGGAGGGCCATGATGAATCCCCCATCAATCGACACGAAACACGACAAAAGATGTGTAGAGTGGATCAGATGGTATAGTAATATGCAAGACTGACTCAGAGTAGACCGATGTGATGACGGGTATACTTGACTGCAGATGACAAATGATAGATGTGCTCTTGAACATGGGCATGGCATGACTAAGCAGTATTGACATAATGAGAATGAAGAAAACCTCTAATGCAACTGATGATGGAAGTTTTCTCCGAATGACTCAGAGGAGTAACAAGACTCAGAAAGTAAGAGGGGACTCATAGACAAACAGATGACCCAAGTACTGTATGCGGATGCAGATGAGTGCCATGTTCAAGAATGACTATACACTGCCACTAAGGTATGTAACACAAATACTTTCCTTTTTCCCCATCATGAATGATGAGTGCCTCATGTGTTTTTTACGAGCTTGATGAGGGTAACCAGATGCTCGGTATAGCTCATCTCATAGATGAGTCCAATCCCAAATATTTTCCGAACCTGGGATAGGAGGGGTTCATCCCATGATAAGCCCTTCAATGTGAAAATTTTAACGAGTCCATAGAAGGTAAACTCGGTCGTCATTTCATGTTTAGAGAGTCTGAAAAGAACTAAAGAAGACTCCAATGGTCCTTTTTCGTAAAGTTAGCCTCATCACCCAAAAAAGGGTAAAACAACGCGGGAGAGGACTCTTCCAGTCATGATTGGTTGGAGTATACCTTTTTCGTAATTAGTGCCTCCTGGTCTGAAAAAGGGGTAAACTATCACCAGGAAGATGACCATTCAAATGCTTTAACAAGCGTGAATGCAACAAGTTCGCTTGGCAATCTTTTCGTTTTTCGAGAGCCTGAAAAGAGCTTAACGGTAGACTCCGGGGGTGTCCTTTTCCGTGGAAGTTTAACGAACCCAAAAAAGTGATAAATCATAACTCGGTACTTGTTCTCATAGTTCCATGAGTACGAGAACAAACAAAGAGTAAACTCACCATCATGCAATAATTATAGACTAATCGTTGCAAAAAATAACGACAAAACATTCAAGGGAGTGTTCATACCTGCGATGAACGTTGGGATACTAAAAATGACACAAAAGACCACTTACAACTCCTACACGCTAGAGAATGTGTCAAATAGCCTCAAATACGGCAAAAATGGTCAAAAACTATGATAAATGGCCCAAGAGCATAATAATATTTGAAAAGGAATATTCCATTCTATTTATAAATCGAAAAATGGACCAAAATAGATTTCATTGTTTCAATTGCCAATTTGGGAGGAGAAGTACCAATTTGGAGCCAAAACTTCTTTTACCGATTCTAGGAGCTATGAACCGCCATTTCAAACCGTCCAGATCAGGTAGGCATAAACTTCATCCAGCAACTTTCCAGTGGATTGATTTTTTATTTTAGGTTCATTTTTTGGGTTTTTTGATGAGTTCATGGGGGGCTTTTGTGCCCTCAGCTCATCGCAGGTTGCCCTTTCGGGACCTGCGACGAGACCGAGTCATCACAAGCCTCTAATGAGTGAGGTGTGACAACATCGCACTGTACGCAAGCGTATAGTGCGACGCCGGAGTTGCAAATTCCCAACATGAAAAGGAATCCAAAAAATGGACTTGTGAGGGTTGAAGTAGGACCTAACAATGTTTAAATCTCCTTCTTGGTAGGTTACCAACTAGCCAATATGGTATACGAGTGGCGAGAGAGAGAACATGATCTAGAAGATGAACAAGCTGCGAACGATCCACAATGCGTGGATGCTTTGAGAAACTGTTGGTTACTGAAGTTCTTTGAGATCCAGGGGATGAGATCCCAGATCCCACTACTGACACACATGCTCCAGAGTTGGGATGCTTCCCAACAATACTTTGTGGTTGGTGAGCATATCCTCACAATAGACATTGAGGATATCTACTTTCTTACCAGTTTGTCCCGAAGAGGGGACGTTGTACATCTTACTGGAACACGGGCCAGTGACCGTACAGTTGAGGACATGGTGTCACAACATTGTGTCACTACTTCTCGGCCTTCCAGTGAGAAAATTCTCATCAGGGATGTGGTCAGCCGCCGACTACGTACCATATTGGTTACTATCACTAGAGCGGCGAGTATCCAAGCCCCACACACGGCTACTCAGACCCAGATGCTTTATGCGGAGGACTGTATGCCCCCCATGGTTTTCAACTGGTGCAAGGGTCTCCTCGCAAACCTCCGAGCTCAGCTGACCAAGTGTCGGTGGGAGAGCTCAAGCAGTTTGGTCATGGGTCAATCATGGTATCGTTCCTCTTAGAGCGGATTCCTCTTCTACGTCCGTAGTTGCTACTTGATGACAAGGAGCCCAGGGATCCCCATATGCTCAAATGGGCTGAGGTCATCACTCGTCATGGTGGTAGGCCCATCATTAGCTTTGGTCCTGAGTTTTTTATTTGGATGGAAGGTCAGTTACTCATGGTCGAGGACTTTCCATACAGTGGCACGGACTTCCGAGAGGATCCCGACTTGGTGCTGCTCAAGGGTGCAGCATGGGGTGACATAGGTGAGAACAAAACTACCCTTGTATTTTTAGTTTTGTATATTATATAATTTTTTTATGTAGTGTTGACAAGTATATAATATGTGTGCACAGATGTGTGCCCCGTACAGTCGGTGGGTCTCTCCCTTCTGGCGAGGAGAGACAGAGACGGGGAGGTAGTCGTTCTTGCAAGTGCTCATGCTGCCATCGAGGAGATGGAGGAGGTGTACAGGAACCTATCCCAGCTGACTGTGGAGGTACCAGAGCCATCTATTGATGACTTACCGAGGCCCATGCAGAGATTTGGGGTTGGAGCGTCTGTGCGCTTCAACGCCTTACTCTGCAAGGTGGCTCAGACTGTAGACTACTTCCTCACCCAGCGACAGCGTGCCGTCCATGCTAGGGGTGGTGTACGGGTCAGGCGTCAGGCCTGATGACACTATTATACTTGTACTGAGAGCTTAGAGGCCTCATATTTTGTACTACTGAAAGCTATGATGCTTCAGATTTTTGTACCAACACTACTTTTGAGCGATATATATATATACAGACATTATCGGTGATTTATACATTATTTGTTTTTAAAAAATGATTAGTGATGTGATCTTGTTTACATGTTTTATTTTATACATTACATTATTTACATGTTGTGAATGCTTTTACATATTATGGATATTATGTGTGTGTGATGTACCAATCCAAAATGAAGCTGGCCATCAAGTCAGCAACTGTGTTTAACTCTCGTGGAATGTGCAAGTATTGAACGGATTCAAATGACCTTTCTAGGAGATGTACTCATCTGAAGAGATGGAGTAAGGTGGGATCACGGATGGCGTACACCCGGTTCAGATGGGAAACCACTAATTGAGAATCCATGTGGATGAAAATGTGGTTCATACCCAAGGAAATGGTGTTAGTTAGGGTTTTGATTACTGTCTGATACTCTGCAGCATTGTTGGTCGCAAACCCTAGGCAACTTCCTCCTGAGCTAATGAGCTCACCTGTTGGGGAATATAGTACCCAGGCTGCCGAAGTGAGGTTACGGGTATGCCGGCTGGCGCCATCCGTGAATCCGTAGCACGTTACCATCTGCACACACAGAAGAACAAGGTATAAGAAGCGGGAACAAGATCAAAAGACACTAAAAAATGAAAGAGTCACAACACACACAAAAACAAAAAAAAACATGCCATGTATAGTATATACAAGAAAGTCTAAGCGTGATGAATTTAGGCATAGTACCTCTTCAGGTAAAGCCCATTGCGGGGTTCACCCAAAGAGATTCCGTCGTAATATTCAAGCTCGTAAGCTCCCTTCCCCAAAACACGTTTGACAATATAAGGTCCATGCCACATGGATTCAAACTTTCCTGCTCCTATTTTGTCATGCTTCTGGTCACAAGTGAGGACCAGGTCACCCTCGTTAAAGATACGAGGTTCAACTGACTTGTCATATTGGGATTTGATGCGTTTCTTATGTGCTTCATTAGCAAGAGCGACATCTCAGCGGGACTCGTCCATTTTTGCTAAGTGCAAGAGATGTTCTTCCTCAACAGTAGTGTTAGGAAGAAGTTCGACAGCGAGCTATAGAGACGGAATTTAGCACTCTATAGGTAGGACAGCCTCCAATCCATATAGCAATTGGAAGGGAGTGAAGCCTATGGCGGTTTTGACGGAAGTTCGGTAGGCCCATAATGATGAAAAGAGCATGCTATGCCAATTGGACTTATGTGTCCCTACCATCCTTTGGACCATAGTTTTCAAGACCTTGTTAATGGCCTCGACCTATCCATTGGACTGCTGGTAGTAGGGTGTTGAATTTTCATGGCAAAAACCCAACCTGTCGCTCAATTCATCAACCATATGGTTCTAAAAATGAGAACCATGATCGGTAACAATTGCCTGAGGAACTCCGAACCGTGCTATTACATGATTGAACATGAAGAGTGCGGCTGTTTTACTGTCGTTCTGGTATGTAGGCATAGCTTCGGCCCACTTTGTAAAGTAATCCACAGCTATAGTGATGTAACTATGCCCACCGGCCGGGGTAGGTTTACAATGCATAAAGTCAATGCCCCATTTTGCGAATGGGCCAATAGCAATAATCGGATGTAACGCGGCAGGGTGAGTGTGCTTATTCTTATGGAAGTGTTGGCAAGGAGGACATTTTTTGACAGCCTCAATACAATCTTTGAAGATAGTAGGCCAAAAATATCCTGCGCGCAAAATCTTCTGGGCTGTAGCCATCCCAAAGAGGTGACCACCACATGCCCCATCGTGACAGTCATTCAGAACGCGTTCAGCCTCATCGTGAGTGAGACAACGTCGAAGAATTGAATCAATGCCACGGCGATACAAAGTATCATTGATGATTAAATAATACTTTGCATGGTGACGTATCTTACGACGGTCATCGCGATAAAGTTGAGGGTTGAAGCGTTGGGTTTGAAGATACAATGAGATATCTCCATACAAGGGGTCAGTCATACTGATGAGAAATAATGATTCATCTAGAAAGGAGTCATTGTGCTCAACTTCTACATCAGGACAGGGAAGGTCGCAAATGAGCTCGGAAAACACCAAAGACTTCTTAGACTTAGCTTTCTCGAAAAGAAGATCAAATTCTTACAGTATCACAATCCAGCGTGAATACTTGCCCCCAAGCACTTGACATGTTAGTACGTGGTACACGGGGTTCGAGTCGGAAATGATAGTGGTGATGCGAAGCAAGATGTAGTGCCGAAACTTCTGGACGGCGATGACCGCCGCGAATGCGAGTTTTTTGACATGTGAATATCTAGTTTCAGCGTTGGCCAGGCCCTTACTTGCATAGTATATTACATGTTCCTGGGCATTTTGATCCTCCTGTACCAAAACCATAGCGATAGTGATAGAAAAAGCGGCGAGATATAAGATGTAATCTCGATAATAATTAGGCGGTTGGAGCACGGGGGTAGGCGTGATGGCATGTTTGATACTGTCGAAGAATTTTTGAGCTTGGTCATCCCAAATGAACGGGACATCCTTCTTGAGCAGTCTCATATACCCCTAAGTCTTCTCCATGAAATTGCAAACAAAACATCTTAAATAAGTCGTTTTCCCCTAGAGAATTTGAATTTTCGTCACATCAGTCGGGGGTGGTAGGTTGATGATGGCCTCCACCTTTAAGGGATCAATGTGGATCCCATCCTTCGAAACGATAAATCCTAAGAGGCATCCGGACTCAACGCAAAAGATACACTTATGAGGATTCAGATGGATATTGTACCATCTGCATCTGAGGAAAATGGCTATCAGATGATCAATGTGGAACTCACGCTGCTTTGAATGAGAAGGGAGATCATCCAGGTAAGGTTCCACAAAGTCCTTAATATCATGGAAGGCATACGACATAGCCCGCTGAAACTTGGCGCTAGCATTTTTAAGGCCAAATGGGAGTTTGCGGTATGCAAACGTTCCCCATGGGAAGATAAAATCCATCTTATGTTGGTCGGCTGGGTTGATCTCAATCTGGTTGTAACCAGAAAATCCATCCATAAATGAGAAGATGACGCTTCTAGCACAATTCTCGATAATCTGGTCGATGAAGGGGGTCGAGTAGTTGTCTTTTGGACAAGCCCGGTTAAGGTCCCGATAATCAACACAGACGCGAATGGTACCCTGCTTTTTGTTCATAGGAACGACGTTTGAGACCCAATCCATCAATGGGACAGGATAAATAAAACCAACCTTTAAGAGCTTTTCAATTTCTGCCTTAATTGTCGCAGTCTTCCGGGGGTGTGCTGGTCGCAACTTTTGGCGTACAAGTTTGATGTCGGGATAGGTTTTTATTTCATGAGAAACAATCATGGGGTCTATCCCAGGAATCTCCTCATAGGACCAAGCAAATACGTCTTGAAATTGCTTGAATAAGGCTGTGCCAGCAGCTATTTCTTCAGGGGAACACTTCTAGCCTATGTGAATGTGTTCCACTATACCAGGTTTCACCGAGATGTCTACTGGGATGGTTGGCTCAATATTGGCCAAGTTTCCCTCCGTGTCCGTAAGACACGTAAGGATGGGGGAATGAGGGAACGGGTAGATATCTGGTGAAAAGAGGGTATGGATGTTGTTCTCTATGTACTCCAAAGGAGGGAGAAAAGATGACATATGGTGGAGATCATCCCACGGACTGTCGTCAACATTCATAACTTCCATGATGGACTCATCTGAATGAAAAGTCTGAAGTAAGAGATCGGGTAGAGATGACGTCTGTCGTAGAGAACAGGATGGAGAGGCCATGGTAAAATGGTCCTCCGGTGCTGATTGGATAGCCTCGTAAATACGTTCAGCAGGTGAAAGAGGCATTATATATCCAAGCAGGTGTGTTGTGGCTTCATCCGGTACAAGCCAAGCATAGGTAGAGTGAGATAAAGTCTCTATGGAGATCATGTTCACCATGGCAATATGATTAGGGGGGTCCACGGCTGGAAAAACGCCCATGAGAGATGAATCTTTCAAAAGGCCAACCCCTACATTCTCATACTGTTTTGACATCTGTCCAATGGAAGGAACATGGTCACCAGGATGAGTAGTAGCGTTTGGTGTACAAAAATATAATTGTTTGATAGTAACAATTCACCCTTGGTGGGGGAATTGTACTATGTGGAAGACTGAAGAGGCTACCGCCTGCATGGTGTAAAACCAATTGCGACCAAGCAATAGATTATAATCTAACGGGGCCGAGACCACTTCCACATTAATGGTTACGGTCTTTCCACCCAACTCAACTGCAAGAGTTTGTCAGATCCCATGAGGTTGAAAGCCACGCCCGTCGAATGCTTTCAACGTGGTAGGAGAACGATTCAATTCGGCGGAGCCAATGTCTTTCCAATAGGCGATCGAAATGACAGAAGTGGAGGCGCCTTCGTCCAGAAGGGTGTGGTGGACAATCTTCCTAGCAATGTTCGCAGAAACTTAAAATGCGAGCTGGTGTGAGAGCCTCGACTTAAAGTTGTCAAACCAGAACATGATGGTATTCGAGGAATCTGGGTCGACTGCACTGATGGCTGCAAGGAGAGTTTTGCGTTGATTAGCACAATTCTGCAAAACTTCCAGGGTAGACATGGCGCAAGCAGCTTGTGCCAAGACCTCTACAATATTGTAATTTTGTGTTGCCCAAGCATTGGGATTGAAAACGGCTTTTTGAATCGTACTCTTGAGTGGTTTCAATATCGAGTCTAAGGAGGGCTTCTCAATGGTGAGAGAAGTTGATGGTACAGTGACATCAGTTAAGGAGTCGGAAGCTTTTTCAGCAATACTTCCAGTGGATTCCTTCGAAGGGACCGGTTCGTAAGATCGTGAGCGAGTATTCAAATTGATCGTCTTGTTACGCAGCATGAGAACATGCACGGTATTGGATGGTTACCCCTGGGCTGGGGGGTTTGAGCAATCATCTGCTAGTTCTGAGTAGGAAACGGATCATTGAGGACTACGGGAGTTGGTTTACCCCTAAGAAAATTTTGCACTTCATCTCTATGGGGACATTCTTTGGAGAAATGGTCATCTCCACATAGTAAACAAGTATACTTTAGTTTCCGTTTCTTCTTGGTATCGTCAGGAGTGCTCTTTTGTTCCTGCTGGGAAAAAGAATTTTTTTGTTTCCGCTTGTTCTTCTTTTTACCGCTAGACTTCTAAGATGAAGCTGATTGGACAGAATTCACCTCTTCAGTTACAGCAGGAACGATGGACTTGGTGGTGTTGTGGCCAGCCGTAGTCGGGTTGGATGATCCAACAGTGCTAGCAGCAGGCTGGGTTTTAAGGGAACCAATGATTCCATCAGTTTGGAGTCCCTTATGTGGTTTCACAGGGTTATTAACGTCATGGGGTGCGTCAGGCAGAATATCAAACAAAGTGTCAGATTGAGTGTAGACTATGTCTAGCACATGGGCACTCGCGATGGCTTGTTCTTCGTTGACAGCACCTCGCATAGAAACGTCTCTTGCTATGGTAGGGATGTGGGATTTTGTGAACCAGTCTGCTAGGAGCTGATCTAGAATGGGAGCTTTAATGAGACGTCGTCTCCTTCGCCACTCATGGATATGATCCGAAATGTGAGTGGCGGTATTCTAACGGAGCACGGTTAAAAGCTTGGTACCAGTCTCATACCGTATGGGCAACTGGAAATGTGTCAAAAAGTTCATGGCAAGAGAACCAAAATCAGGAAAAGAGTGTGGTGGCAACTCAATGTACCACTTGGAAGCCGAACTGGTGAGAGTCCTTTGAAACAATCTAAGATGAATTGAATCATCCATTAAGGAATTAGATGAACACCATAAGTGGTATGTCATCACGTGGTTTTTAGGGTCTTCACCCGGCTTGCCGTCAAACTTGGGGATATCAGATGGAAGTTTCACCGGAATCGGTGGCTAGTTAGATTCGTGGTAAATAGGATCGTTGGTTAAATGGGATAGGTCAGGAAAGTCCAAAGTATCTAGGAAGGGTAGCTGTTGATTAGGCTGCGCGTATGGATAACATGGATAAGGCGTGTAAGGACGAGACTGACCGTAAGGTGTACCAGGATGAAACTGACCGTAGGGGGGTGTGCCGCCCAGACCGTAAGGAGGTCCGCCACCATAAGGTGGTCCATTCCAATAAGGTGGGGGTCCACCTCCACCTCCGGGAGGGGGTGGAGGTCTGTTGCCACCACTGGGAGGAGGTGGGGGTCCATAACCGTAATAAGGTGGCCCACCACCGCCTCCGCCTGGAGGGGGTGGTGGACCACTTCCACCGCCAGAAGGATGGGGTCCCCCACTACCTACGCCATCGGAAGGGTGAGCATCTCCACCACAACCACCACCACCATAGTAATTAGTTCCTCCAGCACCTCCGCCTGGAGGGGGTGGTGGACCACCTCCACCACTCGAAGGAAAATTTCGTCCTCCACCATGATAGGGTGGTCCCCCGCCGCCTCTGCTGGGAGGGGGTGGTGGACCATTTCCTCCCCCACTGGAGGGGTGAGGGATATTGTAGGAAAAATGAGGTGGGCCTCCACCAGTGTTAGGTGGGGGCCTGTCGCCTCCAGCAGGAGGTGGGGGAGGATTGATCGAGGGTGGTGGTACTTGAGGGATAGTCAGTTGGGGTCCATGTTGCAACACAGGTTGTTTCCCCCATAGAGTGTATGGATTTCCTAGATAAGGTATCCTGTATGGTGCGTTTCCCGGATTAGGTTGGCCTGGCACAAGGTTAACATAACCTGGATATGCTTGACTCCATGAGGGTTGAGTTACATTTGACGGCTCCTCAACATGAGATAATCCCGTGGTGGATGGTCTAGCGGGTTGGGAAGGTCCAACGGAAGGTCCATTGGGGATTCCACCGCCTATGTTCTGGTTAAGAAACGGGGGTTGCCCCCTAGCCACAACAAGTTGACCACTATTCAAAGGTTGAACCAATGTAGGTTGTTGACTAGCTACCGTAGTAATAACATTACCAATAAGATAATTTGGGGGAATGGAATACACTCCCCTCGAATTTTGAGGTGGGGGAGGAACTGGTAAAGTAATTGCGGTAGTGATAGGTGTGTTGGATTGTTGTCCTTCCACCGATTGGTTCACTTGAGGTGCAGGACTGGATTCTTGCGAGGGTTGACCAGTCTTATTAGTGGTCACCTGGTGGGAAGGTTTAGGTGATCCAAAAGATATCGGATGAATCGGGATGGGTTGGTCGTCAAATCTTATTTGGAAATGTCGATTTCGAAACTCTTTAGAGTGTTGCTCGAGACTTTGTCTTTGAAGCTCATCACCTTTAATACGTAACTGCTCCAAAAGTTCATGGATGGGGCCAAAAATATCGGCGGGGTTAGGCCTATAGTAAGGCCTAGAGAACTCTGGAGTAGTCCAGTTAGGTGGGGATGATATGGAAAAATGAGCCACTGGGTGGTCTGTAGAAGATGTCCAATAAGCTGCTGAAGGACCAACAGCTGTTGTAGGGTCTTCCTGGGGTCGATTTATGCATTCCAACGATCTAGGTTCTCCTAGGATGATGGGAGAAAGGTCTTGTGAAGCGGGGGTTTGTGCTCCTTAATCCTATGGGGGATGAGAGGCAGGTGAATCTGGAGGAGTTTTTGGAAACAAAAGTCCTCCAACATTCAAAGTGGGGTTTTCCACTTCAGTAACTACGACCGCGTTACACTGATCCATTCTTACCCTCGAAATAGCCTCCGGATTAAGGGGATATTCGGGTGATAAGTTTAAGATCCTACGGGACCTTCTCTAGGGAAAATCCACCAGAGTGTCAGGATGATCAGCCACGATGGCTGAAACAACGTTTCCCCTAAGGGTATGCTAAAAGAAAAGCAGTCCAGAAAAACCTACTCAAACTAAGGCAACAAGTAAACTTATGTGATAGAGTGGATTCAAAAGTCTGGATCCTCACTGGATTATCAAGGCATTGCAAACTGTGATATACTACAGGGACCAACAATATGACGCGATAAGGAGGATTGGGACCATACCCTTTCCTGCATACCCGATTACCTAGATAGTACGTGCGTGCTAATCTCCCCGAGTGCTATTCTTGGTGTATTGATTTTCCAAGAAAGCCAAATGGTTAACTCAGTTGGTCTCAGGAATCCTAATGGTGTCTCCCGATATACGCAAGGTACGTGGGAGCTCAAATCCGTAGTGGTGATGTCTAATGCACAACCGTTTGGCAAGAGACCTTCCGATATACGTGTAGAGTACATGATACACCCTTCAATATACGCCAAGTACAGATTGTGGTACTTGGTGGCTATGTGAAGGAGCTCGATATACTGATGTACGTGGAAGACTACAATACCCCCGAGATATAGTGCTGGAAAATAACGATAGCTGCCATGCTTAGCGACGCCGGAACATGTCTCTAACTTACACACAAGTTGCTGAAAATTTTACCTAGTTCTACCGTTAATTTTATCTTGGACGGTTAGGTGAATGCATGAGGTGAGTACATAATCGGAAGCATAATGCAAGCCCTGACTACATGCATGAAATGTTCTTTTCTTTCAATGAATTCTAACTATGGGAAGGAGAGAGTTTTTTCAATGGTATTGCCAAAACAAACTCAATGCAACACAATTCCCAATTCAAACAATTTTGACAATGAAAGTATTCTTTTCCTTTTCAGCGAAATGCAAAAGTACACAACACTACTAAACCAAATCAAAACAACTTTTTCTTTTCTTTTCTTTTCGAATCAAAATGACACTAAGTGATGAAAAGAGAGGATTCTGAAATGAAATATGCAAGTTTTTCAATTTCACTTTCAATGATCTAACAGTAGCAAGAATTAAAAATGCACCTATCTTTCCTTAGCATGGAATCAATTTTGCAAAAATCGAAGCGTTCTTTGAGCCTTTCAAGAAGATGAGCGATCCATAATTCGAGAAAAACACAATAGATCATACATTCATTCAACTTTCCAAAACATAAACGAGAATTTTCCAATGCACAACAATATTTTTTCAATAATTTTTTTGAGAAACAATGGGAAAGAAGCACTTTTAATCTTTCGATGGATGCACCAAAGCAATAATTTGACAACAACTCTGCTTTCAGATCTAAATGACTGAAAAGAAAACACTACTTGTAGCACTCAGTACTCAGAAAACTCATGAAAAGACAAGCACTCAGTCAGCTGAAAATGCATAAGACTCAAAATCAAACAATAGCAAGCAAACCAAGCAAGCAAAGCTCGAAACAAATGTAAATGGGGTCTGGAGGTTGATCCAATGCAATGATCAGATCAAGGATGGAAGGAAGGGAATGCAAGAGTGAACAGATGAAGGTGGAGGAAACTAGAGTATGCACCACTACCAACCTTAAACTTGTCCAAGACGGAACCCAAAGTCAATCCAAATGAAACCAAACTCTAAACACACAAATCATAAATGGGGTCTCTGGCTGGATCTTGCAGCGCAGAGGGAGTTCATACATCAGACCAAGGTTCAAACTATCAAATGAGGGAAGGGATTCCTGTATGCAAACTTTTGACAGATCGATGCACTCTACCCTTATACATAGTGCAACGTCGCAGGTTGTTCACACGGGAAGTGCGACGATGTCGCAGTTTACCAATGCAAAGGGTGCGACGAGTATCCACCAGGTAAAGAACAGAGACTCATAATGACACAGTGTCGCTCTGTTTCCATTGCCCAGGTGCGACAGGTGAGGTCTAGATTCAAAAATGAATCAGGTCTCTCAACACTGAACCATAAACAGGCTTGAAAATGAGTTGTATAAACTCAGAGGAAGAAGATCAGAGTCTTCAATACGAATATCTGATAGTGAAATCGAGGAAGAAGATCAGAGTCTTCAATATGAAGATCTGATAGTGAAATCAATCCTAAGAAGTAAATGGAAAAAAATAAAAGGCTTGTGTCAAGCAATCAACTGAAAATGACTCTCAGATTAACAACTACTGACCAAACTCTATATACTCCCCAGTATGGTCGCTAGATTTGTTATCGGACAATCCACTTGAGCGGATACGAGCCGGATCTCCCTAGCTCAAAGTGAGTCTAGAACAAATAGAACAGACTACCAATGCATTTCTTAGATCTACTTAAGGATCAGGTACTAGGTGTATTACCTTTTTATTACGCAATCCTTTCTCCTAAATGTTGATCCATGTCCCACGGTCGTCAAATCCAAGCTGCAAGACCTGTTAAGACAAGAAACAAGAGAAATCAGTAAAAGAAATCTATACAATAAGCGATCTAAGTAAATAGTTAAGCAGGTAAACTACTCAATATCATTGCACACATGAACAACATTGGTGGAAAGCATTTGTATTACTGCAAATAGAGGAGTACATGATAGAGATATAGAACCACAACCAAGACTTAACACTGTAGCCCTTCTCCGACAAAGCCGATTGCCATATCCTTCCAAGGAAGTACGAGTTCTCCAATAGGTGAGTAGAGATGTTCTAAGAGATTTCACCAGCATGTAGATACCATAGTCTCCCTCCCTTTGGGATGGGAGTGAACCTCAATCTATCAGATCCCTTGCGTCATTCAATTCTGCCATGTTATACTTTTCTTCAAGCAGAGTTGCAAGAGATCTGGAAACAAATGGAGCTCGTTACACTGATTTGTCACTTTTGCGAAAGCCATTGAAGTGGAGGTTAAATTTGTGGCAAGCTTAGATTAAATTAATATAAATCAATATATTTTCTACCCAACTGGGCGTGTATTTTAATGTTCTTTGCTCTTTGAAACACATATTTTAATCACTCTTCATTGTCAATAAATATTGTTGAAAAGTGATGTTGGTTTCTCATCATGACAATGCTTTTTTACAGATGATAAAAGCATCATTATCATGATAAAATCATGAAAGCATGGAATCTTATGGAAAGCATGAGAGCCAAAGGGCCATGTCTGATGGTTATTTGTCCTTTCCTTCTAATGCAATATTTTAGAGAAAACTTATAGCTGACACATGAAGTTCCACATTCTTTTGGTTACAGGAACATCGGCCTGTCTTGAAGGAAAATTTTACTGCATAAATGTGGGGCATACACCTCTTTTACTATTCTCATCTCGGGTGAATGATGGCAGGTGAATTTCCATGTTTTTGATTCAATGCTTTCTTATTGATTTCAAAATATAAACCATCTTGACATGAATATATTTTTTTGGTCAAAATCACGAGTGGAATTATTTCACACAAATACATAGGAATCATTACTGTTGTTTCTATATTCCTACGTTGATTTGACGAATTTCCTTGTATTTTCACAGACACCACGGGTTATATCTTTGCTTTCTGAGTCACACAATCCACATGTTAGGTATGGAGAAACTATAGCAGTTGGTGTTTCTTGTGCTGGTACATGATTGAGTGAATCCATTTCACTGCTAGAGCTCTCACATTAGATGTAATTGATTTTGTTCGTCAAGGAGCTCTTATAGCAATGGCTATGGTTCTTGTTCAGACAAATGAATCAGATGAACCATGACTAGGTAACTTCAAGTATGTTCTCCCTTGGACTTTACAATGGCTAATGAGTACTACATAGAAATTCAAATTTTAAAAGAAAATAGTCCAACAGTTCACCAAATTGTTTTCAAAATGTTGGTCTATACTATAGTGCAATTTTCACTCTGTTCAAATGCTTCATGCCATTTGTTGCTTGATTTTTCAACCAAGCATGTGCAAGGATGCACCTATTAACTTGTAATAGCAGTCTCGAATAAAAAGAAAATAACAATAAACTTAATCTAATCTAACATTAACATGTGTGAGAAACAATAAGCAAATAAGACAAGAAATTTAAAAGAATTTGTTTTTGTATTACCTCAAATGGTGAGGATGATGATTGTTGAGTAGCTCCAAGGTTGAGAAGCTCCAGGTCCAATGGTATTTTCTTCTCCAATGCTTCAATGGGATTCTTCAAACTCGAAATAGGAGGCAATGTCTCTCAAAAGGAATTTGGCAGCATAAGGATAGGTGAAATGTGGATGGAAAGTGAGGAGCCCCTATCACCTTTTTATAGTTTTTGGTGATGGGGAATACCATTATGGTTTTGAGGAAACCAATGGTATTGACCAACATGGTTTAGGTACCTTTTTCCCTTTTTTTCATTTTTTTTGAATATTTTGAATATTTTTATTCCCTTTTAATATTTTTGGGGAATTTTAGACCCTTTTTGAGGGTTTTTTGTGTATTTTGAGGAAAAATATATATTTTGAGGGAAAAAAGGTGTATTGTGGTCTTTTTGGTGACCTTTTGATGGTTTTAGAGGTTCAAATGGTGGAAAAGTGGAGAAATGGGTCATGTGAATAAGGGAATGAGCTAGTAAGCACTTTTTGGGTATTAACAGATTGCCTCCAATCGGTCTCTTCACTTCATAGTTCTTTTGCCTTTTTCTTGGGGTTTGGAGAAGTGAAGAGACCGATTGGAGGCTGGAACAATGGCCCCTTGGAAGTTGAAAAAACAAAAAATATTACATGGACTCAAAATGAATGAGGAAAAAATCTTTGATAATTGACGAGGCGGGCATACCCATGCTCGTATCAAGACATATACATAACAATTATGCCCAAGAAGGGGGACCTGAATAATACATAAAAATCTGTTGGTACATCATAATGGTCCAGAGGGGACACAATCCTGGGACATACACATGCTCATACCATGACTGATCTCAATAACTGATACATTGGAAGAGGCAACAACCGTTCTGAATAATGTATCAGAAGGGTTGATGAACTGTTGAAACTGAAGGTGTCCAACATCTATAGGGACTCAATAACTATGAGTCAACTTTGAGGATTATGTGTAACTGTATACTCGAGGGAGTATAAAACTGGGGTATATCTGAATACTATCGCCAAGCGCAACCTGGATATCCATAGGAAAATGTAACTGGTTGTTTCCTTAATTAGACTCTCAAATGTGGTAGAGTCAGGTGATATTCGGGGTCTTCAACAAACAACTGAAAGGACCAATACCCTGTATGAGTCTCAACGATGCGATCAAGGTGTTGAAGTCGAGCATGTGAGAAATAATCATTTGGAGAGGCACTGAGGACTCCTTTCGAAATGATCCGTAGGCACTCATCATAAATGGTGATGAGTCCAAGGCATAGGGACCTCTAGGTCTATCCTATGGAATAGATTTGGTTGGTGCCGACAGAGGGAAACCAACAACTACCAAGGCAATGATGTTTCCTTGGTAGTAGCGCGAGGTGCACAACTGATAAGACTCACATACTGTAGGGATGGGGAATGACTGGGTTCATAGAGTGGGTAGACTCAAACTTCCTTTGTTCAGAGCATGATGACATGGTTGACCTGGCAGCATAGGGAACTGATTTTTAGGTGTGGGAATCATAGCTTAGGGGTATGTATTGCAGACTTGAGTGATCTGGGGGGGTCCAGCTGATGGATGTTGTAGGGGGAGTATCGGGGTGACACACTGCAGAATACTCTGAACAAAGGCGACCAAAGTGGGGAAGCTGCCATATGGTAGACATGATCTGTTGTGGTGCCGAGAAGCACCATTGGGTCCTTCTTCATAGTTTTAATGAGCCCCAAGAAGGGATAAAAGTGTGATCTGAAATGGTACTATCCTATGGCTTTATATGAGCCCATGACTGTTCATGCTCGTAAGTGCTTTCATTTTTAAGGAGTCTGAAAATGATAAGAAGACTCTAAAGTGGTGATGGAGTATCGTCCTGTGGATATATACGAGCCGAAGACGGTGATTGCTCGTGATTGCTTTCAATTTTAGAGAGTCTGAAAGCGGTAAGTAGACTCCATTGGTGTTCTTTTTCATAAGTTAGTCTCCAAGGAACGAAAAAGCATAAAATGATGCAAATGGAGAACTCTTCTAGCCGATGTGACTAGAGTATTCCTTTTTCATAATTAGTCTACAAGGTCCGGAAAAGGGGTAAACTTATACCAGGTAGACGCCCTTTCAAATACTTTTAGCGAGCATGAAAGGAAGCAAGGTTGCTCGGCGATCTTATCATTGTTTTAGGAGTCAGAAAAGAGCTTAACAGAAACTCCCTAAGTGCCTTTTTCGTAAAGGAATTGCTCGGCCCGAAAAAGGGATAAAATTATACCGAACAAAAAGGTATTGGTGGGAGCGAGGAATTATCTCGAGCATCGTCACGAGCATGGAAAACCGAATCCGATGACATGAAGATCATAAAAAATGAGCAACGACCGATGTGGCATGCGAACCGAGGTGATGAGTGGCATTTTGAAAAAATGCCCAAAAATCATGGGGGTGAGAGCGAGAAATGGTCTCAAGCATCATAACGAGCACAGAAAATTGAATTCGACGACATGAGGATCATAAAAAACGGGCAACAGCCGATGTGGCACACAAACCGAGGCGACAAGGGGGCATGTAAAAAATGCCCAAAAAATCTGGGCGAGAGAGTGAGAAATGATCTCAAGCATCATCATGAGCACGGAAAATTGAATCCGACGATATAAAACTTGTCAAAAATGGACGACAGTCGATGTGGCACGCAAACCGAGGCGACGAGGGGGCATGTAAAAAATGCCCAAAAAATTTGGGCGTGAGAGCGAGAAATTATCAACAACATCATCACGAGCGCAAAAAATTGAATCTGGTGATATAAGACTCGTAAAAAATGGACGACGACAAATGTGGCACGTAAATCGAGGTGACGAGGGTGTGGGAAAAATGCCCAAAAAATGGACTTGGTGGAATCGGGAAAAGGAGTGGACTATCATGAAGTTCTCAATGTGTTGATTCCAACGGTGCCAATGGTTTGAAAAACGGACGTCGTATGATACCAAAATTGTTGATTTGAAAAATGGTCAAATCTTTATAAATAGTGTGTGGGCCCAATGTGACATGTGTCATTGTTACATGCGAGTTTCACAGAGCAATTGAGTGGGTCAGAGCATTTTCTGTATTTGTGGGAGATTCGACCATTGGATTTTCATTCTGCGAGTTTCAGGTAAGCCTATGTGCCTTAGCCTTTCAAGTTATTTCCTTTCTAGTTAGCGGTGGGCCCCCGGAGGCCGCGAAATTCCACTTTGGCATTCCAACGTGGAATATTGTGGGTTTTGGCTCTTTTTTCGTGATGAACATCGCGGGTATGCGCTTAATACCCGCGATGTGCATCGTGGGTTTGAGGCAGACAGTCACGATGTTCATCGCGATTGTTTAGCTGACAATCGTGATGTTCATCGCGACTATGGGGCTAATACCCGCGATGATCATCGCGGATTTTGATGAAAAAGTCGCGATGATCATCGCGGCTAATAGCCCAAAAGTCGTGATGGGATTTTTTTTGGAAAAAATATTGTTTCTAAAAAATTTTCTTTGTGTTTTGGCAGGATGCTGAGGAGGCCGCTTGTAGCGTGGCGGGAGAGAGAGATAGATGAGGAGTTGATGGGTTGGATTCGTGATGACCTAGGTGTTCGGGAGGCCTTGGCTGATGGTGGGCTCCTAAAGTTTTCCCAGATTCCACTTATGCGTTCAATCAGAGAGCTGCTGAACAAATTGGTGGAATTGTGGGTTCCAGCAAAGGGTGCATTTGTGGTGGGGGTGAACGTCTAGAGATCACCCTATCTTATGTTTATTTCATTACTAGCCTACCTCGTTTTGGGGAGATAAGGGAGCTCTAGTCGAGGATTCTTGCGGGGTTGGACATTGAGGATCTCTTGGAGAGATTTTGTGTTCCTGGAGCTATTGCGTACAACAGTGCACTGAGTCTGACGTCTTTACGGGAGAGGGACATGTGGGCGGTAGGGGCTTGTGTTCTACATGTGTTGGGTTCCCAGGTGCCACATCGTTTGTCTAGGGGGGAAACGATGATGGTAGACCATGTATTGAGAGGGACCTACTTCACCTAGGGTCAGATGTTTTTGGCCTGTGTTCGGAAAGATCTAGACAAGGTCAGCCGGGAGGGGGGTGAGTTTTGCTATGCCTCCTTCCTCTATTGTTTTTTCTTTGAGCGAGTACCGACCTTGCGGCCGCGTGTGCCAATTCGGGAGGGGTTGTAGAGTGAGTCATGGATGGTGCGGTGGGGGGAGTTGATGCCCCGGGGTGGTGGCGGTATTCGGAGTTTCTTTTCGGAGGATATGTATGAGCAGTGGGAGCAAATACCCCTACTTATTGATCATTATCCATATGCTGGCATGGACTTCCGAGGAGATCCGGAGATGCCTCGGGCTCAGGGACAGGCCTGGGGTCTAAACAGTATGTCTTTGTGTTTGGTTTTTTGTTATATCATGTTTAGGTATATTTTATTATGAGTATAGCTAGAGATTTTTATATGATATTGACTTGGTTCAATTGTGTGATTGTGCAGATATTGGTCCGAGGCCACCAACTGATCATGTGGGTCGTCGAGAACGGGTGATGGTGGTGGTACCGCCACCTCCTCGTGTTCGAGGAGTTGTGCATCCTCGAGACGATGCCCTGGAGGGCATATGGGAGACTTTGGAGGGGCTTCTAGTGGGAGCCCCAGAGGAGGGCTGGACGGACTTGGACCGGCCCACTATTGAGCGTTGTTTCAATGCTCCTCGCGAGTGGCGGTCTATCCTACTCAGAGTAGCAGTTGTGATGGCCGCGAGGAGGGCTTGGGATCAGGAGGATCTGGAGGATCCAGCGGAGGAGGAGCCAGAGGATCCTGGGGATCATGATGACTATGTGATCATATATTTGCCCCCAAATGCTGATGAGCATATGGGGATGTACCTTTTTTGTATGGCTATGTATTTTTGTATATTGGGTGCTAAGGGCACCTATGACATGGTGACTATTATGATGATATATATATATGTTTTGGTATATAGATGTGTATGCATGTGGATGCACATCTTGTCTATTTGTTTGCCCGTGGAGGCACATGTTATGCACGTGGATGCAACATTTTAATTTTTGTATATTCCCATGGAGGCACATATTTGTTTTTCCCGTGGAGGCTTGTCATATATATCTTGTGTATGTTTGTGTTTGTATGCCCATGGAGGCACATGTTATGCACGTGGATGCAAATTTTTGTTTTTTCTACATGGTTTGAATTGTGTGCCAATCTAGAATGTTGTTTGCCATATGGTTTGCTATACTGTTGAGATTCCTTTGGACATGCGTGAATGAAATGGACTCAAACTGTCGAATCATTTGTTTAGTACGCAGGAATTTTCTGAATAGATAGGGATCGCGTACCTGGTAAATATTGTTGACCTGGGAAACAAGGAGTTGGGAGTCCAAGAAAACGCTAAGGTGACTTATGCTCATTTGGAGAGCAGCAGCCAAGAGACCGGTCATGGCGTCGTACTTAGCTTGGTTGTTTGTGGCGGCACATATGCACACTCCATCGATGTGGATCAACTCATGTGAAGGGGAATATATTACCCAAGCTGCGGAGGCGAGATTGGGAGACCAACGGCTTGCACCATCATCGAAGCCAATGTAGCGAAGTGGAACAGGATCCATCTGTGGTCATGCAGGAAAAACAAATTTTTAGGTTTTTGTATTTTTTTTTTTTTGTAAAAAAGAAAATAAGACTGTACAATTGTGGACTGTGGTATCCATCAGATTTTCTATGGGTAAAATCGCTTGAGGCACAACCCATTATGTGTGTTGCGTAGGGGGTTTCCTTCTGAGTCGGTCAGAATATATGCCCCCTGTCCGAGGCAGGTGTGTATAATATATGGACCTTGCCACATGGACACAAACTTTCCTTTTCCCGTTTTGTCATGAGCTTGATCATAAGCAAGTACGAGATCGCCTTCACTAAATGCTCGTGGGTGAACATGTCTATTGTAATGAAGTTTAGATCTGTTATTTGTGGCTTCGATTGTTTGGAGAGCTGCGCGGCGATCTTCTTCGGCCTGCTCTAAAAGAAGTAAGTGTTCTTCAATCAGTAATGTATCGGGGAGAAGTTCTACGGAAATCTGTAATGTTGGTATCTGGCATTCAATGGGGAGGACAGATTCCACGCCATGAACTAAATGGAATGGGGTAAAACCAGTGGCGGTCTTGGTCAATGTGCAATAAGCCCATAATGCGGGAAAAATCATGTGATGTTGGATTTATGTTTGTCAACAGTGCGTTGTAGGATGGTATTCAAAATTTTGTTAACAGGTTCGACCTGGCCGTTCCCTTGGGGGTAGTAGGCAGAGGAGAAATGATGTTCAAACTTAAGGAGTGTTGATAATTCTCTCCAAACAGAGTCCTCGAAGTGAGAGTCGTGGTCTGAGACGAGTTTTTTTGGTACTCCGAAACGAGCAATAACATGGTTGAGGAAAAAACGGGCTGCAGTGTCGGCTTTGCAATTGTAAGTAGGCATGGCTTCCGCCCATTTGGTAAAGTAATCAACAGCCACAATAATGTGTTTGTGACCGCCGGCTGATGTGGGATTGCAATCCATGAAGTCGATGGCCATTTGCAAAATGGTCCAGTTGTGACGACCGGATGAAGGGGGGTGGGGGGGGTTCTTGCCTTTGGGGAAAAGAGCTGGCAGTTTTGGCAGTGTTTGACTGTCGTGATACAATCAGTGAATAATGATGGCCAAAAATAACCTGCGCGGATTACCTTTTGGGTGGTGGCCATTCCTGAAAAATGGCCGCCGCAGGAACCGCTATGACAGTCGTTAAGGACTTGTTCAGCTTCATTTTGGTAAAGGCATCATCGTAATATTCTGTCAGTGCCACGTCGATAGAGGACATCACCCAAGAGGAGATAATGTGGGGCATGGTGACGGATGCGACGGCGTCCGTCACGGTTGATGTTGGTTCGAAACTTCTGTGTGCAGAGGTATACCAAAATGTCGCCATACCAAGGGTCGTCCGACGAGATGATGAACAAATGTTCATCGATTAGATTAGTATGGATAATTGGTGATGACGACAATTATGGTAAGTCCATAATGAGTTGAGAGAGTGCTAATGCTTTGGTGCTCTTCGGGATTTTAAAAGTTAGGTCATATTCTTGTAAGATAATCACCCATTTGGCAACACGGCCTTGTAGAAGGCGACGATTCAAGAGATAAACGATTGGATTGGAATTGGCCACAACCGTGGTGTGGCTGAGGAGAATGTAATGTCGCAGATTTTGTACTGAAAAGATGACGGTGAGGGCCATTTTCTCTTCATGTGGGTAGCGGAGTGGTGGGCCTGATAAGTTTTGGCTCACATAGTAAATGACATGCTCTTGGTGAGCGAAGTCTTTGTGGACGAGGACTCCAGAGACGGCGTAATCGGATGATGAAATGTAAAGGGTAAAGTCTCTTGTGAAATCTGCTGGAGAAATCAACGGGGCACTGGTAACTTCTTTTTTCAGATCCGTGAAAGCTCCTTCTCCTTGGTGGTCCCATACGAAGCGTGTATGGAGGCGTAGCAAATGGAGGAAACCATGTACAGTGGTGGCATAGTCTAGGATGAAACGACGAAGGAAGTTGGACTTCCCCTGGAGGCTTTGAAGCTGTCTTAGTGTATGTGGTGAGGGGAGGTTTTTATGGCTTGAACTTTTAGAGGGTCAACAGTGATCCCTTTTTCTGAAATGAAAAACCCCAACAGCCGGCCTGCTGTAAGGAAAAATACACATTTAAGCGGGTTCAAGCGGATTTTGTATTTGTAGCAACGCAAGAAAACTTATTGAAGATCTTCTAAGTAGTCAGATCGTTTCTTAGATCAGGCGGTGAGGTCGTCTAGATAAACTTTAATGATTTTATGCAGATCATGAAAGAAATAAGTCATGGCACGTTGGAAAGTGGCTCCCACATTCTTGAGACCGAAAGGCATGGCGCGATAGGTGAAGGTGCCCCATGGGGTAGTAAAAGTAGTCTTGTATTGATCTTCTTTACGGATTTTGATTTGGTTGTATCCGGAGAAACCGTCCATAAAATAAAGTACCTCATGCCTTGCGCACTCATCGATTAGTTGGTCAATAAATGGTGTGGGGAAGTTGTCTTTGGGACAAGCAAGGTTGAGGTCACGGAAGTTAGTACAGACGTGGATGGTGCCGACTTTCTTATTGATTGGTACTGGGTTTGAAACCCAGGTGGTATATGCAATCAGGTATATGAAACCTGCTACTCGAAGCTTCTCGATTTCTGCTTTGACGGCTGGAAGCTTGGATGGGTGAATGGGACGTTGTTTCTGGTGGACCGATGATATGTTGGGCCAAGTGTCTATGTGATGTTCTACGATGGTAGGATCAAGACCAGGCATCTCGGTATAAGACCAGGCGAAGACATCTCGAAATTCTTGGAAGAGTTTCTTATAAGCTTGGGTTTCTTTTTCAGTGCAAGATGCACCTAAAGAGATAAGCTCGGGTTTTCTGGGGGTGGTGGAGATGTCGATTTTTATAATGGGCTAAATGTTAGCCATATTACCTTCTTCAAAGGCTTCTAGAGCTGGGATTGGGTCCTTGAACCAATCTACCTTGGTTGGTAAGAAGTCTTTGGATTCAATGGATAGTTGGTTTTCCGCAGTGGATGCAGACGCCTCAAGGAGGAAGTATGATCGATGGTGCATATCATCCCAAGGGTAGTCCGGTGCAGTGAGTGTTTCTAGAATTTCCTCATCAGTACGAAAGTAGTGGGACCATAAATTAACTGGCTCGGGTTTATAGGTAGTTGAAATCATGTAAATGGTATTGATATCTTCTGAATGGGACGATTCTGGAGGGAATATTTCCTCAATACATGGGGGGAATATCTCTAGGTCGGAATTATTCATCTCATATAGTGCTACTCTGTAATCTAGGAGATCGGGGCAGTGGTGTGAATAATGGTCGTAGATTCCGCATATTGCACAAGGGTGGTTTGTGTGCAATGATTTATCACGAGGTTGAGGTGGCAATTCTAATTTGATTACTAGAATGTTGGTGTCATCATCCAACATATTCATATGTTCTTGAAGTGCTGGTATTTGTGTACGTAGGTGAGTAGCATGACCAATATCGTCGCACAAGGAGCACTTAGGGAGCACACGGGTTGGGGGATTCTTAGCTAATTTGGGCGTCACTGGGGGGGTGCGAGTTGTGGGTGCAGTGTTGTAGGTTAGTGGACCTCCGCCCCTAGGGTTGCGGGATTGAGGGGAGACATAACTAGATGTCGATGTAGTGCACCCTGTTGGAATTGATCGGTTTTGGGGGTTCGAACCACCAGGTGGCAGGAGATTTTGGGGGTTTGGTATGCCCGGTAGTGGATGGTTCGACATATTCATACGTTGTACTGGTTGTAGGACAACGGTTGGAGTCCATGGGGGAGTTGGGGCAGGTAAGTACCATACATGTATTCCTAATGTTAAACCTAGAAGGTTAAGTGTAGCCATTACTGGCGTGCTGACAACTCCTGAAAATGGGAACAAGAACGGGATTGTGTGAATCGGTGTTGTTCCAATATGACTAGGCACAATGGGTGCTTGTTGCGGTGGTTGAGGTGGTTGAGGTTGTTGAGGATGTTGTTGTTCATTGTGCGATAAGGTGCACAAATCGGATACTTTAGTTACCTGGAGAGGAGGTGGGATTGACCGAAAAGTGCTGGTCATGGGAGTATCCGAATATATCCCGGGGCCGACTGATGATACGAATGATGTCGATGCACTGAGAATGGGTTGTTCGATTATAGGAAGAACATTTTTAGGTGCTGCGGGGGCATTGGGATCATAGTATGTAATCTGGTCAATTTTAACTACGCGTCCTTCATGGGGAAACATCATGATGCAGAAAAATGAAGAAGCGACAGCTTTCATTTTATACATGTAGCTTCATCCCAGAAGGAGATTGTAATCAAGTTGGGCGTTAATGACCTCTATATCTATGAGAACCAACTTGCCCCCAAGCTTTATGGGTACGTTTACTAACAAACCTTGCGGTTGGGCTGCACGGTCGTCGTAAGCTCGCAATGCGGTAGTTGACAGTTGTAGCGTTGGGGATCCAAGTTTCTGCCATACGAAAGTCGACATAACGCAGGTAGAGGCCCCTTCATCGATTATGCATCGATGAATGACGAGGTTGTGAATGGAGACGGAAACTTGAAAAGCTAGAGATGAAGGCAGGCGAGGTTCAGCTTGTTCTAAGTTGAAAGCCATCATGTTAGATTCGTTAGGATCTATGGCACCAATGGCAGATAACAACAATTTTCTCTGTGGAGGACAATTTTTTAGGATTTCGAGAGCGGACATAGCAGCGGGGGACTGAGCTAAATCCTCTACAATGTTATAGTTGGAAGTTGTGCAAGCGTTCGGGTTATTGTTAATCTGTATCAAAGGGAAACGAGGTGCTTTTGGACCCTTGTCCATGGGCATATTGGGTATGCGAAGTGGTTGATCGGTTGGGAGAGTACTCGACGATTCGTCGGTAGGTGTGTTCTTAGGGGCTGAGCCGTATTGATTTTGACGGGTTTGAATATTGACATCATTTGATGACATCATTAGAAAATGGTGAGTGTTGGACTCTGCATGCTAGTAATCGGCGGCTGCGTAGGTAATTTCCTGCTGTGCCGCAGCAGATCCTTGAGGGGTATCATTTGGATGAGTGTTTACCGTGCCTTGGTTTGGTAAGGGATTTTGCAATATCATGGGTTGTTGATGAGGAGGAGGTGCTGGCTATGTAGCATTTTCTTTTCGTTGGGCGTCATCAGTCCAGAGTTGACGCGCTCGATCTAAATGGGGACAATTATGTGTGTAATGGCCGTAGACTCCACATATGGAACATGGATGGTTTGTTCTCAAGTTATTATTTTTAGCCTGTTTTGGTGGATGGTCAGGATTTTGGTTGGGGGGAGCAGCATTATTATTGTTTGGAGGATTAGGTGGTGGTGCACCTTGGTTGTGTTGTTGGTTGTTTCTGCGGTTACGCCCTCTTCCGCGATTTTGTTGACCTCCTTGGTTACGCTGGTTGTTCTGGTTTAGAGGTTGGTTTTGCTGTGCGTAGACATGCCCTTGGGCAGCAGGTGGGTTTTGAGGTCATGGGGGCTCTGGAGTAGGTTGCGGTGCGTAGTAAGCAGGAGGGTTATGAGGTGGGCCTGTTGCTTGTTGTGGTTGTGGGAAACCTTGAGCTACTGGAAGTGTTGGAGCAAGTGGTGCTGCCTGTTGAGGATAATAAGCCACTTGGGCTTGTGGCTAAACTGGAGTCTGGTGGGCCTGCTGGTTATAGTATGGAGGTGGTGCATAAGCTGAAGGTGATTTCCCATAACACTATGGTGGACATGAGGGTCCATGAGTGTGGTGGGTGTGTACTATTGGAGCGTATGAAGTTGTAGCTCCAGAATGAGAAGTACCCATAGAAAAGTCTGGAGCATTATTTGTACTCATCATGGTAAAAGGTTTGTTTTGCACCATAACTTGGCCGATAATACCGTCGACGGCATGGGATACCCCCGATGCGTCATGGCGGGATGGATCACTGTGCGGGGCATCAGGTAAAATAGTGTATAGATATCCAGACTGGGCATTTATGAGGTCGAACTGCTGAGCTTTTAAGATGGCTTCTTCTTCCGACTGGGGTTGTTCAGAAGCTACATCTTTGGCTATGAGGGGGAGGAGTGATTTGAGGAACCAGGCCAAAAAGATACGATTGTCAAGATTTATCCTGCAAAGGCTACGACGCTTACGCCACTCATGGATATGATCAGTGATATGTGTAGCGTTGTTTTGTCTACAGGACAAAAGTATTTCCACTCCTGCATCATACCGTACAGGTAGTTGAAAGAATTGGAGGAAAGTTGAGACGAGGGACGTAAATATGTTGTGAGTCCCATGTGGCTGCTCAATGTACCATTTGGCAGCAGAGCCGGTGAAATTTCTTTGTAAAAGTCTCATTCTAATAGAATCATCTACTATGGAGTTGGAGGAACACCATAGGTGAAACAACATGATATGGTTTTGGGGATCTTCCCCAGCTTTGCCTTCAAAATTTGGGATATCTGAGGGAAGCTTTTTGGGCATGGGTGGCCACGTAGGGTTGTGTCAAATAGGGTCATTGGTTAATCTTGCCAGATCTGGTAAGTTTAGAATAACCATGTATGGCAGACTGGAAGATGGGTGTGGCATGGTCACTGGGGCATAACTGTTAATGTTAGCATTATGGAGTGGTCCAATGCCCCCTAAGGGTATGCTAGGTGTGAAAGGGATATGTCCTCCAACCGATGTGGTGTGGGAGGGTGGGAGGGGCCTGCACTCCCAAGTGCAACATGGGTTGCAGATGGATTAGGAATGGTTCCAGTAATCACTGGGATCTGGGTAGTGGCGATGAGGGGGGGGTGACGCCCATGTTGGGCATACCTAAGATAGGTGTTGGTCCTGTGTTGGGCATACCTAAAGGGGGGGTGGACCATATATTAGGCATGCCTAAGGGGGTTGTGACTGCTGTGGTTGGCACAGTAGTAGTGGGGTTTGTTGATGTAGCTCCAACAACACTGGTGAAAAGGGGGTCATATTGTGATCCAGCCATGGGTTCCGTTGGTGATGTCTCGGTAGGGTGTTCGGATTAAGCCTTAAAATCGGATGTAAAATGAGGCGCGTCAGAATCGGATGACTGGGTTCTATTCCGATGACATGTGGAGTTAATGGATAACGCTCTACGTCTATGACGTGTAGAATCAAGTGTGCCGAACTGAGGCGGTTCACCCTAAAAACGGCGGGATCGTCTTAGGTTCTCAATGGTGAGAAATGTTTAGAGATGCCAGTGGATGGTGGTGAGATAAAAAACTCCAGACCCTAATGTAACGATGTGTGCAGAAGGGGAGTGTGAAAAAATAATGGCTCTAAGGCCAACAACCAACCTCAAAAGTGCTTATTATAACAGTTGTGCTATAATAAGTGGAGGAATCAAGAAAAGTGGTTAGAATACCAAAAATCAAATGGCTCCTAGAAAAAAGTGGTGCTCACTAGACCAAGGGGGGTAGCAGAGCATGCAAACGCCTAACTAAAAGTGGTATTATGATTCAACGAAACATATCCTCTACAAGGTGATGAAATCCAATTCAGACAATATGAGTAGTGGAATCAAAGGCTAGATATCCCCTTACCGGGAGGGACACCGGGTAGACAATCCTAAAAATTGGCCACTAAGATACCCCGTTCATGACATGTTCGGTTGGGTGAATCTGCAGTTTGGTTCTATCGTCGTTGTACTCCCATACAGGTGGTACACTGAGAACTGCGAAAGGTATCCTTCGGTTACTGAATGGATAGCGGTATTCCACTCAGGATTCCGGAACCAGTCTGGCTACTTCAACCCTCCTAAGGGAGAGGCCTTTCCGATAAATTGGTGTATAACCGTGTCAACAAATAATAAGGGATTTTTGGGACCCTAAAAGTCAAAACACTATGTCTCAGATGTAAATAATTGAGGGGTGTTATTGGAACACCTATCCCCCCAATACTACCTAGCTACAAGATGCTTTAAGTGTTGCCCAAGTGGGGTTAAAGTGTTTGTTGAGTTTAGGTAGATTTTAAGGTTCAGTTAATTAAAAATGTGGCAGATTGGGTGCAAGTGTGATTATTTAACTGAAAATGAATTTGCCTTGCCTCGGCAATTGATAACAAATTAAAAATAAGACGATTTCAATTTGCAAAAAATAAAAGACTTTTTCTGAAATGTAAATGCTTTAACAAAAATATTTCAAACACAATGGAGTTTGTGAAATAATTTTTTAAAGGAAAGCAAATATCGAAAAATTGCAAGAAATAAATGGATTTCTAAGTGCTTGCTTGGGAAAAACTATTGAGCAAATCGGAAATATGGTTCGAAATTTGTAAAGAAATGAAATCTATGATATAAACAAAGTGCTAAAAAACTTTCTTTCACTTGTTGAAAATTTTTAAAAAGATTTTAATTGAGCATATGTAATAGAAAAAAGATTCACTATTGCTGCAATAATTAAAACAGAATGCTGGAAAAAATTGCAGAAAAAATGATGCTGGACGAAATAGGCTAAATGGGCAAAAATGCAGCAGAAATTTTCTAAAAATTGGGCGGAGCGAAAAAGAGCAGCATCGCGGGTTTTAGGGAAAAAACCGCGATGTGCATTGCGGGTTTTAAGCGCACAGTCGCGATGTGCAGCGCCGAAAAAGGCCGCGAAGCCGTGATGTGCAGCGCAGAAAAATGCCGCGAAGCCACGATGTGCAGCGTGGAAAAAGGCCGCGAAGCCGCAATGTGTAGTGCAGAAAAAGTCTGCGAAGCCGCGATGTGCAGTGCGGAAAAAGGCCGCGAGGCCGCGATGAACCGCGCGACTGTCAGGCGAAAAGTCGCAATGCGAAGACGGAAAAATGGTCGTCGGAAACGAAACCAAAAAGTGAAATTTCGGTCTGTTAAAGGCTACAGAAAGGGCCAACAGATAGGGCAACAATGAATATGCTGTCTAGTATGGCAGATTTGCTAATTGGAATGGGTAAAACAAGTAAAAAACAAAGATCTAAAGCAAAAAATTTAAAGCTCGAAACCCAGCGGAGTCGCCAAAAACTGTTTCTTGGTTTTTCAACCAAGCATGTGCAAGGATGCACCTATTAACTTGTAATAGCGGTCTCGAATAAAAAGTAAATAACAATCAACTGAATCTAATCTAACATTAACATGTGTGAGAAACAATAAGCAAATAAGACAAGAAATTTAAAAGAATTTGTTTTTGTGTTACCTCAAATGGTGAGGATGATGATTGTTGAGTAGCTCCAAGGTTGAGAAGCTACAGGTCCAATGGTCTCTTCTTCTCCAATGCTACAATGGGATTATTCAAACTCGAAATGGGAGGCAATGGCTCTCAAAAGGAATTTGGCAGCATAAGGATAGGATGAAATGTGGATGGAATGTGAGGAGCCCCTATCACCTTTGTATAGTTTTTGGTGATGGAGAATACCATTATGGTTTTGAGGAAACCAATGGTATTAACCAACATGGTTTAGGTACCTTTTTCCCTCTTTTTCCTTTTTTTTGAATATTTTGAATATTTTTATTCCCTTTTAATATTTTTGGGGAATTTTAGACCATTTTTTAGGGTTTTTGTGTATTTTGAGGAAAAATATATATTTTGAGGGAAAAAAGGTGTATTGTGGTCTTTCTGGTGACCTTTTGATGGCTTTAAAGGCTAAAATGGTGGAAAAGTGGACAAATGGGTCATGTGAATAAGGGAATGAGCTAGTCAGCACTTTTTGGGTGTTAACACCATTGTTTCAGGCGTCAATTGGAGAAGATAATTCTTGATAAGCATGAGAACACCATGAGTAACATGGGTGCAATTATGGCTTCTTGTATTTTAGATGCAGGAGGTAGAAATGTAACTATAAAAATACTTTCCAGGTCAAAACATGATAGAATGGCTGTTGTTATTGGAATGGCAGTCTTCACACAATTTTTGTATTGGAATTTGGTATCCACTTATTTGTTTTTTGAGTCTGTCTTTCGCACCAACTGCTTTTATTGGGATTAAATATGACTTGAAGACCCCAAAGTTTGAATTTATATCTGATGCAAAACCTTCATTGTTTGACTATCCTCTCCCAATGGCACCTCCCGCAACTACCTCAGCTGCAAAGCTACCAACAATTGTTTTGTCAACACCAGCAAGGGATAAAACCAGAGGAAAAAAAGAAGAATATCATACAACTACAGTTGAAAAATTATCTGGTGATGATGGTAATACATCTACATCTGCTAATGGTGGTGCAGGCTCTGGAAAGGGCCCAAACTCTAGTTATAAGGATGGTGAACCAATGCAGGTAATTAATGTTCATGTTAAGGTGCTTTTTGTTAAGAGGGGTTTTTTTTAAAAATGAACCATAAAAGTACTAAATAACATATTGGTGGCATTTAATACAGGGATAATGGTGATTTTTGTTTGCTTGTTTCTCAGTTTACTTGTTTTTTGGTAAATAGTAATGTTCTTCCTCCTATTCTGATTTGATAATGGTAATTTGGATCCAAATTTGGAGATTATTATTGATAACAAAAGGATAAAAATTTGATTCATCATGTTCATAAATCATCCCAGATTTTTAATCCGGTGTCTTGTACATTACTACAAATGCAGTCGCTAGTGCTCTTAAGCAATACCACTGTCAGCCCATATTTACTCTGTATGGTTGTCCATATAAATCAAAATAAATATCCACACATCCTCTGTCTCGGACAAATGACATTCCACCCACTCGTACCCCTCTCCTAACCATACCTCCAACTCCTTAGTCCAATTCTTCTCTACCATCCATCTTCCTCATTTGGGTCTATGGGTACTTGGAGTCTTCAAGAAATATGGCATTTTTTGGTGTGTGTGTGTGTGTATGTCTAATTTCTAACCAATAGCATGTGCATCTAATAACAACAATTTTGATCATGCTCTCTTTCTATGGATAAACACACACACACACACACACATTACATTTTTCAATCTTGATTTATTGGTTATTATTGCAGGTTGATGGTACATTTGATAAGAAAACTGAAGTGGAGCTATCTTCAGAGGTTCTCACAAATCCAGATAGGGTTGTTCGAGCACAGGAAAACTATATCAAGTTTTTTGAAGGGAGTAGATACATACCTATTAAGCCAGCACGCTCGGGGTTTGTTCTACTAGGGGACATGCATCAATCTGAACCAGAAGTACTTGTTTCATGTGATGCACCTAATGTATTCAAATTTGGAGACAATAGTATAATTGCTAGATGATTGATGTTATATCAATATGTTTGATCATTTGATGACAATAGTATAATTGCTAGATGATTGATGTTATATAAATATGTGTACTAAGTGGTAAATTTTTTAATGATCATCATTAATCCAGCTGTTACATCTATATTTTAAATTTTTTCTACAATCAATTTGACATTCTGGAAGTGTTTTTCAAATATAAAAATATATATTATATAAAAAACACTCCCAGAAGCTTTTGAAAATTATGCTTCCTGCTCCCGCTCCCACTCCCATGCCCGTGCTATCCACTCTAATAACTTTATTTTAAAGAAAGATTGAAGTTGCATTGTGATTGAGGACAGTGAGGGGCTTTAAGGGTGCTAGCTCAATGGTAGAGCACCTGCCTTATAGGCAGGAGGTTGGTGGTTCGATTCCACTGTGCCCTATTTATATTCTGAAACCACTAAAAAGAGATAAATGACTAAAAAAATGGCCAAAATTTGCATATAAACGACCACCAATACAACATGAGAGATAAGTGACCAAAATATGCATATAAATGACCACTTTTGAGTTAGCGATCGCTGGTAGCAAATTAGCGGTCATTTATCACGTGACAAAAAATGTGGTCATTAATTGTGACAATTAATGACCAAATATATTACCAAATTAATGACCAAATATACGACCAAATATATGACCACAAGATAAGCTATAAATGACCAAGCTAAATATGGCCACATATTTTCTACCAGTGGTCACCAACTCAAAAATGGTCATTTATATGTGGATTTTGGTCATTTATCTCTCATTTTGTACTAGTGTATGCCTTTCATCTTCTAATTCTAAATGCAAGTGGATAGAGTATTTAGAAATTTTCCAAGCCTATAATAACTACATTAATGTGTCCTATTACACCTCAATCCACTCTAGACAAAGTTCGAAACCATTTGGGATCATTTGGGACAGTTTGGGGCTTCACTAGTCCAAGTTTCAAAAATTGACTAAATTGGGAAAAATCTCAAATTGGGGACATTACAATTAGTGGAGGATCTTGTTTGTTTCCTTCATTCTTCTAACATTTTTTGCAGACTTAGTCCCTCGGTTCTCCACCGGAAGGCTCTGAAACCTCTTCTCAAGAACACATAAAAAAAACTCTTTCTTATCTCCCTCTCTCTTTCATACATTTTCTTGTTCTGGTTACTCTATGCAATCAAATAATAGACCTATACTTTTATAATTCAATCATAAGTAGATCTACTATTTAGTTGCATTAAGATCTAGTTGTTTTACAAGTTTTATCTTTCTTTCTAGATATAGTGACTAGTTTGCCTACGAAAGTCATTTTTATCATAAAATATTAAGGCTTGAGTAGGAAGTTAGTCATTTGGATTAAAATATTATATTGAAATTGTACAAAAATTGCATCTTATTGGCTGCCTCACAGGCAATCCAAGATCCCAAGGAAAGCTTGCTTTCCTTGGTTATTTTCTGTTGATTAGTCATAGGTTAACTTAGTCATTTTTTCTAGTAATTTTTGAAGTGACCCAAACTCATGTTCCAAGTGTTTTTGGGAACTTTTTACTAACATTTTCTTTTTTTCTTGAAACATTTTATGAATAGGTAGCAGGAAAATATGGCCATTTTTTTGTAGATTAAGCCATCTGGAGAACCCAAGAACCACACCTCTTCATCTGGATACTTTTTTCTATCACTTTTTTAATCCTTTGAGTCAATTTTCAATGACTGGGGCACTTCTATTTGCATTGCAAAAGAAAAATTAAACTAGCACAAGTTGGCTACCCAACGCCCACATACCATCCCCCTAGGGTGGAACCGTGTCGACTCAATTTTTTTGGTTTTCATTTTTTAGTTTAGATTTTATTTTTTGACACTTAATAAAATATAAATAGGATTAAAATTTACCTTGTTGGTCCGTTCCATTGTCAGGCCACAAGTTCACTCAGGACCTAATTTTCACATTTTTTTTAACAATTTCCATTTTTTCAGTTTTAATCAACCCCCCTTTCTTTCCCGAAGTACGAAGTTAAGAATAAGGGATTTCCCGAGTACTAGCCAGAAAAGAGACTCTTGGGGTTTAATAAAAAAAAGAAAAATAGTGTTCAAAAATCCATAAAATTAACAAGGATTTGCCCCCCTATGATATAGATCACTGCAGCTTGACTGAACATGCTAATCATACCAAAAACGGACTTAGTGACTAGTAATTAGTCTAATTTTTCCTAATTAACCTCCCATTTACAAAAATATGGCGTAATCTCTTACTGATACTATGTGGAGAAATTCCTCAAAGGAAGTGGGAACCACTAGGAAGTGTATTGGAGAAAACTCACTATGGCTTGGGGTAGACCACAACAGACAGCTGACTACCAGAAATCAACTCAATTCCCAATGCTATTCTATATAAATGGCAATGCTAGGATAATGAAGAATATAACCAACCTCGATCCAAATGTTTGATGTAGATCCCTGTTGGAGCTTTTCAATCTGTGCACTTGAATCTGCGAATTAGTCTTGACATCCAATATACAACAAGTACATATAATATATAAATGACATTAACATCATCAATAGCAATGGCCCATGATATAACAAGTAAATGAAACCCAATGTAGTATAAACAACATTTACAACATTAATGGACGAGAATATGAGTATTTCTATTAATAAACAAGAATAAGTACAATGTGATACGACCTCTTGATGGCAACCAATCTGAACCAAGATCTAGGTCAATCCACTTGTACCTCCACCACTTCAATCCTCCATGAATGGAAAACTCAAACTATGATAGGAGTTTGGAAGGTGAACATAAAGGGTTCACAACTACAAGGATCAATGAGTGTAGACTCAAGATAGGGCAAAAGTCCACTAGAGTTCTCTTGCTCTTCTTTCTCTTGCCGTCCATAAGCCATATGTGCTCAATATATAGTCCTCTCAAAGGTGAGTGAAAGGACACATCGAGGCGTTTCTTGGGAAGATGGAGAGTCAAAGGTCACCCAATGACCACTTTTTGGGAGTAAAAAGTAATAAACTAGTGATTTTTACCATTTTACATGCTACCCGCGGTCTATAGTGATGCAACTCGTGGGTACGCCCACTATAATGATGCAACAAGCATACAAGGAAAAAAATAGGGAAAAATAGTGTCTGAAGGATATAAGGTGGTTTTGAGTCAATGGAATGGATCCTCTAGGCCAAAGAGTGCTGATTCTCACAAGGTGGAAGATTACATTGTAACAGATGCCCTCCTTCCAACAAGTCTTCTTCTGTCGACTTCAACCCATTTATTCCGGAACTTGAGGCTTAGAGTTCGGTTGAGTCCCTTAAGGCTTGCAGTCATTAGTGGCAAGTTCTCTCACCATCGACAGCTTTGGGAATACATCAATGTCCCTCGATCGATGGATTCGTCCTAGTGTTCGACTTCAACTCATCTATTCACACTCCGATGATTGTGCTCTGTGCCTTGATGCCCATTTTCATTATTGGTGGGTTATCTCACGTCTGTTAATGGTATACATCATTGACCGGTAATCAGACGATGTCACATCAGGTTTGACCTCAACTCATATACAACAAGTACAATGTGATACAACCTCTTGCCAGCAACCAATCTGAACCAAGATCTAGGTCAATCCACTTGCGTCTCCACCACTTCAATCCTCCATGAATGGCAAACTCAAACTATGATAGGAGTTTGGAAGGTGAACATAAAGGGTTCACAACTACAAGGATCAATGAGTGTAGACTCAAGATAGGGAAAAAATCCACTAGAGTTCTCTTGCTCTTCTTTCTCTTCCCATCCATAAGCCATATGTGCTCAATATATAGTACTCTCAAAGGTCAGTGAAAGGACAGATCGAGGCATTTCTTGGGTAGATGGAGAGTGAAAGGTCACCCAATGACCGCTTTTTGGGAGTAAAAAGTAATAAACTAGTGATTTTTACCATTTTACATGCTACCCGCGGGCTATAGTGATGCAACTCGCGGGTATGCCCACTGTAATGATGCAGCAAGCATACAAGGGAAAAAATAGGGAAAAATAGTGTTTGAAGGATATAAAGTGGTTCTGAGTCAGTGGAATGGATCCTCTAGGCCAAAGAGTGTTGATTCTCACAAGGTGGAAGATTACGTTGTAACATATAGTGACATCGGGATACCGTTAGACTGCACCATCATTTGGTGTAGTGTTTAACAACTCCCAGAGACTTCGATCCATCACACATTTGTAACATTCCCATTTTGAACCTTAGGGTTTATTGGCTTCAATGTAAATATTGTATACATTCAATGTGTGTTTTCCCTAGTGTGGAGCTCAAGGCCAATGCCTCACTAGAGGATGTCTAGGTTTTATTTAAAAGACAATTATTGACATTCTAATTATCCATGTGTTGTTGAGCCTTGAGTTATTGTAAATGATGTAAATATTAAATATTGCAATAAATACCAAGAAAACTAGCTATGGAGGAAACCAATAAGAGGGGGCCATGTGTATCCACTATGGGGAGGTGAGGGGGTTGTGGGATTGGAACCCATGCTAACACATGTCAATTTGTGAACCCATTTCACTCCCCATGTTGACATTTAATTCTGATGTAAGAAGGTGGTTGAGAAAACATGTTCATGAGGTCGATGGAGTATGGAGCATCCCTAAAAATATGTATGGAAGGGTATGGCTATGTTTTGCTTGTCCCTTAATCCACTCTACCTCATGTGATATTGATCACCCTAATCCCTATCCCATTGTCAACCAACGAACCTCAATTATCATGAATTTGCAGAGCCCAGCCGGGAAGCAAAAGGAGAAAAATTTCTATTCTGTGTAAGCGCGAATTTGCAGAGCCGAAAGCACATAGAAACCCTGCGTAGGAAGTGAATCGGTTGGGGAATCCATTGTTTAGACCTTGGGGAAAAATTACAGAGCGTTATAGGCTTAGAAAATCGTGAGAATACTTGGATCTGATAGCATAAGTTTGAGTTGCGGGACAGAGCTTTGGCCGCAACCCTGAGAAGATTCCAGCTAGAATAACAGAGAAAAGGGTTAGACAGAGGTTGGGGTTTTCTTGATAAACAAAGTGAAGTTCCTAGGATTTGAGATGCAATAATGAAAGAAGGCCATGATCGAGGAATACCAGTCGATCATGAAGAATAATGTTTGGGATGTGGTCCCAAGACCTGAATGGAAGTCTGTTGTGACTTCCAAGTGAATCTATAAGATCAAGCATGCTGCAGATGGTAGCATAGAGAAATACAAGGCGAGGTTTGTGGCTCGTGGCTTCTACCAGAAAGAGGGGATAGATTATGAAGAGACTTTTGCTCCTGTAGATAGATACACTTCCATCAGAACAATACTTGCTCTGGCTGCAGTGATGAAGTGGAAGATACACCAGATGGATATGGTGTAGTCGAAGAGGAAGTGTATGTGGAGCAGCCACTCGGTTTTGAGACACATGAGAGGGAGTCATATGTGTGCAGATTGAAGAAATCCTTGTACGGTTTTGGTACGACAGGATAGACAGCTTCCCATCCAGTTTGGGACTTACCAAGAGTAAAGCTAATTCCAACCTTTACTACAAGGTTGAGGAAGGCAATCCAGTGATACTACTATTGTATGTGGATGACCTGTTTGTTACAGGTGAGGATAGATTGATTGCCGACACGAAGAGGAAGCTTGGTGCCGAGTTCGAGATGAAGGACTTGGTTATGATGCATTACTTTCTAGGTATGGAGGTGTGGTAGAGTACAGATGGAATCTTCCTTACACAAGGGAAGTATACAGTAGAGATCCTGAAGTGGTTCTGGATGATGGACTGCAAGGCCATGGCCACACGTACGACATCGAACCTAAAGCTATTGAGTGATGCTTCATTAGAGTCGGTTGAAGCCACGATGTATCGTCAGATGATTGGGTCCTTGATGTATTTGACGAACACGAGACCAGATATTTGCTTTGCAGTGAACATCTTGATTCAGTTCCTGACGGATCCTAGACATGTTCACCTGATTGTTGTAAAGCATATTCTAAAGTACCTAAAGGGTACGGTTGATTATGGGCTCAAGTATGATGTGAATCAAAATTTTAACCTGGAGGGTTATGTTGATTCAGATTGGGAAGGAAGTGTTGCAGATAGGAAGAGAACTTCGGGGTGTTGCTTCAGTATGGGATCAGGTGTGATCTCGTGTTTTAGCAGGAAGCAGTATTGCGTAGCACTAAGTACAGCCGAAGCAGAGTATGTCGCAGCTTGTTTGGCTAGTTGTGAGGTAGTATGGATTAGGAAGCTACTGTCTGAGTTATTTGATCTCCCGTTGGATGCTACCTGTATCTTCTATGACAACCATAGTTGTGTGAAGTTGTCTGAGAACCCGATGTTCCATAACAGGTTGAAGCACATCGAGATAAAATATCACTATATCATGGATATGGTGCAAAGAGGAGCAGTGAAGCTCCTATATGTTGCGACAGACGAGCAGATAGCCGATGTGTTGACCAAGCCACTGGCTAGAGTGAAGTTTGAATACTTCAGAGTGAGACTTGGTGTACTTCAGATCGAGATTCCTTCCAAGGGGAAGTGATGAGTCCGGAGACACAGATGCACATGAGCCTTTCTCACATGGTGATAGATGTGTTCTCCCATGGTGAGATGTAAGGGCTGAATCCATTCTCACATAGTGACAGATGTGTTCTCCTATGGTGAGATGTAAGGGTTGAGCCATTTTCACATAGTAATAGATGTGTTCTCCTATGGTGAAATGTAAGGGATCAGCCATTTTCAGATAGTGATAGATGTGTTCTCCTATGCTGAAATATAAGGTCTGGGCCATTCTCACATGGTGATAGATGTGTTCTCCCATGGTGAGATGTAATGGATGGATATGTCTTTTCGACATGGTGGCAGGTTTTTCCTCCCTTGGTCATGATGTAAGTGTTGGTGCCTTCCCCGAATGGTGATAGATGTTTTCTCCCATGTCGGTGGTGTAAGTGTTGTGTGATGTGCATTTGGGTTGTGCTCTGTGGACTATGAGGTGATCCAAACCACTATTTTATTACTTTTTACTCCCAAAAAGCGGTCATTGGGTGACCTTTGGCTCTCCATTTTCCCAAGTAACGTCTCGATGAGTCCTTTCACCTACCTTTGGGAGGACTATATATTGATCACATATGGCTTATGGACGGGAGGAAGAAGAGAAGAGTAAAGGCACTCTAGTGGATTTTTTCCCTATCTTGAGTCTGCACTTATTGATCCTTGTAGTTGTGAACCATTTATGTTCACCTTCCAGACTCCTTTCTAGTGTGAGTTTGCCATTCATGGAGGATTGAAGTAGTGGAGGCACAAGGGGAATGATCTAGATCTTGGTTCAGATTGGTTTCCGACAAGAGGTCGTATCACTTTGTACTTCTTCTTGTTCATTAATAGAAATACTCATATTCTTGTCCATTCATGGTGTAAATGTCATTTATTATACATTGGGTTTCATTTGCTTATGATATTATGGACCATTGTTATTGATAATATTAATGTTATTTATATATCACATGTACTTGTTAGATATTTCTTGCCGAGACTAACTTGCAGATTACAAGTGCTTGGACGTGCGCATATTGAAAGCTCCAATGGGGATCTACATCAAATGTTGGATCGAGGTTGGTTACATTTCTCCATTGTTTTAACATTGTCATTTATAATAGCATTGTTTTGAGAATTGAGTAGATTTCTAGTAGTCATCTGTCTGTTGTGGTATTCCCAAACCATAGTGAGTTTTCTCCAATACAGAAATGGCGACTCCACTGGGGAAAACATCCATGTTTGAGAAATTTTTTGAGCATTAGTCCATATTTAGAGTTGTTGTTTATCGAAGCTCTGTGTCACTGATTGGCCGTTAGGATACACTATAGCCGTTAGGATACACTATAGAAAACTTGCTTTTTCTGAGCCTCTGGACTCTCTGTTTGACCATTTGCTGTTTCTCACCCGCGGGCTGGCTTAGTTCTGCTCGCGTATACCTGCCTCTATTTACTCTACTGCTTGTGGGTACCCGTAGGATTTCCTTCGACAGTAGTGTGTAACTCCAGCTTTTGTTGGTTTATGGCTATTGGTTGTTGCTGGGTGAGTTTGGTTGATTCCTGAGTCTTTGTTGGCCTCTTTCTTGACTGTTTCATGCCTTCGTTGTGACCAGATCTCTTCATTTCTCTTGGTTGAGCCTTCTTGGTTTTTCACAATCTTTGGTTTTAACCTCTTGGTTTCTTCCTTTTGAGCTATTCCTTTTGGATGAGTCTTGCTGTTTAGGATTTGCTGGTTTGTCTTAGTGATCTTCTCGGCACTTCAGTGACTGAATAGTAGGATTTTGCTTGCATTTTTTTCATTCCATATATATTGAAAAAATACAAAAGTATTCATTAGTTTTTTGCAGTTTCCTTTCTGTTTATAAGAGAAAATACAAAAATATTTTATTTCCATGTACTGCATTTTGCATTGAGTGCTTGTTGCCTTCATTTTAGGTTCTGCTTGTGCATTGAAAAGATAAAAGTTTGTATATTTATTTCAGAATTGTTGGTTGATTTTTCGTATTAGTGACATTGTTTTATTGGATAGTTGAGTCTAGGATTGGACGATGGTGCATATTATTGAGTCTACACATCACTAGTTTCACGACCATATCCCTTGAGTAATCACAGCCACTAAAATTAATGCTTAATCATAAAATTGATTAGACTTATTTTATTTATAGGGTACACCAACTAGCGTAGGTTTAGAGTCTTGGAATAGATCATTGTGAGTTAACAATCCAAGACTACTGAATGAAATATTAGGTGTCTGACCAGGGAGTGGAGGAATCCATGGTATAGCTCGGTGTTCTCAGGAAAGCTCTACTCAAACCAGAGTTAAGCACGAGGTCACGGGAGGTTGGTTGAGGAGATATCCCTCTGATACAAGGCTAAACGTGGGAGATATATCCAGGATTTGTTCGTATCTGGGGTTACTGGAGGTTCATCCTCTTGTGCTTTAGTCTTAGCTACCCTTCCCATACGACGGATCCCACCTGCGACTATCCCCCTGAGCATTGGTTATATTGCGGTAGACATAGTTTCCTTACCTAGGTACCGCACAGGTTACTTGCAGTGGTTATGTTGTTTGTGTCCTGAGTCAGATAGGGATTGGACAGCACAGTTGTGTTCGTGCAGTGGAATTGACCCTGTCGACACAGTGAAGCCTGGGTGTCTTTATAACTGATTCTGTTACCTCCGGCTATAGTTTGGGAGTCTCAAGCCTCTCCTAGGCGAGACATACAGGCTCTAGTGTCGGGAGCTCATTTAGCCACTCTGTTTGTCTGCTCTTGGCTGTAGATTCTCTAGGTGTATGCTTTTGATTTACTGTTTTTGATCGATAGTTTGCCTTTAGGAGACGCTGTGTCTCTCTCCAAAGAGAACGTGGCTCGGAGGCCTACTCTCCGTCGGTCCCATCGTTTGGCTAGTTTAAAGCCAACTTTGGTTACACAATGTATTACTAGAGGACACCGGAGGGCTCCCTCCGAGTCTTCAGATTCTTACACGACTTATGTTGAGGATTACATGGATACACATCCCGATATCGGGAAATACCTTTCTACTCCGTCGGGTAGAGTTGAACATACTTCCAATCCCCAGACTCCTCGTGAGGATTGGGGAGGTGATCCACCTGCAACTCAACCTGGTTCTATTTTGACTAATCCACTTGACCGAGATCCGTTTGATCCTTCGAATCTGGACAATTATCTTTACGGGATGCCCGACTTACCCGAGGAGGAAGAACAGGATGAGCCTTTCATTCCTTCGTTTCCACACGACTCTAGATATAGGAGGCCTGAGACTCATGATGATTCTGGCCCTATGGTCAACCCCACTGCACTCTCTTTTGGTATGCCTAGTGACAATACTGTCAAACCTTCCACTATGGTTGGTACTCATGCTGGCACTAGTCAAAGTGTTAGCCATACTATACCCACTAGGGGCACTACGTTATCCACCGACTCACATAGTATGGGGACTGGTCCGATTCCTAACCATGCTAATGTTGGAACGCAACCACCTCCTAGGAATACTCAACCTAGTCGGAATGCTGTCTGAAACACGACTCACCATCCACCACCTAGTACACATGTCGCTACTCGTCAACCTAGGACCACTTTCGCACATGATATAGTTCCTCCCAACCACGGGGGTGGACACATACCGCATACTTTTGCGTCCACTACCACCGCTAGTAATAGTAATGTAGGGGATGTGAATATTTCATATCCACATGGACATCACACCACCAACCCTGCTACTGGTCACACCGATATGGGACCTGGGAATACTTCTCACGCTTATGGTCATCACACGACTGCTCAAGCTAATCCTAATATTGGGGGTGGGAACATACCATACCATTGCGGTCAATACAACACGGTTCCCACTATGAATAGTACATACATGCCCCATACCCATGGTGGTGACCCTTACTACAACACAGTCGGTGCTGGCCACTAGTATCACCCACCACCCCAATATGGTACTCAAAACGCACATATACCTGCTTACTCTCAAATGGGACAGGCAGGGGGAGGTTATCCATCTTATGGCCATGGGAAAGCTTATGGGCCGTCAGGTCCTTAGTATCAGTAGTTTAACCCTCATGGTCAAGATTTTGGTCCATCGTATAACACAGTTCCATTCAATCAACCTTTTATGGGAGCTTATAATCAAGCTTTCCAGCTGCAGCTCCCGTTCCTTGCACACTTGAATCTCCTGGATCTTTTGAAGCTCAGGAATGATCCAGTGTGTCACGACCCTACTTGGCCCCTGGTCCCTATCAAGCTCCCTTCAGACATTCCAAAGTTTGAAGGGAAAGGTGGTGAGGACCCGGGAGATCATGTCACGACATTTCACCTTTGGTGCTCGTCCAACTCTTTGAATCATGATTCCATTCAATTACGACTATTTCAACGCCCCCTCATGGGGGCAGCCGCGAAATGGTATGTGGAGTTGCCCGGAAACACCTATAGGGGATTCAACGAGATTGCTTTGGTTTTCTTAAACCATTTCCAGTTGCCAGTTCGTTATGATACTAGTACTGAGTTGTTGTCCACCTTCCGTTAGAATAAGGCCACACATATTTCTGACCACGTTCAAGAGTGGCATCGACGGAAGAGATTAGTGAAAGCCAACATTCCTCCAGGGTTCCTGTTGGAATGGTTCATCAAGTCTTTACTCCCATATATTGCTAAGGATGTTTCGATGTCTGGCATTATGACTGAGGAACAAGCTATCTTGAAATTCCAGCAGTTAGATCTTCTTTATTCTTAGTGTGGCATTTTGTATGACATTATTCCTGACGCACCGAGAGCAAGACATGAGCTCACGTCAGTTCCTGGACCACATGTCGATGGCATCGTAGGGTCCGCATGCACTCTCCCCATAGACTTGGTAGCTAATCAAATGCAAAATTTGTCGCTAAAGCAGTCTGTACTTGGACAGGTTCACACCTTGTCCACTTTCACTCCATCGTCTGATGTACACAATGTGCAATCAACGAAACCGTCGGGTAACCAACAACCTAGCGGTAAGAAAAAGGGGAGAATTAATCGTAGGGGTGGAAACAATGGAAGTAACAATAATAGCAATCGTAATACTCCTCGTAATGAGAATGCCAACCCTCCTCGGGAAGGCGGTAATGCTCGCGAGGATCGTAAACCTAGGCATAAGGTGAAATTCCCTTGCAAGCTTTGTGGGGAGGATCATCTTACTCACTTATGTCCTTGTATTGAAGAAGCATCGAAGCATTTGGCATAGAGCCCAGCTGTGTTGAAGGATCCCCTACCTCATCACCAAAACATGGCTTCGCATGCTCCCACCACTGGTTATGGTACTAATGAAACGACAACGTCTTCTTCCAATACTAGTGGTTATGGATGCGTGAATATGGTTCAGTCGGAGGTTAGTGTTGCTACTCATCAACGTGATTATGGTGCACCACAACCGAATTTGGGGAATGAGCCTCCCCCTCCTCCTGATAATTCCTTGCATATCGAGAAGCCTTCTACTATGTCGCGGATACCAAAAGGTGTTCTCAAGCACTCTATGCATAATCCTAATGCTCGAGCTGCCTAGAACTACTCCATCGTAGAAGATTTGGGCCAAACTCCGTGTACCATGTCGGATCTTGAAGTTTTGCAAGCTTGTCCTTCTTAGAGGCATGCCCTTTTGAGTGTGTTAGGAGCTCAGGATGGGGGAAGTCCTAGTGTTATCAAGTTCAACACTACTGATGTCCAACCTCGCTTGCCTTACCACGTGGCTTTTCAAATCCAGGTGGTTTTCCTTAAGAGCTTCGTGAAACGTACTATGGTTGATGAAGGTGCTTCCGCGTCGGTAATGTCGTTGACTTGTTGGAAGGCTCTTGGCTCTCCTCTCCTACTCGCGTCTAGAACTACACTCACTGCATTCGACTGTAGATCTTTTACGCCGCATGGAATTATCCCTTCCCTTGTTGTCTCCTTGTGAGGTAAGTTCGTGCCTATTGAAGTCAAAGTGGTTGATGCACCCATCGACTACAATCTTTTACTGGGTCGGAACTGGATGTACGCTATGAAGGTTGTCGCATCTACTGTATTTCGAGTTATTTACTTTCCCCATGAAGGAAAGATTGTGACGATCGATCAGCTGGATTATGTTGGCACTCCTTCCACAACATCTACGGGATCAGTAGTCACGCATGTTTCTGATTCTCAGTCGGCAACTAGGAACATAGGTGTTGGAATGTACCCTCATTGATGGGAACTTTTAACTATTCTGCACCTGTGAATTTTATTGGAACCATTTCTGACAGTGCGCCTCCTCCTTTGAATAGTATGCCATTCCAGAATTCCTATTGTGGTGATCCATGTATTTTTCCATCCACGGATCTTATGTGTGGAGACATTGCGCACGTTGGGATGTCTATGCCCTTATCTGTAGCGGAGCTCACTTATGATCACATCCAACAAACCACTGTAGATCTGTATCTTTCTTCTCCCCAGACAGTTCAAGAAGATCCCATTACGCTGCCAGTTTGGGCAGCCAACTCATCTTGCTTTCATGATTGCCTCAATGATACTTTGCCATATGATGAAGCTATCCTCGAAGCCATGTGTGGTAGTGAGAGGCCCTGGGAAGATATGCACCATCGATCTTATTTCCTTCCCAACCTTGAGCTCATTGAGCAGGAGGAGTTTAGGATGACTCTAGCTGAGATGGTTGGTCACCCTGTGGCTCTTTTGCAGTCGCATGATGTTTTCTTAGAGGGGAATATGGCCAATATTTCCCCAACCACTTCGATCAACATCTCCCGCACTCCCGCAAAGATTGAGAATGTTTACGTTGGTGATGATTGCACTCCTGAGGAGATTGCTATTTACACTGATTTGTTTACTGAACTCCGGGAGGATTTCGCCTGGTCATATGAGGAGATGCCAGGAATAGACCCCCGCATTGTTGAACATGAAATTAAAACGTATCCTGATGCTAAACCAGTTCGACAACACTTACGTGCTATGAACCCTAGGAAGGCAGCTTCTATTAAGGCAGAGGTGGAGAAACTACTCAAAGCTGGTTTCATCTACCTCGTTCCTCTTACCGAATGGGTTTCAAACCCCGTTCCTGTGGATAAGAAGCAGGGAACGATCCATGTATGCACTGATTTCAGAGATTTGAACCGTGCATGTCTGAAAGACAACTTCCCCACACCATTCATCGATCAAATATTGGATTCTTGTGAAGGAAGTGAGATTTTTTCATTCATGGACGGATTCTCGGGTTATAATCAGATTCAAATCAAACGTGCGGACCAACATAAAACAACATTTATTTGTCCATGGGGAACTTTTGCGTACCAGAAAATGCCCTTTGGCCTCAAGAACGCCGGAGCTACTTTTCAGCGAGCCATGACCTATGCCTTTCATGATCTTAAGAAGATTATGGAAGTTTTCTTGGATGATCTTGTTGGCCATTCTCGCAAGAGAGTGGACCACCCCAAGCACCTCCGTATGATTCTCGAATGATGTATCCACTACAAAATTCGATTGAATCCAAACAAATGCATCTTCGCTGTTAGGACTGGTTGCCTTCTAGGATTCATAGTCTCGAAAGAGGGTATTAGAGTCGATCCTCTCAAAGTTGAGGCAATACTTCAGTTGCCTCCTCCGCGTAATTTGTTTCAACTTCAGAGCCTCCAAGGGAGAGCTACTTTTCTGCATCGGTTCATAGTTAACTATGCCAGTCTTACTAAAGGTTTCGCACGCCTATTGAAGAAAGACACACCTTTTATCTGGGATGAGCGAGCCCAGTAGTCTTTCGACGCCCTCAAGAAAGCTTTGGTATCGGCCCCCGTGCTTAGTCCACCAGACTTTACACGTGATTTCATTGTTTATGTGGCTGCGTCTCAAGAGACTATTGGCATGGTCTTGGTTCAGGTAGATGATGCGCTCGTCGAGCATGTTATATATTATCTTAGTCGAAATTTTGTAGACGCTGAACTAAGGTACACCCACGTAGAAAAGCTGGCACTTGCGACTATTCATGCAATCCAGTGGTTACGGCATTACATTTTGCTTCGAACAACCACTGTTGTAGCTCATATCAATCCATTTCAGTTCGTGCTATCACGATGACTTATCGGGGGTAAGTATAATAAATGGATTGTGATCCTTCAGGAATTTTATCTCGAGTTTGCTTCTGCAAAATCGGTGAAATCATTAGTGCTCGCTGAGCTTATGTCGGACTTTCCACGGCTTGATGAGGATGTCATTCATGAAGATTCCTTTATGGATGAAAACCTATTTCTTATCTCGACCGAGGACCCTTGGTATGGGGATGTCATTAGATATCTCCAAACTTTGAAGTTTCCTCCACATTATTCACGAGACGAGCGATGGCGTGTGAGACATCACGCTAAAGATTATACTATCATCGGTGACACTTTGTATCATCGAGGAAAGGATTCCATTCTCCATCGTTGCTTAACTCACAAAGAAGTGGAACGGGTACTGAATGATTTCCATGCGAGGGCATGTGGCGGTCACTTATCCGGGCTTGCTACATCCCAGCGTATTATGCGAGCAGGTTATTTTTGGTCTACTATCTTTAAAGATTGTATTAACGCTGTGAAGAGATGTCACCCTTGCTAGGTGTTTTCTTGAAACATACACTCGCATCCAGCACCCCTCCATCCGGTTGTCACCATCGGTCCCTTCACTAAGTGGGGGGGTGGATTTCATGGATTGCAAACCAGCTTCGGCTGAAGGGCATCATCATATTATTGTGGCCGTGGATTATTTTTCCAAGTGGGTTGAGGCCATGCCTACCGTTAAAGCTGATGGTGCTACTGTAGCACATTTCATGTTCAACCAGATTATCACTTGATTCGGTATCCCGAAAGAGATTGTCACTGACCATGGCAGTCACTTTCAAAATAAGATGATGGAGGATTTGTCTCTCAAGCTTGGGTTTCGTCAGGAACACTCATCTTCCTACTATCCTCAAGCGAATGGCCAGGTTGAAGCAGTAAATAAGTCTTTAAAGACCATTCTCCAACGTACCATCCAACAAAGCAAGACCGATTGCCATATCATGTTATATCCTGCTTTGTGGGCTTATTGAACCGTAGTTAAGACTGCCACCAGGTTCTCACCATTCCAGTTAGTTCACGGTGTGGAGTCACTTTTACCGATTGAATGCGAGATCCCTTTGCTCAAGCTAGCCATATAGCTCCTCCCTGATATGACGGAGATTGATCAACATTTAGTACACCTTGAGCAACTTGACGAGCATCGTCGAGATCCCGCTGTGGCCATTGATGTTAACAAGCGTCGTGTCAAGGTTCAATATGATAGGTCTGTCCGTCCCCGGCAATATGCTGAAGGTGACTTGGTACTCTTGTATGACCAAGCTAAAGAACCCCTGGGGGCAGGAAAGTTCAATCCCATGTGGCACGGTCCTTACATTGTGAGGCGTGTCCTTGAGAAAGGAGCTTATGAGTTAGAAGATTACGAGGGATTTTTCTTGAAGAAGCCTAGAAATGGGCTCTACCTCAAGCGGTATTACGCTTGAACCTTTGGTTCGAGCTGATACTTTTGTACACTATTGTATAGTTTTTCTATACATAGTCTAGGTTGCATTTTTGGTTGTCGGGTCTGCTGATTAGCCTCTGTTTGATTGACAGATGTCAGCGGGATGTCCTATGTTCTTAGGTTTTGCGGATGGTGCTAACCGACATATGCAGCAGCTTGCTTATGCTGCCTGGGTTATCTTTTCACCTGACCATCTAATTGTGTCCTCAGGAGGTGCTTGTCTCGGTCCTACATCTAACAATGTGGCTGAGTATAGTGTCGTTGTTGAGCTGTTTCAGGATGCCATTTCACATGACATCCAGTCTTTAGAAGTCCGCCTGGATTCACAACTAGTTGTGTCTTAGCTAAATGGGCAGTACCGTGTACAAGACCCTACATTACTACGGATATTCCTTAAGGTACGACTCTTGGAGAGACATTTTGTTTCCATTACATATATTCATATTCCGAGAAGTCATAATTATATATCTGATGCATATGCTAACTATGTATTAGATTGGCATTTGTCACATTCATCATGAAGCACATAAATACAAAGACATTCATACATTTGTACCATACACACATATAGTAGAACCGAGAACCAAAGTTGTATATATATATAAATATGTCCAAAAATGGTAGTGTCATAGAAGACTGGAGCCCGTAGCCCTCAAAAATATACATATCGATACAAAAAATGATGAGAACCTGGGATATCTACTCCCTCTTAGGAGGTCTAGCTGCCAACTCGACGGGATGTGTCTCACAATAGTACTGTACTACGTTGGCCATCCACTGCAGTAGCCGCACCCACTCACCAGGAACACCCACTACCTGGCGCTGAATAGCCTCTGGTAGTCAGGCTACCTCTATCAGTGGTACTCGGGAAACCATCCGTGATATGTTGTGCCGCAACGTCTGTAGTCTACTCCCTACTGCAGTATCTGCTGCCACCTCATATCTACCCCGACGACCATGTCTCGGAAAGCCCTCCGGTCTCACTGGGCCTTTGTCTGCGAGCAAACAGTCACCCATTAGCACATGACATTACCACCAAAAATATTTTTTGCATTTCAACTATAATAAAAAAATCCATAAAAATTTAAAAACACAAAACCAAAAAGAGTACTCACTGATGTCTCAGAAGGCTGCACCTGGTGGGAGCGACATGTCACGGTCCTGTCTGAGCATAGGGGTAGTCCTCGATAGATATCACCTACCGGTTCCACCAGCGGAAGAACTCCTCAGTATATGGTGACGCCATATGGACACCACCCTATCGTGTCAGTATCTCAGCCCACCGGGTCAAGGCTGGATCTCGGAGACTGTGAGGAGGGACATCCACCCTCGGGCTAAGTCCCGAAACCCTCTCAAAGAAGAAACTGCAGAGGATGCTACCATACCCAAATTTTTTGGCCTTCCCCTCTTTGCATTCCATCAGTTGTGTCTTCATAGACACCAGCAGAGTAGTACACCAGTCGAATATAGTAGGCCGCAAGCATTGTGATGCATAAAACATCACCAGTCTGGATGCTTGATGTAGTGCTTTGCATCCCATGATCTGCACCAGAGTTTCCACTATGATCTTTATGCTCAATTCCACTATGAGATTGACCGGCACCTGACTTCCCACGGGTCGTGTGCTGGTGGGACAATACCACGCTATGTAGTCTTGCACAGTGATCCCACCACCCACGGTCTATGACCGAAGAATAGCCACTTCCCCTCTACGGGACAAACCGGTAATGAAATAGATATCTTCTACTTCCAACGTCAGTGTTTTCCCATTGAGGATGAAGTGTTGAGAATCCACATCCCAGTAGTTGATCAAATGATGGAGTAGTAGGTTTTGAGCCCTTAAGCCCCCGAGACTCCAGTATTTATATAAGCCACATGCTTGCAGTGCTTGTTGTGCTTGCAAATCATTGCGCACGACCTCATCTACCTGGTCATGCTCTCTCTCCCTCCACTCTAGAACCATCCTGGAGTGCAAAGCAAGAGATTTTTAGTCAGTTTCATGCTTAAAAAACTTCTTCACGGCCGTACCCGCGGGCTATATTGTAGACAGGTGAGGGTAGACGCACGCAGTCAATTTTTTGACTGCGCGTTTGATTCCCTACCTGCAACCCGCATACTTACAGCCCGCGGGTAGCGTCGAATCCATTTAGGGCTTGGCCAAACAACATAAACCACCAACCAAAATTGAAATAAAATCACTAAAATGAAAGGTATGGCAGTGACCACTAACCTGCTCCGGACGGTTCGCTGAACGGTTGCTCGTAGCTCCCACGATCAGTGCTTGAAATTTCATATTTCCTCAGCGAGAGTTGTTCTGATCCATTTCACACCTACGGCAGGTATGTTTCACACCTGGCATATAGGTTAGATGTCATTTCCACATGCATTATGCATTTGACATGTTGACCATTTTCATAAACCCTAGGTGCGACCCCGCTTCGTGATTGACATGGAACCTTCACACTGTTATAGAAGTGTCGTCATGTGGTGGTAGGGATTTCTCGAACATGGGTACCCTAGTTAGAACCCCCTTATGCATTTTGGTGCCCATGCCATTGTTTTTCCTCAGGATTGGGAGTCCTTTGTAGTCACGCCATGACGTTGCGATAAAGACTCATACTCTACTTTGTCTTATGTTGGCCATCTCCCTTAAGGACTCCCCTTAGTTATATCATGTTGTGATTGCATTGCATCATCCTGCTTGTCGCTTGAGCCTTGTGTCGGCTCCTGCTTACTCAATTGTTAGCCTGGTGCCTGAGCACTTTCCCTGTCGAGCCCTGCAGAGCTTATATATTTTCCCTTCACAATTTGATGACCCTTTGACCCTGAGGGAACACACCCCCGAGTGTCCACATCTTGCACGCACTTCCTAGCATTGAGCATAGGTATGTTCCACTGCTTGGGACTAGTCTTCTAGCTATTTGACACTCGTTCCCTCACTTGTTGTACTATAAGCAATTTTATTCTTTTTCAAGCTTTTCCCAAATATGAAAAAGACAAAAAAAATCAAATATTCTAAAAAGCCGGACGGGATTATGGTCATTATTTCTTGTTGGTAGCTGTTGTGTCTCCTTTGAACAGAGCATTCATTCCAGTCCGTAAATTATGATTCGGGACTATAGTTGGACATTAGGAACCGTACTTGTTTCTCAGTTTTCTCCACCGATTGGTTAAGCTTCTAGTCATTATGGAGCCCTCTGTAATGCCTCCTGCATTGCACAGTTTATGTCAAGTCTATGCTTCCTGAGTCTCTCCATCTGCTCATGCTCCTGTTTAAAGGAAGTCCTGAAACCAGTGTCAGCCACTCCTCAAATATCTTGACTATTGCATGTCGGCCATCCTTATTGAGTCAGTCCGTTTCACCTGAGATCTTCCAAATCTTTCAGCATTGTTGGTACCTCATGCTGGTTGATGGGGGATGCCTTAATTCCCTCCTTCCAGTGAGTCTCATTCCATCAACCTCAACTCATTTATTTCGGGACCTAAGGCGTAGAGTTCGGTTGAGTACCTTGAGGCTTGCATTCATTAGTGGTAGGTTCTCTCGCCATCGACAATTTTGGGAATACACCAATGTCCCCTGATCGATGGATTCATCCTAGTGTTTGACTTCAACCCATTTATTCACACTCTGAGGATTGTGCTCTGTGCCTTGATGCCCATTCTCATTATTGGTGGGTCACCTCACGTCTGTTAACAGTATACATCAATGATCGGTAATCAGACGATGTCTCATCAGGTTCGACCCCAACTCCTTTATTCACTTGATGGGACTTGCACCATCGAAGACTTGTGTAGAAGACCCAAGGCGATTGTGGCATTCAGTATGCTACATATGACTTTGACTTTACATCTGAGATATCACCTCTCAGATTTCAGTAGTTTGTACCTCCAATTTGTACCAGTTGTCTTATTTTCAGCAGAAGACCATATCTTACTGTCGCGGGATCATGGCTATGATCACTTATGACGTGTATCTACTTATGTACTTCCTATTCATGGCCATTGTATCAGATTGTTGTACTATACCGATAGGTATTCAGAGATACTATTGTATTATGATGAGTGATCCGTTCTTTCAACTTGTGTCTCCATCACTCCACTTCTAAGTTTTATAATGTATTTCGGCCATCGTACCACTTTCAGTCTCTGACCTCACACATTAGGGGGCATCTGTTACACAGAAATCTTCCACCCTGTGAGCATCAGCATTCTTTGGCCTGTAGAATCCATTTCAGTGACTCAGATCCATTTTCATCCTTTAGTGATACCAGTCTATCCTATTTTTGTTCCTACCCGCATGTTGCATCACCATAGCATGCGTACCCATGAGTTGCATCCCTATAGCCCTCAGGTATCAAGTAAAATGGTAAAAACCACTATTTTATTACTTTTTACTCCCAAAAAGCGGTCATTGGGTGACCTTTGGCTCTCCATCTGCCCAAGTAATGTCTCGATGAGTCCTTTCACCTACCTTTGGGAGGACTATATATTGAGCACATATGGCTTATGGATAGGAGGAAGAAGAGAAGAGTAAAGGCACTCTAGTGGATTTTTGCCCTATCTTGAGTCTGCACTTATTGATCCTTGTAGTTGTGAACCATTTATGTTCACCTTCCAAACTCCTTTCTAGTTTGAGTTTTCCATTCATGGAGGATTGAAGTGGTGGAGGCACAAGTGGATTGATCTAGATCTTGGTTCAGATTGGATGCCGGCAAGAGGTCGTATCACTTTGTACTTCTTTTTGTTCATTAATAGAAATACTCATATTCTCATCCATTCATGGTGTAAATGTCATTTATTATACATTGGGTTGCATTTGCTTATGATATTATGGACCATTGTTATTGATAATGTTAATGTTATTTATATATCACATGTACTTGTTAGATATTTTTTTCTGAGACTAACTTGTAGATTACAAGTGCTTGGATGTGCGCGGATTGAAAGCTCCAACGGGGATCTACATCAAACGTTGGATCGAGGTTGGTTACATTTCTCCATTGTTTTAACATTGTCATTTATAATAGCATTGTTTTGAGAATTGAGTAGATTTCTGGTAGTCATCTGTCTGTTGTGGTATTCCCAAGCCATAGTGAGTTTTCTCCAATACATCGAGGCATCAACAGGTAGGTACCGTTGGAAATCTCTTGGAGATCTCTATCCAGTCGTGAAATCCCTGCCCCATCTAAGCACTCTGACCATGTTAAATTTCCCACTGAAGTTATCGTCCTTAAATTCACTTAAAATACTCAATCCTTCTTCATGCCATGTTCTTCCCTTTCCACTTGACCCACATAGGGACTCGTAAACAATTTCGGGGCATCCCCTCCCCCCTTTCCCAAGGATCATATGCAAACATACAACTCATTCACAGGTTCAATCAAACATATCACAACATGTAAAATACATAAAGTTATATCTAACAGATACATATATCATATGCAAGACCTATGATGCATTAAACTCATGCAATACCATGAAATACATATAACAATGAACTCATCCCCTACTCAGGCATGCACATGACTACTTGTCAATCATATTCATATAAACCTGCATTTCACAATTCCACAATTGAACATAAGCAACCATTTCATATCAATGAAGCATCACCATTAATCATAACAAGAAGTACTTATCTTTCAATTGAAGCTTCCAAGCAACTGGCTAAGTGAGACCAAATTTCCACCCAACCTTAGATCTCTTCCCATCCTGTACTCTTTCAGCTGATAGATCACCCCCGAGATGGGCTATGTATCCACTAAGGAGGGCTATCAGGTTCTCTCACAGTCAAGGTTCCATCCCAATGCTAAGCCAATCTGGAGTTGGGTTTATCAAGCATTCTAGGGCACATACCCATGCTAAGCCAACCTACAATGGGTTTATCGAGCATTCAGGGACACAAAGGTCATGCTAAGCCAACTTCCACTTGGGTTTATCAAGCATACCAATAACAGGGTCATGCCAAACCAGCCTGTAGTTGGGTTTATCAAGCATACCAGACTAGTTGATCATGCTAAGCCAACCTATAGTGGGTTTATCGGGCATACCAAGCAATACAATCATGCCAATCCAGCATACCGTTAGTTTATCAAGCATATTAGACAAGATGATCATGCTAAGCCAATTGGCAATGGGTTTATTAGGCGAATATGGGTCCCTTATCTCCGGCTGAATCTGATAAATGCACAACATATAACTGACAACCCTTTTTATAAAGCTTCCTCAATTGTAGAACTGCAATCTGCCTTACTGAAACATGCTTCGGAATTCCTTTTACCAGCCTTGGATTTCCCTCATCATCAATGCATTCAAGTGATTTCTCATAATAGTCTAATTTGGCCCTATGCCTTTCCACCAATCCATGCCAATTAAAGAATCATATGACCCCAATGGTAAGACATTTAATTATGCATGAGTGAGGAGTCCATTCAATTCCATAAGACACTCCTTCACTACTTCACTTACCTTTCTCTTGGTGCATGTGGCCAACTGAACTAGCCAAGCCTTATCATGCTTTACTTTACCAAGGGAACAAATTTCAACTACCTTAGGAGATACATAACCATGAGTAGACCTTGGATCAATCAAAATAGAAATAGGTTGCTCAGCAGTCTTACCTGCAACCTCCACCATTGTTGATTGATGGTATTCTTCATGATCATCCAGTGGTGCATAAATCCTAGGTGTTTCTCTTGCCATGTCCCCTACTATAGCCTCTCCTTTAATGTTGTGCAAGATCCTGGGGTTCTTCCTTGCATTTGGAAAATATCTGAGCATGTGGTTTACCCACAACCCCAAAACTGATGTGGCCCCTTTAACGTTCTATCTGCTACTACAGCTAGCTTGAACTCTCTTCTTTCTTGCTTTCCTTGTGGAAATATTCTAAGCTAATTTATGAATGGTGGTTTGAATTCACCTTTCTTTTGATCAAACCTTTCCTTGGGTTTACCTTTCCACACTGTCTACACCTCTGCTTTTCCTTTACCCTACTCATAGCAATGCTCTGCCATCCTAATGGCTTCATCCAAGATTGGTGTATTTAAAAACTCTGTTCTATCTCTATATCCCTTTGGTAGACTACCAAGGAAGCATTGGATCTTTATTCTTTCATCCTTGATGTAGTCTACATACCTCAACAACTTCACAAACCTGTGGACATGCTCATCCATGGTGTTCTTTCCTAGTCTGAGTTCATTGAACTCTTTCATTTTGTTATCATAATACCTAGCTGATAGGTACTTCTCCTGGAAGTATCTCCAGAATATGTCCTAGCTAACTCTTCTTGCGTTGATCCCTTTCACTTGCATGAGGTGATCCCACCAAATAGAAGCTCATCCACCAAGGTTATAAATAGAAACCTTAGCCTTTTCATTCTTTGAATACTCATGCAATATGAAGTACTTCTTTATTCCAAGAAGCCATGCCTTTACTTCTTGACCTTCTTTTCTTTCACCATCAAGAGTGGGTGGTATTGCCTTCCTAAATTCACCCTGTGGAATACCTTTGTTCTTCTTTGTTCCCTTACTCTTACTGGAAGTGCATCTTGGGCTCCCTTGAGAACCCTCAAAATCAACTGACCTACTAGAAGAAAACTGAGGAGAGGGTGTCCTGTGCCTTCTACTCACAGAACCTCTCCTAGGGCTTGGATTTCTTCTCATAGAATGGCCCCTAGACTGACTTTCTACATTTCTCTCCTCTCGGCCTTCATTACTTGGGTTAGAACCATTGTTTATTCTTTGCTAAATGTCTGTAAGGCTCTGTAAAATGACCGCATTGAGTTGATGTTTGTCGTCTTGCGCTTTCATCATCCACTCGTTGAAACTTACCATAGTCTCAGCCAAGTTTGGGGGCATTACTAGCTCCCTTCTTCCATCAGAATTGGCCTTCGTATGTTCTTCTTGCACGTTCTCACCCAGCACATCATCTTCTGGTTCCAATGGGTCTTGTGCATCATTTAGAGTGACCATTCTTACACCTTCCTGTGCGCTATCCTATGATAATATGCATCTTACAACTGCTACTATCTCTGTGCATATCAGAGACATTATATTCGATATCACAAGCATACAATTAAACTCTATCATACCCATTCAAAACTGGAACTATTCATTTGAACAACCATTTAATCAAATAGTTCATCAAAACCATGCTATGGGCACATTTCTTGACCAAAAATTCATGCATGATCCGGCCCAAACAGCTCCCAGTGTTGCAACTGAAGATCCGATACCACTCTGTCATGTCCCCACTGACCTCCTTAGGACCCACGAGACCCTGATACATTTGTTTTTCTTCCTAATACGACTAAATACACCCACATAGTCATAATAGCTAGGATCCGCAATCCGCAACTCAAATCCGCAAGCCGCAATCTGCAATCCACAATTGCGGATGTGGAAGTGTGAAGCTTCACAACCGTAAACTTACCTTTACGCAATCTGCAATTACGGGTGTGGAAGGTCAAATCTCAACCTCCAACAATGGACACTTCCGTAATCCGTAATCCACAATCGCAGGTGCAGAAGGTCAAATCTCAACTTCCGACAATGATCACTTCTGCAATTCGCAATCCACGATTGTAGATGCGGAAGTTCAGAAGTCCAAAACGTAACTTCGACTTCTTCGTTTCCGCAATCCGAATTGTGGATGCGGGCATGCGGAACCACACTCCTGCAAGGTAACTTTCCACACAGTCTTCTGAGGTTCATAACTCCCTAATCCTTGGTCCAAATGAGACAAGGTAGGTAATGTTGGAAATATCTTGGAGATCTATATCCAGTGGTGAAATCCCTACCCCATCTGAGCAATCAGAACATGTTAAATTTCCCACTGAATTTATCGCCCTTTACTTCACTTAAAAGAATTAATCCTTCTTCCTTCCATGATCTTCCCTTTCCACCTGACCCACGGAGGGACTCTTAAACAATTTCAGGGAATCCACCCCCCTTTCCCAAGGATCATATGCAAGCATACAACTCATTCATTGGGTCATTCAAACATATCACAACATGTAAAATACATAAAGTTAGATCTAACAGATACATCTATCATATGCAAGAACTATGATGCATTAAACTCATGCAATACCATGAAATACATATAAAAATTAACTCAGCCCCTACTCGGGCCTGCACATGACTACTTGTCAATCATATTCATATAAACCTGCATTTCACAATTCCACAATTGAACATAAGCAACTATTTCATAACAATGAAGCATCATCATTAATCATAACAAGAAGTACTTATCTTTCAATTGAAACTGCCAAGCAACTGGCTAAGTGAGAGAAATGTTCCACCCAACCTTAGATCTTTGTCCATCCTGTACTCTTTCAGCTGAGAGATCACCCCCGAGCTGGGATATGTATCCACTAAGGAGGGCTATCAGGTTCTCTCACAGTCAAGGTTCCATCCCAATGCTAAGCCAATCTGCAGTTAGGTTTATCAAGCATTCTAGGGTACCTACCCATGCTAAGCCAACCTACAATGGGTTTATCAAGCATTCAAGGACACACAGGTCATGCTAAGCCAACTTTTGGGTTTATCAAGCATACCAATAACAAGGTCATGCCAAGCCAGCCTACAATTGGGTTTATCAAGCATACCAAAGTAGTTGATCATGCTAAGCCAACCTAAAGTGGGATTATCAGGCATACCAAGCAATACAATCATGACAAGCCAGCATACTGTTGGGTTTATCAAGCAAATCAGACAAGCTGATCATGCTAAGAAAACCAACAGTGGGTTTATCAAGCGAACAGGGATAGCAAGGGAGGCATTGCTAAGCTAGTGAGCTCAACCACAAAGCTGTAGGCATCTCAACACTCATCCGACCTGGAACCCACAATACCTACAACATCCAACACAAGGAAGACCTTCTTCTCTGTTGCACAGTATCTCAAGGCCTCTTCCCTTCCAGTGCTATTCCAGGATGGGCATAGAAAGGTCCAGTCGCTAGTTCTATGAGACTACAGCCTTCACTGGGCTTATCAAGCAACCCAACCTTCTTCCACAGTTCAACGAGCTATCTCCTTCAGACTTGCAGACAAGGCTGTCTCCTTCAGACTTGCGGACAAGGCTCTATTCCGCAATCTACTCTCTGAGTTCCAATTCCTAGGTTCTCACGGTTTCTCTGCACTATTCAGGCTTGCAGTTTCCTCACGGGTTCTTTCCACTCTGTCCCTGGTAGACTGTATTCACACACACAGTTTTCATGGTTAAAAATTCTCTGGTATTTCTATTACATAGGGAAAACACGAATATCTCTAGTTTCTCTGACTAGTTCACAGTCTGCGGGTATGTCTGGACAAGTTCTCTCTCGATGAATCAATGGATCGTCGATGGAAAGCATGTGTATGGATGAATGAAAAATAATCCATGTGTTTTTATTTCACAAATGGTTAGTCAAATAGGGTCTTCCCATTCCCGGCGATTGAGTGTCTTCCATGGTAGGAAACCAAAGTCATGCCCTTCCATACGAAATTGCAGGCATGCTCCATACTCTATCAGCTTCAACAACAAGGTTCTCAACCACCCTCTGCAACCACATTAATTTCAGCATGGATTTCAAACAGTTTTACAGTCGGACATGTGGAAACATGGGAAACCACTCCCATAACCCCCTCACCTCTCCCTAGTGGATACACGTGGACCCTTCTCATTAGTTGCCTCATTAGCCAGCTTCTTGATTATTTTATTCATAATAATAATTACATCATTTACATTTCTTCATGGCTTAATAGCCCATGAATAATCAAACTGTCAAATACTTGCCTATGCAATAACCTTAAACATCCACTAGTGGGGCCTTGGCCTTGAGCTCCACACTAGGGTGAATACACACACAGCATATACACAGTATTTACATTGAAGCCAATAAACATAAAGGGAAAAATGGAGTATTACAGAATCCCAGAAACTTGCACAAATTAGAAGAAGCAAATACAGTGGAAGATATGGCAAGGGAAGCATCTCGAATTTATGTAGCATTGGATGATAACCAAGCAGACCATCAATCAGAAGTGGTGGAAGTTGAAGGTAAGATTGCTAAGCAATCCATTTCTAATTTCATTGACCCAAGACCTACTCATAGTTATGTTTCTCCTAAGGTGGTTGAAGGTTGTTCTCTTAGTAAAGTAAAGCATAGTAAGTCTTGGCTATTTCAATTATCCATAGGGACCAAGAGGAAGGTGAGTGAAGTAGTGATGGAGTGCCCCATAGAATTGAATGGACTCCTCACAAAAGAAAATTTAAATGTCCTACCATTAGGATCTTATGATGCCTTAATAGGTGTGGATTGGTTGGAAAGACATAGATCCAATATAGACTTCTACGAGAAAGTAATTGAATGCATTAATTAAGAGAGAATGCCAAGGTTGGTAAGAGGAATTCCCAAGCAAGTTTCAGTAAGGAGGATTTCAGCCCTGCAGTTGAGAAAGTTTTATAAAAAGGGTTTCCAATTATATGCAGTTCACATATCAGATTCATTAGAAGACAAAGGACCAAGCATAGAATACTTTCAGCTGTTGCAAGAATTCCAAGATGTGTTTCCGGATGAAGTGCCAAGGATGCCACCAAAGAGAGATATGAATTTTTCCATCAATCTTGTTCCAGGGGTAGCACCAATTTCCAAAGATCCTTATAGAATGAGCACATCAGAATTGGTAGAGTTAAGATGCAACTGCAATAATTAATGGACAAGGAGTATATCATACTGAGTGTATCTCCTTGGGGATCACCGATGTTATTTTTCAAGAAAGAGGATGGGACAGTGAGGTTGTGTATTGATTACAGGAAGCTCAATAAAGTGACAGTCAAGAATAAATACCCATTTCCAAGAATTGATGACTTGTTTCATCAAATGAAGGAAGCTAGAGTGTTTTCAAAGATTGAATTGAGGTCTGGATACCATCAAGTGAGGATTAAGGAAGAATACATTCACAAGACAACTTTCAGGACAATATATGGATATTATGAATTCATAGTGATGCCATTTGGTCTTACCAATGAACCTACTACATTCATGTGTCTCATGAATAGTGTCTTCAACAAGTATTTGGATAATTTTGTGATTATGTTCTTGGATGACATTCTTGTCTACTCAAAGAATGAAGAAGAGCATAATGAACATCTAAGAATGGTGTTGCAAGTCCTTAAATAACACCAACTGTATGCAAAGATGAGAAAGTGTGATTTCTATAAGTAGACGGTACAGTATTTGGGTCATGTCATCTCAGAAGAAGGAATTGCAGTGGACCCAGAAAAGATTGAAGCCATAATGGATTGGCCTACTCCAAAGAATGTTGCAAATGTTAGATCTTTTATAAGCCTTGCAGGCTATTGCAGAAGGTTCGTTGAAGGATTCTTCATAATAGGTCATCCAATTACATCATTGCAAAGGAAGAATATCAATTTTGTATGGTCTGAAAAATATGAGAAAAGCTTTCAGCAGGTAAATGAATTACTTACCAGCACTCCTATTTTGAAGATTGCAGACCCAAAGAAATATTTTGTAGTGTGAACAGATGCTTGCATTGAAGGGCTTGGTGGAGTGCTCATGCAAGAGGTATTTGTAATTTTCTACGAGTCAAGAAATTTAAAGGAGCATGAAAAGAGCTATGCTACACATGATTTACAACTTGCATCCATAGTTCATTATCTCAAGAGATGGAGATGTTATCTCTTGGGAAGAAGATTTGAGCTCAGGATAGACCACGTGAGCTTGAAATGTTTGTTTGACCAACCAAATATGAATGCTAGGAAAACTAGATGGATGGAATTTCTTTGTGAATTTTATTTTGAAGTTAAGCATGTCAAAGGTAAGGAGAATAAGGTTGTAGATGCTCTTAGCGGAAAATTCCATGTTGCAGCAGTAAGTATGTGAAAATCAAATTTGAAGGAAAGAATTCTTGAAGCTCAAACCAGTGATGAAGCTTACCCTCAATTCAAAGAAAAATTGCAGCAAGGAAATGTGGATGAAACATGTACAGGGTGTCAGCTTGGTGAAGATGATCTCATTTATCAGGGTACCAGCCTGTACATTCAAAATTGTGCATATTTGAAGAGGCTAGTGATGGATGAGATACATCAAATGCCATATTCTGGACACACGAGATATCATAAGACTATAATAGCAGCAAGAAAGTAGCACTTTTGGCGTGGGATGAAGAAGCACATAGCAGAGCACATTGCTAGGTGTCAAAAGTGCCAACAAGTCAAGGCAGAACATCAACATCCAGCAGGATTGTTGCAGCCTTTTCCCATTCTAGAATGGAAGTGGGAAGTAATTTCTATGGATTTTATAACAGGTCTGCCAATGACAGTGAGGAAGCATGATTCAAGCATGGTAGTGGTGGAAAAGATATCAAAGGTAGCTCACTTCATTCCAGTCAAGTCCACTCATAAGTCCAATGACATAGCAAATATATTCATGAAAGATACATTCAGATTGCATGGATTTCCCAATGCAATAATTTCAGATCATGATACAAAGTTCACATCCAATTTTTGGAGGGGATTATTCCATGAATTGGGGACTCACCTGAAGTTTAGTACAACATATCATCCTCAAACAGATGGTCAGAATGAGAGGTTAAATCAGATTCTTGAATACATGTTGAGGATGTATGCGATGGATAAACCATCCAAGTGGGGAGACTACCTACACTAGGTAGAATTTGCATACAATAATGGATATCAAGTACCTTTGGGAATGAGTCCATTTGAGGTATTGTATGGAAAAGGATGCAAGAATCCAGTAAATTGGGACAGTCCAGTGAACATGGTAGTGCTTGGACCAGAAATGATCAAGGAAATGGAGCAAGAGATTGTTAAGATTAGGTACAATTTAAAGGCAGCTCAAGACAGGAAAATGAGTTATGCCAATTTGAAAAGAGTGCATAAGGAGTTTCAGATTGGAGACCATGTTTAATTAAGAGTGAAGGCAAGGAAAAGTTCCCTGGATTTGGGGATTTGTTCCATGTTGACACCAAGATATTATGGGCCATTTGAATTCCTTGATAGGATAGGGCCAGCTGCATATAGAATTGAATTTATGGCTAACATGAAAGCTCATAATGTTTTCCATGTATATTTGTTTCAGAAATATATACATGATCCTCATCACATAATTGATTGGCATGTGATACAGGTGGAACCCAAGGGATATTTCCAAGTGGTTCCTATCCACATCCTCGACAAGAAGGTCACTTTTCTCCGGAATAGATCCATCAGACAAGTGAAGGTGTAATGGAAGCAACTTAGTCCCGAAGAGGCTACATGGGAGATGGAGGATTCCATTAGAGAGGCATTCTCATTTTTGTTTAGTTTTGAGAACACTGAGGATGGTGTTATTCTAAGGGGGAGGGAATTGTAACATCCCCATTTTGACCCTTAGGTTTTATTGCCTTCAATGTAAATATTGTATACATGCAATGTGTATTTTCCCCAGTGTGGAGGTCAAGACCAAGGCCCCACTAAAGTATGTCCAAGTTTTATTTAAGAAGAAAGTATTGACATTCTGATTATCCATGTGCTATTAAGCCATGAGGTATTGTAAACGATGTAATTATTAAATATTGCAATAAATACCAAGAAAAATCATTATGGAAGAAAGAAATAAGAGAGTTCCATGTGTATCCACTAGGGAGAGGTGAGGGGGTTGTGGGATTGGAACCCATGCTGCCAGATGTCAATTTGTGAACCCATTTGACTCCCCATGCTGACATTTAATTCTATTGTAAGAAGGTGGTTGAGAAAACCTGTTCATGAGGTCGATGGAGTATGGAGCATCCCTGAAAATCCATATGGCAGGGTATGGTTCTGTTTTGCTTGTCCATTAAGCCACTCTACCTCGTGCGAGTTCACTCACCATAATCCCTATCCCATTGTTGACCAATGAACCTCAATTATCACGAATTTGCAGAACCCATCTATGAAGCAAAAAGAGAAAAATCGTGATTCTGTGTAAGCATGAATTTGCAGATCTGAAAACACGTAGAAACCATGTGTAGGAAGTGAATTGGTTGAGGAATCCATGGTTCAGAAACTAGGGATAAATTACAGAGCATGAGAATATTATAAAATCGTGAGAACACTTGGATCTGATAGCAGAAGTCAGAGTTGCGGGATAGAGCTTCGGCCGAAACCCTGAGAAGATTCCAGCTAGAATAGCAGAGAAAAGGGTTAAACAGAGGTTGTGGTTTTCTTGATAAACCGAGTGAACGATAAAGTCTCCTGAAAGCAACTGTTTGGACCTTTCTATGCCCACCTTGAAGAGCACTGGAGGGAAGGGGCCTTGAGGGACTATGAAACAGAGAATAGATCCTTCCTTGTGTTGGGTGAGGTAGGTATTGTGGGTGCCATGTTTGTGGAGTAGTTTGAGATGCATGTAGCTCTGTGGTTGAGATCATTGGCTTAGCATCATCCTCCATGTTCCCTTACATGCTTGATAAACCCAACTATATGTTGGCTTAGAATTAGGGTGGAGCCTTGACTATGAGAGATCCTATTTATCCCTCCTTAGTGTATACACAACCCATCTCAGGGGTGGTCTCTTAGTTGAAAAAGTATAGGATGGATAGAGACCTATGGTTGGGTGGAACGTTTCTCTCACTTAGCTAGTTGCTTGGACAGTTCCATTTAAAGATAAGTGCCTTATGTGGTGTTAAATGATGATAGTTTCCCTATGTTATATTATGCTTGTTATGTTCAACTTGTTGAATGAATGATTACATGAAATTGTTCAATAGGGAAGTATGTATAAGCCCGAGTATGAGGATGAGTTCATGTTTTAATGCTCCATCATTTGGATGAGTTTAATATACCGCTAACCTTACAGGTTGTAGATGCTTTGACTAACTATAGTTTCATAATATGTGTGTTTAGTTATGCATTGCATTCACCTTTATGAGGGTCTTCTTGGGTTCATCTGGACATGGGGAGGAGAAGTAGATAACCCACTATTGTGTTTAATCACCCCTCTATGGGTCAGGTGAAGTGAGAAGTCATGGCATAAGGTAGGCAAAGTCCCTTGCAAAAGGGTAATGATGCATTGGGGGAGTTTAGGAAAGACTTCAGTTGGAATTATAGCCAAGTCAGAGTACTTAGATGTGATAGGGGATCACACTAGTGTAAATAGCTCTCCAAGAGCTTTCCAACAGTACTGGCCTTTTCCATTTTGTCCTAAGGATGAAGAAGTTATCCACCTGGAAAGTTGGGTGTAGTAGGGGATGGCCAACTCTTGAATTTTTGCATCTGCATTGTGGAATGTGGAAGTCGGGGGCACATTTCTACAGTGTTGGCATTGTAGCGCTACGCATTTCCGAATTTCGCAATGCAAAATGCAAAAGTTGGGGGCACATTTCTGCAGCGCTGAGTACTGTGGCGCTCCGCATTTCTGACATCCGCACTGCAGAATGCAAAAGTCGGGGGCACATTTCCGCAACGCCATGTATTTTGGTGCTTCCCACTTCCGACTTCCACACTGCGGAATGCGGAAATTGGGGGTGCATTTCTGCAGCGTCGGGTATACTGGCGCTCCGCATTTTCGACTTCTGCATTGCGGAATGTGAAATTTGGGGGTGCATTTCTGCAACGTCGGGTAAATTGGCACTCCGCATTTCTAACTTTTGCACAGCGGAATACGGAATATAGGACCATGTTTCTTCGACATCGGTCATATTGGCGCTCCAAATTTCCAAGTCCCGCATCATGGATTGCAGAACTGCGGAAGTCAGAGGGGTGTTTTCAATGCTGCATATTTTGGTGATCCAATTTCTGACTTCTGACTTGCGGTTGTGTTTTGCTTCTTGCAGATTGCGGAATTGCGGACGCATGATAATTGCGTTTGTGTAAGAAATGTAGAGAATTGTTGGAAAAACAAATGTATCAGGTTGTCTCCCATCACCCCTCAAGGGAACTTGGGCGACCGGGTATGTGACAACATTTCCAAGTGAGGAGCCACCTTTGTCAAATTCTGTACATATTTCCAGTACCTCACAATATATTGGAAATCCCCCATCCTTAATAATCAACTCATTAAAACACAAATAATAAAATTTACCAAGAACACATGCAAAACATTGTCATTTTATTTCAAGGATTTCAACTACAATTTATTTTGACTCCATTATCAGCACTGGTCTTGTTGTTGATTATTTTATGATGTTGATGTTTCAATGATGATGTTGATGTTTGATAATGAATGATATCATGTTTTATATTGCATTGTTCTTGTAATTAAATTTCTAACTCCTAGATTAGTTTTTTTCTCTCTTTTCGTAGATTAAACACCTTATATTTTCTTTCTTTTTAGGTTCCACCCCCCTTGGCTTTGCTAGGAGTAAGCCTATATGGAGGAGTCGAGTTTCAGGTGACACTAATTGTAATACCCCCATTTAGACCCTTGTGATATTTTGGCTATAATGTAATTATTGTATGCATGTTATGTATGATTCCTAGCGTGTAGCTCAAGGCCAAGGCCCCACTAGTGAATGCTCGGCCTTGAAGAGGCAATTATTTGGTATTATGATACCCATGTGATAGTAATCCATGGGAATTGTAAATATGCATTTTAATAAAAGTGTCCTCGACTAGCTATGCAATGCAACAAGAGATGAGGGAATGCTTTTTACAAGGAATGGGTAGGGGGGATATTCAAACCCTTGAGCCAATCAAGTCAAGCCAAGTGTCAATGAGAGAAGCCATGAACCCTCAACTACCCATGTTGACTTTTGTGCCCAATCTTTCATTTCTCCCAAGAGTTGGTTGAGGTAGTTAATGCCTTGGGGAATGGAAAGGTATGGTTGTCCAAATTAGGCTATGGGAAAGCCACCCTTCATGGAAATTCATGTTTGAATTCTTGGGCAAGAAAAGAGCCATGAAATTGCTCCCCAAGATATTCTTCACCCATCAATTTTTCTCTCTCACGAGTTGGGAGCTACTTGGGCGTTTTCCCTCCATGTTTTTATTGTTTTTCATTGTTTTCTAGCTAGGAGAAGGGCGTTTTCATGTTGCAGAACCATGGGAAGGAAGGGGAAATCGATTTGGGGTCCATAGAGATTGTTTTGGCCCACTGAATGCTCATATATCTATTGGAGAAATTGCTTTGTTCCCTGTGGTCGATTTTCCCTCTCACAATCTGTTTTTGGTGTGCCCACGATTTGGGGAAAACCCATGGCCATCTTGTTTCTAATCCCATTGTTAAAAATGTGTATCCATGCCCAATGATTGTTTTTGATGTGTGTAGATAGAATATGATGGGGTATGGGTTATGGGTATCCATTTCCTTGGTTTGATCTTGAGAGTCCCCTCTTCCTTGTAGAAAAATCATGCCCAACTCGGGGGTGGTCTCTGAGTGCTGAAAGAATACACGATGGGAAGAGACCTATGGTTGGCTGGAACGTTGCAGCGACATAGCTAGTTGCTTGGAGAAACTTTACTATCAAGATAAGTATTATATTTCTTTGTATTCAATTCTGCAATGTATTGGTTGTTCTGATTTTGCTGGCTGTATGCATGAGGAATGTGTGTGGACATTTTAATTCCGTTGTGCATGTTATTTTGATTTGCATCTGCACACATTTTTTTTATTCGTATGAATCTAATGAATCGGGATGAGTTTATGAAAAAGCCCAAGATCTGTAGTCATGTTCCCTTCCTTGCATTGGGTCAACGAGAGGGGACATGACAGATTGTTATTAGAGCGAAGGTTACAACATTGGTCCAACTTGAACAACTTGCAGAGGTAAGTATTCTCCCTGCTCAGCATTGATCATTAAGAAAATTTTCAAAATTTCAAATTTATCAAAATTTTCTAAGTGTTTTTTGAGTTTTTCTGCTAAGTCTATGTCTGCGCAGGATTTTGAGTTACGCCGAAACGGTCGTCGCAAGATTGCGAGTTGCGCCAAAATAGTCGGCGAGAAAATGACAAGTGCACAGAAACAATTGGGAGGGAATTCAAAAGTTCGCTGAAAAAGGGGATTTCGGTGAAAAGGTAAAACAACTCGTCGAAATGGTCGGTGCAAGATTGCGAGTTGCGCTGAAACAGTCAGTGAAGGTTGATGAGTTGCGTCGATCGGAGACAAATTGCGAGTTGCGCCAAAACGGTCGGAGAAAGATGGCGAGTTGCATCGATTGGAGACAAATCGCGAGTTGCGTCGAAATGGTCGGCGGAAAAGAGATAAGTCCATCGATCGGTGAGAAAGTGGAAGGTCTCCAAACCGGTCCGTAGAGAATTGCAAAGTCCATTGAAACAGTCGGTGCAAGATCGCGAGTTGCGCCGATCGGCGATGAAATCCAAGTTTATCGAAATGGTCAGCGCAAGATCGTGATTTGCGCTGATCGGTGTAAAATTGGAAGTTGCTCTGAAACAGGTCGGAGGAGAATTCACAAGTCCACCGAAATAGGGATATTTGAGCAATTTTCCAGGGATATTTTGACATACCAAAAACTGAAGAATGGCCTTGGACTGATGTGCTAGATTGCGTGAAATCGAAGGATTTACAATATAAAAAAAAATTAGGGCGCTTCCCTTGACCTGCCCTGTAGTGGCGAAGGAAATCCACAAGGGGGCAATCCCCCTTGACCCCCGTTGTCCCCCGGAGACAGTCATTGAATGTATGAAAGGCACTCTCTATGCTTGGAATCTGCACTATGAATTGCATAAAGAGGTTGTGGAATCCTCAGTAAGTGTAATTGGTTGTAATATCCATTATGGAGGATGAAAGGGACCAATAATGAATATTGGTACCTTGGATAAGAACGCATCCAATATATTGTTGTTAGCAATAGTTTGAATTGCAAGGAAGAGCAATGGGATCTCTTGATTATCAAAGATGGATATTGTAATCCATAAGAGAATGTTGAGCAAGTAATGGGATAGGTTATCAGGAAAGGGACAAGCAACTTGTAAAGATGATGGGTAAATCATCCTTGTGGGTAAGTGCAATGTTGATAAAAAGGGAAATCTTAACCTTAAACTATTTATGTTTATAACATAATAATTGTATGCTTGGAAAGTGGCAAGAATGAATGTTATACACATGTGTATATATATATTGAATTGCTACTTGGTGAGAATATCATAGCTAATAATTGCTTGTGTGCATGGTAGAGAGGCCATGAAATTGGATCAACTATGATGTTGAAGAGGAAATTCCATGCTATAATGGGGAATTGGAAAGGGAGAATTCCTTAACTCCTCTCTTACTATTGTATGAGCTTTATATACATAAAATTATGGCATAGGAATGCTGAAAATGCAAGAGATTAGATAGATGAAGTGAATATGCACTAGTTGGAATATGAATAGACATTGCACAGTGCATGTGAGAATGTTTGTGCATGTATATGATGTTGCATGTGGGTAAAGCTAGTGAATTTTTACATATCCAATGACCCACTTAAGATAATTATTGTGGTTGCTAATAATTAGTGGTTTTCTCATTGGTTGTAAGACCTGTTATCACCTAAGTTGTAGTTACCCCTATGGATATATCCACTCATGGATGGAAATAGGGAAGGGAAACTCAAAGGTGCAACCACGATCACCTCGACCTCCAATGGATTGGTTGTCACGCCAGTCGAGGCAACCTTCACTTTATGTTGACTAGCCCAGACAACAAAGGGGAAGACCCGATCTACTCCCGACAGGAGAGATCAAAATCAAGACACCAAATCAAGTTAATTCTAAGTGAAGTAAGGTGTATGGTTTATCCTAGACCTTAGGGTGAAGTCACAAGACAAGTGAGGGATTCAAAGAGTGTAGCTTTGGTTCATTGTTGATGTGAGAGTGACTTATAATATTTGAAATGAGATCTAGGATTAGGGTACTAGTTCAATGTTAGAAAATCCACTGCCTTGGGAACCGTGTCCAATGCAGGGTAGTTTAGGGGTTGAATTGGGGCTAACTAGTACAAGTGACAAGCTTGATCATGACACATGATGGCATCAAGGGTTTAGTTCACCACACAAAGGTCAAACCACAAGTTAATCCAACAATCTAGGAAAGTCGAATTGACTTGGAGAGAAACCAGTGCGTTGGGAATTGGGATAATGGAGTCAAAGTAGGGTTGACTGGTGGTTAAGGACTCCTATTGCATGGGACAAGTGGGCAATCAAAGTCTTGATGGATGAATAGGTCTAGATCTAGGTTTGGCCTAAGTGGACCACAATCCCTTAAAACAAGGAATGCTATCCCCAAGGAAATATTTGACAAAGTGACCTACTAGACCTAGGTTTTGAATTATTCCCGTTCCAAATCCCTAAAAATCTCAAGTACCCACGTCCTAGAAGTGGACAAACTCCCTTCTCCAAGGTGGTGCGACTTTGCCCAAGGAGGCCTAAAAGTGGGATAAGTGGGGTCAAGACAAGTCCGATGACATCCAAACTTTAGATCCGGATAGGTTAGTCAAGTAGGAGTATGGATCTACAATTTAAAGGCAATCCAACGGCTAGATCTTACTAGATCTGAGTTTGAGGACACCAAGTGGTCCAAAATGGGGATTAAATCCCTTAAAATGTGGAATAGGGCCCACAAGGTAGAAATCAGAAAAGTGACAATCTGGGGGTAGGTTATTGGATGTGTAGATCATGAATCAAGTCGGATCTCAACTACCCATCAACTAGATCTAGTTCAACTCACCCTCACCAAGAAGTGCACCCTTGCTTGGAGGAGCTAAGTTGGCTTGGGAAGGGGGTCAAATGGAAGCCAATCCTCACCAAACTATAGATCCGGGATGCCGTGGATGCTATAGAGGTGGGTTTTCAATATTATACCCAACAACACACAAGATCTAAGTAGATCTGAGAAAATGTAAAAGTGAGGGTTTGAAGAAATAAGGGTTTTATCAATTTATGAGCTAGGTCAATGGATTGGATCAAGATAAAAGAAAAAAACCTGTGGATCTTACCTGGGTAACCTTGTAGATGCCTTGATGATGATGATCTATGCAAACCCAATCAATTTGAGAAGCTTTGAGGTAGTTTTCTATGCAATCGATTTAGTCCAAGAAGCCAATGCGCCCTCTCTCCTGCACAACAAATGTCAACAATATCAGATTTGATGCAATCAAGAGATAAGACTAATGCCACAAGAGAAGTAACAGAAAGATAGCATAGATCAAAATGATGCTAATGATAACCCCCTGATACAATCAAATGCCAAGAAAGTCGATTTGAAGAAGCCTTGCAAAATCGTCGTTGTTGAAGTCGCCCTCCTGTAGACAAGACAATGATTTCCAAAATAGATAGATCTTACAACAAATTCCAAATGCTAGGTTGCAATAGACTTTCCAATCACCATCTAAGAACACCAGATGCAAAGGAGACCACAAGAATTTCCACAAGAAAGTTTTTCTATACCAATAATCCAAGATCCAAAGACCCCTTACAATGAGAAGCTCTCTCCTTTAAATAGGAAGGAGAGGCATCAAAATACTAACCACTTTTTGAATGAGTGGCTAAGATTAAAAGATACAAATGTCTAATCAATGGTTGAGATGAGCTCAACAATAAAATACATGGATCACTAATAAAGTATTATATGAGTGGACAAAATCGCCCTAGAAGAGGGGAATCCCACCAAATCATGATGACAAAATATAATAGGGGGCTTATGGTGGGTCCAAGGGGTAATTTTATCCCTCCTTGGTCAATCCCCATAGCACAATAATCATAAAATAATCCTCAATGTACCAAATCGTGCCTCTATGGTCAAATCGTAGGCCTCAAAAGACCTCAGAAATCCTCAGAGAGTGCCATAAATGATGGATGCGGGCCTTGATGAAGCTAAAACTGTTGGAGAAGGTGTGGAGGACCCCGATATATCATCACTAATCATCCCATGCCATAACATTGCCTCAGTAGCCCAAATCGATTTCCTCAATAGCCTTTTCTACCAATCCTAAAATGCCTCGGGAAGCATGAAACTGCCCCAAACTGCCTCCTGGAGTGCCTGCGCTGTCAAGGTGAGGGCACCAGTGTGTCAGGGAGGGGGTAATGTAGTAAAAAAAAGTGGCTGGACCACCCCCTCCAAGCACAGCGCCCTAGGTCAACCGGATAAAAATCATATCTGCTCTGACAGGGCCTCCGACAGACCAAAACTGCACTGGGATAGCCTACTGAGGCTCAATCATCACTGTAAGTGCCCGGAACTGAAAACAAACTGTCTCATTGGACTCAGAAGGTCCAAATCCATCCAAGATGTGTACTCATACACCATATGAGTCTCTGCATGATCGAAATATATATCCAATATACCGGAACAGGGCCAATAATAATAATCTGTAAATGATCAAATACTATTGTAAACCAAGAATCATCATCATAACCCTGTAGCTGCTGCATAGAATCATCATGTATGTGTACATAGACCGTATATCATCTATCCATATCATCATGAGGTCCAACCATCTCATGTCCTATGGTTGACCTTGGTCTAGCCAAGTCAACATGACCAAATATAACTCAGACCATCATCAGAAGCTACTGCAAAGTGTCCAAGGTTAATGCATGCTCTACAACTTATTCAAATAACAATTATAACACAAAGTAATCATTACTGGCGATCTAAATCCGAATGTATAATGTCATTAATTATTATTATTACTCAGACCAGACTTTCAAGATCATACTCACTTCATAGCTGTGATCAATTTGCTAGTGAAGGGTGAAGGCTAAAATAACTTGCTAGGCTAAGGGATGACTTAACTAACTTAACTTTGTGACACTTTGGAAAAGGGAAAGGGAATACACACCATAGTATATACTGAATGAGCAACAACATAGGGGATGGCGGTGTCTCACAAATGGATGAGTTGTTCAAAGCGGGTTTATTCACCTTTAACATATGCGCACAATCCATAATACAAATAAGGCCAGCAATTGTTTAGATATAGCATTTAAGTTCCATTGCTTTTTGGGCCTGAAGTTTCCATAGCCTTGGTCTATGTGTGTTTATAAACACATTGCACGGATTTACATTTATTTTAGGCTTCCTGCTCCAGGTGTGTTTTTAAGGCACTTGTTTACCTGAGCACTTCTAGGTGTGTCATGGACATCTTGTTTACCTAGGTATTTAAATTTCCAAAAGATATAACATTTTATTTTCATGGCCATTTTCATTTGGCATGCCTTTCATTCATGTGTGTTTAGAAACACATTGCATGAATGGGCTTTTTATACAAGATATAGCATTTCATTTTTCCAGATTTTGTATTCATGGCAGCACCAAAAGTTTCAGGTTTAGCCAACACAACTTTAGTGACTAGGGGGAATTCACAAGGAACTCCAACTCACCATAGGTAAGTTTTGTCACCAACTCAGAGCCGAGACAGAATAAACAGGGAAGCTCATCCAATACAGAGGCTACAGTGGGGAAAAGTCCTCCATGCCACTAGTCAAGTAGTAAGTCAGGGTGATAAACTAAAAGGTAGGCAATGGATGGATGAAGACAATGAATAATGGAGCCGACACTAGCAAGCCAAGGTATGGTAGAATGATCACCTCTATTCTCCCTAAGGAGGGTAAAACCAATGAGTATGGATAGTGAACTTCTAAGTCTGAGTAGGGACAATATAATATATATAATAAGATCAACCAGGTCCACATATCTATATGATCGCCAGATCATGACACTAAGTGCTAAGACATGCTATAAGAATAAGTATAAAAGCAATATAACCATAACACAATGATATACTTGCTGAGTCATAATACTTGAATGCTCATCAACCTGTACCATCATCTGTCCTCTGAAACTGCTGCTGTAACTCTGGGCACTACTTACTGCTCTGTACCAATGGTATAATGGCTACACCAGTCATCTCTCTGAGTGTCCTGAAACTCAGTCATGGCATGGGGAATATATACTGCTGTCCACAATCTGATAGTGATCCAATATAGATGCTCATCTCAGTATCTCAAATGTAAGGGAACTGGCTGAATAGTGTACTGGCATGAGAAAAATAATGTATGGTAGCCCGGCTACTATATATGTGATAACATCTGGCTCCGGCTGGGACAAGTGCTCCGCGGAAATGAGCGCTTGAGAACCTCAGAATCTCTGGTCCTCGAACTCTGCTACTCGAATCCACGATCTAGCACTCTACCATTTTGCTTCCAGCTTTTATTTTTGCAACCTATTTCTGCATTCACAAACATCAAAAATACCTCATGCCGCATGTGTGGGAAAAATATAAAACAAACTGAAATAAAATCTATTCTGTGTCAGAAATAGAAATGCATGAAATATAAATGCAGAAAGTAAATTAAACTACTAACATAATTTGCAAAGTTTGAAATTTATTGTGCAGGTAAAAGAAAAAATGACAGGTACTCAATTAAACTAGGAGCTTACAAAGGGGCTTAGGAAAACAAAAACAAAAAGGTGCGAGACTCAATGGCTGAAAAGACTAACTACTTCCCAAGTAGGCTTATTTGGTTTCCTAGCTACTCTAATCTAACCAGTCATCACAAATGCTAGGTAGAATCATAAATCCAGTGCAACCATTCATCAAACATATTAGTGATTCTTCTTTGATTTCTGGTAATGAAACAAGTCATGATTGGATTAAAGATCAGAGAATTTGATAATGCAATTTTCCAGGTTTGTTCAAAAATTGAATAAAGGTTTGCATGGTGCAAAATGAAATCATGCCAAGGGAAAGATAGACTGATGCAAACATCCTCCATCCAAGAATTGATAGGATCATAAAATTCATGCAAGTTATTGCTTAAGATTGATGGAGGAAAAATATAAGGCTTGTAACTCAATTCTTTTTCATAGAACATAACTTTCTCATTTACTTCTCTTACATATTCAATTTGGTTCTCTCTGGGATTAATGATCAAATAGAAACCAAGTGGGGATAACTTAAAGTTTAAAGGACGGAAAAACAAAGTCAAACCAACTTGATGCTCAAAAATGGAGAAAAAATGGAATTGATCTGTAAACACCTTTCCTAGCCACCAAGAGTGATTGATAACTTGACAACAAGCATTATGGTTCCAAAGTGACCGAAAAGGGGAATGAAGTGTTTTTTCTCCAAACATGTAATCATGCATATACTTCCTTCTGAAAATTCCAAAGGAAAAAGATTGACTATAGCACCAACCCAAAGATGATTGAAAGAGTTGGGACGGGAGGGTGGATTGCAAATATGAAAATTCTCCCAAATGGATAAACAAGTTTGACCTTATATTTTGATAATAGAAAACATTCTTTATTCTAGGAATAATTTCAAGCTTCTGATCAAATTTAATATTTACAACTTGAGGACAAGATTGACCATAACTATCTAACTCTAAGTTATCTTGATTAAAGATGAAAAAATGAAAATTTAAAGATTCATTGTAAGAAGTGGAACAAAGATTAGAACACCTAGTATGATTTATTAACTCTTCCTCATCTTGATATTGATTTTTTATTAATTCATCATTAAATTTATAAGAGGATAAGTGATCATTTTCATTTAATTTATTAGGGGTGAAATTAATAATTTCATTTAACATATCCTGATTATTTGCACAATGATCACCTGAAATCACCACTAGAGGATCTTGATCTATGTCCCTACTTTCTTCTTCTTCAGTAAGTTGATAAGGAATTGAATGATCACTAAAGACAGGATGACTAATGATTTTCTCTGAGGGAGGAACTTCAGTAGACCTGTTAACTAAAAGCTCATCCTCAGAAATTCCCTCAGGATCAGGACTAGGGCTACCTAAAAAGCAATTTGAAAAATTATGGTTTGTACAATGATTAAAGATTTGACTTTCGATTGACTCAAAAGTAGAAGACTTATCATCAGAATAAATTGGGCAGGAAAGGTCATCTCCGGATGTTGACAAATCACTTGATATTTGATTGTTAAATGATTCCACAATAAGATCGGAAAGGGGAAGGTTTTGATCTTGGATTTGATTTGAAAGATACATATCATCGAATTCACCTCCCCATTCTTCTAGGAATTTATTTTCAAACATGTCATTACCAGAAATGCTATTGGGTTTCAAATTCGAAAGCTAGAGACCAGACCTTTCTTTGAAAGATGAATCCAATAGTCTCATACACACATCCTCATGGGTTATGGATAACTCTTTAATAATTTCCCTCAAATGTTCAAGGTGCCTTCTAGCAGAGATTTCATAACTTCCATCGAAAATAGGCAACCTTGCACATGCTTGATGAGGAATATGATGAGGATACCCAACAATTTTTGAAAAATCAAAAAATTTTAAACGACCGAAAGTTCTAGGTCGCTCAGAAGCAGCCATGGATAATAATTTTTTATTTTTTATATTTTATATTTTTTAATATTTTTATATTTATTTTTAAAATCAAGAGCTTGAAAACAAAATGATGCACCCCATGGGTTCTAGATAATGATAAGATCTGTCTTAATTCTAGTGTTATAAGGATGTAAATAAGCTCGCTCCTCAGCAGAGTCACTATTGGGAGTCGCCAGGTAGATTTAAACTCTTCTACCAAGATATGTGTCGTTGTATATGCAGGAGAGAGTGAGTAAAGACTACTAACTTTACCGAGGTAAGCCATATGCCTTCATTACCAAAATGTTGGGAAAAGAGAATGGGAGGGCTTTAAGAAAGATATGTCGGACCAGGGTAATCCTATGCCTTCCCCGGCAACGGCGCCAAAATGTTATCACCTAAGCTGTAGTTACCCCTATGGATATATCCACTCATGGAAGGAAATAGGGAAGGGCAACTCAAAGGTGCAACCACGATCACCTCGACCTCCAATGGATTGGTTGTCACGTCAGTCGAGGCAACCTTCACTTTATGTTGTCTAGCCCAGACAACAAAGGGGGAGACCCGATCTACTCCCGACAGGAGAGATCAAAACCAAGACACCAAATCAAGTTAATTCTAAGTGAAGTAAAGTGTATGGTTTATCCTAGACCTTAGGGTGAAGTCACAAGACAAGTGAGGGATTCAAAGAGTGTAGCTTTGGTTCATTGTTGATGTGAGAGTGACTTATAATATTTGAAATGAGATCTAGGATTAGGGTACTAGTTCAATGTTAGAAAATCCACTGCCTTGGGAACCGTGTCCAATGCAGGGTAGTTTAGGGGTTGAATTGGGGCTAACTAGTACAAGTGACAAGCTTGATCATGACACATGATGGAATCAAGGGTTTAGTTCACCACACAAAGGTCAAACCACAAGTTAATCCAACAATCTAGGAAAGTCGAATTGACTTGGAGAGAAACTAGTGCCTTGGGAATTGGGATAATGGAGTCAAAGTAGGGTTGACTGGTGGTTAAGGACTCCTATTGCATGGGACAAGTGGGCAATCAAAGTCTTGATGGATGAATAGGTCTAGATCTAGGTTTGGCCTAAGTGGACCACAATCCCTTAAAACAAGGAATGCTATCCCCAAGGCAATATTTGACAAAGTGACCTACTAGACCTAGGTTTTGAATTATTCCCGTTCCAAATCCCTAAAAATCTCAAGTACCCACGTCCTAGAAGTGGACAAACTCCCTTCTCCAAGGTGGTACAACTTTGCCCAAGGAGGCCTAAAAGTGGGATAAGTGGGGTCAAGACAAGTCCGATGACATCCAAACTTTAGATCCAGATAGGTTAGTCAAGTAGGAGTATGGATCTACAATTTCAAGGCAATCCGACGGCTAGATCTTACTAGATCTGAGTTTGAAGACACCAAGTGGTCCAAAATGGGGATTAAATCCCTTAAAATGTGGAATAGGACCCACAAGGTAGAAATCAGAAAAGTGACAATCTGGGTGTAGGTTATTGGATGTGTAGATCATGAATCAAGCCGGATCTCAACTACCCATCAACTAGATCTAGGTCAACTCACCCTCACCAAGAAGTGCGCCCTTGCTTGGAGGAACTAAGTTGGCTTGGGAAGGGGGTCAAATGGAAGCCAATCCTCACCAAACTATAGATCCGGGATGCCGTGGATGCTATAGAGGTGGGTTTTCAATATTATACCCAACAACCCACAAGATCTAAGTAGATCTGAGAAAATGTAAAAATGAGGGTTTGAAGAAATAAGGGTTTTATCAATTTATGAGCTAGGTCAATGGATTGGATCAAGATAAAAGAAACAAACCTGTGGATCTTACCTGGGTAACCTTGTAGATGCCTTGATGATGATGATCTATGCAAACCCGATCAATTTGAGAAGCTTTGAGGTAGTTTTCTATGCAATCGATTTAGTCCAAGAAGCCAATGCGCCCTCTCTCCTGCACAACAAATGTCAACAATATCAGATTTGATGCAATCAAGAGATAAGACTAATGCCACAAGAGAAGTAACAGAAAGATAGCATAGATCACAATGATGCTAATGATAACCCCCTGATACAAGCAAATGCCAAGAAAGTCGATTTGAAGAAGCCTTGCAAAATCGCCCTTGTTGAAGTTGCCCTCCTGTAGACAAGACAATGATTTCCAAAATAGTTAGATATTACCAAAAATTCCGAATGCTAGGTTGCAATAGACTTTCCAATCACCATCTAAGAACACTAGATGCAAAGGAGACCACAAGAATTTCCACAAGAAAGTTTTTCTATACCAGTAATCCAAGAGCCAGTTTTTCTATACCAATAATCCAAGAGCCAAAGACCCCTTACAATGAGAAGCTCTCTCCTTTAAATAGGAAGGAGAGGCATCAAAATCCTGACCACTTTTTGAATGAGTGGCTAATATTAAAAGATACAAATGTCTAATCAATGGTTGAGATGAGCTCAACAATAAAATACATGGATCACTAATAAAATATTATATGAGTGGACAAAATCGCCCTAGAAGAGGGGAATCCCACCAAATCATGATGACAAAATATAATAGGGGGCTTATGGTGGGTCCAAGGGGTAATTTTATCCCTCCTTGGTCAATCCCCATAGCAAAATAATCATAAAATAATCCTCAATGTACCAAATCGTGCCTCTATGGTCAAATCGTAGGCCTCAAAAGACCTCAGAAATCCTCAGAGAGTGCCATAAATGATGGATGCAGGCCTCGATGAAGCTGAAACTGTTGGAGGAGGTGTGGAGGACCCCGATCTATCATCACTGATCATCCCATGCCATAACATTGCCTCAGTAGCCCAAATCGATTTCCTCAATAGCCTTTTATACCAATCCTAAAATGCCTCGGGAAGCGTGAAACTACCCCAAACTGCCCCTTGGAGTGCCTGGGCTGTCAAGGTGAGGGCACCAGTGTGTCAGGGAGGGGGGTAATATGGTAAAAACAAGTGGCTGGACCACCCCCTCCAAGCACAGTGCCCTAGGTCAACCGGATAAAAATCATATCTACTCTGACAGGGCCTCCGACAGACCAAAACTGCACTGGGATAGCCTACTGAGGCTCAATCATCACTGTAAGTGCCCGGAACTGAAAACAAACTATCTCATTGGACTCAGAAGGTCCAAATCCATCCAAGATGTGTACTCATACACCATATGAGTCTCTGCATGATCGAAATATATATCCAATATACCGGAACAGGGCCAATAATAATAATCTGTAAATGATCAAATACTGTTGTAAACCAAGAATCATCATCATAACCCTGTAGCTGCTGCATAGAATCATCATGTATGTGTACATAGACCGTATATCATCTATCCATATCATCATGAGGTCCAACCATCTCATGTCCTATGGTTGACCTTGGTCTAGCCAAGTCAACATGACCAAATATAACTCAGACCATCATCAGAAGCTACTGCAAAGTGTCCAAGGTTAATGCATGCTCTACAACTTATTCAAATAACAATTATAACACAAAGTAATCATTACTGGCGATCTAAATCCGAATGTATAATGTCATTAATTATTATTATTACTCAGACAAGACTTTCAAGATCATACTCACTTCATAGCTGTGATCAATTTGCTAGTGAAGGGTGAAGGCTAAAATAACTGGCTAGGCTAAGGGATGACTTAACTAACTTAACTTTGTGACACTTTGGAAAAGGGAAAGGGAATACACACCATAGTTTATACTGAATGAGCAACAACACAGGGGATGGCAGTGTCTCACAAATGGATGAGTTGTTCAAAGAGGGTTTATTCACCTTTAACAGATGCGCACAATCCATAATACAAATAAGGCCAGCAATTGTTTAGATATAGCATTTAAGTTCCATTTCTTTTTGGGCCTGAAGTTTCCATAGCCTTGGTCTATGTGTGTTTATATACACATTGCATAGATTTACATTTATTTTAGGCTTCCTGCTGCAGGTGTGTTTTTAAGGCACTTGTTTACCTGAGCACTTCTAGGTGTGTCATGGACATCTTGTTTACCTAGGTATTTACATTTCCAAAAGATATAACATTTTATTTTCATGGCCATTTTCATTTGGCATGCCTTTCATTCATGTGTGTTTAGAAACACATTGCATGAATGGGCTTTTTATACAAGATATAGCATTTCATTTTTCCAGATTTTGTATTCATGACAGCACCAAAAGTTTCAGGTTTAGCCAACACAACTTTAGTGACTAGGGGGAATTCACAAGGAACTCCAACTCACCATAGGTAAGTTTTGTCACCAACTCAGAGCTGAGACAGAATAAACAGGGAAGCTCATCCAATACAGAGGCTACAGTGGGGAAAATTCCTCCATGCCACTAGTCAAGTAGTAAGTCAGGGTGATAAACTAAAAGGTAGGCAATGGATGGATGAAGACAATGAATAATGGAGCCGACACTAGCAAGCCAAGGTATGGTGGAATGATCACCTCTATTCTCCCTAAGGAGGGTAAAACCAATGAGTATGGATAGTGAACTTCTAAGTCTGAGTAGGGACAATATAATATATATAATAAGATCAACCAGGTCCACATATCTATATGATCGCCAGATCATGACACTAAGTGCTAAGACATGCTATAAGAATAAGTATAAAAGCAATATAACCATAACACAATGATATACCTGTTGAGTCATAATACCTGAATGCTCATCAACCTGTACCATCATCTGTCCTCTGAAACTGCTGTTGTAACTCTGGGCACTACTGACTGCTTTGTACCAATGGTATAATGGCTACATCGGTCATCTCTCTGAGTGTCCTGAGACTCAGTCATGGCATGGGGAATATATACTGTTGTCCACAATCTAATAGTGATCCAATATAGTTGCTCATCTCAGTATCTCAAATGTAAGGGAACTGGATGAATAGTGTACTGGAATCAGAAAAATAATGTATGGTAGCCCGGCTACTATATATGTGATAACAGGACCAAAGACAACCGAAGCATGACTAAAGATGTGGATGATGTTGTTTCATATGACCAACGACCTTGTGAGAAAGGTCAGTGCAACAAATCTGTGATCATGAAGATTGATGGAAGGACTGTGTAGTCCTTGGTAAGAGGCCAAATCGATGAGGTAACACCAAAGATGCTAATGGGAACCATGCAGGTACATTTTCTTGTGCAAATGGTACAAGTGTTGAAAGCGAATTGGGTAAGAATCCCTTGAGCCATGTTTAATAATTGTAAAATGGTATGCATGTAAGATGAAGGCATTAATATGAAAGTACATCATAACATGTATATGTTGGTTATGGGTTCATAACCAAGCAAGCGAGGACTTATGGTCATATCATGGTAGTGCATTCTATGTGGGGTAGTCATGGTTAGGCCGTAATATGTTTGAATGCATAGTATTCATGAATTAATGCAAGTTTGCATTGAGGGGATGTGCACTAAAATATTTTGTACAATATTGTGGTTATGCATTGAGTGAATGCACATTAAAACATTATGTCAGTGATGCCAATGTGCATGCATAGGTGTAGGTGCACATGTTAAGATGCATTGTGTGAATGCATGGTTGTGGTGTATGTGTTATTGCAAACTAAATAATGGATGAGATGATGAAGTGATGAGAACTCCGAGATCATTTCATGAGCTGCTATGAATGCAGGAGAGTAAGTGCATGAAGAATGTAGTCATGATTGATGGGCTGCCGGAATGATCCGTGAAACGACAGAGTTGTATAAATGATATGGCTGTGAAGCAATGGGTATCTAAAGTTTCATTTAAATTGCATAAATGATGTGACTGTACCTTGCAATTTTAGTATGATAATGATTCACGTGAAGTAACTGAGTTTTGGTAATATTGAGATGTTAACAGCTGGAAGTGTTTGAACTATGGAGTATTATAATTCTGAAAATGATTCAGTGACTATTGTAGCAATGAAACATTACATGCATAGAGACTTACAAAGTGTTTGGTTCATTGAAGTTCAGATTTCAGGAAGATTTTTTTGGGCATGGAAATGTGGGTAAGTCCATGATGAGGGATGGAATCTACCATGTGCAAGAGATAAACCTCATGAGAAGGATCTCTTGGTTGTAAAAATATTTTATGTACCGAACAAATTGTCAATTTTAGACTTGTAGATTTCAGATTGGAGAATTTGTTGATAATTGTTAATCACCGTTGGCTTGCATGGAACTGTGTCAAGAGGACGTGTTGTAAGTGGATGTTTATGTTATGGTAGCAAGCATAAAACCCTAATGGGGAGAGTGGTACCACTTACAAGAGACAAACAATATGAGGATAGCCTCATGACTAATCAAATTAGTTTCTGTAGTAGACATAATTGCAAAATCATATTGAATTTAATTATTAACTGTTAAATTTTCAGAATTTACTTCAATCTGATCTAGGATCTTAACTGAGAGAACAACATGTACAGCAAATCTACAGCATATCGATCATGGACACAATAATGCAAGCACACAAGAGACATAGAGTTTACTTGGGGAAAACCATAAAGGTGAAAAACCCCAATAACTTCCTCAGAGATAGATAGAGCAATGATACAACCATAATACAAGAGATAGTCTTCTCCTAGCAACAGAGCCTCCTCCTCCACAAGTGCGCCACTCTCCAAAGTGTGAGTGAGAGAATAGAATGTGTAAAATAAGAGAGACACACTCTCTATTTATACACTAACTTGACTTGACCTTTACTCAACTAGGTTGGCCTCAACTTAACCACTTAACATAATGCTGACTGGGTCGACCCCCACTAGGGTGGTCTAATAACCCTTTGACCCACATGACTTATACAGGGCCGACCCCAACAAGGTGGTCTAATAACCCTTTGACCCACATGACTTATACAGGGCCGACCCCAACAAGGTGGTCTAATAACCCATCAAGTATAAGTTACGACAGTTACAATATAAATGATGACACTTCCGAATAGAGGAATAATAACATCTCTATAGGAATACAACCACTTCCGTATAGAGGAATAATAACATCTCTATAGGAATACAATATACATATATGTGAAATACATTCCGAAGTTACATATACATCAACACTCCCTCTTAACTAGGAAGGTATTTCTCGACACAGGTCTTCTAGCACAAGTCATCTTCTCTGGATCATCGTCACTGGATAATCATCATCGAGTCATCATCATCGTCACTGCTGCTGCTATCTCAATCAATCTCTGAATCTATTCGTCATAGGAAGTTCTACAGAGCCAGTCCTTTTTCATACTAGATGTAGTCTTACCACCTGCAGGTCTTCGTCATCACTGGCCATACTGTGGAAATCTCAGGACTTATTACGTGCATCACAAAACCTTGAAAGAGTCTTTTGACTAGCAAGAACCCTAAAGAGCATCTGAGGCCTTTTTCATCCTGTCCAGATCTCCAGGACTTATTACATGTGACCCCACCACAAAACCTCGAAAGAGAATCCCAGGACTGATTACGAGCACAAGGGTCAACCTATCAGATCTCCCAGGGCACAAATTACATGTGGTCACCACAAAACCTCGAAAGAGCATCCCAGGACTGATTACGAGCATAAGGCTCAACCTATCGGATCTCCTAGGGCACAAATTACATGTGGTCATGGAAAAACCTTGAAAGAGAATCCCAGGACTGATTACGAGCACACAGCTCAACCTATCGGATCTCCCAGGGCACAAATTACATGCCATAGGACAAAACCTCGAAAGAGCATCTGCCAGATATCCCAGGGCACAAATTACATGCCATAGGAAAAACCTCGAAATACTATCTGCAGATATCCCAGGGCACAAATTATATGTCCTCCCAAGCAAAACCTCGAAAGAGCATTTTCCAGATATCCCGGGGTACAAATTACATGCCATAGCCAAAACCTTGAAAGACTATCTACAAATCTCCCAGGGCACAAATTACATGCTTATCTGCACAACCTATTCCATGGTCACAGAGTATCAACCTGATACTCACCATACATCATCCTAATGTACACATGATCATCCTGATCATCATCACTGCAACATCCTGCTGCATGTCATCTGGAGCAACATCCTGAAGCTCGTCATCCATGATCATCCTGATCATACAATGCATCTACCTGATGCATACCAAGTATCTACCTGATACATATCATCAAACATGATCCACCTGATCATACAGTGTATCCACCTGATACAAATACAAATACATGATACATATCACCATACATGATCCACCTGATCATACAATGTATCCACCTGATGCATATACAGATACATGGTCCAAGCATCCAACATGATGCATATACAAAAATACATACAAGTGATCCAACTGATCATATCCAGCATCCAACATGATGCATACATACATATACGTATAAATGATCCAACTGATCATATCCAACATCCAACATGATGCATATACAGAGCAGTAACTGGAGCATCGTCCTGATGCTCATCATCCAGCACTTATATCCACAGCCATGTGAAGCTTCCTCCTTCCAACATGCTTGGAATGGCTTCTGCAAATGTGTCCATCACTTCTTCCTTGAAGTGTCATCAATCTGAAGAACACCAAGCCTCTCCCTGAAGTACTCAAACTTCACCCTGGCTAGTGGCTTTGTTAGCACATCTGCAATCTGCTCATCCGTCGCAATGTACAGGAGCTTCACAGCTCCTCTCTGCACCATATCCCTAATATAGTGATATTTGATCTCTATGTGTTTCGGCCTGTCATGAAACACTGGGTTCTCGGACAGCTTCACACAACTCTGGTTATCACAAAAGATACCAGTATCATCCAACGGAAGATCAAATAACTCAGACAGTAGCTTCTGTAGCCATACTTCCTCACAACTAGCTGAACAGGATGCAACATACTCTGCATCAGCTGTACTCAGTGCTACGCAGGACTGCTTCCTGTTAAACCAAGAGATCACACCTAATCCCATACTAAAGCAGCATCTAGATGTTCTCTTCCTATCTGCAGCACTGCCAACCCAATCTGAATCAACATAACCCTGCAGGTTAAACTTTTGATTCACTTCATACTTGAGCCCATAATCCACTGTACCCTTCAGGTACCTCAGAACATGCTTCACAACAACCAGGTGAACACTCCTCGGATCCGTCAGGAACTGGCTCAATGTGTTCACCGCAAAGCAAATATCTGGTCTCGTGTTCGTCAGGTACATCAAGGACCCAATCATCTGACGATACATAGTGATATCAACCGGCTCAGATGAAGTATCACACAGAAGCTTTAGGTTCGATGCCATAGGTGTGGCCATAGCCTTGCAGTCCATCATCCTGAACCTCTTCAAGATCTCTACTGCATACTTCCCTTGTCCAAGGAATTTTCCATCACTCTGCCACACCTCCAGGCCAAAAAAAAATAGTGCATCATCCCCAAGTTCTTCAACTCGACTAGGCAGCAAGCTTCCGATGCATGTCGACAATCAATCTATCCTCACCTGTTACAAACAGGTCATCCACATAGTAGAATCACTGGATTGCCTTTCTCAACCTTGTAGTAAAGGTTGGAATCTGCTTTATTCTTGGTAAATCCCAAACTGGATAGAAAGCTGTCTATCCTACCATACCAAGTTCTGCACATATATGACTCCTTGTCATGTGTCTCAGAACCAAGTGGCTTCTCCACATACACTTCTTCTTCAACTACACCATTCAAGAAGGCTGTCTTGAAATCCATCTGGTGTATCTTCCACTTCATCACTGTAGCCAGAGCAAGTACGGATCTAATGGAAGTGTATCTGGCTACAGGAGCAAAAGTCTCTATGCTACCACCTACAGCATTCTTGATCTTGTAGATTCTCTTGGAAGTCACTACAGACTACCCTTTGGGACTGCATCCCAAACATCTTCATGATCGACTGGTACTCCTCGATCATGGCATTCTTCCCAGATCCTGGGAACTTCAATATCTTCAATATTTTCAATAGATAACTTTGTTGTTGAACAAATGTTGTAGTTCTTCTTTTGTAGGTGATGGTATACGATCTTTCCTACACAACAAGTTAAATTGCATGATTAGAAAACATCTCATAGTTTTCAAAACAAATTCTTACACATATATAAATATGTCATACAGTCATGCAATTATCTTAGCTAATGCTTCAATACAACATTTATCCATATTCCATAACTTTCTAGATGCCTTCCAATCTCTACCAGAACATTGTTAAGAGTGTGCACAACTCCTAACATGTCAGCAAAGAGGTTTCATTCTAGATAAGTAGCAATGGAATGTTGTACAATGCCATAGGCCACTTACCCATGTATATTAGTAGTATATTGTTCATCATTGCAACTATTCTAATATGCATAATACACAACCTAATTCTAGGAACATAAGCATATACATCATTAAATAACATTATGTAAGAAATGACAATTCAAATACTTATGTTTGTTTGGTTGCTGGGTGGACTCCCTCTGAATCTTTGCAACTCCATTCTGATGTGGATTGTGAGAAGTGGTCAACTCCCTCTGAATATCTGCATCCTTGCAGAAACTACTGAAGTGTGCTCCTTTGCTTTCTTGCAGGAACAACTGGAGTGTGCTCCCTCTTGATCTTTGCTTCCTGGATTACCTGTTCTTGAACTTATATCCATCCTTAACCACTATGCATGCTTATTAGTATCATCATTGTGTTATCCTTGAGGTCTCATACATAATCACATATTTATTAGTATAATCTTCATACTATCAAAACACAATAATCTTGAACATGTATAGTCATGATCATTCACAGATAATAAACATTAGTATTCAAGGTTTCAGGGAAGTCTTCTTTTACTCATGCATATTCTTATTTGATCATAGGACTCTTCTGATTAGTTAAATCATCAATGCATAAACCCGTGATTACTCAAACCTATAGCTTCATGATTATTCTGGTTAGTCATATCATCAATTATGGTGAGAAACATAATATGCATACAACCATGACTATTCAAACTTATGACTTCATGAATAATAATTATCAACAACACAACAGTATAAGATTCTAACACAAGGTAGGATTCTAGCTTGATATAGGAAAAACATACCTGGATTAGCATGCTAGCTAGTTATGTCTAACATACTCGCATAATGTCTTCTGGTTCTCTTCAGTGACTTGTGCTAGTAACCTGCATGTCTCATAAGTTAACCATTGTAGAACCAAGTTATGCATGCCTCGAAAGTAGATCTTCTATGTGATCCATGACAATGGATGAATCTTTGTCTTCATGTCACCATGATCAGATGTTCTTGAAGTAGAACATGATTTGTCTTTATTGGTGTACCTTTTATGTTAGTAGACAACATAAACCTCATACAACACCATAATGCATTAGTACAATCATAAGTGTAAACACCCTAACCAATGAATATCTTCTATCATGCATTCATAATTTTGTTAAGGTGATACGACAAATATAAAATCAAGATTGTACTAATCGTAATAACTTAATCATGAACAAATCTTGAAACATACCTCGATGAGTCATACCTGTTGAGATCGCTTGTAATCTTCTCATCTAAGGCCTTAGCCTCATCAACCTCTAAAACAGGAACTTCTTCACTTATGCAGGTGACCAATCCATCTTCTTCTAGGATTAACCCAATCCACTTGATTTGCAAGAACTGGACCTAGAGTTGGATTAGGGTTTGTCAGAGAAACCCCAAAAATTCAAACTTTGAATTTCAAACTTCCGAAAGGATAGAAATATGCACCCTGCTGAGTTGATTAAGCTGGTATATTCAGAATTTGAAAACTGCAAAGTTTCACTCCTCAATTTTGCCTTTGAAACTTTCGGATTCACTATACGTGACCCTGAATTGGGGTTTGATGAAGCCCACTCTTCTTCCCAATCAAAAGGTTTGATCCAAAGCTCTAATCTTCTATTTTTCTGAGGAGCTTCCAGCCGTGGTCACAGATTTCAAAAATTCCCATTTTTACAGAAGCCCTAATTTTCCACTTTTCTGATCAAAGTCTCGAACTAGGGTCTGATCAAGCCTGGCCTTCTGCCCAACCAAAAATTCTGATATTGGTCTCTAAATTTTTATTTTGATGAGTAGCATTCATCCGTGGTCTTTTATTACAAGAATTCCGACTTTCTTCGAAACCCTAAATTTCGGAAGCCATGAATGAAGGTGCTCAAAAATAATTCTGTTTTGACAAAAATATGTACCTGATTGTTTCTGGTGTAACTCCGCACTTTTTGATCCACAGGGTCTGAAACTTTTTCCTAAGATAGCCCAACCTGTCATCTTTCCATCCCAATAGGTCTGACCTCAATTGGATTCTCTGAGAGAGATTTATACCAAGTGTCACAACGTGACCTGTTTATGGGATAAACCAGTAGAGAGAACTTGTACGACGTGCCACGTGTCACTGGTTCAACTTCGGCCTCTGAAAATGTTTCCTAAGATAGTACAGTCTGTGTACTACCTGTTACTTTTTATGAAATTTCATTTGGAGCTTCCTAACCCAAGTTATGACCTTTTTTCCAAGGTCACCTGTTTTTGACTCATATTTGGAAGAGGCAGAAACCCTAGATTGTACAGATCATAAAGCACAAAGTACAACAAATTAGAGGTTTTCCTTTAAAGAAAAGGTACATGGGGATCTAATATTAGACCTGTAAAAGTTTCAAACCCAAAAAATTTTCCAAAACAGATTTATAGCGAAAGTACTACGATGATTGGTTTTTGCTATATCAATCCCTAGCATCGTAAGTGCAACAAGTGTCATACATGCCATATCATGCCTTCTTTCAGGCTAGCTCTGATACCATGTTAAATTTTTGGAATTTACTTCAATCTGATCTAGGATCTTAACTGAGAGAACAACATGTAGAGCAAATCTACAGCATATCAATCATGGACACAATAATGCAAGCACACAAGAGACACAGAGTTTACTTGGGGAAATCCATAAAGGTGAAAAACCCCAATAACTTCCTTAGAGATAGATAGAGCAATGATACAACTAGAATACAAGAGATAGTCTTCTCCTAGCAACAGAGCCTCCTCCTCCACAAGTGCACCACTCTCCAAAGTGTGAGTGAGAGAATAGAATGTGTAAAATGAGAGAGACACACTCTCTATTTATACACTAACTTGACTTGACCTTTACTCAACTAGGTCGGCCTCAACTTAACCACTTAACATAATGCTGACTGGGCCGAACCCCACTAGGGTGGTCTAATAAACCTTTGACCCCCATGAATTATACAGGGCCTACCCCAACAAGGTGATCTAATAACCCTTTGACCCACATGACTTATACAGGGCCGACCCCAACAAGGTTGTCTAATAACCCATCAAGTATAAGTTACGACACTTACAATATAAATGATGACACTTCCGTATAGAGGAATAATAACATCTCTATAGGAATACAATATACATATATGTGAAATACATTCCGAAGTTACATATACATCAACATTAATGCCATTGATTGGTTATGGAACAATCAGATTTTAATTTTATTGTTAAATGTTGTTAATTGTTTGTCTATTTGAAGACACATGCAGAAAGACCATGTGTGATGGCCTGCATAAGCCAAACTCTATGGGATGGAACCCATGCTTTGGAAATGGGTTTCGGGTGAAACACCATTGCATATTTTAAGGATGACATCTCAGCTGAACTGCATGTTGGACAACCATGTGATTGAGATGGTAAAATTATGCCAAGAAGGCATATGTGGGTTATGGAACATGAAAAGATTGGGGTGACAAACCGAAGGGCTGCTGAATCAGAGAAGGGAGCCCCCATTCTTCACAAATGAAGAGATAATACATCTAAAAAGGAATAAGTATTGTGTAACCCCAGGTAAGAACATGCATGTCTAATTATTGGGGTTAATATCATAGCATGTTTTATTTTATTTATATTATTTCAGACTGCTTGAGTATGATTAGGGCCTACATGGATCACATTGGGAATGGGTGCACACCTTTCTAGTGCTGGGTTAAGATAGGGTTGGCAATATTGACTACACCCTAAGGGAATGGACGCATTCCTGGTGTTTGAGTACTTGATAGTGAATGTTATGAAATATGATTACAATTTTAGAGTAGCAATACTGATGAGCTTGCTTATCCTTCTTGTGTTGTCAGCTTACACAGATGCAATTTGGTGTTGCACATTAAGAGACAAAGTGAAGAAGGGGTACTCAGGAGAACTGTACGAGCATTGGTAACCTTTCTACGCTCACACTAAAGAACACTAGAAGGGATGGATAGGCCCGAGGAGCTGTGTAGTAGAAAAGGGGTATCATCCTTGTGTAGTGTGAGTGGGTATTGTGGGGCCATGCCAACCTGTAATCAAGAAATTCACCTATAGAGTTCCTAGAGGGAACCACTGGTTTGCATAGGGAAAAGAGTTCCATTCTTGTGTGGATGAGGATTTGATGTGTGTGTGAAGGTGTGGTGATATTGATGAAGGCATAAAATCTCTATTGGGCCAGGAGTAAGGTGGGGTACCGAGACTAACTGGAAATCCTGAGATGCCTATCGCTCCGTAGTAGAGCCTTGACCTAGAAATGGTCATGGTGCAGTTTCCTTCCATTGGATGATGACTCAGATGAATGTGTTGGATTGGAAATGGAGAGGCAAAACCAGGTATGGGACTGGTTTGGCACCACCAATGCTTGGTAAATCCAGTCAGTGAACTGGTTGGGCATTAACTACTTGATGTTGTGGAGCAGCATGTGTGCTGGCCAAATATCCACCCCACAGGTGATCCAAGGCTTGTAAAGCAGGGAAGGAAACATGTGGAGTAGCGAGGAACTGCCCAATACAGATAAGTATTTGGTTATCTTTCAGCTTCCTGCTTATTTAATATGAATATACGTGTGTACATGATTTGGTTATGATTTCTTAAACTCTTGTTTAGAGATAAACCATATGAAAATAAACTAAAAACGTGAATCGATTCAATGTTTGAGTGTAGGTATTGCCGGAAGAAAGGACTATGAAGGCATCCTAGGGAAGCATGTGGACATGTGACTGTCCTAAAGAGATCAATATGAGGAGTAATGAAAGATGGTGATAATGGACTTGTGTGGATCCTAGTAGCCAAAGGTTCTATAGGAAACAATGGGGAAGGGTTCCCTGGTTGAAAAGACTTAGACAAACCTTAGACACTAAGTGTCATAGCCAAGGAAGGGCAAGTCAAGCATTCACATTGGAGTGTGTTGCCACCTGGTTCCACACTTGGGAAAACGCAGCAGAAGTCTTCAAGTTGCTAGTGTGGCCTTGGGGGCAAGTTAGAGTCAACTGTTGTCAATTGGGACTCGACTCCTCCGTCTAGGATTTCCTAGCGAAGCCAAGGGGGTTGGACCCTAAAAATAAAAAAAACTAAGGTGTCTAATCTAGGAGTTAGAAAAAATGTTTTTTGATAACCAAGATAAAAGCAGCATATACTTATATAAAGCAAAACAATGATTCATCAATACATCATTTGCTCCCATTCACTATTATCATCATTCATTTGCAACATTTGTCAATAACACAAAATAATATCAATATAGACCAGTGCCTTATAATGGAGTCGAAATAGATGCATGAGAAGAAAAGTAAATGTTGTGCAAGTGTTATTGGTTTATTTTAAGTTTAAATGTGGTAACGATCTTTTTTATTATGGTTGGTGGGTTCCCAATATACGCGAAGGTACAGGGAACATGTCCGGAATTTTGATGCGTGGCTTCCCACTCAGACTTGGGATGAATCGGAGTCTCGAGGAGGTGTTCATATGCTATACCAACGAGGGCAAGCCTAACGGTTTCCAAGAGGTCACTACTCAGTTTTGTCCCAAGCCCTTTGAAAAATTTCCCCACGACAACAAAATAAGCGTTGTGCCGGATTTTCACAAAAGGTTTTTTTTGTTGGGGTGGTGTTACTAGTCATCTCCCCTTTTTTGATGCATACCAACTTGATCAGACTGAGCTGCAATTTGGCCACAGAGCATATGGGAGAAGACCTTGGTATTTTTAGAAAAATTTTATGAACCAAAATTTTATCTTTTAAAACCCCAAGAGTCTCTTTTCAGGCCAATACTCGGGCAAGCCCTTGTACTGAAACCCTACTTCGAGAAAGTAAGGGGGGTGTTTGAGTTTGTAAAAAAAATGATAAAAACTATGTCTTGAGTGAACTTGTGGCCCGCCAGTGGAATGGACCAACAAGGTTAATTTTAATCCTAGTTTGATTTTATTAAGTGCGAAAATGAAATCGAAACCAAAAAAAATGCAAACAACGAAAATTGAGTCGACACAGGTTTCCCCCGTGGGGGGATGGGGTGTGGGCGCTTGGTTAGCCCGCTTGCTCTCGTTTAATACTTTAGTTACAATGTAAAAGAAATGCCCGAGTCTTAATTGACTCAGTGGCTTACAAAAATGGAGAGAAAAAGGTATCCGGTTTGCAAAAATTCAATAATGGTCCTCCGGATTTGCCTGGATTCCTTGAAAATTTGGCAGCACCTCCTCCTACCTATTCGTCTTTTGCTGCAAACCAGCAAGAAAATGTCAATATAAGATTCCCAAAAACACTTTAGGAGTGTCTTTGGAACACCTCCTAAAAAACCCAGAAAAGACTAAGTATAAAAACTAGTTAAAATGATGGAATTTAACCAAGTAAAACAAGCAGTGGGGCTTGTTTACTTGGGATCTTTGCTAGCTTTTAAGGGCTGCAAATTATAAGCTCTAGGACAGCCAGATAACACTTTAAAATCATACCTCACACTACTCCTGAAAACTTTGAAATTTTTTGATGATTTTAAACAATTTTCAAAAGGAAAATGCTAGATAAACAAGAAGCTTTGATCTAATGAAGATGAACTCTTTATAAAGTGAAAGACTAAAACTTCTTGATAGCAGATTTTGATCTATTTAAGATATGCAACTCAGTATATAAATCAGAAATGTGAGTAACCATTTAACCAAAGAGAAGTTATTTTTTAAAATTATGAGAGAAAGCGATAGAGAGGAAACAAAATTTTGAAACTGAAAACTTTGGGGTTTAGACTTCGTGTTGATACTGAGGGACTACACCTGCAAAACAAAGATTAGAAACGGATAGAAACAAACAAGATCACTCCATTTCCCTCTTAAGGCCACCTGCACATTACAAACTTCACCAACATAGATCAAATGTAGACATACACTCACAAGAAATCAGTATTGTATGTCCATAAACAAATGAGAAATACAATCACAATCTCTTAACAAGCATATATCAATAAACAAATTGGAACAGCCTATCTCATAAACTGGTAACAATCTTTCTAATGAGTACAAAATATCTATGAAAATTGCAGCCTATGCACAAGTTACCTCAATAATACATAAGATGGTACATCCACTCATCAATGGCCCAACACAAAACTGACCTCCAAAGTCTTCTTTTATTAACTCAATAATAGAACAAGATTACAATAGCATTCATTCTCCAACTCGAACTCGAACAATGGAGACAAGAGCTTCAATTTATAGAAAAAGGACAAGTGAGGGAAGGGCGCACTTGCTAAAGGAGAGGGGGAGTGGTGGCACAAATGCTAGAGCAAAATGGGCTGCCCCTACCACTGAAATAGCTGCCAACAATCAGCATCAAAGGTGCCCATACATTCAGCTGAAATGGTGCTGCTCTACCTCAACTCGTGGGCTGCCCAATACACTAAATGTGCCCTTCCTTAGAGAAATGCAACCAACAAAAATTGGGGGAGTCATGCCCATCAAATGGGCTGCCTATTTGTCATACAAATCAGCCCAATATGCTCCACAAACCATGCTGATCCGATTCTGGCCTTTATTTACTCCCAAATTTTTATTTTTTTTTAAGTCATATTTCTCATTTTTTCATTTTTTATGACTTTTTTGGGTTTTGGGGGTTTTTTGGGTTTTTGTGGAAAAATAATCACCCAAACATTAGGAAAAGTGGGTTTAGGGGTTAAGGGGGTGCTATGAGTTGGAAAATGAGCACCCCTAAGGCAAAAAAGACTCTCAGATGCCACTTCCAGGCCAATTACAAATTTTTTAATTGAACCATTAAAAAAAGGCTCAATTTATGGAAAAAATAAACTTTGCCGAAAATTAAAAAACTACCTAGGGGGACTTAGCACATGTCCATATGACTCAAAAACAATGTCTAGCATGTTCATATACATTGACCCATGGAATTTAAATATCCCCTAAGGCCCGTCAGCCTCCCTAGGCATTCCAGCTTTGGAGGAGCAGGAAAAAAACCCAATAATTATGTTATGCAATAACACAAGACATAATTAATAGGTTAAAAAACTCCTTGGAATACCTGACTTAGCCAAAAATTCCTAGGGAACCAAGTCCTTTACAAAACACCATGCTAGCACATTTTATTACAAACCCCGCAGGGCCATGGACATGTGGAAAATTAGAAAAAAGTGGCCCTTCAGAAAGGCCTGCTGGACATCAAATCATCAACAAATGAGCATTGAAATGTTCGACTCTGCCCGCTCACTTGATAATCCAACCAAGTACAACTTAGTTGGCAACATCTTGCTCCAACTGCGAGATGCGTGCTCGATCTGATTCTCTCAATCAAAGAGAGTATGTGAGAATCCAAGAATCTCTTGTTCCTTGGAGATATTCTGATTTGAGTTTGATGTTCCAACATTGTCCTTCTTTTGATAAGTTAAACCTTTGAACCTTGACATTTCTAAGATCTTTTCTGGTGGAGGCATCTCCCCAAATATATGGGTAGCTTTATCTTTCAAGTCTTAACTGTAATGTCTAGCTTGTTCCCAAGTTTCTTTGGAGACAGGGTGAGTCTGGCCCACAACGTTGATATACTCAGGCTGGTTCTCACGCTCGCTTGCTAATCTGACACTGCTACTAGCTTCTGATGTATTTTGTTCCATTGACCATTTAAACACAACACATGTAGACTCTTCATGGAAATTATCACATGCTCTACAAAAAGGAGGAATTTCTTCTGAAACAGCATTTGCAGTTTCCAAGGGATTTGGGGTCCTTTGATCTTGAAAGGGTACTTTTCTCTGCAATTGAGGCCTAGGAGCATACTAAGGCTTAGGCACATACTGGCTTGAGACTTGGTTGTTTTGAGATCTTTCAATGGAGATCAACCTGTTCTATATGGAAGTCATGTTGGAAGCTTGATTTGAAACAACTTCTTTTAAGAGTTGAGCAATTTCTTTCAAAGGTTCCTTTGAAGGATCCTTAATATCAGCGTTAATGGTCTTTTCTTTACTCTCATTTTGCTTCATAGGAACATTAGCCCTTGTGAACCAGGCAGCTGAGACTTTCCACAATTTAGCATATTCTTATCATTTTTCTCAGCCAATTCCATGGCCTTTTTTAGATCGATAGGTTCCTTATCACTCAATTGATGTTTCAATTCTCCATCAAAAGCCTCCATGTAGTAAATGAGGATGGAATTATCAGGTGGCTTGATATCAGCATGAAGTCTTGCCACAATTTCATTTAATTTTTTGTTAAATTCTTCCATTGTCTCATTTTCATTCTTCTTAGTATTGGTCAAGGCAGCTAGAAGGTAGCGGTCTTCTTTGATGTCCCCCCACTTGGCAAGGAAAGCAGTTTGAATTTCTTTATAGGTTTTATACTTGTCAGCTTCCAACTTGTTGAACCATTCATAAGCATCATCTTCCAAAGATAAAGAAAATAACTTCATTTTTACGTCTTCATGCTTAGCATTCAAACACCACTTGTCAAAACAATGGCAAAAACGAGTTATATGGGAATTAGCACTAATAGTATTGTTTCCTAGAAAAGATGGCAACTTATCAATAGCTTTATCAGGAATATCATGAGGACAACCAACTATAGCAGTAAAATCATAAGGACCAAAATCAGCCATTTCAACAGGAGGATTATTCAAATTATTTTCTGGCAATAAAAGGTGAATATCAGAAATTGACTGAGAACCAAGTTCCTCAAGGGTTTTTCGAGAAGATAGCTTACTTTTCCTTCTATGGTAAACCTTTTCAGGCTCAGGAAAGAACTGAAGCAAGCTTTGAGGATTCCTTCTTGAAAAACGCCTTGGTAAATTTATTGGCAGTGGAGTCGCCAGATGTTCTTAGTCAATTTAAAAAATTCACTACATACATCAAACAAAGCGAAAACAAAAAGGAAAACTCAAAAGTCGTATTTCGAGAATAGAAAGACTTATCCCCGGCAACGGCGCCAAAATGTTGCCGCCTGGTTCCACACCTGGGAAAACGCAGCAGAAGTCTTCAAGCTGCTGGTGTGGCCTTGGGGGAAAGTCAGAGTCAAGTGCTGTCACTTGGGACTCGACTCCTCCGTCTAGCCTTTCCTAGCAAACCCAAGGGGGGTGGACCCTAAAAATAAAAAAAACTAAGGTGTCTAATCTAGGAGTTAGAAAAAATATTTTTTGATAACCAAGATAAAAGCAGCATATACTTATATAAAACAAAACAATGATTCATCAATACATCATTTGCTCCCATTCACTATTATCATCATTCATTTGCAACATTTGTCAATAACATGAAATAATATCAATATAGACCAGTGCCTTATAATGGAGTCGAAATAGATGCATGAGCAGAAAAATAAATGTTGTGCAAGTGTTCTTGGTTAATTTTAAGTTTAAATGTGGTAATGATCTTTTTTATTATGGCTGGTGGGTTCCCAATATACGCAAAGGTATAGGGAACATGTCCGAAATTTTGATGCATGGCTTCCCACTCAGACTTGGGCTGAGTTAGAGTCTCGAGGAGGTGTTCAAATGCTATAACAATGAGGGCAAGCCTAACGGTTTCCAAGAGGTCACTACTCATTTTTGTCTCAAGCCCTTTGAAAATTTTTCCCACGACAACAAAATAAGCGTTGTGTCGGATTTTCACAAAAGGTTTTTTTTATTGGGGTGGTGTTATATCCTATTACTAGTCATCTCCCCCTTTCTGATGCGTACCAACCTTATCAGACTAAGCTGCAAGTTTTCCACAGAGCATATGGGAGAAGACCTCGGTATTTTTAGAAAAAATTTATGAACCAAAATTTTATCTTTTAAAACCCCAAGAGTCTCTTTTCAGGCCAATACTCGAGCAAGCCCTTGTACTGAAACGCTACTTCGGGAAAGCAAGGGGGGAGTTTGAGTTTGTAAAAAAAATGATAAAAACTATGTCTTGAGTGAACTTGTGTCCCACCAATGGAATGGACCAACAAGGTGAATTTTAATCCTAGTTTGATTTTATTATGTGCGGAAATGAAATCGAAACAAAAAAAATGCAAACCATGAAAATTGAGTCGACACAGTTTTCTCCCCTGGGGGGATGGGGTGTGGGCGCTTGGTTAGACCACTTGCTCTCGTTTAATACTTTATTTACAATGCAATAGAAATGCCCCAATCTTAATTGACTCAGTGGCTTACAAAAATGGAGAGAAAAAGGTATCCGGTTTGCAAAAATTCAATAATGGTCCTCCGGATTTGCCTGGATCCTTGAAAATTTGGCAGCACCTCCTCCTACCTGTTCGTCTTTTGCTGCAAACCAGCAAGCAAATTTCAGTATAAGATGCCCAAAAACACTTTAGGAGTGTTTTTGGAACACCTCCTAAAAAACCCAGAAAAGACTAAGTGTAAAAACTAGTTAAAATGACGGAATTTAACCAAGTAAAACAAGCAATGGGGCTTGTTTACTTGGGATCTTTGCTGGATTTTAAGGGATGCAAATTATAAGCTCTAGGACATCCAAATAACACTTTAAAATAAGACCTAACACTACTCCTGAAAACTTTGAAAATTTTTGACGATTTTAAACAATTTTCAAAAGGAAAATGCTAGATAAACAAGAAGCTTTGATCTAATGAAGATGAACTCTTTATAAAGTGAAAGACTAAAACTTCTTGATCGCAGATTCTGATCTATTTAAGATATGCAACTCAGTATATAAATCAAAAATGTGAGTAACCAATTAACCAAAGAGAATTTCTTTTTTAAAATTATGAGAGAACGAGATAGAGAGGAAACAAAATTTTGAAACTGAAAACTTTGGGGTTTCGACTTCGTGTTAATACCGAGGGACTACACCTGCAAAACAAAGATTAGAAACGGATAGAAACAAACAAGATCACTCCATTTCCCGCTTAAGGCCACCTGCACATTACAAAATTCACCAACATAGATCAAATGTAGAAATACACTCAGAAGAAATCAGTATTGTATGTCCATAAACAAATGAGAAATACAATCACAATCTCTTAACAAGCATATATCAATAAACTATTTCAATAAACAAATTGGAACATCCTATCTCATAAATTGATAACAATCTTTCTAATGAGTACAAAATATCTATGAAAATTGAAGCCTATGCACAAGTTACCTCAATAATACATAAGATGGTACATCCACTCATCAATGTCCCAACACAAAACTAACCTCCAAAGTCTTCTTTTATTAACTCAATAATAGAACAAGATTACAATAGCATTCCTTCTCCAAGTCGAACTCCAACAATGGAGACAAGAGCTTCAATTTATAGAAAAAAGACAAGTGACGGAAGGGTGCACTTGCTAAAGAGGGGGAGTGGTGGCACAAATGCTGGAGCAAAATGGGCTGCCCCTACCACTGAAACAACTGCCAACAATCAGCATCAAAGGTTCCCATACATTCAGCCGAAATGGTGCTGCTCTACCTCAACTCATGGGCTGCCCAATACACTAAATGCGCCCTTCCTTAGAGAAATGCGACAAGCAGAAATTGGAGGAGTCATGCCCATCAGATGGGCTGCCTATTTGTCATACAAATCAGCCAAATATGCTCCATGAACCATGTTGATCCAATTCTAACCTTTATTTACTCCCAAATTTTTTATTTTTTTTAAGTCATATTTCTCATTTTTTTCATTTTTTATGACTTTTTGGGGTTTTTTGGGTTTTTGTGGAAAAATAATCACCCAAACATTAGGAAAAGTGGGTTTAGGGTTTAAGGGGGTGCTCTGAGTTGGAAAACGAGCACCCCTAAGGAAAAAAAGACTCTTAGATGCCACTTCCGAGCCAATTACAAATCTTTTAATTGAACCATTAAAAAAAGGCTCAATTTACGGAAAAAAATAAACTTTGTCGAAAATTTAAAAACTACCTAGGGGACTTAGCACATGTCCATATGACTCAAAAACAATGTCTAGCATGTTCATATACATTGACCCATGGACTTTAACAATCCCCTAAGGCCCGTCAGCCTCCCCAGGCATTCCAGCTTTGGAGGAGCAGGAGAAAAACCCAATAACTATGTTATGCAATAACACAAGACATAATTAATAGGTGAAAAAACTCCTTGGAATACTTGACTTAGCCAAAAATTCCTAGGGAACCAAGTCCTTTACAAAACACCATGCTAGCACATTTTATTACAAACCCCGTAGGGCCATGGACATGTGGAAAATTAGAAAAAAGTGGCCCTTCAGAAAGGCCTGTTGGACATCAAATCATCAACAAATGAACATTGAAATGTTCGACTCTGCCCGCTCGCTTGATAATCTAACCAAGTACAACTTAGTTGGCAACATAGTGAAAGAGGCTAAGGAGCATGGAACCACAGTGGTGGTGTGGCTTTAGATTGGAACAAGACTAAGAGAGGGAAACTCTTACTCTTCTCTTTCCTTTTGACTGATGCATCTTAGAAACAAAATATTGTTGAGTGCATGTCATGGCTGAAAATAGATTGTGTTTAATTGCTTGAAATGAATTGTGAATGCTGCAATAGTTAATTCCCTGTGAAAGGATGAACATGAATGAGTTCATGTGTATGTTGGGTAAGCATGAAAAGTGTGGAAGTCTCATGAATAAAGCATGGACATTCCATGTCAATTCGGAAAATAATTGACTAATTTTAATGTTTATGTTTTGCTTGGCCTAACAAAGAATTTCCATGATGAATTTCACAGGTGAGAAATTGAAGCAATTGGTTGCAGCTGATACAAGCAAGTGTTGCTAGAAAGAAAAGTGTGGTCAGTTGTGCACACTGACCATGGCAGTAGACCAAGGGCTATTGGACTTGGTTGAAGGTCTTCTTCAAACAATTTCCAAGACCTAAGAAAATCTTGGAGAGATGCTCAAGCTACAGAAGCAGTAGAATGAGATGAACCACAAGGTTTTGCAGGACTCTATTTGTCTGCAAAGGGAGGTGAAAAGCATTCTGAGAGCAATCAGTAAGGGAAAGGAAAGTGTATCAATATGTTGATGTATATATAACTTCAGAATGTATTTCATCTATGTATTTTATATATATTTATTGTACCCTTATAAGAGATGTGTTATTCCTCTATAAGGAAGTGTCGTCATGTGGCTTGACAAGTGTCGCAAGTGTGTGTACTTGCTGATGGGTTATTAGAACACCATGTGTGGGGTCGGCCCTGAAATATATATTATATTGTGGATGTATATAGATAGACAAGTCGGCCCCATAGTGTAACTGGGCAAACAGGCTAGTATAAATAGAGATTGGGAGATCTCTATTTTCATCACTTGAAAACTCACACTTCTCTCACTCAGAAAGTGGCGCACTAGTGAGGAGGAGGATCATCTGCTACTAGGAGACAATCTCAGTGTATTTTGGTTGTACTTTGGTTGAGCCATTACTCTCTCTATCTCTGAGGAAGTTGTGGGGTTTTTCACCTTCGGGTTTTCCCCACGGAAACTCTGTGTGTCTTGTCTCTCATGCTTTTGATTCTTGTGATGCTTGTCATGCTTATTGTGATTTTTATGCATTGATATACTATATATGTTATTCTCTCATTAAAGATCCAAGAGTATTGTGAATTAATGCTCAAAATTTAACATGGTATCAGAGCTAACCTGAGAAGAAGACATTTTGCAGTGATGGAAACTTGAGTTTCTTGTTTATTGGGTTTCTCTCCACAGTTTTTGGAAAAGCAGTATAGTAGATTGACTCTACTCATCAAGGAGAATCTATCCGTCTAATCATAATTCAATTCTGAGCATTTTCAGATTTGGCCCTAAAAATTAGGGTTTCCACAAAAATAAGAATTTCTGAAATTTGAAGACATAGCTGGAAGCGCCTTGCAAAAATCAAAGTTTAGAGCTTTGGATCGAGACTTTTTGCTGGGTAGATCTCCGGGAAAATCAAACCCTAATTCAGGGCTCTCCTCAGTGAACCCGGGAGGACAAAAAGGAAAATCTGAAGGGTAAAGCTTTGCTGATCTCAAATTCTGAATACACCAGGCTGATCAGCTCATCAAAGCGCATCTTTCTATCCTTTCAGAAAGTTGAAATTCACATTTTGAATTTTTAGGGTTTTTCCGACAAACCCTAATCCGGGACCAGATCCAGTTTTCAGCATTTCAAGTGGTAAGACATAAATCTTTTCTATTTCCATTTGAATTACTCTTTAAGATGTCTCACCACACCAATCTTGAGGATAATCTTGAAGGGTCAGATAACTTCCGAGCTTGGAAGTATAGGATTGGATTAATCCTGGAAGAGAATGAGTTGGACTCATATATAAAAGAAGACATCCCTATCCCAGAGGATGAAGAGGCTAAAGTATTGCATAAGAAGAACTTGGTCAAGGAAAAGAGAATCATTGCTTATTCTATCAAAGACCATCTTATACCCCATGTGTCTTCTCTAAAGACACCCAAGGAGATGTTTGACTCTTTGACCAAGCTATTTGAAGGGAAGAACATAAATCGGAAGATGACCCTGCAGAACCAATTGAAAGGAGTAAAGTTTCAGAATGGAGAAACCATTCAATCCTATTTCTCCAAGGTCTCTCAGATCAATGAACAACTTGAAGCTGTAGATGAAATGGTGGAGAACGGTGAAATTGTTATGACCACTTTGAATGGCCTGCCTAGGTCATGGGACTCCTTTATCCAAGGGATCTGTGCAAGGAAGAAATTAATCTCCTTTAGTAGACTGTGGGAGGAATGTTCCCAAGAAGAAGCAAGGCTTGTGGCAAGAGAAGAAAAGATGGGGAATGAAGATCAAGCCCTCACAGTACACACCAAGAAAGGAAAGTTCAAGAGGGAGCCATCCCATCACAAGAAGAAATCTTCTCATCCTGATCACAAAGATAAGAAAGATCTAAGATGTTTCAATTGCAATGAGAAAGGTCACTTTGCTTCAGAATGTCCCAAGAACAAAAGAAAGAAGAAGAAGGGCAGCAAGATAAAGTTCCATGCTCATGCTGCTGAAGATGATGAACCTCCAAAGAAGAAAGCTAGGGAAGAAAGTGATGATGACTCATCAAGTGAAGAAGAGTATGTTCTTATCTCTGCTCTCATAGGTACTATCTCACATGCTTGTAATGATTAGTTAATTGATAGTGGGGCTTCCAAACACATGACTGGGTTTAAAGAATCTTTTGTAAATCTATCTGAACATGAATCACCCCATAAAGTGAAACTTGGGGATGATTATCAATATCCAATCAAAGGAAGTGGTGAAGCCTCCTACAACCTAGATTCTAGAAAATATTTGAAGATGAAAGAAGTCCTTTATGTACCTGGGCTCAAGAAGAACCTACTCTCCATCTCTGCATTGGATGAAAAAGGTATGAGGGTTGCATTTGTGGATGGACAAGTCCTAATATGGCAAAAGGGTAAGACCATAAATGATGCAGTAGTAATTGGAGAGCAAGAGGGAGGTTTGTATAAATTGAAAGGACAACCTGAACATGCCATGGTGCATGATTCCATGGAGCCAAGTGAAGTTTGGCATAGAAGACTTGCACATATGCACTACAGGGCATTACCAATTGCAAGTAAGGTGGTAGAAGGTCTTCCTGAAATCAAGACCATGCATGAAGGTGTTTGCAAAGGATGTGCAAAAGGAAAAAACATTAAGAAGGCATTTCCAAGCAGTGAAAGCAAGGCAAAAGGCATCTTGGAAATCATCCACTCAGATGTTTGTGGTTCCATGTCATCCAGTTCTCTAAGGAGGTATGTATAATTTGTTTTTGCAAAAGTTAACTAATGAGTTATGTAGGTCATTGAAGAGAACAAGAACACATTGCTAGACATAACTAGCAAATATGATGACCAGGTATGTTTTGTTATATATATCGTATACTTTTGTATGGTTGATAATGATTACTCTTGAAGTTACAAGTTTGAGTAATCTAGGACTTATGCATATTATGTTTCTTACCTTAATTAATAATATGACTAACCAGAAGAGTCATAGGTTTGAGTAATCACGGGTTTAGGAATATTATGTTTATGACTAACCATAAGAATGCTTATTATTTATGTTTGAAATGATCCTGACTATACATGCTTGAGATTACTGTGTTTTGATAATTTTAAGATTATACTAATGATTATGTATGAGACCTCGAGGTTAACACAATGATGATACTAACAAGCATGCATAGGGATCGAGAATGAATATAAGTTCAAGAACAGGTAATCCAGGAAGAAAAGATCAAGAGGGAGCACACTCCAGTGGTTTCTGCAAAGATGCAAATATTCAGAGGGAGTTGACCATCTCTCTACATTCCACAACAGAAAGGTGTAGGAGAAGCTACTTCAGATTAGGACTCCAGCAGCTCCTGCAAGGAAGCAAAGACAAGGAGGGAGTCCACCCAACAAACAAACAAAGCTAAGTATTTTAATTATCATTTCTTGAATATTTGTTTGTTTAAATAAAATTGTTCAATGATGTATATGCTTATGTTCCTAGATTCAGGATGTGCATTATGCATATTAGAATAGTTGCATTGATGAACAGTATACTACTAATATGCATATGATGGCTAAGTGGCCTATGGCACTGTACAACATTCGATTGCTACTTATCTAGAATGGAACATCTTTGCTGACATGTTGGGAGTTGTGCACACTCTTAACAATGTTCTGGTAGAGATTGGAAGGCATATGGAAAGTTACGGAATATGGATAAATGTTGTATTGAAGCATTGGCTAAGATAATTGCATAATTGTATGACATATTTCTTTATGTGTAAGAATTTGTTCTGAAAACTATGAGATGTTTATAATCATGCAATTTAACTTGTTTTGTAGGAAAGATTGTATACCATCACCTACAAAAGAAGGACTACAACATTTGTTCCAGCAACAAAGATATCTATTCCCAGGATCTGGGATGAAGAAATTGAAGAATGCCATGATCCGTCGATCATGAAGAATGATGTTTGGGATGCAGTACCAAGACCTGAAGCGGAGTCTGTAATGACTTCCATATGGATCTATCAGATCAAGCATGCTGCAGATGGCAGCATAGAGAAACATAAAAGTGATGAAATAGAAGATACACCAGATGGATGTCAAGACTGCTTTCTTGAATGGTGTAGTTGAAGAGGAAGTGTATGTGGAGCAGCCACTTAGTTCTGAGACACACGACAGGGAATCCTATGATTCTACTCCTATATGTGGATGACTTATTTGTAACAGGAGATGACGGATTGATTGCAGATACTAAGAGGAAGCTTGCTATTGAGTTCGATATGAAAGATTTGGGAATGATGCATTATTTCCTAGGTATGGAGGTGTGGCAGAGTGCAGGTGGCATCTTCCTTGGTCAAGGGAAGTACACAGTAGATATCCTGAAGAGATTCGGGATGATGGATTGCAAGGCCATGGTCACACCTATGGCATCGAATCTGAAGCTTCTTTGTGATGCTTCATTTGAGCCGATTGATGTCTCTATGTATCGTCAGATGATTGGGTCCTTGATGTACCTGACGAACATGAGACCAGATATTTGCTTTGTTGTGAACACATTGAGTCAATTCCTGACAGATCCAAGGAGTGTTCATCTGGTTGCTGTAAAGCATGTTCTAAGGTACCTGAAGGGTATAGTGGATTATGGACTCAAGTATGAAGCGAATCAAAAGTTCAACCTGCAGGGTTATGTTGATTCAGATTGGGATGGCAGTGCTACAGATAGGAAGAGCACATCTGGGTGCTGCTTCAGTATGGGATCAGGTGTGATCTCTTGGTTTAGCAGGAAGCAGTCCTGTGTAGCACTGAGTACAGCTGAGGCAGAGTATGTTGCAGCCTGTTAAGCTAGTTGTGAGGCAGTATGGCTACGAAAGCTACTGTCTGAGTTATTTGATCTCCCATTGGATGCTACTAGTATCTTCTGCGATAACCAGAGTTGTGTGAAGCTGTCTGAGAACCCAGTGTTTCATGACAAGTCGAAACACATAGAGATCAAATATCACTATATCAGGGATATGGTGCAGAGAGGAGCTATGAAGCTCCTATATGTTGCGACGGATGAGCAGATTGCAGATGTGCTGACGAAGCCACTAGCCAAGGTGAAGTTCGAGTACTTTAGGGAGAGGCTTGGTGTTCTTCAGATCGAGGACACTTCGAGGAAGAAGTGATGGACACATTTGCTGAAGCCATTCCAAGCATGTTGGAAGGAGGATCCTTCACATGGCTGTGGATGTAAGCACTGGATGATGAGCATCGGGATGATGTTCTAGTTTCTGCTTTGTATGATCAGTAAGCGCTGGATGATGAGCATCAGGATGATGTTCTAGTTTCTACTTTGTATGATCAGTTGGATCATTTATATGTATATGTATGTACGCATCATGTTGGATGCTGGATATGATCAGTTGGATCATTTATATGTATGTACGCATCATGTTGGATGTTGGATATGATCAGTTGGATCATTTATATGTATGTATGCATCATGTTGGATGCTGGATATGATCGGTTGGATCATTTGTTTGTATTTTGTATATGCATCATGTTGGATGCTTGGACCATGTATCTGTATATGTATCAGGTGGATACATTGTATGATCAGGTAGATCATGTATGTTGATATGTATCAGGTATGATTAGGTAGATCATGTATGTTGATGGATACATTGTGTGGATCATGTATCTATGTATCAGGTGGATACACTGTGTATGATGATATGTATCAGGTAGATACTTGGTGTGCATCAGGTGGATGCATTGTATGATCAGGGTGATCGTGGATGACGAGCTTCTCCAGATGACATGTAGCGGGATGTTGTAGTGATGATGATCAAGATGATCATATGTACATCAGGATGATGTATGGTGAGTATCAAATGATACTTTGTGGCCAAGGGTCAGGTTGTGCAGATGAGCATGTATGGGAGATCCTATAGGTCGGAGTTGCGTACCCATAACAGCCTGGGATGCTCTTTCGAGATGTTGCTCTGGGAGGTCATGTAATTTGTGCCCTGGGAGATCTTCAGGTCGGAGTTGTGTACCCATAACATCCTGAGATGCTCTTGTGAGGTTTTGTCCTATGGCATGTAATTTGCTCCTAGGAGATCTGGACAGGATGAAAAATGCCTCAGATGCTTCAGCCAGGTTTTGCCATGACCACATGTAATTTGCTCCTGGGAGATCTGGACAGGATGAAAAAGGCCTCAGATGCTTCAGCCAGGTTTTGTGGTGGACCACATGTAATTTGCTCCTGGGAGATCTGGGCAGGATGAAAAAGGCCTCAGATGCTTCAGCCAGGTTTTGTGGTGAGATCACATGTAATGTGCTCCTGGGAGATCCGACAGGTAGAGCTGTGTGCTCGTAACAGCCTGGGATGCTTCAGCCAGGTTTTGTGATGGGTCACATGTAATGTGCTCCTGGGAGATCCGACAGGTAGAGCTGAGTGCTCGTAATAGCCTGGGATGCTGCAGCCAGGTTTTGTTATGCATGTAATAAGTCCTGAGGATTCCACAGTATGGCCAGTGATGATGAAGACCTGCAGGTGGTGGGCTTACATCCAGTATGAAAAAAAACTGGCTTTGTAGAACTTCCTATGACGAGTAGAGTCAGAGATTGGTTGAGATAGCAGCAGTAGTGCCGATGATGATGACGATGCATCGATGACGATGATCCTGAGATGAAGACTTGTCTAGTAGATCTGTGTCGAGAAATACCTTCCTAGTTAAGAGGGAGTGTTGATGTATATGTAACTTCGGAATGTATTTTATCTATGTATTTCATATATATTTATTGTACCCTTATAAGAGATGTGTTATTCCTCTATAAGGAAGTGTCGTCATGTGGATTGACAAGTGTTGCAAGTGTGTGTACTTTCCGATGGGTTATTAGACCACCATGTGTGGGGTTGGCCCTGAAATATATATTATATTGTGGATGTATCTAGATAGACAAGTCGGCCCCATAGTGTAACTGGACAAATAGGCTAGTATAAATAGAGAATGGGAGATCTCTATTTTCATCACTTGGAAATGCACACTTCTTTCACTCAGAAAGTGGCGCACTAGTGAGGAGGAGGATCATATGCTACTAGGAGACTATCTCAATGTATTTTGGTTGTACTTTGGTTGAGCCATTGCTCTCTCTATCTCTAAGGAAGTTGTGGGGTTTTTCACCTTCGGGTTTTCCCCACGGAAACTCTGTGTCTCTTATCTCTCATGCTTTTGATTCTTGTGATGCTTGTCATGCTTATTGTGATTGTTATGCATTGATATACTGTATATGTTATTTTCTTAGTAAAGATCCAAGAGTATTGTGAATTAATGCTCAAAATTTAACACAATGAAGAAGAATCCATCCAATCATCCCATTAAGGAACGTTCCAGGTGGGAAGAATCAACGAAAATTGAGCAAGAAAAGATAAAGAAGCCACTGAAATGTTGGAAATGTGGAGGAAATCATTGTCACCACAACTGCCCAACAAAGGAACATCAAGAGGGTAGCAGCCATCAAGTTTCCAGACTTGTGGATCAGCTAGAAGGTAAAGAAAAGAAAGGGATTGTTGTGGAGCAATTCCCACCTGCAGAACTGGAAGAGAAAATCTAGCAAGAGCATCTTGTGGAAACCAAAGGACTTGTTATGAAAGGTTCGAAGTAAAACGATAAAAAGGAAGGGCATACCTGTAACATTTTTGTAAATTTTGGACATGTGTAAACTATGTAAGTATTCCTAAGTATTGGAATACCAAGGACGGTGTTATTCTAAGGGGGAGGAGATTGTAATGCCCCAATTTTAACCCTTATGATATTTTGGCTATAATGTAATTACTGTATGCATGTTATGTATGATTCCTAGCGTGGAGCTCAAGGCCAATGCCCCGCTACGAAATGCTCGACCTTGAAGAGGAAAGTATTTGGTATTATGCTACCCATGGGAATTGTAAATATGCATTTTAATAAAAGTGCCCACAACTAGCTATGCAATGCAACAAGAGATGAGGGCATGATTTTTATAAGGAATGGGGGGGGAATATTCAAACCCTTGAGCCAATCAAGTCAAACCAGGTGTCAATGAGAGAACCCATGAATCCTCAACTACCCATGTTGACTTTTGTTCTCAATCATTCATTTCTCCCAAGAGTTGGTTGAGGTAGTTAATGCCTTGGGGAAGGGAGAGGTATGGCTGTCCAAATTTGAGTATGGGAAAGCCACCGTTCATGGAAATTCGAGTTTGACTTATTGGGAAAGAAAAGAGCCACGAAATTTCTCCCCAAGCTATTCTTCACCCATCAGTTTTTCTCTCTCATGAGTTGGGAGCTACCTAGGCGTTTTCCCTCCACATTTTTCTGTTTTTTCATTGTTTTCTAGCTGGGAGAAGGACATTTTCATGTTGCAGAACCGTGGGAAGGAAGGGGAAATCGATTTGGGGTCCATAGAGGTTGTTTTGGCCCACTGAATGCTCATATATTTGTGGGATAAATCATTTTCTTCCCTGTGGTCGATTTTCCCTCTCGCAATCCGTTTTTGGTGTGCCCACAATTTGGAGAAAACCCATGGCCATCTTGTTTCTAATCCTATTGTTAAAAATGTATATTCATGCCCAATGATTGTGTTTGTTGTATGTAGATAGAATATGTTGGGGAATGGGTTATGGGTATCCATTGCCTTGGTTTGAGCTTGAGAGTCCCCTCTTCCTTGTAGAAAATCATGCCCAGATCGGGGGTGGTCTCTGAGTGTTGAAAGAATACAGGATGGGAAGAGACCTATGGTTGGGTGGAACGTTGCTGCGACATAGCTAGTTACTTGGGGAAACTTTACCATCATGATAAGTATTATATTTATGTGTATTCAATTCTGCAATGTATCGATTGTTCTGATTTTGTTGGATGTATGCATGAGGAATGTGTGTGCACAGTTTAATTCCAATGTGCATGTTATTTTGATTTGCATCTGCACACATTTGTTTTATTCGTATGAATCTAATGAATCAGGATGAGTTTATGAAAAATCCCAAGATCTGTAGTCATGTTCCCTTCCTTGCATTGGTTCGACAGGAGGGGACGTGACAGCAATTGACTCTGGATTTCCCCCAAGGATACACTAAGTGGCTTGAATATTTTTGTCACGTTTTCCTAGGTGTGCATCTAGGCTGCAATAGATAGAAATTCTACCATAGGGAATATATTTTATCTTGGTTTAGGAGCTATCTCATGGATTGGTAAGAAACAAAACACCATTTCCCTATCTTCCACGGAAGCATAGCACAAGATAATTGTCAGCGTAGGTTAGGAAGTAGTTTAGCAGAGGAGAGTTATACATAATCTAAGGATTGATGTGACAATGTTGGGTTTCTACAAGACAATGCATTTATCCTGCGTGGCCCAGTCATCTAGAATCTTAGCATGAATGGATAATCACTATGTAAGTGCATACATATCTTTGTCTCTTTATGGTTTCAAGTTTGGTTATAGTGATTTCAGTTGCTTCAACTGCAACTAGGGCCTTTTCATGCTATGGTTTGGTTAACAGTTTGAAGGCTTTAAAAGAAACTAACAGCTCTATAAGTTGCAAATCCTGATCTTAGTTCCTTTACTCAATAGGGATTACTTTGGGGAGAATTTCAATTATTAATCATGCTTCAAAATGTGAGCAGGGACTACAACTTCATGAATTCTGGGTTGATGAGGGTCAGTATTACTTTGAAGAATTATACTTATGTATCTCCAGGTTGTTGTGAGAGGAGTCTTGTATTGTTGCAAAAGATTCATTTTCACACAAATGTTGGATTGTTGCAAGTTGCAACTATAGGTTTACATTTATTTAGTTTGTATGATGGTCCAAACCATTGCTTCCTTGGCATGTTTGCAATTGCAGGTTTTTTTGGTAGCTTCTCTTTACCAGTAGAAAACCTATTGGGGTGTGGTGTCTCAAGAAATTTGATGCCAGTTAGGATTTGGTAGCTAGTTTTCTAATGTTTTTAGGCCCATCTCTTTGGAGATGTTATTTTTGAAACTTAAGCAATGGCCTCGCAAGATCAATGTACAAGGATGTGTCCAAGATGCTTGTGCTCGGTTTTCAGCCTTTGTAACTGTTTTCTATTGAGTAATTCTTTTGTACGTTGCAATATTTCTTTAGCATTGGTTCTTATCTCATGGTAGTGTTTTCTAAACCTGAGCTACAATATTTCAGTGATGAGCATGGTATAGGTTCCCTCTATCCTACCATATGTCAAGGATACACCAACCACAATTCTATTAGGGTGAATGATTGCACAAAGTATCATTTATTCCACTTTTCAATTGACATATCATTTTAGGCCTTGGTTACTTGCAAAGATATCAATGTGGTAATGAACTCTTAACTGTGTAGACTTGTTGAAGACCCCCTTGAGCGCACCATTTATTGGATGATTGTGATTTTTCTGACTTGATGATAATAGATCATTTTTAAACAGAAAATAAAAATAAAACTAAAGGGTAAAATATCCAGCCACTATGGAATTGGCAATTTCACCTTAATGATATCATGGCAGAAACAACTTACAATTTCAGACAATTTCAGGCAGCAAAAATATTTGCAATTTCACTTTCTTGATTTTTTGGAGTTCCTTCCTTTGAATCACTTAATGTCCCGAGAACGATCCTTTTGGAGATCCTTTGTTTTCTTATAAATTCAATAAAATAAAAGAGTTAGAAGAAACAACATGCCAAAACAAGTAAAACCTGTGATAAATAATGAACAAAAGATTTACTTACTTGTCAACATAATGATTGACCTACACAGCCCAAACATATATGTTTTGTATAAATAATGAAATAACTATAGTTACTACATACCCACATATTTCACTTGCCTCAACATGTTAAAGAGGTCTTGAACTTGGATAAATAATCAACGTTACTTATTAATGAGATAGAAAAGTGCGCCATATAAGGTCAGCATCCTCACTTAAAAAAATCACATCAAAGAAGAAAAATGTGGAGATAATATTTAGAGATCCCAAAGAGCTAGCAGGCTTTGCTGAGGCAAATTAAGCATTATGTTTGTTAACAAGAATAATGATTTTCTAGGGCATTGATGGGTTCTCCAATACAGATACAAAAAAGTTCATTTAGATAATATCTGGCATGTAGTGAGTAAAACAAACTTGTCGAGTAAGCACAATAGGATAGTCTGTTTATGGTTTGGTTACGGGATATGTTTAGCATTTTCAACAAACTATGTAATAGCTAACCCAAGTACTGATTATTTCCTAAAGTAGCCTGGGCAATGAAAACCAACATGTTAAGAGATTCAACAAAAGCGTTTCATCATTTTGCCACAAGTGATGAGTAGTGAATATCTCGATGCTCAGATTAAGGTATAAGTAGAATTGGCATGCTAAGTCCTCCATATCATGTTACCTAGTGATAATCATTTGTCAAGGTTTAGGTAATCCAAGGGAATCTCCAACCAAAAATGGTTGTGCATAAAAAACAATGTAACAAACAATGGTAACTTGATCAACTTTCAAATGTAGTTAAGCTTTGCAGGAAAGCACTACCATGATATTGGACCAAGCTAATGGAATGACTATCTCAATATACTAATGGAATTTACATAGTTATCACTGAAAGTGAAATAAGCAACTGAATATTGAATGTTATTGCATTTGAGTAAAATGTGGCGATTCCCACCGTGGTGATTTCTCTCAATAAATATGTTGTTTTTTATGTAGCCATTGCTTAATAGCTTAAGATGGAGCTAGATCAACATAATTCTCATTCTAGGATACAATGTTCTATTGTTTTATAAATTACGTTTGGGAGGTACATTCCCCAAATGCTAACGAATACCAAGAAACCACCTCTTTCAAATATTATGTTGGCACATACCTTGAGAATACTGAAGGTTGTTTGATTATGTCTCAGTCCTATGGGTGGCACATAAAGAAAGAGATCCAGGGCATCTTCCCAGCATTTATTCTGAGCCAATCCTGCAATCATTGAATTCCATGAAACTACTTCACGTCCATGCATTTTGTCAAACACATTGCTGGCATCCTCAATGCTCAACCATTTTGCATACATATTAACAAGACCATCGCCCACAAAAACATTTGATTCAATCCTAGACTGATTCAATCCTAGGTATCACCACCTCAAACTGAACTAGAAGGCTTTCGACAGCAATATCCACTTCAACTGAAACTTGTTTTTCAGGAACGGAGTAGAAAGCAGTTTCATAAAACTTGTATTGGTACTTGGACTAAAACCGAAGCAACAACAGCCGGAAATGAAGCTAGGGTTGGAACTGCAATAGCTTTCTGGGCCGTCCATCCAACTACTCCCTTGCTGGGGGGATCTTTCTGTGTTGGATGGACAGGAACAAACCAAAATTGACACAAATGAAAGATCTAGCAAAACCTCCGTATCTTGGTCATCATCTTTAGTAGCAGATTCAGCGTATGCAGATTCAATTAGAAATAGGTTAATCTTTAGGTCTGGTGCAATATTAAACTCCAATGAGAGAATGCATGCCTGCTTTCCCTGTTCAGAATCCACTGCTTTAGAGATCGATTAAGAGAACTCGCGAATCTGAACTATGTCAGATTCATCCATTATGATTCTTTGTAATAATTGCTGTGCTAATACCTAATGCCATTATTTTACTGGGGTGAATTGATCCAGTGAAGGCGATTGCAATATTTGTTTCTCTACATTATGGCAGCGCCAACACCAATGTATCAGGATAATACCTGTATATGAATGAATTGTGAGACATCCCGTTGATCAAATGTCAATAAAATAATTGGACATCAAATTTTAATTTAGGAAAAGGAAGCCCACGTTTGATTACCCATGGAAAACCTTATTTTCATTGATATATCTTCTGGCTTCGACTTCGATCATATACCAGGTATGTGCCATTGATTCAAAACAAAAGATTTGACAGAAGAATTCATCACTGGAATTGGAAATGGCTCTCAATAGGGGACAGACTTACGCCGGTGAAATCGGTTCTACAAAATCTTGGTGTTTACTGGTTCTCTTTGAGTAAGATTCCTAAATCAACTTTATCACGGATCAAAAGCAAAATTCACAGCTTCATTTGGTTTGGTACTGGGGGAAAAAATTTCACCTGCTGGAGTGGTCACGCTTGGCACGTCCGTATGGACTGGGCGGCTGGTCAATACAAAATATCTACAAATTCTCTACTGCTCTGCTCGCAAAAATCCTATGGGGGGCCTTAACGGTGGATAGTCTGTGGAGCAAAATCCTAAAGGATAAATTCTTTCATGATCAGTCTACTTTGCAGTGGATCAGATCTCCACATAAGAGAACGAGAGGGGTTTTCAACATCTGGGCAGGTTTATGCACTTCTTTCCATGTGATGGCAAAATGGTTGGCTTGGGCTCGAGTAAACGAAAGACACATTATGATAGGTGAGGACCCAATTATGGGTGGACCTGGGAAGTTTAACTTATCTGCTGATTTGGTATTTTTCCTCAGATGTAGGGGGTATTTCACACTTAACCATATCTGTTTGAGTATCCCTCGTATTGGCCCGATTCCGACATGGATCGATGAAAAACATTGGGTTTTTCTGTTGGTTTTGTGGCGGAATGGAATGAATACATTACTGAGCTCTATCGAGGAAACATCTCATTAAATGAGGGGGGAGACCAATTGTTTTGGTCTTGGAATACCAAGAATGGTGCACTTTTGGCCAAACTGGCTTACGAAGCTATAATGGCAGACTCTCCGCTGGGAAATTGTTGATGGCATAAGGTCGTTTGGACCTGTCAAATACCCCTTAAGATCAAGATTTTATGTTGGCTACTTTTGGAAAACCGAATACTGACATGGGATAATCTATAGAGAGGGGGATTCACTGGTCCAAGCAGATGCTCTCTATGCTTGGGGAAAGAGGAATCGGTGACACACTTATTCGTTGAATGTCTTTTCTCTGCTAGGATCTGGTTGGCAGTCAAAATACATAATGTTCCAACACTGGCATTGGCTGGAAACACGGTCCAGGACTGCCTTCTAAACTGGTTTTCCCAGAATAAACCTTTTGGGGAATTGGCCTGTTGCATCCTATGGCGAATCTGGTGGGCACGGAACCTTTCACTTTTTGAGAATCGATCGACCATGACATATTGGTGTGCGACGAGTGCATTGGCTATTTTTTCAGAACTGAATGAGCCCAACTTGAATCCTACTAAGAACTTGGCCCGTAGGTGTCGACAACATAAACCCATTGTGTTGATAAACAGGGATCGATTTGATGGTGCGGCCCATCTATCCTCTGGAAGATGTGGTGCTAGGGATTTCATTGAATTAGAGGGTCAGAGCTTCTTTAACCTTTGGTGGAATTGTGGCCCCGGAACGAACACCAAAGCTGAGTTTTTGGCTCTCTAGCTCTTTCTCTTTTTTGCAAAGCCCTTCAACATTTCTTTGGAGCAGATTGTTGGGTATTCACTGAGAGTGGTTAATTGGGCATGTGATTGGGCTTCGATTGAGGCAATTGCACTTACTTCTTGGTTACATCAGGTTAGAGCTTTGCTAGATGGTTTGGACAGGACCTCGATTACTCACATTTACCCGGAACAAAATGTGATAGCTGATGCTCTGTCCAGATGTGGTTTTTCGGTGCCCCGGAAGGTTCTATTTTTTATGAACACTGGCAGGGATCTGGGGCAATCTCTTCAAGATATTTGGAGATTTACCCTACCTAGCTTGCTGATTTTTTTTCCTCTCAGGTTCGTTTGGGATCTTCCACTAGTTTTTTGGAGGTGATGTCTCCTCATTTTTACTTTCTACATGATGCTCTTTTCTGTCTCTCTCGCTCTATCATCTGGACCCTTTCTGCACTAGTTTTTGTATGGATCTTATACTTCTCTTGGATCGGTTTTTTGGCTTTGAGGTCGTCTGTCCACCGGTTTGCATTGGTATGGCTATGTGTTTCCTTGCTCATGACTGTCTGGGCATTGGTTGATGGACTATTTCCGAATAACCTTTGTAAACTTCTTATACTTTTAATTTAAAGTCTTGCATATTAACTTTTTGAAAAAAGGTTATGTGCCATTGCGTTACGTATATAAGGCCAAAACTATATAAAAAAGATGAAAGATGCCATAAAAGCAATTTTCAAGATGCTTAGTTACAAACAACATCCATTCAACTACACATTGAGTTAATCAATAATGTCATCTTTCATCTCATTATGATCTATATGTCTATATTACATATGGATTCTTTGGTCTTATTTGTTGAATACAAAATATCACATAATTTAAAAATAATGGTTTAACCTTATTTTAAGTGAGATATCTTCTAGCCTTGACGGTAGGTACCATTGAGTTACCTTGCTAGATGCATATGTAAAGGTCCATGTCATTCCATTTGTACATGGTAATGAAGAGATAATGTAATTTATCAACAAACAAACCCCCAATTGTTGCTCAAAGCAAGGGTTTTTCAGTTGGTTATAATGAAAGGGATTTCTAAAATTCATTTTGATGAGGTGTTGAGGCCTCATAAACAAAATATATTGATAACCAATAATAATATTATCCAAAAATAATTTCCCTTCGATAAAAATGGAATGTTTCTGATAGATAATATTTTCCAGAATATGTTCAATTCTTTCTTTTCCAAGGAAAAAAAGTCATCCCCTTGGGGTGTAGACCAATTGGCAACCACAAGTTGTAAAGACTACGGAGGTCATAGGTTCAAAACTCGACTTACTCATGGCCCATGGTTGGGGGCTTTGTGGGTTCATGAAAAGGTTTGAGCAGTAGTGGCTGAGATTCAGACACATGTCACGCGAGCATGATATTGTCCCAACTATATTATAATCATCCAATATTTTAAGGCCATAGGGGTGTAGCTCAACTGATGATTCTCTTGATAGGAAGGAAATGTTGTAAATAGAGGTCATGAGTTCAAATCACCTCGACTTACTCATGCCTATGCTTGCGGGTTGTGTGGGTGCACCTAGGGGTATAGTGGTAGTGGGATTGGATCCCTGGACCCCGTGTCATAGGAGTACCATCCCTGTCCTAGTTTTTTATTCCCCTAGTACCAAAAAAAGTCACAATTCACTAATAAAAACAAACTACATTGTTCATGGGCCTAAATGGTTGTACATATAATTCCTTAAGTTCCTCTGTCATAAGAGAGACTCTGATTGACTAAAACAATTTATGTTAGATCATTACATTCTTTCTATAAAAACAGGAAAATGAAACTACTTGTTATCTCTATTTCATTCAAACAAAAATTTGTTCTTCCTTCAAAATGTATCTCAGTACATATAAAAAAGAACAATGATTATTGGCCACTGGGATCTATGTTGTAATAACATTGTGTTAAACCAGTGCCCATTTTTTATTTTAAGCTAGATGCGGTCCAGGATCATCCTCAGTTATTGTGTCATTTTTGCATTCCCATTTATGCCAGATCCCATCACCAAAATGTAGGCCAACCTTTGATAATTGATCAATAGCCATATTCCTTTCTCTATTTGTGTGTTGATATCAGAATATATCCTGGAAAAAAACACTATTAGTCTGACCAAGTCTTCAAATAATGGATTTAAAAAAAAAAATTGGTGATCTGTTATGACTCATCCAATTTATCACCAACTTGGAATCTCAAACAACTTGTAGTTTTTTAACCCCCCTAGATTGTGCCAAAATCAGAACTAATTTCAGTTCCATCATCTTAGCATGATTGTTTGTGATCCTCCCTGCGGTAGCAAAAAATTCTATCCAATTTGAATTAGAGGAAAAAATAATGCCTCCTACTCCACCATGTGTTGGCTCCCCTTGAGAAGAACCATCAAAGTAACACCAATTGTATGATCTATCAATAAGCTCTTATGTAATCCTTCTTTCCTTTTTTTGTCAAGGTCCCTAAGGAAAGATGTCAAGAATATCCAAAGTTTTAATGACATATACCTTTGGGGCATTCAAAATATCATTAAAGATGGCTTTACTACATGTCATTCATGTCCCCCATATCAAAAGTGTTGGCACTTGACAGTGCTTTAAATTCAGTAAAAGAAACAACATTGATCCACTCCTCCAAAGTCTCCTATAGGCTATTACCAATCCATACAAATTGTATACCTTTTACTTCAGATGCATAAGACCACATCCTTGATATAAATGGACAATAAACAACAGATGGGAGATGGTCTCAATGTTAACTCTGCATGAAGGGCACTTGCTAAGCCCAATACTGAATTTTTTAAGCAGAAAATCCGAGACAGGGACTCTATTATATAGAGTTAACCACAAAAAAAATTAATATTTAAAGAATAGTGTAAAGACCAGATAGTATAATGCCACCAGCGAGTCTCTAGAATATCCTCTTCCTCCCTAACTACTCTATAGCCTAGACTAGGAGTATAATTACCCCCTTCAACATTTCTGCTCCAAAGTAACTCATCATCTCTGTCAACCTGTCGAATGTGACTTTCCTAGAGGGTCTTTATGTCCCACTAAATCCCCCCCCCCTCTAAGAATCCCATATATTCGAGCTATAGCTAGGCCTTCCTCAGAGGATTCGTATGTTGGTCTTCCCTCCCATGAGATTAAAAAATAATAAAAAACAAAAAAAAAAAAATTCTCTTGCAAAGAAGCAACCATATGATCTGGAAGTCTATGAGATTCTTGACTTCCCTCCCAAGGTTCAGTACCCAACCTAAGGCTTCTTCCATTACCTACCCTCCAAACTAACTAGTCACCTATGATGTCAAAATCTTGAATAATAGATTTCCCCGTAGAGGAGACATTCCTCAAGTACTTTTTCTTACTCCTAAACCATTATTCAATGGTAAGGGGAAAAATGTATTTTTGATATACAACTTTAATCCATAGAATATCACCTTTTAATATCCTCCAAACTATTTTTGCCACAAGTTCCTTTGCAAAGTAGAGAGGATGTTTCAATCCCCATCCTCCAAGATATTTAGGTAGAGTTAACTTGTTCCATGCCAGCCAATGGAGTGCATTTTCAACCATATTCCCATTCCAAAGAAAGTTAAAACATATTTTCCTTATGTGCTGTAGAGTACATGTTGGGACATATGCCAAAGTGACCCAAAAAACTAGAATAGCTTCCAGAATTGATTTCATTAGAATGAGTTTGCCGCCCCATGAAAGCCACTTGTTACACCATAATTGTAGCCTCTTCTCCACCTTTCCTATGAGCCATGCCCAATCCATTTTTTGGTAATCATTTGGCTTTATAATGAAATCAAGACAATTTATCCCCAACTATACATCCACCACTGTGAAATTGAATTAAGAGTTGATCCACAATGCCATATCATCATCTAAATTCATGTAAGAGATAGTATATTTTCTCACATTAATGGTCATCCATGTAACTCTTGTGAAAGTCTCCAATAAAGCTTTTATCTTTGTGATATCCCTCTTGGATCCATCAGTAAAAATTAAAATATCATCTACAAATTGTAGATGTGAAATACTAATGTCCCCCCCTACCCTTAGTCCTTTAAGAGTGCCATTTGATTTTGTAGACTGTATAATCCTACTCAATCCTTCAACACTCGGAATAAACAACAAAGGGACTAGAGGGAAAAATTGTCTCATCCCTTTTCCTAGTCTGAAGAAAAGGGAACGTGAGGCATTTATCAATACTACAAAAGATACAGTCTTAACACATGACATATTCAGTTGACAAAGGGAAGTTGAAACCCAATTTGCAATAAAACCAACCTAAGGTAAGTCCAATTTACCTAGTCATAAATTTTTTTTAAATCAACCTTTATAATTGCAGAGGGGAATTTCTTCAACTTTGTTGAGTGAAGTGATTCATTTTCCATGCTAATGGAATCATGGATTTGTCTCCCTTCTAAAAAAGTAAAATTTTCTAGTAGAACTTCTTTGGAAAAAATCCCTCTGAATCTTCTCAAAATAACCTTTGTTGTTAACTTATAAGTGCAATTAGAGCGGGATATGTGTTTGAATTCATAATAAGTTCCCCCTCTATCACTTTTGGGAATTAAAGCTATAAAATATGTGCTTAATGCAACCAGGATCCTTCCTTTAACCCTAGATTATTCAATAACTGTCAGAAGATCCCTTTCGAACAAATCCATAAATCCCTCAAGAAACTCTGTGGGCCATCCATCTCTCCCTGGAATTTTATCTTTTTGCATAGAGCTGATTGCTACCTTTAGCTCTTCTAAAGTCTTTGGCTATTGTAGAAACAAATTTTGGTCCTCAGTCATGAAAGTCGAGAAGAACACACACAGTCCCAACATCTGAGCAATAGAATCCCATCCTCGGTCTTCCTTGTAGTCATTAACTACCTACTTTTATACTAGTGAAAATCCACACCCTTCTCCTCTTGAAGGCCATCCATTTATTGGGAGAATTATATTCGACCCCAAATGACAAAAGGAAATTGAATTATTGTGATGATTTGGCACTACCATTAATAATGAAGTAGAAGCTCTCCCCACTAATCAAGGACCTTGAGTGGTAAAGGATTAGGGTTTTTTCAAGGAAACAACCATAGATGAATTCACCATAATCATTAAAGCACATCAAGAAAATTATTTCTTGGTAAGTTGGTAATTGTAAGTCGTAAGTATTGGCTTCAATGCCATATTGGGTTGTGGGGCAACATTGATCCTTTATAGGACACAATTTTGACTCTCTCAAATAAAACATAATTTCATCTTGTTCATGTGGTTGAAAAGACCTCCTTTGATGTTTGGAATCAAGGATATCTGACCAATGGCACCACTGGCCTCTCAAATGATCATGCACTCATTTGGAATCTATTCATAAATTAGATGCAAAGAGGGCATATCCAAATTTAGGAGGATACTAAATATGTTGGTCCAAGAACAAATTGGTGGGTCAGTATAGTGTTAAATTGGGATACCAAGCCATGCATCAAAGTAAGTCTCAAAATAAAAATGGTGGTGGTATAAGGTTTGGTGGATCAATGCTCTTCTCAAGTAGAGAATCCATATGTTGTTGACACTTTGTAATAGATTCCTTATAACTTGGGACCTTATGCAGAAAAGACAAAATCAAGGCCTGTGAATATGCATTCTTTGTAAACAATCAAATGAAACAATGTCACATCTATTTATCCTCTGCTCATTTTCCTCATAGCTATGGCTTCTCATGGGGTAGTGTTTAAATTTAATTGGTATAAGAATATGGGAAGGTGATAGCATTGAGCAATGTTTCCTTCAATGGTTTTAGTGCCAAGAGATGAAATCTCTTTAATATGTCCCCATACTTAATATGTGGGGCATTTGAATGTCCTATAAGTCTTTTGTATTAAAAAATAAGCCAATCCTCCCATCTTAGGTCTCCCCGAATTTTTTTTCATGTTCCAAATTCTTAATAAGAACATCCCCTCCAAAGCTCCATTCCATCTTAATGTATTGATACATAAACCATATTTTGGGGTAAAACATTACGGATTAGGCCCTAATGCAATTCATAATAGTAAGATCTTTCCCAGAACCATGCATGTTCCTGGATGAACTCTAATGGAAAATTTGATCTTCACCTCTTACACTTCTACTTCCAGATATTGATATAAGAATGCCACTATATGAAATTAAAGTAGTTTATGAATAATTTTGTCTATAGTTCCTATGAATAGTGACTTAGTAGGTGACTTCAATATGGGTGGCTTTCTAATTATAGAATTTTGTTAAGGATGCACTTTTGCGGATTTCATGTGATTAGTACAACTTTTTGGAATATTATGTTAGTCCAACTATTTGAAATCTTTCCTCATTTTACCATGTGTTACCTTATGGATTCATTGCCTCCACCCCATTGGTCACTTTGGTCTCCACATTACCATTGTGCTTAGCCTATGCCTTGCTATAGGTATGCTTGAAGGGTCAAGTAAGGATGGAATATTTGAACTTAACATAGGAGGAATAGGTATCACAAATATTGAAATGGACACCATATCCTTCTTGTAGGCCAACAATTCCATTATATGCAAAGGCTTATATGATGGTTTGGGGCCCATAAATAGCCCATGAGCTCTAGAGGAAAATGTTATGGCTTCAAAATATATATTTTGATATTGGATTATGTCTAAATTCATGATAACCATTCTCAATGTGCCAAACTCAAAATGGCCATTGTATCGTAATTAGATGACAAAGATCCCTTTGTGGGACCTTTGTGGTGTCCAAGGGACACAAGGATGTATCACGAGCCCCCTAAACAAATTTTATGGTATAATACCCTACATTTTGGCATTGAACCACATCAAGGGAACCAAGAACCATATATAGTGCTCTAAACTTCAAAATGAGCACCATATCCCACTTCCAGGCCAAAGATTCCCTATGGAGAGCCAATATGGTGGTTTGGGACCAAAAACATGGACCATGAGCTCCATAGTAAAATGCTACAGTGTAAGGTCCTATATTTTTCATTATACCATGGAATGGTCTTGAAGATCCATCGCTATTGTTCCCCTCCTCAACGTGGCGGCCATATCTCACATGTAGACTGAGGATTCCTACATAGGCCCTATGCAATGATGTGAGTTACTATGCAAAGAACATGAGCCCCATAGAAAAAAATTTCTATCCCAACAACCTGATTTTGGGTATCAAACCATGGATTAGTGACCAAGAAGCATCCATGATGCGACAAACCTCAAAATGGCCACCATATCCCTATCATAGGGAAACGATGGGTTGGGGCCTCATGGATGGCTTATGAAAAAATGGAAAGCCACATGTTATGGGATAAAGCTCTGGATCTTCACCCTGTAACACAGCTTGGGTAGTGAGAATCATCCTTGGTGTACTAAACCTTAAAATGTGGCACCACATCTTACTCACATGCCAAATATTGCCTATGCATGGCCTATGTTGTGGATTAAGGCGCCACACATGGCATGTAAGGCTTAGAGATAAATTCCATAGATTTAGAACTAGGTTTTTGCACCATACTATGCCCTTATCCCCAAGAAATGTATCAAGTCTTTCAAACCTTGAAATCACCACCATATCAAACTAGAGGCCAAATATTATGTATTATGGGTATGTGTGATGCCACAAGTGAGGAAACATGGCATGTGAGCCTCATAGAAATATATGTTATAGCCTAGTGCCTTTCCTTTTATCCCTAGACCATGGAATGGGCATCGAGAACCATCCTTGGTATGTTAGTTTTCAAAATGATTGACATATCTCAGTCATATGCTAAATATTTCCTATGTAGGGCATGTGTACTTATTTGGGGCACTACACATTACCTATGAGACCTAGGGGAAACTATATAAACTGAGGCCCTAGAAGTTAATCCCAAACCATGGTCTAGTTATAAAAAATTATTCATGGTGTTATGCATCCAAAAATGGCCACCATATCCCACTCTCAAGGTGAAAATTCCCTCTGTAAGACCTATGTGATGGACGTGGGCCCAACGTAGAGTTAGGGATCATTTATGGGTAATTATGGCTGAATGAAGAGTAATCGGGGCTTTATTAGTGATAATTTAGTGGTAATTTATGGTCAATTATGGGTAATTAAGGGTCATTTAGGGGTAATTATTTGGTCATGAGTTGTGGTAATTAGGGTTAATAAAGGGTCAATTATGGGGTAATTAGGGGTTAATTTGTGGTAATTAGGGTTCAATTATGGGTTAACTAGGGGCAATTAATGGTAATTATGGGTAAGTAGGGGCCATTTAAACCCAAGGGCTTAGCTAAACTTGTGGTTTCCCATTATGTTGGGAATTTAGTTAGGTTCATGGCGGCATGTGCCCATTTTGAATCCCTGCGTGAGAGGCACACTAGTCTACATCGATGGGTTTACTAGGGTTACTAAGGAATATGCCATCTATGAATGTTTGGAAGCATCCCTTGGGATTCTCCACGAGGTTTTCCTTAGGAAAAATTAGGGGTCATTTAGAGGTTATCAAGGGTTAATTAGTGGTAAGTATGGATTATTCAGGGCTAATTAGTGGTCAAGTAGGGGTCATTTATGTGAAATTAATGGTTAATTGGGGGTAATTATGGATCAATTATGAGGTTAATTAGGGGACAATTATAGTGTAATTTAAGGTAAATTTCAATAGCCTTAGAGATGATGGATATTGAGAACATAAATAAAAAATATATTTAGGGGCGGTCCTTGTAAAACCCCCCCAAAAGTCATAAGAATTGAACTTTTGGCAGCAGTCTTTAAAACACATCCTCCAAAAGTAAAATTATCTTCACTTTTTGGGGGGGTTTTAAAAAACCGCCTTGAAACATATATTTAGGGGCAGTCTTTCTAAACCCCCCCTAAACATCATGAGAATTTAACAATTGGAGGCAAGTTTTTACAAACTGCCGCCAAAAGTTCAATACTCAAGACTTTTGGAGGGGGTATTTTAAAAACCATCTTGAAAAATATCTTTAGGGGTGGTATTTAAACAAACCCCTCCAAAAGTCATGATAAGTCATGATAATTGAAATTTTGGGGGTGGTCTTAAAACAACCACCCCCAAAAGTCTAATTCTCATACTTTTGAAGGGGGGTTCTAAAAGCTACCTTCAAAAACACCTTTAGGGTCTTTCTAAAAGCCCCCCCAAATGTTTTGAGAATTGGACTTTTTTGGGCGGTTTTTAAAAAACCACCCCCAAAAGGAGGGGGGGTTAAAAACTGCCCCCAAAGGCCTAAAAAATAATTTTGGAGGCGGTTTTAGAAAGATTGATGCAAGCCAAAACTGCCCCAAAAAGGGTGATTTGTTGTAGTGCTCACTAAATCAAAATTGTCAATTATTCAATATTGCTTCCCAAACTTGCTTTCATTCATCCCTATGATTGTTAGTGGCATCCCATTGAACACCAGGAGCAAAGGAGGTTCCACATAAGTCCTGGGTTCGACACCTTGCAACCATTGGTCTAACCAATGGAGGCTTCCTAAGAGTGATGCACTCCCGAATGTCCCAATGGTCAATGTGATAAACAATCTACCGCTCACCAATGCCACACATAAAAAGGTATTGTACTTTTCATCTCTATATATTTTTGCAGACCACCTCCATCCATGTATTGCAGAACTTATGTCCTACCTTCATAAAACCCTACCCTTCATTGCCATATTTCTCACCCTTTTTCTTTCACTAGTCAAGTTCGACTAGCTTCCATTGTCTCGGCCATAACTTCTTCTCTGGAGGTCAAATTCACATTCCAAAAGTTTTTGCATAAACTTGAGACTCTGTGGAATCCATCCCAAGTGGTTTTACAAAACATTGGATCTCTTAAGTATCGTTTTGTGTTAGGAACCCGTGTCAACCCTTCTCTTTACTTTGTTAGTATATTGTTGTTGGACGCATATGCTTTGTAAGTCATCCCGTAGTATTATGTGTTCTGTGGTATTGATCCATAGTTTGTATTAGCCGATAGTATTATATGTTCCATGGTATTGATCCATAATATTGGCGTATATATTTAGTATATAAATTTGTGTTGAGGCCAATGAAGGCATCCACGAGTTATTTGTATTGAGCTTTCTCAAAGGAGGTTTCCCCCTCGAAGTGGCCTGCGATCAATAAGAATATTTTGTGTTCTGACATATTGTGCATTTTCATCAATTAATTGCTGCAGGTTCTTCACATCTGGTATCATAGCACTTTCTATTAGGATATCTCATCATTCATTTTTGCATGCATGCATGCATTTACATGCATCCCAGTTATTTGCATGCATCCCAGTCACCAGTTTGATGCCTCTAGCACCTTGTCACTAGTTTTCCAGCACCCGGGAGCTTATTTCCTTGTAGTTTTATCCCTCCTAGTTAGTAAGGCACCCACTTCTCACCTACCACCTGAGAAAGGTGCACTTCTTCACCTACCACTCAGTTCACTTCAATTAGTTGAGTTATTTCCTTGATTTAAGGCTAGATTGACTCCTCAATTGATTGTATCACTCTATTGGACCCCCAGTGAGACTAGATTTCCTATTCTGACTCCAGTTAGCTCCCCATGCGCCCTCCACTGAGCCTCCTTCATTCAGTTAGTGCCTCCATGTGCTAGTTACACCTACCACACTCAGTTAGACTCAGTTTGACACTTGGTTGACCGTTACTTGTGCATTGATGACTCCACTGATCTAATGATGAGGACTCCTAGTTGGAGCCAATCTATTCCATGCAGTATTTCAAATGACCTCCTTGGGTAATTCGAATTCATTCAGTCATTGTGACTGCATCTTGTATTGTATTCTACTTCTGAGTTCAATAGAGCACTGCTGCAAGCCTTTTGCACAGTTTACATATATTTTCTGAGTTTCATCTTTGTAATTGATTTACTTATTCAATTAGGTCTATTGTGATTAATTTCACATGGTATCAAAGCCATGGCAGGGACAAGACTTCTTTTCTGTAGGTGTTCTACATGAAGATTGAGTGATTTTTGCTAAAAAATATCATAGCTGTGGCATGCATTCTCTCTTGTGCATTCGCTATTGCTGAAATTTTCTCTTCCAATCCACTCCAGAAGCCGAGAGTCTTCCACATAATTCCTAGATTCGAATCAATGGATCTTCAAGCTTGCTTGATTGTCTTATGTTGGGTGTGAAGTGACTTGAAATGGGTGGATTGTTCGACCTTATGGTTCTTGTTTTCTTGTGATTTGCAGGTTATTCTACACTTCTATTGCATTCGCTCCTCTTGAAAGATGGACACTTCTTCATCAAATACTCTCACTCCCTTCAACAATTTTCAGTGGAAAGATGATATGGATATATTGCTATGCTCTAAATTTTTCTACAAAGTTACCATGGGCCTAGAAGTTGAAGCTGCATCAGCAGTAGAGAAGGAAAAATATTTCAATAAGCTTGATGAAGCTTATGGTTTCCTTTGTCTCAGCATCTCTAAGGATCTTCTTTTCCATCTCAGTGGATTGACTACTCCGAAAGAGGTATGGGAGAAACTTTCCACACTCTTTGGCAAGCAAGATGATATCAGATCTTATCAGCTAGAGAATGAGTTGATTGCCCTCAATCCTGAAAATTTCGAGACCATCAATGACTTCTTCACTAAGTTTAAAAGCTTGGTTATGCTATTGAAGCAATGCGGAGTGGACAAAGAAGATAAACAATTGATCCTATGCATTCTTTCAAAACTTGGGAAAGATTATTCAATTTTTGTTTCAACTTCTAATACGGGAAAGCTCACAATCCCAAATTGGAAAATGCCTACCTTAAGTGCCTTCATTGAATCCGTGACGAAGGAGCATGATAAACTCATTCAAATGGGGACCATATGTTCCAAATACCAAGCATTATTTGCTGGAGGATCCAAAGCTACGAATGGAAAAGGTAAGCAAAAGAAATAAAAGCCAAAGTTTGATCCGTCCAAGCAAAGAGAGAAGACAAAACAATCGGATGAGCCATCCGGTTCAAGAAACAAGCAAAAAAGGAAAGAGGGCAAAGAGAAATCTAAATGTTCTTATTGCAGTAAGGGCTATCATCCTGAAAGTTCATGCATGAAGAAAACCATAAATCAGATGGCCCTTCTTTTAGAGAAAAACAACATAACCCTTCCTGATGGTGCAAGGAAGAAGGAGAAAAATGATCATCCTGAGAGAGGTCATGCACTCATGGCAACTGTTTTGACTTCCACAACTCTACTCATACATTCTGGAGCTTCGAACCACATGGCTGAAAATAAATATTCTCTATCATCATTCGACCCCAACAACACCATCTCCATCCATGTGGGAGATGACTCTCAGATCTCTTCAAAGAGCAAAGGTACTATTCATTTAGAGCATGGCAGTTTTCACAATGTGCTCTATGTTCCATCCTTAGCTTCGAATATTCTTTCCGTTTATCAGATGACACACACTGGTTCACCAAAGAAAGTCATATTCTGCCCTAACAAAGTTGAAATTTCTGATATTCAAAGTGGAAAAATTATTGCGGTCGGAAAAGCAAATCATGCTTCAAAAGCATATGAATTTTCACACTTTCTGTCGCATGACAAGCCCACCGCTCTTCTGACTCATGGCAATGAGGTTAGTAGGCTATGGAAAGAGAGGTTTGGACACCTAAATTATAAATATTTTTAGCTGCTACAGAAAAATTCCATGGTTGATGGCTTTCCGACGATCAAATCCTCGAAGGGAATATGCAAAGGTTGCATCATTGGAAAGCACCCCGAGCACAAATTTGACCGAGGCAAAGCTAGCAGAGCTTCTTGCATTTCGGGGCTAATACATTCTGATATCAGTGTTCCGTTTCCACATACCTCCATGAATGTATCAAGGTATGTTTTGACATTCATTGATGACTTCTCCATATTTACATGGGTTTTCTTTCTAAAAAACAACTCAGAAGTACTAGAAAAATTCAAGTTTTTTAAGGCTTCTGTTGAGACTGGCACCGAGAGGAAGATAATAGCTCTTAGATCTGATAATGGAGGTGAATATATCAAATCATAGCTTTTGCAACTTTGTGCTGAAAGTGGCATTCAAATCCAGCACACAGTTCCCTACACACCTCAGATGAATAGTGTAGCGGGAAGGAAGAACCGATTACTAAAAGAGATGGCAACCTGTATGATTGAATAAAAAAGGTTTGGCTGAAAACATTTTGGATGAGGCCATGAATATTTCTGCATACATTCAAAACATAGTTCCACATTCATCTTTGACTGATATTACACCTTTCGAATCTTACACTGGTCACAAACCTGATGTGTCCAATTTTTGTGTTTTTGGCTCAACCGCTTGGGCTAGAATTCCAACTGAAAAGAGAAAATATTTGGATCCGCAAAGTGTTGAATGCATCCTATTGGGATATTATGAAGAATAAAAAGGATACAAACTAATGGATATCAGATCCAAAAAGATATTCATTGAGCGAAGTGTTAGATTTGAAGAACCGCTTCAAAATCTAGAACTAGTCGAGGAAGAAAATGTTGATTTACCGCCTCTACAAGAAGAAGGATTTGAAGAAGATGATGAAAGTATTGGTTCTGATATTTCTGATATTTTATCAGAATTTGATGAACATGATATGTCAGGTTCAAAATCTGATCCAATTGTTCCCCAACACTTTCCCAAGTGGGCCCAAAATACTCTCAATTTTGCTGGTCAAAACATTGGAAATCCTGCCGATCCAAGGAGGACTCTAGCAGACTTTCAAAGAGTAGGTATGTATCTTTCATTCTTTGATCCTTTTCTATCTGAGAAATTTTATTTGATGATAGGTTCATATCCTAAATCATATTATAATTCCCACTGAGAGCCGAGATGGAAAACCGCCATGGATGAAGAGTACAATTCTCTTCAAAAGAATGCTACATGGGAGCTAGTTTCTCTTCCACCTGGGAGGAAGTTAGTCCAATGTAAATGGGTCTACCACACAAAGGTTTCTGCTGATGGCTCAACCTGCAAATTCAAAGCTCAGTTGGTTGCAAAAGGTTTCTCCCAAGTCCAAGGAGTGGACTACACTGAGACCTTTGCACCGGTTGCAAAATGGATTCTATCCGTTTAGTTTTAGCTATTGCCGCATCTAAGCACTGGGAAGTGCACCATATGGATGTGAAGAGTGAATTTATCCATGGGGATCTGAAAGAAGAAATATATATGAATCAGCCAGAAGGATATATATCAGATCCAAAGTTAGTATGCAGATTGAAGAAGTCACTGTATGGCTTAAAACAGGCCCCAAAAGCTTGGTATGCTAAGATGGACTCCTTCCTTCTCTCACAAAACTTCGGAAGGTGCAAATTAGATCCAAATGTGTAACTACAACAAACTTAAGGTAATTTTATGATTATAGTTCTTTATTTTGATGATCTTTTGATAACTGGTAGCACTCTCAGTTCAATCGACAAGTTAAAACTGCTTTAAATCTATCTTTTGACATGAGCGATTTGAGCTTGCTAAAACAATTTCTGGGGCTTGAGATTGCTCAAAATTTTGATGGGATCACCATATCTCAGCAAAACTATATTTCAGACCTGTTAAACAAGTTCAACATGTCAGATTGTAAGGCAACCCCATTCCCATTCCTCTTAGGAATCAGTCTTGAGGAGGGAGATTTTACACTGCTTGCAGATTCTACATTGTATCGATAGTTGATCGGTTCTCTACTATACTTGACAAAATCAAGGAATGATATATATTATACCATGAGTGCTGTATCAAGATATATGCAGCAGCCCCATGAGATCCATTGGCAGGCATCCAAGAGGATCTTACACTATGTGCAGGGTACTCGACACTTTGGCATACACTATGCTGCAGATTGTGAGCTAGATTTGATTGGATACACTGATTCAGATTGGGCGGTGATAGTATTGATCGGAAGTCCACTTCCGGTTATGTTTTTATGATTGGCACTGGGCCTATTTGATGGTCAAGCAAAAATCAGGAAGCCATTGAATTATCTTCAGCAGAGGCAGAGTATCGAGGAGCAGTCAATGCTTGCATTCAGGCATTTTGGTTGCAGGGTATTTTGTAAGAGTTTGATATTGGTAGCACTACTTCGACTGTCACTTTTTGTGACAATCAAAGTGCTATTAAGATATATAAGGATCTAGTTCAAAGATAAAGGACCAAGCACATCGAGATCCACATGCACTACATCTGAGAGCTTGTGTATGACAGAACCATTGTTTTGCAATATTGCCCTACCGACTAGCAAATTGTAGACATCTTCACCAAGAGCTTCACTGAGAAGAAGTTCTCTTACCTCCGTTCATGGTTGGGGGTGAGTTCCATCATGGTGGAGACAGATTAGATCCTTCTATGAGGGGGGTTCTTTCTTCCCATTGGGTTTTCCCTCTTTCCTCACTTAGATTTATTTCTAGCATTTTTGGATTATTGTATCAGGGTGACCTTTGGTCTTAGTAACCAGGGCCCTATTCAGTTATTATTTTTTACATCAGCTTGAGGGGGGGCTTTCTTCCCATTGGGTTTTCCCTCTTTCCTCACTTAGATTTATTTCTAGCATTTTTGGATTATTGTATCAGGGTGACCTTTGGTCTTAGTAACCAGGGCCCTATTCAGTTATTATTTTTTACATCATAGTATAGATTGAGGGGGGGTGCTAGGATATCTCATCATTCAGTTTTGTACTTTGCATGCATTTTTGCATGCATCCGAGTAACCAGTTTGATTCCTCCAGCACCTTGTCCCCGACTTTCCAGCACCCGAGAGCTTATTTCCTTGCAGTTTTAGCCCTCCTAGTCAGTAAGGCACCCACTTCTCACCTACCACCTAAGTAAGGCGCACTTCTTCACCTACCACTCGGTTCACTTCAGTTAGTTGAGTTTTTTCCTTGATTTAAGGCTAGATTGACTCCTCAACTGATTGTATCACTCCGTTGGACCCCTAGTGAGACTAGATTGCCTATTATGACTCCAGTTAGCTCCCCATGCGCCCTCCACTGAGCCTCCTTCATTCAGTTAGTGCCTCCATGTGCCAATTACACCTACCACACTTAGTTAGACTTTGTTTGACACCTGGTTGACCATTACTTGTGCATTAATGACTCCACTAATCTGATGATGAGGACTCCTAGTTGGAGCTAAGCTATTCCATGCAGTATTTTGAATGACCTCCTTGGGTAATTTGAATTCATTCAATCATTGTGACTGCATCTTGTATTGTATTCTACTTCTGAGTTCAATAGAGCACTATTGCAAGCCTTTTGCACAGTTTACACATATTTTATGAGTTTCATCTTTGTAATTGATTTACTTGTTCAATTAGATCTATTGTGCTTAATTTCACACTTTCTTGGGCTTGTTGGGTGGAATTTCTGCCAAAAATGTTTTTTCGCATCTGTATTTGTTCCTATCAATTGTAGGTTCGGATCCAGGAATAATACCTATCCTCTTAACTGTGGGAATAAATTGGGAATAAGCACTAAAACTCATTGTGAGGAGTACCACAGGAACCCCAAAGTAGTTGGCCCATTGAGAGGACCTTCCAGCGAAAAGGTAAACGACCCCTACCTGATTGACTAGTTCCCACCCATGAGGTAAACCAAGAGCTGTCATTTGTGGCAAAGCGGTTATCAATTTTACTTGAGCCGTGGAGTGAGGGGTAATTCCCCAATACACAAGTCGCTAGACAACATTGGTGGCCGAGTGAATCACATGAACCTTTAGGAAGTCATGCATACCTAGGGTCCATATCTATTGCCAGCTGATAAATCGTAGATTACATCTTCCCAGAACTGTTTCCGATCACTTTTTTTCCCTTGAAAATTCATTGACACCCCTGCAATCCCATTCTGCATATTTCATTCATGAGGACCCTATCCCAAATTCCACTTCCCAAAGCCAGAAATCCCACATTTGTCTATTTTTAGGGTTTGCTATAACTTCTTCGATTTTCACCCAATCGCCTTCAACTTTTGCCACAGTGTTCATTTCCCATTTTTGCTTCTTTGTCCCTCTTTGAAAATTTTTCCCATTCTTTCACTGCGTTGCTGAAATCCTCATTTTTTGCTCCCCTGTCCATTCAAAAGTGTCCAAAACCTAGTCAAACCCCAATTACCCATCAAAGTTTTTCCCAAATCGAGATTTTCCTTTACTAAAACAATTTCTGTTTTTTTTTTTCTATACATTTAAAGAAAAAACTCATGGTTATGTTTGTCACCCGCGTAGGAGCAAAAACCACGGAGGAAGAACTTGCAGCCCTCAAAACCAAACTCCAAAATTTGGATGAAAAAATTCTCGGCCTCCATCTTGAGCATTCAACCATGAACAATAAACGACAGTTAGAGTCTTCTTCGGACACTGGATTCTCTTCTTCCAGCAATTTTCTTGGGTCGAAGCTTGATTTTCCTTGCTTCAATGTTAATGATCCAACTAGATGGATATACCAGGAAGAAAAATATTTCAATTTGCATAATACTTTTGATGTCAACAAAGTTCCACTTGCATCCTTTCATTTGGAATAGGAAGCCCTTCAATGGTACCCTTGGTACATCAAGGCTCATGAAGAGCCAAAATGGACAGATTTTTGCCATCTCGTTTTGCAACGATTTGGTCCTAGTGCTTTTGATGACTTCATAGGAGCACTCACTAAAATTCACCAAACTGGCACTGTGAGAGAGTATCAGACCAAATTTGAGAAACTAGCCAATCACATAGAAGGATTTCCTGATGAATTCTACAAGAGTTGTTTTATCAGTGGTCTAAAGGATGCAATCTGATCTGAGGTCAAAATGTTCTATCCAAAAACAATGATGGAATCCCTGGGGTTGGCTAAGTTGGCAGAGGAAAAGATCACATCCCAACAATGCTCCAAACCCACTTTTGTTCCCTTAAAAAATGTGGGTTCCCAATGACCTCCCATCATGCTAGCTCCTCGACCAACTCCTATCAAGCATTTTTCTGAAGTTGAGATGCGGGAACATAGAGAAAAAGGGATTTGTTATAATTATGATGAGAAATTCACTTGGGGACATAGATGTGTTGAGCAAAATATCTATCTCTTGGATGTGGATTCTCCACCTGCCTCTGAAATTGGTGAAGAAGCTCTAGATACAATAGATGATCAGGTCGACATTCAGAAGTCGCCTGTTGACCCTTCGTCTCGGGACGACCACCCAGAAATATCTCTCCATGCTTTAGCTAGAGTCACCACCCCCCAAACAATGCGGGTTAGGGGTTACTTCAAGAAGCTCCCTCTTACAATACTTATTGATTCTAGTAGCACTCATAACTTCATTGACCCTCGGATCGCCAAACATGCTGATTGTTTTGTCCATCCTTGCTCCAAATTTGAAGTCATGATTGCCAATGGGGGAACCTTACCTTGCAAGGGGAAGTTTCGCAATGTGTGTATCTCTATGGGAGATTATAACCTGCGCTCCAACATGTTTTCCTTGGCCTTAGGCAGATGTGATGTAGTTTTGGGCGCTCAATGGCTATGCACACTTGACCCCATCTTATGGGATTTTGTTGAACTTTAGATGCATTTTTCAATCAATGGGAAAAAACACACATTGACAGGATTACAACCAGGGTATCTCAGCATCATTAGTTCACATCGCATAGAAAATCTCCTTAAGAAGAATTCACTTGGTGTCATCGCTAAGATCCATTCCATTCAGATGCAACCATTAGTGGTCTCCACTACTCCTTTGGATCTACAACAAATTCTGTATAGATATACATGTGTCATTGCTCAACGAGTGGGATTTCCACCTTCAAGACCAGAGTAGCATCATATTCATCTCCTTCCTGGAAGTGTTCCTCCCAACATCAGGCCCTATCGCTACCCATTTCACCAAAAATAGATATTGAGATGCTTGTTCAGGACTTACTGAAGCAAGGTATTATTTGTCATAGTACTAGTTCCTTTTATTCGCCAGTTCTTCTTGTCTGAAAAAAATATGGGTCATGGCACCTCTGCATTGAATTCCAAGCACTTAATCACCTCACAATCAAGGATAAGTTTCCAATTCCTTTTGTTGATGAGCTTCATGGTGCTCAATTTTTCTCCAAGTTGGATCTTCATTCTGGGTAGCATCAAATTTAGGTTCGTGAGGATGATATCCCTAAAACAAATTTCCGCACACATGATGGCAACTATGAGTATTTGGTCATGCCCTTTTGCCTCACTAATGCTCCTTCCACATTCCAAGAATTGATGAATAAAATATTCCGGCCCTACTTGTGGAATTCATTCTAGTATTCTTTGATGCTATCATCATCTATAATAAAACATGGGCTGAGCATCTACAACATCTGGATCTTGTAATGCAACTTTTCTCTGATCATCATCTCCATGCCAAATAGTCTAAATGTGTTTTTGGACAGGAGGAAGTAGAGTATCTCGGTCACATTATTTTAGCACAAGGGGTTTGCGTGGATCCTTCCAAAATAGATGCCATGAAAAATTGGCTGCATTCTCAAACACTCAAGATCCTTTGTGGTTTTTGGGATTGACTGGCTACTACCGCAAGTTTTTCAAGGATTATGGGAAGATTGCAGCTCCATTAACTGCTCTATTTAAAAAGGATGCTTTTACATGGACACATGCTACTGAGTGTGCATTTGACAAACTGAAACAAGCTATGTGTACTACACCTGTTCTAGCTATGCCCGATTTTTCCGAGCCCTTCACTATTGAGAGTGATGCTTGCAACAATGGACTTGGTGATGTTCTCCTTCAAGATGAATATCCGAATGTGTTCACCAACAAATCCCTTTCCGGTAAGAATTTATCTGCCTCTACATATGAGAAGGAAATGATGGCTATTTTGCATGCAGTACAGAAGTGGCGACCATACCTATTAGGGAATCATTTCTGCATCAATATTGATCACCAGAGTTTGAAATATTTCCTGGAACAACGGGTATCCTCCCCGGCACAACATAAATGGGTTAGCAAACTCATGGGTTATGACTATGAGATCACTTACAAGAAGGGTAAGGACAATCTTGTGGTGGATGCTCTTTCTCACACATTTGATGACCAAGTTTCTCTTTCAGCTATTTCTATGCATGTTCCAAATTGGTTGCAATATGTTCAATAGGGCTATGTCAATGACTCTTCATTATCTCAAATCATCCAATGCTTGGAAAACAACCCTTCTATTGTACCGCATTACTCTTGGGATGGTGCTTCCCTGAGATATAAGGGTCGTCTGGTGCTTCCCTAGAGCACAGATCTTCAACAGGTTGGATTCTATGAACTCCATGCTTCTCCATCGGCAGGGCACTATGCGTTCCTCAAAACGTATGAGCGGGAATGACGTAACTTATTTTGGCAGGGAATGAAACAGACAATTCAATAGATGGTGGCTGAATGTGCTACTTGCGAGTGCAATAAGGGTGAATCGATACTTCTTCCGGTATTTCTCGAACCATTTCCCATCCCTACATGAATTTGGACAAATATTTCTATGGATTTCATTGAAGGGATCCATAAATATCGAGGGGAGACAGTGATTTGGGTTTTGGTTGATCGCCTCTCCAAATATAGTCATTTTTGTGCCCTCAGCCATCTCTATAAAAACTCCTCAGTTGCTCAAATTTTCCTGGACCAGATCTTTCGTCTTCATGGAATCCCTTCTTCCATTTTCTCGGATTGCGATGCAACTTTCACCAGTCATTTTTGGATAGAACTATTTCTCCACACTGGCACCAAACTGAAGATGAGTTCATGGTATCACCCACAAACAGATGGTTAGACTGAAATTATCAATAAAGTTTTGGTAACTTGTCTATGTTTCTTCACCTTCGAACAACAACATCAGTGGGAAAGTGGCTCCCTCTCACTGAATGGTGGTATAATACCTCTTACAAAACTGCCTCTAAAATGACTCCATATGAAGTGGTCTATGTTCAGGCACCACCAGTTCTTCTTCCATACACCCCCAACAGTTCACCAGTTTAGGAAGTGGAGACTGTCCTTCGAAACCACGATCAGATTCTTCGCATTTTGCATGACAATCTTCACATGGCAATAAATTGAATGAAGCAACAAGCCGATTAGCACCGTTCTGAGCGCAATTTTCAAGTAGGTGATATGGTTTTTCTTTGTCTACATCCTTACAAGAAATCCTCCCTGAAACTCAAATGGTGTCATAATATCGCTCCAAAGTTCTATGGCCCATATAAGATTCTTCAGAATATTGGGTCTATTGCTTATAAATTGGAACTTCCTCCTTCTTCTCGCATTCATCCAATATTTCATGTCTATTGTCTGAAGAAAGTTCTTGGCACCAACATTAGAGGAAAAATATTTTACCGGAACTCGATAATGAAGGATCCATCCTTTTGGAGACAGAGGCCATCCTCAATCATCGCACTCATCAACTTCGCTCTTGATCTATCATAGAGGTATTAATTCAGTGGCACATAATGCAACTAGAGGATGCTACATGGGAATGACTCCTTCAGATTCAACAACAATTTCCACATTAAAAGCTTTGAGGACAAAGCTTTTTTCTAAGGGGGATGGGATGTCGGGAACCCATGTCAACCCTTCTCTTTACTTTTTTAGTATATTGTTGTTGGACACATATGCTTTGTAAGTCATCCTGTAGTATTATATGTTCCATGGTATTGATCCATAGTTTGTATTAGCCCATAGTATTATATGTTCCATGTTATTGATCCATAGTATTGGACACATATGCTTTGTAAGTCATCCCGTAGTATTATATGTTCCATGGTATTGATCCATAGTATTGGCGCATATATTTAGTATATAAGTTTGTGTTGAGACCAATGAAGGAATGCATTAGTTATTTGTATTGAGATTTCTCAAAGGAAGTTTCCCCCTCGAAGTGGCCTACGATAAATAAAAATCTTCTGTGTTTTGATATATCGTGCATTTTCATCAATTAATTGCTACAAGTTCCTCACATTTTGGGCCTCTCCCCTTGTTGTCCCGATCTCCCAAACTCACTCCAAACCTTCCCAAAATTTCTGAAGTCTGCACAAACCTACATAAGTCTACATAAATCTGCAAAGCCTACGAAATAGAGGTAATTAACCATCCCAAGTGTGCCCCCAAGCATCCTTAACCCTTTAACTTAACCAGCTTTGGCCTAGTTTTGATTCTTTTGAGTTAGTGTGCCCTAATTCCAGTTGGCATACATTACACTCACCACTAGTATGTGGACACAAAAAATATTGTAAAAACAAAACATCTTTTAGCTCATGATCATATACAAGTACAAAATATAAAATCCTAAATGAATTTAGCTTCTCATTAAAAATCCTACAACTTAATTTCAAGGTTTGAGATCTCTTAACCAAAAGATCAACCTTTTCTCTAATCTCATTTATTTCCGACTGCATGAATAGGAGAAGAAGGATATACTCATTTATTATTTTTAAGGTCTTCTCTATCATCTTAATGGGGTATGTTACACCTCAAATTGTCACACTGTGTACCATTGAGGGTCTTCATGTCATATCACCATGAGAAACATGATGTTTGTGCCTCCTAGGGGTGTTAGGACCCTTCCCTAGTCACACTTGGAAGCAAATCCAACAACTTAGGGGTCGAAAACCACTTCTCCTAACCCACTTTTTGGCCTCCTAGAGATATTTTGCGCCCTATTAGTGGTGCAAGGCGTGAAAATTCCTTATTTTTTTATTCTGCATGCCTACGAGGGTGCGAAAATTACAACATTTTCATGCTTTGCTAAGTTATAAGGGAGTGAAAATCCCCAAATAACCATTTTCTGTAAAGTTTGGACCTTGTATATCGAGGATATTTTCATGGGATGAGGTCCCCCTTCAAATCCCATCTAACATTGCCTCCTTGGCATGGTTTAGATCCTTGATCCACATCTTCCTCACTTAAATCCATAATATCCTCTTAGTGTTTGGCCTCCCAAATCCTACTTAAAGAGATCCATCCATGAGATATGGGGGGGATCTTGGAAGCACCAAACTTATGATCCTAACAGTATTGCAAGGGTGATGGAGGAGAGCTTGGAGAATATTTTATCAAGCATGAGTCAGGTATAACAAATGTTATATGGCTTCTTTATGGCTTTATTTCTATTAATATAACTTAGCATGTTCCTCCCATTTTCATGTCTTTAATGATGAATGCATGAAATTGTCTATGTTTTTATAGTTAGATATTTGTTTATACATGTATTTCTTTGGAGAAGGTGTTGTCTTTCTATTGTGAACAGGTTCATAAGACCGTGATCAAAGGCTATAGTTGGAGCAACTTAGAAGCAGTGAGGACAAACATCAAAGTGAGGTACGCCATCTACCTGCTTTGTATTTCCATAGCTTGTTAGTTTCTGTATGGGCTAGATCTAGGAGGAATTTAGTGTTTGTTTGTTTCCTTTCTATCTTGGGTAGGAAACTAGGGGCCTTTTATAATCCCAAGGGGATATATACCTATTCATAGGGATATTTTCTTAGCACAGGGTCAAGTGATGATGTGATGTCATCATCGTGCGCGAGCTCATGCACATCAGTATCTATGGATTTCTCTGCTGCTAGATCAAACCCCAAATCAGTAGCCTACAACAAAAACATATAAAACATTATTGAAATGAAACCAATAAACTGAGGGAAAAAAACATGATAAAAAAATGTAATACCCCCAATTTTGACTGGGAATGTATTTAATCAAAATTATGAAAATGATGTAAATATGCTAGTATGGATTCCTAGTGTGGAGCTTAAGGCCAAGGCCCAACTAGTGAATGGCTAGGCATGTATGATGCATATATTTTTATTTGGACCATATGATTGGCTTATCATGCCAATTCAAAATGTATGTAAATATTATGTTGAAAATTAATAAAATGGTCCAAGATGGTTGTGTAAAGAGCACTAGAGGGGCTATGATTCCACCATACGGGAAGAGGAAGGGGGCCTATGGGGAAAACAATCCCTATGTTGCCATGTGTCAACCTTAGAACTCATCCAAAATATTCCATGTGCTTTAATTGAGCCAATTACCTTCTCTTTACTATTAAACCCAATCATTGAATGCATGTGTGAGGTTGGTGGGGAAAGTCATTTCATGTAGTTATTGAAGCATGGGGGTTGTGACAGTTATGTTAGTTGTCAGCAGTCCTATTTATTCTATGGTCATAAGTTATGTCAGTTGTCTTTTCACCCTCACCATATATCCTTGGAGTCAACCCTCTTTTGATGATTCTCATTCTCTCATGCATGTTTCCTACACTACGTACAGGTTTTCCATTGTTGTTCATGACCATTGCAAAAGCTTGTATTTAACCCTAAAATTCGAATTGGAAGATAGAGCTACATTCTTCGAAGGGAATATAGATGGTTGTAGGTGAGCATGGAGGTTGGGAAAGCTAGGAAACTGTACCCATTGAGTTCTACTACTTTTGGATGCTTTATAAGCCATGGATTAATGTTGCAGGAGGTTCTCCATTAGCAGACAACAAGTTGGAAGCTTACTGCAGACATTGGTAAGCACTATAAGGGTTGGATTTCCTTAGGGAACTATGGATCAATGAAGGGAAATTCCTTCCTTGTGTTGTGTGGGGAATTTGGAAAGGAGTTCCATGGATGTGATGGATTAGTGAGACACATGTAGATCTCTGGTTGAGCTTTTGGCTAAGCATAGAGATCAGAATGGGTTGTGGGATGAGAGATAGAAGCCAATAGGTAATTCCTTCTCCCTAGTGGTGTCATAACCTAGATTGGGGGTGGCCTCTTGGAAGAAATATTATATGCTTGACAGAGTTTCTATGGCTGGGTCAAAAATCGCTCTTACAAAGCCAGTTGCTTGAATATCCTTTTTTTATTCTTATGTATTTGATGTGCAATGATTTTTATTTATATGCATGTGACAATTCTGCTTGGAATTGCATGTTATGTGTGTGTGGATCATTTTATTTCTGCTATGTGTTTTTATTTTATGTATGCATATGCATTTAGTTGTATGAATTCGTAATTATTGTTATGGGGCGAAATTTTGAGGCCCCGATTGTTCGTTTGCAACACTTCTGAATACTTGACCGGGCCTGACTCGAGTTATGCGAGTTTCTTCTATCTTTAGTCCAACAAAATCCCCCTCACTGGCCCTTTCGGCATCAACCTAAGAGCAGGTTGAAGTCTCACCCGAAGAGAAGATGGGTGGTTACATAATCAAGTTTTTGTAACTCGATGACGCACGGTTATGTTATGCAAGGTGAATATACGAAGCTCACTTAATATCTACTTCGCAGATCACCCCTTAACAAGTATCTGTGCACTTGCATTTCTCGACAACTTACAGGATCTGATGATTAGTTGTTACTGCGCATTTACATATGACTACATTTACCATAATATAACAATGCATTTATGTGACTGTGCACTTCGTAGTTCTAACAATACAGACTTTGTTGAATTACTATTATTCCTTAACTTTTTTTAACTAGGAAACTATGCATTTATCACATTCATCGCAATTCCAAAAAGTTCATGCATGCATGTTCCTATACTTAGCATATCATTTCCATCCTCATTCGTTAATACTTAGCATATTATTCTCATCAACAGACACATGGAAATACATATAAAAGAATAACATTCATAAACATGAAATAAATCATAAACAAAATTGCACAACATAGATATTTACGTGGTTCACCCCCCATATGGGAGCTACGTCCACGAGAACTATTGTTTATTTCTTGGAAGGGTTAATAGTTCTAGTCTATACACTAAGGTACAAACTCTTCTCTACAATAGATCTCTGCGCACACAGATGCAGAGTCTTTTTCCTCTTAGATATATCTTAGCATAGATATTGCAATCGGTTATTCAATATCCATTCTCTCCTAATAAGATCTAACAAGTTCTAACCCTTCCTTATGCAAAATTGCCCCTTTTATAGATTGTGCCCGAAGGTCACATATTTACAATAACTATGGGTTGAAACCCCATAGTACCCTTAAACCCAAAATGACACGACACTCCTATTGACCATGCTTTGCCTTCACTTCGCAGGAGCTATGTTGTCCTTTGCACCACTTCTTCAAGATCTGACGCTTCTCTGACAGTCGTAGTCTGACCGTGCAGTTCTGACGCTACAATGTCACATCCTTTGCACCTCTATCTGTCTTTGCTTCTGCTGTTGTAGCTTGGTAATCTGTCGCTTCATCCTTAACTGGTCCAACTACTTCACTGTTCCTTATTACTTCGCATTTACTAAGGGAACAAATCCCTATCTACCACTACGTCGTGGTCGATTCCCTACTCCTGGGAATTGCGGAGTTGTTTCTCCCAAAACTGGCTGATGTTAGGCCTCACCTAACTTGTACTTCTGCAATCAAAACTGTCCTTTTGCTTGGACTACGCCATCAAAATATGTCCCACTTGGGCTGCTCCCAACAAGCCCCTAACACTCACATGTGGCTCATCCCTGAGCCACTCTAACTAGAATGTTCCACCTGCGCACCTTCTCAGATGTTTGATTTCACAGTGAATTCTTGAAAAGTTGCGCTTAACTTCGCAACTGTATCCTTATCCTCTTGCTCAAACTCTTTTATTGTTTCGAGCATCTCCTCTGAGATGGGTTCCATAATTTTCTCCTTCACAGTATCTTCTATTTCCCTAAGTTCTTGCAACTTCTGCTCAATTTCCTCTGAAAGCGCAATCTCTTCTTCCAGCAGTGGCTGCAATTTCACTGAAGTCCCAACTTCTTTTTCCCTCAATGCTTCCAATTCTTTCTGAAGCTCCCTCTTCTCTGAAAAATTTTGGATTCTTTTCCTTGTTGGAAAATCCTTCATAGCCATATTAACAGAATCTAGATATTTCTTCCGCTGTTGTACCTCATCCTGGACTTTATGCAACTCTGGTTCTTCCTGCAGTGTGTCCCATACTTTAGAAATTTCATCCAGCAGACTTTGACATCTCGCCACTTCTGCGGAGATTTTTTCTTTGGAAGACTTCAGTGCTTCGGCGCTTGCTTCTTTATCTTGTCGTGAGGTTCTAGATTGTTGTCATGCCTCTAAATCAACAACCTTCTCTTTATAGGAAATCTCCATGTCCATCATTTATCCCTTAAGATTGTCCACAGTGGCACCAATCTTAAGTATAGTTTCCTCTACCTTTGGCTCTTCGTCACATTCAGGTGTCTTCGCACAAACCGCTGAAACGGTTTCTTGTATCTTCTGCTGCTTCTCCTGCACATACTCAAGCTTGTTCGTTTTCAATGTGCATTCAAGTTTTAGCTCCTTGTAGCTCTCTTCCAGCTTTAGGTGCTAGTTATAAGAGACTAAGTCTTTATCTATGATTTCTTCTACAACCTGGGTATGCAGATTATGTAACCCCTCTATGGGTAACATCCCAACATTAATGTCTAGATGGTCAATTTGCTTCACACTTTAAGCAAGGTCATTAGTTGGAAATATAACATTCATCGGCTAAATTCTCACTAGTCGAGGTCTCGTGTTAAAGGCAAGAGCCTTCCTCTTCCTTTGAATTGATTCTCCGGACCGATCATCAGAGTCAGGTTCTTTCACCAAGTCTCAATAGACTTGTTCGACTCTTGCGACCAAACTCTTCAATTCTGCGAGGCTCTCCATTATGCTTTCTTGTGCTGCCTCTTCCTTTCTTTCTTTCAATGCAAGTGTTTCTTCAATATGCGTTGATACTCTGGATGCAATGCAATCACAGTCATCGTCATGCAATTGTGCATCAAGTGGAGGCTTTATAGATTTGGTATTTTTCCTTTTTCCTCCTTCCAGCACGGCATTGTCGGGTTCCTTTCTCTTCTTGCTTACTCCTTGGCTAGGTTCAAGGTTCTGTGCACTTGCTGTATCATTACCTTTGGCTCCTTAACCTTCCCCTTCAATTTCTTCGGAAGTGGTTATCAATGTGGTTGGCACATCAACCTTCCATTCTGGTGGCCAGTCTTCCATGATCAACTCGATCTTTTGCGCATCTCACTGATACAACCCTTTAAACCATTCAGGATGCATAATTATCACTCACGGCTGTATGCAAATGAAATGTAGTCCAGCTTTGAACATCATCTTCTGATTATAGAAGGTCGTCACTTCATTGGTGATACGCGAAGTCTTCTTAATGACTTCGCATAACTGCTGATAGTAGGTGACAAACTATATGGTCTTCACCCTTTGTCAGTATGGCTTAGAGTTTGCCCACATGTTAGCATACCTATTTTCCTAGAAATCTCCATGGAATACTGGAAGACCTTGCTGGTAATGAGGTTCCTTCCACCCTACAAAGGAAACTAATACCAGTAACCAGCTGTAGTGGAATGGAGCTCTATTTTCCTACTTCTCGTGGATGTCTTCTAAAAACTCATTCAACAAGTAGCTCGCCCAATTGTACTAAAATCCATCCTTAGCCTCCGCAGTTAAGGATATTGCAGTAATTAGAACTTCATTTGGTCTGGACTTCCTCAGGATATTTCTTGTGAGCAGCTGCATTGTAAAGTGCATGGCTTGATCTTGGATTCCTGCGGTTACATAACTACGGCTTCCTTTACTTATGCTGAATTCATTCTTCATTCGTGCAACTAACTCTTTATCCTTGTTTTTCCCAACAAACTTAGCAGTAGGATCAACACCCCTTTTTCATAGGATCATGATCCTGACAATGAGGTCAATGTTTATATCCACCTTTTGATCCAACCATTGATATCCCTGGTGTGTGCGTGACAGTAGTGTGTGCACCACGTCTATAAGCTTTGCACTTCTCTTGAAGTGTGGGATACGCAACAGATTCAACAATCTGGATGCGTTTAACGGCGCAGCCCACTCATGCGGGTGAATTGTTGCTATCTGGGTAACTTTATCCAATCTCCTCGACATATACTGATATGGCTGGAATTGTGGGTACTTGTCCTGCTATAACAAATCATGATCAACAAACTTGTAATCGAGAATTCTACCAAGCAAATTGTCTTTAAGTCGCACATGGATTGACATAGGCAGCATGGGAATATCATACTGAGCATTCTTTACGAGAAGCACGTCTGGTGTGTCACTTCTCCTTGGAGATATGTACTCTAGAATTAGCCATATAGGTCTCTCCTGGGTATTTGGTGGTGGGATTGGCTTTTTAGCACTCGTGGCCTTCGTCTTTCCCTAATTAGTGGCCTTCTGCTTGGATTTATTTTGCTGTGGCTATTTCCTCGGTGAATACCTAGATGAAACACCCCATTCTGGGACAGACGGCTTCACAGGTGTCTTCATTACTCCTTCCAGACTAGAGTGTCTAAAATCACTCAAAACATCTTCTAATTTCGACTATTCAAACATATACTGTCGGGTAACTATAGCTTTCACTGGTGAACTCTTCAGTAATTTACATGCAGTAAAAATTGAAAAGTTGCGGTAAAACTGATAAGGAAATAGTCCTTACTATTTATAGGCATATTTCCACTACGGTGTGCCCAAAAATGGATATCTTATCATTAAATGCTATGTTAGTTGACCAAATATAGCATATATCTTGGTCCTTTCCCTTAATTGGATGCATCTTCAATAGACAAATATGCCTTGAATGCAGAACCATGCGGTTTCCAAAACACTGTATAATGATTACTTTTTCGACCAACACTTTAATGGCTAGTTTTCCCTTGACTTCGCTAGTGGTCATGTCAACTACGAGATTCACTGCGCATTTCTCTTTGTTGAATTTTAACTTCACAACACAAGTCCTCTCTTGCTAGCGAATATGTGAGTTGTGAGGCTCACTGCGCATTTACTTCTCCTTGATTTTAACTTCGCAGCGCGAGCCTTTTCTTACTTCGCAACTTGGCTTGCTATGTGTGCTTCGCAGCACAACTTCCATTTTTGTAAAAACTTCGCATTTTACCAAAATTGTGTGTAGACTCTTTATTATGTTATTCTTAGTGTCCAATTTCAACTACACATGACACTTAGAATCTTCTTGCGGTGCTTAACTAATGTCTGGAGGGGTAGGACTATCCCTATAAGGCTTTAGTCTACCTCCATTAACAAGTCCTTTCAAATTTTCTCCAAGTAACGTGGATAACTGAACTACGCCACCTCTAGTGACATGCATAACAATATATGGTCCTAACCAATGCATTTTAAATATTCCAGGAAATTTTAGAAATTTACTATCATAGAGGAGTACAAGATCTCCTACCTGAAAGAATTTGTACTTGATGTGTCTATCATGCCATGCTTTTTCTCTTTCTTTCTGCACTTGTTGGTGAAAACCTACAATGAAGCGATCTTCCTCCAGTCCAACTAAGTGTAGTAATATTTCATCCATGGTCTCTACATCAACCATATGTATGAATGCTGCAATTCTTAGGCTTGGGACTATGTATTCCATGGGCATGACATCTTCCTGTCCATATGCTAATCTGAAAGGTGTATAACCTGTCAACTTTTTACAGGTCGTTCTATATACCCATAATATTGTTTATATTCTGAGATCCCAATCATCCCCGTTTATGTTGCATACCTTGGTCAACGCATTTTTCAGTACTTTGTTAAGTGCTTCTATAGTACCATTAGCTTGTGGATGATATGGTGTGCTCTTCTGATGGTAGATATGGAATTCTTCGGTCAAAGTTGCAATAGTTATGTTCAGGAAATGAGTTCCCTGATCACTCATTAAAATATTTGGGAATCCAAATATTGTCAAGATATTTTCGAAGATGAATTGTGCGGGAGTAACTGCGCTACAGTCCTTTACTGGCTTTGCTTCTTCCCATATCGTTAGATAATATGTAGCTGTGATGATATACCTTGAGCTAGTTCACTTCCCTGGTGGGTTAATAGGTCCCACAAAATCCATGGCCCACTTATCAAATTCTTACAAGGTCATTTGTGGCATCAACGACATCTCATCTCTTCGAGATGGCTTCCCTGTCCTTTGGAAAATATCGCAAATTCGACAACGTTCCTTTGAATCCTTTTGTAGTGTAGGCCACCAGAGTCCTGCTCTTGAAATTTTTTGCGCAGTATCTCTTCCTGCGTAGTGTCCTCTAGACACTCTTGAGTTTGCTTCAGCAAGTATCGTAGGTTTCTCATGTTCTAGTACACATATGTGCAGTAATTCATCTGGTCCTAATTTGTATAATTGGCCCACAATTATTGTAAAGTCATCTGCTCTTACCACTAATTGCTTCTTTTGTTGTGTAGTAAACTATGTAGGTTCTAGGCCTGTAGTCAGGAATTCGATGATATCCTTGTAGTAGTCATCTTCTATATGAATAGAAAACAACTGTGCATCTAGTAGACTATCTTCCAACTTACTAGGTTCTTCGCCTGACTCAATTATGGAGAGATGGTCAAGTCCTAAATTCAATCTTCCTAGCTTAACAATGATTTCAAAATCATACTCCTGAAAGAGTAATAGCCATATGGATATTCTTCCCCCTAAAACTAGTTTATTGACCAAGTACTTCAAAGTTGAATGGTCAGTAAACATGTAGAAATGTGAACCTAGTAGATAGTGTCTAAACTTCTGCAATGTGTATACTATACCAAGTGTTATAGATGAAGCATCTACATGTACATGGAATGGTTTACTCCAGTATGGAAAAACTAGAATTAGTGCAGCAACCATTCTCTCTTTCAATGTATCCAATCCTTTCTAACAGTATTCATTCCAAGTATACTGTGCTTCTTTCTTGAGTAATTTATCCATAGACATGGTGATCTGCGCATATCCTTTGATAAACTTTCTGTAGTATCTGGTATGTCCCAGTGTAGTGCGTAGTTGTTTCACTGAGTTAGACACTGGCAGGTTCATTATAACTGCGATCTTTGTTGGATCAACCATCTGTCATTCCTTACATACAATGTGTCCCAATAGGATTCCATAAGGAACACAGAAGATGATTTTCTTTAAATTCAAGGAGATTTGATGCTGTCTACACTTTGCTAACATCATTCTTAATTTCTCATAATGGTTCTTCAGCAAACAAAGTACTGTCCAATCATCAAAATATATCTCTAAGAATTTGTGGATAAAATCTTTAAATGCAGCAACAACTACTCTCGATAAGATAGGAGGTGAATTTTTCAAACCAAAGGGAATAACTATGTACTAATATGATCCCCATTCAGTAGCACATGTGGTCTTATGTATGTCTTCTATAGAAATTATGATCTGATGATATCCAAAAAATCCATCAGTGAAGGAGTATGATTCATTTCCTCCAACATTATCTAGCACTTCGTCTGTAAATGGAGTAGGAAATGGATCATGCAACGAGGCATCATTTAGCTTCCTGAGATATACGCATATCCTGATTTCTCCTTTATATTTCTTGTCCTGGATAACCATGGGACTTATCCATTATGATTCTTCTACTAGCTTGATAATTCCTGCATCAAGCATCTTATCAAGCTCCACTTTTACTCTTTCTTTTTATCTGGGATTCATTCTGTAGGGTCTTTGCTTAATAGGCTCCGCATCTTGATTGAGAGGTATTTTCATAACTCCCAAGTCACCTAAAATTCCTTTCATTTCAGATAACTTAGTAGGAAATAGGTCTTGATATTTGCGCAGTAGGTTTGTTATCTGTCCTACTATTTCTTCATCCCATTAATCCCCAATAGACGCAAACTTTGGTTCATTCTCGGTACCAATGTTGATCTTTCTAGTCTTCAGAGGACTACTCAGTTCTGTCATTTCTAAGTCAGGTCCCTCAACATCACATTCTCCTTCTGACTCAAATATATTCACATCGTGAGGATCTTCATCTCCGTTTCCATCTAATGCGACGTTATAACATTCCAGGGCATGTTCTAATTGTATTTCCCAATATGGTTGTTTATACACATGTACTAGTGCATCAGAATACCTTATGTTTGATTATCTGCAAAGCCTTATGAATACTTGGACAATCATCCTCAAAACTGAAAGTCTCTTGGAAGTACCTTGTAAGACTTGACCATTCTATCCTTCCTCTGTGAAGTTACACCTATGTGTACCAATTCTTTGGAATTTGCTCCAATGTGTACACAAACAGATGAACCCACTCCGCTTGCGGTCTATGCGTCCATGCTTTCAAACAAAGATATATGTAATCTCTAGGATCAGTCTGTCCATTATATTTTACTTGCACAATCTCATTTTGTTCTGTAAATCTGATCTCCATCATGTGATTACATTCTTCCCATGTGTTCATATTCTGCTTATGCGTAGCCCACCGTCTAGCAGGTGTAACGCGCAATACTGTATCTAACACTACTAAATTATGTTCTACTGAAACAAAAACTAGATATTCATGAAGGAGTGCATGCATATTTCCAAGACCATCATAAGTAGGGATTGGGCTTACCTATTTTCCAATCCAACGTAGTGACTTTGTGATCTGTGCACATCGTCTTATTGAGATTTCATGCATTATGCTCTGCCAGTTCTCCATTCCTGCCTCTGAGTCTGATATGCAAGAGTTGTCACATATCGAGCTCAATGTTCCATCATCAATAGGATTAATGTAAACTGTTTGATTCATCGACGTCATCTTGTAGATGTTATCGAGATCTTGATTTTTGCATTCTTCTTGTACTGGCTCAATAAATTTGGTTCCTTGTGTAGGGTCCAAAGGTGCGATGACCCAGATATCTGGTCCTTCAAATATCATATGTGTCTTCTTCAATTTGATAATGGTGGAGTTATCAATTGCCCAATATATCCCCAACAGTGCAGGATATGGATTTATGTCATCTATGATTTAAATAACCTCGAAGTCTACTTTACTTCGCACTACATCAATGTCAACAAGGATATTCTATAACCTCCCAAAAGGTAGAACCTTTTGTTGATTGGCTAGTCTCAATGGTATCGGTGACCATGATAACTTCGGCTTTCCCATCTGTTCCCGTTTCTTCTTTGTCAAATTATTCACTTCTAAGCTGAAGTCAAGAATGATCTGGTCCATTTCAAAGTCTCTGATATTCACATTTAATATCATCTCTCTTCCGGTCCTTCTATGATTCCTGATATGGTGAACTGCGCTATATGCTTTGCTTATGGCACTACGCTGCTCATAATGACTGAATAGGATTTGTAACTCTGCTAAGGCATTTCCATGCTTTAACGACTTCATGCAGCTCTGTAGGAACTATGCAACATGAATTATGGGTTCTGTTGCAGTACGTGATCCATCATATGAAATTGGCATATCTACAACAAGCGCGGGCTCACTTCGCAACTAGATTCTTGGGGTCACAGGTTCTGAGCTCTGTAAGACTTTTCTGGTCTCTATGAAGGATTCTTTCTCTTTGTCAAGGTTAAAGGCAGGAATTTTTCCAGTTTCTTTTCTTATCCAAGCCCCTTCAGTAGGATTCTATTTTGTGGTGTGGTCCTCAGAAGTCGAAGCTTCAGTTCTCTGATCTCCTCCTGTCATAGCTCTGCTTCGCGTCATAACATGGATGTTGCGATCCTTTTTTCTCTCTTCAGCTGCAATCATCTGTATGTTCTGATTCTGTGCTTATGGTATTATTTCTTGCATTTTTTCTTGCAAAAAAGGACATGCCTCAATGACAGGGTTGAAAGAATTACAGTACTTACAGGTATACAAGGGTTCTAACAATCTCTGGATAGATGTCCAAATTGAGCCCAGTTAAAGCATACAATCTGACCTCTTCCTCGTCCTTGGCCAGTTTTCCATCATCTTCCTCTGTATCCACCACTTTCTATGTATGTGCCTTGATCATACTGCACATTTTCATTATTATTCTACATTTCTCCTTGAACTCTGTAGACATCATGTTTTATTTCTATCATGAGATCATATGCTCTACAGTTGCTATCATCATGGCCAACTGAATTACAGAATGTACAATACAGGTTCTTAGGTGTCTACACATATTTCTAAAGTAGGCAACAGTCTTCTGGGCGATTTCCTCTACATGGGAAAATTTCACACCATTGTCCTTATTGTTGATTCAATGGATTTGGTGCTCCACTATCGATGTAATCTCGGTATACAGGGAAGTGTTCCTTGGAATTTACTTCTCCTTTACACTTTGTAAACCAAACTGCTTCTCTGGTTTCTCTTCCTTTCTTGATATATTGCAACTACAATGTCAATTTTTCTAGCTGGGTCTGTATCTATACCATCCCTGCACTAGTTTCTCCTATGGACGAAGCCTTTAGCTTCATCGAAATTTCTAATGCCTATGTTTGTGATGCTACTTTATGTTTCATGAGTGGTAATCTGATATGGGGCAGCAGTGCAGCTATGAACCATTCTTGATGTTGTTGTGGTGCTATGTCGAAACTTACCTGATCTAACAGTGCTTTAAATTTCTGATCAAACTCCCATACAGTCTCATTAGGCTTTTGTTTGATTTCTTTTAGCTCTGTAATGCATTGAGATTCTGACTTAGGTTTCTTGAACTCTCTTTGTTGTTAGGGAAATTGTCCTTATAGTAGGAGAATACTACCAACGTACTGGGGGTTATAAGATAGACATATAAGGCTTTGCAAACATTGTTATTAAGAAAATAGGATTAAGGTTAAGAGAAAGAGTACCTCATTTATGAAGGTCGATCCAAGTTTTTCTCCCTTTGTTCTCCTATGCAACAACCTGCAAAATAAACACAAGGCCTTCTTCAAACCAATTTGACCACAAATAACATATTGATATTAATAAGACAACATAACATCAACTTGTAATCAAATTGAAATAGACATAAACAAATCTATTGGAAAGGAAAGAATGTCTCAATCTTTATTGACAAATGCGGAAAGTACAATAATCCTATACCTGTCCTACACCGGAACCGTCGTAACCAGACCCTGGGCTCTTGATCCTCTCTCTTAGCTATGAATTTATCCAGCATAACTTTGTCCAAGGATCAGACGGTCCCTTTCTCAATCCCTTCCCCTTTCATTTATAGCAGGGAAAGGAAGACAAGTTCGAAAGGTGGTTGAATTGGGAAGTTTGGGAACCTACCTCAACATATCTCAATTCATGATTTTAATTATTTTTTAAAGTTTTCTTAAGATACCCATGAGTATGATATAGGACAACTAGTGAGTGACTCGCGAGTGTTCTCACTTGCATGTAGTGGGTGCAACTTTTAATTGACACCCGCGGGTTATCAGTAGTGATACTTGCGGCTGACCCGCTAGTTGGAAAGTATGAGGGTCGTGGTTATGTATAAAAATAGGCAGAGAAATATGCTTCTGAGGGAAGGATTTCAAGGTTTAGCTCTAGGTCATCTAGGTTCAAGGTGATCTCTTCCATCCATAGTGTCCTTTTGTGTGACCGACAATGTAATGTGGTCACGGATGGAGAAGTGCTAATTTGATTGATAACATATGCCCCCTAATGTGTGAGGTCAGAGGGAACTGATGGCCGAAATACATTACAATCTAGGTAGAGGAGGAGCAAAGAGGCCGCAGGATGAGGTCACAAATAGTACCTGAAACAGAAACAAAGTCAGCGAGCAGTTTACAATCTTAACATCAGCAGATGTTTAGAATGGTAGAACATAATCTCCAATACATAACTGAAGGATATATATAGCATGGCCATTGAAATATAAGCATGGATCCATGTCAAACAGGAGATCATATCAATAACAACAAACTGGATCTATGTCTCATCAAGAGCCAAAAATGGGTGTGTCTCAGTCTTGCACAACTTGGGCAATAACAAAATGTGATGATGTTATTATAGGCCCAAGGTATTCATCCAAAATGTCTCAAAGTACGAGTCCTAACCATGTGCATAAATGAGTTGAGGTCGAACATGGAGGACATTGTTTGATTACCAACCATTGATGTGGATTGTTAACAAACATGAGGGTCACCCACCAATAATGAAAATGGGGCCCAAGGTACCTAGTACATCCTAACAAGTGTGAATAAAGGATCTTGAAGTCGAACACTTGAAGAGTCTATCGAATAGGAGACATTGATGTATTCTCACTACTTCAATAGTGATGGCAATTCCCACTGGTGACTGCAATCCCCAAGGTACTACCGAAAACTCTAAACTTTATTCCCATAGAAAGATGAGATGAAGTCGATAGGAAGAATTCCATTGGAAGGGAGGCCTTAAGGAATCATCCATCATCCAACATGAGATACAATCAAGGTTGATCTGATATGAAGTAGGATGGAGTACATGATGAAACATACTGACACCAAGGAATGGCCAACACATGAGGTCAAGGTAACTGGAGAATGGTCGACAGAAGGGGTGTCCTTGAATAGTGAGAACAACACAAGAGTGACTTAGGCACCTTTGAAGATAAATGGACCATGATATAAATCTGTAATATAAGAGACATCAACAGATTCTCCATATGCATGGAAGAGTAACCAATTGGAGGAGTAAAAACTCCGAGATTAGGTTCATCCTAAGGCCAAAAACTAAAACCCAACTTGTTTGAAAGACTCAAAAAGGTGTTTTTTTCAAGGACATAAGTGACTTGTTTCCTCTATACTGAAAATATACTTCACATTCTTCCCTTCCCTTTTCTCCTTTTATTAAAGAATTTATTTTATTTATTTTAATGAGCATGAAAAAGGTGGAAAAGAAAGATAAATAATTTCCTTCTTGTTAGTTTTAATGAGTCTAAGAAAGAAAACTCAATAGTCCTTCTTCATTTTTGAAAACAAGCTTGAAGAGGGGATAGAAGAGTGCTTGGTATAAGTCCAACCATGTGTAGTTTAACGATTCCATGGTAGGGAAACTTAAGAACTTATTCATGTTTTAACGAGTTTGAAGAAGAGATAAACTAGTACTCGATAACACTGATCCATGGATTTTAATATCGAGTCGAGATCTGTTCATGCTCGCCGGTGTTTTCAATTTTAAGGAGTCTAAAAAACTTAAACAGTAACTCTATACACCTACTCGTGGATTTTAATATAGAGCCCAAGTTGGTATGTGCTCGTCGGTGTTTTCATATTTAAACAGTCTGAAAAACTTAAACAAGAACTCTATATACCCTCTCGTGGATTTCACATCGAGCCCGAGTTGGTGAATGCTCGTTGGTGTTTTCATATTTTGAGAGTCTGAAAACCTTAAAGAAGACTCCTAAAGGTCCTTTTTCGTAAAGTTAGTCTCCTCACCCACAAAAGTGTAAAACAATGAGAGAATAAATCTTCTAGCCACATATGACTAGAGTATACCTTTTTCATAAATAATCCACTGAAGTCTAGAAAACGGTAAACTTATACCTAAGTGGATGATTGTTCAAGTCCTTTAATGAGTCTGAACAAGGAAATTGTACTCAGAAATCTTGTAATATTTAAAGATTCTAACAAGTGCATGAAAGAACTCTATAGGTACTAGGGAACCACGTTCCTTGATTTGTCAAATGAGGAAAAAATGTAGATATCATGAAGACTACCGGATTAGTAGAAAATGATAGATAAACATGATCAAAAGAGATTTCAAAATGGCAAAAATTGACAGAAAATATTGCACTTAAACTGACATGCCACAAAGAAAATAAAACCTTTGTATGATCCTTGTTGCGAAAAGTAGTGAGAAATGCCGCTTAGAACTTCATCTAATAAAAAATAACTTAACAAGGGACATTAGTGATTAAATAAAGGTGAAAATAGTTTTGAAACTATATAAAATTGGAAAAAGTGGGTAAAAATTTAAATTAATTTTTATAAATAGTTCCAAAATGTCCACATAACTCACAAAGTCATTTTGTTGGAGCAAAAAGGAAAAAGAACCCTCTTACTTTAACTGCTTGTAGCACTCAAACCGGGTCACCAAATCGACTTTCGTCAGTTGCAAGTAAGTCATCTCTCCTTTGTCCATCATTTCAATCCATTACTTTAGATTTTTAGTGGTGCTTTTATTTTTATTTTTACATGCATTTAAAAACTAGGGCCTCATACCTGTGGGTTCATCTATGCTAAACTCACGGCTACATGAAATATGCATGGGTTTATCATAGGTAGACCCACGGGTACCCACCTCTGTTGTAGAGGTGAAGTCGCAGGTCCCGCAATTTAAAATGAAAAAGTCAAAAACTAAAGGATGAAATGGGTGAATGATGCAGGAATGGTGCTAACATGGAGGGAGAGAGAGCATGAAACCATGGATAGAGATGCCATGGTAGATCCACTTACATGGAATGCGTTATGAATATGCGGTTTGCTCAAAAAATTTCGAACAACAAGTATGCGTGCACAAATGCATTTGCTGCAAATGCTCGTCAACTAATGGGATGTCGATCAAGGAATGTTCGATATCCAAGGGGAGATGTTAGGAATCACCATAGGTGATATATACTTTATCACCAGTTTATCTCATAGAAGTGAGGCAGTTAACCTAAAAGGAACATTCTAAGGGGCAAGTGCACTTTCAATCCAATATTACATCAATACTTATTGTTTGCCGGGTATCGAAAATAGTGGTAGCCAAGTCCCAATTGGCTGTATTGCAAGCTTCCTGCTGAAAGTGATACTAAGCACACTTAACAGGATTGGAGGGAGTGTCACACAACATTTGGCCTCTCGAAACTACATGCAAATTGGGGTTGAATGCTTGTGTGGTGTAGTGTTTGACTAGTGTTCGGGTCTCTTGGTGAATATGAAACACCAATTGACTAAATGAAAAACCGGGAAGAAGAAACAATTTGGCTATGGAATATTTTTTGCACTTTATTCTTCGAAAGTGTCCCCTCTTTGAGCCCGGGGATGGCTCTACCAGTACTGAACCCTCGCGAGATATATTCTTGCGCTAGGGTGGTGGAGAGGCTACTCTTTCTTATGTTGAAGAATATTATATCAGATGGTGGAGCCGCCATGTTCCGGCTCTAGAACAATTCCCGTACGCAGGTATGGATTTCTCTGGATATCCATAGCTCACTCTTCCTCCAAGATTAGCCTGGGGAGAGATAGGTAAGATGTGCTTATGCTTTTGAAAATTATTTCATTTTTATGCTTTTATGTATATATAGTTTTTATGATGAGTAGGAGTACTAATAGTGTGATTTATGCAGATGTGGGGCCTGTGCGACTTGCCAGAAACCCTCATGTATTTATACATCCGACTGATCCTGGTGCTTTCGATGCAATGCTGCTGAACCTCGAGGGGAAGATGAGTCAGTTGACTCATGATATCTCGACGTACAATATCGAGCAGATGCCCCTCGAGATGAAAGAGCATGTTGTAGGCGTTCCTCCAGCATGGATCAGGCTACTTAAAAAAGTAGCCAGGCTAGTCATATGCTATAGGGAGGCTGTAACAAAGTTAGCAGAGGAACCTCCCTCTCCATAGGGAGAGAGACATGTTATATTTTTTAGGCCTTTGAGCCCATTTTTGTATATTATGACACTGTAACATACTATGAATCGTACTCATATTTTTTTATCATGATATATACATTATCAGTTTATATATATACATGTGTTTTGTATTTATGTGTGTGACTGTTTTAATGTGATTGTGTATGGTACATATGCCAATCTAGTATATAGTTTGCATATGAGTCAGCTAATGAATTTACATTCCTTGAAATATGTTGAAATGTAATAAAATCAAAGTATCTTTCAAGTAACCTAACACGCAAAAAATGACGACTAAAAGCAGGATCCCTAACCCTGTAATCACCCATCAACTGAAGTACTACTAACTATGAGTCGAGTCTTACCTCCAAACGTGAAATGCCATGATGAATAGAATCTCATAGTAACTCAATGACCGCACTGTACTTCGCTACATTGTTCGTTGTAGGGCCCAAGCAAGCACCTCCCAAAGACACAAGTTGGCCAAACGGTGAGTAAATAACCCAAGCTGTTGAATCCAACTGACGGCTGTGGGGACTAGTGCCATCAACGAATCCTATAAATCACTCGGTTGTCATCTGAAACCACAATCCAAAACACACATAAGATGCAAAAAATCAAAAGAAAAGACTAACTCTGTAAACATGTACAGTTATAATACAACAAAAATCATATGAGCCTAAGCGTAATACTTTTTCAGGTAGAGCCCATTTCTAGGCTCAGGTGACCGAAGGGTCAAATCCTAGCTTCTGCTCATAAGACAAGGTATAAGTGTCATGGAATTCCTTAAATAGGTTGGTGTACAAAGTGATCTCATCAGGCGAATAGTTTGCTCCAATAAAGATGTTTTCCACAACGCCAGGTTTAGTGGAGATATCGATCGGTATAGTCGTTGATATGTTTGCCATGTTACCTTCAACATAAATCATTTGCGTAGTAGAAGAATTGATGTACAAATCGATATCACCACTAGGTCTCACTGAAAACTCATAATTCTCTATCTTGTCCATATCTGGGAGGAAATAGGATCTGTGATACATGTGTTCCCATGGATGATCCAGACCTATCATGGCTTCCAGAATAGCCTTGTCAGAAGGTAAAACGGTATCCAGAAAATCAAAAGAATGGATGAAGTTCATTGGCCATGCATGTGCATAATCGATATCTGACTCTGTGGAGATGAATGGAGTCGAGATATAATCTATTGCAACATTTTTTTATGCTTGGTATGCCACTTCTGCAACAGATAAGGGCACAATTGGTTCTTGCTGAGTGGGAAGAATCCACAGATCAATTGTTCGACTGACTGTTTCCTGAGATGAAATGTTAGTAGTACTTGTAGAACTAATGTAGTTTATGGGAGAAGGTAGGTCAAATGTTCCCATCAACGATGAATACATGCCTACTCCCAGACTCTCGCTGGGAAGATGAGTTTGATCAATCAAGGGGATAGCTGAATCTGATGAAGTAGTGTTGTTTTCCGAGTAAAGGAAATTTGATCAATCGTGATGATCTTCACTTTGTGTGGGAACATGAGTACTCGGAAAACGGATGATGGGATAGCTTGCATAGCATACGTCCAGCTCCTTCCTAACAATAGATTGCATTCAATAGGAGCGTCCAAAACTTCAACCTCCACAGACACTAACTTATCGTAAAGTTCAATCTCGAACACGGGAAATACTCCATGTGGGCGGAACGATCTTCCGTCAAAAGCCGTAAGTAGTGTGTTGGAAGGGGATAACTCAGGAGAGCCAAGGGCTTTCCAGCAGGATATTGACATTACACACGTAGACACGCCTTCAACTACAACTGTTCGTCCAATGGTTTTGGGACCATGGACTAATTCAATCTAGAAGGCCACATGATATGGTAACTGGGGTTTGATATTTGACATATCAAACCATGAAAGCATACTTGAAGAATCCATGCTCCCGTTTTTCGCTAGAAGTGCATTCCGGTGCGAGGGACAGTCTTGCAATACTTCTAGTGCGGACATTGCACATGGCATTTGGGCCAGGTCTTTTAGAACAGAGTATTTTGGAGCGGACCACGCGTTAGGGTTATGCATAGCCCGTTTGTAGACACCCTTAGGTATCTTCGGCACAGAATCTGGTGGTCTCTCGATGTGGAGAGGAGCGGATGTTTCAGGAAATTCCTTATCTTTCTGTTGTGAGGGTTATAATTCTTGGCTCTAGTTTGCAGTAGCATGTGTGAGTTAACCATTTTGATGAATGATTGATGAGCTGATGAAGCATGCGAAGTGCCCCCAACACTAGAGTTTCCAGAAGCTGCGCCTTGTCCATGAAGAAACGAATCCTTCAAGACAGTTGTCACATCCCCTCCCATCATTCCAAACCATAGAGGGAACCTGACTGGCATTCTAGGGCTTATTTGACAATCTCAGCCCCATACATTACTAAGAAATTCATGGATAAATAAAAACTTAAGTATACATATTCATACTCAACAAACATAGCGGAATTAAACACTATATACACACATAGTTTCATCATGCATTCAACATATAAACAACAGTCATTAATTAAAACATTGCAGAACACATAATGCATATAATTTAAACTACAGAGAACACTTATCTTTGAGATGAAGCTGTCTAAACAACTGGCTATGCGAGACCAACGTTCCACCCAACCATAGATCTCTATCCATCCTATATTATTTCAGCTGAGAGATCACCCCCGAGTTGGGATGTGTATCCGCTAAGGAGGAACTAAACAAGCTCACTCATAGCCATGATTTCACTCAAATAGTCAAGATAAGCCAACAAACAGTTGGGTTTATCAAGCATACAATAAGTAAAGGAAGAGGATGCCAAGCCAGTGAGCTCAACTACAGAGCTACAAGGATCTCAAATGAACTCAACAGTCATGGCACCCACAATACCTACCTCACCCAAGACAAGGAAGGTCCCCTTCTCTACTGCACATTCCCTCAGGCGTCCCTTCCCTCCAGTGCTATTCAGGGTGGGCATAGAAAGGTCCAGCTACTAAGTCCTTGAGATTCCATCCTTCACTGGGTTTATCAAGCAAACCCAACCTCTGTTCAATAATTCACAATTGGATTTCTCACAATTCTGTCATCCAATAACTCAATCCCGTCACTTGATTTCTGGGCTATAAAAACTGGGTTTTCCAATGGATTTAAGGGTATCTAATACTCTCAATTTCATCCCAAGGTTCATATATATGGATCCCCCATTGGATTTTATTGTCAATACCAAATTATGGGCATCTATGGCTCTTCAAAACATAGGTTCTTGCAAAGTTGCGATTTCTAGTTTTTCTCACTGCTGGGCATTCGTAATGGATGAAAACTGGTGCTCGGATCTTCCACAATTTGAATGGGAAGGAGGAAGAACCAAATCCAATGAGGTAGGGTGACTTGTGGTACCAGAAAAACAGGGCCCATACCTGCCATACAAATTTCTAGGCTACCCATGCTCTGACTGATTTTCTCATCAACTTCCTTACAACTGAAATAAATGTCAGCAAGGAAAGTCAAAAGGGTTCTCAAAATGACATATGGCAGCATATGGTTCAATCCCACGGCCCCCTCACCACTCCCTAGTGGAATACACATGGCCCCTTCTCATTTGTTGCTTCCATAGCCAGTTTTGGTATTTTATTGAAATATTAATATTTACATCAATTACAATATTCCATGGCTTAATAGCACATGGATGGGAAAATATCAAATACTTGCCTTTCTAAATAAAATTCGAGCATACACTAGCGGGGCCTTGGCCTTGAGATCCATGCTAGGGAAACATACAACGCATGTATACAATATTTACATTAAAAGCCAATATTTCATAAGGGTCAAAATTGGGGTATTACAACAGTCGGTTTCTTTTCTCGTAAAAGCTTTTGGGCTTCGTCCATAAGAGGGCACTGATGAGTAAGGTGTTCATCCTTGCAAAGATTGCAAAACAAAATTACCTTCTTTTTCTCTTTCTTGCCCTCCTTGGCATTCTCAGTGTTTTTAGGTTTCTGATTGTTCCCCTCCCTTTTCTTACCCTTCGTTTTGTTGTTGTTGGTTTGACGAGGACCCTTTTGATTTTTATGCACCTATTGTACAGATTCAGTTGTTGAAGGGGAGGCTACAACCGGAGTTCCTTCAGTAGTAGACTACTTCGCAGAGAGCGTGTGAACTTGTTTTGTTAAAGATTCAAGTGTTGCTGAATCTGCTGAACCAACAATGCCATCAGCATGTAGTCCAGGCTTAGGTTTTCCAAGATCTATATTATACCTTGGTGCGTCTGGAATGATCTCATAAAGGATACTAGATTGGGTGTAAACTAATTCAAGTTGTTGGGCCCTCAAGATTTATTTTCCTTAGAACTTACCCAAGAAGTTGCAACATCCTTAGAGATATAAGGAAGGAGTGACTTCAAGTACCACTCTAAAAGGAACTTTGGGGGAATCTCAGCCTTGATGAGTCGCTTCCGTCTTCGCCACTCCTGAATGTGATAAGAAAGTTGAGTTGATTTGTTCTTCCTAAAAGTAGACAGAATATATGTACCAGCTTCATACCGGACTCGAAGTTGGAAGTGATTTAGGACGATTTTCACTAGGTCCCAAAAGTTATTTTATGCTGCAGCAGGGAGTTCAATGTACCACTTGGCTGCAACACTAGTTAAGGTCCTTTGGAAGATCCTCAACCGAATGGAATCATCATTTAGTGAATTGGAAGAGCACCATAGGTGAAAGGTCGTAACATGGTATCCGGGGTCTTCCCTAGTCTTACCTTCGAACTTTGGAATGTCCGAGGGAATCTTCGTTGGGACCGGTGGCCATGCAGGGTTGTGTCGCACTGGATCGTTAGTTAGTTTCGAAAGATCTGGCAGGTTTAAGGTTTCCAAAAAAGGAAAATGGGGTCTCACCAATGGAATTTGATTAAGAGGAGTTTGGTAGGGGGAACCACCCGAAACTTGGCTCCTATAGTGTTGGTTGGAGTTTCTCCCAGCCACCGGTTGTGAAGAAAATGAATTATGGAAGTTGCTCCAGCTTTAAGATAAGGGATTGCTTCCTTGTGGACTTGTCTATTGAGGTTGGGTATAAGCACCCCCAAAATGTGGGTTGTCAAAACTGTTACTACCCACTCCACCAAACAGTGAAAAGGGAGTACTCCCTACAGGAACATTTGAAGTCTGTACATTCGATGGGTGCACATTAAATCCTGTGAAGGGGTTGAACCTTGATGTAGATGCAATGGAAGAAGTAGGCATAGAACCTACAAAAGGTGCCGACGGAGCGATGTGTCCTCCGAACCAAGGAAATCCGTGACTAAAAGGAGCAGAATGAGGGTTAACCTGGAATTGTTGTACAAAGGGGGAAGATGTGAAATATACCGAAGGTATCCCTTAAAAGGGGATACTGGATGGACCAATGGTAGAACCAAAAGGACTAGATCCAGTTGTATCTTGAGATCCAGAAAAACCTACGGATCTAGCATTGAAACTAAATGAAGTGCTCAGAGTAGAAGTAGCTTGCAACGATCTTAGTATCGATGTGTGTGCATATCGAGGGTGAAAACCTCCTGATATGATAGTTTCTGTAGGAGTATGAGGAACTGCTGACACATCCCCTATGTTATCCATAAAATAACCAAATGTAAACCGATATATACTTAACTCTGGAAGACCTAGAGAAACTACCCTTTCTAACAAAGGATCCTTGGGGTCCAGTTAATGGAGGATTGAAGGGTGTAGAAAACTCTTTAGTAGTCAAGTCTTCAATATCTATGGTTTCTTGAACCGGTTGATCTTGGAAGATCATATGAGGTTCTATGGGTTGTTCAGTTGTTCCTGTAAGTTCGTAATAACCACGAGAGTATGTTCTCCGTCGCTGTGGTGGCAGTGGATGCTCCACTATGAGTGAAGGAAGGTTCTGCAACCTTCATGACCTTCAAAGAGGTTGGTCCTCCACAATTGTGTGAAAAATATAATAAGTAATTACTCTAGGGGCCACTAAACAACTAGGAGAAAACATCACACCATTAAAAATTTCCTAAAGTAATCTAGACCAGGAACACAAAGATAATACTCTCAAAAGTAAGTCTGGGATGATGAGGGCCCAGGACAAACTAGTAGAGTATCGAAGGACAGTTACCCAGGGTCTACAATACATTATTATTGGGTGCAAGTGATTGAATCACCAACTGCCTTCCCAAAAACCTGTAAGGGATTTCCTCCCACTCCTGTCCTAGGTACAGTGGAAATATCCTTCCACCATCACCTGTGTAGATCCCTAAAAGGTCAAAAGATACTAAAGGCTGCCAAAATTGCAGAAAGAACCCGTGGAGACAGTCAAAGGTACAGCCAAGACTACAACTACTAAAGACTACAACTACTTCGAAAAGAAAATGACAATTATTGCTATAAAAAGAAAGATATTTTTTAAATTTGATTTTTTTTTTAACTATGAAAGAAATAGAAATAAGTGTGAACCAACAAGAACCGTAAAAGCAGTTCACGCAAAGAGAAAAAGACCCAAAACTAAAACAATTAGACCTTATGCAAGAACAACAAAGACCAACCCAACTAGTTGCTCTAAGAAACCTAAAAGTAACTAGGTTTTTAAAACAAAATGCAAACCAAGATGATTGATATGTAAGACGAAAAAATAGAGACTGTTATGCAGAGATCAGTCTGCTCCTGAATACTAGTGATCAAAGAGGATGAAATCCAATCACTTTCCGAACACAAAATGGGATAGAAAGCAAGGGTAACTTCGCAAGCACAAAACTCAAGTAGAAACTCTTAAAGAGGCTACAAATAGACTCAAAATACACTGAACAATGTCGAGAGGGTATCAGATCAGCAAAAAGACTTCCAAATCCACAGACAAGCCACCCTAAGACCAAAAATTAATTAAAAAATAAAATTCTTAGGAAAAACCCGTGAATGTAACATGTAGCAACGCGCGGTTGACCCGCGAGTACATATACCAGCAACTCACGAGTAGGGAAAAAAAGTCGCAATTGTCTGTATATGAAGGTCACAGGTGAGCGTTGAAAAGATTAAAGACCTAAAAAACTACTGAATCAAGCACAAAAAACCAACAGAGATCTCTAAGAATGGCTGTAAAAGAGACTCAGATCAACACTTAGAGGCATTAAACAGGTGTCATATATACAAACAAACTTCCAAAGCTAGAACAAGTAACCCTAATACCAAAGCTTAATTAAAAAATAAAAATCCCAGGAAAAGTTTGCGACTGTAACCTACAGAAGCACGCGGGTGAAACTAGATAACCATGGGTACCTATATGGGAAACTCGCGAGTGCAACTAAATAACTGTGCCTATAAGCACAGGGAACTCGCACATGGGCTTTGAAAATTTCTAAAAAATAAAGAAAAATTTAGATAAAAAAAGAACTGAGTCAAGCAACAAGGTCAAGGATACCCTAGACACTTCTATAGAGATCAAACATGTTATAAAAGACTGAAAGAGACTCAACAAGAGTCCCCAAAGAAGAAAATAGATAGTGCTCCCTAGTGGAGTCGCCATTTCTATTATTAGGGAAATTGTCCTTATACTAGGGGAAGACTACCAACGTACTGGGGCTTATCATATAGACATATAGTTATTTGCAAACATTGTTATTAAGCAAATAGGATTAAGGTTAAGAGAAAGAGTACCTTATCTATGAAGGTTGATCCAAGCTTTTCTCCCTTTGTTCTTCTATGCAACAACCTAGAAAAAAAACACAAGGCCTTCCTCAAACCAATTTGACCACAAATAACATATTGATATTAATAAGACAACATAACATCAACTTGTAATCAAATTGCAATAGACATAAACAAATCTATTGGAAAGGAAAGAATGTCTCAATCTTTATTGACAAATGTGGAAAGTACAATAATGCTATACCTATCCTGCACCGGCACCGTCGTAACCAGACCCTGGGCTCCTTCTCCTCTCTCTTAGCTATGAATTTCTCCAGCATAACTTTCTCCAATGATCATAAGGTAACTTTATCAAGCCCTTCCCCTTTCATTTATAGCAAGGAAAGGAAGGTAGGTTTGAAACATAGTTGAGTTGGGAAGTTGGGTAGTTTGGGTACCTGCCTCAACTAATACCAATTCGTGTTTTTAATTATTTTTTCTAGTTTTCTTAAGATAGCCGCGAGTATGATATAGGAAAACTAGAGAGTGACTAACAAGTTTCCTCGCTTGTGTGTAGTGAGTGCATCTTTTAATTGACACTCACGGGTTGTCAGTAGTGATACCCGCGGCTGACACACTGGTTGGAAAGTATGATGGTCGCGATTATGTATAAAAATAGGTAGAGAAAGATGCTTCTGAGGGAAGGATTGCAAGGTTCATCTCTAGTTCATCTAGGTTCAAGGTGAGGTCTTCCATCCCTAGTGTCCTTTTGTGTGACCGATAAGGCAATGTGGTCACGAATGGATAAGTGCTAATTTGACCGATAACACTCTTATTAGCACAGTTATGATATCTACTAGCGATCTGTTCTATCCAACAGAATACTTCATGAACCATGTTAGAGTTTTGTCTCTAAATGTTCTAACTAGATGAGCTTGTCTTATAGCATCATCCTAGACTTGCTTAACATTCCACATGGCTTTACAAAGAAACCGATGTTGCTCTGGGTCTTTTAGACCAGTTCCTTTAAAAATAGGTAGCTTAATGTCGTATTCCATTCTTCTTCTAGGAGCGATACTATTCTGCGATGATGAGGGTATACCACTACGTGACTAATTTTGAGTATTAACTCCTGCAGTGTTATTGCTACTGGTGTTCTAGGAACTAGTAGTATTCCTTACGTCAACTGGAGTTTTCCGTGGAGTGATAGGATGAGACCTCTTTCTAGTACTAGGATTATATATTTTTCCACTATGCAAAGTATACGTATTTTCATTAGTGTCATTATCTGTGTTACTGAACACTAAAGACTAAAACCCTAGGATTTTTATTGCATTCTCAAGACACCTTTTTCTGCTAACAACATTTTAATATATAAGCTGATATTTTTCAGGTACTTACCTCTGAATCCTTTGAATAAATATCCTTCTGTGGCATTATAAGACTTCAGAGTGTCCACATCAAACTTTGTAACGTAGCCTTCTAGTACGCTATCCAGACAAAAATTTATTACTCTTGAAATTGCACTATCAACCTCTTTAAGCCTCTGAATCAACTCTAGAGTCCACTTTGTAGGTTCTCTACCCTGAAAACAATTTTTCATTCTTCAAGTCTTGATATCCACTCATGTAACTCGTTACCGAAAATTGCAAAGAATATTTCGTGTATGTCATAAAATAAGTATTTATGTAACCAATATTCTATAGATAAGCGTGGATGTATGTTTTCTTTCTTCGCAAACTCTTTTTCTATCTTAGCCACCCAGTTCTGTATCTCTGTTCTCTCGGGATTCCAGTTATCAGAGCACATCACCAGTTCAAGCACGAAAAAAAACCACTTGTTAGATACACTTCCTTCTTCATGGTCTCATAACATAACAACATCGCATATCGCCATTCTATAGCGCGGAAACATAACCATTTGTTGGTTCGCAACCCTTCTCACTACTTGAATGAAGCTGACCCAGGTTCTGTGAGGTTCTTCTATCTTTAGTCCAAAAAAATATCCTTCACTAGCCCTTTCGGCATCAACCTCCGAGCGGGCTGAAGTCTCTTCCAAAGTGAATATGGGTGGTTACAGAATCAAGTTTCTGTAACCTGGTGATGTACAGTTATGTTATGCGAGGTGAATATGCACAACTCACTTAAAATATACTTCACATATGACTCCTTAACATGTATCTACGCACTTGTGTTTCTCAACAACCTGCAGGATCCACTGATTAGTTTTTACTACGCATTTACATATGATTGCATTTACCATAATTTAACAGTGCATTTATGTGACTGCGCACTTCGCAGTTCTAACAATACAGACTTCACTGAATTATTGTTATTCCTTAATTTGTTTTAACTAGGAAACTACGCATTTATCACATTCATCGCAATTCCACAAAGTTCATGCATGCATGTTCCTATACTTAGCATATCATTTCCATCCTCATTCATTAACACTTAGCATATTATTCTCATCAACGGAAACATGGAAATACATATAAAGGCATAACATTCATAAACATGGAATAAATCATAAACAAAATCACACAACACAGATATTTACATGGTTCACCCCCCAGATGGGAGCTACGTCCACGGGAACTGTTGTTTATTTCTTGGAAGGGTTAACAATTCTAGTCTTCGCACTTAGTTGCAAACTCTTCTCTACAATAGATCTTTGTGCACACAGCTGCAGATACTTTTTCCTCTCAGAGATCTCTTAGCACATATCTTACAATCAATTCTTCAATATCTATTCTCTCCTAATAAGATATAACAAGTTCTAACCTATCCTTATGCAAAATTGCCAATTTTAGAGATTGTGCCCGAAGGTCACATATTTACAATAACTATGGGCCAAAACCCCATAGTACTTTGGTGGAGATATGTTGTCCTTTGCTTCGCTTCTTCAGGATTTGATGCTTCTCTGACAGTCGTAGTTTGACCGTGCGGTTCTGACGCTACAATGGCGCATCCTTTTCACTGCTCTGCGTCTTTACTTCTTCTCCTGTAGCTTGAAATTCCTCCACTTCATCCTTAACTGCTCCAACTACTTCGCTGATCCTTAGTTCTTCACATTTACTAAGGGAACAGATCCCTATATTCCACTTCCCCATGCTCCACGCCCTGCTCCTGGGAATTGCAGAGTTGTTTCTCCCAAAAGTGGCTGATGTTAGGCCTCACCTAACTTGTACTTACTCCATCAAAAATTTCCTTTCGCTTGGACTGCGCCATCAAAAACTATCCCACTTGGGCTGCGCCCAACACTGATTTAGTGTAATGTCCCCTCTTGTTGGTCGGGATGAGGGATGGGGATATTACAGAGTAATATCAGAGCTTCTGGTTGCAATACCGGAGCTGTATGGGATGAGAAGGTGAAGTTACAGGAAAAAACACGAGCTGCGGAAGAAATACTCATGTTAATATTATGTTATGTTAAGTGACAGATAAGGCCAAAGCTAAATTGGGGATAATTCCCTTATGTCTGGAATTTTGATTTTTGGGAAATTTTTATGTGGGTTCCACCCTTGCCATGCGGATGGGTGATGTGGAGGAGCCATGCGGGAAGAAGGCATGATGTGGACCATCCACATCAAACTTGTGCACAGAAGGATGCCTAGCATTGAGTGTGGAGGCGGGTGAATATTTGATTGTCCGATGGAAAGGAAGATCGATGATCATGGCTCACAGCGCCTTGGAAACATGTGCGGAAATTAATAGTGGGCGGGAAGAGATATGACCATTTGACGGAAGGGAAGATCGATGGTCAGGGACCACCGCACCTTGGGAAAGTGCGTGGTGGTTAGCAATAGGAGAGTGAAGAGCTGGTCGTTAGATCACATCGAATATGAATGGCCCATAATCATGGAATGAAAATAAAGTGACTGATGGTTAATATGGGACAATGGGCACATTGTTCCCAAAACCGGCCAGTATTCGTGGCCTCTTCTGATTGACTGCGCCTCCCCAAGAGCAGTTTTCCAAAACTGCTTCAGAAGGGCATGTTACCGCTTGTGGTAAAGGGGAAAAATGCCGATGCACTCTTGCTCATGGTTGGATGATATGGAAGTGTGGTGACTTGGTGGTTGGTAGAAGGTGACATGGCCATGTCATAGGGTGACAGGTAGGCCTCCCTGTCACAGGGTGATAGGGAGTCTGCAAGGGGGAAAACCCCCTTGACCCTCATTTTTTTTTTTAAAATCAAAAAGGTTGGATTGGGAGGGTAGCAGTAACCATTATAGAAGCAAAAATTTGGTCACATCTTGGATTATGAGGGTGTATTATAGAACTGCGGGATTTTCTAATTCTAGAAGAAAGTTGAGAAATACATAAGTAGTCAACTCCAGAAGTTTATAGTAGGTGAGAGGAGCATCCGATGAGGAAACTGTAAATTGCTGAGTAATCCTAGTCACATCTATTATCTAATACAATAAAGAATTTATCATGGTTCTCCATAGGTTATTTTCTGCACATGTCTAAAGTTGGCCTTTTGGGTTAAATGCACCTATAGGAAGAGTGCAGAATTTGGGCCAATTTGACAATTTTGAAGGACTGTAACTTTGTCCTCATAAATTAGAGTTGAGCATGCTTATAGTCATTGGAAAGCTTGTCCAATGGGGAACAATTTTTCCGAGTTAAATTATTAATTGGTGATTCACACGATTCTATAATTTGATCAGAAAATTACTTATAGACATAATTGACAAAAATGTCAATATGGATATTTTCGAGAATACATGAAAATTGATTTTTGGTTTGTAAAAAATATAACAAATGTGTTTGTATCAACACTTTTGCAGATTCAGAACCATATTAGTGACTGTTGAAGGGTCAACATTGAGTATAGTGTACTTGAGAAACCTCTAATCTTGGTTGGGCTAAGAAGGTCATCATCATGGATGATGCACAGGATCCTTATGAAGTTGAGGCAGATGCAATGGGAGAGAATATACAAATTGAAAATTAAGAGACATAATCCAATGGTAGAGGAAACCAAATTACTCCCCCAGACATTGCATAAACCATGAGGAGCCTAAGGGTGGAGCTATAGAGTTATAGAGCAGAAAATGATAGGCTACTTAGAGCTCAAGAAGAGCATAATCTGTTGGATGCAGCTATGCTTCAAATTCTGACAGATATTCAGAGGAAGATTAACTCTAGAAAGCATTCTGAAAATCAGGAGAAGAGTGGGAGTAGCTCAAGGAAGACCTCTCACAAGAGGTCCCATAGTTCAAGAAGAGATTCTAAAGGTAGTTCATACACTCGATAAATATATTCTAGTGATTCCTTTGAGTCTAGGGATTCCACTGATGGATCAAGCTCTTCATATCATAGGAATAAGAGGAAGTGGTCTTCTGATAACAACTCACATGAATAATTTAGGAAGGCCAAACCTCCTACATTGGATGGTGAGATAAAATATGGTCAAGAAGCTGAGGCTTGGATTCTTGGGATGAGGAAGTATTTCCAAGTCCAAGATTACTTTGGAAATATGAAAGCAAGAGTGACTATCTTCAATATGAATGGGAGAGCATATATATGGTGGGATCACCTTAGGCAAGTGAAGAAGATCAATGAAACAAAGATAGTGTGGAAGCAATTCATGAAATACTTCAAGGAAAAGTACCTCTCTGATAGGTACTATGATGGAAAAATTAAAGAATTCCATGATTTGAAGTTAGGCCAAATGACTATGGAGGAATATGTAAATAAATCATTGGATCTGCTGAGATATGTCAAGTATATCAGAAATGACAAAGTCAAAATTCAGCATTTTCTAAGTGGTTTGCCTCAGTCCTATAAAAATAGGATTGAGTTTGATGAGCCTCAAACTCTAGATGAGACCATAAGAAAGTATAAGTATTGTTATGATCAGGCCAAAATAAAACCATATTTACATAAGGCATGGAAGGACAAGAAGAATGAGAAGTTTGATCAAAGGAACAAGGGGTTTAAGCCTCCTCATTTTAGAAATCAGCCAAGGAAGCCACCACAAGTGGTGACAAAGCCAATTAAAATGATGGGAGACAAGCCAAGAGAGCCACTTCAATGTTGGGAATGTGGAGAGGACCATTTTATTAGAAAATTTCTACATAAAAATGGGACTGTAAAGCAACTTCACAACATTCAAGAATCTGAAATTGTGGGTCAAGTGGCAATTATTGTCCTAGGATTTTTGCAGCACTAGAGGACCGCCAAGCAAATCATCAATCAACTTTGGTTGAGTTTGAAGGTAATATTTATAATAAATATACTTCTATTTTGATTGATCCTGGATCTACTCACAGTTATATCAGTCCTAAAATTGTTGAGATTTGTGATTTCAAGAAAACCAAGCATAGTAAATCATGGTTGGTTCAATTAGCCATAGGAACCAAGAGAAAATTTAGTGATATGGTGGAGAAATGTCCATTAGACATGGGTGGACAGTCTGTTTGTGCAAATCTAAATATTTTACCACTTGGTTCATATGACATTCTCATTAGAATGGACTAGTTGGAAGAAACTAATGTTAAACTAGATTGCTACAACATGAGTTTTGAGTGCATTGATGACGAAGGAAACCCATGGGTTGTGAAAGGAATTTCGAAGAAATTTTTTTTAGGCACATTTTAGCCATGTAGCTGAAGAAATTATGTAGGAAAGGCTGTCAATTGTATGTAGCACATATATTGGACAAAACAAAAAATGAAATTCCAAATTTGGAAGACTATCATGTGCTACAAGAATTCAGGGATGTGTTTCCCAATGAAGTGCCAAGAATCCTGCCAAGAGGGAAATTGATCTCACAATTGATATTGTGCCAGGAGCTGCACTAGTGTCTAAAAAACCTTACATAATGAGCACACCATAATTATTAGAGTTGAAAATGCAATTGCAAGAATTATTGGAAAAGAATTACATAAGGCCAAGTGTGTCTCCATGGGAAGTACCAGTATTATTTGTGAAAAAGAAAGATGGTACACTCGGGCTATGCATTGATTACAAGAAGCTGAATAAGGTGTCAGTCAAGAAAAAGTACCCATTGCCTTGAATTGATGATCTTTTTGAGCAAATGAGAGAGGAAAAGGTATTTTCAAAGATAGACTTGAGGTCTGGTTACCATCAAGTAAGGATCAAGGAAGAAGATATTCACAAGACAGCCTTCAAGACAAGGTATGGACACTATGAATTTGTAGTGGTGCCATTTGGTCTCACTAATGCACCAACTACCTTCATGTGTCTCATGAATATCATTTTCCACAAGTATTTGGACAAGTTTGTTCTTGTGTTTCTAGATGACATTCTTATTTACTCTAAGATTGAAGAGGAGAATGAAGAACATTTGAGGATGGCTTTGTAACTGTTAAGGAAGAATAAGTTGTATACAAAGCTAATAAAATGTTACTTTTATAAAATAAAAATTCATTATTTTAGAAAAAGGACTACTAGTGGATCCAGAAAAGATTGAAGCCATTATGAATTGGCCAACGCCAAAGAATGTCACAGATGTGAGATATTTTATGGGTCTTGTTGGTTATTATAGAATATTCATTGAAGGATTCTCCAAGGTTGCACACCCAATCACTTCTTTGCAAAAGAAGGGAACAAGATTTGAATGGACCCATAACTCTGAGGAAAGCTTCCAGTTGTTGAAGAAGCTTCTTACAAGTGCTCCATTTCTAAAAGTTGCAGACCCATAAAAATAATTTGTTGTGTGTACAGATGCATGTAAACAGGGACTTGGAGGAGTTCTTATGCAACCAAAATCATGTGGTGTGTTACGAGTCTAGAAAATTGAAGGAGCATGGAAATAGTTATGCCACACATTATCTAGAACTTGCAGCCATAGTGCATGCTTTAAAAATGTGGAGACATTATCTAATGGGCAGAAAATTCGAGTTGAGGACAGACCATTGTGGTCTGAAATATTTATTTGAGCATCCGACATTAAATGCCAGGAAAGGTAGATGGCTGGAATTTTTATGTGGGTTTGATTTTGAGATCAAATAGATAAAAGGAAAAGAAAATAAAGTGGTTGATGCACTCAGCAAAAAGGTGCATGAAATGCATGTGGAAGCCATCACAACTTGCCAATCAGATTCAAGACAACAAGTTGTTAATTCTCTTGCTAAAGATGAATTATATGTGCAAATAAAAGAACAATTGCATTAGCAGAATATCGAAAAGAGGTATGAAGGGTATCATTTGGAAGAGGATGGACTTCATATTTATTAAAATAGAATTTATATTCCAAATGTGGAAGTCTTGAGGAGAAGTGTTATGGATGAAATCCATAAAATGCCATATTCTGCTCCCCTAGGATATCATAAAACAGTTGCTGATTATATATCTAAATGCATGAAGTGTTAGCAAGTTAAAGTTGAGCATCAACACCCATTAGGTTTGTTTCTTCATTTTCCAATTCTAGAATTGAAATGAGAAATAATTTCCATGGATTTTATTACAGGATTTCCAATTACTGTGATACAGCATGATTCTATCATGGCTGTGGTGGATAAATTGTCAAAATCAGCACATTTTATTCCAGTTAAATCCGCATACAAAGCATATTCCATTGCAAATATTTTTATGAAAGAAATTTTCAGATTGCATGGATTACCAAAGGCAATAAATTCAGACAGAGATACCAAATTTACTTCAAAATTTTGGAAAGGTCTTTTTGCAGACTTGGAAACACAATTGAATTTTAGCACTTCCTACCATCCACAAACAGATGGACAAACTGAAAGAGTAAATCAAAATCTTGAAGACATGCTTCGCTTGTATGTGATGGACAAACCATCCAAGTGGGAATATTATCTACACTTGGTAGAGTTTGCATATAAAAATTGGCAGCAAGCTTCATTAAGCATGAGTCCATTTGAAGTTTTATATGGTAGAAAGTGCACGACACTAGTGACATGGGATAATCCAGTGAACATAATTGTAATTGGGCCAGAATTGCCTAAGGAAATGGAATAAGAGGTTGCAAAAACTAGGAAGAATTTAAAGGCATCCCAAGATAGGCATAAAATCTATGCAGATAAGAATAGAATGCATAGAGAATTCAGTGTTGGGGATGATGTTTACCTTTGAGTGAGGCCAAGGAAGAGTTCCTTGAAGCTTGGAAGTTGTGCTAAGCTATCTCCAAGATATTGTGGGCCATTTGAAGTGCTTGAAATAATAGGGTCAGTTGCATATACAATTGCATTGCCTACTAACACTAGAGATCATAATGTTTTTCATGTTTATTTGCTTAAGAAATATGTACATGATCCTAACCATGTGACTGATTGGGATGTGATTCAAGTGGAACCCGAGGGAGAGTTCCAAACTAAGCCACTATGCATCCTAGAAAGGAAAGTAACATTGCTCTGGAACCGATCCATCGTACAGATAAATGTGCAATGGAATCACTTCAGTGCCGATGAGGCTACATGGGAGTTGGAGGATGCCATGAAAGAGGCATACCCTTTTTGTTCTGATTTTGAGAAAAAACCGAGGACAGTGTTATTCCAAGGGGGAGGGGATTGTAATACCTCCAATTCTGACTTGGAATGTGTTTAATCAAAATGATGTAAATGATGTAAATATGCTAGTATGGATTCCTAGTGTGGATCTCAAGGCCAAGGCCCAACTAGTGAATGGGTAGGCATGTATGATGCATATATTTTTAGCTGGATCATGTGATTGACTTATCATGCCAATTCCAAATCTATGTAAATATTATGTTGAAAATTAATAAAATGGTCCAAGATGGTTGTGTAAAGAGGACTAGAGGGGCTATGATTCCACCAGAGTGGAAGAGGAAGGGGTCCTATGGGGAAACCGAATCCTGTGTTTCCATGTGTCAACCTTAGAACTCATCCAAAATATACCATGTTATTTAATTAATCCAATTACCTTCTCTTGACTATTAAACCCAATCATTGAATCCATGTGTGAGGTTGGAGGGGAAAAACATTTCTTGTAGTTATTGAAGCATGCGGGTTGTGGCAGTTATGTTAGCTGTCAGGAGTCCTATTTCTTCTATGGTCATAAGTTATGTCAGTTGTCTTTTCACCCTTACCTCATATCCTTGGATTCAACACTCTTTTGATGATTCTAATTCTCTCATGTAGGTTTCCTACACTACGTAAAGTTTTTCCATTATTGTTCATGACCATTGCAAAAGACTGTGTTTAACCCAAAAATTCAAATTTGAAGACTGAGTTGTATTGCTGGTGTTAAATTAATGTAACTTCAAATAATATTCTACTTTTACTTTATTATTGTAACTCCGTCAGGGATGTTTTACCTCCATTCAGAGATGTCATTATTATATTTGGTTAAGTAAAAGTCATGAGGTAAAACCTCCATTGTAAGTGGGTCATTAGTACCCAAAATAATGTAATATAATATTATTTGAGTCTTTCTAGGAGAGGTCAGCCCAGTCAGTTAAATTTAGGCCGACCTGTTTAGGTTATGTTGATGCTTCAAAAATCGTAGCATCAATCAGCAAGGGATTCTCCCCGGTAAGAAAGCCCAATTAGATCGCTCACCGTTTGGTATAGGGAATCTGTCCAGTTAATGACCCAGCTACCGTGTAAGATTTAAAGATTTGTTTTATTTTCACCGATTGTGGCCTGATCCACCGTTTATGTATTTTATTTTAAAGATGATATGTAAGTGCTGTAATCTAAATGCATGCAATTAAAAAAATCTGATCTAATACAGTTTAAGAAAATTTAATCTATCATTGGAAGGAGCAAACTGAAAGAATGAGTAATACGTTGAAATTACAACCAAGAATTTCACAGATAGTTGTTCCAATTAATAGATGTGCTTACAGCAAAAAATAAAGATTATCAAAGATAGCTCGTACAGAAATAAACATTTAATTACTCATTTAACATAGAAATTCTATAAAGGAAAATGAAAGCATTCATAACAAAGAAATAATTTGAATTAGTTAAGAACGATCTCATAGTCAATGTATGAACAACGCAGAAAGAATTCGGCCAGCATTTAAAACATTTCCAAAGCAAAACGCAGTGCATCTTTTCCAAGGAAAAATGGAGCTTTCTTCATTTATGTAGCAAAGTAATTCACGTACAAAATTCAGTCTGTCCTTTCACCTGCCAAAAATTCCTTTCTCATCTCTTCTATTCCTATATTTATAGATTTTACAAAATTTGTCTCTTCCCAAAAACCTAACCCTAGGGAAACCCAAAAGTTTGTCCTCTAGTGCCTAAAGAGACAAAAACCATTTCCAGTTGTTTTACAAAATATTTATACAATAAAATAACTCCAACTGTCTTATCCCAAAATTTACAATAAACAAATTAAAGCCCAGATGGTCCTGCCGCTTCAGCCGGTCTCTCTATTTCTACTGATCCGTCCACTTCAGTAGGCTTTCTTGCTTCAGCTGGTTCATCCTTTTCTTTAATATAGCTGGCCCATTGGTCAATTTCTCGCAGAATGGTATTTCCACATGTAGAAACCTTCATTCTCAGTGCTATTTCATGCTTACGCCAATATGATTTGACACTTACTGCTCCTGCTAGAGTCGCCTGAGCGATATCTTCTAGGAAGTAGGCATGGATGGCAGTCTTCCCAATGAACCAGTGGAGGTCTTTTAGAGTTAGGGCCTCTATCTTATTCAAGTATTCTGATTCTGCCTCTAGGTCACCTTGCAAGGCTGCTAAATGCTGCTCTCTTTCGAGAAACTCGTAAATAGTTTATGGTAAAACCATGTGACATTTCTCATGGGTGTACCAGATTTTTGAGTAGAAAGCATGACAGTTCTTGACGGTTTTCCGGATTTAAACACTTAACTTTGCGCCGCAATTCCTACCAAACTCTAGGACTACTGCATCCGAGTCCAATTCATCAGCGGTCTTAACGCGTAGGTTTGTTGGGAATCCTGATTTCACTTTCCTCCATTAAAAATGTCTATACATCTCTTCCAAGTGGTGCACATATTTATTCTTTAGCTTCAGCACCTCGACATCAATGGCTGCCATTCTCGCTATCATTCCTTTTACCTTGCAGACCTCCTCTGTGTTAAATTTTTAGAATTTACTTCAATTTGATCTAGGATCTTAACTGGGAGAACAACATGTACAGCAAATCTACAACATATTAATCATGGACACAATAATGCAAACACACAAGAGACACAGAGTTTACTTGGGGATAACCATAAAGGTGAAAAACCCCAATAACTTCCTCAGAGATACATAGAGCAATGATACAACCAGAATACAAGAGATAGTCTTCTCCTAGCAGCAGAGCCTCCTCAGAGATACATAGAGAAATGATACAACCAGAATACAAGAGGTAGTCTTCTCCTAGCAGCAGATCCTCCTCCTCCACAAGTGCGCCACTCTCCAAAGTGTGAGTGAGAGAATAGAATGTGTAAAATGAGAGAGACACACTCTCTATTTATACACTAACTTGACTTGACCTTTACTCAACTAGGTCGGCCTCAACTTAACCACTTAACATAATGCTGACTAGGCCGACCCCCACTAGGGTGGTCTAATAACCCTTTGACCCACATGACTTATACAAGGCCGACCCCAACAAGGTGGTCTAATAACCCATCAAGTATAAGTTACGACACTTACAATATAAATGACGACACTTCCGTATAGAGGAATAATAACATCTCTATAGGAATACAATATACATATATGTGAAATACCTTCTGAAGTTACATATACATCAACACTCCCTCTTAACTAGGAAGGTATTTCTCGACACAGGTCTTCTAGCACAAGTCATCTTCTCTGGATCATCGTCATTGGATAATCATTATCGAGTCATCATCATCATCACTGCTGATGCTATCTCAATCAATCTCTGAATTTACTTGTCATAGGAAGTTCTACAGAGCCAGTCCTTTTTCATACTGGATGTAGGCCCACCACCTGCAGGTCTTCATCATCTGTGCGAACAGTCTGATAGAGGTGGCCTCTCAAGACTAATTTTATGTGCGGATGCAATACCATAAAGAGTATCCCAGGAACATTTATGTGCCTAAGCACGACCGACAAGATCTCCCAGGACAGATTACATACATCTCCTCCACAATACCTTTAAAGAGCATCCCAGGAACATTTATGTGCCGCAGCACAATCGGCAATATCTCTAAAGAGCATCCCAGGACTTATTATGAGCACACAGCTCAACCTCTCGAATCTCCAGGACTGATTACATGTGGATAGACAAAACCTTTAAAGAGCATCCCAGGAACATTTATGTGCCGCAGCACGACCGACAAGATATCTAAAGAGCATCCCAGGACTAATTACGAGCACATAGCTCAACCTCTTAGATCTCCAGGACTGATTACATGTCTCCGTAGTAATACCTCATCCCAGGACTGATTACGAGCACACAGCTCAACCTATTGGATATCTGAGGACTAATTACATACTACATAGCAATACCGGAAAGAGTATCCCAGGAACATTTATGTGCCGCAGCACGACCGACAAGATCTCCCAGGACTGATTACATGCTATTTGCACAACCTGCCACATATCATCTCTGACCTCCAAGTATCAACCTGATACTCATGATCCCACGGATCATCATCGCACAAAGCATCGTCCTAATGCTCATGATCACACTGATCATCATCACTATACCATCCTGATACATATCATCTAGAGAAACATCCTGAAGCTCGTCATCATGATCATCTTGATCATACAATGCATCCACCTAATGCATACCAAGTATCTACCTGATACATATCATCATACATGATCCACCTGATCATATCTTATACATATCAACATACATGATCTACCTGATCATACAATGTATCCACCTGATACATATACAGATACATGGTCCAAGCATCCAACATGATGCATATACAAAATACATACAAATGATCCAACCGATCATATCCAGCATCCAACATGATGCGTACATACATATACATATAAATGATCCAACTGATGATATCCAGCATCATCCTGATGCATATACAGAGTAGTAACTGGAGCATCATCCTGATGCTCATCATCCATGATCCTCCTGATCATCATAGCATCGTCCTCTTCATATCATCTCATCGTCCACGAAGCACAGCCTAGATGCACATCATCCAACACTTACACCACCGACATGGGAGAACACATCTACCACCTTTTGGGGAAGGCTCCAACCCTTACTTTTTCACCATGGGAGAACACATCTACCACCATGTGAAAAATGGCTCAACAATTACATCACGACTAAGGGAGAACATATCAACCATGTCAGAAAATCTCATGTGCATCTGCATCTTCCAGACTCATCACTTCCCTTTGGAAGGAACCTTGATCTGAAGTGCACCAAGACTCTCTCTGAAGTACTCAAACTGCACTCTGGCCAATGACTTGGTCAATACATCTGCAACCTGCTCATCCATCGCAACATACTCTGCTTTGGCTATACTTAGTTCTACGCAGGACTGCTTCCTGCTAAACCAAGAGATCACACCTGATCCCATACTGAAGTAGCACCCAGAAGTGTTCTTCCTATCTATAGCACTGGTAGCCCAATCTGAATCAACATAACCTTGTAGGTTAAACTTTTGATTCGCATCATACTTGAGCCCATAATCAACCATACCCTTCAGGTACCTCAGAATATGCTTTACAGCATCCAGGTGAACACTCCTCGGATCCATCAGGAACTGGCTCAATGTGTTCACCGCAAAGCAAATATCTGGTCTTGTGTTCGTCATGTACATCAAGGACCCAATCATCTGACGATACATAGAGACATCAACCGGCTCAGATGAAGCATCACAAAGAAGCTTCAGATTCGATGCCATAGGTGTGGCCATGGCCTTGCAATCCATCATCCCGAACCTCTTTAGGATCTCTACTGCATACTTCCCTTATCCAAGGAAGATTCCATCTGCACTCTGCCACACCTCCATGCCAAAAACAAATAGTGCATCATCCCCAAGTTCTTCATCTCAAACTCGGCTGCAAGCTTCCGCTGCGTGTCGGCAATCAATCTATTATCTCTTGTTACAAACAGGTCATCCACATACAATAAGAGTATCCTAGATTTCCTACCTCAACCTTGTAGTAAAGGTTGGAACCCGCTTTACTCTTGGTAAAGACCAAACTGGATAGAAAGCTGCCTATCCTACCATACCAAGTTCTGCACATATATGATTTTTTGTCATGTGTCTCAGAACCAAGTGGCTTCTCCACATACACTTTTTCTTCAACTACACCATTCAAGAAAGCTGTCTTGAAATCCATCTGGTGTATCTTCTATTTCATCACTTTTATATTTCTCTATGCTGCCATCTGCAGCATGCTTGATCTGATAGTTCCATTTGGAAGTCACAACAGACTTCCCTTCAGCTCTTGGGACCGCATCCCAAACATCATTCTTCATGATCGATGGATCATGGCATTCTTCCCATATCCTGGGAACTTCAATATCTTCAATAGATAATTTTGTTGCTTGAACAAATGTTGTAGTCCTTCTTTTGTAGGTGAAGGTATATGGTATTTTCTACAAAACAAGTTAAATTGCATGATTAGAAACATCTCATAATTTTCAGACAAATTCTTACACATAAATAAATATGTCATACAATCATGCAATTATCTTAGCCAATGCTTCAATACAACATTTATCCATGTTCCACAACTTTCTAGATGCCTTCCAATCTCTACCAAAATATTGTTAAGAGTTTGCACTACTCCCAACATGTCAGCAAAGAGGTTTCATTCTAGATAAGTAGCACTGGAATGTTGTACAGTGCCATAGGCCACTTACCCATCACATGCATATTAGTAGTATACTTTTCATTAATGCAATCATTCTAATATGCACAATACATATCCTAAGTCTATGAACATGAGCATATACATCATTGAATAATTTTATTTAAACAAACAAATATGCAAGAAATGATAATTAAAAATACTTATCTTTGTTTGGTTGCTGGGTGGACTCCCTCTGAGTCTTTGCTTCTTTGCAGGAGTTGCTGAAGTAGATTCTTCTACACCTTTCTGTTGTGGAATGTAGAAAGATGGTCAACTCCCTTTGAATATCTGCATCCTTGCAGAAACTACTGAAGTGTGCGCCTTTGCTTTCTTGCAGGAACAACTGGAGTGTGCTCCCTCTTGATCTTTGCTTCTTGGATTACCTATCCTTGAACTTATATCCATCCTTAATCACTATGCATGCTTATTAGTATCATCATTGTGTTATCCTTGAGATCTCATACATAATCACAAATTTATTAGTATAATCTTAATACTATCAAAACACAATAATCTTAAACATGAATAGTCATGATCATTCACAGATAATAAACATTAGTATTCATGGAAGTCTTCTTTTACTCATGCATATTCTTATTTGATCATAGGACTCTTCTGATTAGTTAAATCATCAATGCATAAACTCGTGATTACTCAAACCTATACCTTCATGATTCTTCTGGTTAGTCATATCATCAATTATGTTAAGAAACATAATATGCATACAACCATGATTATTCAAACCTATGACTTCATGAATAATCATTATCAACAACACAACAGTATAAGATCCTAACACAAGGTAGGATTCTAGCTTTATATAGGAAAAACATACTTGGATTAGCATGATAGCTAGTTATGTCTAACATACCCGCATAATGTCTTCTGGTTCTCTTCAGTGACTTGTGCTATTAACCTGCATGTCTCATAAGTTAAGCATTGTAGAACCAAGTTATACATACCTCGAAAGTAGATCTTCTATGTGATCCATGACAATGGATGAATCTTTGTCTTCATGTCACCATGAGCATATGTTCTTGAAGTAGAACATGATTTGACTTTCTTGGTGTACCTTTTGTGTTAGCAAACAACATAAACCTCATACAACATCACAATGCATTAGTACAATCATAAGTGTCAAAACCTTAATCAATGAATATCTTCTATTAAGGTAATACGACAAGTCTAGCAATTAATCAAGATTGTACTGTAATGATATGAAGACAAACATATCATAAACATAACCATGAACAGAATTCGAAACATACCTATAAGCCATACCTATCAAGATTGCTTGTAATCTTCTTATGGAAGGCCTTAGCCTCATCTCCCTCTGAAACAGGAACTTCTTCACTTATGCAGGTGACCAATCCATCCTCTTCTAGGATTAACCCAATCCACTTGATTTGCAGGAACTGGATCTGGAGATGTAATAGGGTTTTTCAGAGAAACCCCAAAAATTCAAACTTTGAATTTCAAACTTCCGAAAGGATAGAAATATGCGCCTTGATGAGCTGATCAAGCTAGTATATTCAGAATTTGAAAACTGCAAAGTTTCACTCCTCAATTTTGCCTTTGAAACTTTCGGATTCACTGGATGTGACCTCGAACTAGGGTTTGATGAATCCCACTCTTCTGCCCAATCAAAAGGTTTGATCCAAAGCTCTAAGCTTCTATTTTTATGAGGAGCTTCCAGCCGTGGTCACAGATTTCAAAAATTCCCATTTTTGCAGAAGCCCTAATTTTCCACTTTTCTGATCAAAGTCCCGAACTAGGGTATGATCAAGGCCGGCCTTATTCCCTACCAAAAATTCTGATCTTGGTCTCTAAATTTCGATTTTGATGAGTAGCATTCAGCCGTGGTCTCCGATTACAAAAATTCCAACTTTCTCCGAAGCCCTAAATTCCAGAAGCCATGAATGAAGGTGCTCAAAAATAATTCTGTTTTGACAGAAATATGTACCTGATTGTTTCTGGTGTAACTCTGAATTTTTCGATCCACAGGGTCTGAAACTTTTTCTTGAGATAGCCCGACCGGTTATATTTCCATCCCGATAGGTCTGACCTCAATTGGATTCTCTGAGAGAGAGTTATGCCAAGTGTCGCAACGTGACCTGTTTATGGGATAATACAGGAGAGCAAACTTGTACGGCGTACCACATGTCACTGTTTCAACTTCGGCCTCTACAAATTTTTCTTGAGATAGCCCAACCTGTTATCTTTCCATCTCGATAGGTCTGACCTCAATTGGATTCTCTGAGAGAGAGTTATGCCAAGTGTCGCAACGTGAACTGTTTATGGGATAATACGGGCGAGCGACTTTGTACGATGTGCCACGTGTCATTGGTTAAACTTCAGCCTCTGAAACATTTTTTTGAGATAGTACAATCTGTGTACTACCTGTCACTTTTCACGAAATTTCATTTGGAGCTTCCTAGCCCAAGTTATGACCTTTTTCCCAAGGTCACCGTTTTTTTACTCAGATATGGAAGAGGCAGAAACCCTATATTGTACAGATCATAAATCACAGAGTACAATGAATTAGAGGTTGTCCTTTGGACACAAGGTACATGGGGATATTTTCTTCAACCTGTAAAATTTTCAGATCCGAAAACTTCGCCAAAATGGATTTATAGCGAAAGTGCTACGATGACTATTTTTTTCTATATCAAGCCCTGGCATCGTAAGTGCAACAAGTGTCATACATGCCATATCATGCCTTCTTTCAGGCTAGCTCTGATACCATGTTAAATTTTCAGAATTTACTTCAATCTGATCTAGGATCTTAACTGAGATAACAACATGTACAGCAAATCTACAGCATATCAATCATGGACACAATAATGCAAGCACACAAGAGACACAGAGTTTACTTGGGGAAAACCATAAAGGTGAAAAACCCCAATAACTTCCTCAGAGATAGATAGAGCAATGATACAACCAGAATACAAGAGATAGTCTTCTCCTAGCAGCAGAGCCTCCTCCTCTACAAGTGCGCCACTCTCCAAAGTGTGAGTGAGAGAATAGAATGTGTAAAATGAGAGAGACACACTCTCTATTTATACACTAACTTGACTTGACCTTTACTCGACTAGGTCGGCCTCAACTTAACCACTTAGCATAATGCTGACTAGGCCGACCCCCACTAGGGTGGTCTAATAACCCTTTGACCCACATGGCCGACCCCCAATAGGGTGGTCTAATAACCCATCAAGTATAAGTTACAACAATTACAATATAAATGACGACACTTCCGTATAGAGGAATAATAACATCTCTATAGGAATACAATATACATATATGTGAAATACATTCCAAAGTTACATATCCATCAACACTCTGCGATCAGCACTAGTGATTGATGGATCTTTCCTCATATGTCTCAGGCTTGCTCATGGAATGCGGCTAGATCCTGCTTCTTCTCATTTACAACCTTGAGTTGCTCTAATAGTTGTGCTTTTTCTTGTGTCAGCCTCTCAAACTAAGGTTTAAAGAATTCGATTTGCTCCACGCTGTTGGATTCATGCTTCTCCAATTATTCTATGCAAGCGTCCATACCTTCCTTATCTCTCTCTGAGATTTCCAACTGTACATCTAGTGCACTCTTTTCACCTTCGAGCCTCCGGATTTGCACAGCTACTTCTTTCTTTTCTTCCTGAAGCTCTTTGTACTTCAACCTTAACTCATTTCCTTCTAACACCTCCTTCTGCATGTACTTTTTATTTTGAAACATAATTCCCTATACTTCTTAGCTTCTTCCACCAGATGGTTAACATTATCTTTACTTGCTTGAGCCAAAGCCATAGTGCATGCTGCCGTGAACACAGGATTGTTGTTGGTCCCTTTAAAAAGAGGGGTTTCTGATACTTTGATTTTGAATTAGCCCTCTCCAATTTTCATCTTCTTCTCTGATGTTTCTACAATAACCTTCTTCCTTTTATCAAAATAAACGGAATCCAGGTTGGCCACTTAGCGCTGCTTTGAAGGAGTGTATGGGGTAAGTGCGATCTGTTCAGTTGTGACAACCCCTTCGTTAGCTATCCCTGATTGGTTTATTGTTGATAGATCCATGTCCATGGCTTGTGGGCTAGACATGCCTTGTTCCACAACTCTGTTAGATTCTTCTGCTTCCTCTATTGCTTGCTTCTTTGCCTGTTCTGCTAGCTCTGCTGCCTCTTGCTCTTCCTTCTCTCTTATCTCCTACAACTTTTTGGCCTCTTCCCTTTTGATTCTATCGGCCTCTTCTTGCTACAGTCTGTCATCTTTTTCCTTCTGAATCCTTTCCTCTTCATCATTCTGATCTTTTGATTCTTGCGCCTGCTGAGCTTTAGCAACTTTTGCATCTTGCTTCTGCTTTATTTCTTGCTTTTTTTGGAGTCTTTCTTCTTCCTCTTTTTTCTTCCTTTCGGACTCCTCTGATTGTGATGTCGCTGCTTCTTGTTCTTTTTGAACCAATCCAACTGGTCTAGGGCTGGAACTTGCTCCGCTTTTAGGGTGGTAACGTTTTCCCAACTCAGTCATGTTCCTGGCACTCCAGAAAAATTCTTCATCCTTGCCCCAAATATGTGCGTAATCAAAAGTAGCTCTGACAGAGATGCAGTGCTCAACAACTTTTCCACTAGGATCATGCCTCCTAAAAAACTTTGTGCCGAAATGAAAATCTTCTAAGTCTTGAGAAAAGGTTTCACCCTCCTTTGCTTTCTGGAGACTATATGCACCGATGGTGAAGGGCATTGGTGGGTAGAGACCTTTCTTCTTCTCACTGAGAATATTTTTGACTCCACTGATGAAGAGCTGCCTTACAGCTTCTTTGTGTACTACAAAGTATGTGACATACCGAGGCAACAAAAAGGGAGCTTTGGTTCCTCCACTCATTCTAATATAGGTTCCCTTGGGGGAGAAGTAATAGTCCCCAAATTCTTCTATGGTAGGCATGGCATTTTCTGACAAACAATTTGGCTCTTCTTTAAAGATGAGTTGATACAGGGGCATGATGAAATTTTCGCAAACTTGTGTGTAGTGATTTGCATATTTGTTTTCCCATGTGAGTTGATAAGCTACAAAGAGAGGGGACTCCTGTTTGTTCCAAACGCAACCCAGATCAGGAAAAGGGTGCTTTCTTAATAAGCAATCTATCAAATACGAAGACATGAAGAAATCGGCTTTCTTCTGGGTCATTCCTCCTTGGGCAGTAGTTAAAAGTGAAACCATGCTGTCTAAGATTATGTTGGCCCAATTGAAGATTGTACCGTGCGTGGTTACATGGACCATCACTGGCACCCAGCCAAGCTTGAAGAAGTTTCCATTTGGCATGCCGAAAATTTGACGCAACATTAAGGCAATGAGTTTGTAAGGAGTCCTTAAAAGCATACTTTCATACTCACCATTTCCCCTCTGCCTGATTTTCCTTTCAATTATTAGCATCTTCCTAGCAGATTCTAGAGGGTCCACTGTTTGCTTTGTTAGCCACTCATTGTTTATCCAAGCCCTTTCCTGGGGTAACCTGTAGGTAGCCATGATATGCTTTGGTGCGAAGGACGTGAGGCTCATCTCGGTGTTATCATTAATGAATCTCGTGTCAGTTTTCACATGAGGAATTATCCAGCCAATAACTTTCGAGCATGGGAATAGATTGGGAGGAGTTGCTTCCTTCTGAATGCCAGACTTCTTGATGTTCAAATAGACCATGCTTTCTTCTAAGGTTGCTTAATGGTACTTCTGGTCTCTGATAAATCTGTATAACTCACCCCACTGAAATTCTGGGGAGGCTCCTGGGGATACCCCTGTGATAGCTTTTGTATCACCAAACATGGTCTTAAGCAAGGTATCCAACAAGATTTCTACATCTGAATCTGGCTTGGCAAGCTTATCCTTCTACTTGGCAGATTTCCTATGCATGCCAAACCTGCAATGATAAGGAGAGCAAAAATGAGAAGTTTACAAGTTTATGAGCAACACATTGTTAGTGAGTCAACACAACATTCGGATTTATGGTGCTTAACAGAGCTTGAGCATACACAAGTGTTAGCTTTCAATTAAACTAGTCTTTCAAAGATAAAAATAATGAAGAGGAGCATTTAAACAAAGCCATCCATGCATTTAAACAAAAACCAGAGTGCTGATAAGTGGCATTTAACAATATCTTATCATCATGAGCTGAAACATCCTATTGGGCCTAGCCTTTAGAAAACATGAACATGCAAAGAATGTCGCCATGGGATAAGGTGTTTCCTCAAAACATTATTTGGATTTTCACAAGTTCATCTTTGAGTAATCAAATGAATGCGAGGGAAGAGCCATTTCATAACAAAAATAACAATTGACAAGCCAAACTGTATGCATGTGGGGCACAATGCATAGTGGCCATGGAACTAGTTGACGGCGATGAGCATAAAATGGTTTGCTTTCGAACTTGTGCGAGACCTACTTGGAAAGCTAAGGGAAAAGAAGTTCTTACTAGGCATAGGGTTCCCACAAATGGCATGAAAACGAGAACAATTCAGGTGTTATAATGACGTGGGTTCGGCCTTGAGGGACAACCAATAAACAGCTTTAAAGCTAATCAATAAGCACTCAATGGGTTTTCCTACTGGATAAAAACAAAGGGAGGAAATGAAGGACCTACCTATCAGTCTTAGAACGGCTCCCTGCGGTTGATGCACGTACCAAGCTAGTGACAGTCTGAAGCTTCCAATGGCGAACAACAACGTTTCTTGGTTTTGGCAAGGATCAAATGAAAAACCCCGTTGGGTGAATATATATATATAACAAGGGAAATCAATTCCCACGGGGTGGACAGTTGGAGACTTAAATGTGCACGGGGCTCAATTTCAGCACGGGGCTCAATTTCAAAAGCAATAACTCCGCACGGGGAAAAAATTGAATTTTTCACCAACTAAACTTTCCCGCTTTCCAAAAAAAATAGGTTGTGCCGTGGTCGGTGACTCAAATGGAAATCCCTACACAACGATTGGCAATTTTAAGGGTAACTCCTGCGACTAGACGCTACGACGAGGATTGAAACGAAGGTCGGCGAGGGTTAAGCTAACAAGACGCGCAACTGTCGACGAAATTAAACCTAGAGGCTGCGACCAAGAAGCGTGATGAAGACTTACGAAACCAAGGCCAAATTTTGGCGCAAAAAATCAATGAAGTTAAGGTCAATATTTGCGCAATGATCGGGAGAATTAATCTTAAAAACTGTGACCAATGCTGACTTTAGCCCCACTGATCGGCAAAGATGAAATGGGAAACTTGCGACCGCTCAGTTCTTTTGGCTTTAAAACTTGCGACCGATCGACGCAAGATAAACTTAACAACTACGCAATGGTCCTCCAAGATAAGGTTAAAATATGCGCAACGATCGGTGCTTTTATCATTGAAAACTGCGACCAAAGCTTACTGGAAGGAATAATTTGCCTTAGAAGAAAAACAAAACTTTGCTAAAGAAAAAAAAACTTGAAGAGTTAAAACAAGCTTCAAAGGCCTAAAGGACTTCTTCAAAAAATAAAAGGAGGGGCCCCAATATTTACAAATTTTGGCGGGATGTTGTAGCAACAACAATTGGCGATTCACTAGTGAACACAGATATCTGAAACAAACTCTTCCCATGGTCAGAAAACTTACAAACTGCTAGCTACATGTGTAACAAAATGCCTTCATAGTTCAGCTTCTGTGAATGCAGTGATCACTCTTATCATAATGGTCATTGGGGAAACGGTAACTTTGACTCAGACTTCTTTACAACTGTCTCAGGGCCAGAATGTGGAGTTCATTTTAAAATCTATTTTTCAGATGCCAACTAATATAGGACTCCATAGGATCGTAACAATATTTCACAGACATATTCGTTTGTTCCTCATTCCCATGCTATTTGCATCCTTTTTGGATGTTTCTTAATTGACGACTTTTCCCGTTTGAGCCTTCCATAAATAAATTTCTTCAACTTTCAATACTTGATTTAGGTTCTTCAATCCATAATGTCCTTTTGTGTGAGTGAGAGATTTATTTGATTATCATGCTTCACGGATGGAGAAGAACCTTGCTGGGATGAATTATTTGAACAGCTTCCTTGATTGAATGCTTTTTGCTTCTCTCAGTCGTGCTTTAATTGAGGCGAGAATTTCTGGAAAATGGACTCTTTGATATAAGGTATTTTGGCTTTTACTTGTAGCATGGGATCATTTTAAATACCATACATATGTGAGACATGCTTCCTTTCCATGGGTCCATCATAGTGAACTTCCTGAGATAGGCATTAATGTTAGAGTGAATGGAGCCCCAAGATAGTAAGAAGGAAATGCTACATCTTAGTTATTTAAGTGGGGTTATTTTGATCAATCAGAAAAAGGATCGCTTCATTCCTAAAAACCAATCAGTGAAAGCAAAGTCACAAAGATACATTTTCTTTATAAGTGAATTTCTGCTTTTCAAGATTTTGATATTTGCTCGGAGCCCTATCTTACCGCTAAGACAAGAGTTGGGCTAGGCTTTATTAAAGAAAAAAAAAGAAAACTTGAGCAAAGAACAGGGTAAAAATCAAACCAAACTAACTTAAAGCGACAGAAAACAACGAAACAGAAAAACAGGAAACGAAACAACAACACTTATTTATGTTCAAAAGTCCTCATTGGACTATCTGAAGTACTTCTTTAAAGCGAGGCCGTTGAGAGGGAGATTCACTTCCTCCCCTTGCAAGTCTCTCAGATTATATGTCGATGGGACAAGATTTTCATAAATTTGATAAGGGCCAAGCCATAAATGTTGAAACTTTGTGTGCATTCCCTTACCATCATGTGGATGGTCACATTTCAGAACTAAGTCACCTACTTCAGAACTTCTCTTTCCAGATTTCCGTTTATCAAACCACCTTTTGACCATGTCTTGGTGTTGGTGGAAATGGTCTTTGGCTTTCTACCGTGACTCTTCAAGCTTTAGCAGGGTATCAATTCTTGATTGTAAGACCTGGCTGCTGGAACCTCGGGAGGCTTGGGCCAATTGCAAGGATGGGAGTAATATGTTTGGAGGGAGTATGGCTTCTTTACCATAGACTAGGGTGAACGGGGAGACTCCTAAGGCATTCTTTGAGGTGACTCTGTCTGCCCATAAAGCATTTGGGAGGGTCGTATGCCAACTTCTCTGATTTTCAATCACAGTTTCTTAAGAATTCGAATGAGATTCTTATTGGTAGACTCAGCTAATCCATTTCCTTGGGGATAGTAATTGGCTAAATAATGTAATTTAATTCCTCTCTCGTAAATAAATTCATTAATATTTATAGATGAAAAATAAGTTGCATTATCAAAGACTAGGGAAATTGGAACCCCAAAACTGGTTATGTTGTTTTCTTCCAAGAATCTGATAACTACATATTCATTTATTTTGCGCAATGGAGCAGCTTCTGTCCATCTCGTAAAATAATTTGTAGCTGTCAGAATATAACGATGTTGTAGTGAAGAATTTGGGTTTATCTCACCAATAACATCTGTTGGCTTAAACTGACCCAGAGGTTTTCAATTAGATCCAGGTTCTTTGCAGTTCTCCCTTTGACCAACAAAACCCCTTCGCACCGGCCCTTTCGGAAACAACCTATGAGCAGGTTGAGCTCTCACCTGAGGTGTATCATTACGGGGTACCGCGGAATCAAGTTTCCACAATAAATGATGAGTTGTTTATCAGAACAAGCTGCGCAGCGCAGTACAAAAGGATGGCGCTGCGGGAAGAGTGATGCGGTACATAGCAGGATCTATGCTGCGAGCAGTATTGTGTGGTGCAGGCAACCCTGTGGGCCGCACCAAGGGTTTCTTACTGCTGCGAATCTTCTATTGGAACTGCGATTCACCCACAATTATCCTCTACTTGGAAAATCTCGGAAACGTTAAGGCACTGAAATGAATATCACTCATCCATTCATTCAGGAACTTACTGGTTATCTTTCCAACATTCCTTTTAGAACTTGGATTATTACAATGTGAACCGAAATGATAACATGATTAACTATGTTGCATTCCTTCACTATGCTAAAGAAAGTATTTAAACTTAAATGACTGATTCACGACCTTAATGTAGAATTGAAATGTTTGCCATTCATCTGCTCCCATGGAACCTAGCATATCATTCCCAAAATTCTCCTATTGGTAAATGCATATCAAAGTTCTCATATTACAGCATGCAAGGAAACATTTAAGCATTCATTCTACAGAAAATACAGAAAGTCATTCATTCATAAACATCATCACATAACACAGGATTTAACGTGATTCACTTCCCCGTATGGAAAGCTACGTCCACAAGAACGGTCGGTAATATATTTCTTTCAAAAGGGATGGGGCAACCGTCCTTAGTCTGCGCACTCAGCTACAGATTCTTCTTCCTCTCGACTAGGTCTCTGCACACACAACTGCAGAGCCTTTACAATATTCTCAGCTCGGAGATTTTTTACAATACAAAAAGGTTATCTCCTTAAGTTCTTGGCAACAACAAAAGACTAACAATAATCCAAAAAGAGAATAACACTGAGAACCCCCATAAGCGAACTCCCATCCCATACAAAATGTCTTCTTAAATAGATCATGCTCGAAGGTCATGTCTGTACAATGTCGAAAACCTAAAACCCAAAAACCTAAGGGTTTCCAAAACTGCGTTGGTTTTCCAAACCAGCTTGCTGGCTCCTGGTAGCGTCTGCTTGATCATGGCAGATCTCCACATCCTCATTCTGTCGCAATCGGCCTTCCTGTCGCACACGTTCCTGCAGACTGCTTCTGCCGAACCATTTCTCTCTAATGGTTTTACCTTCTAAGTGTGCCAAATGTCGCTTTCCTTAATAACCCACACGTGGCCACCTTCCTATTTTGCCTACGTCCGCCGCTCGGCAATCCTAAACTATCTTTCCAAAAATGTCTGCTACCGGTCAAGCTGGTAGCTACACTTGATACTTGTCCAGCACACCGCTTTGCTAGCTCCACGTGGCCTCCTAACTCTGCAGCACTGCTTCAGCGCAGTACTGGTCTTCGCATCACGTCCAAAACTTTGACGCTGCACGCAACTCCGCAGTCTGGTCAAAAGTTGGATGTTGCACACAACTTCGCAGCATCCTCAATACTTAGCCAAAATTGTGTTTTTGAGCTGCGCTCAGCTCAACTTTCCCTGCTTGCCTCAAAAAGGTGCTTCCAAAACTTCATCTCAACCTGGGCCCAACAACATCTATGCCCCATTGCTCGAATGGTTCAGAGATGGTAACTAGCTGCAACGGTCCTGCTGCTTTCGATAGTCTCCCATCACTTCTTTGACATATATCGCATTTCTGGGCATAAGCATGAGCATCCTTGAAAACAGTGGGCCAATAGTACCCAGCTCTGAGAATTTTATGAGCTATGGTATCTCTGGAATAATGTCCCCCAACAGGTCCATCATGCAACTCTTTGACAATGTTAGCGGCATCCTCTTTCTCCAGACATCTAAGGAAAATCCCATCATAATTTTTTCTAAAGAGTACCCCATCAAGGATTTGATAGGCTGCTGATTTTAGACGTAGTTCCCATCTTTGCTTAGAACTCTAGTGTTCCGGTAGATATCCTTGCTGCAAATAGTGCACTAGGTACCTATACAAAGATTCAGGAGCTGTGAAAATGGGGCATACCTCAATCATATTTATCTCCTCTTCATTTTCCCAATTCATCTCTTCATCGACTGGGTGCTCAGTGAGTAATTTACATAACCCCTGACCCTTAATGATGGTGGCGAGTTTAAATTCTAAATCATACTCTTGAAGAGCGGTGATCCTGTTTCCTCTCCTTTCTCCTAATTCTTTCTGAACAAAAAGAGATCTGACAGTGGGGTGAGGAACTATGACTTTAGTTCTATTTTTTAGAATATATGGCCTGAACTGCTTTACTTCTTTGAATATGGCATATGCTTGCTTATCTACAATAGGGTTGTTCAGTTCAGCTCCCTGCAGACCAGTGCTCATAAAGGAAATTGGGTATTCATCTCTTGATTCTACCTTTTGCGTGAGCACAGCTACGAGAGAGTCATCTGAAGCAAAGATGTACATAATGAAATCCTTACCGAAGTCTGGAATCCTTAAATAAGGGGCATTAGCTATAGCAGCTTTGATTTCTTTAAATGCCACTTTCTCCAAGTCAGTCCACTTGAACTGTACACTCTGCTTTATCATTTGCTGCAAAGGTTTAATGGCTAAGCGAAGTTAGGAAGGAACCTTTGAACAAAATTAATGGTGCCCATAAATGATTGCATATATTTTTTGTTGTGGGGCATGGGAATCTTGTTGATGGCTTGCACTCTCTCCTGATCTATTGAGATTCCCTTCTTTGAGATGATATGACCCAAGAGTTTTCCCTCAAGAACAACGAAAGCACTTTTCTTGGGATTTAACGAAATACCATATTTTCTCCAGCGATCAAAGATCTGCTTCAAGTGAAAAACATGGTCTTCTCTCTTCTTTGAGAAAACTATCAGATCATCTAAGTAAACTAATACACATTGACCGCCCAATCCTCGAAAAGCAATGTCCATGGCTCACTAAAAGGTAGCCCCTGCGTTTATCAAGACAAATGTCATTCTACGATATGCAAAGGTTCCCCACTTTGTACAAAACGTGGTTTTGAGTCGGTCCTCTTCTACTACTAGCATTTGATTGTACCCAGAAAAACCGTCCAGTAGAGAGAAAAGATATGATCCTGACTCCATCTGTAAAATTTGTTCCATTGGAGGCACATGGTAGTTATCTTTATCGGAAGCTTTGTTTAAGTTTCGAAAATCCACACACAATCTTATCTCTCCCGACTTCTTCCGCACGGAAACATTGTTGGTGACCCATTAAGAATGTCGGACTTTAAAAATGATCTTTGCATCCAACAACTTCTTCAATTCCTTTTGTATCAAAGGCTCAAGAGTCGGATGCATTCTCCTTAATTGATGCTCAAATGGTTTAACGCCTGCCTTCATTGGTATTATGTGCTGAATAATGCAGGTATCATATGTTTTGAGATCTTCGTAAGTCCATGCAACGACATCTTTATACTGCTGAAATAGTTTGATGAACTTATCTCTCTCGCCTGGAGAGCAACGTTTACCAATATTGACATACTTTGGTTCAGCTTCTGTACCCATATTTACCAATTCATGATGCATAGAGGAGCTATGAGTTTTAACATTTGCTGACCTTTTGAACTTGTTCTGCAGATCGAACAAACTTTCAAGAGATCTTACTCCCTTTGGCATGAAGTTTCCTATGACTGCATCTTTGCTTTGCAAATATTCCCCATGCTTCTCTTCGTCTATTATGGATTCTTGGAAGGAATCCTCATTTGTTGGCTTAAACTGAGCCAGAGGTTTCCAATTAGATCCAGGTTCTTTGCGGTTCTCTCTTTGACCAACAAAACCCCTTCGCACCAGCCCTTTCGGCAACAAACTGCGAGCAGGTTGAGGTCTCACCCGAGGTGTATCTTTATGGGTTACTGCGGAATCAGGTTTCCACAATAAATGATGAGTTGTTTACAAGAAAAAGCTACGCAATGCAGGACAGAAGGATGGCGCTGTGGGAAGAGTGATGCGGTACGCAGCAGGATCTATGCTGTGAACAGTACTGCGCGGTGCAGGAAACACTGCGGGCCGCACCAAGGGTTTCTTACTGCTGCGAATATTCTTCTGGAACTACGAGTCAACCACACTTATCCTCTACTTGGAAGATTTCGGCAACATTAAGGCACTGAAATGAATAATATCACTCATCCATTCATTCAGGCACTTACTGGTTATCTTTCTCGTGTTCATTCTAGAACTTGGATTATTACAATGTGAACTGGAATGATAAACATGATTAACTGTGCTACGCACCTTCACTATGCTTAAGAAAGTATTTAAACTTAAGCGACGAATTCATGACCTTAACATAGAATTGAAATATTTACCATTCATCTGCTCCCGTGGAACCTAGCATATCATTCCTAAACTTCTCCTATTGGTAAATGCATATCGAAGTTCTCATATTACAACATGCAAGGAAACATTCAAGCATTCATTCTACAGAAAATACAGACAGTCATTCATTCATAAACATCATCACATAACACAGGATTTAACGTGGTTCACTTCCTCGGATGGAAAGCTACGTCCACAAGAACGGTTGGTAATATATTTCTTTCAAAGGGGATGGGGAAACCGTTCTTAGTCTACGCACTTAGCTGCAGACTCTTATTTCTCTCGGCTAGGGCTCTATGCACACAGCTGCAGAGCCTTTACAATATTCTCAGCTCAGAGAGATTTTACAATACAAAAAGGGTTATCTTCTCAAATTCTCGGCAATAACAAAAAAAAACAACCCAAAAAACCCAACACTGAGAACCCCCATAAGCGAACCCCCATCCCATACAAAATGTCTTCTTAAATAGATAATGCCCGAAGGTCATGTTTGTACAATGTCAAAGACCTAAAACCCAAAACCCTAATGGTTTCCAAAATTGCGTCGGTTTTCCAAACCGGCTTGCTGGTTCCTGGTAGCGTCTGCTTGATCATGGCGGATCTCCACATCCTCATTCTGTCGCTATCGGCCTTCCTGTCGCACATGTGTCTACAGGCTGCTTCTGCTGAACCATTTCTCTCTAATGGTTTTACCTTCTAAGCATGCCAAATGTCGCTTTCCTTAACAACCCATGCGTGGCTGCCTTCCTGTTTTGCCTACGTCCGCCGCTCGGCAATCCTGAAATATCTTTCCAAAAATGGCTGCTACCTGTTGAGCTAGTAGCTACACTTGATACTTGTCCAACACACCGCTTTGCTGGCTCCACATGGCCTCCTAACTCCGTAGCACTGCTTCAGCACAGTACTGGTCTTCGCATCACGACCAAAACTTTGACGCTGCGTGCAACTCCGCAGTCTCGTCAAAAGTTGGATGCTGCGCGCAACTTCACAGCATCCTCAATGCTTAGCCAAAATTGTGTTTCTGAGCTGCGCTCAGCTCAGCTTTCCCTGCTTGCCTCAAAAAGGTGCTTCCAAAACTTCATCTCAACCTGGGCCCAACATGCCCCTAACACTTACATGTGGCTCATCCCCGAGCCACTTATTGTTTCAACTATCTCACTCTATGTCGCGACCGGTGGAACAAACTTGGCCGCGATCTCGTCATATGTATTGCACAACTGCACCACTGCTTCTCTTGTATCCTCCTCAACCTGTTTAATTGTCTCAAGTAGTGTTGGAGTTATTTCTTGTCCAATTTGATCTTGTACCTGCTCCTAGCTATAGCGCAGTTCTACTAACTTATCTTCAATCTGCTACGATACCGCCATGGCATTCTCCAGGAGCTGCTGCGACTAATTATCCATCTCAGTCTATTTTTGTCGTAATTCCTGTACTTCTTTCTTTAAGCTGGATATCTCCTTGTATCTCGACAGCCTTTCTCTAGGTCACCTCTACGTTCAACTTGTCCAACGCAGTCTGTTTTTCTTGTACAGCGGTCTTGACCTATAGAAACCCTTGATCCTCTTCAAGGGTCGCGGTTGCCTATGAAACTTTATCCAGGAGAGATTGGCACTTAGCCATCTCACTTGTGATGCTTTTCGAGGCAGCGCTCACTGCTTTCTCTCTGACTTGTTGTTCAGTTAATGGCGCCTGCTTATTCGGCTTATCCTTCAATGTGGCAATGTCAGCCTCATAATAAATCTCTTTATCCTGCATGTCCGTCTGCAAGGATCTCACCTTATCTCCAATCCTCAGAACTGTGTCTGCAGGATCATCCTGGATTTCTATGCCTTTGATATCCTTCGCCGCATTGGATATGGTGGTCTCCAAATTTTGTCGCCGGTTCTGTTCATTGCGTAGCTGTACTTCTGCCTTCTATTGAATTTGTCTGTTTGCTATGGTGAGTTCTGCCTATAACTTCATCGCTTCAACCGTCCATTCATGCATCTCCTCCATGATCTGCGTGTGGATGAATTGCAATCCTGGTAACGGGATTTTGGCTAAGTCAAGCTCTACCTTGTCGACTCCCTTTGTGTCCAAGACCACTTGCTCTACCATTTGCAACGCAATAGCCAATGGGTCCACATGGACAATCCTAGTCTTTGACGGCAGCGTTATTGCTAGCTATTGGCTTCCTTGCTGCGAGGTTCCTACCGACCTCCTTTCAGCCCCTGCTTTCTGCGGCAAAACAAGGCTTTTCTAGACATCATCCATTTTCTTCATTAGGCCTTGCATTGCGAGCCACGTTTGGTGCAGGTCATCGTGGATGACCTTGTCCTTCTTTTCTTTAGCCACCATAAGCTCCTTCATCTGCTCTGAGACTGTTTTGGCTATCATCTCGTAATCATCATCATTGAGGACTTCCTTCGATTGAATCTTTTTAGCCTTCACCTTTTTCCTCGACTTTGGCTTCTCCGAAGTCTCAGCTTCTTTTATCTTCCCTGTTTCTTCAATGATTGGGCATGAGAGTGGGATCGGCTCATCTTCTGCTGAATCTGTCTCTACATCCATGACCTCTACGCGGAACTCTGCTGGCCAATCTTTCATGAGGTCCTCAATATCCTGCTCATACATGATGTACTTTCCTGGGAACCACTCTGGTTTCCTCATTTGTGCTTTTAGTGATATGAATATACATTTCATACCCGTCTCAAAGTCAATGATGCGGATATACTTCACTGTGACCTGCTTTGTAATACGGGGTGTCTTCGTGATTGCGTCGCGCAGCTAGATATAGTATTGGTAAAATACTTCTGTTGTCGCATGCTGGCACTCTGCATTTGTGTTTTCCCAAAGGTTGACGAACTTAAACCCTCTAGGATCCTTGGAGTCCATAATGATGCCCGCATAATCTCGCGGCTCCTTCCATCCACACAAAGCAATCAAGATGATGATCCAGGTGAAATGGAACTGGCCGCCATTCACCTGTGTGTCATTGAGTTCTTCAAGGAACTCATTCAACAGAAACTGACACCAATTGAAGCTGTGGCCTTCGGCCGCTGCGGAACCAAGGAGTATTACGCCCGCAAGTACCTCCAAAGGCCTAGCTGTTTTGAGCATCTTTCCTGCGATCAACTGTGTTACAAATCTTGTTGCTCTATCCTCTATATCTTCTGTCGGGAATCCTCTTTTTCTCTTCACCACCGAATGGGTTTTCTTCATCTTTTCAACCACCTCTTTTTCTTTGCTCTTCCCCTGGAAGAATTGCTTCGGATCCTTACCGCGCTTGCTTAGCCCGGTGATGCGATGGATCAAATTAATGTTAATATCAACATTCCTGTCCAGCCACAGGTAACCTTGGTGGATTCGCGCCATGAGTGTGTGAACCACGATATTCAATTCTAGGGAACGGTCAAAATGTGGCAATCTCAGCAAGTTCAGTAGCCCCGACTAAACGAAAGGTGCTAACCAACTGTCAGATACCAAGTTCAAAGTTCCCTTGGCGTCCTTTTTCCAGCACATATACTGGTCTGGTTGAAAATCTGGGTATTTGGGAACATCTGGCTCGTCTTTCTTCATTCCCAAGAGGTCATAATCCTCCCATTTACAATCTGCTATCTTTCCCAGTAGATTCTTAGCAACGTTTACATGCTTTGACATAGGCGACAGCGGGATGTCGTATCTCGCATTCTTGGACAATTTAAACGCAGGGTCATTCAGTGCCCGCGGGGAGATATATTTACGTGTCATATTCAAAGGTTCTGTCTGAAAGACTAGTGCTTTCTGTGCCGAGGATCCCAACTTTATGATGTTGGATCAAGGTGCAGTTACAACTTTTCCCTTATCTTTTGTTTTTTCCTGCATCGTGGGATTAATTCTTGGTGATCTGAGGGATCCTTCTCCTTTTTCTACGGTGACCATCTTAACTAGAGTTTTCATTAACTACTGAATTCCTCCTTGCTGAAAGATCCTCAGTGCTTCTTCAAGGGTGAGTTCTTCTTCCCTAAAGGAAGGTTCGGACATTCACAAATGAGGTAGCAGCTAAGGTAGACATAATACAAATGGCTACTAGCTCAGAGAGGTTAATCGCAAGAAAATTCTAAGTTCTTGGTAACACCTGCGAGTCTTTCAACGGTGTTATTTATAGGTGCAGCAGACCCTCTCCCACTTCCGTCAATGGCTAGATAAGCATTTAATGTGGTGTCTGTTGGAGAATTTGAGCGGATCCTTCGGTCTTTTCTGTCGTTAGCGTGCTTAGAATGGCTATCTTTTCCTTAAATGTTGAAGCAGTTGCTGCAACGATCATCTAATGGTTAATTTCTGAAAAGCCATGCATCGGCTATTTTTCTCTAGGTGTTGCACCGAACTGCTTGACAAGCCATCTGCAACCCTGCACGGCTACTTCGCAGTGTCAAAATTTCAAGCTGTGTGGCTACTTCGCAGTGCCAAAAATTTCAAACTGCGCGGCTTCCACTATACATATATATATATATATATATTTTTTTTTTTTTCCTTTCCACGCAGCTTCAACAGTGCTGCGCGGTACAGAGATCATTCTTCTTATCACACCTTCTTCCTTTTATCATACATGTATAGACTCCTTTACATTTCTAGTGTCCACTTTCAACTGTACTTGACACTTATAATTTCCTTCCTTTGTTCATTATTCAGGGTTCTACGAAGCAGTGCTATCATGGTATAGCTTTAGCCTACTTGCATTTATTAAAGTTGGCAAGGTATCACCAGCTAAATTGGCTAACTGGACTGCACCAGTGTTAGTAACATGTATCACAGTATATGGGCCAAGCCAATGCATCTTAAATTTACCAGGGAATTTCATGAATTTGCTATCATACAGGAGGAATAGATCACCTACCTGAAAACACTTGTTCTTTATATGGCGATCATGCCATGCTTTCTCGCGGTCCTTCTAAGCTTTCTAGTGGAAGCCTGCGATGAAGCGATCTTCCTCAAAGCCCAGTAAGTGTAGTAATCTTTCTTCTAGAGCTTCGCAGTCTGCCATCCCTATAAATGCAGTGATTCTCAAACTAGGGATGATATATTCCATAGGCATTATAGCCTCCTGCCCATAAACAAACCGAAAGGGTGTCTGTCCTGTCAATTTCTTGCATGTGGTCCTATATGCCCATAGCACAGATGAGACGCGCAGGTCCCAATCATCTCTATTTAAATTGCACACCTTAGTGAATGTGTTCTCCAATATTTTATTGAAATCCTCTACAGTACCATTCGCATGTGGATGATATGGAGTACTACGTTGATGATGAATGTGGAATTCCTATGTAAGCGCCTCAATCGTCTTGTTCAGAAAGTGAGTACCTTGGGCACTCATCAAAATATTCGGACAGCCAAATCTGGTGAGTATTTCTTCAAAAATAAACTACGCAGCAGTATTGGCGCTACAGTCCTTAACTGGTTTTGCTTCTGCCCATCTGGTGAGGTAATCCGTAGCAGTAATAATATACCTTGCACCTATTCTTTTTCCTGGTGGGTTTATAGGACCCACAAAGTCTATTGCCCATTTTTCAAATGGCTGCAGTGTCAACTATGGATTCAATGGCATCTAATCTCGGGGTGATGGTTTTCCTGTCCTCTGACAAACATCACAGTTCCTGCAATGTTCTTTGGCATCTTTATGGAGCGTAGGCCACCATAGCCCTGCGCGCAATATCTTCTTCGCAGTAGCCCTTCCTGCATAGTGACCTCCCGCGATTCCTGAGTGTGCGTTAGCTAGAGTAAATGGCTTCTCATGATCAAGTACGCACCCATGCAAGACTTCATCCGGCCCAAGTTTGTATAATTGTCCTGCAATTATAGTGAAGTCCACGGTGCACACTACTAACTGTTTTTTTTGCTGGACCGAGAATTCCTGGGGTGCTAGCCCTGTGGTTAGGAAGTCAATGATGTCCTTGTAATAATCATCGGCAACCTGTATACTAAATAACTGCGCATCAGGCAGACTGTCTTCAATATTCACCGGCTCCTCTCCTGACTCGATCCTTGACAGATGATCAGGTCCCAAGTTCAGTCTACCTTGCTTGACAACAATTTCAAAGTCATATTCCTGGAATAGCAATAGCCATCGGCATATGCGTCCCCCTAACACTGACCAACTATTTCAACACAGAATGGTCAGTAAACATAAGGAAGTGCGATCCCAGCAAGTAGTGTCTAAATTTATGTAGGGCATATACCATTGCAAGGCCTTCCCTCTCAGTAGTAGTATAGTTCTTCTCTGCTGTTGAAAGCTTTCTGCTAGAAAATGCAATAGGGTGGTCAATACCTCCCTCTCCTGGCTGAGGTAACACAATCCCCAGGGCAATACATGATGTGTCAACATGGACATGGAATGGCTTCATCCAGTCTGGAAAGACTAGAATTGGCACAGTGACCATCTTTTCTTTTAATGTGTCAAAACCCTGTTCGCATTCTGCGTTCCAAATGAACGGTGCATCTTTCTTTAGTAGATTTTCGATTGCTGTGGTTATCTGTGCATAACCCTTTATAAATTTCCTGTAATATCCAGTATGGCCTAATGTAGATCGCAACATCTTGACTGAATTTGGTGTTGGTAAGTTTGCAATAACTGCAATCTTCGCAGGGTCTACCATCAGTCCTTGCTTACAGACAATGTGGCCAAGTAAAATTCCATAAGGCACACAGAAAATACACTTTTTCAAATTCAAGGATATTTGATGCTGTCGACACTTCTTGAGCATCATGCGGAGATTTGCGCAATGATTTTTCAATAGACCAAATACAGTCCAATCATCAAAATATGCTTTTAAAAACTTGTGCATAAAATCTTTAAATGCTGCGATGACGACTCTAGAGAATACGGCAGGTGCGTTCTTCAGCCCAAAAGGCATGACGGTGTACTGGAATGACTCCCATTCTGTAGCAAATGTTATCTTATGCCTGTCCGCAGGATCAATCCTGATCTGATGATAACCAGAGAAACCATCAGTGAAAGAGTATGCCTCATTTCCTCTAATGTTATCAAGCACTTCATCTGTGAATGGGGTGGGAAATGGGTCGTGCATGGAAGCATCATTCAGCTTTCTGAGATCCACACAAATATTGATCTCACCTTTTTCTTTCTTGTCTTGAACCACCATGGGGCTAATCCATTTGGATTCTTCAACTGGTTTAATGATTCCTACTTCTAGCATCTTATCTAGCTCTGCGCGGACTTTTTCCTTATAGCGCGGATTCAATCTGTATGGTCTCTGCTTGACAGGCTTAGCACCTGGCTTTAAAGGTATTTTCATAACTCCTAGGTCTCCCAAAATTCCTTTCATTTCTGTAAATTTTGTTGGAAACAGTTCTTGATACTCATGTAAGGTATCTGTGATCTCTGCAATAGTCTGATCGTCCCAATAGTCTCCTATTGATGCGAACTTCGGTTCTTTGTCTGTGCCAATGTTCACTTTTTGGGTTTTTACTGGTCCAGTCATATCTGGGATTCCCAATGGAAGTCCTTCTACCTCACGCGCTCCTTCTGACTCTGGTATATCTATGTTGCGCGGGTCCTCCTCATCGTCTTCATTTGTGTCATTCATACCTTCAACTAAGTTGTAACACTCGATCAAGTGCTCTTCATGTTCCTTCCATTCTGACTGTAGGTGCACAGGAACGCACTCTGTCCCAAAAAAATCCTGCAATGTTATGTATTGATGAGGACAGTCATCCTGGAATATGTGCTTCTTAATTAGTTGTAATGATTCATGGATTAATGGATTCTCGTCTTCAAAACTGAAGTCCTTCCGGAAGTTTGCAGCGAGCAGCTCCCAATCAGTGAGTTCACTAGGCAACTCCAGGTCAAGGTACCATTTCTCTGGGATACCCGCATCCAATGTATGTACAAATAAATGTACCCATTCTGTAAGTGGCCTTTCCACCCATGCCTTTGAACAGATTTCAATATGCCGACTAGGGTCTGTCTGTCCATTATACTTTTCAAAGGGTAAAGTAACCTTTTCGGCGAACCGAATCTGCATTTTAGTTCTGCATTGATCCCAAGTGGTCAATGTTTTCTTATGTGCATTCCACCATCTGGCAGGTGTATCGTGCAATTCTATATCTAAAGCTGGCAATTTATGCTCATCTGGTATAGCTGCAGTATATTCCCTTATGAAACTGTAAACATTTGCAGAACCATCATATGTGGGAATATGACTCACCTCTTTTCCGATCCAGCGCAGTGATTTTGTAACCTGTGTGCATCTTCTTGCTAATACTTCATGCATGCGGCTTTGCCAATTCTCCAATCCTGTATCCGAGTCAGAGATACAAGAAGTGTCACATTGCCAGCTGAGCGTACCGTTCGTAGTAGGATTAATGTAATCTTCCTTGTTCACAGTCAGCTAGTATAGTCGGTCTAAGTCTTGAGCTTGGGATTCCTCCTGAATTGGCTCACTATATCTATCACCATCTTTAGGATCCAATGGTGCGATGACCCTAAGATGATTCCCTTCAAAGATCATCTTCTTTGTCTTCAAGTTTATGATAGCCAAGTTATCCATAGCCCAATCAATTCCCAATATTGCTGGAAAAGGTTGACTATCGTCCACAATTTCAATAACCTCGAAGTCTACATGACTCTGCACTCCGTCAATGTCAACTACTACATTAGCTAAGTGGGAAAAAGGTATGACCTTCTCCTGATTATCCATTCGTAACTGGATAGGTGACCAAAGCAACTTTGGTCGATCCATCTGCTGCCATGTCTGCTTAGTCAAGACATTCACTTTTGATCCCAGATCAAGGATGACTTCATCCATTTAAAAATCTCCTATCTGCGCAGTAAGCCTCATCTCTCGGCCTGTTCTTTTGCGCTTCCTTATATGATGTACAGTGATATCTGGGGTCTCTGTTGCAATTTGAGGTTCACACTGGCTGATAAGCTTCTGGAGCTCTACTATGGCTTTTTCACTTTTTAGTAACTTCATGCAGCTTCGCAAGAACTGCGCAACAGAAGTACGGACATCTGTCGCAGTACTTGTTTTGTCATACAGAGCCGGCATGTCTTCAACATGCGGTGTTTCATTGTGCAGCGGGATCCTTGATGACTTATCTGCTGGTTCTCTAAAGTTATCTCGCGCGTCAATGAAGATCTCCTTGTTCTTCTTTAAGTTAAGAGGGGGTGCTTTTCTTGGAGCTTTCCTTATCCATATTGTTTCAAGGGGATCCTTCTTCGTATGTGTTTACCCTGATGTTGAAGCTTCTGCTCCTCTGTCGCGGCCTGTCTGAGCCCCACTATGCGTGACCACGTTAATGCTCGGATCCACTGGTCTATTCTCTACTGCAATCCACTGGACGTTTGGATTCAGAGCCTCTGTTCGTCTTCTCTTCTGCATTTCCACCTCTAATACTGGGAAATCTTCAATGACATGCTCAAACGATTTACAATAGTTGCACGTAGTGCATGTGTTAACACAATCTCTAGACACATGCCCGAGTTGGCCACAGTTATAACAAATGACTTGGCTGTGGTCTCTTCCTTGTGCCAGACCAGCATTTCTTCCTCTGCCATGGTATCCACTACCACAACCTCTATATCCTCCTTGGTCATATTGTGCATTTTCTTGTTTTGGTTGTGTATCTTCCTGTACGTGGTACAAGCCAGCACCTCTCATTGAGTCCATATCCCTTTTTCTTTCATAATTCATATGTGTGGCAGTTGGATTCATCATGTCCAACTGATTTACAGAAATTGCAGTATAAATTCTTAGGAGTTTTCAAATATTTCTGGATTAGGTAACAGTCTTCAGGTCTATGTCCTGTGGTTCTACAAATTTCACACCATGTGGCCTGATTCTGATTTAATGGGTTAGGCATACCACTGTTAATATAGTCGTGGAATAGAGGTCAATGCTCGCGGTCATGACCTTCTCCTTTACAACTTGTACACCAGATCTCCTATCTAGGTTAAAATCTTTGTTCTTTATCATTTTTCATACTTTGCAGTTCAAGTGTCAGGGTGGTCAGCTTGTTCTGGATCTGAGACATCCCAGAACTAGTATCCCCAATCGGTGAAGCTTCTAGCTTCATTGTGATTTCCAAGGCCTCTGCCTGGGATAGAACCTTCTACTGTATCAATGGTAATATGCTATGGGGTAACAGCGCAGCAATGAACCATTGTTTATGCTGTTCTGGTGGTATAACAAAACTTACTTGGTCTAGTAAGGTCTTAAATTTCTAATCAAATTCCCAGACCGTTTGAGTTGGTCTCTGCTTTATTTCCTTCAACTCAGTTATACACTGAGACTCAGACTTAGGTTTCTTGAACTCTGCCACTAGCGCGAGTTTAATTTCTGCGAGGGTTCTCAGCTGTATGGTAGAGTACTTCATAAACCAATGTAGCGCTCTATCCCTGAAGGTGGTGATGAGCTGTGCTTGCTTCACAACATCGTCCTGGATTTGTCTTACACTCCATACGACTTCACAAAGGAACCAATGCTGATCAGGGTCTTCTAGGCCAGTTCCTCTGAATATTGGCAGTTTCATATCCGTGTTCACCATTGTGCTATTAGGTGCTGGAGCACTGGGATTAGTGCGCGGCTGTTGTAAAGGGATCTGCGCAGTAAATACAAATGGGACTATCGGGAGAGATGGACTAGGCTGAGTCTTCTGCAGGGTGGGCTGCGTAGCGGGTGGGTTCTGTGATAAGGGTGGTGCGGTTTGTGCAGCCAACAGATTCTCAGGGGTAAATGGTCGTGCAACTTCGCTATCAAGATCGCATGGGATCTCAGTATCTATATGAAGTTTAGGGCCTTCTGGATTCTTATTAATTTTATATCTCTGACCACTTCTAAGAGTATGTGTCTCTTCGTCAGAATCAATATATGTACTGTTTATCATGACAAACTTCAAGCATATTACTGCATTCTTAGAACACCTTTCTCAGCTAACAGCATCTTAATTTATAGACTGAGATTGTTCAGAAACTTACCTTGGAATCCTCCAAAAAAATGTTCTTCTGCTTGGCTGTAGGATTTGAGTGTGTCTACAGCAAATTCTGTTACAAATCCTTCTAGCATATGATCGACCCAATAATCAACTACGCGTGACAATGGGTTGTCCAACGCTTTAAGCTGCACTATGAGCTCGGGAGTCCACTCTGTAGGAACTCCTCCTTGGAAATAGTTTTTCTTCTCTGGGAGCCGCGAGATCCATGCATGTAGCTCGTTTGGAAATGGTGCCCAAAAGATCTCGTGAATGTTGTCCAACAGATATCTATCTAACCACTATGTGTCGCTTAGAAGCGGATGTCTATTTTCTTGTCTATTAAAATCGCTTGTGGTCTTATCCCACCAAGCTTGGATTTCTGTCTTTTCAGGATGCCAATAGTCAGATCCTTCAGGGAACTGATATTCTTCTTCACACATCGTGATTGCAACTCAACGAAACCATTTCAACTCATCATGGATTCTAGCATGGCAACGGAACCATTTCAACTCATCATGGATTCTAGCGCAGCAACGGAACCATTTCAACTCATCATGGATTCTAGCACGACAACATAACCATTTTTTGGCTTAAACTGAACCATAGGTTTCCAATTAGACCTAGGTTCTTTGTGGTTCTCCCTTTGACCAACAAAACCCCTTTTCACTGGCCCTTTCGGCAACAACCTGCGAGTAGGTTGAGGTCTCACCCGAGGTGTATCTTTATGGGGTACTACGGAATCAAGTTTCCACAGTAAATGATGAGTTGTTTACAAGAACAAGCTGCACAATGCAGGACAAAAAGATGGCGCTGTGGGCAGAGTGATGCGATACGCAGCAAGATCTATGCTATGAATAGTACTGCGTGGTGCAGGCAACACTGCGGGCCGCACCAAGGGTTTCTTACTGCTGCAAATCTTCTTCTGGAACTGCGAGTCAACCACACTTATCCTCTACTTGCAAGATTTCGGCAACGTTAAGTCACTGAAATGAATATCACTCATCCATTCATTCAGGCACTTACTAGTTATCTTTCTCACGTTAATTCTAGAACTTGGATTATTACAATGTGAACCAGAATGATAAACATGATTAACATAGAATTGAAATGTTTACCATTCATCTACTCCTGTGGAACCTAGCATATCATTCCCAAACTTCTCCTATTGGTAAATGCATATCGAAGTTCTCATATTACAGCATGCAAGGAAACATTCAATCATTCATTCTACAGAAAATACAGACAGTCATTCATTCATAAACATCATCACATAACACAGGATTTAACGTGGTTCACTTCCTCTGATGGAAAGCTACGTCCACAAGAACGGTTGGTAATATATTTCTTTCAAAAGGGATGGGGCAACCGTTCTTATTCTGCGCACTCAACTGCAAACTCTTCTTTCTCTTGGCTAGGTCTCTACGCACACAGCTGCAGAGCCTTTACAATATTCTCAGCTCAAAGAGATTTTACAATATAAAAAGGGTTATCTTCTCAAATTCTCATCAATAACAAAAAAACAACTCAAAAAACCCAACACTAAGAACCCCCATCCCATACAAAATGTCTTCTTAAATAGATCATGTCCGAAGGTCATGTCTGTATAATGTCGAAGACCTAAAATCCAAAACCCTAAGAGTTTCCAAAACTGCACCGGTTTTCCAAACCAGCTTACTGGCTCCTAGTAGCGTCTGCTTGATCATGGCGGATCTCCACGTCCTCATTCTGTCGCTCTCGGCCTTCCTGTCGCACGCGTGCCTATAGGCTGCTTCTGCCAAACTATTTCTCTCTAACGGTTTTACCTTCTAAGCGTGCCAAACGTCGCTTTCCTTAACAACCCACGCATGGCCGCCTTCCTGTTTTTCCTACGTCCGCCACTCGACAATCCTGAAATATCTTTCCAGAAATGGCTGCTACCGGTCGAGCTGGTAGCTACACTTGATACTTGTCCAGCACACCGCTTTGCTGGCTCCATGTGGCCTCCTAACTCCGCAACACTGCTTCAGCGTAGTACTGGTCTTCGCATCATGGCCAAAACTTCGACACTGCGTGCAACTCCGCAGTCTCGTCAAAAGTTGGATGTTGCGCGCAACTTCGCAGCATCCTCAATACTTAGCCAAAATTGTGTTTCTGAGCTGCGCTCAGCTCAGCTTTCCGTGCTTTCCTAAAAAAGGTGTTTCCAAAACTTCATCTCAACCTGGGCCCAACAATGCAGGTATCATATGTTTTCAGATCTTCGTAAGTCCATGCAAAGACATCTTTATACTGCTGAAATAGTTTGATGAACTTATCTCTCTCGCCTGGAGAGCAATGTTTACCAAGATTGACATACTTTGGTTTAGCTTCTGTACCCAGATTTACCAATTCATGATGCATAGAGGAGCTATGAGTTTTAACATTTGCTGGCCTTTTGAACTTGTTCTGCAGATCGAACAAACTTTCAAGAGATCTCACTCCCTTTGGCATGAATTTTCCTGTAACTGCATCTTTGCTTTGCAGATCTTCACCATGCTTCTCTTCGTCTATTATGGATTCTTGGAAGACATCCTCATTTGTTAAGAAGCTGATGATCTTATCATCATCATCAAATACTCTAAGATTTGTAATGTTGTCCGGAAGAGATGGCCTAAAAATCAATTCAATAGAGCACTTGTTATTAGTAGGCACTAATCTGGAAGCAAAGGTAGCTAACAAATCAGCTGCATCATTCTGTAATCTAGGAATGGAATTAATATTGAAAGTATCAAAACATGAAATCAAATTCCAAACCTTAGCCTGATACCCTTTTAAGTGTGGTGAAAGGCAGTGAATTGTATCTCTCACCTTCCTGACAACTATCTCTGAATCACCAAATACTTTCAAATATTTAACATTTAAACTAATAGCTTTCTTCAACCCATGGACCAGAGCTTCATATTCAACAGTGTTATTCGTACATTCGAACTCTAGTCTACAAGATAAAGATTGTTTGTTGGTTTCAGGATCAATTAAAACACAACCAGCTCCAGATCCTTCTTGAGTTTTGGAACCATCAAAATATAGAACCCAAAAAATATTTTCCGCGTTAACTAAGTTAGTATCATTACCACCTAAGTCAGTAACTAATCCTACTATGTTACAGCCAAAATCACTAGTCCGAGAAAATTGAAGGAGATCAGACTGTTCATTTGAATTATGGCTAACATCTTCCGATTGATAATTACCTGGTTCAATCTCTAAGAAATAATTTCCCAAAACTGAAGATGAGAAAGCTACAGCTTCATTCTTTTCCTCTAACTAAGTTACATTTTGTTTCATGTGGAGTTCTCTCAAAATTTTAATCTGATTTTATCTATTCTGGTATGGCAACCACAAATGAGACCAGTCTGTTGCAAAGGAACCATTTAGTTTCGTAGACCATTTCCTGCTCAATACCAAACCATAAGCCTCAGGAATATCAACTACCATTATAGCAATAAATTGGCACACTCTGGGATCTGCTGACAACCTAATAAGCACATCTTTCATTTCCCCAATGACTTTAATAGCAGTTCTATCTAACTGTATGATCTGAGACGGGGATGGAATTGGATGTCCGTTAATCCATTTGCAAATTGATAGTAGCATGACATTTGAAGAAGCCCCATAATCTACCAAATAGTTATGCACATTATGATTAAAAATTTCAAAAGTCAACAGAAAAGGCAAAGTCTGCGATCTAGATTTCCCGCCAATGCTAGCTTCGTTTATCTCAGGGTTCTCTTTAGTGTTTTCTACCGAAGTACTAGCTTGTGAGTCAAAAGATTCCAACAACTTCTTTCTTTGCTGGGGAAAACTACACATATCAAATATAGAGACATTTGCTTTTTCCTTCTTAATATCTTTGATTATGTCATATCCCATGTCATGATCTTTTGAAACTTTTGGCTGATTTTCTATTTTGTTCGGTGTAACTTTTGGCTGTTTAGATATTTCTACGCTTGTTTCTTTTTTCACTGTTGGGTTTGCCTTAGGCAGAGGCGGAATGACAGTTATGTGCTTCTTTTGAATTTCCTTCACAACCTTGGCTTTAGGTGCCTCAATGGTTTTATCAAGCACCAAGCCCTTACTTATAGTGGTGACATTAATTGATGCGGTCTGAAATTCATCAGCAAGATATTTAAAAGAAGGTTCTTGCGTGGGTGCCCAATCCCATAGGACCATTGTGGTGTCGGGAGTGGATTCTTCCTGTTCAAAAATATGCTCTTCTACAGGATCTTTCTGATCTGTTATCTGCGCATCTAGCATTTGATTCATCACTAGGCTCATCAAATTTATCCATTGTGGACAACTCGTTTTTGAGTGTTGTTCTTGATGGAAGGTACATAAAAGGTCCATGTTGACTTCATTTAAATTTAGAACAACATAATTGTTTATAGGCAGAAGCGGCTGTCCACTTTCATCCCTTTTCTTATATAAAGGTTTGAATGGTTGCCTGGAAGTGCTGGCTACCTTACCTTTCTCCAGATCTACAAATTTATTAGAAAGCTTTTGCATCATTTTGACCATAGTTTCCATATATGTTGATGGTTCCTCTTTATTTCTGGTTAACAAAAGTGGTTTCTTAACAACTGTTGTCTTTGTTTCCGGATCAAGAGAATGCTTGGCAATGCTGTCTGCTTCTTTTTCTACCTTCTTGGCTTCTTCGAAGTTTTCTATCAAGGTAGTTTTCTTTGTTCTTTTAACAAACATTGCTATGGGAGGATCAAGTGCTGTTGTATAATATTCAACTAAATATTCTTCAGTGGGTCTTGCTGCATCACTAAAATTATTTAACAATGTAGTGAATCTTTGATTAAATTCTTGAACCTTCTCTTTGTTTTCCATTCTCATGGACAACAATTCTTTCATGAGCATAGCCACTGTTTTCTGATTTCTGTACTTTCTTAAGAAACATTTCTCAAATTCTTCCCAATTTGATATAGAACTAGCTTGTAGACTAAAATACCAAGAAGATACCTTGGGTTCAAAAGTATAGGGAAAAATCCTACAGACTACATCTTCGTGTTGCACATTTAGAAGACTTAAAGCCAAATAGAAACTTTTAAGATTATCTTCAATAGAAATACCCTTCCCAGGATCATACTTAGGAAAAACTTTTTCTGGATTCTTGGGTGGGTAGATCATGGAATGGCCTAGCTAAATTCAGCGCTCCTCTTTCTCTCCATGCAGGTACAGCCATGGCTCTACGTGGGGAATGTGGTGGAGAATCACGTTGAGTATGAGGTGGAGAATTACGTGGAGTGTGTGGCTCTTCTAGATTTGGAGGAGTTTCGATTCTGATTTCTCCAAGAGGCTCTGTGATCTCTTCCAAAGATAGATCTACCAACTCTTCTAAGTTCTAAACTAAAACTGAATCTCTTGTGTATTGCGTTTCCCTCCTAGGATCTCTTCTTCTGGGGAGTAGGGGAATGACATTCAAACCACCAAGTTCTCTAACATAGGAACGTGTATGTTTCCTGAAATTGGCTACTTCTGCAAAAGGAACAGCATAAAGCATTTCTTGCTGCTCAATTTCAGAATTGGGATCTTCTTGATTCCTTGATTCCAGATAAAAATTTTCTCGGATAACTATTTCAAGCGGGTCGTCAGTGAGATTTCTTCTAACAGAAGGATCTCCTCTTCCAGCCATGCACTGGTGGCCCTCCTTCTAGCGCCAAAAATTGTTGATGCCCCGAAAATCGTAGCATCAATCAGCAAGGGGTTCTCTCTAGTAAGCAAGCCCAATTAGATCACTCATAGTTTAGTATAGGGAATCCATCCGGTTAACGACCAGGCTATAGGTTATTTTTCAAGTGAAAAGTAAATTATAAATAGAGAGTGACTTCCTCTCATTTGTACCATTCACTCATTTATGCATTGCACATTAGGGGAGAGAGAGAAGTCTGCGAAGGAGGAGGAGGATTGGCTTGGCTCTAGAGTTTGGGCTTGTCTCTCTTATTTGTGAGACCTATTTTGGGAATTGTACTTTGGTTATCTATATTGAGGAAGTTCTTGCTGGGTTTTCTTCCCCTTGAGGGTTTCCCAGGATATATTGTTGTGTACCTTGTGATTGTGTATCTTTCAGAGATCCTAGTTATGTTGCTATTGTGAAAATGCATTGAATTCTCATGAAGTTAGAATTTAGTATTTAGTAGCATATAATATTAACATGGTAGCAGAGATTTCCTGAAAATATCAACTTTCATAACATAAATCTCTCTCTCTCTCTCCGAGCATAAAAATTAGGGCTTCTTACAAAAGTGGAATTTTTTAGTGCAAGTGGCACGGGAAAGTGCGCCCCTCCTAGGAGCATCTATTGGAACCAAGATAGAATTTTTTCAGTGGGTGAATCTTCCATAAATTCAAACCCTAGTTTGACTTTGGACTAGAAAAACCAGAAAACCAGAAAAATCCAGAAACTACATACCTGAATTTCGCAAGTCAAATTTCAATGGTGAAATTTTGGATTCTTCAGAAACAAAGTGTACCAGCATACTCACCTCATTCAAGTGCATATTTTGGTGATTTTAGTTTTCAATTTTGAGAAACTTTAATTTTTGGTGATTCTCTGCTCTCACGGATAAGATGGCCTCAAGCACTAAGCTTGATGACAAGTTGGAAGGCATAGATACCTTCTATACTTGGAAATATAGGATTGGACTCATTCTAGAATATAATCATCTTTCAAAGATTCTTAAAGAATATGTACCAGAACCCGAAGAAGCTGAAGCAAAGGAAAATCACAATAAGGACATGATTAGGGCCAAGAGGATCATAGAAAATTCCATCAAGGATCACTTGATTCCTCGAGTTTCCTCCAAGAAAACACCTAAGAAAATTTTTGATGCCCTATCAAGGTTGTATGAAGGAAAGAACATCAATTGAAAGATGAATTTTAGAACCCAACTCAAAAGCACGAAGATGAATCAAGGTGAATCTATCCAATATTAATTTACTAGGGTTTCTCAATTCAAAGAACAACTAGAAGCAATTGAATACAAGCTTGACGAAGATGAATTATTGATGTCTACTCTCAATGTTCTCACTAGTCCTTGGGAATCTTTTATCCAAACAATGTGTGCAAGAAAGGAAAGTATACTATTTGAAGTAGAATGGGAAGAATTTGTTCAAGAGGAAGCTAGAGTGGAAAATCGAGAAGCACTACTCAGAGAAGATGATCAAGCCCTAGATACTCATACTAAAAGAGGAAAGGGAAAATCCTATTTCAAGAAGGAAACTCATAAGGAGTTTCATCCACTTAAGAAGTTTCAGAATTATAAGAAAGGAAACTACAAGAAGAAAGAATTATCTTCTTATCAATGTTATTATTGTGATAAGATGGGACATATTGCCAAATCTTGTCCAGTGAGAAAATAAGAATACAAGAAGAAGAGTAACAAAAGACATCATGCTCATTTAGTTGAAGAAGAAGAAGAAGGACCTCCTAGGAAGTTGTGATATTTTAGAAGTAGGATCACTCAGTTGTAGTAGACCTCACTAAAACTCACTCAAGAAGTGCAAAAAGAAGAAGAAGAAATCTTGATTTAATAATCACTCATACAAAAGAAATGACAAAAACTGCAGTATCATACATCAGCTGTGAGCTGGCACTTTGAATAGTGAATAATAACTGAATACAATCAAATGAATTCAAATGCCTCCTAAGGTCATTCAAATTCTCCTCAATGTGTGGCTTGGATGACATTGGAGACATCATCCAATCAGTAATAGTGATCACAAGTGGTCAAACATTAGTCAAATGAGTCTAACTGGTGCATGTGGCACAAATGTAGGGAAGGAGACTCCAATGTGGGTGCATAAGGAGCTTTCAGTAGTCAATATAGATGATCTAGTCTCTCTAGAGGTATATCTAAGTGGTTTAGTCAGTTAAACAATAATCATTCCTCATATCAAGGAACACATCCACTAATAATGGAACTAACTGAATAATCTCCTAAATAGGTGGAAGAGGGCGCACTTGTACTCCAGTTATGAAAACAAGGGTGCATATGTGGCTAGGAGGGCTAGAACTGAGTAGAAACAGGCTCCCGGGGATGAAAAACTAGGGACTAGGTGTTGGGAGACTGCCATACTGATGACTGTACACATGCATTTGCATGCAGATGCATGCATGATGACTGGATGCATGCAGAATGCATGCTTGCATGAAAAATATAAAAATGATGGTGAGAATATTCCAACACCCCCCACAAGCCAAACTATGAGGAACAATTGAAGGAACTAATCGTAGGGCCCTGGTAACTGAGACCAAAGGTCACCCCGTACAACAATCTAAATAAATAAATTGAGGAAAGAGGGAAAACCCAGTGGGAAGAAATCCCCCCCTCAAGATATACAATGGTAGGATAATCAATCATGTACATCACTCACCCCAAATGGTAAGTGCACTTCTCCACCGAAGAAAGATCTATCGCCAAGAAATGGATCTGTAATGTCAGAATGATGAAATCTTCCATTCTAAAAATTGGATCTGGTTCTCCTCAGATCAAGTGGATCTCCAACAAGATCTCCAGAATATCTAATAGTAGTTGTTTCCCATCTAGGAAGAGGGGCATCATCAAGTGCAAGATCTAGACCTTGGTCTTCCATTCGCTCATCTTCACTAATAGGTGCTATATCTTCAGGTTCTTGTGGATCTGGATCTAGCATTTGCTCTTCATCATATTCACTTCCAAACTCTGAATTTGAACTGTCATGTGATGAATCTTCGCTCTCTTTCTCATCATCACTTCCAAACTCTAAATCAAAAATATCATGTGATGAATCTTTTCTCTCTTTCTCATCATCACTTCCAAAATCTGAATCTGAAATCTCATGTTCTAAAAACATGTGCTTGACTTCTCCTTCAGTGGAAGCAAGTGAATCTGGAGAATTCTTGAACTTGCTCTTTTGACCAAACATGGTGGGAACAAATCCAAAAATATCAATATCATTTTGAAACATGTGATCCAAACCAACTGAGGTAGGATCAGCTTCATGAATGTGCATGTAGTTCTTTGATATCTCCTTTGAATCAACATAGGTGAGATTTTTACCAAATGAACTATGACATGATAATGGTGGATCTTCAACAAGATTAGTGGTGTATGCAACAGTGGTGGTGGCCCACTTTGCAATAGGATTTGAACCAATAGGTGCTAGATCTCTAGGTTCTTGTGGATCTGGATCTAGCTTTCTCTCTACTCTCCGATTCTTCATTTGCCCAACATTCCTTGTTGGATTTTTTCCTCTCAAGCAACCTTTATAGGTGCCTTGGGAAAATATGATATTGGGTAGATCTTCAACTAAATTTTGAGTTTGCATGCTCTACAAATTCTTGTAGCTGAGATGCGCAAATATTCCATGGCATAGCCTACTCTCTTCATTTGCATGGGTGTGAAGAGCATACTGCTTTGATAAAGGTAGAAAGTGTGAGAACTCATACAGTTTTGTCTTGTGGTTTGCAACACCTTTTACAATGGTAGATCCTAATACCATGTCTTGAATTTTGACCTCATTTGGAGAAAAGATCACCCTCTTGGGCTCTCCAATATGGGTCATCTAGTAGAACGAAGGTATATTTGCAATGAGAGTGGGGACATAAAGCACATCTGAGAAGTACCCATGATCAAGTTTGATTCTTCCAATCCCCTTAGAGGAGACCTCAGAATCATTCCCCAACATGATGGATGGTCCAACAGTGGATTTGAAACCAGTGAAGAGATCTTTGGAGGAATACATGTGTCTTGATGCTCCGGATGGTCCAACAGTGGATTTGAAACCAGTGAAGAGATCTTTGGAGGAATACATGTGTCTTGATGCTCCGGATGGTCCAACAGTGGATTTGAAACCAGTGAAGAGATCTTTGGAGGAATACATGTGTCTTGATGCTCCGGAATCTATGATGAAGGAAGATTGTGTTGATGCACCTTCCATGCGGGCATGGAATCTCTCTTTGTCCTCTGATCTTGATGGTTCACCTTCTTTCTTTCTAGCACATGCAGGTACTTGAAGATTATTTTTTTCAAGAAGTGAATCCATGAGATCTATGGTCTTCTTCATACATGAACTCTTAGGATGGAATCCTCTATTCCAGTATGTGCATTTGGATTTCCCCTTTTGAGTTTGCTTGTCTTTATTAGGATTCGAAACTCCATCTGACTGATTTGGAGCCTCCTTCTACTTTTGGTCATTTGACTTCCATTCAGAAACTTTTTGTTTCCCTTTACCATTCGCTCTTCTCATCTCAGTGGCTGCAAGACCTGGATCCAATTTAGTTTTTATCACTCCCATGTGCACTAGCTTCACCTCCTCAAGTGTGAGGGATTGGATGAAGTCTTCAAGCGAAGGGAACTTCCATCTTGAAATGGACAACTTTGTTGACTGGAAGGTCGAAAGAAACACTGAATAATCAGGGCCTAGCTTCGACAGTATAGAAAGGATGAGTTGTTTTTCTTCCTTCTCAATCCAATATCTCTTCAACTATGAAATCAAGTTTTTTAAATTATTGAGAAACGAAGTGATGGTTTTAAAACTGCTTGGGCTTAAGGAGATGAGATCATTTTCCAATTTATGACCCTTCAAGTCATCCTTCTGACCAAGAAGAGATTCAAGATTGTCACAAATCTCCTTTGGAGTCTTCAGATCGATAACATGAAAGTGTAGGTCTTCAGAAATGCTAAGTAGCAGGAGTCCTACTGCTTCATCAAGCTTGTCTAAGTACTTGGATTTATCTACTGCACCAGTGGGCTCAGTTGCAGATCCATTCACCACTCTAGAAATGATCTTATACTTCAAGAAGATATCCATCTTTTCCTTCCATTCGAAGTAGTTGAATGAATTCAAATTGAGATCCATTGATAGCTGTTGAAGTCGAATTGATGATGAATTTTAATGATGGAGATAACCTACAAAACAATGAGAATTATGAAATGGATATTTGTTGCAATTCGAATTGAACACTACCTTAGGACACTAGACACATGTGACTAGGTCCTTCACACCTGTCTAGACCTCACTGGATTGCTCCAGTGAATTCAAGGAAATAGCACCAGTATTTGTTGTGGAAACCCAGAGGCTTATGGTGCTCAATGGAAGACAGTTGCTCAAAGAATTGTTGAAACTGTTGCAGCTGCTACTGCTGCAATTCAAATAGATGCTTCCATCTCTGATACCATGTGATATTTTAGAAGTAAGATCACTCAGGTGTAGCATACCTCACTAAAACTCACTCAAGAAGTGCAGAAAGAAGAATAATAAGTGTTGATTCAATAATCACTCATATAGAAGAAATGAAAAAAAAATTGTATCATATATCAACTGTGAGCTGGCACTCTGAATAGTGAATAATAACTAAATACAATCAAATGAATTCGAATTCCTCCTAAGGTCGTTTGAATTCTCCTCATTGTGTGGCTTGGATGACACTGGAGACATCATCCAATCAATAATAGTGGTCACAAGTGGTCAAACATCAGTCAAGTGAGTCTAATTGAGTCTAACTAGTGCATGTGGCACAAATGTAGGGAAGCATACTCCAATGTGGGCGCATGAGGAGCTGTCAGTAGTCATTATAGCTGATCTAGTCTCTCTGGAGGTCTATCTAAGTGGTTTAGTGAGTTAAACTAGTAATCAATCCTCAGATCAAGGAACATATCCACTAATCATGGAACGAACTAAATAATCTCCTAAATAGGTGGAAGAGGGCGCAATTGTACTCCAGTGATGAAAACAAGGGCTCATATGTGGCTAGGAGGGCTAGAACTGAGCAGAAACAGGATCCTGGGGATGAAAAAGTGGGGACTAGGTGTTGGGAGACTACCATACTAATGACTGGATGCATGCAAAATATAAAAATGATGGTGATAATATTCCAACAGAATTTACCAAAGGAATAAATTGAAGAATATGTCCTATAATGGTGGCATTTCAAAGAACTCTCTCCAATTTTGAATAAAAGGACTCGCATCAGAAAGTTTCACTAGGAGAATAGGAGAGGCAACATACAAGCTTGATTCAAGAACTCTGATGATGAAGGAGGATGTACTTTAGAAAGGGTTTAGAGTTATAATTAGTAAATATATTATGTGGTCTAGAGGAAAAATCTATAGAAGATGCAGAAGAAGGTGGCTCATATAAACTGAGAGGTCACTTAGAAGCAACCTTCATTCATGATACTACAAGTCTATGTGATCTATGATCAACCTTATATATCATAAGCAATAAAGGAACAGGACCTCAGAATCAGATGATGGAGTAGAGCTCACCATCAGACATTCCAGTAATCCCCGTAAGGAGACTAGGATCAAAAGAGATCCTACCAAACAAACAAATATAAGTATTTGAATTGTCATTTTTTTATCAAATTGTTTAAATGATATTGTTCAGTTGTATACATGTTAGAACATTTGAATTAATATGTGATGGGTAAGTAGCCTATGGTGCTATACAACATTCCATTGCTACTTATCTAGAGTAAAACCTCTTTGCTGACATATTGGGAGTAGTGCACGCTCTTAATAATGTTCTGGTAGATATGGAAGGCATCTAGAAATTACCATATGAATGTGGGATATGGATGAATGTTGTGTTATTGGATAAGATAGAATTATGATAGTGTGACTTATTTTTTTATGCATATGTTTTGGAATGTTTCTAACCATGCTACTAAATTTGACTTGTAGGAAGTATCGTACATGATCACCTACAAATGAAGAATGATGAGACATGTTCCATAGAACAAGTGATGATGGTTCAACTATAAACAAGACTATTGAAATCAAGTAGAGGAAGTCGACTATGACGAGATGTTTCTCTAGTAGCCAGACTCATGGTGTAATCAAAGTAGAAGAAGATATCGAGCAACCTCTAGGACTCAGAGAACCACATGTATGCATATTGAAGAATACTGTGTACGGGCTCAGAAGTCACCCATGGATAGAATAATGAGATCAAGGATCACCTAGAGTGATGAGACATCAACCTTTTCTACAAGGTTGAATATGAGAAGCTCATAGATGGGTGGAAGAGAGAAATTGCAACAAAGTTCAAGATATTGGTATTTAGTGACTTATAAAGATGAAATAAATGGATATACAAGATGGAAGTATGGTGGCTCGTGGATTCTCTCAAAAGGAAGGAATCGATTATGAAGATACATTTTCTCTCGTAGCAAGGTACACTTCCATTAGGACCATCATGGCATTTGCATCCATGATGAAGTGGAAGTTACACTAGATGGATGTGAAAACAAATTTCCTAAATGGTGTCATTGAAGAGGAAGTGTATAGAGAACAACCACAAGGATTTGAGGTTGAAAACAAAGAAACACATTTCTGCAAACTGAAGAAGGCTCTGTATGGGTTGAGGCAAGCTCCAAGAGATTGGTATGGAAGAATTGATAGTTTTCTGACGAGATTGGGATTTACCAAGAGTAAATATGATCCTAACCTAAGTTCAATATTATGGATGATGAACTTGTCATATTATTACTATATGTGGATGACTTATTCCTGACATGAAATGAGAAGAAAATATCAGAGTGCAAGAAGAAGCTTGTTGTAGAATTCGAGACGAAAGACCTTGGCTTAATGCATTATTTTCTAGGTCTCAAAGTATGGTAGAGCCCAGAGGGAAACTTCCTTAACCAAGGGAAGTATGCAGTAGAAATATTGAAAATATTTGATATGTTGGAATGTAGATCCATGGCCACACCCATGGATACAAATTTGAATTTACTATCTGATGCTTCGTCAAAATTGGTGGATATGACTCTATATAGGCATATTTGGGTCATTGATGTATTTGATGAATACCAGGCTAGATATATGCTTTGTTGTGAACACCTTGTGTTAGTATCTGGTTGAGCCCAGACGTGTTCACCTTGTATCTGCAAAGCATGCGATGAGGTAACTAAAAGGTACAATAGACTATGGTATCAATTATACTAGAGATCATGACTTTAGACTGTTCGGTTACACAGATTCAGATTGGAAAAGAAGTGTCTCAGAAAGGAAGAGCACTTCAGGCGAATGTTACAGTCTGGGGTTAGCCATGATCTCATGGATAAGGAGGAAGCAATATAGTGTTGCTCTCATCACTGCAGAAGCAGAATATATTGCAGCATGTTCTGCCAGTTCTGAAGCCATATGGATTCTATGTGATAACCAAAGTTGTATAAAGATGATAGAGAACCTTGTGTTCCATGATAAGTCGAATCACATAGAAATACGGTATTTCTATATTCGTGATATGGTGCAGAAGGGATCTATAAAGCTCCAATATGTGAGCATTGATGAGCAGGTTGCAGATGTGTTGACTAAGCCTCTGTCTCGTGTGAAGTTTGAGCACTTCCGTGACAAGATTGGTGTAGTCCGTAAGGACTTCCCTCGAAAGGGGGAGTAGTGCTGATGATATTGTTGTGCAGTGGGATTGATCATCCCTAGATAGTGATCCCATAATTTCGAAAGGAAGGATAGTCTTAAATGTTGATCCTAAGTTGTGGTGGGATTGAACATCCCTAGACAGTGATCTCGTAATTCCGAAAGGAAGGATAGTCTTAATGTTGATCCTGAGTTGTGGTGGGATTGATCATCCCTAGACAGTGATCCTGTAGTTCTAAAAGGAAGGATAGTCTGAAATGTTGATCCTGAGTTGTGCTGGGATTGATCATCCCTAGATAGTTATCCCGTATTTCTGAAAGGAAGGATAGTCTTAAATGTTGATCCTCAGTTGTGGTGGGATTGATCATCCCTAGACAATGATCCCATAATTTGGAAAGGAAGCATAGTCTTAAATGTTGATCCTTAGACTGAATCCCTAGTTCCGAAAGGATGGATTTTCTAAGAGTGTTGAACTAAATCCCAAGTTCCGAAAGGAATGATTGCCCATAATCCCTAGTTACGAAAGGAAGGATCACCAGAATTGCTGGACTAAATCCTGAGTTCTGAAAGGAAGGATTGTAGATGATCCCTAGTTCCGAAAGGAAGGATCACCAAATTTGTTGGACTGAATCCCAAGTTCCAAAAAAAAGGATTGTCCATGATCCCTAGTTCTGAAAGGAAGGATCACCAGAGTTGTTGGACTGAATCTCGAGTTCCTAAAGGAAGGATTGTCCATGATCCCTAGTTTCAAAAGGAAGGATCACCATAATTGTTGGAATGAATATCGAGTTCTGAAAAAAAAGGATTATCCATGATCCCTAGTTTTGAAAGGAAGGATCACCAGAGTTGTTGGAATGAATCCCGAATTCTGAAAGGAAAGATTGTCTATGATCACTAGTTCCGAAAGGAAGGATCACCAAAGTAGTTGGACTGAATCCCGAGTTCCAAAAGGAAGGATTGTCTAAGATCCCCTAATTCCAAAAGGAAGGATCATGTGTGTTGTAGGTCATGATGTTTTAGTGATGCAGATGAGGATGCTCTAATACTGCAGATGTTCAGTGCTGAAGATGAGGATGCTCCACTGCTGCAGATATTCCAGTGTTGAAGATCCTCGAGGATGCTCCAGTGTTGAAGAATATGGTGATCTAGTGCTGAAGATGAGGATGCTCCAGTGTTGTAGAATATGATTCTCTAGTGCTGAAGATGAGGATGCTCCAATACTAAACATGATGATACTTCAACTCTATATTGAATATGATGATGACGTTGAAGAAATTCCAATGATTTATAGATATACCAATCAATGTTCCAGATGATGTTGTTTATGATGCCCCTCCTCCCTCTGATGATGTTGTGTAGAGTTACACATGCTCTTGTTGTTGTCAGTAGAATACCCTTCTTGTTAAGGTGGAGTGTTAAATTAATGTAACTTCAAAGAATATTCTACTTGTAATTTATTATTGTAACTCTGTCAGGGATGTTTTACCTCTGTTTGGAGATGTCATTAATATATTTAGTCAAGTAAAATTCAAGAGGTAAAACCTCCATTGTAAGTTGAGTCGTTAGTAACCAAAATAATGTAATATAATATTATTTGAGTCTTTCTAGGAGAGGTCGGCCTAGTCAATTAAAGTGAGGCCGACCTATTTAGGTTGCTTTTCAAGTGAAAAGTAAAGTATAAATAGAGAGTGACTTCCTCGCATCTGTACCATTCACTCATTTATGCATTGCGCATTAGAGGAGAGAGAGAAGTCTGCGAATTAGGAGGAGGAGGATTGGCCTGGCTCTAGAGTTTGGGTTTGTCTCTCTATTTGTGAGACCTATTTTGGGCATTGTACTTTGGTTATATATATTGAGGAATTTCTTGCTGGGTTTTCTTCCCCCCTGAGGGTTTTCCAGGATATGTTGTTGTGTACCTTGTGATTGTGTATCTTTCATAGATCCTAGTTATGATGCTATTGTGAAAATGTATTAAATTCTCATGAAGTTAGAATTTAGTCTTTAGTAGCATATAATCTTAACACTTGTAAGTGAAGATAGATGGTTTTAGGTGAGCATGGAGGTTGGGAAATCTAGGAACCTTTACCCATTGATTTCTTCTACTTTTGGATGCTTGATAAGCCATGGATTAATGTTTCAGGAGGTTCTCCATTAGCATACAGAAGGTTCAACTCTTACTACACACACTGGTAAGCACTGTAAGGGTTGGATTTCCTAAGGCAACGGTGTATCAGTGAAGGGAAATTCCTTCCTTGTGTTGTGTGGGGCACTTGGGAAGGAGTTCCATGGATGTGATGGCTTAGTGAGACCCCTGTAGAGCTCTGGTTCAGATTTTGGCTAAGCATAAAGAGAAGAATGGGTTGTGGGTTGAGAGATAGAAGAAAATAGTTGTTTCCCTCGCCCTGGTGGTCTCATATCCCAAATTGGGGATGTCCTCTCAGTAGAAAGAGTATATGATGGATAGAGTGCCTATGGTTGGGTGGAAAACCGCTCTTACACAACTAGGTGCTTCGATATTCTTTGTTTAAAGATAAGTATTCTTATGTATTTGATGTGCAATGATTTTTATTTATATGCCTATGACAATTATGCTTGGACTTGCATGCTATGTGTGTGTGGATCATTTTATTTCTTCTTTGTGTTTTTATTTTATGTCAGCACATACATTTAGCTGTATGAATTCATAATTATGGCTATGGGGCGAAATTTTGAGGCCTCAATATAGTGTAATGTCCCCTCCTATTGGCCGGAATAAGGGATGGGGGCGTTAAAAAAAATATTGCTCATATTTAATTTGTACAATTACAATGAGGTATACCTGCTGCCTCAAGGCTAGTTTTAGCAGATCGACATTCAGGGACTTGCCCCGATCAGCACCCTGCAACAAAAATATAGAAAACACTACCGAAATGAAACCAATATACTCACGAAAAAAACTTAATAGAAAAACATACTGCTCAAATTATATTTGTACAATTACAATGAGGTATACCTACTCCCTAGAGGCTGGTGTACTTCTCTAATCAACAGCTAGGGACTTACCCTGATCAATAGCTTGGAACAAAAATATAGAAAACATTATCGAAATGAAACCAATATACTCACGAAAAAAATATAATAAATAAACTTATTGCTCATATAATATTTGTACAATTACAATGAGGTATACTTGGTGCCTTGAGGATGGTGTACTCCTTTGATCAACTATCAGGGACTTACCCCAATCACTACCCTATGATAAAAATATAGAAATCATTATCAAAATGAAGCCAATATACTCACAAAAAAAACATAATAAAAAAACATATTGCTCATATTATATTTGTACAATTACAACAAGGTATACATGTTTCCTTGAGGATGGTGTACTCCTTTGATCAACTGTCGGGGACTTTCCCCAATCAATACCCTACGACAAAAATATAGAAAAAAAATTTAGAGCCTTTTTTTTTTCCTATTCTTTGTTAGAAAAACATGATCATAGAGAAATAACATAGAATAAGATGTAGAAATATAAAACACATAAACACAATACAAGAGAGACACCAATATACGTGGTTCAACCAATCTGGGCTACATCCATGGGGAAATTTCTAGTCCTATTATTATACAATCCAACAAATGAAGGGATACAACCCACAACACATCCGATGCAATTTCCTCTTCACTCTATCATTGTCTTTCTTACACAATTTACAATACTACAATACACATCCATATTACAATGCCTTCCTTTTAAAGAGTGATTACCAAGGAAAAATACCACAGGATACCCAATACCATGGGCCTGTAAATCACCCATTATTGACCGAGTCATGACTATGAAATTACAACATTTTACAAGTCATTTTAAAAAAAAAAAAATTCTACGAGGGTGCTTCCCATGAACCCCCACCAGAGGGGGCTCCTAAAATGTAGTCGTCTCCCCCAATGGACCCCCCATGGCGACTATAATGGGGGGGTAATCCCCCCCACACCCCCCGTCATGGAATGGGATCCAGAAACGACTGAAAGACGACCTCTGAATCGAGAAGATCAGGCTCCAGAACCAACATTTTTCATGGTTTTTTCCTAAGTTTTACTGCTTACATGCTTATCTTTATTTCTTTCATGTTTCTTGCATGCTTCATTTAGAGATTTTTCATTTAAAAAGTTTCATTTGATTACTTGCATGTTCCTATTTTCCTATATAACTAATTACTGAAATGAAACGAATAGACTGACAAAAAAACATAATAAAGAAACATGTTGCCAATATTATATTTCTACAATTACAATGAGGTATAAATGTTTCCTCGATGCTAGTGTCCTCTGATCTATTGTTGGGGAGTTTCCTATATCAACACCCTGCAAGACATATAGGAAACATAACCGAAATTAAACCTATATAATCACGAAAAAAACATAATGCTCATATTTAATTTTACCAATTACAATGAGGTATACTTGCTGCCTCGAGGATGGTGTCATTTGATCGAAAGCCAAGGAGTTTCCCCAATCAACACCCTGCAAAAACAATATAGAAAACATTATATAAATGAAACCAATATAATCATGAAAAAAACATAATACAAAAATATATTTATCATATTATATTTGTACAATTGCAATGAGGTATACATGTTTCCTCGAGGATGGTGTACTCCTATGATCAATTGTCGGGAACTTGCCCCGATCACTACCCTGCGACAAAAATATAGAAAATTACCGAAATTATAACAATCGAATCATGAAGAAAACATAAGATATTAGATTCATTAATTAAAGGTTGGGTAACATGTTATATGTACCACTCCCATAGTATAGTGTTTGCTATTCGATTCAAATTGTAATTGATCAGCAACTCTTCCCTTGCAACTATTGATTTTATGGCACATACAAAAACATGGCTTCCTATTAAAATTTGGTTGTCATTGATGTCAATTGATATCAAAGTGGATTTAGTATTCCTATGCCTTCTTGAACAAATATATGAAATCCATTTTAAAGAAGTATGTTTCTATGCCATTTTAAATAAGTATATGAAAGATAGTTTGAAGAAGTATATGGATGCCAGTATGAAGACGTATACCTAGAAGTGCATCCAGTTTGAATAAATAGGGTACAGGTGCAGGTCTCGGTCCACCTAGTCATACTAGTTCAAAGGTATTTTCTAAAGACATGGTTGGAAAAGATTAGGGAGTGTGCAAGCAATTCAAAGACATGGTTGGACAAGGTTCTGGAGTGTGCAAGTGGTGTGAGAACAAGAAGTGTTTGAACAGTTATGCAAGTCCCGAAAGAGCACAAGAATCAACAATCATAGGAATCTTTCATTTGTTGAAGTGCGCACAAGTACCAAAAAGGATGTAGCACTTGAAGATGTCAAGTGTGCAAGTCCCACAAGCTATGCTTCATCAAGCGCACACGACCACATCGCAAAGGTTAAAGTCCCACTAAGGAAAGGATCAAGTATGCGCAAGACCCAGAAGATATGACACCTCAGAGGTACAAAAAATGACAAGTGGCAGAAGCATGAACCATGAAGCAAAGAAGAATGAAAGACACAACTAACTTGTGGACATACAATCTACGTAGGACAAGTATAAATAAGAAGCAAGTTGGAGATTTGAAGTAAGCTTGGAAGTAAGGATATATTCTTGAAGTGAAAAGATGGAAGATACATATTTATCAAGCTTCTAATTTTTGGGGCATCAAGTGCTCATGGAACCAGAACAAGATGACCTAGCGGAGAGTAGAGTGCGCACAAGCAGAGGAATGAAGTAGTTGATAGTGCATGGATTGGTGTAGTTTATCTATGACAGATGCATGAATCCAGAAATGAAAAATTGTTGAATATGCACAAGTGATTGAATATAGAATGAAAATATCATATACAATCACAGATGATCTAATACATAAGTGAAAATATATATTTGAATTATATCTTGTGACACGCAAAGTGAAGAAGGTTATCTGATGTGCTAAGACAGAATTGTTGCATAGTCATAGATGCACATTATGATGAGGATGATCTGAGACAAGTGCATTAAATAGAAAGGACGAATAATCGATGATGCATAGAAGGTCATAGATTATCTAAAGACTATTGCACCAAGATAGAACATACACATTTCAGAAGGTGCGTAGTTTCAGCTGATACTAATGCACGAATCGAGAACAATAATTTATCAGTAGATGCACTGTATCGGTTGAAGTGAAGATGCGCATAAATAGAAGGAGATACATAATTGGAGTGTAGACTACAGACTATGATGAAGGAGCACACAGTTTGAGAAGTGTGAAGTTAATTGTAATATTGTGAAGTGTTGAAGAAAAGGGATTGCAAGATCTCAAGGTTGCAAAAGGTGCGCACAATATAGTGAACAACAGTTAATATGAAGAGTGCACAGATGAGAACTACAGTCAAGTAATATATTATTATTTTATACCAATATGGTAAGACGGGGCGTGGAGCAAGGGGTTGTAGCCTCCTTCCAGTTGGTACTAGTAAATCAGGGAGTTGGTACTTCCTTCAAGTCAGTTATAGTAAAACTAGGGGTTCAGTGCCTCCTTCCAGTTGGTACTAGAGAAATTAGGAATTTGTTTCTTCCTTGAATGTAATATTTTATTATAAGAGAGAATTCCAGGGTTTTTCTCCTGTTTGAGTTTTCACGTAAAAATTTTGTGTTTTGTGTTTTTGTGCATATGTGGATGAATGTTTTATTTATGGTGGCTGCATAATTAAAGTTCAAGATTAATTAGTTAAGAAATTAAAAAATGTTCATAATTGTGCTAATACTGATTCAACCAACCTCTCAGTATTAAATAGATTCTAACAATTAGTACCGGAGTGTTGATGTAATTGTAACATCATAATGTATTTCACCTATGTATATTGTATTCCTATAGAGATGCTATTATTCCTATATACGGAAGTGTTTGTATTCCTATAGAGATGTTATTATTCCTCTATATGGAAGTGTCGTCATTTATATTGTAAGTGTCGTAACTTATACTTGATGGGTTATTAGACCACCTTGGTGGGGTCGGCCTTGTATAAGTCATGTGGGTCAAAGGGTTATTAGACCACCCTATTGGGGGTCGGCCCTGTCAGCATTATGTTATGTGGTTAAGTTAAGGCCGACCTAATAAAGGTTATTAGGCAAGTCCAGTCAAGTATAAATAGAGTGCGGGAGGCACTCTATTTGATCATTCACATTCTCACTCATACTCTCTTTGGAGAGTGATGCACTTGTGGAGGAGGAGAAGCTACTGCTAGAGAAGACTATCTCTTGTAAATGGGTTGTATCATTGCTCTATCTATCTCTGAGGAAGCTGCGGGGTTTTTCACCTTCTTGGTTTTCCCCGGTGAAACTCTATGTCTCTTGTGTGCTTGCATTATTGTGTCCATGATTGATATGCTGTAGATATGCTATACATGTTATTCTCTCAGTTAAGATCTTAAATCAGATTGAAATTTCTAAAAAAATAACATGGTATCAGAGCTAGCCTGAAAGAAGGCATGGTATGGCATTTATGACACTTGTTGCACTTGCGAAGCTAGGGCTTTATATAGCAAAAACCAGTCATTGTAGAAATTTCCCTATAAATCCATTTTGGAGAAGTTTCAGGATCTAAACCCTTTACAGGTCGTAGATAGCATCTCCATGTACCTTGTGTCAGAAGCAAAAATTCTAATTCACTGTACTTTGTGAGTTATGATCTGTATAATATAGGGTTTCTGCCTCTTCCAGATCTCATTCATAAACAGGTGACCTAGGAAAAAAGGTCATAACTTGGGCTAGGAAGCTCCAAATGAAATTTAGTAAAAGGTGGCAGGTAGGGGATGGACTTTACTTTCTCAGGTAAGTTTTTTAGAGGCCGAAACTGAACTAGTGACACATGGCACTCCGTACAAGTTTGCTCTCCTATTTTATCCCATAAACAGGTCACATTGTGACACTTGGCATAACTCTCTCTCAGAGAATCCATTTGATGTCAAACCTATGGGGTTGGAAATATAACAGGTTAGGCTACCAAAGGAATAAGTTTCAGACCCTGTAGATCTTAAATTTCAGAGTTACACCAGAAACAATTAGGTGCATATTTCTGTCAAAACAGAATTGAATTTTGAGCACCTTTATTCATGACTCCGAGAATTTACGGTTTCGGAGAATGTTGGAATTTTTTTATCAGAGACCACGGCTGAATGATCCTCATCAAAATTGAAATTCAGAGACCAAGATCGAATTTTTTGGTTGGGCAGAAGGCCGGGCTTGATCAAACCCTAGTTCGGGACTTTGATCGGAAAAGTGGAAAATTAGGGCTTCTGAAAAAATAGGAATTTTTGAAATCTGTGACCATAGCTGGAAGCTCCTTGGAAAAATCAAAGTTTATAGCTTTGGATCAAACTATTTGGTTGGATGAATCTTCGGGAAACTGAAACCCTAATTCAGGGTCCTCCCTAGTGAATCTGGAAGATTGAAAAGCAAATTTGAGGGGTAAAACTTTGCAGTTTTCAAATTCTGAGTATACTAGGTTGATCATCTCATCAAGGCGAATATTTCTATCCTTTCAAAAGTTTGAAATTCAAAGTTTGAATTTTTAGGGTTTCCCGGACAAACCCTAATCCAGCTCCAGATCCAATTTCTACAAATCAAGTGGATTGGGTTAATCCTAGAAGAGAATGGATTGGTCACCTCCATAAGTGAAGAAGTTCCTATTTCAGAGGGATTTGAGGCTAAGGACTTACATAAGAAAATTGCAAGCAATCTCGACAGGTATGACTTATCTAGGTATGTTTCGAGATTTGTTCATGATTAAGTTTATGGTATGTTTGTCTTCTTTAAGGATTAGTACAATCTTGGTTAACTTTAGACTTGTCGTATCACCTTAATAAAATTATGAATGTAGATATTCATTGATTAGGGTTTTGACACTTATGATTGTACTAATGCATTATGGTGTTTTATGAGGTTGATGTTATCCACTAAGATGAAAGGTACATCAAGAAAGACAAATCATGTTCTAGTTCAAGAACATATGACCATGTTGACATAAAGACAAAGATTCATCCATTGTCATGGATCACATAGAAGATCTACTTACGAGGTATGTATAACTTGGTTCTATAATGATTAACCTATGAGATATGCAGGTTACTAGCACAAGTCATTGAAGAGAACAAGAAGACATTACTAGACATAACTAGCAAATATGATAACCAGGTATGTTTTTCCTATATCAAGTTAAAATCCAACCTTGTGTTAGGATCTTATACTATTGTATGGTTGATAATGATTATTCATGAAGTTAGAAATGTAAGTAATCAAGGGTTTATGCATATTATGTCTCTTACCTTGATTGATGATATGACTAACAAGAAAAGTCCTTTGGTCAAATAAGAATATGCATGAGTAAAGGAAGTATTCCCTAAAACCTTGAATACTAATGTTTATTATCTGTGTCTGAAATGATCATGACTATACATGTTTAAGATTATTGTGTTTTGATAATATTGAGATTATATTAATGAATGTATGTATGAGACCTCGACTATAACACAATGATGATACTAGTAAGTATGCAAAAGTGATCAAGGTTGGATATAAGTTCAAGGATAGGTAATCGAGGAAGTAAAGATCAACAAGGAGCACACTCCAGTAGTTCCTGCAAGGAAGCAAATATTGAGAGGGAGTCCACCCTACAAACCAAACAAATATAAGTATTTGAATTGTCATTTCTTGCATATTTGTTTGTTTAAATAATATTGTTCAATGATGCATATGCTTATGTTCCTAGACTTAGGGTGTGTATTATGCATATTAGAATAATTGCATTAATGAACAGTATACTACTAACATGCATGTGATGGGTAAGTGGCCTATGGCAGTGTACAACATTCCATTGCTACTTATCTAGAATGAAACCTCTTTGCTGACATGTTGGGAGTTGTGCACACTCTTAACAATGTTCTGGTAGAGATTGGAAGGCATTTATAAAGTTATGGGATATGGATAAATGTTGTATTGAAGCATTGGCTAAAATAATTGCATGACTGTATGACATATTTCTTTATCTGTAAGAATTTGTTCTGAAAACTATGAGATGTTTCTAATCATGCAATTTAACTTGCTTTGTAGGAAAGATCGTATACCATCACCTACAAAAGAAGGAATACAACATTTGTTCCAGCAAGAAAGCTATCTATTGAATATATTGAAGTTCCCATGATCCGGGATGAACTAATGGAAGAATACCATGATCCATCGATCATGAAGAAAGACGTTTGGGATGTGGTCCCAAGACCAGATGGGAAGTCTGTTGTGACTTCCAAAGATCAAGCATGTTGCAGATGACAGCATAGAGAAATACAAAGCAAGATTTGTAGCTCGTGGCTTCTCCTAGAAAAAGGTAATAGACTATGAAGAGATTTTTGCTTCTGTAGCCAGAAACACTCCCATAAGATCAGTACTTGCTCTGGCTGCAATGATGAAATGGAAGATACACCAGATGGATGTCAAGATAGCTTTCTTGAATGGTGTAGTCGAGGAGGAAGTGTATGTGGAGAAACCGCTTGGTTTTTAGACATATGACAGGGAGTCATATGTGTGCAGGTTGAAGAAAGCCTTGTATGGATTGAAGCAAGCTCCTAGGACTTGGTATGGTAGGATAGACAACTTTCTATCCAGTTTGGGATTTAATAAGAGTAAAGCGGATTCCAACCTTTACTACAAGTTTGAGGAAGGCAATCCAGTGATACTACTCGTATATGTGGATGAGTTGTTTGTTACAAGAGAGGATGGGTTGATTGGCGACACCAAGAGGAAGCTTGTAGCCGAGTTCGAGATGAAGGACTTGGGGATGATGCACTATTTTCTAGGCATGGAGGTGTGGAAGAGTGCAGATGGGATCTTCCTTGGACAATGGAAGTATGTAGTAGAGATCCTGAAGAGGTTCAGGATGATGGAATGCAAGGCCATGGCCACACCTATGGCATCGAACCTGAAGCTTTTGTGTGATGCTTCATCTAAGCCGGTTGATGTCACGATGTATAGTCAGATGATTGGGTCCTTGATGTACCCAACGAATACAGGACCAGATATTTGCTTTGCGGTGAACACATTGAGCCAGTTCCTGATGGATCTGAGAGATGTTCACCTGGTTGCTATAAAGCATATTGTAAGGTACCTTAAGGATACAGTTGATTATGGGATCAAGTATGATGCGAATCAAAAGTTTAACCTGGAGGGTTATGTTGATTTAGATTGGGCAGGCAATGCTGCAGATAGGAAGAGCACTTCTGGGTGTTGCTTCAGTATGGGATCGGGTGTGATCTCTTGGTTTAGAAGCAGTCCTGCGTAGCACTGAGTACAGCCGAGGCAGAGTATGTTGCAGCTTGTTCGGCTAGTTGTGAGGCAATATGACTCCGGAAGCTACTATTTGAGCTATTTGATCTCCCATTGGAGGCTACTGGTATCTTTTGTGACAACCAGAGTTGTATGAAGCTGTATGAGAATCCAGTGTTCCATGATAGGTCGAAGCACATTGAGATCAAATATCACTATATCAGGGATATGGTGCAAAGAGGAGTAGTGAAGCTCCTGTATGTTGTGACGGATGAGCAGATTGCAGATGTGTTGACGAAACCACTAGCCAGAGTGAAGTTTGAGTACTTCAGAGGGAGGCTTGGTGTTCTTCAGATTGAAGATACTTCAAGGAAGAAGTGATGGGACACATTTGCAGGAGCCATTCCAAGCATGGTGAGAGGAGGATCCTTCCAATGGCTGTGGATGTAAGCGTTGTGTGATGAGCATCAGGATGATGCTCCAGTTACTGCTCTGTATGATCAGTTGGATCATGTATATGTATATGCATCATTTGGATGCTTGATATGATCTGTTCGATCATGTATATGTATATGCATCAGTTGGATGCTTGGTATGATCAGTTGGATCATGTATATGTATATGCATCAGTTGGATGCTTGATATTATTAGTTGGATCATGTATATGTATATGCATCAGTTGGATGATCGATATGATCAGTTGGATCTTGTATATGTATATGCATCAGTTGGATGCATTATATGATCAGGATGATCATGGATGACGAGCTTCAGGATGTTGCTCCAGATGATATGCATCAGGACGATGTAGTGACAATGATCAGGATGATCGTGTATATTGAGTATCAAGATGATACTCTGGATGATATGCATCAGGACGATGCAGTGATGATGATTAGGACGATCATGTGTGATGAGTATCAGGATGATACTCTGGATGATATGCATCAGGATGATGCTATGATGATGATTAGGATGATCATATGTGATGATATGTATCAGGTGGATACATTACATAATCAGTTGGATTATGTGTGATGAGTTCCGAAGACACAGATGCACATGAGATTTTTGGACATGGTTGTAGATGTGTTCTCCCATGGTCGCGATGTAATTGATGGGCTTTTCCAACATGGTAGAAAATGTGTTCTCCGATGTTCATGATGTAATTGCCAGATCCATTCGAGCATGGTTGTAGATGTGTTCTCCCATGGCTACGATATAAGTGTTGGGCCATTCGAGCATGGTTGTAGATGTGTTCTCCCATGGCTGCGATATAAGTGTTGTGCCATTCGAGCATGGTTGTAGATGTGTTCTCCCATGGCTGCGATATAAGTGCTGTGCCATTCTCACATGCTTGTAGATGTGTTCTCCCATGGCGTAGATATAAGTTTTGGGCCTTTCACGGATGGTTGAAGTGTGTCTTCCCATGCCGGTGAATGTAAGTGTTATGTGATGTGCATCTGGGTTGTGCTTCATGAACGATGTTATGATCAGTATGATCATGAGTATCAGGATGATACTCTGTGGCCATGAACAGGTTGTGTAGTGGCATGTAAAAGGTCCTGGGAGATCCGAAAGGTTGAGCTATGTGCTCGTAATCAGTCCTGGGATGCTCTTTCGATGTTTTGCTGACTCGCATAATCAGTCCTGAGGATTCCACAGTATGGCCAGTCATGATGAAGAACTACAGGTGGTGGGCCTACATCCAGTATGAAAAAGGACTGACTCTGTAGAACTTCCTATGACGAGTAGTTCAAAGATTGATTTAGATAGTAGCAGTAGTGATGATGATGATGATTTGATGACGATGATCCAGAGAAGAAGACTTGTGTCGAGAAATACCTTCCTAGTTAAGAGGGAGTGTTGATGTAATTGTAACCTCAGAATGTATTTCACCTATGTATATTGTATTCCTATAGAGATGTTATTATTCCTCTATACGGAAGTGTTTGTATTCCTATAGAGATGTTATTATTCCTCTATACGAAAGTGTCGTCATTTATATTGTAAGTGTCGTAACTTATACTTCATGGGTTATTAGACCACCTTGGTGGGGTCGGCCTTGTATAAGTCATGTGGGTCAAAGGTTTATTAGACCACCCTATTGGGGGTTGGCCCTATCATCATTATGTTATGTGGTTAAGTCAAGGCCGACCTAGTAAAGGTTATTAGGAAAGTCAAGTCAAGTATAAATAGAGTGCGGGAGGCACTCTATTTGATCATTCACATTCTCACTCATACTCTCTTTGGAGAGTGGCGGACTTGTGGAGGAGGAGAAGCTACTGCTAGAGAAGACTATCTCTTGTACTTGGGTTGTATCATTGCTCTCTCTATCTTTGAGGAAGTTGCGGGGTTTTTCACCTTCTTGGTTTTCCCCAGTGAAACTCTGTGTCTCTTGTGTGCTTGCATTTTTGTGTCCATGATTGATATGCTGTAGATATGTTGTAGATATGTTGTACATGTTATTCTCTCAATTAAGATCTTAGATCAGATTGAAATTTCTGAAAAATAACACAGAGAAGGTGTCTTTAGTTACAGCTTAACATATGGAAGGTAGATCCTTGCTTAGAATTGAACATGCAAGAATAACTATTCATGTCTAACAAAGAGGATTTAACAAACATGGGTACAGAATATGAAGAGATGGGAGGACTAGACTTTGAAGGAGAATTGATCATTTCTCTAGATGAACTGAATAAATCAAGGAAGATACAACCAAGCAAGCACCTATAGGAATCAATTTTGAGATTAGAGGAAGATACAACCAAGCAATTGAAATTGAGAGAATAAACGTGTGAGAAACTGGAAGATGAAATCACTTCTCTAAGAGAAGAACTACAAAAATTGGAAATTCTATTGGAACATGGAAAAAAGATTAGAAACAACACCAATGAAGGTTCAAACTTTGTAAAGAGTTGCGCAGACACACTCAGAACTCCTTTTTCAAAGAACAATCAGAAGTTTGAATAAAAGAACGAGTCAATTTATATGGAAACCGAACATGTGCAATTTAGGAGATTTCATCCAATCGAGTATCAAGATATGTTTTTCAAAAACTATTACTTTTGTCATAACTTTGTTCATAAAGCAATAAAATGCAAAGCACGTGCACTCGCGTATGCTAGGAAAAGTGGCTTTTGTAATCAGATGAACCCCAAAGAGAACATCCTCAAGAAAATAGTTGAGACCCCAAAAGAAGATATCAATCCCTTCAGTATTTTGAAATTATATAATGGGTTTTATAAATGCCACTATTATGGTCATGATAGTCATAACTGCAAAAATCAGTTGTCACCTGCGCAATTGGATGATTCCAACAAAATGGAACTAGCTGAAGCTCAAAAGGATCAAGTTTATCAAGAAGGATGCATCCTATCTCTACATGCACAAAATAAAAAGGGACAATGGTCCTTAGAAAATGGTTTTTCTAAGCATATGACAGGAGACAAAAATAATTTTCTAAAATACAAGGAAGAAAAGGGAGGTAATGTCTACTTTAGGGATAATGGCTCTGCTAAAATCTTAGGTAAAGTCTTAGCAAGTTTGAGAAATAAAAGGACCAAAGCAGAAAATGTCTTACTCGTTGAAAACATGAAACACAATCTTCTCAGTGTCATCCAGATTGTGATCAAGGGCATACACTCACCTTTGAATCAGAAAAATGCAAAATCAGAAACATCAATACATGAAGATTAGTATCAACATCGTCGAGAACCCCTAACAATGTATACATTTTGGATGATGAAAAGGAAGAAAAATGCTACACGGGACAAACATATGAGAGTTGGCTCTAGCATAGAATACCGAGACATATCAACTTTGACAATATGGTCAGAATCAACAGGAAACAAGTTGTAAGGAAAATTACAAGGATTACTAAACCATCAAGGATTAGTAAACCATAAAAACAAAATAGTATACTACATCAAAACCTTTTGAAATGGTGCATTTCAGATCTTTGTGGTCCAATGGGAACCAAAGGGTTAAATGGTGATTCTTATTTTCTTCTTTTCATTGATGATTACACTAGAATGATATGGGTGTTCTTTCTTAAAGAAAAAATAAAAAACATTTGAATGTTTCAAGGATTTTAAAGAAGTGGTTGAAAATGAAACTAAATTAAGGATAAAGTGTTTAAGATCTGACAATGGAGGAGAATACACTTTGAAAAAAATTGACAACTTCTATGAAAAACATGGAATCAAAAGACAATTTTTAGTAGCCAGAACTTTGCAGTAAAATGGAGTGGTGAAAAGGAAAACCAGAACTATGCAGGAAATAAACAAAACAATGTTGAATGAATCAAAGTTATCATATATGTTTTGGACTCGGCCCATTCATACATCTGTACACATCCTTAACATACATCATATAAGGACAAACAATTGTTCAACAACTTATGAACTCTGGAAAGGGAGGCAAACCATAGTTAAGCATTAAAAAATATTTGGAAGCAAGTGATACATCAAAAGAAACAATGAAAATCTTGGTAAGTTTGACTCGAGATCAGATAAAGGAATTTCTTTTGGATATGCTACAAGGAGAAAAGCATATAAGTTCTACAATATGAAACTCAAAAAGATGGTTGAAATCCCTGATGTAAAAGTAGATGAAGTATTCACACAGGGGAAGGTAAAGGATGATGATGATCTTCCCATGATCGAGCAATCATATGAGGAACTTCCAGAAAACAAGGAAACAAAAGAACCATAGGAGGTGATATATAAACATGAATTATAAAATGGAAGACAAGATACAAAATATCCCTCTAGATACATTCAAAAGAATCATTTAGAATATTTGATCATCAGAGATAAAAATACTGGTGTAAGAACCAGAAGAAGCTTAAGGAATTCAACCGAAGAATTTCATTTCTCTTTACTATCTCAAATAGAACCAAAATAATTTGAACAATCCATAACAGATGAACATTGGGTGAAATCCATGAATGAATAATTAGATCAAATTGAAAAGAATGAGACCTGGGAACTTGTTCCAAGACCCAAAAATAAGAATGTTATTGGCACAAAATCGGTATTTAAAAGCAAACTGAACGAAGAAGGACAAGTTGTCAAGAAGAAGGAAAGGATGGTGTGAAAAGGTTATGCATAGATTGAGGCAATAGAATTTGAAGAATCATTTCCTCTTATAGCATGAATGGAAGTAAACAGACTATTCCTGACCTATGCTTGTGTTGAAAATGTCAAAGTATATCAAATGGATGTTAAATCTACATTTCTGAATGGAGATCTTGAAGAAGAGGAATACATTGAACAACGAGATGGATTCTCACTTTCAGATAACATAGATTATGTCTGCAAATTAAATAAATATATGTATGGACTCAAGCAAGCTCCCACGGCCTGGTATTCAAGTTTGGACAAATATATGAAACAACAAGGTTTCAAAAGGGGTAGCATGGACAATAATATTTATATAAAATTGAGAATGAAAGAATGATAGTTGTTGAAGTATATGTTGATGACAATATTTTTGGAAGCAATGATGAAAAACTGAGTCAACAATTTGCTACGTATATGCAGAAGGAATTTGAAATGTCTATTCTTGGATAATTATCCTTTTTCCTCGAAGTCCAAATATCTCAATTGGATAATGGCATATTCATCTCTCAATATAAGTATGTGAAAGAGATGCTGAAAAAATTTAACATGGAATACTGCAAATCAGTTTGTAAACCCATGGTCATTGGGTGCAAGTTAAGTAAAGAAGATGAAGTTGAGGAAGTAGATAAAATACTATACATGCCAATGATTGGAAACTTGTTATACGTAACTGCCTCAAGACTAGATATAATGCAAGTAGTTGGACTTGTTGCAACATGTTCAAGTAGTTAAGAGAATTTTCAGGTATTAGAAAGGGACCATGAACATTGGTTTGTGGTATCCATGAAGTAAAGATCTAAATTTAGTGGCATACACTAATGAAGAATGGGTAGGTATTGTTGATGATAGAAGAAGTACTATTGGAGTTTCATTTTTCTTAGGAAATTTCCTTGTATCTCGGATCAACTAAAAATAACCATCGGTCGCACTCTATATGGAAGAAGCAGAATATATTGCAGCGGCTTCCTATTGTGCATAGGTACTATGGATGAAAAAAACTCTGAAGGATCTACAAGTAAATTTTCATCATCTAATACAAATTTTATGCGATAATACAAGTACAGTAAGTATCTCTAAGAATCCTATCATGCACTGCAAAACCAAACATATTCCCATCAAGTATCACTATGTGAGAGAGAAAGTCACCGAAAATATTTTCAAACTAGAATATGTTGACACCAAAGAATAGATTGCAGACATATTTAGAAATCCTCTCCCACGAAACACGTTTGAATATCTTAGGGAAAAATTGGGTGTGTTCCTCAATCCACAACATGATTAGAACCTTGACAAGAGGGCATAAATGCAACTAGAATTTAGTATTGTGCAATTGATACAACAAGAAGATAGCATGATGGATTGTGCAAGGTTTGATGAATTTTTAGGACAGGAATAGAAGATCAAGATAAGAAGGAAGATAACAACTATATAGGACGAGCATATCTGAGATAGCTAAGAAAATAATGTACATATTGCAAGGAAAATCAAATCGGTGTAGATGCCCCAGCAAAAGAATGAAGCATGAAGATATGGGGAGAAATTCACAGTAAGCAAATGAATGAAGGCCAATGCAAGACAAAAGAAAGGAGGATCTATAATTGCGCAGTAAAGGCACCTCTTTTTCATTGATGTCAAAGGGGGAGAAAGAGCATGAAGCTGATCATGAAGCAAGCATCCACGCAATAAGAATGGTCATGAAGCATTCGATTAGAATAGAGATGAAGGTTATGAAGTAGATCGCGAAGCATGCAATCTGCGGAGAAGTAAAGGAAAGAATAAAGAGCATTAATAGAAATATACACAGATGTCAAAGGCTCAAACTGGCAAGGAAAATAGGGGGAGCATACACATGGGGAGTACTGGGACAAGCACAGATGAAGTACACAACTTGACATCAATTACAAATGGGGAGATTTTTGAACTTTGGCTGTCATTGATTTAAACTGATGTCAAAGAGGATTCAATATTCCCGTGCTAGCTTGAATAAATACATGAAAGCCACTTTAAATAAGTATATTTTTGTTCTATTTTAAAGAAGTATATGAAAGATAGTTGGAAGAAGTATATGGATTCCAGTATGAAGAAGTATATCCAAAAGTGCATCCAGTCTGAAGAAATAGGGTATAGGTGCATGTCTCAATCCACCTAGTCATACTACTTCAAAGGTATTTGCTAAACACATTGTTGGACAAGATTTGGGAGTGTGCAATCAAGTTAAATACATGGTTCGACAGGGTTCAGGAGTGTGCAAGTGGTGTGAGAACAAGAAATAGTCAAATAGTTTTACAAATACCAAAAGTGCACAAGACTCACCAATCGAAGGAAGCTTTTAGTTGTTGAAGCACGCACAAGCACCAAAAATGATGTAGTGGTTGAAGATTTCAAGTGTGCAAGTCCCACAAGCTATGGTTCATCAAGGGCGCAAGACCACATCACAAGGGTGAAAGTCCCAATAAGGTGAGGATCAAGTATGCACAATACCCACAAGTTAGAGCTAACATCTCGGCAACGTAGAAAATTACAAGTGGCGGTAGCATGAACAATGAAACAAAGAAGAAGGAAATCGACAACCAACTTGTGGACATACAATCCACACAGGACATGTATAAATAAGAAGAAAGTTGGACAGTTGAAGTAAGCTTGGAAGTAAGGATGTATTCTTGAAGTGAAAAGATGGAAGATACAAATTTATCAAGCTTCTAATTCTTGAGGCATGAAGGGAGTGTGGAACCAAAATAGGATGATCTAGAAGAGAGACAAGTGCGCACAAGCAGCGCAATGAAGTAGATGATGGTGTGCAGATTGATGTATTCTATATGTGACAAATGTGGAACCCAAAAATGCAGAATTGTTGAAGATGCGCAAATGCTTGAAGAAATAATGATAGTATCACATACAGCACGCAGACTGTCACAGATGATCTAAGAGAGAAGCACAAAGACAGAATTGAAGTATATCTTGTGACACGCAAAGTGAAGATTTTTATTTGATGCACCAAGATAGAATTGTTGCACAATCAGAGATGTGCATTATGATGAGGATAATTTGAGACAAGTGTGTTAGATAGAAAGGTCGAATCATCGATGATGCATAGAAGGTCACATATTATTTGAAGACTATTGTACCAAGATAAAATAGACACATTTCAGAAGGTGTGCAGTTTCATCTGATACTAATGCACGAAGTCAGAACAACAGTTGATTAGTAGATGCATTGTATCAGTTGAAGTGCAAATGCACAGAAACAAAACAACATACAAAATCTAAGTGCACACTAGAGACTATGATGAAGCAGCACACAGTTTGAGAAGTGTGAAGTCAATTGTAATATTTTGAAGTGTCCAAGTGATGTTCATGATAAATAATAGTGATTGTAAGATATCAAGGTTGCAGAAGGTGCACACAACATAGTGAAAAACAGTTAATATTATGAGTGTGCAGATCAGAAGTACAGTCAATCAATATCTTCTTCTTTTATATTAGGGTGGCAGGACAGGGCAAGGAGAAGGGGGTTGTAGCCTCCTTCCAGTTGGTGTTGGTAAATCAGGGAGTTGGTGCTTCCTTCAGGTCGGTGCCTATAAAACTAGGGGATCGGTGCCTCCTTCTAGTTGGTGTTGGAGAACTTAGGAAGTTGGTGCTTCCTCGATTGTAATCTTTTATTATAAGAGATCATTTTGTGTTTTTTCTCCCGTTTGGGTTTCCACGTAAAAATTATGTTTGTTTTGTGTTTTTGTGCATATGTGGATGAATGTTTTATTTATGGTGGATGCATAACTAAATTTCAATATTAATCGGTAAAGAAGTTAAAAATTGTTCAAAACTGTGCTAATACTGATTCATCCCCCCCCCCCCTCAGTATTAAATATATTCTAACATTTCCTTCACTCCCCTCAAATATGCAATTGGGTTGCTTATTTATAGACCTTGGTTGTGTACTGTTTATAAACCATGCAATATTCCCTATTGCTTTGGCCTTCTGTCAATGTACATTGTTTTTACTTTATTTTGATCCTTGTCTTTCAGCTGTAAATCATTTGGAGACAGTCTGTATCTGTTCATACTTTACGTATATTGGACCAGTCGCATCCAATCTTTGTAATTGTAACAACCTTTGACACACTCCATCAATTCAGTACATCTGTTGTAACTGACCTTTATGCCATCCATGCAAAACAACCCAAAACCATGTAATGTTGATGGTTCTATCTGATATATCCTCGCGTTCACACAAAAATCTATGTTTAGCTGAGGAATATCCTTGGGTACCCATTGTTTCACTACATGTTAGTACCTCAAGGGCACCTCAATGTCACATATGGTCTCATCATCATAAGAACATGACCCCCCTTCAATGATAAAAATTTACATGCATTTATGGAATTTTCTTATGATATTTTGACATCTAGTTGATATCCCTCTTGTAGACCTACTAGATGTCTCACTTTCCTCTAGTCTTCCTAAACTTCCCTCACTTGAGGAAGACAGATCCAACAAATACTTGTTTGGTTCTACCTGCATTATGGGATAAATTTTTCTCCAATAAATAAAGCATTTAAATAACTTAGGTACGTTGACCTATGTAACTTGGGTTCCCCAACATTTCCATGCAAAACATCCAATTACAAAAGGGTATCTATCATGTACGCCATTTCTTCAACACCATGAAAATCATGGAATCATAAGAATCAACATCAAGCTACTTTATGGTTACCCTCATTATGCAGCCATCATGATCAATTCAATAATTATGAAATATATTAGATATGGGTGGCACTATGGAACCATCACATGCATAGTATTTATTACCTTCAAATTCTTTCTGGTTCTATAGAAAACAACTACCTATGTTTAATTAAGTTTTTTAGTGATGCACCTAAACAATATAACATATGTGTGTCACTCTACAAGTCTCAATACCTAGAGTGTATATTAAACATAACCATCACAAGCATGTCATTCACTTGTCGTTCTTCAACATATATAAACCATATATTATGCATAGTCTCAATAGATATGGCCCAACTACCAGAATAATATGCTTACTTTTATTACGAACATGGATATGAAATATTCATATCATGAGAAACATGTGTGATCACTAGAATCATTCTTTGTGTGCATACAACTTCAAACAATCAAGTGCTTGAGACCATCCATGGTGTACATATATACAATTTCAAACAATATTGTGCATATAGCCTTAAATCAATTAGATGGAGGTATAACCATCACTCCATACTAGGAAACCCTAAAAATGTGATGCACCTGCAACAATTAATTAATAAGAATATGCGAAATAGCAGAAATGACAGAACTCAGAATCACTTTTATATTGATCACAGGCCACTTCAAGGGGGAAACCTCCTATGATCAAGCTCAATACAAATAACTTCATGGTACCTTCATAGGTCTCAACACACACTTATATACTAAGTCCAAGCGCCAATACTATGGGTCAAAACCATGGGCCACTACAAACTATGGATCAACAATACTACGGGTGACTTACAAAGCATATGCGCCAACAACAATAACACAAACTATCGATCAACAAATACTACGGGACAACTTACAAAGCATATGTGTCCAACAACAATATACTAACAAAGTAAAGACATGGGTTCCTAACATCCCCTCCCCCTTAAAAAAAGCTTTGTCCTCAAAGCTTTAGATGTGGAAATTGTTGTTGAATCTGGAGGAGTGGTTCCCATGTAGCATCCTCTGGTTGCATGCTGTGCCAATGAATTAAGACCTCTGTGATAGAGCGAGAGCGAAGCTGACGAGTGCACCGATTAAGGATGGTCTCTGGCTCCAAAAGGATGGATCCTTCATTATCCAGTTTGGGTAAAATCGTTTGTCCACTGATGTTGGTGCCAAGATCTTTCTTCAAACAAGAGACATGAAAGACTGGATGAATGCGGGAAGAAGGAGGAAGTTCCAACTTATAAGCAATGGACCCAATCTTCTGAAGAATCCGATATGGCCCATAGAAATTTGGAGCGAGCTTATGACGCCCTTTGAGTTTCAGGGAGGATTGCTTGTACGACTGGAGACGAAGAAAAACCATATCGCCGACTTTAAAAGTGCACTCAGAACAGTGCTGATCAGCTTGTTGCTTCTTGCAATTTCTTTCCATGTGAAGATTGTCCCACAAAATGTGAAGCATCTGATCACGGTTTCAAAGGACCGTGTCAACTTCCTGAACTGGTGAACTGGTGGGGGTGTATGGAAGAAGAACTGGAGGTGCCTGACCATAGATTGCTTCATATGGGGTCATTTTAGAGGCAGTGTGGTAAGAGGTATTGTACCACCATTCAGCGAGAGGGAGCCACTTTGCCCACTAATGTTGTTGTTCATAGGTGAAGCAACGAAGATAAGTTTCCAAGCATTTATTGATAATTTCAGTCTGACCATCTGTTTGTGGGTGATACCCTGAACTCATCTTCAGTTTGGTGCCAGTGTAGCGAAATAGTTCTGTCCAAAAATGACTGGTGAAAGTCGCATCACGATCTGAGACAATGGAAGAAGGGATGCCATGAAGATGAAAGATCTGGTCCAGGAAAAGTTGAGCGACTGAGGAGGCTGTATAGGGATGGTTGAGAGCACAAAAATGACTATATTTGGAGAGGCGATCAACCACAATGAGAATCACTGTCTTCCCGCCAGATTTAGGGAGCCCTTCAATGAAATCCATAGAAATATTTGTCCAAATCCAGGTAGGTATGGGAAAGGGTTCGAGCAATCCTGGAAGGAGTGTTGTTTCACCCTTATTGCACTAACAGGTATCACATTTGGCCACCATCTGTTGAATTGTCCTTTTCATGCCCTGCCAATAGAAATTACGCCGTGCCCATTCATACGTTTTGAGGAACCCAGAGTGCCCTGCCGATGGAGAAGCATGGAGTTCATAGAAGATAGCCTGTTGAAGATCTGTGCTCTGGGGAAGCACCAGACGACCCTTGTATCTCAGAGAAGCACCATCCCAAGAGTAATGTGGTACAACAGAAGGGTTGTTGTTCAAGCGTTGGATGATTTGAGATAAGGAAGAGTCATTGACATAACCCTGTTGAACAGATTGCAACCAATTTGGAACAGGCATAGAAATAGCTGAAAGAGAACCTTGGGCATCAAATGTGCGAGAAAGAGCATCTGCCACAATATTGTCTTTACCCTTCTTGTAATTGATCTCATAGCCATAACCCATGAGTTTGCTAACCCATTTCTGTTGTGCCGGGGAGGAGACACGCTGTTCCAAGAAATATTTCAGACTCGGGTGATCAGTCTTGATGCATAAATGATTCCCTAATAGGTATGGGCGCCACTTCTGTACTGCATGCAAAATAGCCATCATTTCCTTCTCATAGGTAGAGGCAGCTAAATTCTTACCTGAAAGGGCTTTGCTAGTGAACGCAATGGGGTGTTCATCTTGAAGGAGAACAGCACCAAGTCCATTGCCGCAAGCATCACTCTCAATAGTGAAGGGCTTGGAAAAATTGGGCATAGCTAGAATAGGTGTAGTACACATAGCTTGTTTTAGTTTGTCAAATGCACACTGAGCAGCATGTGTCCATGTAAAAGAATCCCTTTTCAATAGAGCAGTTAATGGAGCTGCAATCTTCCCATAATCCTTGACAAACTTGCGGTAGTAGCCAGTTAACCCCAAAAAACCACAAAGGCTCTTGAGTGTCTGAGGATGCGGCCAATTGTTTATGGCATTGATTTTGGTAGGATCCACGCGAACCCCTTGTGCTGAGATAATGTTCCCTAGATACTCAACTTCCTTCCATCCAAAAACACATTTAGACTCCTTGGCATGGAGATGATGGTCAGAGAAAAATTGCATGACAAGATCTAGATGCTGGAGATGTTCATCCCATGTTTTACTGTAGATGAGGATATCATCAAAGAATACCAGAATGAATTTCCACAAGTAGGGTCAAAATATTTTATTCATTAAGGCCTGGAATGTGGAAGGAGCATTAGTGAGGCCAAAGGTCATGACCAAAAACTCATAATGGCCATCATGTGTGTGGAAAGCTGTTTTAGGGATATCATCCTCATGAACCCGAATTTGATGATACCCAGAACGAAAATCCAACTTGGAGAAAAAGTGAGCCCCATGAAGCTCATCAAGAAGCTCATCAACAACAGGAATTGGAAACTTATCCTTGATGGTGAGGTGATTAAGTGCTCGGAATTCAATGCAGAGGCGCCATGACCCATCTTTTTTGCAGACAAGAATAACTTGAGAAGAAAAAGAACTAGTGCTTGGGTGAATAATACCTTGCTTCAATAAGTCCCGAACGAGCTTTTCAATCTCCGTTTTTTGGTGAAATGGGTAGCGATAAGGCTTGATGTTGGGAGGAACGCTGCCAGGAAGGAGCTGAATACGATGGTATTCTGGCTTGGAAGGTGGCAATCCCACTGGTTCAGCAAAGACACCTGTATATAGATCCAGAATTTGTTGTAGATCCAAAGGAGTAGTGGAGACCGCTGATGGTTTCATCTGAATGGAATGGATCTGAGCGATGACCCCATGTGAATTCTTCTTGAGGATTTTTTCCATGCAATGTGAACTGATGATGCTGAGAGAACCTGGTTGTAATCCTGTCAATGTGTGTTTCTATCCATTGAGGGAAAACTGCATCCAAAGTTTAGCAAAATCCCATAAGATAGGGCCAAGTGTGCGTAGCCATTGAGCGCCCAAAACCACATCACATCCGCATAAGGTCAAGGAAAACATGTCAGAGGACAAGGTATAATCTCCCATAGAGATACGCACATTTCGATGCTTCCCTTTGCAAGGTAAGGTGCCCCCATTGGCAACCATGACTTCAAAGTTGGAGCAAGAGTGGATAAAACAATCAGCTTGTTTGGCGATTCGAGGGTCAATGAAATTATGTGTGCTACCAGAATCAATGAGTATTGTAAGAGGAAGCTTCTTGAAGTAACCCCTGACCCACATTGTTTGGGGGGTGGTGATTCCAGCTAAAGCATGGCGAGATATCTCTGGCTGGTCATCCTGAGATGGAGGGTCAATAGGTGGTTCCTAAATGTCGACTGGAGCATCCAGTGTTTCTGGATCTTCGTCATCAATTTTAGAGGCAGGTGGAGAATCCACATCCAAGAGATAGAGCTTTTGCTGAACACATCTATGTCCCCGAGTGAATTTCTCATCACAATTATAGCAAATCCCCTTTTCTCTAAGTGCTTGCATCTATGTTTCAGACAAACGGTTGATAGGAGTTGGTCGAGGAGCCTGCGGTATAGGTGGTCGTTGAGAACCCATATTTCGGAAGGGAACAAAAGTGGGCTTGGAGCGTTGTTGGGCTGCAATCTTGTCTTCTGCCAACTTAGCCAACCCTAGGGCTTCCATCATTGTGTTGGGACAGAACATTTTGACCTCAGAGCGGATGGCATCCTTTAGACCACTGATAAAACAACTCCGGTAAAAGTCATCAGACAATCCTTTAGTGTGGTTGGCTAGTTTCTCAAATTCGGTTTGATACTCTCTCAAAGTGCCAATTTGGCGAAGTTTAGTGAGGGCTCCTATGAAGTCATCAAAATCACTAGGACCAAATCGTTGCAAAAGGAGCTGGCAAAAGTCTGGACATTTTGGCTCTTCATGAGCCTTGATGTACCAATGGTACCATTGAAGCACTTCCTGTTCCAAAAGAAAGGATGCCAGCGAAACTTTGTTGACATCAAAAGTATTATGCAGACTGAAATACTGTTCTGCACGATACATCCATCCAGTTGGATCAGTACCATTGAAGCGAGGAAAATCAAGCTTCGGACCACGGAAATTGCTGGAAGAAGAGAACCCATTTTCTGATGAAGACTTGGACTGTCGTTTGTTGTTCATAGTTGAATGTTCAAGATGAAGGTCGAGAAATTTTTCATCCAGATCCTGGAGTTTGGCTTGGATGGCTGCAAGTGCATCTTCCATGGTTTTTGCGCTTGCACGGGTGACAACCATAACCAGGAGTTTTTTTTTTTTGTTGTTGACTGGGTAGGAAAACAAAAACAGAAACTGCTTCAGTAAAGAAAAATCTGGACTTGGGAAAAAATCTGAAGGGCAATTGGGGTTTGACTAGGTTTTGGACACTGTCGAATAGACAGGGAAGCAAAACTGAGGATTTTAGAAGCGGGGTGAAAGAATGGGAAAATTTGGCAGAGGGGAACAAAGAAGCAGAATTCAGAAAGGAACTGTGTGGTAAAATTTGAAGGTGATTGGGTGAAATCTAAGGAAGTTATGGCAAACCCTAAAAATAGACAAATGTGGTATTTTTGGCTTTGGGAAGGGAAATTGGGGATAGGGTCCTCAGGAATAAAATATGCAGAATGGGATGACAGGGGTTCCCCAAAAATTTCAAGGGAAATAGAGTGAAAACAAGGGATCTGGAGCGGCTTCGCCTCGGAAGGGATCTGGAACAAATAAATCTGCAAATGGATTGAAAATGGTTGGATCTGGAACGACTTGCAGAATGGATCTGAACAGTTGGATCTGAAACGGCGTAGCAGTGATCGATAATAGTTCAGCAGAAAATAGATATGGACCCCAGGTATGTGAGGCTTCCTAACAGTTCAGGGGTTTCACTCGGCCACCAATGCTGTCTGGTGGCTTGCATATTGGGGCAGTACCCCTCACTCCACAGCTCAGGTAAAACTGATAACCGCTTTGCCACAAATGACAGCTCTTGGTTTACCTCACGGGTGGGAACTAGTCAATCAGGTAGGGGTCGTTGCCCTTTTCACTGGCAGGTCCTCTCAATGGGCCAGCTACTTCGGGGTTCCTGTGGTACTCCTCACAATGAGTTTTAGGGCTTATGCCCAAGTACTTCACATAGTTAAGCGGATAGGGATTATTCCCAAATCCGAACCTGCAACAGATGCAAAAAAAAAATTGGCAAAAATTTCACCCAGTGAGCCCAAGAAAGTGCTCTGATACCAGATGTGATGTACCTGCAACAATTAATTAATAAGAATATGCAAAATAGCAGAAATGACAGAACTCAGAATCACTTTTATATTGATCACAGGCCACTTCGAGGGGGCAACCTCCTATGAGCAAGATCAATACAAATAACTTCACGGTACCTTCATAGGTCTCAACACACACTTATATACTAAGTCTAGGCGCCAATACTATGGGTCAAAACCATGGGCCACTACAAATTATGGATCAACAATACTATGGGTGACTTACAAAGCATATGCGCCAACAACAATAACACAAACTATTGATCAACAAATACTACGGGATGACTTACAAAGCATATGCGTCCAACAACAATATACTAACAAAGTAAAGACATGGGTTCCTAACAAAAAACTTCAACCTTGACCACTACTATGTTAAATTTTCAGAATTTACTTCAACTGATCTAGGATATTAACTGAGAGAACAACATGTAGAACAAATCTACAGCATATCAATCATGGACACAATAATGCAAGCACACAAGAGACACAGAGTTTACTTGGGGAAAACCATAAAGGTGAAAAACCCCGATAACTTCCTCAGAGATAGATAGAGCAATGATACAACCAGAATACAAGAGATAGTATTCTCCTAGCAGCAGAGCCTCCTCCTCACAAGTGCACCACTTTCCGAATGAGAGAAGTGTGTGAATGAATGATCAAATAGAGATCTCCCGATCTCTATTTATACTTGTTTTGTCCATCCCAATAAACTAATGGGGCCTACATGTCTAGCTTAACCCATGGTTAACTTAATTCGGGCCGACCCCACACTTGGTGGTCTAATAACCCTTTGACCCACATGGACGACCCCCAATAGGGTGGTCTAATAACCCTTTGACCCACATGAATTATACAGGGCTGACCCCAACAAGGTTGTCTAATAACCCATCAAGTATAAGTTATGACACTTCCGTGTAGAGGAATAATAACATCTCTATAGGAATACAAAATACATATATGAAATACATGGGTGAAATACATTCCAAAGTTAAATATACATCAACACTCCCTCTTAACTGGGAAGGTATTTCTCGAAACAAATCTGCTAGCATAAGTCTTCTTCTCTGGATCATCATCAAAGAATCATCATCCTCGAATCATCGTCATCATCACTGTTGCTGCTATCTCAATCAATCTCTGAATTTACTCGTAATAGGAATTTCTACAGAGCCAATCCTTTTTCATACTGGATGTAGGCCCACCACCTGCAGGTCTTCATCATCACTGGCCATACTGTGGAATCCTCAGGACTTATTACATGCGTCACAAAACCTCGCAAGAGCATCCCAGGCTGTTATGAGCACACGGCTCTACCTGTAGGATCTCCCAGGGCCAGATTATATGTGACTTCACCACAAAACCTCGCAAGAGCATCCCAGGCTGTTACGAGCACACAACTCTACCTATAGGATCTCCCAGGGACAGATTATATGTGGTCACCACAAAACCTCGCAAGAGCATCCCAGGCTGTTACGAGCACACAGCTCTACCTATAGTATCTCCCAGGGACAGATTATATGTGGTCATGGAAAAACCTCGCAAGAGCATCCCAGGACTTATTACGGGCACACAACCCAACCTGTCGGATCTCCCAGGGACATATTATATGCCATAGGACAAAACCTCAAAAGAGCATCTTCTAGATATCCCAGGGCCAGATTATATGCCATAGGCAAAACCTCGAAAGACTATCTGCAGATCTCCCAGGGCCAAATTATATGTCCTCCCGGAGCAAAACCTCGAAAGAGCATTTTCCAAATATCCCAGGGCCAAATTATATGCCATAGGCAAAACCTCGAAAGACTATTTGCAAATCTCCCAGGGCCAAATTATATGCTCATCTGCACAACCTGATCCAAAGCCATAGAGTATCAACCTGATACTCACCATACATCATCCTGATGTACACATGATCATCTTGATCATCATCACTGCAACATCCTGCTGCATGTCATCTGGAGCAACATCCTGAAGCTAGTCATCCATGATCATCCTGATCATACAATGCATCTACCTGATGCATACCAAGTATCTACCTGATACATATCATCATACATGATCCACCTGATCATACAGTGTATCCACCTGATACAAATACAAATACACGACACATATCACCATACATGATCCACATGATCATACAATGTATCCACCTGATACATATACAGATACATGGTCCAAGCATCCAACATGATGCATATACAAAATACATACAAATGATCCTACTGATCATATCAAGCATCCAACATGATGCATACATACATATAAATATAAATGATCCAACTAATCATATCCAACATCCAACATCATGCGTACATACATATAAATGTAAATGATCCAACTGATCATATCCAGCATAAACCAGAACATCATCCTGATGCTCATCATCCAGCGCTTACATCCACAACCATGTGAAGGGTCCTCCTTCCAACATGCTTGCAATGGCTTCAGCAAATGTGTCCATCACTTCTTCCTTGAAGTGTCATCAATTCGAAGAACACCAAGCCTCTCTCTGAAGTACTCCAACTTCACCCTGGCTAGTGGCTTCATCAGCACATCTGCAATCTGCTCGTCCGTCGCAACATACAGGATCTTCACAGCTCCTCTCTACACCATATCCCTGATATAGTGATATTTGATCTCTATATGTTGCGACCTGTCATGAAACACTGGGTTCTCAGACAGCTTCACACAACTCTAGTTATCACAAAAGATACCAGTAGCATCCAATGGGAGATAAAATAACTCAGACAGTAGCTTCTGTAGCCATACTGCCTCACAACTAGCTGAACAGGCTGCAACATACTCTGCCTCAGCTGTACTCAATGCTACGCAGGACTGCTTCCTGCTAAACCAAGAGATCACACCTAGTCCCATACTGAAGCAGCACCCAGATGTGCTCTTCTTATCTGCAGCACTGCCATCCCAATCTGAATCAACATAACCCTGCAGGTTAAACTTTTGATTCGCTTCATACTTGAGCCCATAATCCACTGTACCCTTCAGGTACCTCAGCACATGCTTTACAGCAACCAGGTTAACACTCCTCGGATCTGTCAGGAACTGACTCAATGTGTTCACAGCAAAGCAAGTGTCTGGTCTCGTGTTCATCAGGTACATCAAGGACCCAGTCATCTGACGATACATAGAGACATCAACCGGCTCAGATGAAGCATCACACAGAAGCTTCAGATTCGATGCCATAGGTGTGGTCATGGCTTTTCAATCCATCATCCCAAATCTCTTCAGGATATCTACTGTGTACTTCCCTTGACCAAGGAAGATCCCACATGTACTCTGCCACACCTCCATACCTAGGAAATAATGCATCATTCCCAGATCTTTCATATCGAACTCGACAGCAAGCTTCCTCTTTGTATCACACCAAGTTCTGGGAGCTTGCTAGAAGCCATACAAGACTTTCTTCAATCTGCACACTGTGACTCCCTGTCAGGTCTTGGTAATGCATCCCAAACATCTTCTTCATGATCGACGGATCATGGCATTCCATTTCTTCATCCCAGATCCTGGGAACTTCAATATCTTCAATAGATATCTTTGTTGCTGGAACAAATGTTGTAGTCCTTTTGTAGGTGAAGATATATGGTCTTTCCTACAAAACAAGTTAAATTGCATGATTTAGAAACATCTCATAATTTTCAGAACAAATTCTTTACACATAAAGAAATATGTCATGTAGTCATGCAGTTATCTTAGCCAATGCTTCAATACAACATTTATCCATGTTCCACAACTTTCTAGATGCCTTCCAGTCTCTACCAGAACATTGTTAATAGTTTGCACTACTCCCAACATGTCAGTAAGAGGTTTCATTCTAGATAAGTAGCACTGGAATGTTGTACAGTTCCATAGACCACTTACCCATCACATGCATATTAGTAGTATACTGTTCATTAATGCAATCATCCTAATATGCACAATACATCTCCTAAGTCTAGGAACATAAGCATAATATTATTTAAACAAACAAAATAGGCAAGAAATGATAATTGAAATACTTATCTTTGTTTGTTTGTTGGGTGGACTCCCTCTGAGTCTTTGCTTCCTAGCAGGAGCTACTGAAGTAGCTTCTTCTACACCTTTCTGTTGTGGAATGTAGGAAGATGGTCAACTCCCTCTGAAAATCTGCATCCTTGCGGGAGATACTGGAGTGTGCTCCCTCTTGATCTTTGCTTCCTGGATTACCTGTCCTTGAACTTATATTCATCCTTGCTGACATCAATCTTCTTGAACCCTAGAAAGTATAAACTGTAAGCCTTCGAGCTTTCACTATAACCCACAAAGATACCCTTCTTTCCTGAAGAATCTAGTTTGGTCCTCTTTTCCTTTGGGACATGTGTGTATACTGGACAGCCAAATATTCTGAGATGGCTGACTTTAGGTTTCTTACCAGAAAAGACCTCTTCTGGTGTTTTGTTGTCCAATATCTTGTGGGTTGTTCTGTTCTGCACATATACAGTTGTTCTATCTACTTCTGCCCATAGATGCATAGGTAGATCCTGGTCATGTAGCATTTCCCTTGCTACTTCCATGATTGTTCTATTCTTCCTTTCTACAACTCCATTCTGTTGAGAATTATAAGGAGCAGTCAACTCCCTCTTAATCCCTGAATCACTACAAAGATTCTTGAATTCACCTGAGGTGAATTCTCCACCATTGTCGGATCTGAATGTTTTGATCTTCTTGTCAGTCCGATTCTCCATCAAGGTTTTGAATTCCTTGAATTTATCAAACACCTCATCTTTGCTCTTCAAGAAGTATACCCAAGTCTTCCTGGAGAGGTCATCAATAAATGAGACATAGTAAACATACCCACTCAGAGAACTGGATGACATAGGACCACATACATCTGAGTGGATGATTTCCAGGATGCCTTTTGCCTTGCTTTCACTGCTTGGGAAAGCCTTCTTAATATTCTTACCTTTTGCACATCCTTTGCAAACACCTTCATGTTTGGTCTTGATTTCAGGAAGACCTTCTATAGCCTTGCTTGTAATTGGAAGTGCCCTATAGTGCATATGAGCAAGTCTTCTATGCCAAAGTTCATTTGGCTCCATGGATTCATGCACCATGGCATGTTCAGGTTGTCCCTTCAATTTATACAATCCTCCCTCTTGCTCTCCAATCACTACTGCATCATCTATGGTCTTTCCCTTTGGCCACATTAGGACTTGGCCATCCACAAATGCAACCCTCATACCTTTTGCATCCAATGCAGAGATGGAGAGTAAGTTCTTCTTGAGCCCAAGTACATAAAGGACTTCTTTCATCTTCAAAGATTTTCCAGAATCTAGGTTGTAGGAGGCTTCACCACTTCCTTTGATTGGGTATTGATAATCATCCCCAAGTTTCACCTTATGGGGTGATTCATGTTCAGATAGATTCACAAAAGATTCCTTAAACCCAGTCATGTGTTTGGAAGCCCCACTATCAATCAACCAATCATTACAACCATCGGAGATAGTACCTGTGAGAGCAGATATTAGAACATACTCTTCTTCACTTGATGAGTCATCAGCACTATCATCACTGTTTTCCCTAACCTTCTTCTTTGGAGGTTTATCATCCTCGGCAGCATGAGCATGGAACTTTCTTTTTCTGCCTTTCTTCTTCTTGCTGAAGTTGTTGTTATTATCCCTTTTGTTCTTGGGACAATCTGAAGCAAAGTGACCCTTCTCATTGCATGTGAAGCATCTTAGATCCTTCTTATTCTTTTGAAATGATCTTTTGTAGCGAGAGTGCTCCTTCTTGGGCTTGCTTCTTTTGGTGTGAGTTGCAAGAGCTTGATCTTCACCTCCCATCTTTCCTCATGAGCTACAAGCCTAGCTTCTTCTTGAGAGCATTCATCCCATAGTTTACTGAAAGAGATCAATTTCTTTCTTGCACAGATTCCTTGAATAAAGGAGTCCAATGACCTAGGTAGGCCATTCAGAGTGGTCATAACAACTTCAACATTGTCCACTACTTCATCCACAGCTTCAAGTTGCTCCTTGATCTGAGAGACCTTAGAGAAGTAAGATTGAATGGTTTCTCCATTCAACATCTTGACCCCTTTCAATTGATTCCGCAGAGTCATCTTCCGATTTATGTTCTTCCCTTCAAATAGCTTGGTCAAAGAGTCAAACATCTCCTTGGGTGTCTTTAGAGAAGACACATGGGGTATGAGATGGTCTTTAATAGAATCAGCAATGATTCTCTTTGCCTTGACCAAGTTCTTCTTATGCAATACCTTAGCCTCTTCATCCTCTAGGATAGGGATGTCTTCTTTTACATATGAGTCCAACTCATTCTCTTCCAGGATTAACCCAATCCTATACTTCCAAGCTCGGAAGTTATCAGCCCCTTAAAGCTTATCCTCAAGCTTGGTGTGGTGAGACATCTTAAAGAGTACTTCAAATGGAAATAGAAAAGATTTAAGTCTTACCACTTGAAATGCTGAAAACTGAATCTGGTCCCAGATTAGGGTTTGTCGGAAAAACCCTAAAAATTCAAAATGTGAATTTCAATTTTCTGAAAGGATAGAAAGATGCGCTTTGATGAGCTGATCATCCTGGTGCATTCAGAATTTGAGATCAACAAAGTTTTACCCTTCAGATTTTCCTATTTGTCCTCCCGGGTTCACTAGGGAGAGCCCTGAATTAGGGTTTGAGTTTCCTGGAGATCTACCCAGCCAAAAATCTCGATCCAAAGCTCTAAACTTCGATTTTTGCAAGGATCTTCCAGCTATGTCTTCATATTTTAGAAATTCCTATTTTTGTGGAAACCCTAATTTTTAGGGTCAAATCTGAAAATGCTCGGAATTGAATTCTGATTGGACAGATAGATGCGCCTTGATGAGCAGAGTCAATCTACTATACTGATTTTCCAAAATCTGTGGAGAGAAACCCAATAAACAAGAAACTCAAGTTTCCGTCACTGCAAAATGTCTTTTTCTCAGGTTAGCTCTGATACCATGTTAAATTTTGAGCATTAATTCACAATACTCTAGGATCTTCACTGAGAGAATAACATGTACAGTATATCAATGCATAACAATCACAATAAGTATGACAAGCATCACAAGAATCAAAAGCATGAGAGACAAGAGACACCGAGTTTCCGTGGGGAAAACCCTAAGGTGAAAAACCCCACAACTTCCTCAGAGATAGAGAGAGCAATGGCTCAACCAAAGTACAACCAAAATACACTGAGATAGTCTCCTAGTAGTAGATGATGCTCCTCCTCACTACTGCGCCACTTTCTGAGTGAGAGAGATATGACTTTCCAAATGATCTAAATAGAGATCACCTAATCTCTATTTATACTAACCTGTTTTCCTAGTGACCTTATGGGGCCGACTTGTCTAGCTAGGTACATCCACATTATAATATATATATTTCAGGGCTGACCCCACACATGGTGGTCTAATAACCCATCGGCAAGTACACACACTTGCGACACTTGTCAATCCACATGAAGACACTTCCTTATAGAGGAATAACACATCTCTAATAAGGGTACAATAAATATATATGAAATACATAGATGAAATACATTCCGAAGTTACATATACATCAACAGTCAGGAACTGGATCAATGTGTTCATCGCAAAGCAAATATCTGGTCTCGTGTTTGTCAGGTACATCAAGGACCCAATCATCTGACGAAACATATAGACATCAACCGGCTCAGATGAAGCATCACATAGAAGCTTCAGGTTCGATTCCAGAGGTGTGGCCATATCCTTGCAATCTATCATCCTGAACCTCTTTAGGATATCTACTGCATACTTCCCTTGTCCAAGGAAGATCCCATCTGCACTCTGCCACACCTCCATGCCAAAAACAAATAGTGCATCATCCCCAAGTTCTTCATCTCGAACTTGGCAGCAAGCTTCCGCTGCATGTCGGAATTCTATCTATCTTCACCTATAATAAACAGGTCATCCATATACAAAAGTAGTATCACTGGATTTCCTTCCTCAACCTTGTGGTAAAGGTTGGAATCCGCTTTACTCTTGGTAAATCCCAAACTGGATAGAAATCTGTCTATCCTATCATACCAAGTTCTGCACATATATGACTCCCTGTCATGTGTCTCAAGACCAAGTGGTTGCTCCACATACACTTCTTTTTCAACTACACCATTCAAGAAAGCTGTCTTGAAATCCATCTGGTGTATCTTCCTATTCATCACTGTAGCAGAGAGCAAGTACTGATCTAATGGAAGTGTATCTAGCTACAGGAGCAAAATTCTATATGCTACCACCTGCAGCATGCTTGATCTTGTAGATCCTCTTGGAAGCCACTACAGACTCCCCTTCATGTCTTGGGACTGCATCCCAAACATCTTCATGATCGACTGGTATTCCTCGATCATGGCATTCTTCCCAGATCCTGGGAACTTCAATATCTTCAATATTTTCAATAGATAACTTTGTTGCTGAACAAATGTTGTAGTCCTTCTTTTGTAGGTGATGGTATATGATCTTTCCTACGCAACAAGTTAAATTGCATGATTAGAAAACATCTCATAGTTTTCAGAACAAATTCTTACACATAAAGAAATATGTCATACAGTCATGCAATTATCTTAGCCAATGCTTCAATACAACATTTATCCATATCCTGTAACTTTCTAGATGCCTTCTAATCTCTATCAGAACATTGTTAAGAGTGTGCACAACTCCCAACATGTCAGCAAAGAGGTTTCATTCTAGATAAGTATCAATGGAATGTTGTACAGTGCCATAGGCCACTTACCCATCACATGCATATTAGTAGTATACTGTTCATTAATACAATTATTCTAATATGCATAATACACAACCTAAGTCTAGGAACATAACCATATACATCATTGAATAACATTTCTTTTTTTAAACAAACAAATATGTAAGAAATGACAATTCAAATACTTATCTTTGTTTGGTTGTTGGGTTGACTCCCTCTCAGTCTTTGGTTCTTTTCTGCAACTCCATTCTGATGTGGATTGTGAGAAGTGCTCAACTCCTTCTGAATATCTGCATCCTTGCAGAAACTACTGGAGTGTGCTCCCTCTTGATCTTTGCTTCCTGGATTACCTATCCTTGAACTTATATTCATTCTCGATCCCTATGCATGCTTGTTAGTATCATCATTGTGTTATCCTCTAGGTCTCATACATAATCAAACATTCATTAGTATAATCAAAACACAATAATCTCAAGCATGTATAGTCAGGATCATTTCAAACACAGATAATAAACATTAGTATTCAAGGTTTCAGGGAAGTCTTCTTTTACTCATACATATTCTTATTTGATCATAGGACTCTTCTGGCTAGTTAAATCATCAATCAAGATAAGAGATATAATATGCATACAACCATGACTATTCAAACCTATGACTTCATGAATAATTATTATCAACAACACAAAAGTATAAGATCCTAACACAAGGTAGGATTCTAGCTTGATATAGGAAAAACATACCTGGATTAGCATGCTAGCTAGTTATGTCTAACATACCCGCATAATGTCTTTTGGTTCTCTTCAATGACTTGTGCCAGTAACATGTATGTCTCATAAGTTATCCATTGTAGAACCAAGTTATGCATACCTCGTAAGTAGATATTCTAAGTGATCCATGACAATGGATGAATCTTTGTCCTCATGTCATCATGATCATATGTTCTTGAACTAGAACATGATTTGTCTTTCTTGGTGTACCTTTCATGTTAGCAGACAACATAAACCTCATACAACACCATAATGCATTAGTACAATCATAAGTGTCAACACCCTAATCAATGAATATCTTCTATCATGCATTCATAATTTTGTTAAGGTGATATGACAAATCTAAAATCAAGATTGTACTAACCATAATAACATGAAGACAAACATACCATAAACATAATCATGAACAAATCTCGAAACATACCTCAATGAGTCATACCTGTTGAGATCGCTTGTAATCTTCTTATGTAAGTCCTTAGCCTCATCTCCCTCTGAAACAGGAAATTCTTCACTTATGCAGGTGACCAATCCATCTTCTTCTAGGATTAACCCAATCCACTTGATTTGCAAGAACTGGATCTGGAGCTGGATTAGGGTTTGTCAGAGAAACTTAAAAAATTAAAACTTTGAATTTCAAACTTCCGAAAGGATAGAAATATGTGCCTTGATAAGCTTATCAAGCTGGTATATTCAGAATTTGAAAACTGCAAAGTTTCACTCCTCAATTTTTCCTTTGAAACTTACGGATTCACTAGACGTGACCCCGAACTAGGGCTTGATGAAGCCCACTCTTCTTCCCAATCAAAAGGTTTGATCCAAAGCTCTAAGCTTCTATTTTCCTGAGGAGCTTCCAGCCATGGTCACAGACTTCAAAAATTCCCATTTTTACAGAAGCCCTAATTTTCCACTTTTCCAATCAAAGTCCCGAGCTAGGGTCTGATCAAGCCTGGTCTTCTGCCCAACCAAAAATTCTGATCTTGGTCTCTAAATTTCTATTTTGATGTGTAGCATTCAGCCGTAGTCTCTGATTACAAAAATTCCAAATTTCTCTGAAACCCTAAATTCTGGAAGCCATGAATGAAGGTACTCAAAAATAATTCTGTTTTGACAGAAATATGTACCTGATTGTTTCTGGTGTAACTCCGCACTTTTCAATCCATAGGGTCTGAAAACATTTTCTGTGGTATCTTGCCCTATCATATTTCCATCCCGATAGGTCTGACCTCAATTGGATTCTCTGAGAGAGACTTATTCCAAGTGTCGCAACGTGACCTGTTTATGGGATAAAAACGGAGAGCAAACGTGTACAGCATTCCACGTGTCACTGGTTCAACTTCGGCCTCTGAAACCATTTCCTGAAATATTACAATCTGTTTACTACCTGACACTTTTTACGAAATTTCATTTGGAGCTTCCTAGCCCAATTTATGACCTTTTTTCCAAGGTCACCTGTTTATGACTGAGATCTGGAAGAGGCAGAAACCCTATATTGTACAGATCATAAATCACAAATTACAATGAATTAGAAGTTTTCCTTTGGACACAAGGTACATGGGGATTGGATCTTCGACCTGTAAAAGTTTCATATCCAAAAACTTCGCCAAAATGGATTTATAGCGAAATTTCTACGATGACTGGTTTTTTCTATATCAAGCCCTAGCATCGTAAGTGCAACAAGTGTCATACATGCCATACCATGCCTTCTTTCAGGCTAGCTCTGATACCATGTTAAATTTTCAGAATTTACTTCAATTTGATCTAGGATCTTAACTGAGAGAACAACATGTACATCAAATCTACAGCATATCAATCGTGGACACAATAATGCAAGCACACAAGAGACACAGAGTTTACTTGGGGAAAACCATAAAGGTGAAAAACCCCAATAACTTCCTCAGAGATAGATAGAGCAATGATACAACTAGAATACAAGAGATAGTCTTCTCCTAGTAGCAGAGCCTCCTCCTCACAAGTGCGCCACTTTCCAAATGAGAGAAGTGTGTGAATGAATGATCAAATAGAGATCTCCCGATCTCTATTTATACTTGTTCTGTCCTGCCTAGTAAACTAATGGGGCCTACATGTCTAGCTTAACCCATGGTTAACTTAATCCGGGCCGACCCCACACTTGGTGTTCTAATAACCCTTTGACCCACATGGCCGACCGCCAATAGGGTGGTCTAATAACCCTTCGACCCACATGACTTATACAGGGCCAACCCCAACAAGGTTGTCTAATAACCCATCAAGTATAAGTTACAACACTTACAATATTAATGACGACACTTCCGTATAGAGGAATAATAACATCTCTATAGGAATACAAAATACATATATGAAATACATGCATGAAATACATTCCGAAGTTACATATACATCAACATACTATAGCTTGTTGGAACACTGTAAGTAACCCAAGTAAGAATAAACTTAATGTAATTAAGTGCTTCAACAACAAAAAATTGAACATATCATTTACACACTTTAGATTATGACAAAACATTTACTAAGCAATTAGATATATAGAAATTAACTCAACATGCAATATTGGCACAAGAATTTCACAATCTACTACAATCTAACTCTAATCTGATTACATTTAAAGGTTAATGATACTATAATGCAAGGCAATACAAAAGGGCTTAAAAATCCACATTCCATATGTTCACATCTTGATATAGTATACACATGCAAGGAAGAAGAGGAAGAGAGAAAAGATGTGGCATTTTTTGGTGTGGTTGATCTTTCTTAGTAAGGAACTTGTTTGGTAAAGAAACCTAAATTTGTGCATAACATATAAATTATGTGAGATTGTGCCCTAACTCATGCATGGTACTCATGTTTGTATAGAATCAAACTATTACATAATACTCTTTATATGTATCTAGAGAAAAATCAACCAAAATCTTGGAGTTTCTCCAATAGGGATAGTCAAGGGAATCTTAGGACTAATGGATCTCAAGCTATTATATTTATCTCTATTATTCACAACTTATTTTTAAGGAGAACTTAGGAATGAATAATAAGAACTATGTCTAACTCCATTTGCTAAAACTTCAATTAAGACTAACTATAGAGAAGTAAGTGGTGAATATTAATGTATGTGGAGACCCAAATATGGTCGTAGAGAGCATCAAGGGAACATTGAAACTCCAAAGTGTGCTCTTGGGACCACTTCTAGATCAAATCAAAGAACCGGATGGGTAGTTTCATGAAATGACCTTTCAATGTGTATATAGAGAACGCAATATGAGAGTTTATGAGTTCTTAAAGGATATGGTTGATGTTTAGATAAAAATACATTACAAGGAGGAACATATGATGGAAGAGATATATCATTCCGTCACATAATTATGTTTTTTATTTGTACATACTTGATTTTCGATGGGTTGTTAATTTTTTATGGAAATTAATTCCCTTCAAAATTGGATGATGTTTCCATTTTTTGTTTAGAACTTCCATTTCTCTTTATGTGAGGCTATGAGCCTCCTTTTTATTGTTGAGATATTGTAACTTCAAAGAATATTATATTTGTACTTTATTATTCCAAAGATGTTTCATTCCTCTGTGAAGATCTTATTGTATATCCGGAGATGTTTATTCCTCCGTTGGAATGTGGTAACTTGGGTTATTAGACTTCCCTAGTGGGGGTCGGCCCTGTATGTGTTATATGGGTCAAAGGGTTATTAGACCCACCATGTGGGGGTCAGCCCAGTCAGTTATAATGGGGTATTTAACCTAATGGTTAAATACGAGCCTACATGTACTTGTGTAAAATACATATCAGAGTAGTGTATAAATATAGGAGGTGTGTTCCTCATTATACACATTCACTCACTTGAGGATAGTGCACTTGTGGAGGAGAGGTATGCTATTGTGGAGGAGGAGATCATGTCTCAGGGTTTCATCTTTGTATATTGCTGGTCATCTATATTGAGGAAGCTTTGCTGGGTTTTCTACCCCATGAGGGTTTCCCAGGATAAATCTCTGTCTCTTGTGTTTATGCTATGCTTGTTGTTTCTTCAGTGATCCTGTATATGCTATTATTGTGAAATGGATTGTAATGCCGCTATTTTCTGTCTTAGCATATTAAATATTAACATGGTATCAGAGCTAACCTGAAGGAAGGCAAGGTATGGCACTTACAACACTTGCTTTACTTACGACACTTGCTTTACTTACGACAATTTGAAGGTTAGGGTTTTACATAGCAAAAACCCGTCATCGTGGAACTTTCGCTATAAATCCATTTCTGCGAAGGTTCAGGGTCTGAAAAGTTTACAGGTCGAAGATAAAATCCCCAGGTACCTTGTGTCCAAAGGGAACCCTCAGATTCGTTGTACTCTGTGAGTTATGATCAGTACAAGTTAGTGTTTCTGCCTCTTCCAGATCTCAGTCGAAATCAGGTGACCTAGGAAAAAAGATCATAACTTGGGCTAGGAAGCTCCAAATGAAATTTCATAAAAAGTGACAGGTAGTACACAGACTGTACTATCTCACGAAACTTTTTCAGATGCCTAAGTTCAACCAGTGACACGTGGCACTCCGTACAAGTTCGCTCTCCTGTTTTATCCCATAAACAGGTCACGTTGCGACACTTGGCATAACTCTCTCTCAGAGAGTCCAATTGAGGTCAGACCTGTCAGGATGGAAAGATAAGAGGTCGAGCTATCTCATATAAATTTTTGAGAGGCCGAAGTTCAAACAGTGACACGTGGCATGCCGTACAAGTTCGCTCTCCTGTTTTATCCCATAAACAGGTCACGCTGCGACACTTGGCATAACTCTCTCTCAGAAAACCCAATTGAGGTCAGACCTGTCAGGATGGAAAGATGACAGGTCAGGTTACTGCAGAAAAAGGGTTTCAGACCCTGTGGAGCAAAAATTCCAGAGTTATAGCAGAAACAATCAGGTGCATATTTCTGTCAAAACAGAATTATTTTTCGAGCACCTTTATTCATGGCTTTCGGAATTTAGGGTTTCGGAGAAAGTTAGAATTTTTGGAATCGGAGTCCACGGCTGAATGCTACTCAGGAAAATTGAAATTTAGAGACCAATATCTAATTTTTTGGTTGGGTGGAAGACCGGGCTTGATCAAACCCCAGATCGGGATTTTGATCGGAAAGATGGAAGATTAGGGCTTCAGCAAAAGTTGGAATTTTTGAAGTCTGTAACCACGGCTGGAAAATCCTAAGAAAAATAAGAGTTTAGAGCCTTGGATCGAACCTTTTGTTTGGGTAGAAGGGTGGGCTTCATCATACCCTAGTTCGGGATCCTGTCCAGAAGATCCAGAAGTTTCAAAGGCAATTTTGAGGGGTCAAATTTTGGAAATTCCAAAATTTAAGTATGCTAGTTTGATCAGCTCAGCAAGACATATTCTTTCATCCATTCAGAAGTGTGAAAGTCAAAGATTAAATTTTTAGGGTTTCTCTAGCAAACCCTAATCAAGCTCCAGATCAAGTTTCAGGGGGAGTTGAGGCTAAGGCCTTACATAAGAAGACTACAAGAAGTCTCGACAGGTATGACTTAAGAAGGCTCATGTATGTCTTGAAATCTAATTCTTGATTAAGTTCATGATGTGTTTGTCTTCATATTATTTATTAGTACAATCTTGATTAATGTTAGAAATGTCTTATCACCCTAGTAACAGTATGAATGCATGTGAATGATCAAAGACATTCATTGATTAGGGCTATATGATTGTACTAATGCATTATGATGTTGTGTGAGGTTGATGTTGTCTGCTAGCAAGATACAGGTACATCACAAAAGACAAATCAGGTTCCATGACCATGAAACATGAAGACAAAGACTCATCCATAATCTTTGTTCTACTTACGAGGTATGTATGACTTTGTTATATTATGCTTAACCTATGAGACATGCAGGTTCTAGCTCAGGATCTCTAAATCATTGAAGAGATTGTTTAGGTATGTTGTACATAACCAAGTAGGTATACTAATCCAGGTATGTTTCCCATGAATCTTACCTTGTGTTAGGTTCCCCTATATAAGTATACTTGGAATGATTGGTTATGCTTATTCATAAAGTTAGTAATCAAGGGATTATGCATATTATGTCTTTTATCTTGATTGATGATATGCATGAGTAAAAGAAGACTTCCCTAAAATCTTGAATACTAATGTTTATTAACTATAATCATGACTATACATTTTCAAGATTATTTAGAACTATAATGTTTTGATAGCATTTAGAATATACTAATGAGTGTATGTTTGTGTATGAGATCATGAGAATGACTCTTGATCATGCACAGTGGTAAAGAATGAATAGAAGTTCAAAAGACATACAGAAGATCAAGTGGGAGGCAACCACACAAACATAAAAGATAAGTATTTGAGTTGTTATTTGAAATAGTAATGATATTGCCTGTAATACGATGTATGCATATTTGTATTCCTAGAATATATAATGCTGAGTGTAAACATTCATAGAGCATTGAACAGTATACTACTAATGTGCATATGATTGGTAAGTTGGACAAACATTCCATTGTTGCTTGTCTAGAATGAAACCTCTTTGCTGACATGCTGAGAGCTGTGCACACTCTCGATACTATGTTCCGGTAGAGATGGAAGGCATCTAGATAGCCACTGTATGCATACAGGATATGGGAAAGTGTTGTGCCAAAGTATTGGTCAAATTAGTTGCATAACTATGTAAATGATATCTGTATGCATAATAGGTTACCATGTCAATATGATTTGATGATTATGAAGTATTACTAATCATGTACTTAATTTTGATTTGTAGGAAAGGTCATGAAGAATGATGGACACCGTACAAGTGATGGATGTTCAAACAAGAAGATTTACAAATCAAACAAAATATAGAAGGCTCATGGCTAGAATATTCTCTTAGAAAGGGGAAGAGAATCATGATGAGATGTTTGCTCCAAGTGGCTAGATAAGACCATTCTCTTAATGGTGTAATTAAAAAAAAAAGAAGTGTGAATCAGGTTCTATATGGGTTCCCAGGATCGATAGTAATTGATGAGAATACATGTGAGGATTGCATCATCCTTGAACACAAGTTCTAAAGTGATCCGTAGACAAGTGTCTTCGAGAATGAAGTCCTTGGTGGACATGATAGGATTGCATCATCCTCAAGAGAGCCGTAGATGTATGTCTTCGAGAATGAAGTCCTTGGTGGACTTGAGGGGATTGGATCATCCCTGGACTTCATTCCTAAAGAGATCCGTAGACGTATGTCTTCGAGAATGAAGTCCTTGGTGGACATGATAGGATTGCATCACCCTCAAGAGAGCCGTAGACGTATGTCTTCGAGAATGAAGTCCTTGGTGGACTTGAGGGGATTGGATCATCCCTGGACTTCAGTCCTAAAGAGAGCCGTAGACGTATGTCTTCGAGAATGAAGTCCTTGGTGGACTTGAGGGGATTGGATCATCCCTGGACTTCAGTCCTAAAGAGAGCCGTAGACGTATGTCTTCGAGAATGAAGTCCTTGGTGGATGGTTGAGGATTAAGTCATCCTTGGATGTAGGTCCTAAATGTACGGTTGAGGATTAAGTCATCCTTGGACGTAGGTCCTAAATGTACGGTGGAGGATTAAGTCATCCTTGGACGTAGGTCCTAAATGTACGGTTGAGGATTAAGTCATCCTTGGACGTAGGTCCTAAAGGTACGGTTGAGGATTAATTCATCCTTGGACGTAGGTCCTAAATGTACGGTGGAGGATTAAGTCATCCTTGGACGTAGGTCCTAAATGTACGGTGGAGGATTAAGTCATCCTTGGACGTAGGTCCTAAATGTACGGTTGAGGATTAAGTCATCCTTGGACGTAGGTCCTAAATGTACGGTGGAGGATTAAGTCATCCTTGGACGTAGGTCCTAAAGGTACGGTGGAGGATTAAGTCATCCTTGGACGTAGGTCCTAAAGGTACGGTGGAGGATTAAGTCATCCTTGGACGTAGGTCCTAAATGTATGGTGGAGGATTAAGTCATCCTTGGACGTAGGTCCTAAATGTACGGTGGAGGATTAAGTCATCCTTGGACGTAGGTCCTAAATGTACGGTTGAGGATTAAGTCATCCTTGGACGTAGGTCCTAAATGTACGGTTGTGGATTAAATCATCCTTGGACAGTAAATCCAGTAATTCCGAAAGGAAGGATAGTCCTAAATGAATTGAGTGGATTAAATCATCCTTGGACAGTAAATCCAGTAATTCCGAAAGGAAGGATAGTCCTAAACGAATTGAGTGGATTAAATCATCCTTGGACAGTAAATCCAGTAATTCCGAAAGGAAGGATAGTCCTAAATGAATTGAGTGGATTAAATCATCCTTGGATAGTAAATCCAGTAATTCTGAAAGGAAGGATAGTCCTAAATGAGATTGAGTGGACTAATCATCCGGTAAATAGATTGGGATTGCCTCGTCCCTAGACATGGTGAGATGTCTTAAAGTGATAAGGACTAATCATATTGTAAATAGATTGGGATTGCCTCGTCCCTAGACATGGTGAGATGTCTTAAAGTGATAAGGACTAATCATCCTGTAAATAGATTGGGATTGCCTCGTCCCTAGACATGGTGAGATGTCTTAAAGTGATAAGGACTAATCATCCTGTAAATAGATTGGGTTTGCCTCGTCCCTAGACATGGTGAGATGTCTTAAAGTGATAAGGACTAATCATCTTGTAAATAGATTGGGATTGCCTCGTCCCTAGACATGGTGAAATGTCTTAAAGTTATAAGGACTAATCATCCTGTAAATAGATTGGGATTGCCTCGTCCCTAGACATGGTGAGATGTCTTAAAGTGATAAGGACTAATCATCCTGTAAATAGATTGGGTTTGCCTCGTCCCTAGACATGGTGAGATGTCTTAAAGTGATAAGGACTAATCATCTTGTAAATAGATTGGGATTGCCTCGTCCCTAGACATGGTGAGATGTCTTAAAGTGATAAGGACTAATCATCCTGTAAATAGATTGGGATTGCCTCGTCCCTAGACATGGTGAGATGTCTTAAAGTGATAAGGACTAATCATCCTGTAAATAGATTGGGTTTTCCTCATCCCTAGACATGGTGAGATGTCTTAAAGTGATAAGGACTAATCATCTTGTAAATAGATTGGGATTGCCTCGTCCCTAGACATGGTGAGATGTCTTAAAGTGATAAGGACTGATCATCCTGTAAATAGATTGGGATTGCCTCGTCCCTAGACATGGTGAGATGTCTTAAAGTGATAAGGACTGATCATCCTGTAAATAGATTGGGATTGCCTCGTCCCTAGACATGGTGAGATGTCTTAAAGTGATAAGGACTAATCATCCTGTAAATAGATTAGGATTGCCTCGTCCCTAGACATGGTGAGGTGTCTTAAAGTGATAAGGATTGATCATCCTGTAAGTTGATCTGGATTGCATCATCCATAGACATGAGAGTTGTCTTAAACCGAGAGGGACTGATCATCCCGTAAGCGGATCAGGATTGTATCATCCTTGGATCTATGTCCTTAAGTGAGAGGGATTGATCATCCCGTAATTGGATCTTGTGTGTTGCAGGGTATGCTGCTATTGTGTATACTCGTATTGATGAGGATACTTGTATTGATGATATGTATACTTGTATTGATGAGGATACTTGTATTGATGATGTGTATACTTGTATTGATGAGGATACTTGTATTGATGATGTGTATACTTGTATTGATGAGGATACTTGTATTGATGATGTGTATACTTGTATTGATGAGGACACTTGTATTGATGATGTTGTTGATCGTGATGATCTAGATGACGATGTTGTTGATCGTGATGATCTAGATGACGATGCTGCTGATCGTGATGATCTAGATGACGATGCTGCTGATCGTGATGATCTAGATGACGATGCTGCTGATCATGTGATGACGATGCTGATGATCATGTGATGATGATGCTGATGATCGTGTGATGACAATACTGATGATCATGTGATGACGATGCTGATGATCGTGTGATGACGATGCTGATGATCATGTGATGATGATGCTGATGATCATATGATGATGATGCTAATGATCGTGTGATGACGATGTTGATGATCGTATGATGACGATGCTGATGATCGTGATGCTGATGACGATGCCGATGATCGTGTGATGACGATGCTGATGATCGTGAGATGATGATGCTGATGATCGCGAGGATCCAGATGTTGATGTTGTTGTAGTTGTTCGAGTGCTGCAGAAGATAAAGACTCAGTACTGAAGATGTTGATGTTCCAGTATTGAAGATGTTACAGTAACTGGTTGAGTTACTGATGATGTTGAGAAAGCTTCCAATGATTTATAGATGTATCATGTATGATGTTGATGACTCCTTGCTCGTGCAGATGCTGTTATAATATCCTTCTCGTTAAGGGGGAGTGTTGAGATATTGTAACTTCAAAGAATATTATATTTGTACTTTATTATTCCAGAGATGTTTCATTCCTCCGTGAAGATCTTATTGTATATCCGGAGATGTTTATTCCTCCGTTGGAATGTGGTAACTTGGGTTATTAGACTTCCCTAGTGGGGGTCGGCCCTGTATGTGTTATATGGGTCAAAGGGTTATTAGACCCACCATGTGGGGGTCGGCCCAGTCAATTATAATGGGGTATTTAACCTAATGGTTAAATACGAGCCTACATGTACTTGTGTAAAATACATATCAGAGTAGTGTATAAATAGAGGAGGCGTGTTCCTCATTATACACATTCACTCACTTGAGGATAGCGCACTTGTGGAGGAGAGGTCTGCTATTGTGGAGGAGGAGATCATGTCTCAGGGTTTCATCTTTGTATATTGCTGGTCATCTATATTGAGGAAGCTTTGCTGGGTTTTCTACCCCATGAGGGTTTCCCAGGATAAATCTCTGTCTCTTGTGTTTATGCTATGCTTGTTGTTTCTTCAGTGATCCTGTATATGCTATTATTGTGAAATGGATTGTAATGCTGCTATTTTCTGTCTTAGCATATTAAATCTTAACATTTATAAATATAGGAACATTTACAAATTAATAGAAATGTAGATTGTCCATATGTTGGAACTCTAAAATATTCTATGTTAGTGATGTTTTCATACCTTTTAAATTAGTTTTTTATTTCTTTAAATATAAAGTTATAATTTTTTCCTTAGCAAAAAAAGGTTGATATGGCATTCACCTAAGAGGTGAAAAATAGAGTTTAAGTGGTTCATTTTGGTGGGTAGTTGAAAATTTAAATATTATATTTAAACACACCCAAAAGAGGCCCAAATAGCCTTCAAATACATTAGGAATGAACATACCATCCCTTGCATATAAGCCATTAAATGAGAGAATATGTTGATGGAAATGAGGGATAATGGCCTTTTTTAAGTACCCCTCCTCTTCAAATTTGCATTAAATAATTGGTTGTTGGATCATATCCATTTGGGTGAGCTTGGTCATTCACAACCATTTTAAACAAGCAATAACCTTGTTAATAGAGGAAATTGAAAACCTTTTGTACCATCAAAACTATCACCCAAAATACCTCAACTATTATTTCACTGAGGCTTTGAAAATGTAGCCCAAAATAACATAAAATAATGCACTTTGTAACCTATGTAAGAAAAAATAATGGCTTTAAATTTCATCTGGTCACCATAGCAACTAAGGTCAATAATATACTATGAAAATTTATCCATAGATTGGCCCTTTGATGACTTAGAATTTTTGTAGATTATTCCACAAATAAATGCACAAATATGGATAACTCTCAATGTAAATCCAAGGTAAAAAAAAATATCTACAAAGTTTTCACACCCAGTTTCTTTAGTTGCAATGCATTCTAGCCCCTTGAAAATGGATATGGGTCATTTTTAGGCTCAAAGAAACATGGAAAACTCATGAATAAATATAAGTCCTATGCATCAAAAGTTGAGGAAATTGAGTTTGATTCTGGTTCCCAAAATTTTCCTCATTATGTGCTTTGCATCAACCTAAATTATGTTACAAGTATCCCTTTCCCTCATCATCAATATTCTAGAATAGTTTCTCAATTTCCAGTTTGATGTGGGATAACTAACTACTGAGTTTTGCATTGAAAATTCCCATAAACCCATTAAGACTAATGTATTCCTTGGTTCTTGTTGGCAGGCGGTTTGATGGGGAAATGTCATGATACCGCTGACGCTGCAACTCATAGGAGGAGGGCGCGAGAGGAGTATTTTGTGTTAAAGAATACCACAGTTGGCGGGTTTTGGGTCACTTGGACCACATAGTATGTAATAGTGAGTCAGTGTACTGCGGTTTGTAGGTTTTTGGGGTCATTTGGACCAAGTCAATTAGATATTGGATCAATTGTCCATAGTGTCGATTAGGAAGTTAGTTGTAAGTGGACAAATATTGAAATGGGAAAAGCCTATAAATACATGAGAGTCATAAGTGTTAGAGAGGGAGAATAGACAAGCATAGAGAGGGGGATATAGGAGTGAAGAAGACCAATTGTACGAGATCTGTGTTTTTGCTTCTGGTATATGATCGCGATGGTGATATGATGATGATGTTTTGGTACGAACTTTGCGCAATGTTGTGATGAATGAATGTTGTTTGATGCAATGTCTGTTTACTGTTGCTATAATGATAAATGTTGCGATTAAGTAATATGTTCTATGTAGAATGTGATGATAAATGTTACGATGAAGTGATCTAGTATAACTCCTTTCCAAATGTTTAAAGTTTCTGTTTAAGTACCCTAATAGAGTTAGCCCGTGCAGCCACAACTCTCCTCCTCCCTTGGCGGAAACATGGTTCCGTCTGCTCTTCCTGGATGCCTCGAATGAGACCTCGTCCGCTCTGCGAGTGTTGCTGGGTGGGCTCAAACCTGCCCAGGTCGGTGCCCGTGGATATTGCGGTATGTGTTGACAGTGAGGCGAACCCCTATCGACTGAGGTCGCATTGGTCAACAAATGGTTCTGTTGCCGAGACCGTGTACAGAGTAGAAGGAGGTCATGTTGTGGCACCCAACGAAGCCGGAGATACAGAAATGGTTCGATCAGAAGTTGCAGGAGTTTGATGAAGAAGAAAGCTGGAACACGAGACTTACAGTAGATCACTGGCTGGGGAGATATATTCATGACGGTCTGCATGAATGATTTTTCTATGAATTCCTGGTTATTTTGTATGAATGGTTGTCAAAGATGACCTTCCAGAAGAGGAACTTCCAGGGTGGTGAGCCGATGGCTTGGACCCCGGAGTTGATTCAGGAGCTGCATGAAGTCGATAATAAGGCATCGCGGGTTGTCGAAGTTTGGCTTGATAGCATCTTGGAAGGATATATCACTGAATTTGTGGTCGACATGAAGAAATCCTATAGTGAAGCTGAAAGATACTTCTTCCGAGGACCGAGGGGAAGGTTTTTGTTGTCGCTCCAACCGTCGATTAAGATGCTGATCTATGAAAAGGGTATATTAAAGATGCACCTTGATCAGTAGATAGCCTGGTGAGCGGAGGCCGTGGGTACCACGACTGCTGGGGGGCAGTATATGGAATGGTAAGGGGTAGATGAGTGCAGACCATGAGGAGACTGTGAGCGAAGCCGAGGAAGAAAATGGTCTTACAAGAGGAGGAGCGATGTTTCGACAGGAGAAGAGGCAGAGGATAGGAGAAGGTCCTGCTGCGATCGAATCGTAAAACTGCGAAGGAAGACCACATGAGATGAAGCGACCTCATAGTCCTGATAGGGACGACCAAGCTACACCCAGGATAGAGGTAGGACCAAACCCCAGCACCAACGTACCCACACCTCCGCTCATTGACTTTCAACCAACAAGAAATACTACTTCGACACCGCCAAGTTCGTCAATACCGCAGAAGTTAATTGGTAGTAGCACAGCGATAAGAGAAAGGAAGCCCAGGATGGCGGGCGATGATGCTAAGTTACCGTTGTTCCACGGAAGTGCGACAGACAACCCAGAATAGTAGTTGTTTTTGTGTGAAGCGGTTTGGACCATGAAACAGATCACTGATGCCAATGCTAAGAAAGGAAAGCTAGCAACGACTCTGCAAGGTCGTGCATTAGATTGGTTCATGAAATTTATTTTAGTCCCTATGGGGGCCCCAGAGAAGTCACTAGATGAGATTCGGGATGGGATGATTGCTGAATTTAGACGGCCTAAGTCGGAGGCTCAATATATTACTGAATTGAAGGAAATTAAGCGATATCCCAATGAGACGGTATGGGATTTCGACCAGCAATTCAAGACACTAATGGAAAAGGTTAGTTTTGATATGAGCGTTGTCCAACATAAAGAATGCTTCATTGCAGCACTGTTACCCCACATTCGGCTGTCGCTGATGCAGCAAAACATATCGATGCCTAGTGAAGCTCTAGAGATTGCAATGCGATTGGAGGCGTCACCAATTGGAGATAATACAACCGGGATGTTGCAGATACAGACACAGCTCGCTAACCTGACTATACAGTTGCAAGATTTGAAGAAGAACAAGGAATGGTGTGATGAAGTATGGTGTACGTGATGCCGAGGAGAAGGGCATACGAAGGATAATTGCCTGGATTTCTGTAATTATTTGGTGTCAGGTGCACCAAACCCGTTGAATGGCAGAAGTATGCCGTGGTGTCGTGTTTGTCATGTGTTTGGGCACAGTCACGATAATTTCCCATACATGCAGAAAATCGTCACAACCCCGTGAAATCTTTATTGCACATTCTGCAAGTCAGTGGGTGACGATGACAAGGATTGTCGTGCATATGGGTTGCTACAGGAGAGGATGTGTCATGCATTCTACGTCAAGGACGATCAGCACGTGGTGCAACAACCACAAATGCAACCGTAGGTAGCCCAGCCACAGATGCAATTTGCACCACACCAACAACAACCATAGCAGTTCATGCCGCAATACACTCAGATGCAGATAGATCCCCCACAACCACAATATGTACAACAACCGTAGTATGCACCACAAGGGCAAGGGATTCCACCAGCACCAATGCAGCAACAATACCAACAGCAGGGTGGCTACCGGGGAGGATATAGGGGCGGACGCGGTGGCGGATTTGGTCGTGGAGGAGGAGGCCGAGGTGGTCGTGGACCTGTTCAATGTTACCACTATGCGGTATGGGGGCTTTATCAGTGCGACTGCCCATTGCTACAGAATCAGTGTACGTTTTGTTTTGGTAATGATCATACGGTTGAGAATTGTCCACAGTTGATTGCACGATGGCAGGCTGGGAACTCTCTGCAGCTACAAAATTAGGCCCAGCCACAGCAACCAATACAGAACCCGGTACAACAACCATTACAGAACCAGCCCCCGTGACCACCGCTGAACGCCAATCAAAATGTCAATCAACCAGGGAATTTGCAGCAGAACCAGACGCAGGGTGCAAATATTGCAACCATTTCTGCACAACCATGACCACAAGATGCTTCAGTGGCTGTTGTCACTCGTGGAGGCAAGACGACTGGGGAAGATGGTTTGCGACCACTGATCCATTTGGCAGGTCAGAAGACGGTACCCTTCGACATTGATACGGAGTGAGAGACATTCCTGGAGGCACATCGCACTCTGGAGAAAGACCGTGGTAAGGTTGTTGTTTGCGATATGCCGCCTATCTTTCATGCTACATCAGACGCTGATCGACCACCACCACCGAGGAAATTGCAAAAATTCCTTAAGCTGTCTGTCATTGGCATGAGACCCAACTTCCCTGGTTGAGATTGAGGGATGCTTGCAGCGATTTCTGAAAGGATGGCAGGAGTCGGCAGTAAACTCCCTACAGCAACGAAAGACTGGCAAGGAGATGCAAATGAATATTCATATTGGCAAATATGATGTTGACTCTGTGATTCTTGACCTTGGTTCGGATGTTAACATCTTAACCAAGCAGGCGTGGCAGAAGATGGGGAGTCCCCCATTGAGCTAGTCTCTTGTACAGCTCCGGTTGGCTAACCATGCGAAGGTAACACCGATTGGGTGATTTCTGTGGCTCACGAATGATATTGAGGGAATGAAGACTGACGTTGACTTTGATGTTATTGAAGTGGTTGAGGGAGTAAGCTCTTATCCATCGCTCTTGGGGATTGGATGGGATAACGATAGTGGAGCTATAATCAACTTCAAGAAGCACATGATCACCTTTGAGAATCGTGATTTCCAGGTCATGGCCCCATTGGATCCAGCTGAAGGATGCCGATACGTTGAAACTATAAGAGATGTTGATCCCGCTGGATGGGACCATGCATTCAATATTTCTGAAGATTATATTCATCCTACTGTCCACGGTGAGTTGGAGTGGCACAACGAGAGCTCTGCATCTTCTGACTCTGATGATGCCTTGGAATATTGGCAGAACCGAATGCATGAAGTACCATTCCAGAAATGTGGCTTAGTTACACAATCCTTATGTCGTGTTGTGACAGAAATGATCACATTGCCTGTCTATGAGGGGTTTCCTTGCCTAAACACCTTTTTAGCAGAGTTTGAAGACCGTGTCCCAGAACCACAGTGATTGCTGGCTTTGGACGAAGCATTGAAGGCTGCTCTAGCACGATGGTGGGTGATACATAAGAAATTCATTAAAGGTTGGTCCCATTGTCAAAGGCTGATGATTGTTCGGTTCGGCGATACTAAATTTTATCACACTGGAAAGTATGATGGTCGGACTGATCCCAGTGATCATGTGATGGAGTGCCAACACTTATGGGTAGCGCGACCCAGAGATGAGTGGGTCCATGATTTTGTCCATACTTTGGATGAGATACCGCGCTCGTGGTACACTGCAGCCGAGTTGTGCCGATACATTACAACATGGGGGGCATTGACGATCTATTTCACTCATACATTCACTTTTGACGATGCCAACCCTGATGTCCATAACGCCTTGCAGCTCATCCGCGACATGATATTTCAAGTTGTTCCGACGGTCTACCCTGCCGACCCGCACACACACTGTCAGATACAATCTCTCATGGAGTGCTTCAACATCAGTGGTGGCTCGGAGGACGATGATGATCCCCAAAATGTTAACATTGCGCCAAGTAATTCGTTTAGTTAACCATTGCAGCTTCACAAAATGAATATTGGCACCGATGCTACTCCCAAGTTTGCTAATGTTGGGGATTATTGGGACGATGAGATGATGAGTAAGGTTACTGAGTTACTTCATGAGTTTCAAGATGTGTTTCCCATGAATTTTTTAGAAATGAATGGAATCCCAGGTGATTTAGGAGAGATGAAGATTCCATTGAAACCAGATGCTAAGCAAGTCTGAAAGCGACCTTATCGGCCAAATCCGTGACATAAAGAAAAGGTCAAGGTGGAACTTGATCACATGTTGGATGCCGGTATTATCGAACCTATGGAAGAGTCGGAATGGATCAGTCCTATGGTGGTGCAGGACAAGAAAATAGGTGAAGTGCGCATTTGCGTCGACTTGCAGAAGTTGAACAATGCCTGCTTGCATGACCCTTTTTCGACCCCGTTTACTGATGAAGTACTTGAAGGAGTTGATGGCCAGGAGATGTACTCTTTCACTGATGGATTCTCTAGCTATCATCAGATTCGCATTGCCTAGGAAGATTGCCATAAGACAACTTTCGTTACTGAATGGGGTTGCTTTCAATACACGGTAATGCTGTTTGGTTTGAAGAATGCACCTGCGATATTCTCCTGGGTTGTTGTTGCCGCATTCAAAGACTTTATTCAAAAGTTTTTACAGGTATATATGGATGATTGGACCGTTTATGGATTGATTCGTGATCATCTAGCCAATCTGCGGTTAATGCTTAAGCAATGCCGCCAGCACCAGATATTGTTGAACTTGAAGAAATGTATTTTCTGTGCACCATTTGGGATATTGTTGGGTCATATTGTGTGTAAGCAGGGATTGTTGATTGATCCAACCAAAATTGCACTGATTTTGGGGTTGCAACCACTGACCATCGTTAAGCAGTTGCGCGTGACCTTGGGTCACATGAGATATTATCGCAAGTTCATTAGGGGGTATGCTACGATTGCTACCCCTATGGAAAAGTTGTTGAAGAAGGATGCAGCATTCCAGTGGAACCTGAAATGTCAAGATAGTTTTGAAATGCTCAAAGTGAAGATGGCGTCAGCCCCAATCTTGGTCTTTCTGGACTGGAGTAACGAATTCCATGTCCATGTTGATGCTTCATCGGTTGCATTAGGGGTTGTGTTGGCTCAACCAGGAGAAGGCGACCTTGATCATCCCATTTCTTTTTCCAGTCGGAAGATGTCCTCTGCAGAACGCAATTACACTACCACAGAACGCAAAGGTCTGGCCATGGTTTACACGCTACAGAAATTCAGGCATTATTTGTTGGGTGGCCACTTTAAAATGTTCACTGATCATTCTGCATTGAAATACTTGATCAATAATCCTGTGTTGGGGGGGAAGATCTGTCCCTGGCTACTTTTGTTCCAAGAGTTTGATTTCGAAATCATTGTGAAACCGGGGCGATTGAATGTTGGACCAGATCATTTGTCACAGATCGACACAGGGGAGGAATCGACTAATATCGAAGACGGGTTGCCGGATGCCCAACTATTTCACGTTGCTGCTGTTGATCAATACTTTGATGACATCCTTCAGTTTCTGGTGACCGGCACCGCGCCTGCTGACTTTACCACTACTCAGAAGAAGCAATTGGTTGTCAAGGCTGTTGACTTTCAACTGATCGTGGGAGAGTTGTATAAATTGGGCGCCGATGAGATATTGTGCAGATGTGTCTTGCCGCATGAGCAAGTGCAGATATTGGCTGAGGCACATGGTGGAGTTGCGGGAGGACATTATGGCGGTCAGGCGACTTCCCGGAAGGTACTGCGTGCAGGAATTTGGTGGCCCACATTACATAATGATGAGATAGACTATGTGCGGTCTTGTGATGTTTGTCAGCGAACTGGAAAGCCGTCCAGACGCAATGAGATGCCACTGCTACCTCAAGTAACATTGCAGCCGCTCGAAAAATGGGCTGTGTATTTTTTCGGACCGATCCATCCACCAGGGAAACGCACAGGTGCGCGGTATATTGTTACGGCGACAGAGTACTTGACCTGATGGGATGAAGCAGCACCTTTAGTTGATTGCTCCACCACAACGGTTGCTAGATTTTTGTTTGATCACATCATCACTCGTTTCGGCTACCCCAAGATATTGCGAAGTGATCAAGGTAGCCACTTTGTTAATCGTACTATCAGCGCATTGACGGAGGAATTGCAGATACAGCATAAGAAGAGTACACCCTATCACCCACAAGCGAATGGAATGGTGGAGGCATTTAAGAAGGTGTTGGAGCATGCATTGACAAAGGTGTGCAATGTGAACCGCGACGACTAGGATTTGAAAGTCCCAGCAGTGTTGTGGGTCTATCGCACCACATGTAAAAGGTTGAGTGGTTAAACACCTTTCAAGCTGGTATATGGGAAGGAAGCAATTATGCCTATGGAGTACATTGTTCCAAGTCTACGAATTGCAGATGTTATGAGCATGGATGACATTGCAACATTAGATGAACGTCTAGCACAATTGGTGGAGCTGGAAGAGGATTGATTTATTGCTGGCTTTCACCAAGGGGTAGAGAAGGATCACCAGAAGGCATGGCATGATCACCACATCAAAAGTAAATAGTTTCAGCAAGGCGACTTAGTGTTATTATACGACAGAAGGTTTATGAAACATCTAGGGAATTTGCAGATGCATTGGCTACGTCCATATTGCATCCATAGTATTACTTCAGGAGGAGCAGTTCAGTTGCAGCGGTTGGATGGGGCAATGCTCCCAAAGCTGGTAAATGGTCACAGGTTGAAGCCCTATCGCTCGGGCTTGGAGCAGTGCAATATCTGAGTCACATCGATGAAAAAAAAAAGTTGTGTTGTAGGTTGCTTGGTGGTCGATGGTGCACCAACAGAAGAAGGTATGTGGAAGCAGGGAGGCTTGTGTCGCAAGTTTGGAACTGTCGAAGATTCATGGCAGTATGGCGACCAGGACCGACGGTAGCTTTTGTTGAATGATTTTTGTGATGATTACAGAGGATTTGGGAGGTACAGGGCAGCGTTGTGACTACTGTTCCACTCATATCTTTTCACCACTGCCCATCATCCCTATACATGATTGCACCAGACAGGTTTGGCCGAACTCCCACACGACGGCGGCATGTTTTGCACATGGCACATTGGGCCGATATGATCAGAACGATATGAGGAGATTTCTCACTTGTCGGCATGTGGGATCTTCGGTGACAGTATGGTCACCCCCCCCCCATTGCGTCAGTCGATGGGGTTACACACGCAAATGAGAGGTAGTGGAGCATCATTCCCCTTGTCATGACCCGGGAACAGTCTGGCTATAAGTAACCGAGGCAGCTAATAGTTTGCTACAACGAATTTGTTCTGAAATCAGGAGGTTATGCTGGTTGATCAGTTTGCGAGTTGAGTTGTGAGGAATTCCAAGGAGGCTGCGGAAATGCTTCACTTCGTTTCTCGTGGAAGCACCCCAAGGGCCTTGCAAGCCTGAACGACGAGTGTCCCTGAGCACCTTGATATGGCGGGTGCACTTACACTATGGTATGCCCGAGCCGAGGGTCGGTTCAGCATGGTTAAGTATGCAGTAGTTGTTCGAAAGATTGTGCTCTTCTTGACCCCTAAGTGAGTTGGGGTGGTAGCTCCCCACGCACAGTAAGAACCAGTTGTCGGTGCAAAACAGATGTGCCAGAGTCATCTGCTAATTTCGCACCTTGGTACTGTTCGTCCTCTTTTTCTTCCCGTCAGTACCCTTCCAAGAGACTCGAGGATGAGTTTGAGAAGTACATGACAGCAAGTCAGGCGATGACGATTTTGGGTTAAACATACAACACAATGAGTCGACGATCAGTGTAGCAAAAGGAGTGGGCCAACACTGCGTGATCCAGACAGCAAGAATAGTTACCGAAACATAGTTCAGTTCAAAGGCACTATGTCCAGCAATTGACGTGGCTCGAGGGCGAGCCACAAGATTGTGTTGGGGGCCTGTTGACAGGTGGTTTGATGGGGAAATGTCGCGATACCACCAACGCTGCGACTCACCAGAGGAGGGCGCGAAAGGAGTATTTTGTGTTAAAGAATACCGTAGTTGGCGGGTTTTGGGTCACTTGGACCACATAGTATGTAATAGTGAGTCAGTGTACCATGGTTTGCGGGTTTTGGGGGTCATTTGGACCAAGTCAGTTAGATATTGGATCAATTGTCCATAGTGTCGATTAGGAAATCAATTGTGAGTGGACAAATATTGTAATGGCAGAAGCCTATAAATACATGAGAGTCGTAAGTGTTAGAGAGGGAGAATAGACAAGCATAGAGAGGGGTAGATAGGAGTGAAGAATACCAATTGTACGAGATCTGTGTTTTTGCTTCTGGTATATGATCGCGATGGTAATATGATGATGATGTTTTGGTATGAACTTTGTGCAATGTTGTGATGAATGAATGTTGTTTGATGCAATGTATGTTTACTGTTGCTATAATGATAAATGTTGCGATTAAGTAATATGTTCTATGTAGAATGTGATGATAAATGCTGCGATGAAGTAATCTGGTATAACTCCTTGCCGAATGTTTAAAGTTTCTATTTAAGTACCACAATAGAGTTAGCCCGTGCAGCCACAACTCTCCTCCTCCCTCGGCAGAAACATGGTTATGTCTGCTCTTCCTGGATGCCTCGAGTGAGACCTCATCCACTCTGTGGGTGTTGCTAGGTGGGCTCAAACTTGCCCAGGCCGGTGCCCAGGGAGACTGCGGTATGTGTTGACAGTGAGGCGAACCCCTGTCGACTGAGGTCGTGTTGGTCAATAGTTCTTAGGCTTCATGTTGCTATATTTTCTACATGTGGAATCAAAACCACACCCCATTAGAATCAAGTCATAATAGACATGTGGTGATTTCAAATAGCCAAATACACTATATCCTTTAATTCCTCTTTGATATGCTTATTTTAATAGAGAAGAAAATGGGCATTCTAACAAGATTTTTTATAGTTGTATTTTTGTACTTCACAGTCTTGGAAATGAATTATGTCATTTCCATGATGATTAATAACCTTTAAAAAATTTCCAATCACTCATTGCATTCAAATTAATCATTTTTCGAATATTCATAATTTCACCCAAAGAAGGCCCACAAGGTAAAATTAGGTCTGTATGGTGATCAATTTTAGGTGGCAACTATAGGATCCTACTATGGAATGGTTCCTCCCCCTTAGGTTCCAAGAACTAGACACTTGAAAGAGAAAAATAATGACTTAATCAATTAGGATATGGAGTCAAAGAAATCACTCTTTAGAAAAAATTCTCTTTTTCAACCTCTTCTTGTTAGGATGGTATAGGATCTTGTTGGTAAAATGAAGGAAAACAAAACTAAATTATATAAATTGATCTAAAAAGAGGGAAATCATAATTATTGAAGATGTGCAACAATTGAACTATAATGTAAATAACTCTCTCTCTCTTTCAACATATGTTTGAGAATGGATAGAAGAGCTTCTCTTTAGCACCAAATTCATTTGAGGTTGCGGTGAACGAATCCGTTCACTAGGTTAATAGTCGAATCCGACTCTCATATTGAATAATAGGTAATAATAATATATTTGATTGATGATATAAAGATACAATAAGATCGCCTTTTATAGGGCTTGATCCAACATTGTGAAGGGTTACGCCCTTTCACTAGTAACCTAATAATCTATTAATTAATAAATAATAATATTAAATAAATATTCATAGCATTGCCTTCCCCTTTTTGAAAGCTTTGTCCTCAAAGCTTGAGTATTTTTCTAATGTCGTCCTTCATTCAGATTCAGTGTCGGTATTAGAATCGGACGCAATTTCTTGTGTAGAGACTTGCACTTCCTTTCCATTGATGATTTTGCACTGTATTGTCTGATTGTTCCTACATTTATGGCCTGGGATCCAATCATCACCGCATCGACGACATATGTTTTTCTTATTTTTTCTATTATCAGAGTAACTGTTAGATGACTTTGATCTATTTTCCATTTCATAGGCATATGATTGAGGTTTGTGGCATTGATGACCGGGTGACCAAGTATCTGCCCAGTACCTACATTGTGTCTCGTTTTCTTGTCGATAATGGTTATCACCTCTTGTTTTTATTCCTTCCAATTTGCGTTCTGCGGCTTTTGCTTTATGTCTTGCTACCTCTACATTAGGTATGTCATGTAACTTTAACTCTTTTTGGAGGTACGGTTTTGGACCTCCTAAATAGGTTTCGAGTCTTTGTTTGTTGGACAACCCAAATACTCGTGTCGATAAGGATTCCCACTGATGTGTGAATTCCTCAACGCTTCCAATCTGTTGTAATCTGGTAAGTTTACTGAAAAATTCATCTTCTTTGATACCTTGAAACCTAAAAAAATAAAAATTTGTGAACAAGGTCCAGGTGTAGGCAAAATTGTCTCTCTTCCACCATAAGTACCAATTATAGGCATACCCTTCCATATGCATTGATGCATATTTCACCTTCTCCTCGTCATATTGAATATTGTAAATGTCGAAGTATTCTTCTGCTTTGTTTAGCCAAGCAACGCATTGGTCTTCACTTCCATTGTATTTCGACAACTCTATTTTTACCTTAGGTGGGTACACTATGTAAGGGTGATATTGCTTCCCTTTTGCTTTATGGTTTGATGGTGGATCGGAACTACTGGATGACGTAAGTGACATATTTGAACTGCTTCGTTGTTGGCGGTGATTTTTGTTTTTTTTTATTCTCTACTATCTTACTGATAGCTTCTATTTGGCTGTTAAATCATGCCTCCATATCTGGCAGTACTTTTGTTTCTATCTCTTGCTTAAGCGTCGCATTGTTAATCTTTATTTCTTTTTGCAATTCTTCTTGATTCTTGGCAAGTGCTTCCTGTGCGAAAATATGAAATGAGGCATCTAGCATGTCTAGACTACTGACTTGGTCTGTCTTAGGTGTTAGTCTTTGTAACATCTCCATTAATATATTATGGTTCTGCGTCAAGGTGCTTAAGTTCTGGGTTATGGTGTTTATGTCCTGAGTCATAACACTCATTTTGTCATCCAAGTCTTTTTGTTTTTCGTTGAGAGTGTCAAATGTTTCACTCAACCTTCTTTCTAGTACCAGAACAACTTCATCTTTAATTTCTTTTTTAAGCACGACATTGTTATTTTTCATCTCTTCCTTTAAATCTTCTTGAAACACTTTCTCAAGTTTGTCCATTCTGGAGTTTAGACCTTCGACAATTTTTAAATCTCTAATTTGGTCTTTTTCTAATTTTTCTAGTCGGTCTCGTAACTCTGCCATGGTTCTTGACCCGGTGTGGGGAGGTGAATATTTGGAATCGATTTTGGTGTTTAGGATAAGAGTTAGGGTAGGGATAAAATAATAATACAATAAATATTATTAAATTATAATAATAATTTATTATATATTAAAAATAATAATACAATAATTATTATTTAAATTATAATAAAAAATTTATTATATATAAAAAAATATAATAATAAAAAAATTATTATTATTAACTTTTTTTTTTGTTTGATTGGTGCAGGTCGCTCGGAGTGGCAGGAGATGATAGTGGGGAGGCGGCGGTGGAATGGGGCGATGGCGATGGGAAATGGGGGAAGGGAACGAGGCAGAGAGGGATTTGTGAAGTTGGAGGGCGGGCGTGGACGTTGCAGCACAGGAGGGCGGGATGCAGTAGGGTTGAGGATGGAGGGCTTGCGCATAGATGAGTGGGAGGAGGTGGATTGGTGGTGGCTGCGCAGGAGTGGAGGTGCAGCAGAGTTTGTGGGGATGGGAGACGTAGGGAATGAAGAAATGATGGAGGGAAGAGGTGATGGACGCGGGGGGTGGTGGGAGATGGAGGGCGGGGGGTGGTGGCGTGTGTAGGCACAGGGGTGGTGGCGTGGAAGTGGGGGTGGCGTGCAGGAGAGGGAGGGGGGGAAACGTGACCGAGGTGGTGATGGCGTGTGCAGGCGCAGAGAAGGGGGGGCGTGAATGGAGGTAACGAAAAGCATGAGGGAAGAGGAGGCAGCGGGGAGCTGCAGAATGAGCGTGGAGGGTGGCAGCAGTGAAGGTGCAGGGATTTATAGAGCTAGGGGTGATGGGGAGTGAACAGGCGACGGTGTGGAGGTGTGCAGGGCTACCGAGAGGAGACCAATGCGTAGAAGATGGAGATGGTGGAGCTGTGTGCGCGTGCGAATTGGATGGAGGAGTAAGCAGCGGAAAAAATCAGGAATTGATGAGCCGAGTCCGAGCTCAGTTTAGGATATGTGAGCCGAAACCGAGCTCGATAGTAGGAGGAGCTGAATCCGAGCTCAGGTTGAAGGAGCCGAAACCAGGCTCTGATACCAAATGCGGTGAACGAATCTGTTCACTAGGTTAATAGTCGAATCCGACTCTCATATTGAATAATAGATAATAATAATATATTTTATTGATGATATAAAGATACAATAAGATCACCTTTTATAGGGCTTGATCCAACATTGTGAAGGGTTACGCCCTTTCACTAGTAACCTAATAATCTATTAATTAATAAATAATAATATTAAATAAATATTCATAGCAGAGGTCATTATATCCTAGTCAATATCATCGTTATATGGAAAGGTATGGAGCATGTTAGGAGTTTATATTAGAATTTATGTTCATTAAAATTGACATTGAAATATACTGTCATAGGGTGGAGAGGCCATTCATTATTGCTATGTTGTAGGACCTGGGATTTGGACCTTTCATGGGATTCCTTTTGCATTCCATTCCTCTTCCAAGGATTTGTGGGAACCAATCTTTTGAATTATGTTTTGGTCCCTCTCACAGCAAGCAATATTGGTTCAATCAAATGGTAAATAAAAATGGGTAATGACCAATTTCAGAGGAATTGTTTCCTCTTTGGCTTCTCGACCTCCTCTATGACCTCCTTGACCTCCTATGTGACCTACTCAACCTACTAGACCTCCTTTGTGACCTCCTCGACTTGCTCTGCAACCTCCTCGACCTCCTTTGCAACCTTTGTGGTGACCTATGCAACCTCCTCCACCTCTTCTACGAACTATGTGTCCTGTGCAAGATCTGGAGGGAGTGAAGGAAGGTGAAAATGTGCTCTAGCTGGAGGGAGAAATATCTCAAAAATGCCAATGCAGGAGCTGGGCACATAGTTCACCAGCCTATCAAACCATATAAGTGGCTATTTATTATACATTATATGTGTTTGAAGTAATATAGATCTCCATCCCACTCATGAGGCATGTCCATGGATCTATGTGGGGTTATAACCTTATGAATCAATAGGTAGGGAGTTCAACATAATAATAGTTGATAGGGTGGTCACAAATTTAGCTGGTATTATGAGGATCTCTATATAACTAAGAAGTGGTGTCATTTGGGTCATTAGAGATCATGGATGCAACATGGTTTAGGTGTTAGTCAACCATTCTGTTAATGATGTCTTAGATAATGGTAGTATGAAGGTAGTCTAGGCAATGTCACTTAGATATAAAAATAAGAAGTAATAATTGAACAAAGAACAAGTCTAAGGAAAAAAAGAGAAAAAATTTCATTAAATGTCAAAAGAAAAAGGACCAAGCAAAGAGATAATGGAACAAAATCAAATATACCCTAAAAGTAAAAAATTGAAAGATGAAAAGCGAAAGAAAAATATAAAGGGTGACAGGCACGATGAGGAGCTAAAAAAGAGGAGGGAAAATTATTAATATAAAATAAAAAGATGGCATATGTGAAAGTAAACTAACATCAAACTAGTTTCATATCAGGTTCAACATAAGAATGTCTTATACTTGAAAGGAAAATGTGATGGCATAAGGATGGATCTATGGAATTACAACACGTTTAAGTCCTCCTGGGGGACACCTTAGGTGAGGCAGAACTAGATATACCAAAAGTCTTATGATGTATCATGAGTAGATAGAATGAAAAGAGAAAGGTTCACTATTAAATTCTTATGCATGGCTAACAAACGTTGTGGGATGATAACAACCCAATTTGAATGAGTCGAGAAAAATATCACTTTTTTGGATTACTAATTACAAGGGTTGTAGGTGGAATGAAGGAAGAACCTACAAAGGAAAAAGTAATATAGATACTTAGGAAAAATAAATGCTACCCAAGCTATGCTAAAATAGCTAGAGTTTGGAGAAACAACTAAGTAGACCTAGATGAAGGATGCCAACCTATTAAGGGAAATACCTAGGTGATGAAGCATAAGGTGGTAATGATACCAAAGTAATTATAAGGAAATAAAGGGGGGAAATGATACCTAAGAAGACTTAAGTGGAAGATGGGCCTAGTAAGGCCAAAAAATAGGTAAGGGGATGATTACAATGGAGTGTTATTGATTAATATGTGTAATAACTGAGATGTCAAGGAGAACTAAGATGAACTCTTTTATATAGTCTCATAGACCTAGGGGTAATGGTGCAATGTAATACCTCTCTCCATAGGAAGCTACCAAAATTTAGATAAGAAGATGAGAACTAAATGGAAGTCAATAAGGAGGTCATGGTGAACCAAAAACAAGATATAGTAGCCAATGGGGTAAACAAGAAGAGGCAAATGACTCAAGATACAAGTAGTTAATCAAGTAATTAAGCAATACAAAAATATGTGTAGTACTCCAATAAAATCAAAATCAAAAGAAAATAATAAAGTAGTAGAGTGGAAAATAAAGAGGCAAAAGGAAAACAATCAAGTAGAAAGGATACCGGTGGACCAAGAGGACATAAAAAATAAAAAAATGGTATTTAAATATGCAATAAAAAAGGATAAAATAACGATGATGTCAATGTGTAAAAGGTAAAAGTAAAAATAAAAATGATGAGTGGGAGAGCATTGTCATGAGTAAAGTGAATAGTGCAAAGATCATACATGTGACATCATGATGGACTCAGTAAACCACTAGGTATATGGTGTATAAAATAAGTATAAAAAAATAAAAAGATCAAAGGAAAGTATATATGGTCAATATGGTAAAAGTTAAACAAAGGGATCAAAGTGGAAAAAGTATAGTCCAGAGGTAAAAGTAAAGTCAAGATGGTTAAGGATATGTAAAAAAGGGTAAAAAGGTAAAAATTATAGCAAAGGGGAGAGGTAGTCAAAGTGTAGTAAATGGTGGTCAAAATTAAAGGTTAAGTGTGATGTATGCACATATATTAAAGAGCGTGTACATGACTCTACAAGAATGCAAAATGCAACCTAGGTGGCTTAATCTAGAGGTTATAGCATGGGTAGTACTGGGCTAGGATTAACATGAAACTCATATCATTCCTAGTAGTGTCATAATCAAATGAAAGCAATAAATGTCCTAGCATCTAGTTGGGCACATTACCCATATAACACATACAATATAACCTCTCTCCCCTATCATGCCTAACACTTGAAATCAATTATCCCTAGAAACCTTAAAAAATGCTAGTGAATAACCATTATAAACCTTAATTGGTCACACTTATAACCCTCAACATTTATTTATCATAACAATTATAATCCTAATCCTAAGACCCTAAGGCCTGCAATGTCTAACATGTATCGTCTCTGTTACTAGCCTCCTCTAACACATGCCACGAATAATCACTAATAACTAGAATGTTTAACCTCTATAATCACTAATACATAACAAATTTAACCCCTAAAAACCATAGTTCGTAAACCATAGTTCCTTAACCCCTAACATGATCATACCCTAATCCACAAATATGAATCCCTAAAAATTCAAAAAACTATGAATCCTAACCATTATAATCCATAAATCCTAGTAGCAGTGTAACCCATAACCACTATAACCCTAAAATCATATAGTTCATATTATTGAAACACTATAATCCCTAAACCATATCATCATAAAATAATATAACCCTTAATCCTTATAATATGTAATCCCCAAACATTAGAATAAAAAACCCTATAATACTAATCAGTATAACTACAACCACTAACCTATATCACTCCTAATCCATGTAAATATTTACCATTATAACTCTTAACTAACCATTTTAACCACTATATATAATCATTAATCCTTCTAATATCCAACCTCTATAAACCTTAAACATTAACAGCTAATGATTATATCATGTAATATTTTTCTCCCTAACCCTTATAACCATTAACCATAACTCGTAACCTTTATAAATAGTAACCATATACAAATTCCCCTTGAACCAATAAATGTATATCTTCTATGACTCATAAACTATATCACCACTACCCAATAAAATATAAAATTCATATTCCATATAGAAATTAACCCCTAACACTAAGTTCATAACCCCTATAACAGTAGTCCTTGATCCTAAATACCTAATCGTTGACTTGTAACTTCTAATCATTACAAAATCCAGCTAGTAACACCTAATAACTATACATGTTAATTAGTGACCTCTATAATCCTTGACCCGTCTTCCTCCACTACCATAAGTTGTAAGCTAAAATAAAGAGAAATCAAGGTTTTGAAGGATCAGACTACTCCCTCTAATGCCAAGAATATATAGGTTTGTTTTTTGATTGTAGAATTGTTTATGTGAGTCATGTTTGAGTCTAGAAACCCTCCCATACCATCAATGCATTTGTATAGTCTAACCATGCCAAATTTCAATCCATACAAGCACAAATTGAAAAAAAATCAACGTTGTCCCCATCCAATACATTAATTATTCTATAGGTTTGTTTTTTTATTGTGGAATTGTTTCTGTGAGTCATGTTTGAGTCTGGAAACCTTCTCATACCGTCAATGCATGCATCTAGTTTAACAATGCCAAATTTCAATCCATACAAACACAAATTGAAAAAATTTCAACGTTGGTCCCATTTTGTACATTAATTATTCTATAGGTTTGTTGTTTGATTGTCGAATTGTTTATGTGAGTCATGTTTGAGTCTAGAAACCCTCCCATACCGTCAATGCATGCATCTAGTCTAACCATGCCAAATTTCAGTCCATAAAAGCACAAATTGAAACAAATTCAACAATGGCCCCATTCACATGGCAGTTATAACATCATAGGGTCAAGTGCATAAGAAGGAACGACTTATTTTTGGGTTATGAAATATCATATCATAATGAAGGTGAAATAAGCATAGTTGTGCATTACCTTACCAAGATTCTCTTTGTTTCAAGAATAGTTTAATATTATCTACTTAATAGGGCCAACCACGCGAAGGTGGAAGCTCATCTGCCCCCCCCCCCTCCCCCCTCACGTCATTCTCAATTCCCCATAACCAAAAAAAATCTATGTACTATAAAATAAATGATTGTGATTTTTGTCATAATTAAGAAACAATGTCTCTTACAACATATGCCAACATACTAGAAAATGGCAAAAAAATTAAAAACAATTAATTATACATACCAATACAAGTCAATAATTCTATCAATATAAATTCAATATATATATTAAGGCATGCCTCATACACTTCAATGCACTTCATCATCTTCATCATCCAAGTCCACATCTGTATCATGTGATCCAGATTTAGAATTGTAAGGGTTGGCCATATCATCATCTTTATCGATGTCAGTTTCGATAATCATGTCATCGTCGATATCATATTCATGAACATTGTCTGCTACATCATCTGATTCAACTAATTCTTTGATATATTCCTCTGGAACATGATCATCTAAATCATGTTGATTCTCTACATCATCTTCTTCTTCAAGACCTTCTTGATCTTCCTTTACATTATACTTTATCGGCCTTCACCATGGATCATGTCTCACAACAAATGACCAACCCCCTCTACCTAGAACCTCTTAGTAAAATACTTGTCCGCATTGTCTTGGAAGAACATAGCGTTATGTTCCTAGCTCAAACAACCTTATATTAACCATGGTAAATCCATTAGCATGTTCAATAATAGTTCTATCGGGATCACGTTGATTCAATTGTAACATGTACCATTTGACAACAAACATAACTAATTTGAAGGATTTAAAGTCACACTAAAAAATATCTTCCAAATACCCATAGTATCAATTTTGTGAGAGTCCTGGATGTATGTCACTTCTATAGGAAACATTCGTCACCTCAAAGACAGCAGTTATCCTACAATCAGATGTTTTCTTCATTTCATCCATTTTTTTATGCGAAATTTACGACCGTTGCACCACATAGCGTTATGGTGTTTTACCTGCAATATGCCATACAAATAAAGATTACATCATCAATTGATGATTATGTACATATTTATGCTTGGAATGTATGCAAAGAAAAAAAATCAACTTGTACATCAATATGATTGAAAAAAATTAAATAGCATGGCTGATTAATGTGCTTTCCTATTTATATTTTAAACGATATACTAAATCAATTTCCCTTTGTGTAAGATTGTTATCTCCATTGCGATGAGTTGCTTTAACCAATGAAGCCACACCTTCCCATGATATTCCATGACCAAATTGTTTATATCATTCAATCCATACCTTCATCCAATCAATATTTTTTGTGACGTATAAATGTAGTGCATCCCACTCTCGACCAGCTACATTATGAAAATAAAATGACAAATTAATTCACAAATGTATAATTACTTAACACGGTATACATTTTTAATTGATGCATATTGAAGATTAAAAATTAAATAAGTATGATATATACAAAAAAGAAACAGTCAAATGTATTATAATTAATCTCCAACATCTAAAAATTACCTTTCACCTTCCTCGATCTACCTTTCCCCTTCAGGTACTCCCCTTTGAATTTGTTAATGGAGTTCGGATCACAAATCCGACCTAAATCAAGCTTTGACACTAGTTTAGGAAGATATTCACTAATATACACCATGTTCTGGTATACCATATATCCCTCCACCATAGGACCCTCAGGACGTTCTCGTTGTCTAACCAAAGCCTTCAAAAATTTCAAATGCCTCTCGACCATCCACATTGACCTTGAGTGTATAGGTCCACACAATTTAATCTCCTCAACTTGGTGTATGAGGTAGTGTTCTTGAGCATTAAAAAATGTCGAAGGTAGATAATTTTGCATTTCACACATGAGACAAGGAATTTATCTCCTCCAATACTTTATATATTCTTTATGGATTTCTATAGATGACAACCATCCATAAGTGATGCAAACAAAACACGACATTTAACAAAAATAAACATTATATTACATAATAATTAGTAAAACAAATGTCAAATATAAGTTCTACAATGAATTAAACAAACACTTTATGCATGCAAAATATCACTACTTACCTCATGTATTTTCCAAGATCATATATAACTTGTTTGACATTGTTGTCGAAGTTGTATGGGAGAGATAGAGGTAGAACATATTGTACCAATAAAATCGTTTCATTATTTTTACAAAAGTAGACAAAAAATACCAACAGCATGCACTAGTATAAAAAATATAGCAATATATATACTAGAATAATTACCTTGATGAAGATATGTCAATCATGCATTTTCACCCCGCCAAATTCACCTATCTTTGTTAATATATTCTTCATGTTCGAACAAAATCTAGTCGGAAATTTAATTTTTGTTGATGTATTTGTAACTTTGGAAGATATTCTTCTATGTATTACACTTGTACTTTATTATATTCATGATGGAGATGTATTATTCCTCCAATCAGAAATGTCGTCATTTATATTTGTAAGTGTCGCAACTTATATTTGATGGGTTATTATACCACCAGTGTGGGGTCGGCCCTGTATGAGTCATGTGGTCGGGTTATTAGGCTTCCTTAGGAAGCCGGCCCTGTTAGATTTAAAGGCAGGTTAAGTTGTGTATAAATAGAGAGTAAGTGTCTCTCATTCTATTGATTCACTCACTCATCCAACTCGCATAGTTGAGAGAGAGGAGAGAGCACAAGTGGAGGAGGAGTAGCTGTTGGAGTCATCTATCTTCTGGGGATTGATCTTTGTGATCTTTGTATTGGGGATTATTCTATCTCTGAGGAAGTTGCTGGGTTTTTCACCTTCTTGGTTTTCCCCGAGGAAACTCTGTGTCTCTTGTGTTTATGATTGTTATAATGTGCATGTTATTCTCTTAGTAGGATCCTAGATAATGTTTGTATGAAATTATCGAAAAATTAACATGGTATCAAAGCCATGCTAAGAAGAAGACACTGTGCAGATGCGGAAGCTAGGGATTCTTAATCTTTGGGTTTCTCTCCTTAGATCATCAAAGGCAGGAGGCTAGGATGACTCTCCTTGCAAGGGTGCATCTTTTTGTCGAGACAGAATTCAATTCTGAGCACTTTCACTTTTTGGCCCGTCACTGCTGCGGGAAATTAGGGTTTTGGAGAAAATTGGAATTTTTGGAATACGATACCACGGCTGGATGCTCCTCAAGAAAATTGAATTTTAGAGACCAAGATCATAATTTTTTGGTTGGGCAGAACCCCGGGCATCATCAAACCCTATTTCGAGATTTTGATCGGAAAGGTGGAAAATTAGGGTTTCTGCAAAAGTTGAAATTTTTGGAATTTGTGACCACGGCTGGATGCTTCTCAGAAAAATTGAAGTTTAGAGCACAAGATCGAACGTTTTGCCTGGGCAAACCCCAGGCATTATCAAACCCTAGTTTCAAAGGCAATTTTGAGGGGTCAAATTTTGCAGATTTCAAAATTGAAGTATACTAGCTTGATCATCTCAACAAGGCGCATATTTCCATCCATTTAGAAGTTTGGAATTCAAAGTTTTAATTTTTGGGGTTTCTCTAACAAACCCTAATCCAGCTCTAGATCCAATTTTCAGCAAATCAAGTGGTAAGACCTAAATCTTTTATTTCCATTTGAGTTTCTTATGAAGATGTCTCACCACAACAAGCTTGAGGATAAGCTTGAAGGAGCTGACAACTTCCGAGCATAGAAGTATAGGATTGGGTTAATCCTAGAAGAGAATGATTTGGACACCTACATAAAAGAAGAGGTTCCAGTTCCAGAGGGAGATGAGGCTAAGGCCTTACACAAGAAGAACTTGATCAAGGCCAAGAGAATCATTGTTCATTCTATAAAAGACCATCTCATACCCCATGTGTCTTCCCTAAAGACACCTAAGGAGATGTTTGAATCCTTGACCAAGTTGATTGAAGGAAAGAACATAGATCGGAAGATGACTCTGTGGAACCAATTGAAAGGGGTAAAGATCCAGAATGGAGAGACCATCCAATCCTACTTTACTAAGGTCTCTCAAATCAAAGAACAACTTGAAGCTGTGGATGAAATAGTGGAGAATGGAGAAATTGTCATGACCACTTTGAATGGCCTACCTAGGTCATGGGACTTGTTCATCCAAGGTATCTATGCACCAAAGAAATTAATCTCTTTCAGTAGACTATGGGAGGAATTTTCACAAGAAGAAGCTAGGCTTGTGGTCTGAGAAGAGAAGATGGGAAGTGAAGACCAAGCTCTCATAGCACACACCAAGAAAGGTAAGTTCAAGAGGGAGCAAACTCATCACAAGAAATCTTCTCACTTCCATCAAAAGAAGAAAGATCTCTCTCGCCTTAGATGTTACTCTTGTAATGAAAAGGGACAATTTCCCTCAGAATGTCCCAAGAACAAAAGGAACTCCAACAACAAAAACAAGAAGAAGAGCAACAAGAAGAGATATCATGCTCATGCTACTAAGGATGATGAACCTTCTAGGAAGAAGACTAGGGTAGAAAGTGAAGACTCTTCGAGTGACGATGAATATGTTCTAATCTATGCTCTCACAGGTACTATTACACATGGGTGTAATGATTGGCTTATTGATAATGGGGCTTCTAAACATATGAAGGGATTCAAAGAATCTCTTATGGACCTATCTAAACATGAGTCACGTCATAAGGTGAAACTTAGGGATGACTATCAATACCCTATAAAAGGAAGTGGTGAAGCCTCCTACAAGTTAGACTCTGGGAAGTCTTTAAAGATGCAAGATGTTCTATATGTACCTGGACTCAAGAATAATCTTCTCTCCATATCATATTTGGATGCAAAAAGGATGAGAGTTTCATTTGTGGATGTCCAAGTACTTATGTGGAAAAAAGGTAAGACCATAGGTGATGCAATATTGATTGGAGAGCAAGAGGGAGGATTGTATAAATTGAAGGGATAACCTAAACAAGCCATGGTACATGAATCCATGGAGCCAAGTGAATTTTGGCACAGAAGGCTTGCACATGTGCACTACCAATTGCAATCAAAGCAGTAGAAGGTCTTCCTGAAATCCAGTCAAAGCATGAAGGTGTTTGCAAAGGATGTGCAAAAGGAAAGAACACAAAGAAGGCATTTCCAAGCAGTGAAAGCAAAGAAAAAGGAATCTTGGAGATTATCCACTCCGATGTATGTGGTCCGATGTCATCCAGTTCTCGGAGTGGGTATATATATTATGTTTCTTTCATTGATGATTTCTCTAGGAAGATTTGGATTTATTTCTTGAAGATCAAAGATGAAGTATTCATCAAATTCAAGGAATTCAAAGCCTTGATAGAAAACCACACTGGAAAGATGATCAAGACCTTTAGATCCGACAATGGTGGAGAATTCACTTTAGCAGAATTCAAGAAGCTATGTAGTGATTCAGGGATTAAGAGGGAGTTGACCACTCATCACAATCCACAACAGAATGGAGTTGCAGAAAGGAAGCAAAGATAAGTATTTGAATCATCATTTATTCTATATCTTATTGTTTAAATAATATTGTTCGATGATGTATATACTTATGTTCCTAGACTTAGGTTGTGTATTATGCATATTTGAATAATTGCATTAATGAACAATATACTACTAATATGGATGTGATCGGTAAGTGGCCTATGGCATTGTACAACATTCCATTGTTACTTATCTAGAATGAAACCTCTTTGCTGACATGTTGGGAGTAGTGCAAACTCTTAACAATGTTCTGGTAGAGATGGAAGGCATCTAGAAAGTTACCGTATGAATACGGGATATGGATGAATGTTGTATTGAAGCATTAGCTAATATAATTGCATGATTGTATGACATATGCCTTTATGTGTAAGACTTTGTTCTGTAAACTATGAGAAGTTTCTAATCATGCATATGAATTTGACTTGTAGGAAAGATCGTGTACAATCAACTACAAAAGAAGGACTACAACATTTGTTCCAGCAATGAAATTCAAAGAAAACTATCTATTGAAGATATTGAATAATCTGAAGTTCCCAAGATCTGGGATGCAGTAATGGAAGAATGTCATGATCGAGGAATACCAATCGATCATGAAGAATGATGTTTGGGATGTGGTCCTGAGACTAGAAAGGAAGTATGTTGTGACTTCCAAGTGGATCTACAAGATCAAGCATGCTGCATATGGTAGCATAGAGAAATGCAAAGCAAGTTTTGTGGCTCGTGGATTCTCCCAAAAAGAGGGGATAGATTATGAAGAGACTTTTGCACCTGTATCCAGATACACTTCCATCAGAACAATACTTGCTCCGGTTGCAATGATGAAGTGGAAGATACACTAGATGGATGTCAAGACAACTTTCTTGAATGGTGTGGTCGAAGAGGAAGTGTATGTGGAGCAGCCACTCGGTTTTGAGACACATGACAGAGAGTCATATGTGTGCAAATTGAAGAAAGCCTTGTATGGCTTGAAGCAAGCACCTAGGACATGGTACAACAGGATAGACATCTTCCTGTCCAATTTCAGCTTCACCAAGAGTAAAGCGGATTCCAACCTTTACTACAAGGTTGAGGAAGGAAATCCAGTGATACTCCTACTGTATGTGGATGACCTGTTTGTGAGATGTGAGGATAGATTGATTGCCAACATGAAGAGGAAGCTTGCTGTCAAGTTCAAGATGAAGGACTTGGGTATGATGCATTATTATCTAGGTATGGAGGTGTGGCAGAGTGCAGATGGAATATTCCTTGGATAAGGGAAGTATGCAATAGAGATCCTAAAGCAGTCCGGGATGATGGACTGCAAGGCCATGGCCACACCTATGGCATTGAACCTGAAGCTATTGAATGATGCCTCATGAAAGTTGGTTGATGCCATGATGTATCGTCAGATGATTAGGTCCTTAATGTACCTGACGAACATGAAGACCAGATATTTGCTTTGCGTGAACACCTTGAGCCAGTTTCTGAAAGATCCTAGACATGTTCACCTGATTAATGTAAAGCAGATTCTGAGGTACTTGAAGGGTACAATTGATTATGGGCTCAAGTATGATGCGAATCAAAATTTTAACCTGGAGGGTTATGTTGATTCAGATTGGGCAAGCAGTACTGTAGATAGGAAGAGCATTTCAAGGTGTTTCTTTAGTATGGGATTAGGTATTATCTCTTGGTTTAGCAGGAAGCAATCCTATGTAGCACTGAGTACAACCGAAGCAGAGTATGTCGCAGCTTGTTCTACTAGTTGTGAGGCAGTATGGCTAAGGAAGCTATGTCTGATTTATTTGATATCCAGTTGGATGCTACCTGTATCTATTGTGACAACCCGAGTTGTGTGAAGTTGTCAAAGAACCCGATGTTCCATGACAAGTTGAAGCACATCGAGATCAAATACCACTATATCAGGGATATGGTGCAAAGAGGAGCAGTGAAGCTCCAGTATGTTGCGACAAATGAGTAGATTGCAGATGTGTTAACCAAACCACTAGCCAGAGTGAAGTTCAAGTACTTCAGAGAGAGTCTTGGTGTTGTTCAGATAGAAGATACTTCAAGGAAGAAGTGATGGGACACATTTGCAGGATCCATTCCAAGCATGGTGGTAGGAGGATCCTTCCCATAGCTGTGGATGTAAGCACTGTGTGATGAGCATCAGGACGATGCTCTGGTTACTGCTATTTATGATGATCAGGATGATCATGTGTGATGAGCATCAAGATGATGCTCCAGATGATAGGCATCAAGACGATGCTATGTGTTGAGCATCAGGATGATGCTCTGGATGATAGGCATCAGGACGATGCTATGATGATGATCAGGATGATCATGTGTGATGAGCATCAGGATGATGCTCCAGATGATAGGCATCAGGACGATGCTATGATGATGATCAGGATGTTCATGTGTGATGAGCATCAAGACGATGCTCCAGATGATATGCATCAGGATGATGCTGTGTACATGATCAGGGTAATCATGTGATGATGATGTGCATCAGGATGATGTACTATATGATGATGATCAGTATGATCATGAGTATCAGGATGGTACTCTATGGCCATGGACAGATTGTGCAGGTAGCATAGAAAAGATCCTGGGAGATCCGATAGTTGGAGCTCGGATGCTCTTTCAAGGTTTTGCTACAGGAGGCATGTAATCAGTCCTGAAGATCTGATAGGTTGAGCTGTGTGCTCGTAAAAGTACTGGGATGCTCTTTAGAGATCTTGCAAGTTGCAATACACTCTTTTAAGGTTTTTCCTAACCACATAGAAAATATCCTGGGAGAGCCGATAGTTTGAGCTTGGATGCTCTTTCGAGGTTTTGTGGTGGTCACATGTAAAAGATCCTGGGAGATCCGATGGGTTGATTTTTGTGCTCTGTGTGCTCATAAAAGTCCTAGGATGCTCTTTCAAGGTTTTTTTGATGCACATTCCATAGGATGGCCATAGATGTTGAAGACCTACAGGAGGATAGGTCGATAGCCAACACGAAAAATGGATGGCTATGTAGAACTTTCTATGACGAGAAGAATTGAGATATAGCCCAGTGATCGAGATGACGAGTATAGCAGCAGTGACGATGTTACTCCATTATCCAATGACGATGATCCAGCTCCAGAATTGAAGACTTTTGGCGATATGTATTGATGACCTGTGTCTAGAGAATACCTTCCTAGTTAAGAGGGAGTGTTGATGTATTTTTAACTTCGGAAGATATTCTTCTATGTATTACACTTGTACTTTATTATATTCATGATGGAGATGTATTATTCCTCCAATCAGAAGTGTCGTCATTTGTATTTGTAAGTGTCGAAAGTTTCACAAGTGTCGTAAGTCTTGCAAGTTTCACAACTTATATTTGATGGGTTATTAGACCACAAGTGTGGGGTCGGCCCTGTATGAGTCATGTGGTCGGGTTATTATGCTTCCTTAGGAAGTCGGTCCTGTTAGAGTTAAAGGTAGGTTAAGTTGTGTATAAATAGAGAGTGGGTGTCTCTCATTATATTCATTCACTCACTCATTTAACTCACATAGTTGAGAGAGGGGAGTGCGCACAAGTGGAGGAGGAGTAGCTGCTAGAGTCATCTATCTTGTGGGGATTGATCATTGTGATCTTTGTATTGGGGCTTATTCTATCTCTGAGGAAGTTGCATGGTTTTTCACCTTCTTGGTTTTCCTCAAGGAAACTCTATGTCTCTTGTATTTATGATTGTTATGATATGCTTGTTATTCTCTTAGTAGGATCCTAGATAATGTTTGAATGCAATTATCGAAAAATTAACAAATTTTCGCATGACTTCTTTTACAACATTGCTTTGCTACTCCGTTAAAAAACGTGGAAGTGAGTGAATATTAATTTGGTCTTGTTGAAGCCTCGGGTTTGTAGGTTGTTGGAATGGGTTCCAAGGCTAGCAACAGAGGGTGAAAACCCAGCCTGAAAGGCTTCAAAAAACTCTATGCAAGAGTAGTTCTATCCCAAGACTGTTTGGTATAGTTAACTCCCACGGATATAAATGCCTCCGCTGGCACATATGGGGTTTGATCCTGCAACGATCTATCTTCCTGTGAGGGAAGATTAAAATTTTTCTGTCTCTAAATAAGTCTGCTTCAAAAGAAATCTAAACTAAGTCAGATCTAATCTAAATAAAAGTGCTTTGTTTATGTGCAGGATAACTTGGTTTGAGTTTTAATAAGTCCTTTCACTAGTTGGACAAAAACGTAAAGTTGGATCTTTTACTCATTAACTTAAGATAGAACCAAAAGATAAAAATCAAATGATAGTAGCTTAAGGATTAGGTACATGCAAGCTTATCATGTATCTGGAATGTCAATTGAAAAATTAACATTAACTTAATAATCTCTGTTAATCATTTGCAGAAATAGATAAATGTTATAAGTAAATAAATTCAGTTAAAACATATAATACACATACCATGATTTAAGAGAAATCTAAACTAGTGATCAATGTATAAATAGTGATTTCAAAATCAAACAGTGTCCATTCAATGATTAAGGTGAAGAAATCAGATATAATCATAGAAATTTGACAACATAAACAAACAAGATGCTAAAAGAAACTAACTTTGATTCATCAGGTATGCAATAAATTACAAGATCTCAAGTGAAACAACGTTTCTCCAGTCCTTCTCTGGCGATTTTCTCCCCCCTTCCCCATGAGACCTCTACCCTTTAAATAATAATTACAAAATAGTTACAAAGGATAGACCTCCCATAAAATAGGGATTACAAAATCAAACTATTCTAAGCATGACCAAGGGAGTCCTGCCAATTGTTCCAAACTTCTAGCAGCTCATCTAAAACTGGATAATGGGCTGACTCGAGCCCCAACTGGGCATCACAAGTAAAATATTCCATTGCATTCTTGGCCAACTTATGCCAAGTGCATAGAAAAAAAATGATCTTTCCTTCTAAGCTGGAAGGTTGCTTGATAAACCTTTCAACTTCTAAAATCCATATGTATTTGAGTTGTTGAATCTGCTCTTTGACCTTCTCACATCTGGCATCAACCTGTTTGATCATCAACTTCGGTGGGCAAGCTTTCTCAATGAGAACCATAGTAGGAAACTTCAGCTTAACCATGATATTGTCTGCAGCATACCATCTTCTCCCACAAATGGCTTGTGATTTCTGGATTGTTTCTTCAACGATATCAGAAACATTATGCCAGGAATTCAAAGATTTTTTTATTCTTCTGAACTTGAAGCTAGCAAAAAATAGGATGTCATATGGTTTGTCCTTGATATACCTCTTCCACTCAAAAACATCATCATAAGCTTTAGAAGCTTGTTGGCTCTTCTCAACGTGGTGTTCAAGGACAGTAGACATTCGTCCAAAAACACCATGATTTTCCTGAATGTCATTCAGGGAATAGAACAACTTAGCTAAGAGTTCAAAATGCTCCTCATTGACTATATTGGCCAAGTCTTTGAACTCTTCTTGAGAAATCCTAGAGAAAGAAGAAAAGGCTGCACTTTCAGTTGCATCCTTTAAATGTTGTTCCAATATTTCTATCTTCTCCATATTTGCATTGTTTAGGACTTGTGCATCCTGCAGTTCCTCCTTAAGAGAAGTATTATGTTCCTGCAAATCATTCATCTCATTTTCATACTGATCCCTCAATCCACGAATCTGAGATTGTTGGTCGCAATACTAATCTAGAGGTTTCCCAATGTAGACCCAGGTACTTCGCGGTACAAGATACCAACAAAACCCCTATTCACCGGCTCTTTCGGCAACAGACTATGAGCAGTCTGAGGTCTCACCCGAGGTGAAGTTTAGGGAGTGGTTGCAGAAGCAGGTTTCCACAACCTTGTGATGCGATTGTTAAGCTGGTTGATGCGCAACATGGTGACAGATTGCGCGCTGCAGTCAATGACTATGCGAAGTCTTCTACTTTGCGTCGAGTACTTCAGCAAGTAAAGATACTTGCACAAACAACGCGTCCACAGACTGCGCAGTGGGGTTATGAGGCCTAATCCCTTCTAATCAATCTTATTCGATAATCCTTAATCATTCATCATTACTTAGCTCGATAAGCATCATAACTTATGCGAATGAGTGAGATGTTCCATGCTGTGTGCTATGATATTGCGATTCAACCTTAGCACTTAACTGTGTGTTTATCTAACAGATCCATTCCTTCGAGGACTTATAGGTGTTTGATTGTTAACATTCATCCATACACGAACTACTAACATCTTATTCCATCCCTTCTGCGGTGAATACAGATAAAAGTAAACATATATCAGATAACAGTAACTTCATGCAAGCACCGTAAGTAATTCAAGCAAAAATTATGGCAATCATACATAGCAATCACATAACACAAGGTTTAAGGTGATTCACCCCCCCGGATGGGAAGATACGTCCATAAGAACTGTTGTTTTATTATCTCAGTAAAGGGTACAACAGTTCTTCGTCTGCGCACTCAGCTGCAAACGTTCTTCTTCCTAAAAATTAGGTCTCTGTGCACTCAGCTGCAGAGCCTTTACAACGGCTTCTCACTCAGAACTTCTAACAATATTCAAAAATACCCAAATACAAAATTGGTTAACCCTTTCCCATACAAAAATTCCTTATATATAGATCATGCCCGTAGGTCATGTCTTTACAATACAAAGGCAAAACCCTTAGGTTTACAAAACTGTCACAGTTTTTTCCCAAAACTGGACTGCAGATATCTGATAGCGGATCTTCTATCATGTGCGTGCCAATGGGTTGCTTCCTCTGAACTATTCCTTCTTTCATGGCCTTAGATGGCTAGTTCAAGTAGTAGTAGTCTGCCATTTGTGTGATCAGTCACCTACCTCCCGATCTGCACCTACCCACTGCTTTGTAGTTATCGCCGATCTTTGCCAAAAATAGGTCTCCGGTGACCTAACCGAACTAACTGCCATCATCTGTCCAACGCTCTGCTAGGCTGGACCTCCGTCGATGTGGCACATCGCGACATTTTACTCCTCAAAGCACCGACCTCGCAGCTCTTTCGACACTGTGCTACTAGCAACCTTGAAACATACCAAAATTTATCCCAAAATTGTTCCAACTTAACTGTGCTCAGCTCCGCAGTTCTCAAAATATTTCCTGCTAAAAAATGCCCCACCTGGGCCAGGCCCAACAGGCCCCTAACACTTACATGTGGCTCACCCCTGAGCCACTTGCAACTTCTTGAAAGTGTTTCACTAATTGTGGGGTTATCTTTTGAATGTGTCAATCAGCTTTTCTACCGCGGTCTTCGTATCCTGCTCAATTTTCCCAATTTTTTCCAGCATCTCAAGTGTTATCTCATGGCCGATTTGGCCTTCCACCTGCTCGTGATTCTGGTTCAGCTCCTTTAACTTTTCTTCGATCTCCTGCGAGATCGTGCCGGCTTCCTCTAATAATGGCTGCGACTTATCACCCAATTCTGTCTCCTTCTCATGCAAAGCTTGCACTTCCTTCTTTAGGGTGTTGATTTCTCTGTATTTTAGGAGCTTCTCTCTTGTTGGTAGCACCTTAACTTCTTCAACCATCTTTTCGAGTGACTCTTGATTTTCTTTTACTTCCTTCTTTACTTCCAGTAATTGTTGATATTCTTCAAGGGCATTAAATGCCTTCGATGTTGCTTCTAGTAAACTCTGGCACTTAGCCACTTCGGCAGCAATATTCTGTGCTGCAGTCTTCACTACTCCTTGTCTTAATTGCTTTTCATCTGGTGGGGTCTGTGGATTGATCTGAGCCTTCAAGGCAGTGATTTCAGATTCATGGAGAATCTCCATGTCTTCCTTCTCGTTCTTAAGACTAGTGACCAAATCGCCAATCTTGACAATAGTATCTACTCGGTCTTGTTGTACTTCAAATTCTTCTATGTTATCTGCAACCGCAATGATAGTGGACTCCAATATTAGCCGACGATCCTGCTCATCTTGGAGTTCCATGATTCTTCACGAGCTATCTTCTTCTAGCTTCCTGTTAGTTACTTGTAGCTCAGCCTATCCTTTCAGTGCATCTACGGTTCTGTCATGCATTTCTTCATAGACTTGTGTCTGTAAGTAATGTAGTGCAGGCAATGGTATCTTTGCAAGATCAAGCTCCACGCGCTCTACATTCTTCATATCTAGCATTACTTGATCAGGTAATGGCAACCTTATAGATAGTGGTTGCAAATGGACAACACGAGACCTCGTGGGAACAGTGATTTGTTCCTGCGAAGTTCCCACCGACTCCCTTTCAGCTATTGATGCATGGTACAAGGGTAATCTTCTGCTTACTTCATCAAACTTTTGGGATATTCCTTGCAGTGTAGTCAGGTTCTGGTCCAAACTATCCTGAATTTTCTTTTCCTTCTTTTCTTTGTCCGTCGAGAGTTCCTCCATTTGTTCAGTGACCTTCGCGGTGATCATTAGGTAGTCATCTTTGCGAAGCACTGTGTCTAATTGGTCTTTACTTGATTTTTGTTTCTTCCTTAGTTCCTTTCTCCCTGAAGGACTCCCAGCATCCTTCCTTTTGCCTGACTCTTTATCTTCTACTATGGGGCACGGGATAGGGTTATCCTCGCCAGAATCACTTTGGATTTCCACAACCTCAACTCAGAATTCAACTGGCCATTCCTTCATAATATTCTCAATATCTTCCTTGTACATATGGTAGTTTCCTGGGTACTAGTCAGGATTCTTTGTCTGCGCTTTAGCTGAAATCGAGATGCATTTCATCTCAACATAAAAGTTGATAATGTGGATATATTTTCTTATTACTTGCTTTGGTATCTGAGGTGTAAGCATGATGGCCCCGCGCAGCTGGTCATAATATGTATAAAATACCAGTGCTGTCTCGTGCTATCTTTCAGGATTCAAATTTTCCCATAGGTTCTGATAGCGAGCACCTCTGCAGTCCGAAGTGTCCGTGATCACTCCGACATATTGCTTCGGCTCCCTCCATCCCAGGAAGGCGATCAGTACTATTAGCCAGGTGAAATGGAAGTTTCCACCATTGATCTGCGTGTCATTCAGTTCCTCTAGGAACTCATTTAGTAGATATTGACACCAATTGAATTCTTCTCCCTCGGCGGCTGCAGTGCCAAGTAGTACTGTGCCCGCAGAGACTTCTAGCGATCTGCACTTTCTTAGAATTTTTCCCACTAACAACTGCGTGACAAACCTTATTGCCTGCTCCTTTATGTCATCCGTCTAGAAGCACCGCTTCCCTTTCATAATAGACTGTGTTTGCTTCATCAATGCAGCTACCTCTTTATCCTTTGTTTTCCCCTGAAAGAACTTCTTTGGGTTTTCTCCCCTTTTGCTCAATCCAGTTATTTGATGGATTAAGTCTATTATCAGGTCGATATTCTGGTCCATCCATAAATACCCTTGGTGGATGCGTGCCATAAGAGTTCACACCACCGCGTTGAGCTCCGGTGATATGTCGAAATGTGGTAGCCTGAGCAGGTTGAGCAGTCCTGACTTGGCTACTCCGGACAGCCAACTTTCGGCGACCAAAGTGAGGTCGCCCTTTGCATTCTTCTTCCAACACATGTATTTGTCGGGCTGGAACTGTGGGAACTTTGGTTCGGTGGTCTTCTCCTTCTGCATTGCTAGCAGATCATAGTCCTCCAATTTACATTCTGGAATTTTTCCCAACAGATTTTTGTCCACCTCAACATGCTTCGATATCAGCGAGAGTGGTATCTCATACTTTGGGCTCTTCAATAGTCTAATGGCCGGTGCATCCACTGCATGTGGCGAGATATAGTCTGGATTCATAGTTAAAGGTATCTCCTTATCGGCAATGGGTTTATATGGCCCCATGGAACTTGTCTTCAGTAATTTTGATCTCGGTGCTACTGGATTTTTACCTTTGTCCTGCATTGAGGGGTTGTGTCTTGGTGATCTTCTTGGACCCTATTTTGGTTCAGTGATGACTTTATTGTTTGGGGTTCTCATTAACTTGTCAATTCCTTTGTGTTGGAACAACATCACAGTCTCTTCGAGCGTGAATTCTTTGTCAACAAGGGACCTATGTGTCATTCACTTGCATATTATTCGGCTAACCAGTGGAAGACTTGCAAATCTAACTCAGAAAACAATATGTGCAAGAAATTCTAAGTGCTTTGGTAATGCCCGCGAGTCTAACTATTGCATTATTTATAGCCATGGTTGATCCTCCTCTGCACCTCTTAATGGTTAGATAAGCATTAAATGTAGTATCCGTTAGCCAATTCTGGCAGATGCTTCAGTCAATTTTGTTATTAAGTCGTTCAGAAAGGCTATCTGTGCTTTAAATGCTCGTGCGGTCGGTAGGAAAGTACTGCATAATGGCTATATTTCTGACCAACACTGTAACGGCTATTTTCTGGAGCATTGCGTCGAATTGCGCAGCAGGTCATCTTTATTTCTGCGCAGTTACTTTGCGGTGTCTGATTTCTATTTTTCTTCAAGGTTGCCTTTTGAGTGTCACAATAGCGCATTGTTTCTTTTTTTTTTGTCGCACAGCTTCAGCAATGCTATGCGATACATTGATCTATCCTTACACTTTGTGTACAGAATCCTTGCAGTTTTTAGTGCCCAATTCCATTGTACTTGGCACTTAGAAACTTTTCCCATTTTTCTTGATCAGACTGGATGCTGTGAAGCAGGACTATCGTGGTAAAGATTTAGTCTACTTCCATTTATCAGATTTGGTAATGTATCACCAGCTAAATTTGCTAACTGAATTGCACCACCGTCAGTAACATGGATAACAGTGTATGGCCCAAGCCAATGCATTTTAAACTTCCTCGAAAACTTCATGAATTTACTATCATACAAGAGGACTAGGTCACCTACCTGGAAAGACTTGCTCTTGATGTGGCGATTGTGCCATGCTTTCTCACACTCTTTCTGTACTTGTTTGTGGAAGCCTCGGATGAAGTGATCTTCTTCCAGACCAACCAAGTGTAACAACCTTTCTTCCAGTGCTGCGGGATCTGCCATCCCTGTAAATGCAGCTAATCTCAAGCTGGGTATAATATATTCCATTGGCATTATTGCTTCCTTCCCATAAGCCAATCTGAAAGGTGTATGTCTAGTTAATTTCTTGCATGTTGTTCTGTATGCCCATAATACAAATGGAATTCATAGGTCTCATTCATCTTGGTTTACGTTGCATATCTTTGTTAGTGCATTCTCGAGTACTTTATTGAATGCTTCAATAGTTTCATTTGCTTGCAGATGATAAGGCGTACTGTGTTGATGATGAATGTAGAATACTTCAGTCAAAGCTTCAATAGTTCTGTTCAGAAAATGAGTACCTTGATCACTCATCAGAATTTTTGGGCATCCAAACCGCGTAAGGATGCTCTCAAAGATAAACTCGACAGCTGTGGCTGCGGTGCAGTGTTTTACTGGCTTTGCTTCTGCCCATCTGGTGAGGTAGTCAGTTGCAGTAATAACGTACCTCGCACCAGTTCTTTTCCTCGGTGGGTTGATGGGTCCCACGAAATAAATTGCCCATTTTTTGAATGCCCGCAAGGTCAACTGAGGATTCAATGGCATTTCATCTCTTCTTGATGGCTTCCCTTTCCTTTGACAAACATCGCAGCTCTAGTAATGTTCCTTCGAATCTTTATGGATTGTTGGCCACCATAGTCCTGCGCGCAATATCTTTTGCGTAGTAGCCCTTCCTACATAATGGCCTCCTGCTACTCCTGAATGTGCATCGGCCAATATATATGGCTTCTCATGGTCCAATACGCATCTTAGCAATGCTTCATCAGGTCCTAACTTGTATATCTGCCCTGCAATAATGGTGAAGTTTGCAGCTCATACTACCAGTTGTTTCTTCTGCTGCATAGTGAATTGTTTAGGTATGAATCCTGTAGTTAGGAATTCAATAATGTCTTGACAATACTCATCGGCGACCTGTATAGCAAAAAAATGCGTGTCAGGCATATTGTCTTCAAGGTTCGTAGGCTCTTCTCCTAGCTCAATCCTGGATAGATGATCAGGTCCTAAGTTTAACCTACCCGGTTTAACTACTATTTCAAAATCATACTCTTGGAAGAGTAGTAGCCATCTGCATATCCGCCTCCCTAACACTGGCTTATTGACCAGGTATTTTAATGCAGAATGGTCAGTAAACATTGAGAAGTGCGCACCAAGCAAATAGTGTCTGAATTTTTGCAGTGCGTATACCATTGCGAGTCCTTCTCTTTTAGTAGTGGTATAGTTCTTCTCAGCAAATGACAGTTTTCTGCTGGAAAACGTAAGGGGATGATCAATTCCTTCTTCCCCTGGCTGGGAAATAACAATTCTCAATTCTATACATGATGCAACAACATGGACATGAAATGGCTTCTCCCAGTCTGGAAAAACTAGGATCGGCGCAGTGACCATCTTTTCTTTCAATGTGTCAAATCCTTTCTCACAGTCCTCGTTCCAAATGAATGGTGCATATTTCTTTAAAAGCTTCTCCATTGCTGCGGTTATCTGGCTACACCCTTTTATGAATTTCCTGTATTACCCAGTATGCCCTAGTGTAGTGCGCAATTGTTTAATTGAATTTGGTGTAGGCAAGTTTACAATAACTACGATCTTCGCAGGGTCAACCATGAATCCCTACTTACAGACTATGTGCCCCAATAGAATCCCATAAGGAACACAGAAAATACATTTCTTCAAATTCAAAGATATTTGGTGCTATCTGCATTTTTCTAGCATCATCCTGAGGTTCGCGGCATGGTTTTCTAGTAACCCAAAAAAGGTCCAATCATCAAAGTAAACCTCTAAAAACTTATGTATGAATTCTTTAAATGCTGCAATCACGACTCTAGAGAATATGGCTGGTACGTTCTTTAGACCAAATGGAATTACTGTATACTAGAACGACCCCTATTCTGTTGCAAACGTAGTCTTGTGTCTGTCTATTGGATCAATTCTTATCTGATGGTATCCAGAAAATCCATCAGTAAAAGAGTATGCCTCATTCCCTCCAACATTATCAAGAACTTCGTTGGTAAAAGGAGTAGGAAATGGGTCATGCATTGAAGCATCATTCAACTTTCTAAGATCAACATAGATCTTGATTTCACCCTTTACTTTCTTGTCTTGGACGACCATCAGGCTGATCCATTCAGATTCTTCGACTGGCTCAATGATCCCTGCATCGAGCATCTTCTTGAGTTCTGCCTTAACTCGTTCTTTGTATCATGGATTTAATCTATATGGCCTTTGCTTCACGGGTTTAGCACCATGTTTAAGAGGAATTTTCATCACTCCTAAGTCTCCCAGAATGTCTTTCATCTCGGTGAACTTGGTCGGGAATACTTCCTGGTATTCCTGTAATATACCTGCAATCTCTGCAACTGTAGCATTATCCCAATAGTCTCCTATTGCTACGAACTTCGGCTCTTCACTGGTGTCGATGTTCACTTTCTTTGTTTTAACCGGTCCACTCATATCTGGAATCTCTAGTGGAGCTCCTTCTACCTCGCGTATTCCTTCTGATTCAGGGATCTTTATGTTGCCCGGGTCCTCCTTGCTGCTATCTCCATTCTCTTCAGCTATGTTGTAACAGTCCAAGGCCTGCTCTTCCTGTTCTTTCCAATTTGGTTGTAGACTCGCAAATACGCTGCCTTCTTCAAAGAATGCTTCTAATGTTATATCTTCCTTTGTGTAATCTGGTAGTAATATATTCTTCTTGATGAGCTGCAGTGCGTCATTGATAGTAGGATGGTCGTCTTCAAAGCTAAAGTCCTTCTGGAAGGTCATAGTGAGGATAGACCACTCCGCAGTTTCTGTGCGCAGCTCCTCTTCTAGATACCATTTCTTTGGAATAGGCTCCTCCAATGTATGCACAAAGAGATGTACCCATTCTGTCTGTGGTCTTTCTTTCCAAGCTTCCACACAAGCTGAAATATGACCCGCTAGATCCGTCTGGCCATTGTATTTATCAAGAGGTAGTGTAACCTTATCAGCAAACCTGATTTGCATTTTTATTCTGCACTGGTCCCAACTTGTGAGTGTCTTCTTATGTGTAACCCACCATTTGGAAGGTGTCTTGTGCAATACCATATCTAATGCTGAGACACGGTGTTCATTGCAACTGCTGCAGTGTACTCTTTGATAAATGAATAGACGTTAGCTGAACCATCATAAGTGGGAATTGGACTCACCTTCTTTCCAATCCAGCAAAGTGATTTTGTAATTGTTGCACATCTCCTAGCAGATACTTCATGCATTCTATGTTGCCATTTTTCTAATCCTGCTTCTGAGTCTGATATGCAAGAACTATCGCAGCTCCAATTGAGCATTCCATCCGCAATAGGATGAATATAATACGCAGCATTTGTTGTCATCTTATAGATACGGTCAAGATCTTGTGCTCTGTACTCTTCTTGAATTGGTTCAACATATCTCTCTCCCTACGAAGGATCCAATGGTGCGACAACCCTTATGTCATTGCCTTCAAATATCATTTTCATTGTCTTCAGATTTATGATGGTGGAGTTCGTCATTGCCCAATCGATACCAAACAGTGCTCGATACGGATTGGTATCATCCACAATTTAAATTACTTTGAAGTTTGCATAACTTCGCACTCCATCAGTGTCGACAATGGTCTTGGGTAACCTCCCTAACGGTATAACTATGCCTTGATTATCCATTCTTAACTGTATAGGTGACCACTGTAACTTTGGTTTCCCCATTGCCTGCCATGTCTGCTTGGTCAAAACATTTACTTCAGATCCGAGATCAAGGATGATCTCGTCCATCTCGTAGTCTCCAATCTGTGCTATGAATCACATTTCCCTCCCAGTTCTTTTTGGACTCCTGATGTTGTGTACTGCGCCATGGGCAGTCCTCCTCTCATTGTGTGATTCATACTGATTTATCAGTTTTTCAAATTCCATAAGAGTATCTTTGTTCTTCAATAACTTGATGCAGCTCCATAGGAACTGCGCAACATAAGTGGTTGTATCTAGTGCAGCGTGCATCTGATCATATGCTAGTGCCATGTCTTCAATTTTCGGTACTTCACTGCACAATGCGATCCTTGGTGAAGTAGGTGGTGGTTGTTTGAATATGTCCTTTGCTTCTTCAAAGACTTCTTTATTTTTCTGTAAGTCCAAGGGACATGATTTTCCAAGAGCTTTCCTAACTCCTACTGTTTCTGTTGGGGTCTTCTTAGCATCGGTTGTTCCAGAAGTGGAAGCTTCTGCGCTTTTGTCTCTTCCTGTACCAGCGGCACTTCGCGTTACTACATTTACACTCGGATCTATAGTTCTGTTTTTTGCTGCAATCAACTGAATGTTAGAGTTCGTTGTTTCTGTTCTTCTCCACTCATGCATTTCTACCTCAAGTACGGGGCAGTCTTCAATCACATGATTAAATGATTTACAGTAGTTGCATGTTGTGCATGGATTGGTACAATCTCTAGATAGGTAACCTGGCCGGCCACAATTATAGCATATTATCTGGCCGCGGCCTCTTCCTTGAGCTGGGCCAGCATTTCTCCCTCTACCATGATATCCACCACTGCGCCCTCTATATCCACCCTGATCATACTAGGTGTTCTCATGTTTTGGCTGATTTTCTTCCTGAACACGATACATTCCAGCACCTCGCATTGCTTCCATATCTCGCTTTCTTTCATTCATCATTTCATAAGCGTGACAGTTGGACTCATCATGTCCATCCGACTTACAAAAATTACAGTATAATTTTTTAGGTGTCTTTAGATATTTTTGTATTAGGTAGCAGTCCTCAGGTCGGTGTCCTCTGCTTCTATAAATTTCACACCACGATGCATGGTTCTGATTCATATTTATTGGGTTTGGTGCACCACTGTTGATGTAATCTTGAAGTAAGGGGCAATGTTCTATGGTGTCGCCTTCTCCTTTGCATCCTGTGCACCAAACTTCATGTTGTTGTTCATGTCTTTGTTCCTTTCCATTCTTCACACCTTGCAATTCTAATGTCAAGGTAGCCAATTGGTTCTAGATATGTAACATCCCAGAACTACTTTCTCCAATTGGTGAAGCCTCCAGCTTCATTGCGATCTCCAAGGCCTCAGCCTGAGATACAACCTTCTGTTGCATCAGTGGTTGTCTAATATGGGGCAACAGCGCAGCAATGAACCATTCTTTATGTTGTTGCGGAGCTATAACAAAACTTACTTGGTAAAACAATGTTTTGAATTTCTAGTCAAATTCCCAGACCGAATCAGTAGGTTTTTGCTTGATTTCTTTCAACTCTGTTATGCACTATGATTCTGATTTGGGTTTCTTAAACTCTGCTGCAATCGCGGTCTTAATATCTGCTAGGGTTCTCGGCTGGGCTTGAGAATACTTCATAAACCGGTGCAATGCTCTATCTCTAAAAGTAGTTATAAGCTGCGCTCTATTTATAGCATCATCTGTAACTTGCTTGATGCTCCACACGGCTTCACATAAAAATCAGTGCTGATCAGGGTCTTCCTGACCCGTTCCTTTGAATATCGGCAGTTTTATATCGTTATCTATAATTCTCCTTCCAGATTGTGTACGGTTTTGAGATGAGTTCCTTGCTACAAAAGTAGATGCAGGCTGTTGGGTTGTACTAGGGATAGTATTTTGTGGAATGGTCTGATTCATAGTGTTCTGAGCACTTGGTCCTGTGGTGTTACTGATCTGTGGGATAGGCTGCACGATGGTCACAGTGGGTGGGTTCTGGACTGCTAAAATCTGAGATAGGGGCGGCGCGATATTAACACCCAGTGGATTCTACGGTGTAATACGCTGGATTGTGGCTGATATGAGTGTGTTCTGATTATTGAGGTCACAAGGAATTGCGGTATCTATGTGGTTTCTAGAGCCTTTAGGTTTCTTTTCGTTAGTAAGTCTATATCTCTTTCCACTTCGCAAAGTATGGTTTTCTTTGTCAGAATCAATGTATGTGTTTTCTACCATGACAGATTCAAATCTATTACTGCATTCTTAAAACACCTTTCTCAGTTAAAAGCATTTTAATGTATAGACTAAGATTGTTCAGAAACTTACCTCTGAATGCTTCGAAAAAGTATGCTTCAGCTTGGCTACAGGATTTCAGTGTGTCTACAGCAAACTCGGTCACAAATCCTTCAAGTATGCGATCAACCCAAAATTTGACTGCTCGAGAGAGTGGGATGTCTATTGCTTTGAGTTGTTCAATAACCTTTGGATTCTAGTCTGTAGTTACTCCTCCTTGAGACCAATTCTTTCTTTCTGCTAGGCGCGATATCCACGCTTGCAATTCATTTGGAAACGATGCCCAGAAAATCTTGTGGATGTCACTCCACAAATATCTATTCAACCACTCTACATCATATAGACATGGGTGTTTGTTTTCTTTCTTTTCAAAATGTCTTTCGATCTTATCGCACCAAGTCTAGATCTCTTTTTGTTCTGGATTCCAACTGTCTAATCCTAATGGGATTTTGTTTCCTTCTTCGCAAATTACTTTCCCAAACTCACTATCGCATCACTGAGTCTTAGCGCGGCAACGGAACCATTTATTGGTCGCAATACTGATCTAGAGGTTTCCCAATGTAGACCCAGGTACTTCACGATGCAAGATACCAACAAAACCCCTATTCACCAGCCCTTTCGACAATAGATTGTGAGTAGTCTGAGGTCTCACCCGAGGTGAAGTTGAGGGAGTGGTTATAGAAGCAGCTTTCCACAACCTTGTGATGCGATTGTTAAGCTGGTTAATGCGCAGCGCGGTGACAGATTGCGTGCTGTGGTCAATGACTATGCTAAGTCTTCTACTTTGCATCGATTACTTCAGCAAGCAAAGATACTTGCACAAACAACGCATCCACAGACTACGCAGTGGGGTTATGAGGCCTAATCCCTTCTAATCAATCTTATTCGATAATCCTTAATCATTCATCATTACTTAGCTCGATAAGCATCAGAACTTATGCGAATGAGTGTGATGTGCCATGTTGTGTGCTCTGGTATCATGATTCAACTTTAGCACTTAACTATGTGTTTATCTAACAAATCCATTCCTTCGAGGACTTATAGGTGTTTGATTGTTAAGATTCATCCATACACGAACTACTAACATCTTATTCCATCACTTCCGTGGTGAATATAGATAAAAGTAAACATATATCAGATAACAGTAACTTCATGCAGGCACCGTAAGTAATTCAAGCAAAAATTATGGCAATCATACACAACAATCACATAACACAAGGTTTAACATGGTTCACCCCCTCGGATGGGAAGCTACATCCCCAAGAATTGTTGTTTTATTATCTCAAGAAAGGGTACAACAGTTCTTCGTCTGTGCACTCAGCTGCAGACGTTCTTCTTCCTCAAAATTAGGTCTCTGTGCACTCAACTGCGGAGCCTTTACAATGGCTTCTCGCTCAGAACTTCTAACAATATTCAAAAATACCCAAATACAAAATTGGTTAACCCTTTCCCATACAAAAATTCCTTATATATAGATCATGCCCATAGGTCATTTCTTTACAATACAAAGGCAAAACCCTTAGGTTTACAAAACTGTCACAGTTTTTTCCCAAAACCAGACTGCAGATGTCTGATAGTGGATCTTCTATCACACGTGCACCAATGGGTTTCTTCCTCCGAATTGTTCCTTCTTTCACGGCCTTAGATGGTTGGTTCAAGTAGTAATAGTCCATTCTTTGTGTGATCAATCAACTACCTCTCGATCTGCACCTAGCCACTGCTTGGTAGTTATCGGCGATCTTTTCCAAAAATAGGTCTCCTGTGACCTAACCGAACTAACTGCCATCATCCGTCCAACACTCTACTAGGATGGACCTCCGTCAACGTGGCAGATCACGGCATTGTACTCCTTGCAGCACCGACCTCGGAGCTCTTCTGAAACTGTGTTGCGTGCAACCTTGTAGCATACCCAAACTTATCCCAAAATTGTTCCAACTTAACTGCGCTCAACTCCGTAGTTCTAAAAATCCTTCCTGCTAAAAAATGCCCCACCTGGGCTAGGCCCAACAGAGATTCATGCTCTTGATTGACTTTAATCAACCACTCTTGTATCTCCTTCAACTCCTCTTTCTTGGTATCAATCTCTTTATTCAGAGAGGTTACTGTGTCAAAATTATCTCCAGCAAATGCCCCCATAGCTGCTGCAGTTTATAATGCTTCCTTTTGGATGTTATTAGACTGTCTAGCCCAAATTATCTGATTGGGAATAGGTGCTTGCAACACAACTGATCCCCTGCTTCTATTGCTTCCTCTTTTAACCACTGTTTTTGTTTTTCTACTGTAAAAGTAATCCCAAAGGGGAACGATGGCATCATCTTCAGGATCAGCTGTCAAGTCAGTTGCAGATGAAGTAACGTTACTTGTAGCATATGTGATACTGTTACCTGTTGCAACCAAAGCAACTGTTTGGGTGACAATGGAATTAGGGATAGACATGGTAAACTGAGAGGTAGATATCAAAGGGGAAGTTGCAGCAGAAACTAAAGGTGGAGAAGGAGGAGAAGTAAATAGAGTGGCAAACTCAACAAGGGAAGTTGAGTCAACAGTAAGTGAGGGCTGTAGAGAAACCGTTGGAAGATGGATCTCAGTGACTATTGGTGATGGAGTGATAGGTGGACTTTGCAAAGTCAAAGGTGAAGTAGTGATGGAGGTCAGCCCATCGAATATTTGAGATATGGTGGATGATGGTAATGTAGTCTCAAAAGATTAGGTGGAAGGAAGTTGAACAGAAGAGGTGGAAGTAAGTTCAAGAGAAGAAGGTAAGGGTGCAGAAGTTAATGTTTCAACCGTAGAAGTGACTTGATAAAAATGGTGATCTTGAATAGGATCCTCTATCACTATGTTGTCAAGAAAATCAGCATCTTCCTGGGAACCTTCAGTTATCTCTTGCACAACAGTCATAGGAGGAATTCTTTCATCCTCGACATCACTATCTTCAATATTCAATGTAGGTATAGTAGATGCAGGGGTTTGAATCTTCTGCCTCTTTGTTGGGTTACTCACAACCACCTGAGTATCACCAGCTAGACTACTTTCACCAATGACTTGGGTGTCAAGCATTGAAGTCATATGTGCCAGCTCTTTCTTCAACTCATCATCTGATTGAATTAGGATGTCCTTGGTATTTTCAACATCTTATACAAGGCCCTTTCCTTTCCCTCCATCTGGATATGTCAACATCAAAGGAGTAGCTTCCTTTTGTGCTTCTTTTTCTTCCCTTTCCTTTCTGACCTGTTCTACCAGTTGTAGCTCCATTCTCTTGTATCTTAAAACCTTAGTCTTGAGCTCTTTCTGGTACTGAAGGATGAAGCTCTGCTCTTCTTTAGTCTTATCCCTAACCAAGACTTCAGAAAACAGATTTTCTCCTTTGTAAATAGAGTCATCAAGATCAGCCTCATGCACATAGGTTTTTTTCATATGTTCTTGGGCAAAATGAGCAGCCAAGAATCCTTTGGGATCATGCATTCTTTTTGGGGCTGATCCCAACTTTAAAGAAACAATCTTGTTTCCCATAAATGTAGCATATGTTGATGTTGGAATGACCAAAGGTCCAAGGTTCAAATGGAACTTAGGCCATCCCTTTCTTTTGGGTCCAGTCAACTTGAGGAATACCTCATCTGTTACAGTCTAGAAGGCTATTTCTTCAAGGAGTAACCTGTCTAGGACTATCCTTGGCAGCAGATGTACTATGTTACTTCCCAAAACTATGATATAGGTGAAGAATTCTCCCACATACCAGTCACCAATGGTATTAATGAGAATTTTTGCATTAGGGGAGAAGGATGGTGCATCTTCCCTGAATATCTGATGGTAAATTGTATCGAAGAAGTGATCACAGATGTCATACATTGAAGGAACAAAATTGTTCTCCCACAATGATGAAAAATAAATGTGAACAAGGGGATCTAAAAGTGTCCAATTCCATCCCATGAAAGGGTACTGGAATTATGAGCAGAACACATCAATAACATATGCTGAATAAAAGAAATAGGGCTTTCTTGTTGTTGGTGTCTTCTGATACCACTCAATAGTTGACTTTAACTCCACTGAGAACCGAAGCCCAATTGAATGACTCTCTAGTTGTAAGAATGTGATGGGCCATGGGTGCCCACTCGGCTTTGAACATGGAACAATTAGGTAGACCATACAGCCTGCAAAGCATGGCTGCTAAGAGGGAATAAGGTTCCTTAAACCACGAAATAGGGTATAGGTTATCGGGCTTAGGTATGAAATTGGCAGGGTTATTCATCCAAGAATTAATCATCTTGTTGAAGTTAAAAATAGAGTTGGCATATTCTAGGAAAGTAGCATTAAGAAGTTGTGTGGCCGGCTTAAGGGCATAATCCCTAATGAAAACTTCAAGGAAGAAGGAAACTAGAAGGGACCCTTCACTGTTATTGAAGGAATGGTCTTTGGGGTTCGCATGGTCAATTATCCACTTGACTGTGTCCGTGTAAGGTAGAAGGGAAGGTCTGGATGCTATGGCGTGAAGCTGGGAATTTCTAATATTCTCATAGACCGGTCAGTTCTCTTGAATGTCTGAGAGGTCATCATTGTTGAAAATGGCATAAATTTTAGACTATTCAATCTAATAGGTCTCCAAGACTCTATCACTGGTATCAACAAGGTAGCCAAAGTTGGGGTCTTTGTTCAACAGGTCTTTCTGTGTAGTCTTAGAACGGGTAACTCTCGACATGGTGGAAACTGGTAAATTCTCGTAAGATAAATTAAAATGAATTAAAAAACAGTTTAAAATTAACCAAATGAACAAACAACCAATGAAAGGCGAGGGTAAACCAACCTATGCTGACACGAATAGGAAGAAAAAAACCTTGGTAAAAATTCTCAGTGAAAAATCCTTGTAGGAGGTAAATTCTCAAAATCGAAAAATGATAAAGAAAATAGAAAAAATCAACGTATTTAACAATTCTGTCGGTTGCAATCTGGGCCGTAGGATGAACAGAAATCAATGGCTGAGATCTAATATGTGGGATGTGGAAGGAGAGTTGCGGAATTTTATTGCTTGCAAATATGTACATTCTTTCCGCAATGCGGGCTGCGGGTTGCGGAAGCGCAACTCTAAATATAACAAGCCAAAAGTGTCCACAATCCGCAACTATGGGTTATGGGTTGCTAAAACGCAAATGACAAAAATTAAAATAAGAACTTTCCGCAATCCGCTATCCGCAATTTGCGGGTTGTAGGTTGCGGAAATGCAAAGTGCAATTTATTTCGACAGACTTCCCGCAATCCGCAATTGTGGGTTGCGGGTGCGACAAACCACGATTATTGAAAAATATTTCCGCATCCGCAATCTGCATTGCAGATTGTGGGTTGCAGAAAGAAAAAATTCCAAAAACCAAGCTTCCCCAATCTGCATTGCGGATTGCGGGCTGTGGAAATGCAAATTTTGGGAAAATTGCTTATTTCTGCAACTCACAAAAACACACAAAATATGAAAGAATTTTCAAAGGGAAAATTACTAATTGAATCCAATCATGACAAAGACATAAAAAACATGATAAGCAGGATAAAGCCCCCAAAACTGACTAAGGAATTTAAACATTACCTCTGCATATAAAAAATTGGGGCTCCCATGTTTGATTAAAACATGGGATCTGTTGTATCTACAAGAAATGGTGACTGGCTGGGACGAACCAATTATCTATGTTAAAGAAGTCTTTAGCTACAAGGAATATATGTCAGCAAACTTGATGTTTTAACCTGTAACTTACATAATATTCTCATAAAACACAATCAAAATAGCAGAGTTAGTCATATGATTGATATATCCCCACCCAAAACCATTTAATGATGATGTTCATATGGAAAGGCAATCTTAGAAGTAAGCAGGAATCCTTTACCATTATGCAGTCATAGGAAAGCAGTTTATGATGAGCCTTAGAGAAAACTTAGAGCCATTATGAGTTACCAAATCTTGAATCACCTTGACTTTATTAATCATTTATTTATGTGCAAATGCATTACTCACAATATATACATTTCTTTCTTTCTTTCTTTCTTTTCTTTTTCTTCTTTAAAAACAGAACGAAAATGTGCAAACAAGACTTTGTTGATACAAGGCCATTTCCCTGACTTGGTGATCAGATATTGGCAATGCCATTCACAGACCTTATCTGGAAACTGAACAAGCCAGCTCGGTAAGGAGACTCCATGTCTTTCATCTTTTGACACTAAAATCAATTACCATGGCTTGGTGACCATAAGTGGTAATTTCAGTCCAAAATCAAGCCCATGATCATGGTAGGGATGGCTTGTAATAAGACCCCCCTTATCCTCATATACAACAAACTATCTTACAAAGGCAAAAAAAAATATTAGTGCATAGATTACAAGACACTACCATTCCTTGGTAACCACATGACAGTAGTGTTAGTCACCGATATTTTGTAGATCATGAATGGGCCAACCTGTGATAGGATCTTCCACCTTCCAGCAGTAGCTGAAAGTCACCTCCCAAGTTTGGTGTCCTGATGTGGAGATGTCAGTCCACTTAAACATCTATGAACATAATGGGTTGGCTTGTAATAAGACCCCCATCTCATAATCTATAATTATTAAAGTTAATTATTTTCAAGGTGATCAGAGTGGGATCCAGAATAGGTAAGGATGAAGAGGCTATAAATATATGCTTCCATTCACTAATGAAACATAAGGAAGGAGAATCTAATTGCTTCCTCAAATTCAATTAACCAAATAAAACATCCATAAAGATAGTGATTAAGGTGGGAGGGTATCAATCAAGGCTTTGCAAATATTGATTGTTTAATTTCATGAAAAACATTTTCATCTACAGTATGAGTGAAATAAAACTGACACTGTTACCTCAAAACTTCAGACTTGTGCTAACCTAAGACATATTGATCAACAGCCCTTGCCAAAATGTGTGGAACTTATTTTGAATGAAAAACAGAAAGCCAGAATTGTAGGAAGAAAACAAACAAAGTAGATAACAAAAACAAATGAAACACACCACACTTATGTACAAGTGATCCAATACGCTCCTCTAAACAAAGTACTTTTTAGCAGTTGTACATTCACTGGATAGGTTTCTACAATACCTTCCAGTGTCTGCAACTGAATAGTACTAGGACCGAGATTTTATGTAACAATGAATGGTCCTAGCCATAAGCGTTGGAACTTGGTGTAATCATTCCTGTCTTTGTGTTTCTTATCCCACTTCAACACCAAACCCCCCACAGTGAACTCCCTATCAGATGAGGACTTCTCATCAAACCACCTCTTCACCAGCTGCTGATGTTGATACAGCTTGTTTTTAGACTTCTCCCTATCTTCTTCCAGCTTAAGTAGTGTATCAATCCTTTGCTGGAGTGGGGAAGAGTCATGTTCCTGTATGGACTGTGCTAACTATAGTGAAGGGATCATGAGGTTGGATGGTAAGATGGCCTCTTTACCATAAACCAGATAGTAAGGAGAGTTTCCTACGGCTGCTTTTGGGGTGACTCGGTCTTCCCAAAGAGTATTGTATAGTTTGGTATGCCAATCTTTATGGTGAGTAGCTATTGTCTTCTTTAATATATTAATCAAATTCTTATTGGAAGACTCACCTAGTCCATTCCCTTATGGATAGTAATTGGTAGAGTACTTCAGTTTTATCCCTTTCTCAAGGGCATATTGGGTAAGGTCAATGGAAGAAAAATAAGATGCATTGTCAAACACTATAAACTCAGGTGCACCAAACCTAGTGACTATTTGGCTTTCAAGGAAGGATATCACTTGGTTTGTATTGCATTGTCTGAGAGGGATTGCCTCTACCCATCTGGTAAAGTAGTCCATGGCTGTCAATATGTACTTGTGTTGCAGGGAGAAAGCAGGGTTGATGGGTCCAACAAAATCCATCCCCCATTGTTGGAATGGACACTGGACTGTAACTGGCTAGAGGGGAAATGCAGGTTTTTTTAATTTTCCAGCACACTTCTGGAAGGGCTCACATTTTCTGACATAAGCATAGGCATATTTTAATAGTGTGGGCCATTAGTATCATGCTCTCAGGATCTTATGTGCAGTAGTCTCCCCTGAGAAATGCACTCCAGCAGGACCTGCATGAAATTGCAAAAGAATATTATCAGTATCTTCTTTCTCTAAACATCTGAGAAAAACACCATCATAATTCTTCCTAAACAAAACCCCATCTATGAATTGATATGGAGTAGATTTTAACCTTAAAGCTCTACGTTTTTTAAATTCAAGGGTTTTAGGAGCAAACCCATGGGTAAGGAATAACTTAATGTCATCATACCATTCGAATGTTTGAGTTGTAATAACATTAACATAACCTATTGTTGTACTTTCCTCTTGTTCCCACTCCACCTGCTGTTGTACAAGATCATTTGATTGAGTAGTGAGCAGACACAAGCCTTGGCCTTTCACAATATTTGTTGGTCTAATCTCCAAATCAAACTCTTACAGAGATGTCATCCAGTGAGCTCTATTTTCACTTAGCTCCTTCTGAACCAGAACGTTTCTGATAGTTGCATAAGGAACAATGACTTTAGTCAGAGATTTCAATAAATATGGTCTAAAATGTTTTACCGATTTATAGATCATGTAAGCTTGTTTATCGATATGGGAGTAGTTGAATTATGCTCCTTTGAACGTGGATCTCATGAATGAAATAGGGATTTCATCATCATTCTCATGTTTCTGTGTAAGGACAGCTATGTAGGAGAAGTCAGTAGCAAAGGTGTACAGAATAAAATCTTTGTTGAATTCTGGAGACATCGGAGCGGGGGCTTCCATAATGGACTTCCAGATTTCAACAAAGGAATTTCTTTGTTCCTTAGACCACTTGAAATGGGAATCATTTTTAACCAATTGTTGCAGCAGCTTGACAATTTGAGCAAAATTCGGAACAAATCTATGAACGAAATTAATCTTACCAAGAAAATATTACATGGCTTTACGTGAACTGGGTAGGCTAATCTTCGAAATGGCTTCTGTGCGCTCTGGATCAATGACCATGCCTTCTTTAGAAACAATAAAACCCAACAGCTTACCTTCGGTGACTGCAAAAATAGATTTCTTTCGCTTCAATGAGATTCCATATCTTCTACAACGTTTGAACACCTGTTTTAGGGAGGACAAATGTTCATGTCATTTTTTAGAATAAATAGTAATATCATCTAAATAGACAACGATGGAATTGTGCATTAATCCCCTGAAAGCTATATCCATAGCTCTCTGGAACGTAGCACCAGCGTTTATCAGCCCAAAAGGCATTCACCTGTAGGAAAAGGTTCCCCAAGGGGTCCTAAAAGATGTTTTTAGTTGATCATCAGGGGCAACTAGGACCTGGTTATATCCTGAGAATCCATCAAGGAGAGAAAACAACTCAAAACCTGCTACTTTCTGTAGAATCCGCTCCATAGGAGGAACATGGTAATTGTCCTTTTCAGAACCTCTGTTTAAGTTCCTAAAATCAAGACAGAGCCTAATCTCCCCATTCTTCTTCCTAACAAGTACCAAGTTAGCAATCCACTGTGTATTTTTTACAGGGAACGCGATTCGTGCTGCCATTAATTTCTCAAGCTCCTTCTTGATAGAGGGTTCCAGACTGGGATGCATTTTTCTTAACTTTTGCTAATAAGGTTTTACCTCAGGTTTCATTGGTATATTATGGTGCATGATACTTGTGTCAAAAGCTTTGATTTCATCGTATCTCCATGCAAAGACATCTTTGAACTCCTTGCACAATTTCATAAAATCCTTCTTTTCCTCAGCAGAGCAGTCAACCCCTAGATTGATGAAACAAGGGTTATGTTCAGTTCCTAGGTTGACAGGCTCATAGTTGAGGGATGAACTCTGGTTTTTACAGTTGGTCTTTCGCTTGAATTTATCTTGCAAATCGTAGTATTTCTCTAGGTTGATGACTGATTTAGGGATAAGATTGGAAGGATGAGTGGAATCAAACAGAGATTTCTCATGCTCATCCTCATCTATTGCCACATCTTGTAAAGTGTCATGGGCTGTGAGAAAGTCTAATATTTGTTGGTCATCATCAAACACCTTCCAAATTGTCACATTATCAGGAATAGAAGGCCTGTACATAAGTTCAATTGAGAAAGTGTTAGGGGACAAACCTTCGGGTGGGATCAACCTAGATGCAGTATTAGCCAGTAAATTTGCATCAAAATTCTGTGATCTGGGGACTGACTTGATTTTAAATGCAGAAAAAGAGTTAGTGAGATCCTGATAGTTAATCAAATGAGGAGATAAACAATGGATTTTGTTTCTCACCTGCTTTACTATGATCTCAAAATCTCCATAACATTCGATTACCTGAGCACCCATATCAATCGCCTTCCTGAGTCCCTGGACCATGGCCTCATATTCAGCTATGTTGTTGGTGCATTCAAACTCGAGTCTACAGGAAATCATAGTTTTGGTCCCTTTTGGATCAATTAAGACACAACCTGCACTAGCTCCATCTTTAGATCTAGAGCCATAAAAAAATAGAGTCCATGCATTCAAATCTATCCTAAAATTAGTATTTACATTGTATACATTATGTACAACAGTACATGAGAATGGAATAGAAGTAAGATTGACAATCTGGGACTGATTCTGTGCATTCTCAGCTAGTGACAAATCCATAAGTAGATCCCAAAAGAAAGTATCAAAAGTGTAGTGTTCCACATGTGAGTTGAAGTATGCAGCAGGCTCACTAGGATCATTTAAGTCTGTGACAATTTGTTTCATGTAAGGTTCCCTGCTGATTTTGATTCCGTTTGGTCATCCATTGTAGGGAAGCCATAAGTGGGACCAGTTAGTAGCAAAGTAGCCTTTGAGATTCTCTAACCAATCCTTGGTCAACCACATTCCATACATTTTTGGGATGTCAGCCACAATAATATCCACAGTCTAGTGGATTCTAGGGTCAACAGATAGTGTCAACAGAACATTCTTCAATTCTCCCACTACCCTAACTTTGGATCGATCAAGTTGAACAATTTGAGTAGGGAAGGGCTCCGAAGAGGCATTCAAATTTTTGCAGACAGATAGAGGCATCACATTTGATGAAGCACCTGAATCTATCATAGAGTTGTGGACATTCCTATTGAAAAATTCAAAAGTAAGCAGGAAAGGAGGTGTTTTCTTGCTACCTAGTTGCTAATTTCCAGGTTTAGAGTATGTCTCTAAATTGTTGTTCTGGGCCTCCCTAGGTTTGTTAACAATCATGCTTTTGTGCAGACTATCTCTCATTGTAGGGATTTTCAGAAGTTCAAAAAGAGAAATGTTGGCTTTCACTCTTTTTAAGTCATCAATTAGACTGTATTCTATTTCAGGAATTACAATGTCTTTATGTGCTGGTGCTTTGCCTCTATTTGGTGTGGGTGTTGAAGTGGAAGCTTCTTGTGTTGGTTGTCCTTTACTCCTTGTATTATAGGGATGTTGGACATTGAAGACAACATCAGGCTCATCTTCCTCCTCAGCCATGGGAAGTTCTGAAAAGAAGCTGATAGCGTTTATCTGTTGGTCCTCTACTTCATCTGGTGGTTCAGGATCTTGATTCTCCTGTGGGTTTTCATCTGCGTGATCAGGAGAATTGTGATATTCTGAAACCAAATATTTAAAGATAGAAAGAATTTCTTCTGAGTTCAATCCTTCATCAAGATTAGGTGGGACTTGGTTCTATGGGGGTTGATAAGGTATTCTGAAAGGTTGTCTATTGAACCCCCTGTTATTGTTCTGGTTTTCTGTGTTGTTCTTTTTTAGGTCTACCATTTCATTTGAGATCTTTTGGATAAAAAATTTAATGTCATTCATCTCAAATGGGTCCTTGTTTGGCATTGTGGGTTTTGGAGGGTTTTCTTGCTTTCTTTTGGAGGTGGAAGGTTGTTCAACTGAAGCATCAAGGTTATCTTTCAAGCAGAACATATCTTTCTCTACCTAAATGGCTTCAGCAAAAGCCTCCTGCAAGTTCTCCTTATGTGCTCGTTTGACCCACATAGCAATGGGAATAGGTAAACCTTTGATATAATAGGTAACCAGAAGTTCTTCAGCAGGAAGAATAGTGGTAGGGATTCTATTCTTTAAGTATGAAAACCTTTAATTATAATCTTTCACCCTTTCCTTTCCTTTAATCTTCATTGAAGACAAGTCTATTACCAAATCCTATGGAGTTTTGTCATCTCCAAATTTTTGGATAAAAATATTTTCAAATTCATCCCAAGAAGAAATAGATCGGGCTTCTAGGGAAAAGTACTATGTGGATGCTTTTCCCTCAAAGGTGTATGGAAACAATCTACAAACTACATCCTCATGTATGACACTCCTAAGTCTAATGGCCTGCATGAAAATTTTGATGTGATCAAGTGCAGGTGATTTGTCATCAGGTTAAAATTAGGGATCCATTTCTCAGGGTTCTTGGGGAGTCTGCGTTGTTCACCAATAACGAATACAGCATCCTGGTCCAACTAGGGCCTGTTTCCACCTTCTTCCATGGGTATGTCCTCTGAAGATGAACTGGAGGATGACTCACGATCTAATGATTCATCATATGAGGATGATGAAGATGAAGGGGGGTGTCGGTGGTGGTCCACCTGTGGCAACGTTTGGTTGGTCTTATTCTATTTCTCCGAATAATGTATCAAGGTTGAAATCAAGGAGCAGATTGTGGCGTGGTGGATTATGTTGTTCAAGATTTTGGTCACTTGAATTATTAGCTTGCGGATCGATGTTCTGGTGATGTTGAATTGCTGCTATTCCAATATTACGCTCTTCTGTGATCCTTTGTTGTAACCTAGCAACACTATCAGAAGAACCTTTCAATAGTTGTTCAAGTGTGAGGGGTCCCCTAGTGGGTGAGATAAAAACAATATCGTTCCTCCTAGTTTCTTTCTCTATCACAGGGGTGGCAGGAATGGTAGTTGGATCTTACACTGGTTTTTCTGCAGAGGTTGATGCCTGCATGTGACTACGGGTGACAATCGGTATTCTCGCTGGAGAAGGTCTACTGATGTTTCGTTTAGGCATAACTTGCACTTGGCCCTCTTTCTAGCGCCATGTGTTGAATCCTCGCGGGTATGTAGGTTGCTGGAATGGGTTCCAAGGCTAGAAACAGAGGGTGAAAACCCATCCTGAAAGGCTTAAAAAAACTCTCTGCAAGAGCAGTTCTATCCCCAGACTATTTGGTATAGTTAACTCCCACAGATATAAAGGCCTCCGCTAGCACTTATGGGGTTTGATCCTGAAAGGATCTGTCTTCCTGTGACGGAAGATTAAAAGTTTTATGTCTCTAAATAAGTCAGCTTCGAAAGAAATCTAAACTAAGTCGGATCTAATCTAAATAAAAGTGCTTTGTTTATGTGCAGGATAACTTGGTTTGAGTTTTAATAAGTCCTTTCACCAGTTTGAAAAAAATGTAAAGTTGGATCTTTTACTCATTAACTTAAGATAGAACCAAAATATAAAAATAAAATGATAGTAGCTTAAGTATTAGGTACATGCAAGCTTATCCTGTATCTGGAATGACAATTGAAAAATTAACATTAACTTAATAATATATGTTAAGCATTTGCAGAAATAGATAAATGTTTTAATTAAATAAATTCAGTTAAAACATATAATACACAGACCATGAGTGAAGAGAAATCTAAACTAGTGATCAATGCATAAATAGTGATTTCAAAATAAAATAGTGTTCATTCAATGATTAAGGTGAATAAATCAGATAACATCAAAGAAATTTGACAACATAGACAAAGAAGATGCTAAAAGAAACTAACTTTGATTTATCAGGTCTGCAAAAAATTACAAGATCTCAAGTGAAACAACATTTCTCTAGTCCTTCTCTGTCGATTTTCTCCCCCCTTCCCCATGAGACCTCTACCCTTTAAATAATAATTACAAAAATAGTTACAAAGGATAGACCTCCCATAAAACAAGGATTACAAAATCAAACTATTCTAAGCATGACCAACGGCATCCTGCCACTTGGTCCAAACTTCTAGCAGCTCATCTAAAACTAGATAATGGGCTGACTCGATCCCCAACTAGGCATCACAAGTAAAAGATTCCATCTCATTATTGGACAGCTTATGTCAAGTGCGCAGAAAAATATGGATCTTGCCTTCTAAGCTAGCAGGTTGCTTGATGAACTTTTCAACTTCTGAAATCCCTATGTATTCGAGCTGTTGAATCTACTCTTTGACCTTCTCACATCTAGTGTCAACCTATTCGATCATCAACTTCGGTGGGAAAGATTTCTCAATAAGATCCATAGTAGGAAACTGCAGCTTAACCATGATATTGTCTGCAGCATACCATCGTCTCCCATAGATGGCTTGTGCTTTCTGCATTGTTTCTTCAACCATGTCAGAAACATTATGCCAGGAATTCAAAGATTTTTTTATTCTTCTGAACTTGAAGCTATCAAAAACTGGGATGCCATCTGGTTTGTCCTTGATATACCTCTTCCACTCAACAAGATCATCATAAGATTTAGAAGCTTGTTGGCTCTTCTCAATGTGTTGTTCAAGGACAGTATACATTCATCCAAAAGCACCATGAGTTTCCTGAATGTCATTCAAGGATTTGAACAACTCAGCTAAGAGTTCACAATGCTCCTCATTGACTTTATTGGCCAAGTCTTTGAACTCTTCCTATGAAAACCTAGAGAAAGAAGAAAATGTTGCACTTTCAGTTGCATCCTTTAACTGTTGTTCCAATATTTCTATCTTCTCCATATTTGCAGTGTTTAGGACTTGTGCATCCTGCAGTTCCTCCTTAAGAGAAGTATTATGCTCCTACAAATCATTCAGCTGATTTTCATATTGATCCCTCAATCCACGAATCTAAGATTCATGCTCTTGATTGAGTTTAACCAACCGCTCTTGTAGCTCCTTCAACTCCTCTTTCTTGGTATCAATCTCTTTATTTAGAGAGGTTACTGTGTCAAAATTAGCTCCAGCAAATTCCCCCATAGTTGTTGCAGTTTCTAATGCTTCCTTTTGGATGTCATCAGACTATCTAGCCCAAATTATCTAATTGGGAACAACTACTTGCAACACAACTGATCCCCTGCTTCTATTGCTTCCTTTTTAACCACTACTTTTGTTGTAAAAGTAGTCCCCAAGGGGAACCACAACATCATCTTCAGGATCAGCTGTCAACTCAGCTGCAGATGAAATAATGTTACTTGTAGCAGATGTGATACTGTTACCTATTGCAACCAAAGCAGTTGTTTGGGTGACAGTGGCATTAGGGATAGACATGGTAAACTGAGAGGTAGATATCAAAGGGGAAGTTGCAGCAGAAACTAAAGGTGGAGAAGGAGGAGAAGTAAATAGAGTGGCAAACTCAACAAGGGAAGTTGAGTCAACAGTAAGTGAGGGCTGTAGAGAAACCGTTGGAAGATGGATCTCAGTGACTATTGGTGATGGAGTGATAGGTGGACTTTGCAAAGTCAAAGGTGAAGTAGTGATGGAGGTCAGCCCATCGAATATTTGAGATATGGTGGATGATGGTAATGTAGTCTCAAAAGATTAGGTGGAAGGAAGTTGAACAGAAGAGGTGGAAGTAAGTTCAAGAGAAGAAGGTAAGGGTGCAGAAGTTAATGTTTCAACCGTAGAAGTGACTTGATAAAAATGGTGATCTTGAATAGGATCCTCTATCACTATGTTGTCAAGAAAATCAGCATCTTCCTGGGAACCTTCAGTTATCTCTTGCACAACAGTCATAGGAGGAATTCTTTCATCCTCGACATCACTATCTTCAATATTCAATGTAGGTATAGTAGATTCAGGGGTTTGAATCTTCTGCCTCTTTGTTGGGTTACTCACAACCACTTGAGTATCACTGGCTAGACTACTTGCAGCAATGATTTGGGTGTCAAGCATTGAAGTCATATGTGCCATCTCTTTCTTCAACTCATCAGTTGATTGAATTAGGATCTCCTTGGTCTGTTGAACATCTTCCATAAGGTCCTTTCATTTTCCTCCATCTGGATATGTCAACATCAGAGGAGTAGCTTCCTTTTGTGCTTCTTTTTCTTCCATTTCCCTTTCAACCTACTCTACTAGTTGCAACTCCATTCTCCTGTAACTTAAAACCTTAGTCGTGAACTCTTTCTGGTACTGAAGGATGAAGCTCTGCTCTTCTTTAGTCTTATCCCTAACCAAGACTTCATAAAACATATTTTCTCCTTGGTAAATAGAGTCATCAGGAGCAGCCTCATGCACGTAGGTTGTTTTCATATGTTCTTGGGAAAAATGAGCTGCCAGGAATCCTTTGGGATCATGCATTCTTTTTGGGGCTGATCCCAAATTTAAAGAAACAATCTTGTTTCCCATAACTGTAGCATATGTTGATGTTGGAATGACCAAAGGTCCAAGGTTCAAAGGGAACTTAGGCCATCCCTTTCTTTTGGGTCCAGTCAACTTGAGGAATACCCCATCTGTTACAGTCTGGAAGGCTGTTTCTTCAAGGAGTAACCTGTCTGGGACTATCCTTGGCAACAGATGTACTATGTTACTTCCCCAAACTCTGATATAGGGGAAGAATTCTCCCACATACCAGTCACCAATGGTATTAATGAGAATTTTGGCATTAGGGGAGAAGGATGGTGCATCTTCCCTGAATATATGATGATAAATTGTACCGAAGAAGTGATCACAGATCTCATACAGTGAAGGAACAAAATTGTTCTCCCACAATGTTGAACAGTAAATGTGAATGGGGGATCTGAAAGTGTCCAATTCCATCCCATGAAAGGGTACTGAAATTCTGAGCAGAACACATCAATAACATATGCTAAATAAAAGAAAGAGGGATTTTTTGTTGCTAGTGTCTTCTGATACCGCTCAATAGCTGACTTTAACTCCATTGAGAGAACCGAAGCCCAATTGAATGACTCTCCAGTTGTAAGAATGTGATGGGCCATGGGTGCCCACTCAACTTTGAACATGGAACAATTAGGTAGACCATACAACCTGCAAAGCATGGCTGCTAAGAGGGAATAAGGTTCCTTAAACCAAGAAATAGGTTATAGGTTATCGGCCTTATGTGTGAATTTGGAAGGGTTATTCATCCAAGACTTAATCATCTCGTCGAAGTTAAACCTAGAGTTGGCAGATTCCAGGAAAGCAATGTTAAGAAGATGGGTGGTCATCTTAAGGGCATAAGCCCTAATGAAAACTTCAGGGCAGAAGGAAACCAGAAGTGACCCTGCATTGTTATTGAAGGAATGGTCTTTGAGGTTCTCATGGTCAATTATCCACTTGACTACGTCCGTGTAAGGTAGAAGGGAAGGTCTGGCTGCTATGACGTGAAGCTGGGAATTTCTAATCTTCTCATAGACCGATCGGTTCTCTTGAATGTCTTAGAGGTCGTCATTGTCGAAAATGGCATAAATTTTAGCCCAGTATATCTGATAGGTCTCCGAGACTCTGTCACTGGTATCAACAAGGTATCCAAAATTGGGGTGTTTGTTCAATGGGTCTTTCTGTGCAGTCTTAGAACAGGTAACTCTCGACATGGTGGAAATTGGAAAATTCTGGTAAGATAAATTAAAACAAATTAAAAAATAGTTTAAAATTAACCAAATCCACAAACAACCAATGAAAGGCGAACGTGAACCAACCTGTGCTGACACGAATAGGCAGAAAACGAACTTGGTAAAAATTCGCAGTGAAAAATCCTTGCAGCAGGTAAATTCTCAAAATCGAAAAATGATAAAGAAAATAGAAAAAATCAACGCATTTAACAATTCTATCGGATGCAATCTAGGCCGTAGGATGACCAGAAATCACTGGCTGAGATCTAATATGCAGGATGCGGGAGGAGAGTTGCGGAATTTTATTGCTTGCAAATATGTACATTCTTTCCGCAATCCACAATCTGGAATGCGGGCTGTGGGTTGCAGAAGCGCAACTCTAAATATAACAAACCAAAAGTTTCTGCAATCGGCAATCCACAATTGCAGGTTGCGGCTTGCGGAAACACAAATGACGAAAATTAAAATAAGAACTTTCCGCAATCCGCAATCTGCAATTTGCGGGTTGTGGGTTGCGGAAATGCAAAGTGCAATTTATTTCGACAGACTTCCCGCATTCCATAATTGTGAGTTGCGGGTTGTTGGTGCAACAAACCGCGATTATTGACAAATATTTCCACATTCGCAATCTGCATTGTGGATTGCGAGTTGCGGAAAGAAAACATTCCAAAAACCAAGCTTCTGTAATCCGCATTGCGGATTGCGGGTTGCAGAAATGTAAATTTTGGAAAAATTACTTATTAAAGCAACTCAGAAAAACACACAAAATATGAAAGAATTTTCAAAGGGAAAATTACTAACTGAATCCAATCATGAAAAATACATAAAAATCATGATAAGCAGGATAAAGCCCCAAAAATGACTAAGGAATTTAAACATTACCTCTGCATATAAAAAATTGGGGCTCCCATGTTTGATTAAAACATGGGATCTGTTGTATCTACAACAGGTCTCCATTGCTATTTAATTGAATGACATCTTTCATTGCATGATTGGCTTCCTAAATGTCATCGCAAATTTTGACAATTTTTCTTTGTCACTCCTTCCATCCAACATTCACTATAATGTTTCAGCTACATTCTTTCTTATATGCATTGTATCAAACAAATGAGAAAGTTGTAGCTGCTCATAGTAGGGAAACCTACTGAATTTTTTGGGATAAATTTTCATTCCTCATGGAAGCGCATTAATTCCTTCATGATCATGATGGCCATCATGAATCATAGTTTATAAAGAAATTACATAAATCATTGTCAATTACAGTAAACAACACACAATATAAAAAAAAAAAAAAAAATCATATATGATGATAGATATACAATTTGATCTGTACCTTGATGATCTCTATTATATTTCAACTTCCATATGTGAGGTGTCATTCTCTATGGGTTTAATGAAGTCTCCTATTTCCCATTGAAAAGATGGTTTTCGGTAGTTTGATACCTATGATTATTAGAGAAGAAGTGCCTATAATCATCAAACACCTCCTTTCATAAACTTTTTGAATGATGAGATTTCATCTTAGGACCACAAACTGGACATGCAAATTTTCCCTTTATTTGAATATCTGCAAGAGATGGATTAACTATGTCAATTATAATTATATATAATGAATGGATTATTTAAAAAGCATGCATGATTAATATATCAACTTCATAAAAGTAAATACTATTAAAGTGGACGTTATAATTACATACCACAAAAATGGGTTAGCCCTGGGGAATCATGAATTATCCATACAAGCATTGCATGAAATTGCGTTTGCCTTATTGGTCTAGAGACATCATACATAGTGATGCCATTCCATAGCTTTAGTAGCTCGTCAATAAGAGGCTCAATGTATACATTCATATCTTTAACTTGGTACTTACCTAATTGATTTGAACATATACACTACATAATTATTCCAACCATTTTACATATATAAATAATATATATGAATAAATGAAAACAAAATATGACATTATGCAACAAATACGACAAATGAGATATTGCTACTACATTAAAAGAAAATTTTTGTAAACACATACCTGGAACAATCATTGCCAACATTATATGCTCCCTCTTTATTGACATCCATAGAGGAATGTTATTGTTGATAACAAAAATAGGCCACACCGAGTAAATAGATCTCATATCTGCAAATGGATTAGCATCATCTACTTCCAAAGAAAACCTAACATTACGAGATTCTTCTTTAAAGTGTGGTCATTTTTCCTCCATGTCTCTACATGCAAAACCATCTGCAAGAATTCGAAGAATGACATCTTCAATTTTGTCCCGTGCATGGTAATCCATAAATTGTGCTATGTTTTTGCACCTGAACAGTCCTTGCAAACGTGGAATAATGGGAATATAATGAAGAATCTTGAGAGACACATTTTTTGTTACTTGATATGTTTGATATCTAGTGCTATGACATTTTGGGAATTCTGTTTCAAATTCATGATGCTTATAATATATAATATGATCATTGGGGCATGCATCAATTGCTTGATACTGCATTCCAATATCTTTCATGATGCCAAATAAATATCGGTACGCACAAGGTAAAATATTTTACAGTGGTAACAAAATTCGGCTACAAGCTACAACAAATTAAAAACAAAAAAACTAGTTAATATAATATATAAATAATATTAATGAAACATATTTCATCCCTATTAATTTTACTTATGAATTAACAATAAAATTATTAGAGGAACAAAGATAACCTTTATCATGATCATATATATGTGATGGAATATATTACATACCTTAACATTTGTGTGACTGATGTGCTTGAAACACCATTCATAACCTTCAAGTTTAGTATCAACAATTAACAGGGAGAAGAGTTGTGTTGGAGCCTTCATAAATGGGTTTGTATTCCTTCTCAAGAAAAGGTAAATCATGAACATCATCAAAGTCATCATTTTCATGATCATTGTCATCATCCATTCTAACATTAAATGTATCATGGATCAATTTATTTGTACCATCATATTCAACTATGTTATCAGTATGATCATCTTCTTCAATATGACCATTAAATTGATCTTCAATATTTGTAGCTCCATGTTCCTCTAGTGCTTGTTCTACAAGCACATCCTCTGAGCAATATGACCTAGGAGGCCTTTCCTTTATAATTACAAATCATCAAGAGATATTAGTGTGAATATAACAAATATTAAAATGATACATACATTTACAAAAACGATCAATATAAAGACATATATAATGAACAACTTACTAATGGATGATATTCATGTCCTCCCTCAATGTGTCCATGTTCTCTACAATGTATTTTAGCTGTTTTGATCTTTATTCTTCTCCTTTTAAAGCCCCTGCATTGAATACAAGGACAATAACATTTCCCATCACTCTTTCTTTTCACTCCAACCCACAATCTGGCGAGTAATTATCGATTTTATTCTTCTGGATCAAAAATATTGTTATGTGACATTTTCTTTTACCAAGCTTGACTTATGATTATTAATCTTAAAAAGTCAAGATCCACACTTCACTATTTGTAATGATAGTAATAACTGAAATAATTATGGCTTTTTGAACGAAAAACAATTTGTGCAAAGGTTATAATATCCGCAAACAGTCGCTAGTATAGCAAATATGCGGAATATTTATAGAATTTCAAGTTTCTAAAAAAAAAGGTCATCGGATATCCAATGGCATTTGACTATTGAATGTTATGAAAATATATCTTGAACACGTCAGATATTCTACGCTTCTAGTTGGATATTCGACGACCGTCGAATATCCAATGCCAATCGGGGTCAAATTTAAAAAAAAAAACTAAAGAAAATTAAAAACTATAAAGGTAATATCCGATGACACGGTCAATTTTTGGGATTTCGTCGGATGAAGTCGTCGGATTTTGGGTTCAAATCTTGGTTTCTAATCATTGAATGAGATATGAGATATATTAGATGATTAATAAAATGGCATACGAATATATACTTATCAAATACTAGTCATCATAGTGAATGTCCCTTAGGTTGGTGTCCTTTAGATGATGATGATGATTATTATTATTATTATTATTCATCGCATTGACTCTCTCTTCAAAGATGATTTGTCCTCAAAGTATTTATAGGAAGAAATCTCTGTCTTCATTCTTTCTCTTTATTTTTATTCCTTCTCATGATTCTTCATTCGTTATGCCATGATGGTTGATGCCATAAAACAGTATGATATACAAAGTGTTTGTTATATACCTAGGGGGAATAATATGGAGTACCTAGGGAGGTACCTAAGGGGAATAAATGATGTAATGGGTATGCAAAAGGGAATAAACTATGTAATGTGTACCCAATGGGGGTAATTAATGTAATGTGGCCATTAATAATGGAATATGGTCCATTTGGTGGTTGGGGTTAGTTGGAATAAACAATATAATAATAAGGCATAGACCCCTAAGTATACTCATGAGAACGTATAAATAGAGAAGAGTATCATTGTATTAGTCATGTTAGAGATTCTTATTGGTGGTTGGGGGTTGGTTAGAAGAAACCATGTAATAATAAGGCATAGACCCTTAAGTATACTCATGAGAAAGTATAAATAGAGATGAGCACCATTGTATTAGTCATGTTGGAGATTATTATTGTACAAGAATGGATTGTGGAGTGATTCATTCCTTAATGAGTATTTGATGGCGTTACCCTACCTTAAGGGTTTCTCTATATCTTGGTGTTATTCTTATGGTGGATGTATTTTGGTTAATTTTGAAGTTTAAGTGTTTTATATCTTTGTTTTGATTCAATTTATGGGTTAAGGATCACTACAATGTTGAGAAAAATTGTCATGTTATGTAAGCGATGCACCGTCCCATTTTGATTTTCTATAGAACTATGTGGCAATGACTTTGATGATTTGGTGGATTATAATATTCCACACTTGAGTTTCTTCTCTTTGATATATTAGGATCTTCGGTTATGTCATCACATTGAATTTTTAACTTTGGTTATTTTGTTGAGTAATAAAATGACTCTTATAATTAGTATGATGATAAAGCATCCCTGCATCTTGTGTATTGTCCTTGGAACCTTCATATTTTGTTAATTTTGGAGATTTATTGGTTGAAAATATTTCAAGTTAAACATCTTTGTGATATTTTATGTCAACTCGATCTACTTATTGGTTCCTTTCTCCACAGATAAACAATTTTTTTAATTTAGTTATATCACTCCTTGTTTCTTTATCGGTTAATTACTACTTGCCAGTAGGTTCCTCTATTTTTTTCTATTGAAACCTATGATTTTCACCTTTTAAATTCTTGGTTTGCATAAGAAAACTTTATTATGGTCCCTTAAGTGGCAAATTGTTTCATCATTTTTTGACTTGCCAAATTTATTTTTGAGATCTTGATTCTCTTGCTTCTCATCCTCTAACATTTCAATTGGTTCAAGCAACCTTTAATTGAGGTTCCTTCGGCAAGATTTTTTTTTAAACTATTGTCAATTTATTTTTCTAGACATATTGATTCCCTTATTACCATAATTTAATAACTAAAAAGAGGTGTTACAAAAAAAATCATCTTCATTCGTATTAAAAAATGAAGGTTGCTTCTTTAGTAGAGCTAAGTGATAATCCTCTCCATTGTTTGAATGTCACAGTGAAGGGAAAAATGGAGGGAAAGGGAGGAAGCTAAAGGAAGGGATTGTTCAAGGGGATCTAGCAAAGAACTGGTATCTTCTACTAGTCTTGTTTCAGTTCAGGTTAGTGTTATTGTTGAAACTTGGGATGCTTTTTTGTGTTTGAGGGTAGGGCCCTTAGAGTAGATACACCCCTTTATTATAGTTCTTAATTAAAATTATGTCTTTCAAAATCCATGGAGTATGGGGTACTCCAAAATTTTTATCCCTGGAGAGATTAGTGGAGGTATTTTTTCCTGATGTAGGGATTTTTGAAAAAACAATGGTGATTGGGGTTAAAGCTAGGGAGGATTTTTTGAAGATCTTTCCAGATTGGCACTATTGCACTGTGGATGAAATTGGTCTTTCTGCGGGAATGTTTCAGCATGGAACCCTAAGAAGGTTAATTTCACTCATTTTCTAACTTGTGCAAGAATTATATTAGAAGGAAGGATTAAAGATATGGATCAACAGTCAAAAATTCATAATTGTGACCTTACCTGAATAGACAAGATCTCTGTGAGAAGGTTTTGGATAGTGGACTATTAAGGGAACCTAATTTGATAGCAGGAGGATATCTTAATCATACTATTTCTTGTTCATAGGTTTGGGGTTGAAAGTCAAAATTGGATCATTTGGATGATTATTTCAGACATTTATTTTAGAGGATGAAACTAATAGATGGGTGTCCAACTAAAATGGATCCAACCTGGAGGAATGCAAAGTTGGTTCAGTAGTTGTGTCTAAGCAACTTGACATATTTTTTATCTCCAAAAAATTTTCTCGTCTTTTGGATAGATTTAGATCCTAGTCTTATTATATTGGTATATCTGGTCATGCGCTCATAATGTTACAATTTGAAGTGGAATTGGTTAAGGTAAATTTTCCTTTTAAATTTAACCATTTGTGGATTATGGAAGAGAATATAACTACTTTAGTTTAAAACAAATGGGATTATTTGATAGGTTGTATAGATAGTTCAACTATGCAACAGTTGTCCTATAAGATAAGGGTTATGAAAAGTGAGGTTGTTGCTTGGGAAAAGCAGAAGAAAAATTATTTGAAAGATGAACTAGTTTCTGTTGAGGAGGATATCCATTTAAGATACATAAATAATATCTTTGGGGTATTTTCGTATATGGATAACGATGTGATTAGTTCTTTGGAAGCAAGGAAATCTAGAATATTGAGACATGATGAAGAGTCTTGAAGACTCAAAAGTCTTGCTGTGTAGTTGTCTCGTTGTGACAGTAACATGAAGTTTTTCCAAAAATATGTTGAACATAGAAGAATTAATAATTCTATTTGGGAAGTTAAAGGACCAAATGTGAATAATATAGTTTCTCAAATAGATCTAGAGGAGGAAATTGTTATTCATTTTGGATCTCCCTTTAAGGATGAAGAAGGAAATTTCCTAGGCTCTCAGGTGCAGGTTCTTCAATGACATCCTACTCTATTTTCTCCTGAAGAATATTAAAGATTTTGGAACGTATTTCACTAAAGGAAATAGAGGATATATTAAAAAAAAATTCCAAGTCCAAAATCCTAGGTCCATATGGATGGACAGTTGAATTTTTTTGCCTTTTTTTATCTTATTGGGGAAGAAATTTTAAAGGTAGTAGAAGAATCAAGATCTATTGGTGAAGTGTCAGGGGAAATCAATACCACATTTATAGTTTTAATTCCTAAATCCTCCAAGCCTAATAATTTCAATGATTTTAATCCTATATCCTTGTGTAATTTGGTTTACAAAGTGATATCCAAGGTAATTGCAAACAAATTGACACCACTGTTGGCTAAGACCATTTCAAAGGAATAATTCATCTTTGTACATAACATAAAAAATTTGGATGCAGTGGGGGTGGCACAGGAAAGTCTACATACCATCATTAAGATAAAAAAGTTGAAAGTTATGATTCTAAAAATGGACCTTGTCAAATCATATGACAAAGTCAATTGGACCTTTCTGAGATTAGTTCTCTTTCAAACTAGCTTAAATATCAAAGTGGTTAGGTGGATCATGGGGTGTGTGACTTCTCTGAATTTTTTTGAGTTGATTAATGGTTCTCGGCCTACACATTTATTCAAATGTTTTAGAGGTACGTATATAGGGGTTCCCTTTATCTCCTTTACTATTTCTTCTAATGATTGAAGGATTGAGAAAACTCATAGAAAAGGCTAGAAGAGAAGGTGGATTATAAGGTGTTAATATTACTACTCATCATTTTATAACACATTTCGGTTTGTTGATGATGTTCTCCTTTTTGACAAAGGCGCAATTGACGAATGGAAAAAAAATGCTATTACTAAGGTCTTCTGTGAGGCTTCTCGAATGGAGGTCAATGTTCAAAATTCAAGTTTCTTGTTCAGTGCACTTGAAGATGAAACGTTCGGTCAGATTAAAGTGTTTTTCCCATATAAGATGGACCCAATTGATTTGGGGTTTAAATATCTCGGTTACTTTATTAAACCAAATTGTTATCTTAAGCAAGAATGAATCTGGATTTTAAGGAAGGTTTAGAAAAAGACAAAAAATTAGTGTTTCATATATGGCTTTCCCTTGGGAGCAGGTTGGTTCTTGTAAATCTTCTCTTAGAAAGCATACATGTCTATTGGATTTCATTAGATAAAATCCCTAAGTATATTCTAAACAAGATTAGACAGAGAATGTTTAGTTTTTTGTGCTCGGGAAAAAGAGTTAAGGAAGGTATTCATCTTGTTAAGTGGGACGGAATCTCTTTGCCCCAATATTTAGGTGGGTGGGAATTAAAAAAAAACAGTTTTGGGAAAGCTTTAGAACTAAATTTTTTATGGAGAGGTATTATGGGGAAAATCCTATGGAGTGAAATCATTAAGGCTAAATATTTAAGGGAAAAAAGTGTCTTAGAATGGTTGAGAGAACCTATAGCATCCCAAGAGTTTTACCCCTATGTAAATAAATAATTAATTTGCATGTAAATATGTTTTGATACTTGGACCTATAAATGATGCAAGGTATCATGGACAAATGAAACTTTATGAGATTAAAGGGGTTTATTACTTTTATATTATTCTACCTACTTGCTATGGGACTACTTGTTAAATGAGAGACCAAGTTCACTAGGGAATTAGGACTAGAGATTAATTAAAAATTAAAAAGATAAAAGAAAAATAAGATGAGAGAAATATTAATTTGTGATTTTCAAGAATTGAGAGAAAAAAAAAATAAACCCTAACTACTCTTTATTGAAAGCAAGAAATGATATAAGGAAAAAGAATCAAATGGAGAGGTTGCTCTTTGTTCTCTTTTTCTCTTCGAGAATTTATGAAGATGCTAACAATACTTCTCGAAGCCAAATGGAGAGGAAATCCATTCTTAAAAATAAATTAAGAAGATGAAAATTGAACTTTAGATAAGGGAGACTGCAGAGGCAGGGCTTCCCATTTTCCGCAGTACATGTCCATCCTGGTTTCCTAATGATCCTATTGATTTCTTTTGGTCCAAGTAGAGGTCTTGGAGTGTGCACTCCTTAAACAAAAGGATGGATTATTTATAGGAACCAGAGAACTGTTTAAAGAGATCCTATTGACAAAGTCTACATTAAAGAAGAGTACACACGGGAAAAAAATCCTAGGTTCTAGTTTCTTAGTGATCTTGGTCTAGCTCGGGGGTGATTATATGCTCATGTTGAGAGTTTATGAACAAAAGCAGTAATCTATGGTAGGGAGGAACATGGCAGTTCCATAACAAGTTGGAAGAAGCAAGGTTTTACAGATAAGTTGTACTAAGTTTTTGTTCAATTAAAGTTATGTTTATTAAATAGTTGGTTAGAGCAATGGTTGAATAAAAGATTAATGTTTTCAATTCAGGTGTGTGAATATTTTCAATAAATTGTTGTAGGGCCTGATATAAATTCTATGGCATTATTATTATGTTTATTAGCAGTTTTTTTTTATTATTATCTAAATTCAAGGCCATGAATAGCTTCAGAATATCTATAGTTAGACTAGAATTAATTTATTTAAATTCAGTGATTTGTGCAATTGTATTATTTCAAAGTTTTATTTTATGGACAAATAGTTGATTTTAGAATAATATTAATTTTATTTACATAAACATAAAATGATAAAAAATATATAATAACTATGTTATAAATTTTAATGGAGAAAACTCCTAGTTTAACCCTCATTGCGATAGGAAATGATGTAAACCATTCACAAGGTTACCATACCTATGTTCATGATGAGAGCAAGTGAACAAACATGATTTACATAATATAAATAATATATCATAACTTCAAATTCCATAATCAAGAGCAACAAAACCCTATATAAGGGTGATACATTATAACTATAATACAAAGAGAGCCATAACAAAGGAACTTGACTCATCTATAAACAGAGATGCCATATATATTATGTGAACGATGAGACACAACCATATAAAATATTCAAGTCATATAAATAGAAACTTAATACAAATAACATTTATATCATGTAAACATGAGGTCGAAACCCCTCAATAAACATCCTTCGCATATAAAAAGTAATCAAGCTTCGTATAATCATAACGAGCCACTATAGGAATGGTAGCGAGCCTCTTTAACTAGCATAAAGAGCTCATGAGAATACATTAGCACAGATTTAATAAACGAATGTAGAGTATACAGAGTCGCGAGAGCCACAATTTAATATCGATTGGCATGCAAAAAAATAACTCGATTTCTTTATACAGAACCATGATATAAATAAATATTTGCTCAAGCAAAGAGGATCAAAGCCAAGGCTAGGGAAACGACCTCTTTGGACATACAATTGACACATTCCAATTAAAACAATACCCTACAGAGAATGAAATATACAGTGTTTTATCAATATGCAATAAATAAAAACGACTACTCGACCATTATTGTGTTTCAATACAGAGTTAAATCCTCACAGCTATTTGTTGATGACATTATAAATGGGTCAAACACATGGTCGTGTCCATGCTGTAATATATCAGGGTTAGAACCCTTACTACGAAACAACAAATAGAAACGTAAATGGAAGTAAATAAACGCCATGATAATAATGACTTAAGATCATGAAGGGTTTTCTATTAGTAAGATAATTACTATGATAAACAATATACACATATTTGTTCAAATTAAAACGTAGAGATTCTGAGAGAAAATATAAGCCACAAAACTTTATAACAAGAGTCAAGATCCTTAGAACGAAAGAAGGTGTAAAAACCCTGTTTTCTATTCACTAAAGAACCACGAAAGAAAAATGATTACAAGGCTTAACAGCCTGAGCTCTAATAGAGCAGAAAGAACATTGGATGAAAGTAGGAAATTGATGGGTTTCCATTATTGAAGCTCGAGGAAGGGAGGCTTACCCTAGGCTCCCCCTTAAGAATATTCAACTATGTATTAGCTTCACTCTTTTAGACGTAACCTGTAAACAATAAGAAGAAATAGTTACTACAAGTAATAAAGACTGTAAATTAAAAATATGAAACTAAGGAGAGCTCAGAGGGCACAATACCTTCGAGAGACTTGGGAGAAGACTCATGCATCCCATTGAAGCGTAGATCCAAGCGCGGTTTTGGTAATATCTCTCCAAAAGAATAATAGCAAGAGTATACACTCACAAGACGCTTTTAAATGTATCTCATAGCAAGGGTTAGCCTGAGCGAGGCTCGAACCCTGCTCAACAATTCAACATATTCGTCGAGCAAGCTTTGCCAGCAAAGAACACAACAAAATGAGCCATCGTGAAGCTTCGTTGGGGTGTAAACCCATGCTTCTTACAAAGAGTTTGTACGAATTATTTAATAGACATGACCGCCAGCTAAAAATTACACCAAGTGATAGAGATATGAACTACTAGTTGGTTGCCACATTAAATGCTACATCAGGTTTGTATTTCCACGTTGTGTTCAACCTCCACGTGAATGTTTTGGTCATTGGGTTCGTTCAACGTTAATGTTGCAACCCCTTCCATGTTTAAAATTAGAACGATTTACCAAGATCACTCTTCAATTATAGTGTATAATCATTCACATTAATAACTAGAACGATACCTTGGAATGTTAAATAATAATGAAACATGGCTCATGCAACGGAAAGCCCTTTCACCACGAGTTGAGAGACTCGTGACACACCTGCACAAGACATACAAGGTGTTAGCGTAAGCTAAGTAAGCTCCCTTCGCGGAGCAAAAATGATGAAGATTCCACGTTGCATGCTATAATATTAAATCAGAAGTAAGATATAATATTTGTTCATAAGATAAGATCGGAATCATAAATAAAGTAAGCAAATTCATAGGGTGAATAATGATATTCATTCATACGTCTATGTTACAATATAAACAAATGGAAAATAAGAAGAATGCTAAGTACAATGGGTGATGGTAAGGATGACCATCATATATAGTAATGTAATCATTGTAAATGCAAGCAATTTGGTAAGCTTGCGATACAATTCATATTCAAACATGGTTGATGAGAAACATGAATAAATTTTTATGCCGTTGTGCAAGTCTATTATGGGTGGATAATTAAACATAAGAAATAATGAAATTGGAGCTCATCCAATATTAACTTGGTTAAGAATACCTTTTGAAGATTAAACATATATAATAAGAAGAATTATGTGCATAAATGAGGATAAATTATTTGGGGTGCTACAAAACCTCTCAAGAAGTTTTCAAATGTGTCTAATAGTTGGAGGGGTCTAACCACGGGGGGTCACTCAGTGAACTTGTTACATAGCACGATCGTTCATAGGATATTAAAGAATATCCCTAATTTCAGTCAATATTAAAAAATTCCTTCTAAAATTGTATTGTTGAACCCCCCACCCAATATACCTTTCCAATTAAGAAAACCCCTAATTTCATCAAATATTGTATATATCCATTTTTATAAACACATTTTTAATACCCCCTTTATATCATATTATCAAGTTGTAACAAAGAGGATCCCTAACACATCTTAGTATAAGTAAACAAGATGCTAAATAAAATAATAGTATAATGTTAATAAAGATCCCACCAAGATTGCTTAGGAGACTGAACAATTTGTAGCATTGGATAGTGGAAGAGCCTACAAAATAGTAATGGGGAAGGAAAAATGCGTAAAAGGAAACCCAATCAAGAGATCAATGTAACAAAGGATGTAAAAGACTGAGAATCCAATAGTCACTGCAATGCTTAAAGAAAAGATGATAATTGCATATGTTTCACACCATAGCCTGCTAATATATCAATTTTATATCATGTAAATACAAGTATAGCCATAGAGATCTCATGTTTTCTATAAGCTTAATAAATTAAAATCCATAAAAATGAAAAATTGAAACCCTTTCATGGATGGACTTCCCACCTTCCTATCAAAACAAACATCATTGTTGTTTTGACTGAGCTATGGGAAACATATGATTATAAAAATTCCTCTTACTTTCTAATAACGCCAGATGATCATGTGCATAGCTTGGATTTGGGTCATTCACAACATGCAATGAATTTCCTCTACTTCCTCCATTTATTCTTTCAATTAAGGGAATTAACAACATTTAGTTACCTTTTATTGGGTGATATCTATTTTTTTTTTATCTTTATAGGAGAGGGAAAAATCTCCATTGTTAAGTTTCAAGCTGGAAATAGTTATAAAGATACACAGATGGTGAAAATTATATGATACCATTTCATGGCAGCGATAACACATAGGTTATGTAAATAAAGAGTTAGATTTTCACTTATGTTCATGACATTTCCAATATAATATTAAGATGGATGCCTTGCATATAAGAATTGAAATTACAATTATGAATGTGCTAAATATAACTCAATCTAACAACTATTCCTAACTGGCAATCTGAAAATATTAAAGAAGAACACAAAAAGTTGAAAGAAATAATTGGTCAAGAAAGATTGATCTATGTTTTCTTGGTTCCAGTGAGCCAAGAAAGATTGATCTCACTTTTCTTGGTTGTCGTGGAGCAAGGTTTGATTTAATCTCAATACCCACTTAAAATCCAACCTAAAAAATGAAGAGAGATATTTTACTAGAATGCCTACAAAAAATACAATACAATGGTTCAACTCCAACACTCTCGATTAGCTAAATCTCTTAACTTTGGAGTTGGAAAGGAACCAAATGCATATGCAGGCATACTAAACAGTGTCATAGGCTGCAATGTGACTTCTATTTAGAAAATAAACACACTTTAGAAATTGGCCTCGTATAGAACATAGAGTATAATGTTACAAGATTGCCCTAGTTTTAACACTAGAAAACTCAACCTCAATTATAAGTGTAAAATCTTGCATACATATTCATAACAAGTAGTGACACTAAATTTTGGACATCACATCAATAACATTCGGCATAAAAGAACAAAATACTATCACCCAGGTTATCTCAATGCCACAAAATTCTAATATTGTAGTGCCTTCTATTCCAAGAATCATATCATGTATCTAAACAACTTCACTAAGCAACAAAAAGAGTAACCCCACAAAAACCCCACAAAAATTAAAAAAATAGTGGAGTTAACAGTAATAGTTGCAATATTATCAAATTTTCAAAAATCCAATTACAATTGCAGAAGTTGCTCTGAGATCTTTACAAAAAAATTCAAGTCTTTGCTGGAAGAAGAAAGGATGGAAAAAAATTAACTCACAATTTTAAAAAAAATGTCATTAGTTAAGTACAAAAAACCACATCAAACCAGTGCAAGCCAAATAGGTGTAGCTCGAACAACGGAAAATGTGTAGAATTATATTGGAGAGACGAAACAATTTAAAATACAAAAACACATAGCATGACTAAAAAATATTTATATAAAAAACACAATATAGAATCACATATGATGTTGATTAAAAAAAAGGAGCAATGGCGAGGTGACTCATAAATGAGGGGGGGCGGACCTTCGAAGTGGGGGAGGGGGACCTTCTTGCTTTTACATAAAAATATCAACACCGAAAGTTTCTGCAACATGTCAAAATTGCTATAGGTCATGTTTCTATTTTTTTCCTATAATAATTTGCAATTATTAATAACATAAGAATGTAATACCTTAAGAAAGTAAAAGGAACAATCTATGCATGTCAAATGATCATATACAAGGACCCTTGGAAGCTAAACACATTCATGGGGACTAAGAATTCTTTTTATAAATTAATTAAGGACTTCATAAAGTATACGTAAAATTCTATTGCTACTCAATTACTATTTATGCATATCAAATTATCATAAAAGAGGACCCTTGAAAGGTAAAGACATTGATGGAACTTAAAATCTTAGAGTGAGAATTCCTTTTATAAACATTATAATTGACTTTCTATATTTAACTTTCCTTAACATTACATAGAACTCTATTCAACATAAATATTACAAATTTTAAAAACAATATCAGAAAACAAATATAAAAAACATTATATTTAACACGGGCACACACTCACATAGACACACACACACATAACAAGATAATATTTAAAAAAATCAAACTATTTTTAAATAAATCATATAATAATAAAAAATCATACAACAAAGAAACTTGCTAATAATAAAATATTAATATTTAATTTACTATTTATAACCCTTGAGACACGTTTGCTCATGCTTTATTATTATGTTTTATTGGGAACATCTTAATATTTGATTCATTTTTGAATACATATGTATTCTTTCACAACAAATGAATCTCATTTCTTTATCTATGCAAAATCAAAGTTAGCCCAAAATTAGAGCTTATCAAAATTCTCAAAATAAATTAAATGACACTCCAATTAAGTTTTTTTATTTGGGAAGATTTGTAATTTGATTTAATTGGAAGAAGTTTATGTATGAAACTTACAAAAATAGTCAATTTTTTTATTTATATGATAAAATGATATATCAAATTATTATACTAGCCAATGATACAATGGAATTTTTTGGTATTTTTTTAAGATGGATTTATGAAATTAGATTTCAATTGGAATTAAAATTCAATCAATAATATTTTATTATAATATAATTAATGTAATAATATGAATATTTTATTTCTTCTTTGCATGTTTGTGTGAATTTATTATTTAATTGTGACTTTATATTAATCCTAAAACAAATTCATAATGTGTTTTTATGAAGTTAGATTTCAATTGGAATTAAAAATTTAATCAATAATATTTTATTATAATATAATTAATGTAATAATATGAATATTGTATTTCTTTTTTGCGTATTTATGTAAATTTATCATTTTGTCATACATAAAATATAAACTGTGACTTTATATTAATCCTAAAACAAATTCATAATATTCCTAATATTTTATAATATTTATGTATTAAATTTAATATTTTTGAAAATAAAATTATTTTGTTAAATATTTAAAATTTGTTAGTTCTATTTTATGATTGGTTAACGGCTTTGAAATGACAGATAACCATTGGATGTAAAATTGTTTAAACAAAATAATAATTTAAAAATTAAAAATTAAAAAACAAAAGCTTGATATGTAGTCTTTGTACTAAAGATTTTGTGAATGATGATGAATACTATCATTTTTGTACACTCTCACCAAATGATAAGTGCACAATTTCATTAATGATATCATACACATTAAAATTAGTTTCTAATTCTAAAAACTCAATTTAATCTAATTTTTATAAAAATAAATTAAAAAAAAAAACTTATGAAAAAAAATAGCATTGTAATATGAAGTGGAAAAAGAATAATTATAAATATTTTATTCTCTCGTACTTTCTCCACAAGTTATTTCTTTCTTTTAATGTTTTATTTGGGTTAACGTTGTTGGTCTAAGCATTTTTTAAAATTTATAGTAATGATAATACAAAAAAATGTTATTTCTAATTTTTAATATAATTAATTAAATTTATTATAAAAATTAATTTCATAAAGTTAAAATTAATTAAAAAGCTCACTATTTCTATCTTAAAAGTATGATAAGTTTAAGTGAGAGTAAAAAATGTGTATTAAATCGAAGGATGCAAAAGAGTAATAAGCTCATGCCAAGTTTAGAAAAGATGTAATTGTTTTACCAAGAGACCATACAATGCATACAAAAATTTCGAGGTTTTTTACAATAAATGTTAAAAATAAATTAAACATGTGAAAGATCTTGTTTCATCTTCTATTAGGATTATACTCTAAAATTATAGTTTCATTTTGATTCAAAATGTTCATTAATAACCCTAAATGCCATTTCATTTTACTATCTTGTAATTCAAAACTAGAATGCATTATTGAAAACAATAACATATAGATGTTTAAAACACTTTTTATGTAGTAAGTGTAAACATTTTTTTCATTTTAACCTAACATTAATATATACAGTTTTTTATAGTATATATAACATATGTTTGTCTTTTTATTAACATATATATACATTTTTTTCTTTTGACTTAACAAAAATATATACCATTCAAATACTATATATGTATTCATATGTTGTCTTTTTTTTATTTTTAACAACATGTGTATTTTTAATCAATACAATATATTTGACTTATTTTTATATTTGATTTATATTATATGTTTTCTTTTTATTGAGACATGTATATATATATATATATATTTTCTTTTCTTTCCTTTTCTATTTTCTTTTGACTTAAGACTAATACATTCAAACTTTTGTGATTACACAATGTATATGTTGTTTTAAAAAATAATATATTTAAACTTTTATGGTTAAGTATGTGTTGTTTTTATTTTATTGATATATATATTTTTTAATTAATACTATATATTTGACTTATTTTTATCAACATGTAAGATATAATTTCACATTATTATTTATTCTTATTTTTATTTTTACAATATATATACATATATATACACATTGAAATTTACAATAATATGTATTTAGTTTAATGGTTCTACAAAATATATATATTTTTGACATAGTATATACTTTAGAATGATAAATGTAGACACATACATTATTAGTTATATATAGAGAGAGAGAATTTTAACACTACTTAAAGTGCAGAAAAAGTGGCTAACTCTTTTTAAAAATAAAGATATGGATTAGCTTTACTGATAGTATTTTTAATAATAAATCAATAACAAAAATATTATCATATATACTAAAAAAATTACAAACATATAAATCATATCTTAACTATAAACATAATTTTATTTATATATTGTTTCTATTAAACTACATATTGTTTGTAAAGATATAAATTATAAATTAACTCTAAATATACTCTTGTTATATATTGTTTCTATTAAGTTATTAAGTAAAAATAAATTCATTGTACATGAGAAAACATTTATATACTTCATATAAAAATATAAATGGGTATTGTTCCATTTTTATAATGCAATCAAGACTCTAATGCAAGTATGATAATAATTTCATATTCATTTTGAACTAAACTTGTGCTAGTAAATAAAACTTCATTATTAATAAATCAATTTGCAAAAAAGTAAACACTAATAGAGTTGGGGTTCAAATCCATCAAATGGCAGAAAGTTTATACAGCCTTGAGATGCTAGAATTTAGATGAATGAGTGAACCTAAATGTAAGTATATTGTTAATATTTCAATTGTTATGAACTGTATTGCGGCAAATGAGTTTACCGTGTATAATAATCAATGGATTGATAATATTAAATTTAAAATGCAATAAATACAAGTTCTTTGATTATGACTATGAACTAAACCACCATTGCAATAAATACAAGTTATTCGATTATGACTATTAACTAAACTGCCATTGTATTCAATTATGACTATTAACTGAACCGCCATTGTAAACACTAGGTTCGAAGAACTTAGAAGAGGGGATAATTCTTTAAATTAAATACATAGTCCAACCTATACAATATTATACATATGCAAAAACGAGAGTGGAATACCCAGAGGAGGGGTTTTCCCCTTTATGCTCAATCATTAATATTTATAGAAAAGATCAAGAAGACATTGTATAGAGTGCCATCGATATTGTATGGAAAAAATATAAAGCCGCGAAGGGATTATTATTAATCAAAGAGATTATACAACTCTCTTTTCGAGTTTACACCCAAAGTTCGCATGAAGACCCACATTAAAATATAAACCAAAAAAATGCATTATCAAGTCTTAGGGTCGAGAAGGAGGACGTGTTTGCATACCTGTAAATCGTCCAATGGATATACACATGGATTCGAATGCACCTAAGTAGGTGTTGGGTTTACAACAAGAGAAACAAAGGGTTATTATAAACTATTTTAAAAAAAACTTTGTTTATGCAAATACGTAGTGAACTTTGATATATCCTTTCACTTACCAAGAGTTTCCACCCTAGCGTCCATGAGTTGGCTTAGCAATCAAGTCGAATTTGTGGTATTGGTTTTCGAGTAGCCCAATGACAGAAGTTATGGGCACGACTGAGCCAATTTTAAACTCAGAAATACCCTGCAACCAAACAATGAATCAATGAGTATTAAAAATCGAAACCCTAAGTTCAAATGTATGATAGACCTCACAAAGGAGGAAAGCAAGAATTGACCGAGTTGTTTAAAGATGAATAGAGGATGAAGTCTACGGTGTAAGCTAAATAAAAAACAAGAATTGGATACCAAGACATTACTCCTTCAAGAGGCGCGATATAACAATGCAGAAGAAGCAAGCAATACTTATTAACAAAAATAAATACCTTAAATATAGAGTAATTAATAAAGATGTGTGTTCAATAAGAGAAATAACTCACCCTGTTTATAAAATAATTCTTCAGCTGATTATTACCTGTAAACAACGAAGAGATTGAGTTTGGTTGTGCACTGTAGCCATCCAAGGTAATGACAGAGTCAAATTTAATTGCAGAGTTTGAATTCAATTAGCGTCCCTTCACTGTCCAGAGCTCGATGAAGCTATGTGTGAAAATTGTGTGAGGGTTTAATGAACAATGAAAAAAAATGGCACGCATCCTTCATCTACTATCATTAATGAACTGTAAGCTCTGTTACCCAAATGTACTATTAAGTTATGTGTTGGTTCAATCCAAGTCGTAGATCATAGAGTGAGTATTCCAAGAGAGTAGAATGCTTGACAACTCAACCAAAAATTTAAGTGCATTGGTGTTCTCGGTTTATGCACCATTCCTTACATTACATTATGGTATGGTTGGTATGATTCAGTATAACATATGTATTAAACATGGAATGAAAACCATTTCAATATGATATAGTAGTCTTTGTGCACGATTCCATGGTTTAAAACAACAACAACAATAATTGTAATATTATGGTTGATGTGTCTAGTGTGGTAATTGACGTCTTAATGTCTTAACCTATGGTGATCATTTTTGCAAACAGAAAAATAACTATACTTTAAAAAATTAAAAAGTATATGAAGAAAGTCCAATACATCTAAGCTTATTTTAGCCAAATACCCAAAAGATAATAGAAAGTCAAACTCTCCAGCGAAACCATGAAACCAAAATAACACTCGGGCATAAAGGGACAGCCCTCAACCAAGAAAGAAGACCTAAATATCCCAAGTCTTGTCAACAAAAAATTGAGTACATGTCAAAAAAAGAAAAGAAAAAATAATGCTACTAAGTACAAAAAGTGGTACTAGGAGAAGATACTCCATGGTAGGAGGAAAATACAAAAAAAACACAAAAAATAGAGCAACTAGGGAGAAAAAATAGACAAGCTTCCATATGAAAGTAGAATACCCCCACTCCAATCTTTGAAATAGATAGTCCCCTACGTAGCCAAAAGACCACGCCTTGAAAAGGTGTTAGCTTGGGAATTGTACTCCTTGAAGATATGCAATATTGAAACATGGGGAAAATCCTCGAGCATAAATTTAACTTGTGCCATCCATGGAGTGAGCTCCAAAACCATTAAAGAGCATAATACCTTTGCCCAATTTATAATGAGCTTAGAATATCCTGCAATATGTCGAAGCACTAGATGAACTAATTTGGCATAATAGAGGACCATCAAGAGAGCTAGAGGACCATCAAGAGAGCCAATAGCTCTCCTCTCGTGTTGGTCCCCATCCCACAGCTCAACCATAAATCTATATGACAATCTTGACCCAATACAATGAGAGCACCGACATCGCAAATTCTAGCTTTCTCTTGAGATGCACCGTCGAAAAAAGCCTTGCTTCCAGTCATAAGAGGGGGAGGGGGAAAACTGATCACTACCGAGTAGTTAGTGGCCCTCGAAGAGGAGCCTTAGACTTCTAAGTAAGCAACAATCAATTTCCTAGCACACCACTCAGGATTCACAAATTTATTTTCAAAGATACAAGAATTTTGAGCTCTCCAAGTTTCCCATATGATGAAACAAGTTATTTCACCAAAACGAGGATTCAGAGAGAACCAGTTATGAAGACAATCCTGAAAAGTGTCCTTATATATGTACTTCAAGATGACCTCGATAGTTTCATCTTTCTTTCTATTGACGACAAATTTAGCCTGTGCATCTGTTGGATCTGGGATAACAATCTTTGTATATTGGCAGAGTCCCTTTCTCTTTAGCAATGTTTCCATATCAACTTCCCAAATTTCATAGTTATGGCCATAAAGAACATAGGTTCTATATTCGATGCCATCTTTATGATGTCCTATAGATTTTTTCTAGGGTTAACAAATATTCATCCCAGATTCAATCAATGCTTAGATCCAATGGTTATTCCTCATCCCACCCAAATAAAATAACCCCCAATATTTATATTACTATGTCAAATTAAAAACCTCCCCTTGACCCCTTAATACAAGGCAATATATTTTTGAGGTTTTTAGAAGTATTCAAACCCCCAATATGAATGGACGTGATTTGATATTGCCTAGCTAGTGAACCCCCCGTGGGTCTAACTGATTCTCATCTTTTCCTTGAAAGTTGGTGTTGCAATATTCACACCATCATTTTTATATTTTGCATGCCTACATGCAAATTTGCATGTTGCATGCTTTGCATGCCACTACATGCATCCAGTCATCATCATGGTGGTCTCCCCAGCACCTAGAGATTGCTTCTAGCTCTCCAGAGCCTGTCTACAGCTCCCAATTGGCCTCCTACCTAGAGGCCTCCTACCTACCTGATGCGCCCTTCTTGAGTGTTCTGCATGGAAAGTGAGCCTTTCTCACCTACCACACTTAGTTAGTGCGCCTTTACTTACCTAGCTTCAATTATCACTCAGTTAGGGTGCCTTATCTCACCTACCGGGAGTTATCATTCAGTTAGTGCATTGATTGAGTAGTTCTTCCACTAATTGCTCATGCTGACTGCTTGTAGCTTCTAGTTAGCTAGTTCTTGAGTTCCACTTGACTATTTGACAGCTTCATGCGCCCCCCTTGGAGTCTCCATTCCATGATTTATGCCTAGATGGTTCTGTTAGACTCAGTTAGACACACTTGATTGACTATTACCATTTATGACTGATACTACTGACTGGATGATGTCTCCATTTTTATCCAAGAGACTTTGAGCTAGATAGCCTCATGTGCCCCCCTTGGAGTCTACATTCCTTGATTTATGCCTAGATGGTTCTGTTAGACTCAGTTGGACACACTTGACTAACTTTTACCATTTATGACTGATGCTACTGATTGGATGATGTCTCCATAGTTATCCAAGCTAGACTTTGAGCTCAGATTCGAATGCCCTACATGGCTAATTCAAATCCTCTATGATGCCTCATCATAGATTATTGTATCACATTAATTATTCATTGTATGATAATGTTATTATTCACTATTCTATGTTTATGAGTGATTATTGAGTGCATGCTTCTCTTCTTCTTTGCAACATTCTTGAAAGTTTGATTGTGAGAATGTTACAGTTGCTAGATCCTTGCAGATTATCACATGGTATTAGAGCAGTCAGCAGCTATTCGAATTGTAGCAGTTGCAACATTTATTTGAGCAACTATCTTTCACTTGAGCACCAGAAGCCTTTGAATTTCCACAGCAAATCCTGGTGCTATTACTTGAATTCATTGGAGAAAGCCAGTGAGGTCTAGCCAGGTGTGAAGGACTTAGTCTATGTGCTCAGTGTTCAAAAGGTAGTGTTCAGTCGAAGTGTAGCATTCTCCATCAGCAAAAACTCTTCTTGTTTTGCAGGTTTCGAAGCTTTCTGTAGTTGTAGCATTTTTTGCAGTTGCAATACTAGATTCGAATTGAACAACATCTTCTATGTATCTGGAAGGAGTTCCTTCTCTCACTCCATTCAACTATGATGAGTGGAAACCAAAGAAGATATCATATCTGAAGAGACTTGGTCTTTTTTATGTGTGTACTAGTATTAAGAGATATTTTTCTTCCGATGGAGAGAAAGAAGATTGGCTTGATGCTTGTGAAAGAGCTTCAGGAAATATATGTGTTACTATGTTTTCCAATATGGAATACCTCATTGATCTTGATGAACATCCAAGTGATCTATGGACTAGATTGGATAGATTATTTGGAATTCAAGAGGAAGAGGTTGATGCTAGCCATGTGGAAAGCAAGCCCGGTGATACTTCCTACAGTGCTCTCTTTATTCATGACTCAGCCTCCATCATCTCCCATGATGAAGTTGTTCAAGATGAAGTCGAAGTACAACACATGGTTTCAGTTGATCCATCTTCCTATCTGAAGTCCGAGCAAAAGATATCAGTTACTACTCTAGAAGTTGAAAAGACCTTCACAATCTCTACTTCCCATGAGCTTGTTGATGTGCAATATGATGACCTACTGAGCATTTTGGAAGATTTGGGAGGCAATGCATTCGCTCTCCTTGATCAAAATATTCCTATGGACTCCTATTTGGTCATTGGCACATGTTTTCAGAGATTCACAGAAGATGGAAGACTGTATCATTCGCTTGAGTTCAAGTCTCATGCATATCCTTGTGATTTTGGTTTTGATGTCACCCTTGTTGGTTCAAAGGAGATCATAAGAAACCATCCTCAAATTCTTGGATCTCATTTGAAGTTCAAGCCATCACCATTATGTCATGGTTCATTTGATTCTGATCTCACCCCTACTGGTTCAAAGGAAATATCAAAGAACTACATACACTTTCATAGAGTTGATGCACCTGTTGATGTGCAAAATGATGACCTATTGAGTATTTTGAAGGAAAAATCAGATTTGGAAGGTAATGCATTCGCTCTCCCTCATCATATGCTTTCTTTGGATTCCTATTTGGTCATTGGCACATGCTTTCAGAGTTTCACTGACGATGAAAGACTCTATCATTCGCTTGGGTTCATGACTCATGCACCTTTCTGTGATTTTGGTTTTGATTTCACCCCTGTTGGTTCAAAGGAGATCATGAGAAACCATCTTCCAAGTCTTGGATCTGATTTGCTTGTGTCCCTTGTTGGAGAACTCAAGCACATGTTTTTGGAGCATGATTCATTTCTTCCCAAGAGGAAGATAACTCTTTTTGAGAGAATGCTAGATCTAGATCCACAAGAACCTGAAGATCTAGCACCTATTGGTTCATGGACCACCATCATTGTTGCATCCACCAATGATCTTGTTGAATATTCACCATCATCATGTCATAGTTTCTTTGGTCATGATCTCACCTATGTTGGTTCAAAGGAGGTATCAAGGAACTATCTACACATTCATGGTTTTGATTCTACCTCATTTGGTTCAAATCACATGTTTCATGATGATCTTCATATTATGTTTTTGCAACATTATCCACTTCTTCCCAAAAGGAAGATACCTCCTCCTTTGATTGATGATCAAGAGAGCGAAGCATCATCACATGAGATTTCAGATTCAGAGTTTGGATGTGATTATGAGCCAATTGTACTTGCTTCTTCACATGAGATTTCAGAGTTTGGATGTGATGATGAGCCAGCTGTAGATGCATCTTCACATAATATTTCAGATTCAGAATCTAAAGATGGAGATGATGATGATGGAATGCTAGATCCAGATCCAAAAGATCATGAAGGTCTAGCAATTGATGATGAAGATTATAAAATGGGAGATCTAGATCCACAAGAACCTGAAGATCTCTCACCTGATATTCCTCCTCTTCCTCGATGGGCAACCACTACACTCCAATCTTCCGGTGATTTGGTTGGTGATCCACATGATCATAGAAGAACCAGATCATATTTTGGAATGAAAGGTTTCATCCTTCTCACATTGCTGATCCATTTTCAGATCGATCGAGCCTTCTTCGGAAAAGAAGGACCCATGCCTCCTTCAGGGGTGAGTGATGATATGCTATATTAGTATCCTTCAGTCTATTTTGTGGGAGGGCTTTCTTCCCACTAGGTTTTCCCTCTTTCTTCACTTAGTTTATTTAGATTGATTGTATGGGGTGACCTTTGGTCTTAGTCACCAGGGCCCTATTTTTCAGATTTCATTTTTATCTCATAGTATAGCTTGCGAGGGGGTGTTCGAATATTCACACCATCATTTTTATATTTTGCATGTTGCATGCAAATTTGCATGCCACTGCATGCATCCAGTCATCATCATGGTGGTCTCCCCAGCACCTATAGCTTGCTTCTAGCTCTCCAGAACCTGTCTACAGCCCCCAATTGGCCTCCTACCTACCTAATGCGCCCTTCTTGACTGTTCTACATGGCAAGTGCGCCTTTCTCCCCTACCACACTCTGTTAGTGCGCCTTGCCTCACCTACTTTCAGTTATCACTCAGTTAGGGCGCTTTATCTCACATACCAGGAGTTATCATTCAGTTAGTGCATTGATTGAGTAGTTCTTCCACTGATTGCTCATCCTGACTACTTGCATCTTCTAATTAGCTAGTTCTAGAGTTCCACTTGACTATTTGACAGCCTCATGTGCCCCCCTTGGAGTCTCCATTCCCTGATTTATGCCTAGATGGTTCTGTTAGACTCAGTTAGACACACTTGACTGACTATTACCATTTATGACTGATACTACTGACTGGATGATGTCTCCATTGTTATCCAAGCTAGACAGCCTCATGCGCCCCCCTTGGAGTCTCCATTCCCTGATTTATGCCTAGATGGTTCTGTTAGACTCAGTTAGACACACTTGACTGACTATTACCATTTATGACTGATACTACTGACTGGATGATGTCTCCATTGTTATCCAAGCTAGACAGCCTCATGCGCCCCCCTTGGAGTCTCCATTCCCTGATTTATGCCTAGATGGTTCTGTTGGACTCAGTTGGACACACTTGACTAACTCTTACCATTTATGATTGATACTACTGACTGGATGATGTCTCCATAGTTATCCAAGCTAGACTTTGAGCTCAGATTCAAATTCCCTACATGGCTAATTCGAATCCTATATGATGCCTCATTATAGATTATTGTATCACGTTCTTTACATTCATTATTCATTGTATGATACTGTTATTGTTCATTATTCTGTGTTTATGAATGATTATTGAGTGCATGCTTTTCTTCTTCTTTGTAACATTCTTGAGAGTTTGATTGTGAGGTTGTTACAGTTGCTAGATCCATGTAAATTATCATAGTTGGATGGCTTGGAAAGTGGGTAATGGTCAGCATATCAGACTTGGAGAGGATCCTTACATTGGAGGTGAAAGATACTTTAGGTTATCTGCTGGTCTTGTCTCTTATTTGAAATATTGTGGTTTTAGATATCTAGTTCATGCAAAAATACCCAAGGCAAATTGATCCGGATCTTGGGAGCTGAGAACCGGAAGGTTTGAATGCCGAGAGAGGAGGATATTAAGCATGCAAATCTGTCATATTCACATGAAAAACACTAATCTTGCATGAGAATAAGCATGAACAAAAACATATGAAGTGAATGGGAGGTGAGGCTCAAAGAGAAACCCCACCTCTGAAACTAATTACCGATAAGTCACTCAGATCTAATTAATCTCACAATGAACAATAGAAAATATGAGAGAAACCAAATGAGTAACTTGTTATTATGAGAAGGCTTGCTAGGCCTTTATATAGCATTATTACAATGTGTCTTGAGGCCATACCATGGGCCAAAACTATGTGCTACCAAATACCATGGATGGGAGAGGGCAGCCTCTCCATTTAATGTTTTTATGGCTTATACATCCGAATTTAGACCATATGCCCCCTAAAATTTGGATCACTCCTCCCCCCTTAGAAAATGATGCTTCCTATCATTTCCTGCTAAAAAGAGACCCATGATTACAATGTGCTAGTTACCAATAAAGAGAAGGATTTTGTGTGGTTTACCCATAATGGTGGGTTTGTGGTTGACCCATAACCGTTTACATTATTTTTTATTTTTTATTTTTAAGAAAAGCCAAAAAAAAATGGAATAATCATGACTTTGGGGGTTTTGAACATCCTTCTGCAAATTTATTCATAACTTCTGCTGCAGGTGATGAAATCCAATTCCGTTGAAGACCCATTTGAGCTACTGAATATATCTTTCCGTCAATATATGGTACATGTTCTGAGGTGGTTCATGGAGTGAGAAAAAGTAGGCCGAATTTGAAGGACGTGCAGCCACGTTGGTTACAGACATGTGCTGCTTCAAACAACGATATCTCATAAACCAGACAACGAAATGAGATTCCACAAAATACCCATTTTAGCTGACAGAAAGAGATTTCCAATGAACTATGGTATACCTTCTGAAACAGCCTGTAGAGTCTGTGGCACTTGTTCAAAGTTGACTGTACGTGCGGCCGCAATGTGTAAAAACATGTGCTACTTCAAACAAGCATTTCTCACAAACCGAGAAACGAAAGGAAATTCCGTAAAATACCCATTTGATATGACGAAAAATTCTTCGAAATGTGATATGATGGACCCTCTGAAACATCCCGTAGAGTCCAAAAAGTCTCTTTAAAGTTTGTTAAAAATGTTGTAAACCAATGGATGTAGTGGGTCCATGTATGGATGTAGCAGATCCATATCCATGTATGGATGTAGTAACTCCAAATCCATGTATGGATGTAGTGAATCCATGTATGGATGTAGCTGATCCAGATCCATGTATGGAAGTAGTGAATCCAGATCAATGTATGGATGTAGTAGATCCAAATCCATGTATGGTCCAGCAAATGGATTCCGATCGTACCAAAAAGAAGCTGGTGATTGCTGCAAATATTTGAAACCCGTAGAATGCTTGAAACCCTTGTTCTGATGGAGAGCATACCTGCTCTGATACCACTGATCCGGATCTTGGGAGCTGCGAATTGGAAGGCTTGAATGCTGAGAGAGGAGGAGATTAAGCATGTAAATCTGTCAAATTCACATGAAAAACACTAATCTTGCATGAGAATAAGCATGAACAAAAACATATGAAGTGAATGGGAGGTGAGGCTCAAAGAGGAGCCCCACCTCTGAAACTAATTACCAATAAGTCAATCAGATCTAATTAATTTCATAATGAACAATAGAAAATATGAGAGAAACCAAATGAGTAACTTGTTATTATGAGAAGGCTTGCTAGGCCTTTATATAGCATTATTACAATGTATCTTGAGGCCATACCATGGGCCAAAACTATGTTCTACCAAATACCATGGATGGGAGAGGGTGGCCTCTCCATTTAATGTTTTTATGGCTTATACATCCGAATTTAGACCATATGCCCCTTAAAATTCGGATCACATATCAACTAGATACTAAGTACTAGTATTCTGCTAAGGATTTGGGTTTGTATGATCATTTAGTTGTTGAGTGGAATAAGTTCAGTAAGGGTCTTATTCATTATGAAATTAGACTCTCTAATGCATAGGATCAGTTGGTGTGGTCCTATAATACTGTTGTGGGTCATGTAACTGCTAAATTAAAGTATGAGGCTATCATCACATCCACTGTGGAAACATAATATAAATTGTGGTATCATCATATATGAAAGTGGCGGGTTTCTTTAAAACTAAATCTCTTTTGTTGGCTATTGCTAGAAAATAAAATGATGACTTGGGATAATTATATTTGAAGGGGAGGTGTTGGGCCAAATATATGCCTTTTATGTAAAAACAATGAGGAGCCTATTAATCACTTGTTTGTATTATGTAGGTTTGCTCAATATGTTTGGATGGAGATAGCAAATTTCCTTCATATACCTTTATGTTGGACAAAACTGACTCTTGAAGAATGCTTTTTGTAGTGGACTAAGCACAACTACATACATATGAATTTACCACTTGTTATTATGTGGGGTATTTGGAGGCATAGAAACAATATACTTTTTTAAGATTCTAAGGTAAACCTTACTTTGGTTGTTTCTAAAATTGTAGGGGCATATAAAGAATACCATAAATATATTATAGAAGGGACAATCAAACAATACACTATTCCTTCTTTCTTTGAACATTATCCTATTAGATTATTTGATAGGGCATCACATAATATTCTATGTGGAGAAGGAATGCTTGTCAAATTCAATAGGTTGATTAAATATGAAATTTGGATGGGTTTATGGGATGGATCTAACACCAGGGAAAAACTCATGGCATTGTGGGGTTTATTGTTTTTTACTCATAATAAAAATCTCTTTTCATTACAGGTGGCTCGAGACTCTCATGTAATAGTTGATTGGGCAGATGGGAAAGCTAATCTTGATGTCTCCTTCCTGAATCAATGGAAAGACATAATTGAAAGATTGGAATCTTTTTTCAACTATAACCTCACATTCAATCACGTGTATAGGCATTTTAACTATGAAGCTGATTCCGTACCTAAAAAGCTTTGGGATATGATGAAGGTTATCTTCACTATGAACTTTTCGAAGGACAATATCTGAAAGACAATGGAAGCATTTAGATCTCTTAGTTTATGAGGAATTTTGTGTCGTGTCAAGTTTTGGACAATTTGTAAAAGCATATTTTTGTGATCAGGATAAGATCTACAAGTTCTGTAGTTAAGAACCGGTTAGTAGTTGGATATTGAGTATATATGTTTGTAATTTTGTATTCTCGGGGGTTGTGAAGTTTTACTTAGCTATAGATCATGTAATCAATTTGAATGTGTTACTCCTTTGATTGTAATGACTCTTAGCTTTGATTAGTGATTGACCAATGGTGAGAGAAGACATATATTGATTTGCAAATGTAACTTTGATTCATTATAATGAATAACAAGTTTTTTTTTTTGGTGAAAATTTGATAACTAAAAAGTAAGGAAACATAATTCTTTTATAATAATAATAATAATAATTTATTTTTAAGGTCACATCTTAGTTCAATGATTTGAATACTAAAATCTACGAATACTTTACGAATGTCCAATCTTTTTATATTTGTATGTATATATAGAAAGTCTGGCTTAAGAATACTCCTTCAGAATTATTTCTTAATTTAATTAGAAAAACTTTCTACTTGTACCCTTCATCAATAAAAAAAATTCTTGAAGAATATTTGTTTATGCCTTTTTCATAGAATTTTTGAAAGGCAACTTCCATGTATATATATACTTTTATATCCAAGCATTTCTAACTCTGATGTCTTACTTTAATTAACCCCCTTGCAGAAGGGTGTCGACGGTCGTATGAAACGTCGCTTCCTACTGTCAATTTGTCACTTGAATTCTGGCATACATACTCTGCATACTCATGGGCGCTCTCTTCGGTTGTAATTAGCACGTTGTCTGACAGTCTGGTATATTCTGTATATGCAGGCGGCCTTTCCAGCTGTAAGTAGTAGATTGTCGCTGGATACCTTTGTAACTGTTCCTTGGATTTTTCTATGTCGTAAAATACCCACACAACGGAACAAAAGAGATAAGGCGATCGAACTGTTCATCGTTTTCTGTTGTCTTTTAGCACTTTTCTACCTTCTGATCATGCGAAGTATCTGCCATTCCTTGCTGCCATAGAACAATGGACTGCATACCAACAATTTTTAATGTTTTCTTTTAAATCTTTGTACTCGGCCCCCTTTCTGATGAATGGGTCTCAGACAGTGACTCGGTTGTGACTCGGTTGTAATTTCAATTTCAAATGAAGCTGAAGCTGTTTAAAAGTGTAATAATTTCGGTTGTCTCGTCAAAACTTTGTTGGAATTTGGGGTTATGAAATTTAAAAATCTGGCAATTTTTGTTAATTAAATCATTTTTCTGAACATCTAAATAAATTCAACACTTCGGAAAATCCCAAAGCTTCCAAAATATGCAGAATTAATACTGTGATTTGAGATTCTAAAAATTCTATCCCAAATTCCGACAAAGTCTGAAAATACAATTTTCTCCAGGCTAAGTCGTAACAATTTTAGACAACTCGATTCCAAATTACTCAACAAACAACGATTAAATGTAATTCAGAGTAATACAGTTTGATTGATAAATGAAGTGAAACTAAAGAACATGTTGTAAAATAGGTCACCAGTTCTTTGTGGGTGTACTTAGAAATCTAAATGGACCAAATATAGTTGAATCATATTTGGATGTATGTAATGAATAGTAAGTCATTAAATAATAATCCATAGAACGATTGAAATTCATAAAAAAACAAATAGTATAAATTAATTAGTATATGAAAAGATGAGATTATTAATATCATGATATATAAAAATTGAAACTGGTCTTCTTTTAAATTTATTATTATTTTATATTCATTTTTCTATAAAATTTATATATAAATATCACATTTTTTTCATATCCATAATATCTTCTAAAAACTTCTTTAATCATTTATTATTATTTTATATATAATTATTTTATATTTATTTTTCTATAAAATTTATATATAAATATCACATTTTTTTCATATCCATAATATCCTCTAAAACTTCTTTAATCATTGTGATTTTTTCAAATCATGCATCTCCTTCTTTGTCAAAGCTCTTTCTTATAGTATTGTAGGCTAGCATTTCTCTATTCCTAGCATCAACAATAAAGCTTTATGTACTCACATTGTATGCTACCATTTACTTTATTTTTAGCACCAACAATAGGTACGTTTTGAAGACTAATATCATAGTGTATTGTAATTTTCAAAGAATTTATATATCTTGAAATCATTCATTTTCTTCTCGAATGTGTCCAATCCACATATCTAATTTTGTAAATTTCTTATTTATAATTTTGTATATATATGTTTTCCTTTTATTTAGATTTTGTATCTTTTTAAACACTACTTCAAATTTTGAAATCTACTTAGAAGTGTGTAATTTATTTTTATAAGTTTAGGTAATTGTATTACTTTAAACAAAGAAGTACATAGACATCAAAATTGTTCTTCCCTGTTGGAAACCAGAAATATATATATATATATATATATATATATATATATATATATATAAATTATTTCTCATTAGACATTCTAAAAGACTTAACATGCCTAACAACAACAAAAAGAAGTTCTTGATGCCCTTGACCATATATATCCCTATGAGTGTAAGTAACTATTAAACTTGAACTATACATGAGATAACTGATGATCAAAGACTGAAATTATAAACAACAACAACTACTTTGTAGGTTCATCATTGGAACTTGGAATATAAGGTACCTCCTTTTCATGAATGGACTTAGGAACATAGGCAAGATCAACATCATAACCAGGAGGAGAACCATAGATTGGAAAGTCCATCCCTATGGTGGTTGTGTAAATTGGGTTTCAAGCCTCCATGACTTGTTTGATCTGATCTTGAATTTCATCCATTTGTAGTAGAATTTTGTTTCTCTCCTCATGTCCTTCAACCAACACTTCCCCCAATAGATTTAACCTACTAGTAGAGAGTGAGGGTTTTGAAATATTTCATATCCCATGTCCTCATATTGCTAATGTACTTGGACCAAAGTTGCATTTATTCAATAATCTAGTTTGAGTCAATGGAATCCTTCTCTACTTTAACCCATCATTCTTCACGGGAGATCCTACCTTTATCATCCTTAGGATTTTACTCCATATAAAAAAATTTAACGCTCACGTTTTTTTTTTGTTTAAAGAACCTTGCATCTTCTCTATTTTGTTTTCTAGTTCCCAACACCTTTATTATTCTTCTCATTGTTTGTACTTTTCTAATTATTGACATTCTTCCCCTTTCTGTTACCATTTATGCTAGCCATTAAACTTAGGAACTATAAGTTACTTTTTCTTGACCCTTTCAATGACTTAGTTTCATTAACTTACTTCTCACCATTTATGGTAGCCATTAAACTTAGGAACTATAAGTTACTTTTTCTTGACCCTTTCAATTACTTAGTTTCATTAACTTACTTCTCACTAAAACGCCAAAACATAATGTAATTGAGGTAACACTATTAACCCCATTTTACTCCTTTTACTCACTTAGTTCTATTATAAATTTCACTTATGGCTGCCAAAAAGAAGAATGTAATTGAGATAACACAAATAACCCATTTTACCTCCTTAACTTAAACTATGTATAATTGCAAGAGATATTAACAGGTTTTCAACTCATATACAAAAAGTAATAAAACATATATTGTGGGAAAAATATTCTTCTTATTCCCATTAACATACATTGAATGCAAATACAACTTATAACATTATGCTTGAGAGCTTTACCATGGAGGTCTCCCTCAAATCTATTACTAATCATGAATGAATTTGATTCATGGTTGCCACACATGTCTTAGTATCTCCTCAACAAGTCACTCTTTAATGTAACAAAGTGCATAATCCTTGGTCAACAAATTAATCTATAATTGCATACAGTGTAGTTACGAAGTTTGAATTCAAATACAAACAATTTGATAAGATTAGCAAATAATTTGTATTTCATACATCGTAGTTATGAAGCTTGAATTCAAATATAAATGATTTGATAAGATTAGCAAATAATTCGTATTGCATACAGCGTAATTATGAAGTTTGAATTCAAATACAGATGATTTGATAAGATTATCAAATAATTCCTATTAGAAATTCTCAATTCAATAAAAAAATTGTGATTATATTGAAAAAAATTATAAAATATAATTTTTTAATTGATAACAAGTCGAAATAGTATAGACTTGATGATATCGCATCAATCCACCCACTTTCTTTTAGTGGCAAGCTATAGAAACATAGGAAATCAATCTCCCATGATCTCGCATCAATCCTCCCACTTAGGAACATAGGCAAGATCAACATCATAACCAAGAGGAGAACCATAGATTGGAAAATCCATCCCTATGGTGGCTATGTAAATTGGGTTTCAAGCCTCCATGAATTGTTTGATCTGATCTTGAATTCCATCCATTTGTAGTAGAATTTCATTTCTCTCCTCATGTCCTTCAACCAACACATTCCCCAACAGAGATTTAACCTGCTAGTAGAGAGTGAGGGTTTTGAAATATTTCATATCCCATGTCCTCATATTGCCAATGTCCTTGGACCAAGGTTGCATTTCTTCAATAATCTAATTTGAGTCAATGACATCCTTCTCTACTTTAACCCATCGTTCTTCATGGGAGATCCTATCTTTATCCTCCTTAGGAATTTACTCCATATAAACAATGTGATCCTCCTACATGTCCTATTGAACACAAGTCTGGGAGTCTACATTGCTTCCTCTTCGAGCTTGGATTCGCTTACCTTGACCCTTATTGTTCCCATAAGAAGTAATTTATTCTACACACCCTTAACAGTATCGACCACCACACACATGGAAATAGTATAGAAAAGGAATCCCTTCCCTACTAACTAATTATGACCAAATATAGGGTAAAATTTGTGGAACCCTCTACAAGCAAAAGCTTTGTACTCAATTGTTGAGAACAAAGCCAAGAGTCTTGCTGAGAAAAAAAATTAGAGAACCAGACATATTTTAGTGAATATAATTGTCTCAACCAGGAAAAACCATCTTACCACTACTATTCGAAATCACAAAGGCGGACATTCCAGACAGAACTAGGATATTTTTCTAGCTTCCCTCTTAATTATGCCAAGTTCCCATCCCCACATGGCTTTCCATGTCCATTTCGACAAGCATCATAACGAAATTATGTGTAGAATCATGATCCTTCCATCGTACAAGCCACCACTGGAGCATCCTATTGACCTTGCTCACAAACTTACACCCCTCACTTGGTTATCATTCTCTGTAGGGTGGGAGAGTACACCCTCGTTAATTTCCAAGATCCATGGCGATTCCAACTGGTTGGCACGCCCACCACCATGTTTCCTTTCTTCCACCCCATATGAGAAATAAAAGTGTGTAACTTCAACTTGGTACTTATAAACCTAATTTTCCAGGTGTCGTTTACTCTTTGAAACTCAATGTTTATATATCTTGCATAACTACTGTATGAATTAATTTATTTGTCTTTAAGCCTCCACGATAAGAAAAAACTTCAACACTCACGTTCTTTTTGTTTAAAGAACCTTATCAACATTGCTTGAAGATATGCCTTATGTTCATTGTATTCTCCTCTTTTGGTCCCTACCCACTTTCCACATCTTCGCTATTTTGTTTTCTAGTTCCCAACACCTTTATTATTCTTCTCGTTGTTTGCACTTTTCTGATTATTGTCATTCTTCCCCTTTCTCTTGCCGTTTATGCATAACTACTGTATGAATTGATTCCACAATAAGAAAAAAGTTCAACACTCACGTTTTTTTGTTGTTTAAAGAACCTCGCATCTTCTCTATTTTGTTTTCTAGTTCCCAACACCTTTATTATTCTTCTCATTGTTTGTACTTTTCTGATTATTGTCATTCTTCCCCTTTCTCTTACCATTTATGCTAGCCATTAAACTTAGGAACTATAAGTTACTTGTTACTTTTTCTTGACCCTTTCAATGACTTAGTTTTATTAACTTACATCTCACTAAAACACCAAAAGATAACGTCATTGAGGTAACACAATTAACCCCATTTTACTCCTTTTACTCACTTAGTTCTATTATAAATTTCACTTCTGACTTGAATGCTACATTAAAAAAAAACAATGTAATTGAGGTAACACAAATAACCCATTTTACCTCCTTAACTTAAACTAAGTATCAATTGTCATAGATATTAACACGTTTTCAACTCATATACAAAAAGTAATAAAACATATATTGTGGGAAAAATATTCTTCTTATTCCCATTAACATCCATTAACATACATTGAATGCAAATACAACTTATAACATTATGCTTGAGAGCTCTACCATGGAGGTCTCCCTCAAATCTATTACTAATCATGAATAAATTTGCTTCATAGTTGCCACACATGTCTGAGTATCTCCTCAACAAGTCACTCTTTAATGTAACAAAGTGCATAATCCTTAATCTGTAATTGCATACGTAGTTATGAAATTTGAATTCAAATACAGATGATTTGATAAGATTAGCAAATAATTCCTATTATAAAATCTCAATTGAATAAAAAATTGTGATTATATTGAAAAAAAATATAAAATATGATTTTTTAATTGATAACAAGTTGAAATGGTATAGATTTGATGATCTCGCATCAATCCACCCACTTTCTTTTAGTGGCAAGCTATACTAGATCACCTAATTGCTTGCTTCATTCGCCGCTTGTGGATTGCTTGCTTCTTTGCGGAGGTAGGGTTAAGGTTTGCTTGATTTGGATTTAATTGGTTAAATCTTTTTTATATGTACGACAAGTGAGAATTCTGGGTTTTTAAATTTCTATATTAATTGGCTTAGTGTAATTGTTTAACCTGTTGTCAGTCAACATCAAAGTTAAGTGTTATAAATAAGTTATTTGTTACTTGTTCTCCATGGGTTTTTCTTTTATACTTGTTTATTTTGAATTTAGAATGATTGCCATCTTAAACCCGTATCTATCCAGCACCGAGAGAGATCCAATTTCTTGAAGTGTATTTCTTTTTTTAAATTATTTTGTTAGCTACTCGTTTCTCTCAGTGCAAAGATGGCAAAATTTAATACCAGCATAGATCCATCTTAAACCTGGATTTTTTTTAAATACTTTCCACAATTTTTTATTCTATGAGCCGAAATGAATTTTTTTAATTATGTTTTAATTAAAAAAAACATAATATCTGAAACACACAATCAGAAACACGTCTTTTAATTAATGACCGACAAAATATTTAGTACTTTTTACTTTTTTTTACATTTGAATTAATGGCCGACAATAATAAAGACGAACGTTATATTTAATGTTACAAGATCTCTCTCATAGTCCAAATTTGATCACATAACCCTCCATTAAAATGGGCGAAATAACATAACCTAATTAAATGCACTTCAAAATTCCAAAAGGAGGAGTGCACCACAACGAGAACATCTTTAAAGATTTGATTACTGACGTGATGTGCACAAGACGGTTGTACACTACAACACGTGGGACCATGGAGGGAAAAGGTAGTGGACTTAAAAGAGAAAAGGAACGGTACTATGACTATGACTAATGCGACTACGTTTCGTTTACCTTACCTGCCTTGCTACTCTGACTTGTTTGTCTTCAAATAGACCTTTCTGACACGTCGCTTTCCTTAAGGGCAACCGATGGATGTTTGAGATGAAATTACCACACATCCACGGTTCCACCCTGTCGTTCACATGTATATACGGGCGACAGCCAGTACTACCCTCTCCGATATTTCCTCTTATTATCAAACTAATTGCTATCCATGCGTGCTTTTCTCTGTCCCTATTGATTCCGTCTACAATCGAGGAACTCTGGGCTAGCTGAGAAGGCTGACGGTACCGTCTCTTGGAGGGCGTCGTGGGCATACACAATTGGTTGGCCTACAGCCATTACAATACATCAACAGCGCTGGATCAAAGCGGGTTCTGCAAGGAAAGCGTCGTGGGCAGAGACTATTGGTTGGCCTCCAATCATACAATATGTCATTGGGAGTTGATCAAGCCGGGTTCCGCAATTAAGGCGTCGTCGGCACAGACAATTGGTTGGCCTCCAACCTTTACATTATATCACTGGGAGTTTATCAGTGACTTCTGCAATGAGTCGTCGGTACAGACAATTGGTTGGCCTCCATCCTTTTAAATTATATCACTGGGAGTGTATCAAATCGATCAGCCATTCTTATATTAAAAAACAGCATTATTGGTTTGTATGGATTATAATATTTATCATTATTGGTGTATATAGATTGTTTTGCAGGATTATTGATGTATATCTACAGACCGTACCCATAAAAAGTGGATTCAATAGAAACTAAATTAGATCTAGATGGTTCCAAAATAATAAAAATGAATCTAACTTTACAAATTTAAGTATAGTACTTATATTTTGGTGCTTAAGATTTGAGGAATCGTATTAGCATAGTAATTTAATTTGTGGTTGTTCTTTATATATAATTACACAAAGTGTTTTTATTAGCTACGAGTTATTCATGCATTAAAATTACTAGTTATTAATACATAGCTACCAGTTATTTTTTATATTTACATTAATAGGTGTTTATATCTTAGAATTTGGGGTGAACTATCATCTATGTTTTTCGTAGATTGAAGGAATTTTGAACGACCACCATAAAATCAATCTGGTTACTAGCACAACCACTTGAGTAAAGTGGTAAATTTTGTGGAGATGGCTAATTGTTAAACAAAGGCTAAACATTAAACTAATTACTAGATTGTTATAGTTATCTATTTATAGTATACAATAAACATTAAACTGATTAATATAAACATAAAACAAAAAATTCACACTTAAACCTTTGCCATTATTGTTATCTTTTTCTGAGCTTATTTAAATCTTAATCAAGATGCATTTAAGTATAATAAAATAGGACCACGAGATTGTACACTTGTTACATTCAAGCTAATTTTGTTAATCCGCTTAAAAAAACCTAAAATCTAAAATAATATCTCAAAACTTATAATATAATAAACACCTATAAATGTAAAAATTTGAAAAAAAAATAATTTTATGTTAATTATATCCAAATTAATAAAGATGAATCTCATTTTACAAATTTAACAGTGGTAGTTATATTTTCGTGCTTAAAAATTTGAAAAAAAAATAATTTTATGTGGATTATATCCAAATTAATAAAGATGAATCTCATTTTACAAATTTAACAGTGGTAGTTATATTTTCGTGCTTAAGATACAAGTTAGATTTGTTAAAAAAGTTCTCATAATTTTTATAAGAATACTACAAAAATTAGAAGAATTTTATTATATATATATATATTATAATTTAAGTTTTAGGTTGAGTTTAACTTAATTTTAATATGTTTGTTTAGAAATTTATTTTTAGTTTATATGATTAAAATAAAATTTAAAATTAATAAAAAAATTGTTTTTAGAAAAGATAAGATATGTATATCTCCATAGATTTAGTTAAAAGAAGAAATCTCTTATTATGTAAAAAAATCTTATGTATTAATTTTAATTTTGTGTTTAGCTTAACTAAGATTTTAAAATTAAATTATTATTATTATGATTATTTTGAATTTATATATGAAAAAGATATTAACTTTTAATCTTATGCACTAATTTTAATTTTGTGTTTAGCAATCTTAAAATTAAATTTTTATTGTTATTATTATTATTTTGAATTTATATATGAAAAAGATATTAACTTTTAAAGTTTTTGTCTCTCTATTTTATAGTACAAGAACCACTTAACATGTGGTCAATGAACATTTATATGTCACAAGTTAAGTGCCATGAACAAATTATTTGTTACTTCTTTTTCATGAGTAGCTGTAGTCCATGCATTACCTTTTTTTTATATATAATTGTTTATTTTCAATTTAAAAGGACACCCATAAAATCAATCGGAGATACACTTGTCTCATCTTCCTACAATCTAGGAACAACATACTTACTAGTACACCACAAATTCTAAAATATCAATAGTAAAACATACTGACTAGTCAACAACAAAAAGAAAACTTCTGATATTTAATCAACCAGAAATTCTAAAATATCAACACCTATGGTGTAATGAGTAATGATAGAAATGATAATTTGTTATGCCATAAACAAATTATGTGTTACTTGTTCTTTATGAGTAGTTGTAATCCATGCATTATCTTTTTTATATAATTGTTTATTTTCAATTTAAAAAGATATCCATAAATTCAATCTGTAAATACACTTGTCTCATCTTCCTACAATATAGGAACAACATACTTAGTAATACACCATAAATTCTAAATTCTAAAATAATTTAGATACTAACTAGCCAACCACAAAAATAAAAATTCAACCCCGCGACTCGCAAGTGTTCAACGATACTTTTTAATGATCCCTATTGTCGCTCCTGAATATACCTATTGTCGCACCTGAATATATCAGGAGCATTGCGTTACCCGTTTAACGCTGAAACTTAGAAACAAAACACTCGGGCTCGAGTTCTTGCAATCGCCAGTGTTTCTGCTTGTACTGCCCTCTCTTTCGAAGTCCAGGGGCTTAAATGTGGCCACCCTAGTTGATCTGTAGGTCTTTGTAGATTGTCATTTTTTCCGTGTATACGAAGCAATCTGTTCTGGAATGGAAGCTGTCCATTCTTTATCACTTGAATCTGTCAAAATTCTATTCCTTTCCTAGCCACTAGACTTTAGATTTTCGTCCGTATCGGTATGTTCTTGATCACGGGTAGTTATAACCGTGAACATGAAGCTGATTAGTTAAGTGTGCGGGGACTTATTATAGGGTAATATACGTATCTGTTAGATGACCAGTGAGATTGAAGCCATGTTTGGATCAAGTGAAAATTGTGAAGAGCATCTCCATGTGTGCCGTCATGAACAATGCTCTAGCATATCCCACAAAACGAATTTTCTACAGGAGCACGGAGATAACAGTTGTGAATCCCGAGATCAGAATTCGAACCATAATTCCGACGAATTCAAGCGCTGGCCAACACTTAACGAGGTGATAAAAAATATTGTATTTCAGTTTGCAAGATTTTCTGTTTTGATTTGGTTGCAATTGTGATTTTGTCTCAGTATGTCAGTCAGTTGAACCAGATCTCTATTAGAATTTACAAAAATGTAACTTATACTTGCAGGTATCAGAGGAGATAGTGACGTTGGGCAGAATTACAGGTCCAATGGTAGTGATGGGTCTGCTTCTATACTTGAGAGGTTTGGTATCAACGCTGTTCCTGGGTTACCTTGGAGAGTTGGAACTGGCGGGTGGCTCTCTTTCGATGGGTTTTGCAAACATAACGGGGTATTCTGTCATATCCGGGTTGGCCATGGGAATGGAGCCCATATGTGGCCAGGCCTTTGGAGCAAAACGATGGGCTATTCTGGGTCTTACGCTCCAAAGAACAATCCTTATGCTTCTTTGCGCCGCAGTTCCCATTGGAGTTTTGTGGTGTAATATGGAGCCAATTCTTCTACTGTGTGGCCAGGACAAAAACATTACTAGCCTGGCAAGCACATACATTGTCTTCTCCCTGCCCGATCTAATAACACAGGCCCTCCTTAATCCTCTCAGGATTTACCTGAGAACTCAGAACATTACAGCGCCGCTCCCATGGTGTGCAGCGATTGCTCTTCTTTTTCATGTTCCACTCAATTTTCTCTTAGTGGTGTATCTCGATATGGGAATCCGGGGGGTCGCTCTGGCTGCAGTGTGGACAAATTTCAATATGGTATTGGCCTTGATATGCTACATTTATTTATCAGGTGTTTATAGGAAATCGTGGCAAATGCCATCAAAAGAATGTTTCAATGGTTGGAGATCGCTTCTGAGTCTGGCTCTTCCCAGCTGTGCATCTGTTTGCCTGGAATGGTGGTGGTATGAAATTATGATAATTCTTTGTGGGCTTTTGTTAGATCCAAAGGCCACAGTGGCAGCCATGGGAATTCTCATTCAGACCACGTCTCTTCTTTATATCTTACCTTCGTCGCTTAGTCTGGGAGTTTCGACGAGAGTAGGAAACGAGCTTGGCGCTGACAGGCCAACAAAGGCCCGGGTGACCATGATAGTAGGCATTGGATGTGCAGTTGTAATAAGTTTCATAGCCGTCTGCTTTACTGTAGCCATGCGTCACACTTGGGGTAGAATATTCACGAGCGATGGACGGATTTTGTCCCTGGTATCCGTGGCCCTTCCCATTGTAGGGCTTTGTGAACTGGGTAATTGTCCTCAGACCACAGGATGTGGAGTTCTACGCGGCAGCGCTCGGCCAACCATCAGCGCCAACATTAATCTGGGTGCATTCTACTTCATTGGTATGCCCGTTGCAATTATGATGGCATTTGTATTCAAATTTCAATTTCTGGGAATATGGGTGGGTTTGCTTGCAGCTCAAGCGTCCTGCGTCACTCTCATGTTAAATGAATTGCTGAGAACGGATTGGATTCTACAGGCGCAAAGAGCAAAGGAGAACAACAACACAAATGGATCATATCAGCAAACAGGATGCAACATAGAATTAATTCCTGAGTTAACAGTGGCTGTCAAGGTTACAGATTTGGAAAAAGCTTATGAAATGTACCCTCTATGCATGCATCTTGAGCAAGAAACTGCACCGACCTAAGACTATTGTAGAGCAGATTTTCTACTTTGACAGAAATTACACCGACCTAAGACTATTGCAGTGCAGATTGTCTACTTGAGTGAAAATACACCGACCTAAGATCTTGTAGTGCAGATTGTCTCGGACTATTCCGACATAGATGTGTTTGTCCTATTTTCCATCACGATACCTAAATACGAATTGTTCGATTTAATGTTGATAGTCCTTAAACAGTATACTCGTATTTTAAAATCCGTTACATTAATATATTAACGTTCTTTAGAGGTCAAAATTAGCGCATGGATGAAAGCTCGTCTTGAAAATGCAGAAAGAAAGAAGATTAAAGAGGGAAATGAGCATAACAATGAAAGAAGCGTATGAAAAAATGAGGTTTAGTGTTGAAACTTATTTCAGATGAGCATTTTTAACTTTTTAAAAAATGTTATAAAATGGGTGTGAAGTTATAAAATCAATGTATCTATGATATTTACAAGTTTATCATATAAGCTTGTGAAGTTGGTCCACATTTTATATTAGTAATTATTAATAAGGCAAGTTTATGATCATCCATTCGAGGGATATTAGCACCTTATTTTTTTATATCATAATAACAATTAATTAATTAGGGAAAGTCAATTCCAATTAAAAGAGTAGAATTTGGGCCACAATAAAGAAAATTTAGAAAAGATTAAATAATAGTTTACAATATTAACCTCATATTTTGGGGTCATATATATAGATCCATGTGTTTGAGTGTACATACATTTAAAAAAAAAAAAATTCTTGGTAAATTTCTTTGTGGATATTTACAATGAATTTGAATATGGTGTAAGAAGATGAAATGTAAGAAATTGAATTAGCTTTCAAATATATAAGTTTTATGTACTAGTTTTTTGTATAAATATATTAAATTTTATTTTTTGTAACATTGGTACAAATTATTCTTCATGCAAAATAAATGCATATATTCCCATAAGCGCAAGTGTTAAGTACTTAAATGATGAAATTTTGTTAAATTTTTTGTACAATTGTAGACAATACATTGTTCTTGTGCACGACTATTTTTTCAATGCGTGTGTGTGTGTGTGTGTGTGTGTGTGTGTGTGTGAGAGAGAGAGAGAGAGAGAGAGAGAGAGAGATTAGTACCATCCAAGCATTAAAGAAACACATGCACATTTATAAGCGCATGTGCATTCCAATGTATATGTAAGGGATTGCAAGAAGTTGGTTCTCCTCTTCATTGTAATGAGAGCAAATGCATGCTTGTAAGAGTCGGAACACATTCATTTTCAAACAACTTCTTACCCTCACCCCCTCTCTTGAATGTCCACGAAACCATATGCCACGTTAAATATAAATTCCACCTCATATTTTGAAATTGAAAGAATGCACATGCATTAGGAATGCATGCACATTCTTGAAAGAGGACATGAGATTCCTAGCACACATGCACTAGGATGTGCATGTTCCTCTTTGTATAAACAAAAAAACAAAAAGGGATAGTTACTATTTTTTATTTGTCCTTACCAAACCAGCAATGACTTTTGTACAAAAAGGTAATGTGAGCACATTCTAGGAGGAGCTACACTCATCCAAGTAGCTACAATTATACATGTATTTCCAGTTGTGAGGGAGCATTTCCAAGTAATTTTTATTTGTGAACTACCATTTTTATAATAAATTACATTTTAGACAGTGTCCATATTTTTTTTTAAATATGTTTTTATTGTTGAATTGTAGTTCTTATTCTGCAAAGATGGTATAAAATATTGATCCAAACACAAACCAAAACCTTAACTCCCCAAAAGACCCATTCAATGGAAGAAACCAATGTTTAGATGATGTTAGAAACTTAATTAGGGTGTTGAGGAATATAATAGAACCATCATGCCTTTCACTAGCTTCTTCCCTTTATATGATTGTTTCTTCCATTGGCCATGCCCATGGCCAGTAATTCATATATCTAAATATAGGGTGAGGATGAGAGAAGGTCGCTACCCATGACTAGTTATTTGATATATCTTAATATATGGTGAGGATGAGAGATTTTCACTCTAGTGGAATCAATAAGAATGTTGTTGAAAGATTGAATATAACCAAATAATCAATTGTTCAATTGTTCATTGACTTGTAACCAACCAACCACATAATTTAGGAAAGAGGCATCTTTGCATGGACTCGTGTACATTCTAGCCATGGAGAGACCACTAAATGGATCGATGGATTATGGTATTTGAAAAACCTCCCTAAAATAACAAGGAGGTTCCCTTGTATTTTGTTAAAAAATTATTGGTTGAGTTCATTCTTGGATACCATGTCAATTATTTTGACATTGGTAAATTCTAACGGATTGATATTGACACAGCTCAAGATTGAGAAATTGTTGACATAATCCAGTGAGAGGGAAATCTGCTCCTAGGTGCATTCCCACCTACACCCCAAACAACTCATATTGGATATAAGATCAAGATCCTAATATTGTCATATCATCCTTGACACATAGTTTAGTCCATCACAGTGCATTTGTATTAGCTTATAATTGAGAGACATCATGTGATGATGTTAGGATGCCTAGCTTTTGTCCTTCATTTAGCTAGGTTTTCCATTCTAGTTCTAGGCTAGTTGATCTTGATTGATGCTCGCATTTAAGACATACTTATCACGGATTGAGAGAGAATCCTTTTCAAGATAGTTTTCCGAATGAGGTTAGTATCACATAATTTTTATATTTTCATTTCCCATGTATTTAATTTTGAATTTGACAAATATTTGGTAGACAAAACTCTAAAGTATTTTTAACTTTCATTGTATTTGTCACATCTAGTTGTTGTAAGGGAAAAAACATACATTTTTAAGTGGCAGGGAATCTAATCTCCCAGACTTGATGTAGTGCTTACTACAACTTGTTCCCTTTGTGGTCCTTACACCCAGGTATATAGATGAATTTATGGTATTTTCCCCTATGTTTGTGTGTATGTTTTAAATGTTTTTAATATGCAGATTCCTTAGATGAGTTAAAGGACAAAAAAAACTAAGGAATGCAGACTTAACCTAGATGTAAATGTGCCTAAAATTAGTGACTAATCAATTCTACAAGTAAATTGCAACTCGCTTACTTATAGGCTTAGGTAGAACATAAAATTTGGAGATTTGTAGATTTTAAGTATAAAATTCAATAGAATACAAACATGTTTATATTCATAATTACTTGTATAGAGGTTAATTTCCATCCCCGTGTCACTGATGCAAAATGATGAAAATTGAGCACGCTCTCTTAAACCTAGTGTTTTTTTTTCAAATGTATTTAGAACATCGACATTGTTAACAATAATTGCTCCTATGTACACGGGTATTATGTGTTGAGAATCGAGGGTGATTCCTCTTATGCAAACACACCTTTTCCCTAAAATATTCATCCATGCTCAGTATGTATTCAATTAATTTAATAAATGATTTTTCATTTTCTGTAGCAAATTCTACTTCTTTTAGTATCGCTTCTAGAGAGCTATTGTGCATAACCTTACCCATATAAATAAGAAGAAAAGTTCTTATAATTTCTAATTCACATACATAAAGGAGGGGAATGCCAAATTAAAGGACAAGCATGTGTTTCTTCTGCTAGCAAGAAACCCATCCTCCATTTCTAAATAAGCATTAGATATTTGAAACTAGAACATTGCTTTTATATGACTGGGTAGTTTGTTACCACGAACTTTTGTTTCTAATATTTTCATAAATAAAAGGAAACATCAAAATCTTTAATGCAAGTGGGGATACTATTAGTTGATCCTTTGTTTATTTACCATTTAAAAGTGTTATGCATTATATGTCATTATAAGGCCTAAATTTAAATCACTTTGAACTTATTAATTGGCATCTTTGGTGTGATAGGAAACCTCCTTTTCATAAAATTGTGTATGTTTGCAAACTATGTATTTTCATGTTTGTATTTGATAAATGAATGCCCATTTTTTTTCTAGGGTTAATAAGTTGACACATCGGCCTTTGTTGATTTAGGTTGTGCATTAAGATACATTGATGTAATAGTTGGATTATATTGGTTTCATCTTAAACATACAAATTCTATATGGTGCAAATGTAATTTTAGATCCAAAATATTTAGGTTGATATGATATACTGTTTATTTCTAACATTTAGGATAATATGATATAGATGCACATAGCACTATGGAAAATGTCCATAGCACTATTTTGAATGCTGGTAAAATAATTTTAAGAGTTAAATTCATCTTCTTGAGAATTTAAATCCATTTTCAAACTACTCAAATACAATTTCATACATAGGTTGACAATTACACAAATTCATGCTTTAGACCAATGTAATCATCATAAACATGTGGAGGTTCGAGTCCAATTTTACAAAGGTATTGGTATGCATAACATAAAATTGTGAAAGAAACTTGAGTAATTTTTAATATTTCATTAAAATATGAGAACAAAATAGAACAAATTACCATCTTAACAATTGTCATAAAAGAACATGCAAGTCACACATCACAATTTTGCATAGCAATGTAAATAAATAACTTGATGTAAAAAATTATGATAAGTTAGGAAATGACCAAAAGAAAATTTTAAATGGTTTTGAGTATGTATTGTTGCATTTCAAGAAGTTTCCTTTGAGGATACAAAGAATCCATCTCCACATGGGGTAGATAGCTCATCCCAATTCTAGGTATCATGTGTCAAGTTAAATTTGGTTTTAATGTGAATTTTTTTCATATTTTGGTCGATTTTCATGCTTTTGTACTAATCATACTATAAACTTGTATTTATGAAGCATAATTAGAATAGAATTCAACACCACCACCTTTTTGAGGCCATCCTCCACCTATTCCAGACATGTATCAATATAGTGTTGGTCTAGCCCTTGGCCACCTTGTTCCATGCATTGGTATTTTGATGTATCCCCCCAAGGTTATTCCTCCTATCCTATAACCCATTGGAGTATGTCATCACCTATATCCCCCCCACCTTTTCCATTGGTTGCACATGTTGTAGGGCCCTAGTTGGCCCTATTGACTAAGTATTCATAATCAAACTATCAATTGAGTTAGTTGAGTAAGATGACCGACTAGGCAGGTTGATTGGTTGAGGTAGTTAAGGAAGTTGTAACTACCCCACATGAATGTAACAATATGTAAAGGACTAAATATGTAAGAGAATATGTATTATCTTGTATTGTCATGTTGATCTAATATGATATACTACTTGATGCTAGTTCCACTACTAGCCTATCTCTTCTTCCTAATCTATGTATGATTATTGTATGTTAGTATATTGTTTTGTATGTCTATATTTGTTTATGTTGTATCATTTGTAACTACTTCAGTATAATCCCATAGATTACAACATTGGTTTCGCTACTAGGACTTGAATTTTTTGGGGGAATTTGCAAGTAGATAGGACATACATAAATGATAACTAAGGAAGATATATGGTTGAGGTGAACATGAAAAGTGAATAGTTACTTGAAAAACAACGCTAGAGTGAACCAACTATCATTTGTGGAAGCATAAGTTACTAATACTCATGAAACTCACAAAAAATTGTTGGCAAACATTCCATGTGAGGTCAAAAAATTGTTGGATGGCCTTCCTAATGAACAAGAAAGACAAAGAGTACAAGTTACTATCAAAATTAAAAAATAGAGGATGAACAAAATTGTATGAGTGGTTAGAGAAAATTTCTAGTGATTTTTGTGAAGAGAAAGCGATAAAGGAAAGAACACATTTTGATAGTCTGAAGAGAAGATTCTATGATGGTCTACATGATAATTTATTCTCCACTTTACATGTACTATTGAATAAATTTATCATAGACAAAGGATTCAGACACATAGTTGAATTAATATCACCAATAAACACTCCCATTTCAACCATTGGAAGAAAAAACAAGAAGAGTGGGAACAATTTTCGAGTAAATAAAAAACCATGGTCACCCTCTTCGACTATGAATAAGTTTAGGTCCAAACATGGTGGGGTAGGAGAATCGTGAGATGCCTTGACCAAATCAAAACCCTATCCAACATGCAAGAGTAAGACAGGGAAAATTTTAAGGATCCATAATTTTATCAACGTGTAAAAACCTTGGCAAATCTTAATAATTCTTAAATTTGCAACCATAAAGTGCTTGGATATTTTTTTGAAAAACTATTCAAATTTTAAAGGATTTTATATAGTTTTTGGATAACTTTGGCGATTTATAGAGTAAAAAAAAATATCCCATGGAATTTGGGCGAACCACCTTTGAAAAAAAGGCAAATTGGCGAATTGTTTTTTTTTTGCAAAAATGTCAAAAAATAACCCATGTGCTAAATGTCGCCTGTAAAATTTTCCTTGGAGTAAGAGAGGATGACTAGTAGATCAATGATTCCTAGAAAAGGAATATTTCCTAAATGTGAATATACACTTGATGATGAGACCAAAAGAAGAAAAAAGAAAAGGATGGATGGTTACAAAACTTTACCTAACTTGAGAAAAATAGAAAGTGATAAAAGGCACCAAAAGAGGTCAGCAATGTGGGATTAGGCATATGCCCAAAGGAAAAAAGTATCTAGAAAGCACTATAGAGCATCAAGTCAATAGTATACTGATGTTTTCTAAGTCAAGACAATTTCAACCAGCTATGGAAGAGGAGGTAACTATGACAGCTCTGGAAATTCCCAAGGAAGGATAGGTCGATGGTTAACTAAATATGTCTAAGTTAAGAAATATTTGATGAGGTGGAAAAGAGGAAGCCAAAGCGACGGTTTCCAACATGGGAGAAGAATTGCAAATGATAAAAGTTAGCCTCGAAGTCTTAAACATAGATGAAATGGAAGTTGATGAATCCCCATTTGTAACCCCTCCTACATGAAATTGTCTCATAGTAAATCATATTTTAAGGCATCGGTTGAATCTATAACTTATGTTCTCATGAATATGGAGTCGAATAGATGAAAATGGACAAGTAATTAATAATATATGTTTGCAAAGATCAAGTAGAGAAGGAAATTGGATAAAAATTACCCCTAGAAATGTTGGAATAATTTAATTGATTGGTTCAAGGATTTCATGGAACTACCCCCTTATCAAATTTAATATTTAAGGAAATCCAATCACCAGTAAGTGAGATGTGTACTGAAGAGACGTGTCTGAAAACAAATAGTATCATAGAATATAAAGACAAGTCTTTCTTGATAGATGATCTGGAATACATTGTTAATAAGGAAGAAAAAATAAATTGAATCGTCAGAGTTGGAGACTTGACTTAGTTGACCCATGTGATTCAGTCCACCCCTGTGATTCAATTGACTACTGAGATTCAATTTAATTTGGTGGTCTAGTATATACCATGAGTACAATAAGACATGTCGACTTAGTCCATTCAGGCTAACCTTGTGAATAATAATGGATTGCTATCTCAACCTTTATTATATCCTACAAATCCTACAAATATGTTGAACAACACCATCGAAATCCCTCCTCTATATGAGGTATATGAAGACCCCAAGAGATATTGGTTTGTATGTGAGAAGGTTCAAGATTCTTAGGATATATAAGATGAAGGAAAGAAAATGGATGATTTTGTGGGAGTGCTAAGAAAAAGAGCACTTACCTGGCTCATGAATTATACATAAAACCAAAATAGAACCAAGAAAACAATTATGCAAGCATTATTTCAATTCTTCAAAACTTAGGATGTTAAAAAATCAACAACCTAAATACTCGAAGAAATAAAGAAAATGCCAAGAGACTTAACGAGGGAGCATTGCAAGAAATTTAAATATTTTCCTTGATAATACATTAGATTAAAACAAGCAAAGATTCCCTTTGGAAGGAATAGAAATTTGAGTTAGGAAATGATGGAATGACCATCCTCATAGATAGATGACTTAGAAGAAAAACTTGAGATAATGCAAAGATCAATTAGGTAACTTTTTTTAAGAAGAACTAACCTATGGTGAATTGTATGCAAAAATGATGAGCATAATAAGGATGAATGGAAATACATAAAACCCATTGAGAGACACCAAGATGTATGAATAGTACACACTGAATGATATTGTGAAATTATTTATGAGAGTGGGATGAACCACACCACATGTGACTCCTTGCACAATCTAAAGAATGCAGAACCTAAGGGGTGTGCCATTTGTTAAAAATCGTCTCATAATACAATGTAATGTCATCTTAATGGAAAGAACCAATCTAAATATAAAAAAGTATATTAGACTCAATTGAATGACCAAAATAAAATAATAATGGATATTGAGGTATAGGCCTAGAAAGGTACAATGGATGGGGTTGATATGAAGGAAGAGGAGGGAAACATTGAGGATGTGGAAGATTCAACATGAAATACCACTTCATTTGTTATAAATAAGACCATACAAGTCCCAACTATCCCCTTAAAGATATAAATAACTTAAAATTTTGTACTAAATGTGGAGTCAAAGACTATTCTTTCAAATATTTCCCCATTATCTTGTAAAAGATAATGAATAAGAAAAATGTAAATATATTGTATAGCATACTGAAAGAAAAAGCTATGAATTCCAAAAATATGCATGTAGTAAGTAGATTGAGACTAAAAAACATCATTCTTAATGAAATAAGAAAGGAAAATACTAGTATACCGACCTCGGGAGATAGAAGAAAATATATAAAGAATCCATTAATTTTGATTGATGAGATATCCAAACAAGATGACCTTCATTATAAAGATGGTACTAATTGAACAAACATGCCACTCTACTTGATGAATTTCTAACAATGCTAGGAGAAGAAAAGTCCATCACCCGATTTTTAGAATTAATGGAGAAACTAAAAAATTATCAAGGCCAAGGAAAAATTGTGAGAAACTTGTGTCATTTGAACAAAGAAGATAAAATCGTTTAATATTTGGATCCACAAGTCATCTTGAATATACAAGGTTGTTTCATCTCAAAATTTGTAGTGGACTTCGGATCTTGAGTAAACATTCGAACTAAAGATACATGGATCAAACTAGGATGGCCTAATCTTACTCGATCAAGGAACTTCTTGAAACTTGTAGACCAAATATTCATGGAACCTTTTGGATTGTTGAGAAATGTTGAAACAATGATAATGGGAATCACAATAGAAGACAAATTTGAGATAACTGATGTAATTAATGGAATGACTAATATTTACCTAGTCAATTGACCACATGGGGGGAAAATGAAATCCAGTATCTCCCTTGAAAATGATATAATCGTACGAAAAGGAGATGGGATAAGAATAATCTCTCCCTTTGACCCAAAAGAAGGTGAACCTTGGTCGAATTCATGCGATGAAGATGCATATATTAGAAATATTTACCAAGCAATCCAAGGTAATTAATACCTTGTCGAACCAAAAACCCATGGATAGTTACAATTTGGTTATCCTTGGTCACTTGGCCAACATTCCGATAGAACTATATGATTGCAAGATAGAGAACTCCAAAGCCAGATCAAGACACAATTAAACCATATATTCTATACAAACGAATATTTTTAAAACCAATTTCTCTATTCGGTCAATTTTGAATGTTAAGGAGAAGAATGTTCAAAAATTCCCTAGTTTGATACTGATCGATATTGACTCAACTATAATACAAAAATTAAAATTTAGAGAAAGAGACTCTCTTGTGGTTCACATAGATTAAGTATCTAGAAATGTCAAAAACCAAGGTTGTCTACAAACCCTTTTTTATCCGTTTATCGAGAAGTATCATGATGGTTGGGAATGCATGGCCCATGGATCTAGAACTAAACAACGACTACATACTTTGTTGAAATATTTGGTGGAAAGAAGCTCACAACTTCATCACAAATCACAAAATTTAAGCATGGCTATGACCCTAAAATGAAAATAGAAGAATGTGAGCATGTGTGGTGTGTAATCAACTTCAGAGATGGAAGAGTATGGCAACATCTCTTCCTTGATACCATAAAATACCTACCCAACAGATGGTACAAAATAGAAGAAGCATGAGGAGATACATTGAAATGGAAAAACATAAGAGGAATTTTTGTCAATGGTTTCTCCTTTGCACTAATAGAAATGGAATTAGACACTAATAGAAATGGAATTAGAAGAAGTAGTAAAAGTGATTCAAAAATTTATAGAGCAACTATTTGAGGGAAAAATACGAATAAGGGTGAGGATAAAGTCGACATAAGGTCGAATTATAATTGCATCAAAATTATATGCCATGAAAACCCTAAAGTAACACAAATAGAGATGGAAAATGATTTTTTTGGGAAATAATTTCAAATGGAGAAGAGATCATCCACAGGTTTTCAAAGAAATAAAATCTATATTTCAGGAAACTAAAGAACAAAAAAGGGAGGAAAATGAAAAATTCAACTCCCCCCGCCAGAAAATGAAGTCAAAGAGGGAGACATGAAAATAGATGAATCCAAACCCCCTGAATGGATGGATTCATAAATAAAAATTAGAGAAGCAAACATCTCAAATAATGATCTACTAAAGATGGAAAGGATATGCGACTACTGGTCAAATCAATATATAATATAATTGGTATACTTATTGAAGGAATACCAAGACTTCTTTGCACATTATTATAAATATATTGAAGGATTTGTCAAATAAATAGGTGAAATGAAGATTGAATTTGTACCTAATGCCAAACTTGTCAATAAAATACCATACAAAATAATGCATAAATACAAGGAGATAGTTCACAAAGAAATAGAAAATATGATAGAAGCCACTATCATTTTCCCAATCAAAAAGTTGAAATGGGTGAGTCCAATGGTCATCCAACCTAAAAATCATGACCCAAAAAAACTAAGAATACATGTTGATTTTAGAGGCTTCAACAAAATGATAGTTATAGACCCATTCCCAATACCATTTGTAGACGAGATAATCAATGAAGTCACATGAGATGAGTGTTATTCATTCATAGAAAAATTATCTAGGTATAACCAAGTTCCAATAGAAAAATAAGATCAATAGAAAACTACATTCATGATAGAGTTCAATTTGTTTGCATATAGAGTCATGCCATCTGGGCTAAAAAATGCATAGGCAATTTTTTCAAGAATAGTCATGATGAAATATTTTCAAGAATATATCTATATGAACAGGGAAGTATAGTTTGATGATTGGATAATTTATAGCTTACTAAATAACCATATAATGTGGCTTCAGTTGATGTTGTAATATTGTAAACAATTTTTTCTATCCTTAAATATAAAGAAATGCATATAATCCTCACACAAATTGGAATCCTTATGGTTCATGTAGTCTATAGAGAAGGAATTAAGGTCAACCTTGCAAAAATAAAATTGATACTTGACATAAATCCACTAGTAAAGCTAAGAAAGTAGGGATTTTTTTTGGGACATACAACATAGTACATAAAATTTATTAGGTACTAGTCAAATATAACTTCCCCCCTTGAATAATTACTCAAGGAGGATGCATAATTCAAGTGGAGTGTCGAGTGTAATGAATCTTCTAAAATACTCAAGAAAAAATTGGTCAAAGAACCTATTCTAAGATTTCCCAAATTGTAAAAAAAAATTCACGTTCATGTCCATGCATCAAGTATTGCACTTGGAGTCGTGTTGGAACAACTAGGGGAAGAAGGACTACACCATCCAAAGGCATACACAAGTCATAAATTAAAAAAAAAAGAGGAAATAAACTATTCAACTATAGAAAGAGAAGGATTGGGAATGAGTTTTTCCCTTCAAAAATTTAGACATTACTTACTTGCAAACCCATTCACATTTTTCACGGATCATTAGGCTTTGAAGTACTTAGTTAAAAAACCAGTTATCCAAGATGAATATACAGATGGCTATTACTATTCCAAGAATTCGAATTTGAAGTCACAGTTTGACTAGGAAAAGCTAACGTCATATTTAAACACCAATCGAGAATTGAATCCAGAGAAGAACCAATAGGCATAGATGGTGACCTACTAGATGATCACTTATTTAAATTTGAAGTTGTACCATCATAATTATTTGAGATTGTTCAATTTTTACAAGAATGAAAAGAACATGAATATCTGACAAAAAAGAAGAAGAAAGTTCTTGTAATGAAATATGCTCCATATACACTTATAAATGGATACTTGTATAAATTAGGATTTGATGAGGTATTGAGAATATATGGTCTACAACATGAGTGGGGTAACATAATTCAAGAATCACATGCAAGACCCATTGGTGGTCATTTTCACTCAGATACTATATCCAAAAATATATTACAAGTAGGAATCTAGTGACCTTCACTATTCATGGATTGTAGACATAAGGTAAATTAATGTGATAAGTGCCAAAGGATTGTTTGACCAAAAAAAAGAGATGAAATTCCTTTGATACTAGTAAATATTAGCCTTCGTTTTGAGAGTTTGGAAATTGACTTTGTGGGACCATTTCCTAAGAAAGGAAAGAATAGGGGCAAGGTACATCATTATAGAATTCAAGTACTTAACCAAATGGGAAGAATCGAAACTACTAGGGAATTGCACAAAAGAAGAATCAAATAAATTCATTTATGAAAACATAATCACAAGATTTGGTTTCCCTCTAACTTTTTTAAAAGATCAAGGAACTCATGTTTTCAATAATACAATTAAAGTTTTATTGAAAGAATTTTTAATTAACCATAACAATGTTTCCCTTATCATCCCCAGGAAAATGGGGTAATATAAGCATTTAATAAAAAATTAACTAAAGGTCTAACAAAAATATACAATACCCATAAAGATGACCAGCATGATATAGTAAATTTTATTCTTTTGGCTTATAGAACAAATTATAAAATATATGTTAGAGCAAATAACTCTCTACGGGCTAGTGCAAGGTAATGATACCCAATTATGACATGTTAGTTGCAATGACATTCTAGAAAAACAAAAATATTATCATTAAAATGAATTATTAAAGGTACCTACAAAACGTTTTTGGATTAGGTGTAAACAGGTGAAACGTAGAAAAACGAATGACCTTGCAGAATATATAAATTTAATTTATGGAAAAGTGGTATAACCACCCCAAAATGTCATTATTCAAAGATTGGTATGTTATTTTTTTTTCTCAAACATAATGCACATGTTTTTGTTGAGCCACCCGTTTGCTATGTAAATTTTCAGTTTACAAGAAAAAAAATATGTAGAGGCATAGGAAACAGAAGAATCTTGTGCAGGGCTATTTTTCCAAAATTTTAGAAGTCAATTTTATATTTTTTTAAATCACCGAAGTCAGTGAAGCCCTAAAATGACATGGTCAAGTGTTGAGCCACCATATCATCGTCTAAAAATAATCAAAATACTTTTTTTGTTTTTTAGGTTGTAGGTATTTTCGTGCTCTTGTGCAGGTTCTCTTCCGTTTTTTAAATAGGTAAGCTAATCAAAAGTTATAGGCCAAATAAACAACCTATGTTTTTTACAAATTTGATATGAGTGCAGTTAAAAATGAATTAAAAATAGAAAACAACAACAGATCTATTAAAACATTATATATTTAGAATCTGCACATAGAGCTCGACAAGCATGTGCAATTTCATCTGCAGTGCAGTTGTGGAGCTTATGTGGAACTAGTTGTGAAAAACCAAAAGTTACAGCATTTGATGTTTTCTGCCATAAATCAAGCATAAATCAGACCGAGCCTCAAGGTGCAATCTGAAGCTAATTCCAAGCCTACAAGGGCGCCAAAAACAATTTGAATTTAGGCACGTGTGCGCGCAACTATGCGTACGCACAAACACATGCATGCGTGACTGATAGCGTGCACGCATTAATAATAGCACACACGTGTCTCTGTGCATATGTGCTATTTTATGCCTTTGTATGGTTTATTTAATTTCCTTTGTCAAGGGGATACATGAAGTTGATGAAGATGTGATGATGAAGAAGATGATGATGATGGAGATGTTGATGAGGAAGGGGGAGATGACAATGATGTTGAAGATGTTGATGATGATGATGATGATGATGAGATGATGGTGATGGTGATGATGATGGAGATTTTGATGATGATGACAATGGTGATGAAGATGACGATGAGGATGATGGTGATGATGATGTTGATGAGGATGATGGTGATGAGGATGATGGTGATGAGGATGATGGTGACGAGGATGATGATCATGATGGTGATGAAGATGATCATGATCATGATGAATATGATGATGATGATGATAATCATCATCATCATCACCATCACCATCATCATCAACATCTTCATCATCATTGTCATCTCCCTCTTCCTCATCAAAATCTCCACCATCGTCATCTTCTTCATCATCACCATCTTCTTCATCATCATCATCATCTTCATCACCATCGTCATCAACATCAACATCTTCATCTCCATCATCATCATCTTCTTCATCCTCATCACCATCATCCTCATCATCTTCGTCATCATCATCATTGTCATCATCAACACCATCATCATCATCGTCCTTCTTGCTCATCTTCATCAACATCTAGGTCATCATCTTCATCGTCAATGTCAACATCATCATCATTATCATCCTCATCATCAACATTGATGGTGATGATGATGAAGATGATGATGATGATGTTGATGATGAGCACGATGATCATCAACATCATCATCATATTCATCATCGTACTCATATTCATCATCATCCACCACCATCATCATCATCATCATCTTCGTCATCACCCTCTTCCTCATCATCATCATCAACAACATCTTTGTCATCATCATCATCATCATCATCATCATCATCATCATCATCAATGATGAGGATGACGATACGAAGATGATGAAGAAGATGGAGATGACGAGTATGATGAGGATGATGAACATGACGATTATGATGACGAAGACAATGATCGTCGTGACCATGATCATATGATGATGAGGATGATGAAGATGGCGATGATGATGACTAATGAAGATGATGATGACAAATGTGATGATTTTGATGGTGATGATCATATTCGTCATCATCATCATCATCTTCATCATCGTACTCATATTCATCATCATCCACCACCACCATCATCATCATCATATCGTCATCATCATAATCATCCTCATCCTCACAATGATGATGATGATGATGATGATGATGATGATGATGTT